>OZ024937.1:64984351-66312601 GCA_964017235.1 Sabellastarte sp. h YS-2021
ATCTACCTTAATTGAGAATATATCAGCATTTCCTGATACAGCCATCTGAGGCTGTATTTTCGCCTTCCTGGATCACATATGACACATATGACACCACTGGTATACCAGATGTAATCCTAAAACCTATGCAGTCAGATTTAGTATGTGGCAAGTGATTTTTAGGCCAAATTTCAGACTTATAGACCAATATTTGGTACTGGTTTGGGCTGATTTACATCTATTTTTGGCTATATTTAGAACACTATTTTGGTGAAATATTTTCTGATTAGACATGTAATGCTCCAAATGTGCCTAAAATATCCTCATTAATTATTAGAATATGCATAAAATTAAATTTTGGCTTCAGATTGGCAATATTAGAATATACTTGACATCTTCCACCTGAGGGGTGACCTGGGGCCCCCACACCCCGGAAATTGAAATTTTTAATGTGACCCTCGAGTATGCCAGCCTAATACAAATTCATTCTCTGATATAAACTGAGTTACCTGTAAAAATTTCAGCCAGATTGACCAACTTTAAGGGGTGGTTTGGGCTGATCTGGCATTTTACCTCTCCCTCGCCAACTACACTCCCTGAACCTGTACTTTGGGCTACATATGTATTTATGAAGGAACACACTACTAAAATTCATTTCAGGGGCGACTCCTGTGTGACTCAATATGGTTTTCAACCTTGAATCTACCTTAATTGAGAATATATCAACATTTCCTGATACAGCCATGTGAGGCTGTATTTTCGCCTTCCTGGATCACATATGACACATATGACACCACTGGTATACCAGATGTAATCCTAAAACCTATGGAGTCAGATTTAGTATGTGGCAAGTGATTTTTAGGCCAAATTTCAGACTTATAGACCAATATTTGGTACTGGTTTGGGCTGATTTACATCTATTTTTGGCTATATTTAGAACACTATTTTGGTGAAATATTTTCTGATTAGACATGTAATGCTCCAAATGTGCCTAAAATATCCTCATTAATTATTAGAATATGCATAAAATTAAATTTTGGCTTCAGATTGGCAATATTAGAATATACTTGATATCTTCCACCTGAGGGGTGACCTGGGGCCCCCACACCCCGGAAATTGAAATTTTTAATGTGACCCTCGAGTATGCCAGCCTAATACAAATTCATTCTCTGATATAAACTGAGTTACCTGTAAAAATTTCAGCCAGATTGACCAACTTTAAGGGGTGGTTTGGGCTGATCTGGCATTTTACCTCTCCCTCGCCAACTACACTCCCTGAACCTGTACTTTGGGCTACATATGTATTTATGAAGGAACACACTACTAAAATTCATTTCAGGGGCGACTCCTGTGTGACTCAATATGGTTTTCAACCTTGAATCTACCTTAATTGAGAGTATATCAACATTTCCTGATACAGCCATGTGAGGCTGTATTTTCGCCTTCCTGGATCACATATGACACATATGACACCACTGGTATACCAGATGTAATCCTAAAACCTATGCAGTCAGATTTAGTATGTGGCAAGTGATTTTTAGGCCAAATTTCAGACTTATAGACCAATATTTGGTACTGGTTTGGGCTGATTTACATCTATTTTTGGCTATATTTAGAACACTATTTTGGTGAAATATTTTCTGATTAGACATGTAATGCTCCAAATGTGCCTAAAATATCCTCATTAATTATTAGAATATGCATAAAATTAAATTTTGGCTTCAGATTGGCAATATTAGAATATACTTGACATCTTCCACCTGAGGGGTGACCTGGGGCCCCCACACCCCGGAAATTGAAATTTTTAATGTGACCCTCGAGTATGCCAGCCTAATACAAATTCATTCTCTGATATAAACTGAGTTACCTGTAAAAATTTCAGCCAGATTGACCAACTTTAAGGGGTGGTTTGGGCTGATCTGGCATTTTACCTCTCCCTCGCCAACTACACTCCCTGAACCTGTACTTTGGGCTACATATGTATTTATGAAGGAACACACTACTAAAATTCATTTCAGGGGCGACTCCTGTGTGACTCAATATGGTTTTCAACCTTGAATCTACCTTAATTGAGAATATATCAACATTTCCTGATACAGCCATGTGAGGCTGTATTTTCGCCTTCCTGGATCACATATGACACATATGACACCACTGGTATACCAGATGTAATCCTAAAACCTATGGAGTCAGATTTAGTATGTGGCAAGTGATTTTTAGGCCAAATTTCAGACTTATAGACCAATATTTGGTACTGGTTTGGGCTGATTTACATCTATTTTTGGCTATATTTAGAACACTATTTTGGTGAAATATTTTCTGATTAGACATGTAATGCTCCAAATGTGCCTAAAATATCCTCATTAATTATTAGAATATGCATAAAATTAAATTTTGGCTTCAGATTGGCAATATTAGAATATACTTGACATCTTCCACCTGAGGGGTGACCTGGGGCCCCCACACCCCGGAAATTGAAATTTTTAATGTGACCCTCGAGTATGCCAGTCTAATACAAATTCATTCTCTGATATAAACTGAGTTACCTGTAAAAATATCAGCCAGATTGACCAACTTTAAGGGGTGGTTTGGGCTGATCTGGCATTTTACCTCTCCCTCGCCAACTACACTCCCTGAACCTGTACTTTGGGCTACATATGTATTTATGAAGGAACACACTACTAAAATTCATTTCAGGGGCGACTCCTGTGTGACTCAATATGGTTTTCAACCTTGAATCTACCTTAATTGAGAATATATCAACATTTCCTGATACAGCCATGTGAGGCTGTATTTTCGCCTTCCTGGATCACATATGACACATATGACACCACTGGTATACCAGATGTAATCCTAAAACCTATGGAGTCAGATTTAGTATGTGGCAAGTGATTTTTAGGCCAAATTTCAGACTTATAGACCAATATTTGGTACTGGTTTGGGCTGATTTACATCTATTTTTGGCTATATTTAGAACACTATTTTGGTGAAATATTTTCTGATTAGACATGTAATGCTCCAAATGTGCCTAAAATATCCTCATTAATTATTAGAATATGCATAAAATTAAATTTTGGCTTCAGATTGGCAATATTAGAATATACTTGACATCTTCCACCTGAGGGGTGACCTGGGGCCCCCACACCCCGGAAATTGAAATTTTTAATGTGACCCTCGAGTATGCCAGTCTAATACAAATTCATTCTCTGATATAAACTGAGTTACCTGTAAAAATTTCAGCCAGATTGACCAACTTTAAGGGGTGGTTTGGGCTGATCTGGCATTTTACCTCTCCCTCGCCAACTACACTCCCTGAACCTGTACTTTGGGCTACATATGTATTTATGAAGGAACACACTACTAAAATTCATTTCAGGGGCGACTCCTGTGTGACTCAATATGGTTTTCAACCTTGAATCTACCTTAATTGAGAATATATCAACATTTCCTGATACAGCCATCTGAGGCTGTATTTTCGCCTTCCTGGATCACATATGACACATATGACACCACTGGTATACCAGATGTAATCCTAAAACCTATGGAGTCAGATTTAGTATGTGGCAAGTGATTTTTAGGCCAAATTTCAGACTTATAGACCAATATTTGGTACTGGTTTGGGCTGATTTACATCTATTTTTGGCTATATTTAGAACACTATTTTGGTGAAATATTTTCTGATTAGACATGTAATGCTCCAAATGTGCCTAAAATATCCTCATTAATTATTAGAATATGCATAAAATTAAATTTTGGCTTCAGATTGGCAATATTAGAATATACTTGACATCTTCCACCTGAGGGGTGACCTGGGGCCCCCACACCCCGGAAATTGAAATTTTTAATGTGACCCTCGAGTATGCCAGCCTAATACAAATTCATTCTCTGATATAAACTGAGTTACCTGTAAAAATTTCAGCCAGATTGACCAACTTTAAGGGGTGGTTTGGGCTGATCTGGCATTTTACCTCTCCCTCGCCAACTACACTCCCTGAACCTGTACTTTGGGCTACATATGTATTTATGAAGGAACACACTACTAAAATTCATTTCAGGGGCGACTCCTGTGTGACTCAATATGGTTTTCAACCTTGAATCTACCTTAATTGAGAATATATCAACATTTCCTGATACAGCCATGTGAGGCTGTATTTTCGCCTTCCTGGATCACATATGACACATATGACACCACTGGTATACCAGATGTAATCCTAAAACCTATGGAGTCAGATTTAGTATGTGGCAAGTGATTTTTAGGCCAAATTTCAGACTTATAGACCAATATTTGGTACTGGTTTGGGCTGATTTACATCTATTTTTGGCTATATTTAGAACACTATTTTGGTGAAATATTTTCTGATTAGACATGTAATGCTCCAAATGTGCCTAAAATATCCTCATTAATTATTAGAATATGCATAAAATTAAATTTTGGCTTCAGATTGGCAATATTAGAATATACTTGACATCTTCCACCTGAGGGGTGACCTGGGGCCCCCACACCCCGGAAATTGAAATTTTTAATGTGACCCTCGAGTATGCCAGCCTAATACAAATTCATTCTCTGATATAAACTGAGTTACCTGTAAAAATTTCAGCCAGATTGACCAACTTTAAGGGGTGGTTTGGGCTGATCTGGCATTTTACCTCTCCCTCGCCAACTACACTCCCTGAACCTGTACTTTGGGCTACATATGTATTTATGAAGGAACACACTACTAAAATTCATTTCAGGGGCGACTCCTGTGTGACTCAATATGGTTTTCAACCTTGAATCTACCTTAATTGAGAATATATCAACATTTCCTGATACAGCCATCTGAGGCTGTATTTTCGCCTTCCTGGATCACATATGACACATATGACACCACTGGTATACCAGATGTAATCCTAAAACCTATGGAGTCAGATTTAGTATGTGGCAAGTGATTTTTAGGCCAAATTTCAGACTTATAGACCAATATTTGGTACTGGTTTGGGCTGATTTACATCTATTTTTGGCTATATTTAGAACACTATTTTGGTGAAATATTTTCTGATTAGACATGTAATGCTCCAAATGTGCCTAAAATATCCTCATTAATTATTAGAATATGCATAAAATTAAATTTTGGCTTCAGATTGGCAATATTAGAATATACTTGACATCTTCCACCTGAGGGGTGACCTGGGGCCCCCACACCCCGGAAATTGAAATTTTTAATGTGACCCTCGAGTATGCCAGCCTAATACAAATTCATTCTCTGATATAAACTGAGTTACCTGTAAAAATTTCAGCCAGATTGACCAACTTTAAGGGGTGGTTTGGGCTGATCTGGCATTTTACCTCTCCCTCGCCAACTACACTCCCTGAACCTGTACTTTGGGCTACATATGTATTTATGAAGGAACACACTACTAAAATTCATTTCAGGGGCGACTCCTGTGTGACTCAATATGGTTTTCAACCTTGAATCTACCTTAATTGAGAGTATATCAACATTTCCTGATACAGCCATGTGAGGCTGTATTTTCGCCTTCCTGGATCACATATGACACATATGACACCACTGGTATACCAGATGTAATCCTAAAACCTATGCAGTCAGATTTAGTATGTGGCAAGTGATTTTTAGGCCAAATTTCAGACTTATAGACCAATATTTGGTACTGGTTTGGGCTGATTTACATCTATTTTTGGCTATATTTAGAACACTATTTTGGTGAAATATTTTCTGATTAGACATGTAATGCTCCAAATGTGCCTAAAATATCCTCATTAATTATTAGAATATGCATAAAATTAAATTTTGGCTTCAGATTGGCAATATTAGAATATACTTGACATCTTCCACCTGAGGGGTGACCTGGGGCCCCCACACCCCGGAAATTGAAATTTTTAATGTGACCCTCGAGTATGCCAGCCTAATACAAATTCATTCTCTGATATAAACTGAGTTACCTGTAAAAATTTCAGCCAGATTGACCAACTTTAAGGGGTGGTTTGGGCTGATCTGGCATTTTACCTCTCCCTCGCCAACTACACTCCCTGAACCTGTACTTTGGGCTACATATGTATTTATGAAGGAACACACTACTAAAATTCATTTCAGGGGCGACTCCTGTGTGACTCAATATGGTTTTCAACCTTGAATCTACCTTAATTGAGAATATATCAACATTTCCTGATACAGCCATCTGAGGCTGTATTTTCGCCTTCCTGGATCACATATGACACATATGACACCACTGGTATACCAGATGTAATCCTAAAACCTATGGAGTCAGATTTAGTATGTGGCAAGTGATTTTTAGGCCAAATTTCAGACTTATAGACCAATATTTGGTACTGGTTTGGGCTGATTTACATCTATTTTTGGCTATATTTAGAACACTATTTTGGTGAAATATTTTCTGATTAGACATGTAATGCTCCAAATGTGCCTAAAATATCCTCATTAATTATTAGAATATGCATAAAATTAAATTTTGGCTTCAGATTGGCAATATTAGAATATACTTGACATCTTCCACCTGAGGGGTGACCTGGGGCCCCCCACACCCCGAAAATTGAAATTTTTAATGTCACCCTCGAGTATGCCAGCCTAATACAAATTCATTCTCTGATATAAACTGAGTTACCTGTAAAAATTTCAGCCAGATTGACCAACTTTAAGGGGTGGTTTGGGCTGATCTGGCATTTTACCTATCCCTCGCCAACTACACTCCCTGAACCTGTACTTTGGGCTACATATGTATTTATGAAGGAACACACTACTAAAATTCATTTCAGGGGCGACTCCTGTGTGATTCAATATGGTTTTCAACCTTGAATCTACCTTAATTGAGAATATATCAGCATTTCCTGATACAGCCATCTGAGGCTGTATTTTCGCCTTCCTGGATCACATATGACACATATGACACCACTGGTATACCAGATGTAATCCTAAAACCTATGGAGTCAGATTTAGTATGTGGCAAGTGATTTTTAGGCCAAATTTCAGACTTATAGACCAATATTTGGTACTGGTTTGGGCTGATTTACATCTATTTTTGGCTATATTTAGAACACTATTTTGGTGAAATATTTTCTGATTAGACATGTAATGCTCCAAATGTGCCTAAAATATCCTCATTAATTATTAGAATATGCATAAAATTAAATTTTGGCTTCAGATTGGCAATATTAGAATATACTTGACATCTTCCACCTGAGGGGTGACCTGGGGCCCCCACACCCCGGAAATTGAAATTTTTAATGTGACCCTCGAGTATGCCAGCCTAATACAAATTCATTCTCTGATATAAACTGAGTTACCTGTAAAAATTTCAGCCAGATTGACCAACTTTAAGGGGTGGTTTGGGCTGATCTGGCATTTTACCTCTCCCTCGCCAACTACACTCCCTGAACCTGTACTTTGGGCTACATATGTATTTATGAAGGAACACACTACTAAAATTCATTTCAGGGGCGACTCCTGTGTGACTCAATATGGTTTTCAACCTTGAATCTACCTTAATTGAGAATATATCAACATTTCCTGATACAGCCATCTGAGGCTGTATTTTCGCCTTCCTGGATCACATATGACACATATGACACCACTGGTATACCAGATGTAATCCTAAAACCTATGGAGTCAGATTTAGTATGTGGCAAGTGATTTTTAGGCCAAATTTCAGACTTATAGACCAATATTTGGTACTGGTTTGGGCTGATTTACATCTATTTTTGGCTATATTTAGAACACTATTTTGGTGAAATATTTTCTGATTAGACATGTAATGCTCCAAATGTGCCTAAAATATCCTCATTAATTATTAGAATATGCATAAAATTAAATTTTGGCTTCAGATTGGCAATATTAGAATATACTTGACATCTTCCACCTGAGGGGTGACCTGGGGCCCCCCACACCCCGAAAATTGAAATTTTTAATGTCACCCTCGAGTATGCCAGCCTAATACAAATTCATTCTCTGATATAAACTGAGTTACCTGTAAAAATTTCAGCCAGATTGACCAACTTTAAGGGGTGGTTTGGGCTGATCTGGCATTTTACCTATCCCTCGCCAACTACACTCCCTGAACCTGTACTTTGGGCTACATATGTATTTATGAAGGAACACACTACTAAAATTCATTTCAGGGGCGACTCCTGTGTGATTCAATATGGTTTTCAACCTTGAATCTACCTTAATTGAGAATATATCAGCATTTCCTGATACAGCCATCTGAGGCTGTATTTTCGCCTTCCTGGATCACATATGACACATATGACACCACTGGTATACCAGATGTAATCCTAAAACCTATGGAGTCAGATTTAGTATGTGGCAAGTGATTTTTAGGCCAAATTTCAGACTTATAGACCAATATTTGGTACTGGTTTGGGCTGATTTACATCTATTTTTGGCTATATTTAGAACACTATTTTGGTGAAATATTTTCTGATTAGACATGTAATGCTCCAAATGTGCCTAAAATATCCTCATTAATTATTAGAATATGCATAAAATTAAATTTTGGCTTCAGATTGGCAATATTAGAATATACTTGACATCTTCCACCTGAGGGGTGCAGGTCCTCGGTGGCCTAGTGGTTAGCAAGTTTGGCATCTAATCATAGGCTGTCACCTCTGTGGGTTCGAGTCCCACAAGTGGCAATGCTGAGGACCTGTCCCAATATGACCCTGGCTGTTGAACGGGACGTTAAACCCCAACTTTGACTTTGACTTTGCCTGAGGGGTGACCTGGGGCCCCCCACACCCCGGAAATTGAAATTTTTAATGTGACCCTCGAGTATGCCAGCCTAATACAAATTCATTCTCTGATATAAACTGAGTTACCTGTAAAAATTTCAGCCAGATTGACCAACTTTAAGGGGTGGTTTGGGCTGATCTGGCATTTTACCTCTCCCTCGCCAACTACACTCCCTGAACCTGTACTTTGGGCTACATATGTATTTATGAAGGAACACACTACTAAAATTCATTTCAGGGGCGACTCCTGTGTGACTCAATATGGTTTTCAACCTTGAATCTACCTTAATTGAGAATATATCAACATTTCCTGATACAGCCATGTGAGGCTGTATTTTCGCCTTCCTGGATCACATATGACACATATGACACCACTGGTATACCAGATGTAATCCTAAAACCTATGGAGTCAGATTTAGTATGTGGCAAGTGATTTTTAGGCCAAATTTCAGACTTATAGACCAATATTTGGTACTGGTTTGGGCTGATTTACATCTATTTTTGGCTATATTTAGGACACTATTTTGGTGAAATATTTTCTGATTAGACATGTAATGCTCCAAATGTGCCTAAAATATCCTCATTAATTATTAGAATATGCATAAAATTAAATTTTGGCTTCAGATTGGCAATATTAGAATATACTTGACATCTTCCACCTGAGGGGTGACCTGGGGCCCCCCACACCCCGGAAATTGAAATTTTTAATGTGACCCTCGAGTATGCCAGCCTAATACAAATTCATTCTCTGATATAAACTGAGTTACCTGTAAAAATTTCAGCCAGATTGACCAACTTTAAGGGGTGGTTTGGGCTGATCTGGCATTTTACCTATCCCTCGCCAACTACACTCCCTGAACCTGTACTTTGGGCTACATATGTATTTATGAAGGAACACACTACTAAAATTCATTTCAGGGGCGACTCCTGTGTGACTCAATATGGTTTTCAACCTTGAATCTACCTTAATTGAGAATATATCAACATTTCCTGATACAGCCATGTGAGGCTGTATTTTCGCCTTCCTGGATCACATATGACACATATGACACCACTGGTATACCAGATGTAATCCTAAAACCTATGGAGTCAGATTTAGTATGTGGCAAGTGATTTTTAGGCCAAATTTCAGACTTATAGACCAATATTTGGTACTGGTTTGGGCTGATTTACATCTATTTTTGGCTATATTTAGAACACTATTTTGGTGAAATATTTTCTGATTAGACATGTAATGCTCCAAATGTGCCTAAAATATCCTCATTAATTATTAGAATATGCATAAAATTAAATTTTTGATTCAGATTGGCAATATTAGAATATACTTGACATCTTCCACCTGAGGGGTGACCTGGGGCCCCCCACACCCCGGAAATTGAAATTTTTAATGTGGCCCTCGAGTATGCCAGCCTAATACAAATTCATTCTCTGATATAAACTGAGTTACCTGTAAAAATTTTAGCCAGTTTGACCAACTTTAAGGGGTGGTTTGGGCTGATCTGGCATTTTACCTATCCCTCGCCAACTACACTCCCTGAACCTGTACTTTGGGCTACATATGTATTTATGAAGGAACACACTACTAAAATTCATTTCAGGGGCGACTCCTGTGTGATTCAATATGGTTTTCAACCTTGAATCTACCTTAATTGAGAATACATCAGCATTTCCTGATACAGCCATCTGAGGCTGTATTTTCGCCTTCCTGGATCACATATGACACATATGACACCACTGGTATACCAGATGTAATCCTAAAACCTATGGAGTCAGATTTAGTATGTGGCAAGTGATTTTTAGGCCAAATTTCAGCCTTATAGACCAATATTTGGTACTGGTTTGGGCTGATTTACATCTATTTTTGGCTATATTTAGAACACTATTTTGGTGAAATATTTTCTGATTAGACATGTAATGCTCCAAATGTGCCTAAAATATCCTCATTAATTATTAGAATATGCATAAAATTAAATTTTGGCTTCAGATTGGCAATATTAGAATATACTTGACATCTTCCACCTGAGGGGTGACCTGGGGCCCCCCACACCCCGGAAATTGAAATTTTTAATGTGACCCTCGAGTATGCCAGCCTAATACAAATTCATTCTCTGATATAAACTGAGTTACCTGTAAAAATTTCAGCCAGATTGACCAACTTTAAGGGGTGGTTTGGGCTGATCTGGCATTTTACCTCTCCCTCGCCAACTACACTCCCTGAACCTGTACTTTGGGCTACATATGTATTTATGAAGGAACACACTACTAAAATTCATTTCAGGGGCGACTCCTGTGTGACTCAATATGGTTTTCAACCTTGAATCTAACTTAATTGAGAATATATCAACATTTCCTGATACAGCCATGTGAGGCTGTATTTTCGCCTTCCTGGATCACATATGACACATATGACACCACTGGTATACCAGATGTAATCCTAAAACCTATGGAGTCAGATTTAGTATGTGGCAAGTGATTTTTAGGCCAAATTTCAGACTTATAGACCAATATTTGGTACTGGTTTGGGCTGATTTACATCTATTTTTGGCTATATTTAGAACACTATTTTGGTGAAATATTTTCTGATTAGACATGTAATGCTCCAAATGTGCCTAAAATATCCTCATTAATTATTAGAATATGCATAAAATTAAATTTTGGCTTCAGATTGGCAATATTAGAATATACTTGACATCTTCCACCTGAGGGGTGACCTGGGGCCCCCCACACCCCGAAAATTGAAATTTTTAATGTCACCCTCGAGTATGCCAGCCTAATACAAATTCATTCTCTGATATAAACTGAGTTACCTGTAAAAATTTCAGCCAGATTGACCAACTTTAAGGGGTGGTTTGGGCTGATCTGGCATTTTACCTCTCCCTCGCCAACTACACTCCCTGAACCTATACTTTGGGCTACATATGTATTTATGAAGGAACACACTACTAAAATTCATTTCAGGGGCGACTTCTGTGTGATTCAATATGGTTTTCAACCTTGAATCTACCTTAATTGAGAATACATCAGCATTTCCTGATACAGCCATCTGAGGCTGTATTTTCGCCTTCCTGGATCACATATGACACATATGACACCACTGGTATACCAGATGTAATCCTAAAACCTATGGAGTCAGATTTAGTATGTGGCAAGTGATTTTTAGGCCAAATTTCAGCCTTATAGACCAATATTTGGTACTGGTTTGGGCTGATTTACATCTATTTTTGGCTATATTTAGAACACTATTTTGGTGAAATATTTTCTGATTAGACATGTAATGCTCCAAATGTGCCTAAAATATCCTCATTAATTATTAGAATATGCATGAAATTAAATTTTGGCTTCAGATTGGCAATATTAGAATATACTTGACATCTTCCACCTGAGGGGTGACCTGGGGCCCCCCACATCCCGGAAATTGAAATTTTTAATGTGACCCTCGAGTATGCCAGCCTAATACAAATTCATTCTCTGATATAAACTGAGTTACCTGTAAAAATTTCAGCCAGATTGACCAACTTTAAGGGGTGGTTTGGGCTGATCTGGCATTTTACCTCTCCCTCGCCAACTACACTCCCTGAACCTGTACTTTGGGCTACATATGTATTTATGAAGGAACACACTACTAAAATTCATTTCAGGGGCGACTCCTGTGTGACTCAATATGGTTTTCAACCTTGAATCTACCTTAATTGAGAATATATCAACATTTCCTGATACAGCCATGTGAGGCTGTATTTTCGCCTTCCTGGATCACATATGACACATATGACACCACTGGTATACCAGATGTAATCGTAAAACCTATGCAGTCAGATTTAGTATGTGGCAAGTGATTTTTAGGCCAAATTTCAGACTTATAGACCAATATTTGGTACTGGTTTGGGCTGATTTACATCTATTTTTGGCTATATTTAGAACACTATTTTGGTGAAATATTTTCTGATTAGACATGTAATGCTCCAAATGTGCCTAAAATATCCTCATTAATTATTAGAATATGCATAAAATTAAATTTTGGCTTCAGATTGGCAATATTAGAATATACTTGACATCTTCCACCTGAGGGGTGACCTGGGGCCCCCCACACCCCGAAAATTGAAATTTTTAATGTCACCCTCGAGTATGCCAGCCTAATACAAATTCATTCTCTGATATAAACTGAGTTACCTGTAAAAATTTCAGCCAGATTGACCAACTTTAAGGGGTGGTTTGGGCTGATCTGGCATTTTACCTCTCCCTCGCCAACTACACTCCCTGAACCTGTACTTTGGGCTACATATGTATTTATGAAGGAACACACTACTAAAATTCATTTCAGGGGCGACTTCTGTGTGATTCAATATGGTTTTCAACCTTGAATCTACCTTAATTGAGAATACATCAGCATTTCCTGATACAGCCATCTGAGGCTGTATTTTCCCCTTCCTGGATCACATATGACACATATGACACCACTGGTATACCAGATGTAATCCTAAAACCTATGGAGTCAGATTTAGTATGTGGCAAGTGATTTTTAGGCCAAATTTCAGCCTTATAGACCAATATTTGGTACTGGTTTGGGCTGATTTACATCTATTTTTGGCTATATTTAGAACACTATTTTGGTGAAATATTTTCTGATTAGACATGTAATGCTCCAAATGTGCCTAAAATATCCTCATTAATTATTAGAATATGCATAAAATTAAATTTTGGCTTCAGATTGGCAATATTAGAATATACTTGACATCTTCCACCTGAGGGGTGACCTGGGGCCCCCCATACCCCGGAAATTGAAATTTTTAATGTGACCCTCGAGTATGCCAGCCTAATACAAATTCATTCTCTGATATAAACTGAGTTACCTGTAAAAATTTCAGCCAGATTGACCAACTTTAAGGGGTGGTTTGGGCTAATCTGGCATTTTACCTCTCCCTCGCCAACTACACTCCCTGAACCTGTACTTTGGGCTACATATGTATTTATGAAGGAACACACTACTAAAATTCATTTCAGGGGCGACTCCTGTGTGACTCAATATGGTTTTCAACCTTAAATCTACCTTAATTGAGAATATATCAACATTTCCTGATACAGCCATGTGAGGCTGTATTTTCGCCTTCCTGGATCACATATGACACATATGACACCACTGGTATACCAGATGTAATCCTAAAACCTATGGAGTTAGATTTAGTATGTGGCAAGTGATTTTTAGGCCAAATTTCAGACTTATAGACCAACATTTGGTACTGGTTTGGGCTGATTTACATCTATTTTTGGCTATATTTAGAACACTATTTTGGTGAAATATTTTCTGATTAGACATGTAATGCTCCAAATGTGCCTAAAATATCCTCATTAATTATTAGAATATGCATAAAATTAAATTTTGGCTTCAGATTGGCAATATTAGAATATACTTGACATCTTCCACCTGAGGGGTGACCTGGGGCCCCCCACATCCCGGAAATTGAAATTTTTAATGTGGCCCTCGAGTATGCCAGCCTAATACAAATTCACTCTCTGATATAAACTGAGTTTCCTGTAAAAATTTCAGCCAGATTGACCAACTTTAAGGGGTGGTTTGGGCTGATCTGGCATTTTACCTATCCCTCGCCAACTACACTCCCTGAACCTGTACTTTGGGCTGCATATGTATTTATGAAGGAACACACTACTAAAATTCATTTAAGGGGCGACTCCTGTGTGATTCAATATGGTTTTCAACCTTGAATCTACCTTAATTGAGAATATATCAGCATTTCCTGATACAGCCATCTGAGGCTGTATTTTCGCCTTCCTGGATCACATATGACACATATGACACCACTGGTATACCAGATGTAATCCTAAAACCTATGCAGTCAGATTTAGTATGTGGCAAGTGATTTTTAGGCCAAATTTCAGACTTATAGACCAATATTTGGTACTGGTTTGGGCTGATTTACATCTATTTTTGGCTATATTTAGAACACTATTTTGGTGAAATATTTTCTGATTAGACATGTAATGCTCCAAATGTGCCTAAAATATCCTCATTAATTATTAGAATATGCATAAAATTAAATTTTGGCTTCAGATTGGTAATATTAGAATATACTTGACATCTTCCACCTGAGGGGTGACCTGGGGCCCCCCACATCCCGGAAATTGAAATTTTTAATGTGGCCCTCGAGTATGCCAGCCTAATACAAATTCATTCTCTGATATAAACTGAGTTTCCTGTAAAAATTTCAGCCAGATTGACCAACTTTAAGGGGTGGTTTGGGCTGATCTGGCATTTTACCTCTCCCTCGCCAACTACACTCCCTGAACCTGTACTTTGGGCTGCATATGTATTTATGAAGGAACACACTACTAAAATTCATTTAAGGGGCGACTCCTGTGTGATTCAATATGGTTTTCAACCTTGAATCTACCTTAATTGAGAATATATCAGCATTTCCTGATACAGCCATCTGAGGCTGTATTTTCGCCTTCCTGGATCACATTTGACACATATGACACCACTGGTATACCAGATGTAATCCTAAAACCTATGCAGTCAGATTTAGTATGTGGCAAGTGATTTTTAGGCCAAATTTCAGACTTATAGACCAACATTTGGTACTGGTTTGGGCTGATTTACATCTATTTTTGGCTATATTTAGAACACTATTTTGGTGAAATATTTTCTGATTAGACATGTAATGCTCCAAATGTGCCTAAAATATCCTCATTAATTATTAGAATATGCATAAAATTAAATTTTGGCTTCAGATTGGCAATATTAGAATATACTTGACATCTTCCACCTGAGGGGTGACCTGGGGCCCCCCACATCCCGGAAATTGAAATTTTTAATGTGGCCCTCGAGTATGCCAGCCTAATACAAATTCATTCTCTGATATAAACTGAGTTTCCTGTAAAACTTTCAGCCAGATTGACCAACATTAAGGGGTGGTTTGGGCTGATCTGGCATTTTACCTATCCCTCGCCAACTACACTCCCTGAACCTGTACTTTGGGCTACATATGTATTTATTAAGGAACACACTACTAAAATTCATTTCAGGGGCGACTCCTGTGTGATTCAATATGGTTTTCAACCTTGAATCTACCTTAATTGAGAATATATCAGCATTTCCTGATACAGCCATCTGAGGCTGTATTTTCGCCTTCCTGGATCACATATGACACATATGACACCACTGGTATACCAGATGTAATCCTAAAACCTATGGAGTCAGATTTAGTATGTGGCAAGTGATTTTTAGGCCAAATTTCAGACTTATAGACTAATATTTGGTACTGGTTTGGGCTGATTTACATCTATTTTTGGCTATATTTAGAACACTATTTTGGTGAAATATTTTCTGATTAGACATGTAATGCTCCAAATGTGCCTAAAATATCCTCATTAATTATTAGAATATGCATAAAATTAAATTTTGGCTTCAGATTGGCAATATTAGAATATACTTGACATCTTCCACCTGACGGGTGACCTGGGGCCCCCCACACCCCGAAAACTGAAATTTTTAATGTGGCCCTCGAGTATGCCAGCCTAATACAAATTCATTCTCTGATATAAACTGAGTTACCTGTAAAAATTTCAGCCAGATTGACCAACTTTAAGGGGTGGTTTGGGCTGATCTGGCATTTTACCTATCCCTCGCCAACTACACTCCCTGAACCTGTACTTTGGGCTACATATGTATTTATGAAGGAACACACTACTAAAATTCATTTCAGGGGCGACTCCTGTGTGATTCAATATGGTTTTCAACCTTGAATCTACCTTAATTGAGAATATATCAGCATTTCCTGATACAGCCATCTGAGGCTGTATTTTCGCCTTCCTGGATCACATATGACACATATGACACCACTGGTATACCAGATGTAATCCTAAAACCTATGGAGTCAGATTTAGTATGTGGCAAGTGATTTTTAGGCCAAATTTCAGACTTATAGACCAATATTTGGTACTGGTTTGGGCTGATTTACATCTATTTTTGGCTATATTTAGAACACTATTTTGGTGAAATATTTTCTGATTAGACATGTAATGCTCCAAATGTGCCTAAAATATCCTCATTAATTATTAGAATATGCATAAAATTAAATTTTGGCTTCAGATTGGCAATATTAGAATATACTTGACATCTTCCACCTGACGGGTGACCTGGGGCCCCCCACACCCCGAAAACTGAAATTTTTAATGTGGCCCTCGAGTATGCCAGCCTAATACAAATTCATTCTCTGATATAAACTGAGTTACCTGTAAAAATTTCAGCCAGATTGACCAACTTTAAGGGGTGGTTTGGGCTGATCTGGCATTTTACCTATCCCTCGCCAACTACACTCCCTGAACCTGTACTTTGGGCTACATATGTATTTATGAAGGAACACACTACTAAAATTCATTTCAGGGGCGACTTCTGTGTGATTCAATATGGTTTTCAACCTTGAATCTACCTTAATTGAGAATACATCAGCATTTCCTGATACAGCCATCTGAGGCTGTATTTTCGCCTTCCTGGATCACATATGACACATATGACACCACTGGTATACCAGATGTAATCCTAAAACCTATGGAGTCAGATTTAGTATGTGGCAAGTGATTTTTAGGCCAAATTTCAGACTTATAGACCAATATTTGGTACTGGTTTGGGCTGATTTACATCTATTTTTGGCTATATTTAGAACACTATTTTGGTGAAATATTTTCTGATTAGACATGTAATGCTCCAAATGTGCCTAAAATATCCTCATTAATTATTAGAATATGCATAAAATTAAATGTTGGCTTCAGATTGGCAATATTAGAATATACTTGACATCTTCCACCTGACGGGTGACCTGGGGCCCCCCACACCCCGAAAACTGAAATTTTTAATGTGGCCCTCGAGTATGCCAGCCTAATACAAATTCATTCTCTGATATAAACTGAGTTACCTGTAAAAATTTCAGCCAGATTGACCAACTTTAAGGGGTGGTTTGGGCTGATCTGGCATTTTACCTATCCCTCGCCAACTACACTCCCTGAACCTGTACTTTGGGCTACATATGTATTTATGAAAGAACACACTACTAAAATTCATTTCAGGGGCGACTCCTGTGTGACTCAATATGGTTTTCAACCTTGAATCTACCTTAATTGAGAATATATCAGCATTTCCTGATACAGCCATGTGAGGCTGTATTTTCGCCTTCCTGGATCACATATGACACATATGACACCACTGGTATACCAGATGTAATCCTAAAACCTATGGAGTCAGATTTAGTATGTGGCAAGTGATTTTTAGGCCAAATTTCAGACTTATAGACCAATATTTGGTACTGGTTTGGGCTGATTTACATCTATTTTTGGCTATATTTAGAACACTATTTTGGTGAAATATTTTCTGATTAGACATGTAATGCTCCAAATGTGCCTAAAATATCCTCATTAATTATTAGAATATGCATAAAATTAAATTTTGGATTCAGATTGGCAATATTAGAATATACTTGACATCTTCCACCTGAGGGGTGACCTGATTCTGAGGACCTGTCCCAATATGACCCTGGCTGTTGAACGGGACGTAAAACCACAACTTTGACCTTTGTCTGAGGGGTGACCTGGGGCCCCCCACACCCCGAAAACTGAAATTTTTAATGTGGCCCTCGAGTATGCCAGCCTAATACAAATTCATTCTCTGATATAAACTGAGTTACCTGTAAAAATTTCAGCCAGATTGACCAACTTTAAGGGGTGGTTTGGGCTGATCTGGCATTTTACCTATCCCTCGCCAACTACACTCCCTGAACCTGTACTTTGGGCTACATATGTATTTATGAAGGAACACACTACTAAAATTCATTTCAGGGGCGACTCCTGTGTGACTCAATATGGTTTTCAACCTTGAATCTACCTTAATTGAGAATATATCAGCATTTCCTGATACAGCCATGTGAGGCTGTATTTTCGCCTTCCTGGATCACATATGACACATATGACACCACTGGTATACCAGATGTAATCCTAAAACCTATGGAGTCAGATTTAGTATGTGGCAAGTGATTTTTAGGCCAAATTTCAGACTTATAGACCAAAATTTGGTACTGGTTTGGGCTGATTTACATCTATTTTTGGCTATATTTAGAACACTATTTTGGTGAAATATTTTCTGATTAGACATGTAATGCTCCAAATGTGCCTAAAATATCCTCATTAATTATTAGAATATGCATAAAATTAAATTTTGGATTCAGATTGGCAATATTAGAATATACTTGACATCTTCCACCGGAGGGGTGACCTGATTCTGAGGACCTGTCCCAATATGACCCTGGCTGTTGAACGGGACGTAAAACCACAACTTTGACCTTTGTCTGAGGGGTGACCTGGGGCCCCCCACACCCCGAAAACTGAAATTTTTAATGTGGCCCTCGAGTATGCCAGCCTAATACAAATTCATTCTCTGATATAAACTGAGTTACCTGTAAAAATTTCAGCCAGATTGACCAACTTTAAGGGGTGGTTTGGGCTGATCTGGCATTTTACCTATCCCTCGCCAACTACACTCCCTGAACCTGTACTTTGGGCTACATATGTATTTATGAAGGAACACACTACTAAAATTCATTTCAGGGGCGACTTCTGTGTGATTCAATATGGTTTTCAACCTTGAATCTACCTTAATTGAGAATACATCAGCATTTCCTGATACAGCCATGTGAGGCTGTATTTTCGCCTTCCTGGATCACATATGACACATATGACACCACTGGTATACCAGATGTAATCCTAAAACCTATGGAGTCAGATTTAGTATGTGGCAAGTGATTTTTAGGCCAAATTTCAGACTTATAGACCAATATTTGGTACTGGTTTGGGCTGATTTACATCTATTTTTGGCTATATTTAGAACACTATTTTGGTGAAATATTTTCTGATTAGACATGTAATGCTCCAAATGTGCCTAAAATATCCTCATTAATTATTAGAATATGCATAAAATTAAATTTTGGATTCAGATTGGCAATATTAGAATATACTTGACATCTTCCACCTGAGGGGTGACCTGATTCTGAGGACCTGTCCCAATATGACCCTGGCTGTTGAACGGGACGTAAAACCACAACTTTGACCTTTGTCTGAGGGGTGACCTGGGGCCCCCCACACCCCGAAAACTGAAATTTTTAATGTGGCCCTCGAGTATGCCAGCCTAATACAAATTCATTCTCTGATATAAACTGAGTTACCTGTAAAAATTTCAGCCAGATTGACCAACTTTAAGGGGTGGTTTGGGCTGATCTGGCATTTTACCTATCCCTCGCCAACTACACTCCCTGAACCTGTACTTTGGGCTACATATGTATTTATGAAGGAACACACTACTAAAATTCATTTCAGGGGCGACTCCTGTGTGACTCAATATGGTTTTCAACCTTGAATCTACCTTAATTGAGAATATATCAGCATTTCCTGATACAGCCATCTGAGGCTGTATTTTCGCCTTCCTGGATCACATATGACACATATGACACCACTGGTATACCAGATGTAATCCTAAAACCTATGCAGTCAGATTTAGTATGTGGCAAGTGATTTTTAGGCCAAATTTCAGACTTATAGACCAATATTTGGTACCGGTTTGGGCTGATTTACATCTATTTTTGGCTATATTTAGAACACTATTTTGGTGAAATATTTTCTGATTAGACATGTAATGCTCCAAATGTGCCTAAAATATCCTCATTAATTATTAGAATATGCATAAAATTAAATTTTGGATTCAGATTGGCAATATTAGAATATACTTGACATCTTCCACCGGAGGGGTGACCTGATTCTGAGGACCTGTCCCAATATGACCCTGGCTGTTGAACGGGACGTAAAACCACAACTTTGACCTTTGTCTGAGGGGTGACCTGGGGCCCCCCACACCACGAAAACTGAAATTTTTAATGTGGCCCTCGAGTATGCCAGCCTAATACAAATTCATTCTCTGATATAAACTGAGTTACCTGTAAAAATTTCAGCCAGATTGACCAACTTTAAGGGGTGGTTTGGGCTGATCTGGCATTTTACCTCTCCCTCGCCAACTACACTCCCTGAACCTGTACTTTGGGCTACATATGTATTTATGAAGGAACACACTACTAAAATTCATTTCAGGGGCGACTTCTGTGTGATTCAATATGGTTTTCAACCTTGAATCTACCTTAATTGAGAATACATCAGCATTTCCTGATACAGCCATGTGAGGCTGTATTTTCGCCTTCCTGGATCACATATGACACATATGACACCACTGGTATACCAGATGTAATCCTAAAACCTATGGAGTCAGATTTAGTATGTGGCAAGTGATTTTTAGGCCAAATTTCAGACTTATAGACCAATATTTGGTACTGGTTTGGGCTGATTTACATCTATTTTTGGCTATATTTAGAACACTATTTTGGTGAAATATTTTCTGATTAGACATGTAATGCTCCAAATGTGCCTAAAATATCCTCATTAATTATTAGAATATGCATAAAATTAAATTTTGGATTCAGATTGGCAATATTAGAATATACTTGACATCTTCCACCTGAGGGGTGACCTGGGGCCCCCCACACCCCGGAAATTGAAATTTTTAATGTGGCCCTCGAGTATGCCAGCCTAATACAAATTCATTCTCTGATATAAACTGAGTTACCTGTAAAAATTTCAGCCAGTTTGACCAACTTTAAGGGGTGGTTTGGGCTGATCTGGCATTTTACCTATCCCTCGCCAACTACACTCCCTGAACCTGTACTTTGGGCTACATATGTATTTATGAAGGAACACACTACTAAAATTCATTTCAGGGGCGACTCCTGTGTGACTCAATATGGTTTTCAACCTTGAATCTACCTTAATTGAGAATATATCAGCATTTCCTGATACAGCCATGTGAGGCTGTATTTTCGCCTTCCTGGATCACATATGACACATATGACACCACTGGTATACCAGATGTAATCCTAAAACCTATGGAGTCAGATTTAGTATGTGGCAAGTGATTTTTAGGCCAAATTTCAGACTTATAGACCAATATTTGGTACTGGTTTGGGCTGATTTACATCTATTTTTGGCTATATTTAGAACACTATTTTGGTGAAATATTTTCTGATTAGACATGTAATGCTCCAAATGTGCCTAAAATATCCTCATTAATTATTAGAATATGCATAAAATTAAATTTTGGATTCAGATTGGCAATATTAGAATATACTTGACATCTTCCACCTGAGGGGTGACCTGATTCTGAGGACCTGTCCCAATATGACCCTGGCTGTTGAACGGGACGTAAAACCACAACTTTGACCTTTGTCTGAGGGGTGACCTGGGGCCCCCCACACCCCGAAAACTGAAATTTTTAATGTGGCCCTCGAGTATGCCAGCCTAATACAAATTCATTCTCTGATATAAACTGAGTTACCTGTAAAAATTTCAGCCAGATTGACCAACTTTAAGGGGTGGTTTGGGCTGATCTGGCATTTTACCTATCCCTCGCCAACTACACTCCCTGAACCTGTACTTTGGGCTACATATGTATTTATGAAGGAACACACTACTAAAATTCATTTCAGGGGCGACTCCTGTGTGACTCAATATGGTTTTCAACCTTGAATCTACCTTAATTGAGAATATATTAGCATTTCCTGATACAGCCATGTGAGGCTGTATTTTCGCCTTCCTGGATCACATATGACACATATGACACCACTGGTATACCAGATGTAATCCTAAAACCTATGGAGTCAGATTTAGTATGTGGCAAGTGATTTTTAGGCCAAATTTCAGACTTATAGACCAATATTTGGTACTGGTTTGGGCTGATTTACATCTATTTTTGGCTATATTTAGAACACTATTTTGGTGAAATATTTTCTGATTAGACATGTAATGCTCCAAATGTGCCTAAAATATCCTCATTAATTATTAGAATATGCATAAAATTAAATTTTGGATTCAGATTGGCAATATTAGAATATACTTGACATCTTCCACCGGAGGGGTGACCTGATTCTGAGGACCTGTCCCAATATGACCCTGGCTGTTGAACGGGACGTAAAACCACAACTTTGACCTTTGTCTGAGGGGTGACCTGGGGCCCCCCACACCCCGAAAACTGAAATTTTTAATGTGGCCCTCGAGTATGCCAGCCTAATACAAATTCATTCTCTGATATAAACTGAGTTACCTGTAAAAATTTCAGCCAGATTGACCAACTTTAAGGGGTGGTTTGGGCTGATCTGGCATTTTACCTATCCCTCGCCAACTACACTCCCTGAACCTGTACTTTGGGCTACATATGTATTTATGAAGGAACACACTACTAAAATTCATTTCAGGGGCGACTCCTGTGTGACTCAATATGGTTTTCAACCTTGAATCTACCTTAATTGAGAATATATCAGCATTTCCTGATACAGCCATCTGAGGCTGTATTTTCGCCTTCCTGGATCACATATGACACATATGACACCACTGGTATACCAGATGTAATCCTAAAACCTATGCAGTCAGATTTAGTATGTGGCAAGTGATTTTTAGGCCAAATTTCAGACTTATAGACCAATATTTGGTACCGGTTTGGGCTGATTTACATCTATTTTTGGCTATATTTAGAACACTATTTTGGTGAAATATTTTCTGATTAGACATGTAATGCTCCAAATGTGCCTAAAATATCCTCATTAATTATTAGAATATGCATAAAATTAAATTTTGGCTTCAGATTGGCAATATTAGAATATACTTGACATCTTCCACCTGAGGGGTGACCTGGGGCCCCCCCACACCACGAAAACTGAAATTTTTAATGTGGCCCTCGAGTATGCCAGCCTAATACAAATTCATTCTCTGATATAAACTGAGTTACCTGTAAAAATTTCAGCCAGATTGACCAACTTTAAGGGGTGGTTTGGGCTGATCTGGCATTTTACCTCTCCCTCGCCAACTACACTCCCTGAACCTGTACTTTGGGCTACATATGTATTTATGAAGGAACACACTACTAAAATTCATTTCAGGGGCGACTTCTGTGTGATTCAATATGGTTTTCAACCTTGAATCTACCTTAATTGAGAATACATCAGCATTTCCTGATACAGCCATGTGAGGCTGTATTTTCGCCTTCCTGGATCACATATGACACATATGACACCACTGGTATACCAGATGTAATCCTAAAACCTATGGAGTCAGATTTAGTATGTGGCAAGTGATTTTTAGGCCAAATTTCAGACTTATAGACCAATATTTGGTACTGGTTTGGGCTGATTTACATCTATTTTTGGCTATATTTAGAACACTATTTTGGTGAAATATTTTCTGATTAGACATGTAATGCTCCAAATGTGCCTAAAATATCCTCATTAATTATTAGAATATGCATAAAATTAAATTTTGGATTCAGATTGGCAATATTAGAATATACTTGACATCTTCCACCTGAGGGGTGACCTGATTCTGAGGACCTGTCCCAATATGACCCTGGCTGTTGAACGGGACGTAAAACCACAACTTTGACCTTTGTCTGAGGGGTGACCTGGGGCCCCCCACACCCCGAAAACTGAAATTTTTAATGTGGCCCTCGAGTATGCCAGCCTAATACAAATTCATTCTCTGATATAAACTGAGTTACCTGTAAAAATTTCAGCCAGATTGACCAACTTTAAGGGGTGGTTTGGGCTGATCTGGCATTTTACCTATCCCTCGCCAACTACACTCCCTGAACCTGTACTTTGGGCTACATATGTATTTATGAAGGAACACACTACTAAAATTCATTTCAGGGGCGACTCCTGTGTGACTCAATATGGTTTTCAACCTTGAATCTACCTTAATTGAGAATATATTAGCATTTCCTGATACAGCCATGTGAGGCTGTATTTTCGCCTTCCTGGATCACATATGACACATATGACACCACTGGTATACCAGATGTAATCCTAAAACCTATGGAGTCAGATTTAGTATGTGGCAAGTGATTTTTAGGCCAAATTTCAGACTTATAGACCAATATTTGGTACTGGTTTGGGCTGATTTACATCTATTTTTGGCTATATTTAGAACACTATTTTGGTGAAATATTTTCTGATTAGACATGTAATGCTCCAAATGTGCCTAAAATATCCTCATTAATTATTAGAATATGCATAAAATTAAATTTTGGATTCAGATTGGCAATATTAGAATATACTTGACATCTTCCACCGGAGGGGTGACCTGATTCTGAGGACCTGTCCCAATATGACCCTGGCTGTTGAACGGGACGTAAAACCACTACTTTGACCTTTGTCTGAGGGGTGACCTGGGGCCCCCCACACCCCGAAAACTGAAATTTTTAATGTGGCCCTCGAGTATGCCAGCCTAATACAAATTCATTCTCTGATATAAACTGAGTTACCTGTAAAAATTTCAGCCAGATTGACCAACTTTAAGGGGTGGTTTGGGCTGATCTGGCATTTTACCTATCCCTCGCCAACTACACTCCCTGAACCTGTACTTTGGGCTACATATGTATTTATGAAGGAACACACTACTAAAATTCATTTCAGGGGCGACTCCTGTGTGACTCAATATGGTTTTCAACCTTGAATCTACCTTAATTGAGAATATATCAGCATTTCCTGATACAGCCATCTGAGGCTGTATTTTCGCCTTCCTGGATCACATATGACACATATGACACCACTGGTATACCAGATGTAATCCTAAAACCTATGCAGTCAGATTTAGTATGTGGCAAGTGATTTTTAGGCCAAATTTCAGACTTATAGACCAATATTTGGTACCGGTTTGGGCTGATTTACATCTATTTTTGGCTATATTTAGAACACTATTTTGGTGAAATATTTTCTGATTAGACATGTAATGCTCCAAATGTGCCTAAAATATCCTCATTAATTATTAGAATATGCATAAAATTAAATTTTGGCTTCAGATTGGCAATATTAGAATATACTTGACATCTTCCACCTGAGGGGTGACCTGGGGCCCCCCCACACCACGAAAACTGAAATTTTTAATGTGGCCCTCGAGTATGCCAGCCTAATACAAATTCATTCTCTGATATAAACTGAGTTACCTGTAAAAATTTCAGCCAGATTGACCAACTTTAAGGGGTGGTTTGGGCTGATCTGGCATTTTACCTCTCCCTCGCCAACTACACTCCCTGAACCTGTACTTTGGGCTACATATGTATTTATGAAGGAACACACTACTAAAATTCATTTCAGGGGCGACTTCTGTGTGATTCAATATGGTTTTCAACCTTGAATCTACCTTAATTGAGAATACATCAGCATTTCCTGATACAGCCATGTGAGGCTGTATTTTCGCCTTCCTGGATCACATATGACACATATGACACCACTGGTATACCAGATGTAATCCTAAAACCTATGGAGTCAGATTTAGTATGTGGCAAGTGATTTTTAGGCCAAATTTCAGACTTATAGACCAATATTTGGTACTGGTTTGGGCTGATTTACATCTATTTTTGGCTATATTTAGAACACTATTTTGGTGAAATATTTTCTGATTAGACATGTAATGCTCCAAATGTGCCTAAAATATCCTCATTAATTATTAGAATATGCATAAAATTAAATTTTGGATTCAGATTGGCAATATTAGAATATACTTGACATCTTCCACCTGAGGGGTGACCTGGGGCCCCCCACACCCCGGAAATTGAAATTTTTAATGTGGCCCTCGAGTATGCCAGCCTAATACAAATTCATTCTCTGATATAAACTGAGTTACCTGTAAAAATTTCAGCCAGTTTGACCAACTTTAAGGGGTGGTTTGGGCTGATCTGGCATTTTACCTATCCCTCGCCAACTACACTCCCTGAACCTGTACTTTGGGCTACATATGTATTTATGAAGGAACACACTACTAAAATTCATTTCAGGGGCGACTCCTGTGTGATTCAATATGGTTTTCAACCTTGAATCTACCTTAATTGAGAATATATCAGCATTTCCTGATACAGCCATCTGAGGCTGTATTTTCGCCTTCCTGGATCACATATGACACATATGACACCACTGGTATACCAGATGTAATCCTAAAACCTATGGAGTCAGATTTAGTATGTGGCAAGTGATTTTTAGGCCAAATTTCAGACTTATAGACCAATATTTGGTACTGGTTTGGGCTGATTTACATCTATTTTTGGCTATATTTAGAACACTATTTTGGTGAAATATTTTCTGATTAGACATGTAATGCTCCAAATGTGCCTAAAATATCCTCATTAATTATTAGAATATGCATAAAATTAAATTTTGGCTTCAGATTGGCAATATTAGAATATACTTGACATCTTCCACCTGAGGGGTGACCTGGGGCCCCCCACACCCCGGAAATTGAAATTTTTAATGTGACCCTCGAGTATGCCAGCCTAATACAAATTCATTCTCTGATATAAACTGAGTTACCTGTAAAAATTTCAGCCAGTTTGACCAACTTTAAGGGGTGGTTTGGGCTGATCTGGCATTTTACCTATCCCTCGCCAACTACACTCCCTGAACCTGTACTTTGGGCTACATATGTATTTATGAAGGAACACACTACTAAAATTCATTTCAGGGGCGACTCCTGTGTGACTCAATATGGTTTTCAACCTTGAATCTACCTTAATTGAGAATATATCAGCATTTCCTGATACAGCCATCTGAGGCTGTATTTTCGCCTTCCTGGATCACATATGACACATATGACACCACTGGTATACCAGATGTAATCCTAAAACCTATGCAGTCAGATTTAGTATGTGGCAAGTGATTTTTAGGCCAAATTTCAGACTTATAGACCAATATTTGGTACCGGTTTGGGCTGATTTACATCTATTTTTGGCTATATTTAGAACACTATTTTGGTGAAATATTTTCTGATTAGACATGTAATGCTCCAAATGTGCCTAAAATATCCTCATTAATTATTAGAATATGCATAAAATTAAATTTTGGCTTCAGATTGGCAATATTAGAATATACTTGACATCTTCCACCTGAGGGGTGACCTGGGGCCCCCCCACACCACGAAAACTGAAATTTTTAATGTGGCCCTCGAGTATGCCAGCCTAATACAAATTCATTCTCTGATATAAACTGAGTTACCTGTAAAAATTTCAGCCAGATTGACCAACTTTAAGGGGTGGTTTGGGCTGATCTGGCATTTTACCTCTCCCTCGCCAACTACACTCCCTGAACCTGTACTTTGGGCTACATATGTATTTATGAAGGAACACACTACTAAAATTCATTTCAGGGGCGACTTCTGTGTGATTCAATATGGTTTTCAACCTTGAATCTACCTTAATTGAGAATACATCAGCATTTCCTGATACAGCCATGTGAGGCTGTATTTTCGCCTTCCTGGATCACATATGACACATATGACACCACTGGTATACCAGATGTAATCCTAAAACCTATGGAGTCAGATTTAGTATGTGGCAAGTGATTTTTAGGCCAAATTTCAGACTTATAGACCAATATTTGGTACTGGTTTGGGCTGATTTACATCTATTTTTGGCTATATTTAGAACACTATTTTGGTGAAATATTTTCTGATTAGACATGTAATGCTCCAAATGTGCCTAAAATATCCTCATTAATTATTAGAATATGCATAAAATTAAATTTTGGATTCAGATTGGCAATATTAGAATATACTTGACATCTTCCACCTGAGGGGTGACCTGGGGCCCCCCACACCCCGGAAATTGAAATTTTTAATGTGGCCCTCGAGTATGCCAGCCTAATACAAATTCATTCTCTGATATAAACTGAGTTACCTGTAAAAATTTCAGCCAGTTTGACCAACTTTAAGGGGTGGTTTGGGCTGATCTGGCATTTTACCTATCCCTCGCCAACTACACTCCCTGAACCTGTACTTTGGGCTACATATGTATTTATGAAGGAACACACTACTAAAATTCATTTCAGGGGCGACTCCTGTGTGATTCAATATGGTTTTCAACCTTGAATCTACCTTAATTGAGAATATATCAGCATTTCCTGATACAGCCATCTGAGGCTGTATTTTCGCCTTCCTGGATCACATATGACACATATGACACCACTGGTATACCAGATGTAATCCTAAAACCTATGGAGTCAGATTTAGTATGTGGCAAGTGATTTTTAGGCCAAATTTCAGACTTATAGACCAATATTTGGTACTGGTTTGGGCTGATTTACATCTATTTTTGGCTATATTTAGAACACTATTTTGGTGAAATATTTTCTGATTAGACATGTAATGCTCCAAATGTGCCTAAAATATCCTCATTAATTATTAGAATATGCATAAAATTAAATTTTGGCTTCAGATTGGCAATATTAGAATATACTTGACATCTTCCACCTGAGGGGTGACCTGGGGCCCCCCACACCCCGGAAATTGAAATTTTTAATGTGACCCTCGAGTATGCCAGCCTAATACAAATTCATTCTCTGATATAAACTGAGTTACCTGTAAAAATTTCAGCCAGTTTGACCAACTTTAAGGGGTGGTTTGGGCTGATCTGGCATTTTACCTATCCCTCGCCAACTACACTCCCTGAACCTGTACTTTGGGCTACATATGTATTTATGAAGGAACACACTACTAAAATTCATTTCAGGGGCGATTCCTGTGTGATTCAATATGGTTTTCAACCTTGAATCTACCTTAATTGAGAATATATCAGCATTTCCTGATACAGCCATCTGAGGCTGTATTTTCGCCTTCCTGGATCACATATGACACATATGACACCACTGGTATACCAGATGTAATCCTAAAACCTATGGAGTCAGATTTAGTATGTGGCAAGTGATTTTTAGGCCAAATTTCAGACTTATAGACCAATATTTGGTACTGGTTTGGGCTGATTTACATCTATTTTTGGCTATATTTAGAATACTATTTTGGTGAAATATTTTCTGATTAGACATGTAATGCTCCAAATGTGCCTAAAATATCCTCATTAATTATTAGAATATGCATAAAATTAAATTTTGGCTTCAGATTGGCAATATTAGAATATACTTGACATCTTCCACCTGACGGGTGACCTGGGGCCCCCCACACCCCGAAAACTGAAATTTTTAATGTGGTCCTCGAGTATGCCAGCCTAATACAAATTCATTCTCTGATATAAACTGAGTTACCTGTAAAAATTTCAGCCAGATTGACCAACTTTAAGGGGTGGTTTGGGCTGATCTGGCATTTTACCTATCCCTCGCCAACTACACTCCCTGAACCTGTACTTTGGGCTACATATGTATTTATGAAGGAACACACTACTAAAATTCATTTCAGGGGCGACTCCTGTGTGACTCAATATGGTTTTCAACCTTGAATCTACCTTAATTGAGAATATATCAGCATTTCCTGATACAGCCATGTGAGGCTGTATTTTCGCCTTACTGGATCACATATGACACATATGACACCACTGGTATACCAGATGTAATCCTAAAACCTATGGAGTCAGATTTAGTATGTGGCAAGTGATTTTTAGGCCAAATTTCAGACTTATAGACCAATATTTGGTACTGGTTTGGGCTGATTTACATCTATTTTTGGCTATATTTAGAACACTATTTTGGTGAAATATTTTCTGATTAGACATGTAATGCTCCAAATGTGCCTAAAATATCCTCATTAATTATTAGAATATGCATAAAATTAAATTTTGGATTCAGATTGGCAATATTAGAATATACTTGACATCTTCCACCTGAGGGGTGACCTGATTCTGAGGACCTGTCCCAATATGACCCTGGCTGTTGAACGGGACGTAAAACCACAACTTTGACCTTTGTCTGAGGGGTGACCTGGGGCCCCCCACACCCCGAAAACTGAAATTTTTAATGTGGCCCTCGAGTATGCCAGCCTAATACAAATTCATTCTCTGATATAAACTGAGTTACCTGTAAAAATTTCAGCCAGATTGACCAACTTTAAGGGGTGGTTTGGGCTGATCTGGCATTTTACCTATCCCTCGCCAACTACACTCCCTGAACCTGTACTTTGGGCTACATATGTATTTATGAAGGAACACACTACTAAAATTCATTTCAGGGGCGACTCCTGTGTGACTCAATATGGTTTTCAACCTTGAATCTACCTTAATTGAGAATATATCAGCATTTCCTGATACAGCCATCTGAGGCTGTATTTTCGCCTTCCTGGATCACATATGACACATATGACACCACTGGTATACCAGATGTAATCCTAAAACCTATGCAGTCAGATTTAGTATGTGGCAAGTGATTTTTAGGCCAAATTTCAGACTTATAGACCAATATTTGGTACCGGTTTGGGCTGATTTACATCTATTTTTGGCTATATTTAGAACACTATTTTGGTGAAATATTTTCTGATTAGACATGTAATGCTCCAAATGTGCCTAAAATATCCTCATTAATTATTAGAATATGCATAAAATTAAATTTTGGCTTCAGATTGGCAATATTAGAATATACTTGACATCTTCCACCTGAGGGGTGACCTGGGGCCCCCCCACACCACGAAAACTGAAATTTTTAATGTGGCCCTCGAGTATGCCAGCCTAACACAAATTCATTCTCTGATATAAACTGAGTTACCTGTAAAAATTTCAGCCAGATTGACCAACTTTAAGGGGTGGTTTGGGCTGATCTGGCATTTTACCTCTCCCTCGCCAACTACACTCCCTGAACCTGTACTTTGGGCTACATATGTATTTATGAAGGAACACACTACTAAAATTCATTTCAGGGGCGACTTCTGTGTGATTCAATATGGTTTTCAACCTTGAATCTACCTTAATTGAGAATACATCAGCATTTCCTGATACAGCCATGTGAGGCTGTATTTTCGCCTTCCTGGATCACATATGACACATATGACACCACTGGTATACCAGATGTAATCCTAAAACCTATGGAGTCAGATTTAGTATGTGGCAAGTGATTTTTAGGCCAAATTTCAGACTTATAGACCAATATTTGGTACTGGTTTGGGCTGATTTACATCTATTTTTGGCTATATTTAGAACACTATTTTGGTGAAATATTTTCTGATTAGACATGTAATGCATAAAATTAAATTTTGGCTTCAGATTGGCAATATTAGAATATACTTGACATCTTCCACCTGAGGGGTGACCTGGGGCCCCCCACACCCCGGAAATTGAAATTTTTAATGTGACCCTCGAGTATGCCAGCCTAATACAAATTCATTCTCTGATATAAACTGAGTTACCTGTAAAAATTTCAGCCAGTTTGACCAACTTTAAGGGGTGGTTTGGGCTGATCTGGCATTTTACCTATCCCTCGCCAACTACACTCCCTGAACCTGTACTTTGGGCTACATATGTATTTATGAAGGAACACACTACTAAAATTCATTTCAGGGGCGATTCCTGTGTGATTCAATATGGTTTTCAACCTTGAATCTACCTTAATTGAGAATATATCAGCATTTCCTGATACAGCCATCTGAGGCTGTATTTTCGCCTTCCTGGATCACATATGACACATATGACACCACTGGTATACCAGATGTAATCCTAAAACCTATGGAGTCAGATTTAGTATGTGGCAAGTGATTTTTAGGCCAAATTTCAGACTTATAGACCAATATTTGGTACTGGTTTGGGCTGATTTACATCTATTTTTGGCTATATTTAGAATACTATTTTGGTGAAATATTTTCTGATTAGACATGTAATGCTCCAAATGTGCCTAAAATATCCTCATTAATTATTAGAATATGCATAAAATTAAATTTTGGCTTCAGATTGGCAATATTAGAATATACTTGACATCTTCCACCTGACGGGTGACCTGGGGCCCCCCACACCCCGAAAACTGAAATTTTTAATGTGGTCCTCGAGTATGCCAGCCTAATACAAATTCATTCTCTGATATAAACTGAGTTACCTGTAAAAATTTCAGCCAGATTGACCAACTTTAAGGGGTGGTTTGGGCTGATCTGGCATTTTACCTATCCCTCGCCAACTACACTCCCTGAACCTGTACTTTGGGCTACATATGTATTTATGAAGGAACACACTACTAAAATTCATTTCAGGGGCGACTCCTGTGTGACTCAATATGGTTTTCAACCTTGAATCTACCTTAATTGAGAATATATCAGCATTTCCTGATACAGCCATGTGAGGCTGTATTTTCGCCTTCCTGGATCACATATGACACATATGACACCACTGGTATACCAGATGTAATCCTAAAACCTATGGAGTCAGATTTAGTATGTGGCAAGTGATTTTTAGGCCAAATTTCAGACTTATAGACCAATATTTGGTACTGGTTTGGGCTGATTTACATCTATTTTTGGCTATATTTAGAACACTATTTTGGTGAAATATTTTCTGATTAGACATGTAATGCTCCAAATGTGCCTAAAATATCCTCATTAATTATTAGAATATGCATAAAATTAAATTTTGGATTCAGATTGGCAATATTAGAATATACTTGACATCTTCCACCTGAGGGGTGACCTGATTCTGAGGACCTGTCCCAATATGACCCTGGCTGTTGAACGGGACGTAAAACCACAACTTTGACCTTTGTCTGAGGGGTGACCTGGGGCCCCCCACACCCCGAAAACTGAAATTTTTAATGTGGCCCTCGAGTATGCCAGCCTAATACAAATTCATTCTCTGATATAAACTGAGTTACCTGTAAAAATTTCAGCCAGATTGACCAACTTTAAGGGGTGGTTTGGGCTGATCTGGCATTTTACCTATCCCTCGCCAACTACACTCCCTGAACCTGTACTTTGGGCTACATATGTATTTATGAAGGAACACACTACTAAAATTCATTTCAGGGGCGACTCCTGTGTGACTCAATATGGTTTTCAACCTTGAATCTACCTTAATTGAGAATATATCAGCATTTCCTGATACAGCCATCTGAGGCTGTATTTTCGCCTTCCTGGATCACATATGACACATATGACACCACTGGTATACCAGATGTAATCCTAAAACCTATGCAGTCAGATTTAGTATGTGGCAAGTGATTTTTAGGCCAAATTTCAGACTTATAGACCAATATTTGGTACCGGTTTGGGCTGATTTACATCTATTTTTGGCTATATTTAGAACACTATTTTGGTGAAATATTTTCTGATTAGACATGTAATGCTCCAAATGTGCCTAAAATATCCTCATTAATTATTAGAATATGCATAAAATTAAATTTTGGCTTCAGATTGGCAATATTAGAATATACTTGACATCTTCCACCTGAGGGGTGACCTGGGGCCCCCCCACACCACGAAAACTGAAATTTTTAATGTGGCCCTCGAGTATGCCAGCCTAACACAAATTCATTCTCTGATATAAACTGAGTTACCTGTAAAAATTTCAGCCAGATTGACCAACTTTAAGGGGTGGTTTGGGCTGATCTGGCATTTTACCTCTCCCTCGCCAACTACACTCCCTGAACCTGTACTTTGGGCTACATATGTATTTATGAAGGAACACACTACTAAAATTCATTTCAGGGGCGACTTCTGTGTGATTCAATATGGTTTTCAACCTTGAATCTACCTTAATTGAGAATACATCAGCATTTCCTGATACAGCCATGTGAGGCTGTATTTTCGCCTTCCTGGATCACATATGACACATATGACACCACTGGTATACCAGATGTAATCCTAAAACCTATGGAGTCAGATTTAGTATGTGGCAAGTGATTTTTAGGCCAAATTTCAGACTTATAGACCAATATTTGGTACTGGTTTGGGCTGATTTACATCTATTTTTGGCTATATTTAGAACACTATTTTGGTGAAATATTTTCTGATTAGACATGTAATGCTCCAAATGTGCCTAAAATATCCTCATTAATTATTAGAATATGCATAAAATTAAATTTTGGATTCAGATTGGCAATATTAGAATATACTTGACATCTTCCACCTGAGGGGTGACCTGGGGCCCCCCACACCCCGGAAATTGAAATTTTTAATGTGGCCCTCGAGTATGCCAGCCTAATACAAATTCATTCTCTGATATAAACTGAGTTACCTGTAAAAATTTCAGCCAGTTTGACCAACTTTAAGGGGTGGTTTGGGCTGATCTGGCATTTTACCTATCCCTCGCCAACTACACTCCCTGAACCTGTACTTTGGGCTACATATGTATTTATGAAGGAACACACTACTAAAATTCATTTCAGGGGCGACTCCTGTGTGATTCAATATGGTTTTCAACCTTGAATCTACCTTAATTGAGAATATATCAGCATTTCCTGATACAGCCATCTGAGGCTGTATTTTCGCCTTCCTGGATCACATATGACACATATGACACCACTGGTATACCAGATGTAATCCTAAAACCTATGGAGTCAGATTTAGTATGTGGCAAGTGATTTTTAGGCCAAATTTCAGACTTATAGACCAATATTTGGTACTGGTTTGGGCTGATTTACATCTATTTTTGGCTATATTTAGAACACTATTTTGGTGAAATATTTTCTGATTAGACATGTAATGCTCCAAATGTGCCTAAAATATCCTCATTAATTATTAGAATATGCATAAAATTAAATTTTGGCTTCAGATTGGCAATATTAGAATATACTTGACATCTTCCACCTGAGGGGTGACCTGGGGCCCCCCACACCCCGGAAATTGAAATTTTTAATGTGACCCTCGAGTATGCCAGCCTAATACAAATTCATTCTCTGATATAAACTGAGTTACCTGTAAAAATTTCAGCCAGTTTGACCAACTTTAAGGGGTGGTTTGGGCTGATCTGGCATTTTACCTATCCCTCGCCAACTACACTCCCTGAACCTGTACTTTGGGCTACATATGTATTTATGAAGGAACACACTACTAAAATTCATTTCAGGGGCGATTCCTGTGTGATTCAATATGGTTTTCAACCTTGAATCTACCTTAATTGAGAATATATCAGCATTTCCTGATACAGCCATCTGAGGCTGTATTTTCGCCTTCCTGGATCACATATGACACATATGACACCACTGGTATACCAGATGTAATCCTGAAACCTATGGAGTCAGATTTAGTATGTGGCAAGTGATTTTTAGGCCAAATTTCAGACTTATAGACCAATATTTGGTACTGGTTTGGGCTGATTTACATCTATTTTTGGCTATATTTAGAATACTATTTTGGTGAAATATTTTCTGATTAGACATGTAATGCTCCAAATGTGCCTAAAATATCCTCATTAATTGTTAGAATATGCATAAAATTAAATTTTGGCTTCAGATTGGCAATATTAGAATATACTTGACATCTTCCACCTGACGGGTGACCTGGGGCCCCCCACACCCCGAAAACTGAAATTTTTAATGTGGTCCTCGAGTATGCCAGCCTAATACAAATTCATTCTCTGATATAAACTGAGTTACCTGTAAAAATTTCAGCCAGATTGACCAACTTTAAGGGGTGGTTTGGGCTGATCTGGCATTTTACCTATCCCTCGCCAACTACACTCCCTGAACCTGTACTTTGGGCTACATATGTATTTATGAAGGAACACACTACTAAAATTCATTTCAGGGGCGACTCCTGTGTGACTCAATATGGTTTTCAACCTTGAATCTACCTTAATTGAGAATATATCAGCATTTCCTGATACAGCCATGTGAGGCTGTATTTTCGCCTTCCTGGATCACATATGACACATATGACACCACTGGTATACCAGATGTAATCCTAAAACCTATGGAGTCAGATTTAGTATGTGGCAAGTGATTTTTAGGCCAAATTTCAGACTTATAGACCAATATTTGGTACTGGTTTGGGCTGATTTACATCTATTTTTGGCTATATTTAGAACACTATTTTGGTGAAATATTTTCTGATTAGACATGTAATGCTCCAAATGTGCCTAAAATATCCTCATTAATTATTAGAATATGCATAAAATTAAATTTTGGATTCAGATTGGCAAGATTAGAATATACTTGACATCTTCCACCTGAGGGGTGACCTGGGGCCCCCCACACCCCGAAAACTAAAATTTTTAATGTGGCCCTCGAGTATGCCAGCCTAATACAAATTCATTCTCTGATATAAACTGAGTTACCTGTAAAAATTTCAGCCAGATTGACCAACTTTAAGGGGTGGTTTGGGCTGATCTGGCATTTTACCTATCCCTCGCCAACTACACTCCCTGAACCTGTACTTTGGGCTACATATGTATTTATGAAGGAACACACTACTAAAATTCATTTCAGGGGCGACTCCTGTGTGACTCAATATGGTTTTCAACCTTGAATCTACCTTAATTGAGAATATATCAGCATTTCCTGATACAGCCATGTGAGGCTGTATTTTCGCCTTCCTGGATCACATATGACACATATGACACCACTGGTATACCAGATGTAATCCTAAAACCTATGGAGTCAGATTTAGTATGTGGCAAGTGATTTTTAGGCCAAATTTCAGACTTATAGACCAATATTTGGTACTGGTTTGGGCTGATTTACATCTATTTTTGGCTATATTTAGAACACTATTTTGGTGAAATATTTTCTGATTAGACATGTAATGCTCCAAATGTGCCTAAAATATCCTCATTAATTATTAGAATGTGCATAAAATTAAATTTTGGATTCAGATTGGCAATATTAGAATATACTTGACATCTTCCACCTGAGGGGTGACCTGGGGCCCCCCACACCCCGAAAACTGAAATTTTTAATGTGGCCCTCGAGTATGCCAGCCTAATACAAATTCATTCTCTGATATAAACTGAGTTACCTGTAAAAATTTCAGCCAGATTGACCAACTTTAAGGGGTGGTTTGGGCTGATCTGGCATTTTACCTATCCCTCGCCAACTACACTCCCTGAACCTGTACTTTGGGCTACATATGTATTTATGAAGGAACACACTACTAAAATTCATTTCAGGGGCGACTCCTGTGTGACTCAATATGGTTTTCAACCTTGAATCTACCTTAATTGAGAATATATCAGCATTTCCTGATACAGCCATGTGAGGCTGTATTTTCGCCTTCCTGGATCACATATGACACATATGACACCACTGGTATACCAGATGTAATCCTAAAACCTATGGAGTCAGATTTAGTATGTGGCAAGTGATTTTTAGGCCAAATTTCAGACTTATAGACCAATATTTGGTACTGGTTTGGGCTGATTTACATCTATTTTTGGCTATATTTAGAACACTATTTTGGTGAAATATTTTCTGATTAGACATGTAATGCTCCAAATGTGCCTAAAATATCCTCATTAATTATTAGAATATGCATAAAATTAAATTTTGGATTCAGATTGGCAAGATTAGAATATACTTGACATCTTCCACCTGAGGGGTGACCTGGGGCCCCCCACACCCCGAAAACTAAAATTTTTAATGTGGCCCTCGAGTATGCCAGCCTAATACAAATTCATTCTCTGATATAAACTGAGTTACCTGTAAAAATTTCAGCCAGATTGACCAACTTTAAGGGGTGGTTTGGGCTGATCTGGCATTTTACCTATCCCTCGCCAACTACACTCCCTGAACCTGTACTTTGGGCTACATATGTATTTATGAAGGAACACACTACTAAAATTCATTTCAGGGGCGACTCCTGTGTGACTCAATATGGTTTTCAACCTTGAATCTACCTTAATTGAGAATATATCAGCATTTCCTGATACAGCCATGTGAGGCTGTATTTTCGCCTTCCTGGATCACATATGACACATATGACACCACTGGTATACCAGATGTAATCCTAAAACCTATGGAGTCAGATTTAGTATGTGGCAAGTGATTTTTAGGCCAAATTTCAGACTTATAGACCAATATTTGGTACTGGTTTGGGCTGATTTACATCTATTTTTGGCTATATTTAGAACACTATTTTGGTGAAATATTTTCTGATTAGACATGTAATGCTCCAAATGTGCCTAAAATATCCTCATTAATTATTAGAATGTGCATAAAATTAAATTTTGGATTCAGATTGGCAATATTAGAATATACTTGACATCTTCCACCTGAGGGGTGACCTGGGGCCCCCCACACCCCGAAAACTGAAATTTTTAATGTGGCCCTCGAGTATGCCAGCCTAATACAAATTCATTCTCTGATATAAACTGAGTTACCTGTAAAAATTTCAGCCAGATTGACCAACTTTAAGGGGTGGTTTGGGCTGATCTGGCATTTTACCTATCCCTCGCCAACTACACTCCCTGAACCTGTACTTTGGGCTACATATGTATTTATGAAGGAACACACTACTAAAATTCATTTCAGGGGCGACTCCTGTGTGACTCAATATGGTTTTCAACCTTGAATCTACCTTAATTGAGAATATATCAGCATTTCCTGATACAGCCATGTGAGGCTGTATTTTCGCCTTCCTGGATCACATATGACACATATGACACCACTGGTATACCAGATGTAATCCTAAAACCTATGGAGTCAGATTTAGTATGTGGCAAGTGATTTTTAGGCCAAATTTCAGACTTATAGACCAATATTTGGTACTGGTTTGGGCTGATTTACATCTATTTTTGGCTATATTTAGAACACTATTTTGGTGAAATATTTTCTGATTAGACATGTAATGCTCCAAATGTGCCTAAAATATCCTCATTAATTATTAGAATATGCATAAAATTAAATTTTGGATTCAGATTGGCAATATTAGAATATACTTGACATCTTCCACCTGAGGGGTGACCTGGGGCCCCCCACACCCCGAAAATTGAAATTTTTAATGTGGCCCTCGAGTATGCCAGCCTAATACAAATTCATTCTCTGATATAAACTGAGTTACCTGTAAAAATTTCAGCCAGATTGACCAACTTTAAGGGGTGGTTTGGGCTGATCTGGCATTTTACCTCTCCCTCGCCAACTACACTCCCTGAACCTGTACTTTGGGCTACATATGTATTTATGAAGGAACACACTACTAAAATTCATTTCAGGGGCGACTTCTGTGTGATTCAATATGGTTTTCAACCTTGAATCTACCTTAATTGAGAATACATCAGCATTTCCTGATACAGCCATGTGAGGCTGTATTTTCGCCTTCCTGGATCACATATGACACATATGACACCACTGGTATACCAGATGTAATCCTAAAACCTATGGAGTCAGATTTAGTATGTGGCAAGTGATTTTTAGGCCAAATTTCAGACTTATAGACCAATATTTGGTACTGGTTTGGGCTGATTTACATCTATTTTTGGCTATATTTAGAACACTATTTTGGTGAAATATTTTCTGATTAGACATGTAATGCTCCAAATGTGCCTAAAATATCCTCATTAATTATTAGAATATGCATAAAATTAAATTTTGGATTCAGATTGGCAATATTAGAATATACTTGACATCTTCCACCTGAGGGGTGACCTGGGGCCCCCCACACCCCGGAAATTGAAATTTTTAATGTGGCCCTCGAGTATGCCAGCCTAATACAAATTCATTCTCTGATATAAACTGAGTTACCTGTAAAAATTTCAGCCAGTTTGACCAACTTTAAGGGGTGGTTTGGGCTGATCTGGCATTTTACCTATCCCTCGCCAACTACACTCCCTGAACCTGTACTTTGGGCTACATATGTATTTATGAAGGAACACACTACTAAAATTCATTTCAGGGGCGACTCCTGTGTGATTCAATATGGTTTTCAACCTTGAATCTACCTTAATTGAGAATATATCAGCATTTCCTGATACAGCCATCTGAGGCTGTATTTTCGCCTTCCTGGATCACATATGACACATATGACACCACTGGTATACCAGATGTAATCCTAAAACCTATGGAGTCAGATTTAGTATGTGGCAAGTGATTTTTAGGCCAAATTTCAGACTTATAGACCAATATTTGGTACTGGTTTGGGCTGATTTACATCTATTTTTGGCTATATTTAGAACACTATTTTGGTGAAATATTTTCTGATTAGACATGTAATGCTCCAAATGTGCCTAAAATATCCTCATTAATTATTAGAATATGCATAAAATTAAATTTTGGCTTCAGATTGGCAATATTAGAATATACTTGACATCTTCCACCTGAGGGGTGACCTGGGGCCCCCCACACCCCGGAAATTGAAATTTTTAATGTGACCCTCGAGTATGCCAGCCTAATACAAATTCATTCTCTGATATAAACTGAGTTACCTGTAAAAATTTCAGCCAGTTTGACCAACTTTAAGGGGTGGTTTGGGCTGATCTGGCATTTTACCTATCCCTCGCCAACTACACTCCCTGAACCTGTACTTTGGGCTACATATGTATTTATGAAGGAACACACTACTAAAATTCATTTCAGGGGCGATTCCTGTGTGATTCAATATGGTTTTCAACCTTGAATCTACCTTAATTGAGAATATATCAGCATTTCCTGATACAGCCATCTGAGGCTGTATTTTCGCCTTCCTGGATCACATATGACACATATGACACCACTGGTATACCAGATGTAATCCTAAAACCTATGCAGTCAGATTTAGTATGTGGCAAGTGATTTTTAGGCCAAATTTCAGACTTATAGACCAATATTTGGTACTGGTTTGGGCTGATTTACATCTATTTTTGGCTATATTTAGAATACTATTTTGGTGAAATATTTTCTGATTAGACATGTAATGCTCCAAATGTGCCTAAAATATCCTCATTAATTGTTAGAATATGCATAAAATTAAATTTTGGCTTCAGATTGGCAATATTAGAATATACTTGACATCTTCCACCTGACGGGTGACCTGGGGCCCCCCACACCCCGAAAACTGAAATTTTTAATGTGGTCCTCGAGTATGCCAGCCTAATACAAATTCATTCTCTGATATAAACTGAGTTACCTGTAAAAATTTCAGCCAGATTGACCAACTTTAAGGGGTGGTTTGGGCTGATCTGGCATTTTACCTATCCCTCGCCAACTACACTCCCTGAACCTGTACTTTGGGCTACATATGTATTTATGAAGGAACACACTACTAAAATTCATTTCAGGGGCGACTCCTGTGTGACTCAATATGGTTTTCAACCTTGAATCTACCTTAATTGAGAATATATCAGCATTTCCTGATACAGCCATGTGAGGCTGTATTTTCGCCTTCCTGGATCACATATGACACATATGACACCACTGGTATACCAGATGTAATCCTAAAACCTATGGAGTCAGATTTAGTATGTGGCAAGTGATTTTTAGGCCAAATTTCAGACTTATAGACCAATATTTGGTACTGGTTTGGGCTGATTTACATCTATTTTTGGCTATATTTAGAACACTATTTTGGTGAAATATTTTCTGATTAGACATGTAATGCTCCAAATGTGCCTAAAATATCCTCATTAATTATTAGAATATGCATAAAATTAAATTTTGGATTCAGATTGGCAATATTAGAATATACTTGACATCTTCCACCTGAGGGCTGACCTGGGGCCCCCCACACCCCGAAAACTAAAATTTTTAATGTGGCCCTCGAGTATGCCAGCCTAATACAAATTCATTCTCTGATATAAACTGAGTTACCTGTAAAAATTTCAGCCAGATTGACCAACTTTAAGGGGTGGTTTGGGCTGATCTGGCATTTTACCTATCCCTCGCCAACTACACTCCCTGAACCTGTACTTTGGGCTACATATGTATTTATGAAGGAACACACTACTAAAATTCATTTCAGGGGCGACTCCTGTGTGACTCAATATGGTTTTCAACCTTGAATCTACCTTAATTGAGAATATATCAGCATTTCCTGATACAGCCATGTGAGGCTGTATTTTCGCCTTCCTGGATCACATATGACACATATGACACCACTGGTATACCAGATGTAATCCTAAAACCTATGGAGTCAGATTTAGTATGTGGCAAGTGATTTTTAGGCCAAATTTCAGACTTATAGACCAATATTTGGTACTGGTTTGGGCTGATTTACATCTATTTTTGGCTATATTTAGAACACTATTTTGGTGAAATATTTTCTGATTAGACATGTAATGCTCCAAATGTGCCTAAAATATCCTCATTAATTATTAGAATATGCATAAAATTAAATTTTGGATTCAGATTGGCAATATTAGAATATACTTGACATCTTCCACCTGAGGGGTGACCTGGGGCCCCCCACACCCCGAAAACTGAAATTTTTAATGTGGCCCTCGAGTATGCCAGCCTAATACAAATTCATTCTCTGATATAAACTGAGTTACCTGTAAAAATTTCAGCCAGATTGACCAACTTTAAGGGGTGGTTTGGGCTGATCTGGCATTTTACCTATCCCTCGCCAACTACACTCCCTGAACCTGTACTTTGGGCTACATATGTATTTATGAAGGAACACACTACTAAAATTCATTTCAGGGGCGACTCCTGTGTGACTCAATATGGTTTTCAACCTTGAATCTACCTTAATTGAGAATATATCAGCATTTCCTGATACAGCCATGTGAGGCTGTATTTTCGCCTTCCTGGATCACATATGACACATATGACACCACTGGTATACCAGATGTAATCCTAAAACCTATGGAGTCAGATTTAGTATGTGGCAAGTGATTTTTAGGCCAAATTTCAGACTTATAGACCAATATTTGGTACTGGTTTGGGCTGATTTACATCTATTTTTGGCTATATTTAGAACACTATTTTGGTGAAATATTTTCTGATTAGACATGTAATGCTCCAAATGTGCCTAAAATATCCTCATTAATTATTAGAATATGCATAAAATTAAATTTTGGATTCAGATTGGCAATATTAGAATATACTTGACATCTTCCACCTGAGGGGTGACCTGGGGCCCCCCACACCCCGAAAATTGAAATTTTTAATGTGGCCCTCGAGTATGCCAGCCTAATACAAATTCATTCTCTGATATAAACTGAGTTACCTGTAAAAATTTCAGCCAGATTGACCAACTTTAAGGGGTGGTTTGGGCTGATCTGGCATTTTACCTCTCCCTCGCCAACTACACTCCCTGAACCTGTACTTTGGGCTACATATGTATTTATGAAGGAACACACTACTAAAATTCATTTCAGGGGCGACTTCTGTGTGATTCAATATGGTTTTCAACCTTGAATCTACCTTAATTGAGAATACATCAGCATTTCCTGATACAGCCATCTGAGGCTGTATTTTCGCCTTCCTTGATCACATATGACACATATGACGCCACTGGTATAACAGATGTAATCCTAAAACCTATGCAGTCAGATTTAGTATGTGGCAAGTGATTTTTAGGCCAAATTTCAGACTTATAGACCAATATTTGGTACTGGTTTGGGCTGATTTACATCTATTTTTGGCTATATTTAGAACACTATTTTGGTGAAATATTTTCTGATTAGACATGTAATGCTCCAAATGTGCCTAAAATATCCTCATTAATTATTAGAATATGCATAAAATTAAATTTTGGATTCAGATTGGCAATATTAGAATATACTTGACATCTTCCACCTGAGGGGTGACCTGGGGCCCCCCACACCCCGGAAATTGAAATTTTTAATGTGGCCCTCGAGTATGCCAGCCTAATACAAATTCATTCTCTGATATAAACTGAGTTACCTGTAAAAATTTCAGCCAGTTTGACCAACTTTAAGGCGTGGTTTGGGCTGATCTGGCATTTTACCTATCCCTCGCCAACTACACTCCCTGAACCTGTACTTTGGGCTACATATGTATTTATGAAGGAACACACTACTAAAATTCATTTTAGGGGCGACTTCTGTGTGATTCAATATGGTTTTCAACCTTGAATCTACCTTAATTGAGAATACATCAACATTTCCTGATACAGCCATGTGAGGCTGTATTTTCGCCTTCCTGGATCACATATGACACATATGACACCACTGGTATACCAGATGTAATCCTAAAACCTATGCAGTCAGATTTAGTATGTGGCAAGTGATTTTTAGGCCAAATTTCAGACTTATAGACCAATATTTGGTACCGGTTTGGGCTGATTTACATCTATTTTTGGCTATATTTAGAACACTATTTTGGTGAAATATTTTCTGATTAGACATGTAATGCTCCAAATGTGCCTAAAATATCCTCATTAATTATTAGAATATGCATAAAATTAAATTTTGGATTCAGATTGGCAATATTAGAATATACTTGACATCTTCCACCTGAGGGGTGACCTGGGGCCCCCCACACCCCGGAAATTGAAATTTTTAATGTGGCCCTCGAGTATGCCAGCCTAATACAAATTCATTCTCTGATATAAACTGAGTTACCTGTAAAAATTTCAGCCAGTTTGACCAACTTTAAGGGGTGGTTTGGGCTGATCTGGCATTTTACCTATCCCTCGCCAACTACACTCCCTGAACCTGTACTTTGGGCTACATATGTATTTATGAAGGAACACACTACTAAAATTCATTTCAGGGGCGACTCCTGTGTGATTCAATATGGTTTTCAACCTTGAATCTACCTTAATTGAGAATATATCAATATTTCCTGATACAGCCATCTGAGGCTGTATTTTCGCCTTCCTGGATCACATATGACACATATGACACCACTGGTATACCAGATGTAATCCTAAAACCTATGGAGTCAGATTTAGTATGTGGCAAGTGATTTTTAGGCCAAATTTCAGACTTATAGACCAATATTTGGTACTGGTTTGGGCTGATTTACATCTATTTTTGGCTATATTTAGAACACTATTTTGGTGAAATATTTTCTGATTAGACATGTAATGCTCCAAATGTGCCTAAAATATCCTCATTAATTATTAGAATATGCATAAAATTAAATTTTGGATTCAGATTGGCAATATTAGAATATACTTGACATCTTCCACCTGAGGGGTGACCTGGGGCCCCCCACACCCCGGAAATTGAAATTTTTAATGTGGCCCTCGAGTATGCCAGCCTAATACAAATTCATTCTCTGATATAAACTGAGTTACCTGTAAAAATTTCAGCCAGTTTGACCAACTTTAAGGGGTGGTTTGGGCTGATCTGGCATTTTACCTATCCCTCGCCAACTACACTCCCTGAACCTGTACTTTGGGCTACATATGTATTTATGAAGGAACACACTACTAAAATTCATTTCAGGGGCGACTCCTGTGTGATTCAATATGGTTTTCAACCTTGAATCTACCTTAATTGAGAATATATCAGCATTTCCTGATACAGCCATCTGAGGCTGTATTTTCGCCTTCCTGGATCACATATGACACATATGACACCACTGGTATACCAGATGTAATCCTAAAACCTATGGAGTCAGATTTAGTATGTGGCAAGTGATTTTTAGGCCAAATTTCAGACTTATAGACCATTATTTGGTACTGGTTTGGGCTGATTTACATCTATTTTTGGCTATATTTAGAACACTATTTTGGTGAAATATTTTCTGATTAGACATGTAATGCTCCAAATGTGCCTAAAATATCCTCATTAATTATTAGAATATGCATAAAATTAAATTTTGGCTTCAGATTGGCAATATTAGAATATACTTGACATCTTCCACCTGAGGGGTGACATGGGGCCCCCCACACCCCGGAAATTGAAATTTTTAATGTGACACTCGAGTATGCCAGCCTAATACAAATTCATTCTCTGATAAAAACTGAGTTACCTGTAAAAATTTCAGCCAGATTGACCAACTTTAAGGGGTGGTTTGGGCTGATCTGGCATTTTACCTCTCCCTCGCCAACTACACTTCCTGAACCTGTACTTTGGGCTACATATGTATTTATGAAGGAACACACTACTAAAATTCATTTCAGGGGCGACTCCTGTGTGACTCAATATGGTTTTCAACCTTGAATCTACCTTAATTGAGAATATATCAACATTTCCTGATACAGCCATCTGAGGCTGTATTTTCGCCTTCCTGGATCACATATGACACATATGACACCACTGGTATACCAGATGTAATCCTAAAACCTATGCAGTCAGATTTAGTATGTGGCAAGTGATTTTTAGGCCAAATTTCAGACTTATAGACCAATATTTGGTACCGGTTTGGGCTGATTTACATCTATTTTTGGCTATATTTAGAACACTATTTTGGTGAAATATTTTCTGATTAGACATGTAATGCTCCAAATGTGCCTAAAATATCCTCATTAATTATTAGAATATGCATAAAATTAAATTTTGGATTCAGATTGGCAATATTAGAATATACTTGACATCTTCCACCTGAGGGGTGACCTGGGGCCCCCCCACACCACGAAAACTGAAATTTTTAATGTGGCCCTCGAGTATGCCAGCCTAATACAAATTCATTCTCTGATATAAACTGAGTTACCTGTAAAAATTTCAGCCAGATTGACCAACTTTAAGGGGTGGTTTGGGCTGATCTGGCATTTTACCTCTCCCTCGCCAACTACACTCCCTGAACCTGTACTTTGGGCTACATATGTATTTATGAAGGAACACACTACTAAAATTCATTTCAGGGGCGACTTCTGTGTGATTCAATATGGTTTTCAACCTTGAATCTACCTTAATTGAGAATACATCAGCATTTCCTGATACAGCCATCTGAGGCTGTATTTTCGCCTTCCTGGATCACATATGACACATATGACACCACTGGTATACCAGATGTAATCCTAAAACCTATGGAGTCAGATTTAGTATGTGGCAAGTGATTTTTAGGCCAAATTTCAGACTTATAGACCAATATTTGGTACTGGTTTGGGCTGATTTACATCTATTTTTGGCTATATTTAGAACACTATTTTGGTGAAATATTTTCTGATTAGACATGTAATGCTCCAAATGTGCCTAAAATATCCTCATTAATTATTAGAATATGCATAAAATTAAATTTTGGATTCAGATTGGCAATATTAGAATATACTTGACATCTTCCACCTGAGGGGTGACCTGGGGCCCCCCACACCCCGGAAATTGAAATTTTTAATGTGGCCCTCGAGTATGCCAGCCTAATACAAATTCATTCTCTGATATAAACTGAGTTACCTGTAAAAATTTCAGCCAGTTTGACCAACTTTAAGGGGTGGTTTGGGCTGATCTGGCATTTTACCTCTCCCTCGCCAACTACACTCCCTGAACCTGTACTTTGGGCTACATATGTATTTATGAAGGAACACACTACTAAAATTCATTTCAGGGGCGACTTCTGTGTGATTCAATATGGTTTTCAACCTTGAATCTACCTTAATTAAGAATACATCAACATTTCCTGATACAGCCATGTGAGGCTGTATTTTCGCCTTCCTGGATCACATATGACACATATGACACCACTGGTATACCAGATGTAATCCTAAAACCTATGCAGTCAGATTTAGTATGTGGCAAGTGATTTTTAGGCCAAATTTCAGACTTATAGACCAATATTTGGTACCGGTTTGGGCTGATTTACATCTATTTTTGGCTATATTTAGAACACTATTTTGGTGAAATATTTTCTGATTAGACATGTAATGCTCCAAATGTGCCTAAAATATCCTCATTAATTATTAGAATATGCATAAAATTAAATTTTGGCTTCAGATTGGCAATATTAGAATATACTTGACATCTTCCACCTGAGGGGTGACCTGGGGCCCCCCCACACCACGAAAACTGAAATTTTTAATGTGGCCCTCGAGTATGCCAGCCTAATACAAATTCATTCTCTGATATAAACTGAGTTACCTGTAAAAATTTCAGCCAGATTGACCAACTTTAAGGGGTGGTTTGGGCTGATCTGGCATTTTACCTCTCCCACGCCAACTAAACTCCCTGAACCTGTACTTTGGGCTACATATGTATTTATGAAGGAACACACTACTAAAATTCATTTCAGGGGCGACTTCTGTGTGATTCGATATGGTTTTCAACCTTGAATCTACCTTAATTGAGAATACATCAGCATTTCCTGATACAGCCATGTGAGGCTGTATTTTCGCCTTCCTGGATCACATATGACACATATGACACCACTGGTATACCAGATGTAATCCTAAAACCTATGGAGTCAGATTTAGTATGTGGCAAGTGATTTTTAGGCCAAATTTCAGACTTATAGACCAATATTTGGTACTGGTTTGGGCTGATTTACATCTATTTTTGGTTATATTTAGAACACTATTTTGGTGAAATATTTTCTGATTAGACATGTAATGCTCCAAATGTGCCTAAAATATCCTCATTAATTATTAGAATATGCATAAAATTAAATTTTGGATTCAGATTGGCAATATTAGAATATACTTGACATCTTCCACCTGAGGGGTGACCTGGGGCCCCCCCACACCCCGGAAATTGAAATTTTTAATGTGGCCCTCGAGTATGCCAGCCTAATACAAATTCATTCTCTGATATAAACTGAGTTACCTGTAAAAATTTTAGCCAGTTTGACCAACTTTAAGGGGTGGTTTGGGCTGATCTGGCATTTTACCTATCCCTCGCCAACTACACTCCCTGAACCTGTACTTTGGGCTACATATGTATTTATGAAGGAACACACTACTAAAATTCATTTCAGGGGCGACTCCTGTGTGACTCAATATGGTTTTCAACCTTGAATCTACCTTAATTGAGAATATGTCAACATTTCCTGATACAGTCATGTGAGGCTGTATTTTCGCCTTCCTGGATCACATATGACACATATGACACCACTGGTATACCAGATGTAATCCTAAAACCTATGCAGTCAGATTTAGTATGTGGCAAGTGATTTTTAGGCCAAATTTCAGACTTATAGACCAATATTTGGTACTGGTTTGGGCTGATTTACATCTATTTTTGGCTATATTTAGAACACTATTTTGGTGAAATATTTTCTGATTAGACATGTAATGCTCCAAATGTGCCTAAAATATCCTCATTAATTATTAGAATATGCATAAAATTAAATTTTGGCTTCAGATTGGCAATATTAGAATATACTTGACATCTTCCACCTGAGGGCTGACCTGGGGCCCCCCACACCCCGAAAATTGAAATTTTTAATGTCACCCTCGAGTATGCCAGCCTAATACAAATTCATTCTCTGATATAAACTGAGTTACCTGTAAAAATTTCAGCCAGATTGACCAACTTTAAGGGGTGGTTTGGGCTGATCTGGCATTTTACCTCTCCCTCGCCAACTACACTCCCTGAACCTGTACTTTGGGCTACATATGTATTTATGAAGGAACACACTACTAAAATTCATTTCAGGGGCGACTTCTGTGTGATTCAATATGGTTTTCAACCTTGAATCTACCTTAATTGAGAATACATCAGCATTTCCTGATACAGCCATCTGAGGCTGTATTTTCGCCTTCCTGGATCACATATGACACATATGACACCACTGGTATACCAGATGTAATCCTGAAACCTATGGAGTCAGATTTAGTATGTGGCAAGTGATTTTTAGGCCAAATTTCAGACTTATAGACCAATATTTGGTACTGGTTTGGGCTGATTTACATCTATTTTTGGCTATATTTAGAACACTATTTTGGTGAAATATTTTCTGATTAGACATGTAATGCTCCAAATGTGCCTAAAATATCCTCATTAATTATTAGAATATGCATAAAATTAAATTTTGGCTTCAGATTGGCAATATTAGAATATACTTGACATCTTCCACCTGAGGGGTGACCTGGGGCCCCCCACACCCCGAAAATTGAAATTTTTAATGTCACCCTCGAGTATGCCAGCCTAATACAAATTCATTCTCTGATATAAACTGAGTTACCTGTAAAAATTTCAGCCAGATTGACCAACTTTAAGGGGTGGTTTGGGCTGATCTGGCATTTTACCTCTCCCTCGCCAACTACACTCCCTGAACCTGTACTTTGGGCTACATATGTATTTATGAAGGAACACACTACTAAAATTCATTTCAGGGGCGACTTCTGTGTGATTCAGTATGGTTTTCAACCTTGAATCTACCTTAATTGAGAATACATCAGCATTTCCTGATACAGCCATCTGAGGCTGTATTTTCGCCTTCCTGGATCACATATGACACATATGACACCACTGGTATACCAGATGTAATCCTGAAACCTATGGAGTCAGATTTAGTATGTGGCAAGTGATTTTTAGGCCAAATTTCAGACTTATAGACCAATATTTGGTACTGGTTTGGGCTGATTTACATCTATTTTTGGCTATATTTAGAACACTATTTTGGTGAAATATTTTCTGATTAGACATGTAATGCTCCAAATGTGCCTAAAATATCCTCATTAATTATTAGAATATGCATAAAATTAAATTTTGGCTTCAGATTGGCAATATTAGAATATACTTGACATCTTCCACCTGAGGGCTGACCTGGGGCCCCCCACACCCCGAAAATTGAAATTTTTAATGTCACCCTCGAGTATGCCAGCCTAATACAAATTCATTCTCTGATATAAACTGAGTTACCTGTAAAAATTTCAGCCAGATTGACCAACTTTAAGGGGTGGTTTGGGCTGATCTGGCATTTTACCTCTCCCTCGCCAACTACACTCCCTGAACCTGTACTTTGGGCTACATATGTATTTATGAAGGAACACACTACTAAAATTCATTTCAGGGGCGACTTCTGTGTGATTCAATATGGTTTTCAACCTTGAATCTACCTTAATTGAGAATACATCAGCATTTCCTGATACAGCCATCTGAGGCTGTATTTTCGCCTTCCTGGATCACATATGACACATATGACACCACTGGTATACCAGATGTAATCCTAAAACCTATGCAGTCAGATTTAGTATGTGGCAAGTGATTTTTAGGCCAAATTTCAGACTTATAGACCAATATTTGGTACTGGTTTGGGCTGATTTACATCTATTTTTGGCTATATTTAGAACACTATTTTGGTGAAATATTTTCTGATTAGACATGTAATGCTCCAAATGTGCCTAAAATATCCTCATTAATTATTAGAATATGCACAAAATTAAATTTTGGCTTCAGATTGGCAATATTAGAATATACTTGACATCTTCCACCTTAGGAGTGACCTGGGGCCCCCCACACCCCGGACATTGAAATTTTTAATGTGGCCCTCGAGTATGCCAGCCTAATACAAATTCATTCTATGATATAAACTAAGTTTCCTGTAAAAATTTCAGCCAGATTGACCAACTTTAAGGGGTGGTTTGGGCTGATCTGGCATTTTACCTATCCCTCGCCAACTACACTCCCTGAACCTGTACTTTGGGCTACATATGTATTTATGAAGGAACACACTACTAAAATTCATTTCAGGGGCGACTCCTGTGTGATTCAATATGGTTTTCAACCTTGAATCTACCTTAATTGAGAATATATCAGCATTTCCTGATACAGCCATCTGAGGCTGTATTTTCGCCTTCTTTGATCACATATGACACATATAACGCCACTGGTATAACAGATGTAATCCTAAAACCTATGCAGTCAGATTTAGTATGTGGCAAGTGATTTTTAGGCCAAATTTCAGACTTATAGACCAATATTTGGTACTGCTTTGGGCTGATTTACATCTATTTTTGGCTATATTTAGAACACTATTTTGGTGAAATATTTTCTGATTAGACATGTAATGCTCCAAATGTGCCTAAAATATCCACATTAATTATTAGAATATGCATAAAATTAAATTTTGGCTTCAGATTGGCAATATTAGAATATACTTGACATTTTCCACCTGAGGGCTGATCTGGGGCCGCCCCACACCCCGGAAATTGAAATTTTTAATGTGGCCCTCGAGTATGCCAGCCTAATACAAATTCATTTGATATAAACTGAGTTTCCTGTAAAAATTTCAGCCAGATTGACCAACTTTAAGGGGTGGTTTGGGCTGATCTGGCATTTTACCTATCCCTCGCCAACTACACTCCCTGAACCTGTCTTGACATCTTCCACCTGAGGGTTGACCTGGGGGCCCCCCCACACCCCGGAAATTGAAATTTTTAATGTGGCCCTCGAGTATGCCAGCCTAATACAAATTCATTCTCTGATATAAACTGAGTTTCCTGTAACAATTTCAGCCAGATTGACCAACTTTAAGGGGTGGTTTGGGCTGATCTGGCATTTTAACTATCCCTCGCCAACTACACTCCCTGAACCTGTACTTTGGGCTACATATGTATTTATGAAGGAACACACTACTATAATTCCTTTCAGGGGCGACTCCTGAGTGATTCAATATGGTTTTCAACCTTGAATCTACCTTAATTGAGAATATAACAGCATTTCCTGATACAGCCATGTGAGGCTGTATTTTCGCCTTCCTGGATCACATATGACACATATGACACCACTGGTATACCAGATGTAATCCTGAAACCTATGGAGTCAGATTTAGTATGTGGCAAGTGATTTTTAGGCCAAATTTCAGACTTATAGACCAATATTTGGTACTGGTTTGGGCTGATTTACATCTATTTTTGGCTATATTTAGAACACTATTTTGGTGAAATATTTTCTGATTAGACATGTAATGCTCCAAATGTGCCTAAAATATCCTCATTAATTATTAGAATATGCACAAAATTAAATTTTGGCTTCAGATTGGCAATATTAGAATATACTTGACATCTTCCACCTGAGGGCTGATCTGGGGCCGCCCCACACTCCGGAAATTGAAATTTTTAATGTGGCCCTCGAGTATGCCAGCCTAATACAAATTCATTCTCTGATATAAACTGAATTTCCTGTAAAAATTTCAGCCAGATTGACCAACTTTAAGGGATGGTTTGGGCTGATCTGGCATTTTACCTATCCCTCGGCAACTACACTCCCTGAACCTGTACTTTGGGCTACATATGTATTTATGAAGGAACACACTACTAAAATTCATTTCAGGGGCGACTCCTGTGTGATTCAATATGGTTTTCAACCTTGAATCTACCTTAATTGAGAATATATCAGCATTTCCTGATACAGCCATCTGAGGCTGTATTTTCGCCTTCCTGGATCACATATGACACATATGACGCCACTGGTATAACAGATGTAATCCTAAAACCTATGCAGTCAGATTTAGTATGTGGCAAGTGATTTTTAGGCCAAATTTCAGACTTATAGACCAATATTTGGTACTGCTTTGGGCTGATTTACATCTATTTTTGGCTATATTTAGAACACTATTTTGGTGAAATATTTTCTGATTAGACATGTAATGCTCCAAATGTGCCTAAAATATCCTCATTAATTATTAGAATATGCATAAAATTAAATTTTGGCTTCAGATTGGCAATATTAGAATATACTTGACATCTTCCACCTGAGGGCTGATCTGGGGCCGCCCCACACCCCGGAAATTGAAATTTTTAATGTGGCCCTCGAGTATGCCAGCCTAATACAAATTCATTCACTTAACTGAAACATCAGTTTAAATGTATATGTGGACCAGTTCACAAGTGTAGATTTTCTTAACTGGTCATGGATTTTTATTTGAACTTTGTGTTTTAGTGATTTTATGAAGGACAATTTTTTAGATTATACGTTTATACAAATTATACAAACTTATTGCTAATGTACTGTTTTTATAAGGATTCAAATACACATAACAGACTGAACAGCTGATGATCATAGGATGCTGGAGGCGTTCTGTGGATCTGTTTGACAACCTCAGGCTTGATTGGGCTGCTTGCAGCCCTGCAGAAAGGGACGGTCTAACCTATGTTTCTTTTTCCTGCCAGTAGCCCGAATTGAGACCGAGATTGTCAAACAGCAGAGGGCTCAAAGCCTTTGTTCTTGTATTTGCCAGATACTGTGACTAAAAAATTCTCCAGATATGGGGAAAACAAAATATTTATGCTCGAAATGTGGACAAAAACATTTCCCGCCTACAGGGAAAAAGTGTGTGTTCAAAAACCCAGAAGAAAGCAGTGCCAATGATGAAACTGTCAAACTGAGATCAAAAAATAAAAAGGGTTCGTCCCTCATGCATGCTGCCAAGACATCAATTGGTAAAAGTGACACTTTGTTGAGTGATTCTGACACGTCAAGTGACAAAGAAGTGGACAGTAGTGTTGATACCACGTCAGAATCAAGTGACACAGATTACAGAAAAGGTAAACAACCGACTGCTGGGACATCTACAACAAAGAATATCCAAGAACAGATCCTGAAAGAATTACAGCGGGTTAATTCCAGACTGGAAGTTGTGGAAAACAAGGTGGCAGATACAGTGACAGCAACGCAGGACCCCAAGAAGGACATTCAAAAGTTAAGTTCTTTTTCCAAAAGTAAACATGTGCAAAAACATTGTAAACATAAAAAGTTTTGTTATTCGTCCAGTGAATCCTCGTCAGAGGATTCTGATGTACCTGAATTGTCATATTTAAGATCAAACAAACGCATCCAAAAGAAGGTGGATGACAGATTGGCTGATTTGGAAAAAAATTTCGAGGCAAAAGGTAAAAGTGAAAAATTAAAATCAAAAAGGGGGGGGTCCGTTGAAGTATTAGTGGAAAAAAGGGTGGCGTGGCCACATGATGTTATTCTAGGGGGCCAGAATCGAACCAGGGTCACATATGACCAACTATCATTAACACAATTCGCCCAGGGTTTCATCAAAAATGTATTAGAAGAAAAATCCGAGAAAATTCGGGAAAAAATGTTGATGTATTTTGCAGACCTCATGGAGGATGCAACCGATTTCTCGTGGTCGAATGCAAAGGCTGCCAATGCAGTGATTTTGTGTGAAATGGAAAGGGGTAGATTAACATGGGAAGATTCAGATAGATTGGACAGATTGAGGAGAGCTCATGCTCAAAAACATTCTTTTTCAAAATCACAAAATTGGGTTCGAGGTGAAAACAGAAAGCCTTGGTATTGCAAATCTTTCCAAACAGGTGTATGTTTTCATAACAAAGATCACGAAAATGGGGGAAAATTGTATCGTCACATATGTGCCTACTGTTTGAGGAATGGGAAACAGCTTCCCCATGGGGAAAAAGATTGTACTTTTGCTAAGAAACAACCAAAAAACGAGTTGGGGGCTGCCCTGCAGTAAAAAACAACGGGGGCAGCAATGTAAATAGTTGTGATGAAAATTGTGTGTATTCAGATAAAACTAATGAAATTGGTAAGAATGTAAATATTGAAAGTCATACAAACAAGACAAGTATTGACAATACTGTTGAAGTTAAAACAAGATTTGTGTATAACTCAAAAGTAATGCGTAAAAACATTGAAGGTTTGCTTGCAAAACCTAACAAACTGTATTATATGCACAAAAACAGGAAACAAGTACATGTTCCTGAGAAAATGAATGCAAAGGGTGTTGATGAATATTTGCATGGTACTAGAGTTGTCAGAAGTACTAATCATTCAAACCCACAAAGTCTTTCACATTTGTCAAACTCAAGTAAAAAATGCAACTTGGCCCCTACAAAAGGTGTGAACACGACGACATTACCAGCGAGTCCGACCCTGGCCAGAGACAATAGACGTGTAAAACAAGATGGTCACGAACTGACACGTCCGTTTGTTGTCACTGAAAACAATTCACACCTTGTAACGCGCAGGGAAGCACACAGACGTGTAAATTGCGTTTCGGCTAACGGACAATTGTGTGTAGATGTTGACAAAAGACATTCGAACCCCGTTGGTGATAATAACTCACACAGTCGTGTAAATGACAACAAATCTGCGAGAGTGTTCAAAGCACACACTAACAAGGGCTTGTCTCCCACTGCTGAAAACGCAACTTCAAATTGTAACTCACAGGGTGTTGGTGAAACTGAAGCACCAAGTACAATGTGAGCTCTCAGCTACACGCGATTGTATGACATAAATAATGCGAGTTCAGACAAATATATCAACACATTGGTGTTCAGGGGTTTGCAAAAAATCACCAAAGCTTGTGATACAGAGGAATGTAGTGCTTTTAAAAAATGGAAAGCACAGACTGATTTTGATTTTGGATTTGTGCCATTAGCTGATTTTATTATGCCACAACAAACCACTGTTAGCTCAGATGTAAGTGACTGTCCAATAACCCAACATTTCCTGATTAGCCAAACTCAGGTCCCTAATTTCTTAGGGGCTAGAATTCCAATTCAATCTCAATTGAATGTACAAAAGTGGCATGAATATCTCAGTGAATATTGGGATCAGCAGCTTCTTCAGTTAGTGACCTTTGGCTTCCCCTTAGACTTTAATCGTCAATGTGTCCTTAAAGCAGCTAAAACAAATCATGCTTCAGCTGTTAGATACCCTGCTGATATACAAACCTACTTGACAGAAGAAAAGCAATACAAAGCAATACTGGGCCCTTTCAAGCAAAATCCAATACAGAACTGTCATTACTCCCCATTCATGACTAGGGATAAGCCAGGATCTGAAAGCAGGCGTGTTATTATTGACTTATCATGGCCCCCAGAAAACTCAGTAAATGCAGGTATACATAAAGACTCCTACCTGGGCACTGATTTCTCCTTGACTTTTCCCACGGTAGATCACATCACTGATGCTCTGAAAAAGATTGGCAGGGGTGCTCATCTCTTCAAAATAGATATAAATAGAGCTTTTAGACATGTAAAAATTGATCCCCTTGATTATGATTTATTGGGCCTGTTCTGGGAAGAGTCTTATATTGACACCTGTCTCCCATTTGGGACAAGACATGGAACTCAAATTTTCCAGAGGTTGAGTGACTCTATAAGGTACATACTCAAAACCAGAGGTTTCCCTATTATAAACTATGTGGATGATTTTGTGGGTTTTGGCACACCATCTGAAGCAAAACTGGCGTTTGACCAATTATATGAAATTGTCCAAGACCTGGGCCTTACTATAAGCCAGAAAAAATTGGTTCCACCAAGCACAAAAGCCACTTGTCTGGGTGTGGTCATAGACACAAAAGAAGGGACTGTATCTATTCCACCTGAAAAAATTGCCCACATAAATGAATCCATTCTCTTGTGGCAAGCAAAAACCACATGTACACGTAAGCAACTCCAATCTCTCCTGGGACACTTGCTTTACATACATAAATGTGTGAAACCTTCAAGGTTTTTTGTCAATCGAATGTTGCAATTGCTTAGGAACGAATATGACAGTGAAACAATTACCCTAACAGGCGATTTTCATAGGGATTTGAGATGGTTCACAAAGTTTATGGCCGTTTATAATGGCATCTCTCTGTATGACCATAAACCAATAGCTCACACCATTGAACTAGATGCATGCTTAACAGGACTGGGGGGCAGGTGCGACCAGTGGGTATATCACTTGTCAATACCAAAAGGTTTCCAGCAACTGACAATCGTCCACCTGGAAATGATAAATATTTTACTGGCTGTAAAATTATTTGGCAATGCATGGTCCCGAAAACGCGTTCTCATAAAATGCGATAACAATGCAGTGGTTAATGTCTTGAGGTCGGGCAGAGCTCGCGACCCCTTCTTGTGCGCATGCGCTAGGAATATCTGGCTTCAAGCAGCAAAACATGATGTTGACCTTTCATATATTCACGTATTGGGTAAAAAGAATGTTGTCGCCGACCGCCTGTCCAGATGGACAAATAGCATCAAAGACTGGGGGGTCTTGCTTCAGTATGTTAGAAATCCCATATGGCTGACTGCACATACAGACATGTTAAATATAGATAATGAAATATAATGCTGATATTACATATAGTATACTTTGTTTCAGGTCACAGGCTGATGTCTAACCTATCACAAAGGGCTGCCACAAGAATCCAGTCAGCCTTCAGACCAAAAACTCAAAGATGCTACAAGATGCTATTTAGAACTTTTGTTGCCTTTTGCGTATTTGTTAACCTCTCACTAAAGAAAGTCAATGGGAAAAATGTGATCTCTTTCTTAGAATATTTGGCGCAACAGAATACATCAGTACACATGCTGGCCAACTATGTGGCTGCCATAAAGGCAAATTTTATCATATATAACCTAGACAAGTCATGTGCCACTGACCCAAAAATTAAGTATTTCTTAAAGTCGGTCAGAATAAACAGGCCCCTAGCTGTACCTAGGAGAAACATCATGTCTGTAAAAGTATTAAAGCATCTAGTCTCATTGTGTGATGGATTAGTCATGGGTTTTGTTTACAAAGCTGTCTTCCTAGTGGGGTTTTTTGGATTCTTAAGACTATCCAACATTGCCCCACATTCACTTACATCCTTTGACGCCTCTAGACATTTAGCTGCAGGAGATATAGTTTTTACAAAAACTCATGTTAAGGTTATTATAAAGTGGAGTAAGACCAACCAGAATAGAGATAAAATACATGTGTTGTCACTTCCACGTATCAGAGGCTCAAACATATGCCCTTTTAGAGCCTTGAAACGTATTTTCAAATCATACCATCCAGAGCATGACCAGCCCCTATTCCAAATCCAAACAACCAAAGGTTGGTCCATTCTCACAGACACTAGAATCAGGAAGACCTTGTCAACCTTAAATGTAAAAATGGGATATCATAAACACTACTTTACCTTCCACACATTCCGACGCTCAGGTGCCACTTTGGCCTTCAATTCTCAGGTTCCCATTCAGAAAATTCAGAGACATGGTGCCTGGGCCTCGGAATGTGTGTGGAGGTACATAAAACAGGACCCAAAAATGGGTGAGGATATTGCTGATACATTTGCACAAATCCTACATAATGCTTGAATACCCCTACTGGTTGGGCATTGGCAGGCTCTTATTATGTTATATATGTACATGACATCAAAAACACGGAAAATAACAACTATTATTGTGAACTGAAAGGTCACCTCACCTCATCCAAGGTCAGACCCTCCATTGGGTCCCCTAAGTCAGACATTTACACACCTTGACCCGTATGGGGGGCTAAGGTATTCCCTATGGGACCGGGATTATGGTCCCCTGTCATTGGGTAACCATGGCAACTTACCTTTAGATGGGTCCCGGGGGGGCCTTCTAGCGGGACAGTGTACTTGACCTTCTGGGGTTAGATGACCTTCAGTATATTCCTATGTAATGTTATGTATACAAAAAACTGGACTGTAAATACAAGTAGAATTATAGCATGTATTATTAACTTTACATACCTGTACAATACATAATAATTGTGTATATATATAATAAAATAATTTCCGCACCCTTGTGTTTAAGTGGGACCTCTGGGGTCGTTGGGGACTGTCCTGAGTGAGGTATGGGCCTTACGTTGGTCAGTCCTGCGCCCCCAGTGGCCCCCCTGGGTGCATATAATACTAAATGGTCAGTCCCTGTGCATCCCGCCAAGTCTCTATGGAAATGTGACCCACTTGCAGGGGATTGGTCAACCCTGGGTCAGAAGCTTGCTGACTTAACTGAAACATCAGTTTAAATGTATATGTGGACCAGTTCACAAGTGTAGATTTTCTTAACTGGCCCACCCTCCACGCCCTTCTTTTTGTATTAGCATCCTCTTTTTAATCTGATTTTACATTATACGTATTATTTAGTGTTTTAGTCTTTTATATTATAGCAGGCAGGCTCTTATTATGTTATATATGTACATGACATCAAAAAACACGGAAAATAACAACTATTATTGTGAACTGAAAGGTCACCTCACCTCATCCAAGGTCAGACCCTCCATTGGGTCCCCTAAGTCAGACATTTACACACCTTGACCCGTATGGGGGGCTAAGGTATTCCCTATGGGACCGGGATTATGGTCCCCTGTCATTGGGTAACCATGGCAACTTACCTTTAGATGGGTCCCGGGGGGGCCTTCTAGCGGGACAGTGTACTTGACCTTCTGGGGTTAGATGACCTTCAGTATATTCCTATGTAATGTTATGTATACAAAAAACTGGACTGTAAATACAAGTAGAATTATAGCATGTATTATTAACTTTACATACCTGTACAATACATAATAATTGTGTATATATATAATAAAATAATTTCCGCACCCTTGTGTTTAAGTGGGACCTCTGGGGTCGTTGGGGACTGCCTAATACAAATTCATTCTCTGATATAAACTGAGTTTCCTGTAAAAATTTCAGCCAGATTGACCAACTTTAAGGGGTGGTTTGGGCTGATCTGGCATTTTACCTATCCCTCGCCAACTACACTCCCTCAACCTGTACTTTGGGCTACATATGTATTTATGAAGGAACACACTACTAAAATTCCTTTCAGGGGCGACTCCTGTGTGATTCAATATGGTTTTCAACCTTGAATCTACCTTAATTGAGAATATATCAGCATTTCCTGATACAGCCATCTGAGGCTGTATTTTCGCCTTCTTTGATCACATATGACACATATGACGCCACTGGTATAACAGATGTAATCCTAAAACCTATGCAGTCAGATTTAGTATGTGGCAAGTGATTTTTAGGCCAAATTTCAGACTTATAGACCAATATTTGGTACTGGTTTGGGCTGATTTGCATCTATTTTTGGCTATATTTAGAACACTATTTTGGTGAAATATTTTCTGATTAGACATGTAATGCTCCAAATGTGCCTAAAATATCCTCATTAATTATTAGAATATGCACAAAATTAAATTTTGGCTTCAGATTGGCAATATTAGAATATACTTGACATTTTCCACCTTAGGACTGACCTGGGGCCCCCCCCCATACCCCGGACATTGAAATTTTTAATGTGGCCCTCGAGTATGCCAGCCTAATACAAATTCATTCTATGATATAAACTAAGTTTTCTGTAAAAATTTCAGCCAGATTGACCAACTTTAAGGGGTGGTTTGGGCTGATCTGGCATTTTACCTATCCATCGCCAACTACACTCCCTGAACCTGTACTTTGGGATACATATGTATTTATGAAGGAACACACTACTAAAATTCATTTCAGGGGCGACTCCTGTGTGATTCAATATGGTTTTCAACCTTGAATCTACATTAATTGAGAATATATCAGCATTTCCTGATACAGCCATCTGAGGCTGTATTTTCGCCTTCCTGGATCACATATGACACATATGACGCCACTGGTATAACAGATGTAATCCTAAAACCTATGCAGTCAGATTTAGTATGTGGCAAGTGATTTTTAGGCCAAATTTCAGACTTATAGACCAATATTTGGTACTGCTTTGGGATGATTTACATCTATTTTTGGCTATATTTAGAACACTATTTTGGTGAAATATTTTCTGATTAGACATGTAATGCTCCAAATGTGCCTAAAATATCCTCATTAATTATTAGAATATGCATAAAATTAAATTTTGGCTTCAGATTGGCAATATTAGAATATACTTGACATCTTCCACCTGAGGGCTGACCTGGGGCCGCCCCACACCCCGGAAATTGAAATTTTTAATGTGGCTCTCGAGTATGCCAGCCTAATACAAATTCATTCTCTGATATAAACTGAGTTTCCTGTAAAATTTCAGCCAGATTGACCAACTTTAAGGGGTGGTTTGGGCTGATCTGGCATTTTACCTATCCATCGCCAACTACACTCCCTGAACCTGTACTTTGGGCTACATATGTATTTATGAAGGAACACACTACTAAAATTCCTTTCAGGGGCCACTCCTGTGTGATTCAATATGGTTTTCAACCTTGAATCTACATTAATTGAGAATATAACACCATTTCCTGATACAGCCATGTGAGGCTGTACTTTCGCCTTCCTTGATCACATATGACACATATGACGCCACTGGTATAACAGATGTAATCCTAAAACCTATGCAGTCAGATTTAGTATGTGGCAAGTGATTTTTAGGCCAAATTTCAGACTTATAGACCAATATTTGGTACTGGTTTGGGCTGATTTACATCTATTTTTGGCTATATTTAGAACACTATTTTGGTGAAATATTTTCTGATTAGACATGTAATGCTCCAAATGTGCCTAAAATATCCTCATTAATTATTAGAATATGCATAAAATTAAATTTTGGCTTCAGATTGGCAATATTAGAATATACTTGACATCTTCCACCTGAGGGCTGACCTGGGGCCGCCCCACACCCCGGAAATTGAAATTTTTAATGTGGCCCTCGAGTATGCCAGCCTAATACAAATTCATTCTCTGATATAAACTGAGTTTCCTGTAAAATTTCAGCCAGATTGACCAACTTTAAGGGGTGGTTTGGGCTGATCTGGCATTTTACCTATCCCTCGCCAACTACACTCCCTGAACCTGTACTTTGGGCTACATATGTATTTATGAAGGAACACACTACTAAAATTCCTTTCAGGGGCGACTCCTGTGTGATTCAATATGGTTTTCAACCTTGAATCTACATTAATTGAGAATATAACAGCATTTCCTGATACAGCCATGTGAGGCTGTACTTTCGCCTTCCTTGATCACATATGACACATATGACGCCACTGGTATAACAGATGTAATCCTAAAACCTATGCAGTCAGATTTAGTATGTGGCAAGTGATTTTTAGGCCAAATTTCAGACTTATAGACCAATATTTGGTACTGCTTTGGGCTGATTTACATCTATTTTTGGCTATATTTAGAACACTATTTTGGTGAAATATTTTCTGATTAGACATGTAATGCTCCAAATGTGCCTAAAATATCCTCATTAATTATTAGAATATGCATAAAATTAAATTTTGGCTTCAGATTGGCAATATTAGAATATACTTGACATATTCCACCTGATGGGTGACCTGGGGGGCCCCCCACACCCCGGAAATTGAAATTTTTAATGTGGCTCTCGAGTGTGCCAGCCTAATACAAATTCATTCTATGATATAAACTGAGTTTCCTGTAAAAATTTCAGCCAGATTGACCAACTTTAAGGGATGGTTTGGGCTGATCTGGCATTTTACCTATCCCTCGCCAACTACACTCCCTGAACCTGTACTTTGGGCTACATATGTATTTATGAAGGAACACACTACTAAAATTCATTTCAGGGGCGACTCCTGTGTGATTCAATATGGTTTTCAACCTTGAATCTACCTTAATTGAGAATATATCAGCATTTCCTGATACAGCCATCTGAGGCTGTATTTTCGCCTTCCTTGATCACATATGACACATATGACGCCACTGGTATAACAGATGTAATCCTAAAACCTATGCAGTCAGATTTAGTATGTGGCAAGTGATTTTTAGGCCAAATTTCAGACTTATAGACCAATATTTGGTACTGGTTTGGGCTGATTTACATCTATTTTTGGCTATATTTAGAACACTATTTTGGTGAAATATTTTCTGATTAGACATGTAATGCTCCAAATGTGCCTAAAATATCCTCATTAATTATTAGAATATGCATAAAATTAAATTTTGGCTTCAGATTGGCAATATTAGAATATACTTGACATCTTCCACCTGAGGGTTGACCTGGGGGCCCCCCCACACACCGGAAATTGAAATTTTTAATGTGGCCCTCGAGTATGCCAGCCTAATGCAAATTCATTCTCTGATATAAACTGAGTTTCCTGTAAAAATTTCAGCCAGATTGACCAACTTTAAGGGGTGGTTTGGGCTGATCTGGCATTTTACCTATCCATCGCCAACTACACTCCCTGAACCTGTACTTTGGGCTATATATGTATTTATAAAGGAACACACTACTAAAATTCATTTCAGGGGCGACTCCTGTGTGATTCAATATGGTTTTCAACCTTGAATCTACCTTAATTGAGAATATATCAGCATTTCCTGATACAGCCATCTGAGGCTGTATTTTCGCCTTCTTTGATCACATATGACACATATGACACCACTGGTATACCAGATGTAATCCTAAAACCTATGCAGTCAGATTTAGTATGTGGCAAGTGATTTTTAGGCCAAATTTCAGACTTATAGACCAATATTTGGTACTGGTTTGGGCTGATTTGCATCTATTTTTGGCTATATTTAGAACACTATTTTGGTGAAATATTTTCTGATTAGACATGTAATGCTCCAAATGTGCCTAAAATATCCTCATTAATTATTAGAATATGCACAAAATTAAATTTTGGCTTCAGATTGGCAATATTAGAATATACTTGACATTTTCCACCTTAGGACTGACCTGGGGCCCCCCACACCCCGGACATTGAAATTTTTAATGTGGCCCTCGAGTATGCCAGCCTAATACAAATTCATTCTATGATATAAACTAAGTTTCCTGTAAAAATTTCAGCCAGATTGACCAACTTTAAGGGGTGGTTTGGGCTGATCTGGCATTTTACCTATCCATCGCCAACTACACTCCCTGAACCTGTACTTTGGGATACATATGTATTTATGAAGGAACACACTACTAAAATTCATTTCAGGGGCGACTCCTGTGTGATTCAATATGGTTTTCAACCTTGAATCTACATTAATTGAGAATATATCAGCATTTCCTGATACAGCCATCTGAGGCTGTATTTTCGCCTTCCTGGATCACATATGACACATATGACGCCACTGGTATAACAGATGTAATCCTAAAACCTATGCAGTCAGATTTAGTATGTGGCAAGTGATTTTTAGGCCAAATTTCAGACTTATAGACCAATATTTGGTACTGCTTTGGGATGATTTACATCTATTTTTGGCTATATTTAGAACACTATTTTGGTGAAATATTTTCTGATTAGACATGTAATGCTCCAAATGTGCCTAAAATATCCTCATTAATTATTAGAATATGCATAAAATTAAATTTTGGCTTCAGATTGGCAATATTAGAATATACTTGACATCTTCCACCTGAGGGCTGACCTGGGGCCGCCCCACACCCCGGAAATTGAAATTTTTAATGTGGCCCTCGAGTATGCCAGCCTAATACAAATTCATTCTCTGATATAAACTGAGTTTCCTGTAAAATTTCAGCCAGATTGACCAACTTTAAGGGGTGGTTTGGGCTGATCTGGCATTTTACCTATCCCTCGCCAACTACACTCCCTGAACCTGTACTTTGGGCTACATATGTATTTATGAAGGAACACACTACTAAAATTCCTTTCAGGGGCGACTCCTGTGTGATTCAATATGGTTTTCAACCTTGAATCTACATTAATTGAGAATATAACACCATTTCCTGATACAGCCATGTGAGGCTGTACTTTCGCCTTCCTTGATCACATATGACACATATGACGCCACTGGTATAACAGATGTAATCCTAAAACCTATGCAGTCAGATTTAGTATGTGGCAAGTGATTTTTAGGCCAAATTTCAGACTTATAGACCAATATTTGGTACTGGTTTGGGCTGATTTACATCTATTTTTGGCTATATTTAGAACACTATTTTGGTTAAATATTTTCTGATTAGACATGTAATGCTCCAAATGTGCCTAAAATATCCTCATTAATTATTAGAATATGCATAAAATTAAATTTTGGCTTCAGATTGGCAATATTAGAATATACTTGACATCTTCCACCTGAGGGCTGACCTGGGGGGCCCCCCACACCCCGGAAATTGAAATTTTTAATGTGGCTCTCGAGTGTGCCAGCCTAATACAAATTCATTCTCTGATATAAACTGAGTTTCCTGTAAAAATTTCAGCCAGATTGACCAACTTTAAGGGATGGTTTGGGCTGATCTGGCATTTTACCTATCCATCGCCAACTACACTCCCTGAACCTGTACTTTGGGCTATATATGTATTTATGAAGGAACACACTACTAAAATTCATTTCAGGGGCGACTCCTGTGTGATTCAATATGGTTTTCAACCTTGAATCTACATTAATTGAGAATATAACACCATTTCCTGATACAGCCATGTGAGGCTGTACTTTCGCCTTCCTTGATCACATATGACACATATGACGCCACTGGTATAACAGATGTAATCCTAAAACCTATGCAGTCAGATTTAGTATGTGGCAAGTGATTTTTAGGCCAAATTTCAGACTTATAGACCAATATTTGGTACTGGTTTGGGCTGATTTACATCTATTTTTGGCTATATTTAGAACACTATTTTGGTTAAATATTTTCTGATTAGACATGTAATGCTCCAAATGTGCCTAAAATATCCTCATTAATTATTAGAATATGCATAAAATTAAATTTTGGCTTCAGATTGGCAATATTAGAATATACTTGACATCTTCCACCTGAGGGCTGACCTGGGGGGCCCCCCACACCCCGGAAATTGAAATTTTTAATGTGGCTCTCGAGTGTGCCAGCCTAATACAAATTCATTCTCTGATATAAACTGAGTTTCCTGTAAAAATTTCAGCCAGATTGACCAACTTTAAGGGATGGTTTGGGCTGATCTGGCATTTTACCTATCCATCGCCAACTACACTCCCTGAACCTGTACTTTGGGCTATATATGTATTTATGAAGGAACACACTACTAAAATTCATTTCAGGGGCGACTCCTGTGTGATTCAATATGGTTTTCAACCTTGAATCTACCTTAATTGAGAATATATCAGCATTTCCTGATACAGCCATCTGAGGCTGTATTTTCGCCTTCTTTGATCACATATGACACATATGACACCACTGGTATACCAGATGTAATCCTAAAACCTATGCAGTCAGATTTAGTATGTGGCAAGTGATTTTTAGGCCAAATTTCAGACTTATAGACCAATATTTGGTACTGGTTTGGGCTGATTTGCATCTATTTTTGGCTATATTTAGAACACTATTTTGGTGAAATATTTTCTGATTAGACATGTAATGCTCCAAATGTGCCTAAAATATCCTCATTAATTATTAGAATATGCACAAAATTAAATTTTGGCTTCAGATTGGCAATATTAGAATATACTTGACATTTTCCACCTTAGGACTGACCTGGGGCCCCCCACACCCCAGACATTGAAATTTTTAATGTGGCCCTCGAGTATGCCAGCCTAATACAAATTCATTCTATGATATAAACTAAGTTTTCTGTAAAAATTTCAGCCAGATTGACCAACTTTAAGGGGTGGTTTGGGCTGATCTGGCATTTTACCTATCCATCGCCAACTACACTCCCTGAACCTGTACTTTGGGATACATATGTATTTATGAAGGAACACACTACTAAAATTCATTTCAGGGGCGACTCCTGTGTGATTCAATATGGTTTTCAACCTTGAATCTACATTAATTGAGAATATAACAGCATTTCCTGATACAGCCATGTGAGGCTGTACTTTCGCCTTCCTTGATCACATATGACACATATGACGCCACTGGTATAACAGATGTAATCCTAAAACCTATGCAGTCAGATTTAGTATGTGGCAAGTGATTTTTAGGCCAAATTTCAGACTTATAGACCAATATTTGGTACTGGTTTGGGCTGATTTACATCTATTTTTGGCTATATTTAGAACACTATTTTGGTGAAATATTTTCTGATTAGACATGTAATGCTCCAAATGTGCCTAAAATATCCTCATTAATTATTAGAATATGCATAAAATTAAATTTTGGCTTCAGATTGGCAATATTAGAATATACTTGACATCTTCCACCTGAGGGCTGACCTGGGGCCGCCCCACACCCCGGAAATTGAAATTTTTAATGTGGCCCTCGAGTATGCCAGCCTAATACAAATTCATTCTCTGATATAAACTGAGTTTCCTGTAAAATTTCAGCCAGATTGACCAACTTTAAGGGGTGGTTTGGGCTGATCTGGCATTTTACCTATCCCTCGCCAACTACACTCCCTGAACCTGTACTTTGGGCTACATATGTATTTATGAAGGAACACACTACTAAAATTCCTTTCAGGGGCGACTCCTGTGTGATTCAATATGGTTTTCAACCTTGAATCTACATTAATTGAGAATATAACAGCATTTCCTGATACAGCCATGTGAGGCTGTACTTTCGCCTTCCTTGATCACATATGACACATATGACGCCACTGGTATAACAGATGTAATCCTAAAACCTATGCAGTCAGATTTAGTATGTGGCAAGTGATTTTTAGGCCAAATTTCAGACTTATAGACCAATATTTGGTACTGCTTTGGGCTGATTTACATCTATTTTTGGCTATATTTAGAACACTATTTTGGTGAAATATTTTCTGATTAGACATGTAATGCTCCAAATGTGCCTAAAATATCCTCATTAATTATTAGAATATGCATAAAATTAAATTTTGGCTTCAGATTGGCAATATTAGAATATACTTGACATATTCCACCTGATGGGTGACCTGGGGGGCCCCCCACACCCCGGAAATTGAAATTTTTAATGTGGCTCTCGAGTGTGCCAGCCTAATACAAATTCATTCTCTGATATAAACTGAGTTTCCTGTAAAAATTTCAGCCAGATTGACCAACTTTAAGGGATGGTTTGGGCTGATCTGGCATTTTACCTATCCCTCGCCAACTACACTCCCTGAACCTGTACTTTGGGCTACATATGTATTTATGAAGGAACACACTACTAAAATTCATTTCAGGGGCGACTCCTGTGTGATTCAATATGGTTTTCAACCTTGAATCTACCTTAATTGAGAATATATCAGCATTTCCTGATACAGCCATCTGAGGCTGTATTTTCGCCTTCCTTGATCACATATGACACATATGACGCCACTGGTATAACAGATGTAATCCTAAAACCTATGCAGTCAGATTTAGTATGTGGCAAGTGATTTTTAGGCCAAATTTCAGACTTATAGACCAATATTTGGTACTGGTTTGGGCTGATTTACATCTATTTTTGGCTATATTTAGAACACTATTTTGGTGAAATATTTTCTGATTAGACATGTAATGCTCCAAATGTGCCTAAAATATCCTCATTAATTATTAGAATATGCATAAAATTAAATTTTGGCTTCAGATTGGCAATATTAGAATATACTTGACATCTTCCACCTGAGGGTTGACCTGGGGGCCCCCCCACACCCCGGAAATTGAAATTTTTAATGTGGCCCTCGAGTATGCCAGCCTAATGCAAATTCATTCTCTGATATAAACTGAGTTTCCTGTAAAAATTTCAGCCAGATTGACCAACTTTAAGGGGTGGTTTGGGCTGATCTGGCATTTTACCTATCCATCGCCAACTACACTCCCTGAACCTGTACTTTGGGCTATATATGTATTTATGAAGGAACACACTACTAAAATTCATTTCAGGGGCGACTCCTGTGTGATTCAATATGGTTTTCAACCTTGAATCTACCTTAATTGAGAATATATCAGCATTTCCTGATACAGCCATCTGAGGCTGTATTTTCGCCTTCTTTGATCACATATGACACATATGACACCACTGGTATACCAGATGTAATCCTAAAACCTATGCAGTCAGATTTAGTATGTGGCAAGTGATTTTTAGGCCAAATTTCAGACTTATAGACCAATATTTGGTACTGCTTTGGGATGATTTACATCTATTGTTTGGCTATATTTAGAACACTATTTTGGTGAAATATTTTCTGATTAGACATGTAATGCTCCAAATGTGCCTAAAATATCCTCATTAATTATTAGAATATGCATAAAATTAAATTTTGGCTTCAGATTGGCAATATTAGAATATACTTGACATCTTCCACCTGAGGGCTGACCTGGGGGGCCCCCCACACCCCGGAAATTGAAATTTTTAATGTGGCTCTCGAGTGTGCCAGCCTAATACAAATTCATTCTCTGATATAAACTGAGTTTCCTGTAAAATTTCAGCCAGATTGACCAACTTTAAGGGATGGTTTGGGCTGATCTGGCATTTTACCTATCCATCGCCAACTACACTCCCTGAACCTGTACTTTGGGCTATATATGTATTTATGAAGGAACACACTACTAAAATTCATTTCAGGGGCGACTCCTGTGTGATTCAATATGGTTTTCAACCTTGAATCTACCTTAATTGAGAATATATCAGCATTTCCTGATACAGCCATCTGAGGCTGTATTTTCGCCTTCTTTGATCACATATGACACAGATGACACCACTGGTATACCAGATGTAATCCTAAAACCTATGCAGTCAGATTTAGTATGTGGCAAGTGATTTTTAGGCCAAATTTCAGACTTATAGACCAATATTTGGTACTGGTTTGGGCTGATTTGCATCTATTTTTGGCTATATTTAGAACACTATTTTGGTGAAATATTTTCTGATTAGACATGTAATGCTCCAAATGTGCCTAAAATATCCTCATTAATTATTAGAATATGCACAAAATTAAATTTTGGCTTCAGATTGGCAATATTAGAATATACTTGACATTTTCCACCTTAGGACTGACCTGGGGCCCCCCACACCCCGGACATTGAAATTTTTAATGTGGCCCTCGAGTATGCCAGCCTAATACAAATTCATTCTATGATATAAACTAAGTTTCCTGTAAAAATTTCAGCCAGATTGACCAACTTTAAGGGGTGGTTTGGGCTGATCTGGCATTTTACCTATCCATCGCCAACTACACTCCCTGAACCTGTACTTTGGGATACATATGTATTTATGAAGGAACACACTACTAAAATTCCTTTCAGGGTCGACTCCTGTGTGATTCAATATGGTTTTCAACCTTGAATCTACATTAATTGAGAATATAACAGCATTTCCTGATACAGCCATGTGAGGCTGTACTTTCGCCTTCCTTGATCACATATGACACATATGACGCCACTGGTATAACAGATGTAATCCTAAAACCTATGCAGTCAGATTTAGTATGTGGCAAGTGATTTTAGGCCAAATTTCAGACTTATAGACCAATATTTGGTACTGCTTTGGGCTGATTTGCATCTATTTTTGGCTATATTTAGAACACTATTTTGGTGAAATATTTTCTGATTAGACATGTAATGCTCCAAATGTGCCTAAAATATCCTCATTAATTATTAGAATATGCATAAAATTAAATTTTGGCTTCAGATTGGCAATATTAGAATATACTTGACATCTTCCACCTGAGGGCTGACCTGGGGCCGCCCCACACCCCGGAAATTGAAATTTTTAATGTGGCCCTCGAGTATGCCAGCCTAATACAAATTCATTCTCTGATATAAACTGAGTTTCCTGTAAAATTTCAGCCAGATTGACCAACTTTAAGGGGTGGTTTGGGCTGATCTGGCATTTTACCTATCCCTCGCCAACTACACTCCCTGAACCTGTACTTTGGGCTACATATGTATTTATGAAGGAACACACTACTAAAATTCCTTTCAGGGGCGACTCCTGTGTGATTCAATATGGTTTTCAACCTTGAATCTACATTAATTGAGAATATAACAGCATTTCCTGATACAGCCATGTGAGGCTGTACTTTCGCCTTCCTTGATCACATATGACACATATGACGCCACTGGTATAACAGATGTAATCCTAAAACCTATGCAGTCAGATTTAGTATGTGGCAAGTGATTTTTAGGCCAAATTTCAGACTTATAGACCAATATTTGGTACTGGTTTGGGCTGATTTACATCTATTTTTGGCTATATTTAGAACACTATTTTGGTGAAATATTTTCTGATTAGACATGTAATGCTCCAAATGTGCCTAAAATATCCTCATTAATTATTAGAATATGCATAAAATTAAATTTTGGCTTCAGATTGGCAATATTAGAATATACTTGACATCTTCCACCTGAGGGCTGGCCTGGGGCCGCCCCACACCCCGGAAATTGAAATTTTTAATGTGGCCCTCGAGTATGCCAGCCTAATACAAATTCATTCTCTGATATAAACTGAGTTTCCTGTAAAATTTCAGCCAGATTGACCAACTTTAAGGGGTGGTTTGGGCTGATCTGGCATTTTACCTATCCCTCGCCAACTACACTCCCTGAACCTGTACTTTGGGCTACATATGTATTTATGAAGGAACACACTACTAAAATTCCTTTCAGGGGCGACTCCTGTGTGATTCAATATGGTTTTCAACCTTGAATCTACATTAATTGAGAATATAACAGCATTTCCTGATACAGCCATGTGAGGCTGTACTTTCGCCTTCCTTGATCACATATGACACATATGACGCCACTGGTATAACAGATGTAATCCTAAAACCTATGCAGTCAGATTTAGTATGTGGCAAGTGATTTTTAGGCCAAATTTCAGACTTATAGACCAATATTTGGTACTGCTTTGGGATGATTTACATCTATTTTTGGCTATATTTAGAACACTATTTTGGTGAAATATTTTCTGATTAGACATGTAATGCTCCAAATGTGCCTAAAATATCCTCATTAATTATTAGAATATGCATAAAATTAAATTTTGGCTTCAGATTGGCAATATTAGAATATACTTGACATATTCCACCTGATGGGTGACCTGGGGCCGCCCCACACCCCGGAAATTGAAATTTTTAATGTGGCTCTCGAGTGTGCCAGCCTAATACAAATTCATTCTCTGATATAAACTGAGTTTCCTGTAAAAATTTCAGCCAGATTGACCAACTTTAAGGGATGGTTTGGGCTGATCTGGCATTTTACCTATCCCTCGCCAACTACACTCCCTGAACCTGTACTTTGGGCTACATATGTATTTATGAAGGAACACACTACTAAAATTCATTTCAGGGGCGACTCCTGTGTGATTCAATATGGTTTTCAACCTTGAATCTACCTTAATTGAGAATATATCAGCATTTCCTGATACAGCCATCTGAGGCTGTATTTTCGCCTTCCTTGATCATATATGACACATATGACGCCACTGGTATAACAGATGTAATCCTAAAACCTATGCAGTCAGATTTAGTATGTGGCAAGTGATTTTTAGGCCAAATTTCAGACTTATAGACCAATATTTGGTACTGGTTTGGGCTGATTTACATCTATTTTTGGCTATATTTAGAACACTATTTTGGTGAAATATTTTCTGATTAGACATGTAATGCTCCAAATGTGCCTAAAATATCCTCATTAATTATTAGAATATGCATAAAATTAAATTTTGGCTTCAGATTGGCAATATTAGAATATACTTGACATCTTCCACCTGAGGGTTGACCTGGGGGCCCCCCCCACACCCCGGAAATTGAAATTTTTAATGTGGCCCTCGAGTATGCCAGCCTAATGCAAATTCATTCTCTGATATAAACTGAGTTTCCTGTAAAAATTTCAGCCAGATTGACCAACTTTAAGGGGTGGTTTGGGCTGATCTGGCATTTTACCTATCCATCGCCAACTACACTCCCTGAACCTGTACTTTGGGCTATATATGTATTTATGAAGGAACACACTACTAAAATTCATTTCAGGGGCGACTCCTGTGTGATTCAATATGGTTTTCAACCTTGAATCTACCTTAATTGAGAATATATCAGCATTTCCTGATACAGCCATCTGAGGCTGTATTTTCGCCTTCTTTGATCACATATGACACATATGACACCACTGGTATACCAGATGTAATCCTAAAACCTATGCAGTCAGATTTAGTATGTGGCAAGTGATTTTTAGGCCAAATTTCAGACTTATAGACCAATATTTGGTACTGGTTTGGGCTGATTTACATCTATTTTTGGCTATATTTAGAACACTATTTTGGTGAAATATTTTCTGATTAGACATGTAATGCTCCAAATGTGCCTAAAATATCCTCATTAATTATTAGAATATGCACAAAATTAAATTTTGGCTTCAGATTGTCAATATTAGAATATACTTGACATTTTCCACCTTAGGACTGACCTGGGGCCCCCCACACCCCGGACAGTGAAATTTTTAATGTGGCCCTCGAGTATGCCAGCCTAATACAAATTCATTCTATGATATAAACTAAGTTTCCTGTAAAAATTTCAGCCAGATTGACCAACTTTAAGGGGTGGTTTGGGCTGATCTGGCATTTTACCTATCCCTCGCCAACTACACTCCCTGAACCTGTACTTTGGGATACATATGTATTTATGAAGGAACACACTACTAAAATTCATTTCAGGGGCGACTCCTGTGTGATTCAATATGGTTTTCAACCTTGAATCTACATTAATTGAGAATATAACAGCATTTCCTGATACAGCCATGTGAGGCTGTACTTTCGCCTTCCTTGATCACATATGACACATATGACGCCACTGGTATAACAGATGTAATCCTAAAACCTATGCAGTCAGATTTAGTATGTGGCAAGTGATTTTTAGGCCAAATTTCAGACTTATAGACCAATATTTGGTACTGGTTTGGGCTGATTTACATCTATTTTTGGCTATATTTAGAACACTATTTTGGTGAAATATTTTCTGATTAGACATGTAATGCTCCAAATGTGCCTAAAATATCCTCATTAATTATTAGAATATGCATAAAATTAAATTTTGGCTTCAGATTGGCAATATTAGAATATACTTGACATCTTCCACCTGAGGGCTGGCCTGGGGCCGCCCCACACCCCGGAAATTGAAATTTTTAATGTGGCCCTCGAGTATGCCAGCCTAATACAAATTCATTCTCTGATATAAACTGAGTTTCCTGTAAAATTTCAGCCAGATTGACCAACTTTAAGGGGTGGTTTGGGCTGATCTGGCATTTTACCTATCCCTCGCCAACTACACTCCCTGAACCTGTACTTTGGGCTACATATGTATTTATGAAGGAACACACTACTAAAATTCCTTTCAGGGGCGACTCCTGTGTGATTCAATATGGTTTTCAACCTTGAATCTACATTAATTGAGAATATAACAGCATTTCCTGATACAGCCATGTGAGGCTGTACTTTCGCCTTCCTTGATCACATATGACACATATGACGCCACTGGTATAACAGATGTAATCCTAAAACCTATGCAGTCAGATTTAGTATGTGGCAAGTGATTTTTAGGCCAAATTTCAGACTTATAGACCAATATTTGGTACTGCTTTGGGCTGATTTACATCTATTTTTGGCTATATTTAGAACACTATTTTGGTGAAATATTTTCTGATTAGACATGTAATGCTCCAAATGTGCCTAAAATATCCTCATTAATTATTAGAATATGCATAAAATTAAATTTTGGCTTCAGATTGGCAATATTAGAATATACTTGACATATTCCACCTGATGGGTGACCTGGGGCCGCCCCACACCCCGGAAATTGAAATTTTTAATGTGGCTCTCGAGTGTGCCAGCCTAATACAAATTCATTCTCTGATATAAACTGAGTTTCCTGTAAAAATTTCAGCCAGATTGACCAACTTTAAGGGATGGTTTGGGCTGATCTGGCATTTTACCTATCCCTCGCCAACTACACTCCCTGAACCTGTACTTTGGGCTACATATGTATTTATGAAGGAACACACTACTAAAATTCATTTCAGGGGCGACTCCTGTGTGATTCAATATGGTTTTCAACCTTGAATCTACCTTAATTGAGAATATATCAGCATTTCCTGATACAGCCATCTGAGGCTGTATTTTCGCCTTCCTTGATCATATATGACACATATGACGCCACTGGTATAACAGATGTAATCCTAAAACCTATGCAGTCAGATTTAGTATGTGGCAAGTGATTTTTAGGCCAAATTTCAGACTTATAGACCAATATTTGGTACTGGTTTGGGCTGATTTACATCTATTTTTGGCTATATTTAGAACACTATTTTGGTGAAATATTTTCTGATTAGACATGTAATGCTCCAAATGTGCCTAAAATATCCTCATTAATTATTAGAATATGCATAAAATTAAATTTTGGCTTCAGATTGGCAATATTAGAATATACTTGACATCTTCCACCTGAGGGTTGACCTGGGGGCCCCCCCCACACCCCGGAAATTGAAATTTTTAATGTGGCCCTCGAGTATGCCAGCCTAATGCAAATTCATTCTCTGATATAAACTGAGTTTCCTGTAAAAATTTCAGCCAGATTGACCAACTTTAAGGGGTGGTTTGGGCTGATCTGGCATTTTACCTATCCATCGCCAACTACACTCCCTGAACCTGTACTTTGGGCTATATATGTATTTATGAAGGAACACACTACTAAAATTCATTTCAGGGGCGACTCCTGTGTGATTCAATATGGTTTTCAACCTTGAATCTACCTTAATTGAGAATATATCAGCATTTCCTGATACAGCCATCTGAGGCTGTATTTTCGCCTTCTTTGATCACATATGACACATATGACACCACTGGTATACCAGATGTAATCCTAAAACCTATGCAGTCAGATTTAGTATGTGGCAAGTGATTTTTAGGCCAAATTTCAGACTTATAGACCAATATTTGGTACTGGTTTGCGCTGATTTGCATCTATTTTTGGCTATATTTAGAACACTATTTTGGTGAAATATTTTCTGATTAGACATGTAATGCTCCAAATGTGCCTAAAATATCCTCATTAATTATTAGAATATGCACAAAATTAAATTTTGGCTTCAGATTGGCAATATTAGAATATACTTGACATTTTCCACCTTAGGACTGACCTGGGGCCCCCCACACCCCGGACAGTGAAATTTTTAATGTGGCCCTCGAGTATGCCAGCCTAATACAAATTCATTCTATGATATAAACTAAGTTTCCTGTAAAAATTTCAGCCAGATTGACCAACTTTAAGGGGTGGTTTGGGCTGATCTGGCATTTTACCTATCCCTCGCCAACTACACTCCCTGAACCTGTACTTTGGGATACATATGTATTTATGAAGGAACACACTACTAAAATTCCTTTCAGGGGCGACTCCTGTGTGATTCAATATGGTTTTCAACCTTGAATCTACATTAATTGAGAATATAACAGCATTTCCTGATACAGCCATGTGAGGCTGTACTTTCGCCTTCCTTGATCACATATGACGCCACTGGTATAACAGATGTAATCCTAAAACCTATGCAGTCAGATTTAGTATGTGGCAAGTGATTTTTAGGCCAAATTTCAGACTTATAGACCAATATTTGGTACTGGTTTGGGCTGATTTACATCTATTTTTGGCTATATTTAGAACACTATTTTGGTGAAATATTTTCTGATTAGACATGTAATGCTCCAAATGTGCCTAAAATATCCTCATTAATTATTAGAATATGCATAAAATTAAATTTTGGCTTCAGATTGGCAATATTAGAATATACTTGACATCTTCCACCTGAGGGTTGACCTGGGGGCCCCCCCCACACCCCGGAAATTGAAATTTTTAATGTGGCCCTCGAGTATGCCAGCCTAATGCAAATTCATTCTCTGATATAAACTGAGTTTCCTGTAAAAATTTCAGCCAGATTGACCAACTTTAAGGGGTGGTTTGGGCTGATCTGGCATTTTACCTATCCATCGCCAACTACACTCCCTGAACCTGTACTTTGGGCTATATATGTATTTATGAAGGAACACACTACTAAAATTCATTTCAGGGGCGACTCCTGTGTGATTCAATATGGTTTTCAACCTTGAATCTACCTTAATTGAGAATATATCAGCATTTCCTGATACAGCCATCTGAGGCTGTATTTTCGCCTTCTTTGATCACATATGACACATATGACACCACTGGTATACCAGATGTAATCCTAAAACCTATGCAGTCAGATTTAGTATGTGGCAAGTGATTTTTAGGCCAAATTTCAGACTTATAGACCAATATTTGGTACTGGTTTGGGCTGATTTGCATCTATTTTTGGCTATATTTAGAACACTATTTTGGTGAAATATTTTCTGATTAGACATGTAATGCTCCAAATGTGCCTAAAATATCCTCATTAATTATTAGAATATGCACAAAATTAAATTTTGGCTTCAGATTGGCAATATTAGAATATACTTGACATTTTCCACCTTAGGACTGACCTGGGGCCCCCCACACCCCGGACAGTGAAATTTTTAATGTGGCCCTCGAGTATGCCAGCCTAATACAAATTCATTCTATGATATAAACTAAGTTTCCTGTAAAAATTTCAGCCAGATTGACCAACTTTAAGGGGTGGTTTGGGCTGATCTGGCATTTTACCTATCCCTCGCCAACTACACTCCCTGAACCTGTACTTTGGGCTACATATGTATTTATGAAGGAACACACTACTAAAATTCCTTTCAGGGGCGACTCCTGTGTGATTCAATATGGTTTTCAACCTTGAATCTACATTAATTGAGAATATAACAGCATTTCCTGATACAGCCATGTGAGGCTGTACTTTCGCCTTCATTGATCACATATGACGCCACTGGTATAACAGATGTAATCCTAAAACCTATGCAGTCAGATTTAGTATGTGGCAAGTGATTTTTAGGCCAAATTTCAGACTTATAGACCAATATTTGGTACTGGTTTGGGCTGATTTACATCTATTTTTGGCTATATTTAGAACACTATTTTGGTGAAATATTTTCTGATTAGACATGTAATGCTCCAAATGTGCCTAAAATATCCTCATTAATTATTAGAATATGCATAAAATTAAATTTTGGCTTCAGATTGGCAATATTAGAATATACTTGACATCTTCCACCTGAGGGCTGATCTGGGGCCGCCCCACACTCCGGAAATTGAAATTTTTAATGTGGCCCTCGAGTATGCCAGCCTAATACAAATTCATTCTCTGATATAAACTGAATTTCCTGTAAAAATTTCAGCCAGATTGACCAACTTTAAGGGATGGTTTGGGCTGATCTGGCATTTTACCTATCCCTCGGTAACTACACTCCCTGAACCTGTACTTTGGGCTACATATGTATTTATGAAGGAACACACTACTAAAATTCATTTCAGGGGCGACTCCTGTGTGATTCAATATGGTTTTCAACCTTGAATCTACCTTAATTGAGAATATATCAGCATTTCCTGATACAGCCATCTGAGGCTGTATTTTCGCCTTCCTGGATCACATATGACACATATGACGCCACTGGTATAACAGATGTAATCCTAAAACCTATGCAGTCAGATTTAGTATGTGGCAAGTGATTTTTAGGCCAAATTTCAGACTTATAGACCAATATTTGGTACTGCTTTGGGCTGATTTACATCTATTTTTGGCTATATTTAGAACACTATTTTGGTGAAATATTTTCTGATTAGACATGTAATGCTCCAAATGTGCCTAAAATATCCTCATTAATTATTAGAATATGCATAAAATTAAATTTTGGCTTCAGATTGGCAATATTAGAATATACTTGACATCTTCCACCTGAGGGCTGATCTGGGGCCGCCCCACACCCCGGAAATTGAAATTTTTAATGTGGCCCTCGAGTATGCCAGCCTAATACAAATTCATTCTCTGATATAAACTGAGTTTCCTGTAAAAATTTCAGCCAGATTGACCAACTTTAAGGGGTGGTTTGGGCTGATCTGGCATTTTACCTATCCCTCGCCAACTACACTCCCTGAACCTGTACTTTGGGCTACATATGTATTTATGAAGGAACACACTACTAAAATTCCTTTCAGGGGCGACTCCTGTGTGATTCAATATGGTTTTCAACCTTGAATCTACCTTAATTGAGAATATATCAGCATTTCCTGATACAGCCATCTGAGGCTGTATTTTCGCCTTCTTTGATCACATATGACACATATGACGCCACTGGTATAACAGATGTAATCCTAAAACCTATGCAGTCAGATTTAGTATGTGGCAAGTGATTTTTAGGCCAAATTTCAGACTTATAGACCAATATTTGGTACTGGTTTGGGCTGATTTGCATCTATTTTTGGCTATATTTAGAACACTATTTTGGTGAAATATTTTCTGATTAGACATGTAATGCTCCAAATGTGCCTAAAATATCCTCATTAATTATTAGAATATGCACAAAATTAAATTTTGGCTTCAGATTGGCAATATTAGAATATACTTGACATTTTCCACCTTAGGACTGACCTGGGGCCCCCCACACCCCGAACATTGAAATTTTTAATGTGGCCCTCGAGTATGCCAGCCTAATACAAATTCATTCTATGATATAAACTAAGTTTTCTGTAAAAATTTCAGCCAGATTGACCAACTTTAAGGGGTGGTTTGGGCTGATCTGGCATTTTACCTATCCATCGCCAACTACACTCCCTGAACCTGTACTTTGGGATACATATGTATTTATGAAGGAACACACTACTAAAATTCATTTCAGGGGCGACTCCTGTGTGATTCAATATGGTTTTCAACCTTGAATCTACATTAATTGAGAATATATCAGCATTTCCTGATACAGCCATCTGAGGCTGTATTTTCGCCTTCCTGGATCACATATGACACATATGACGCCACTGGTATAACAGATGTAATCCTAAAACCTATGCAGTCAGATTTAGTATGTGGCAAGTGATTTTTAGGCCAAATTTCAGACTTATAGACCAATATTTGGTACTGCTTTGGGATGATTTACATCTATTTTTGGCTATATTTAGAACACTATTTTGGTGAAATATTTTCTGATTAGACATGTAATGCTCCAAATGTGCCTAAAATATCCTCATTAATTATTAGAATATGCATAAAATTAAATTTTGGCTTCAGATTGGCAATATTAGAATATACTTGACATCTTCCACCTGAGGGCTGACCTGGGGCCGCCCCACACCCCGGAAATTGAAATTTTTAATGTGGCTCTCGAGTATGCCAGCCTAATACAAATTCATTCTCTGATATAAACTGAGTTTCCTGTAAAATTTCAGCCAGATTGACCAACTTTAAGGGGTGGTTTGGGCTGATCTGGCATTTTACCTATCCCTCGCCAACTACACTCCCTGAACCTGTACTTTGGGCTACATATGTATTTATGAAGGAACACACTACTAAAATTCCTTTCAGGGGCGACTCCTGTGTGATTCAATATGGTTTTCAACCTTGAATCTACATTAATTGAGAATATAACACCATTTCCTGATACAGCCATGTGAGGCTGTACTTTCGCCTTCCTTGATCACATATGACACATATGACGCCACTGGTATAACAGATGTAATCCTAAAACCTATGCAGTCAGATTTAGTATGTGGCAAGTGATTTTTAGGCCAAATTTCAGACTTATAGACCAATATTTGGTACTGGTTTGGGCTGATTTACATCTATTTTTGGCTATATTTAGAACACTATTTTGGTTAAATATTTTCTGATTAGACATGTAATGCTCCAAATGTGCCTAAAATATCCTCATTAATTATTAGAATATGCATAAAATTAAATTTTGGCTTCAGATTGGCAATATTAGAATATACTTGACATCTTCCACCTGAGGGCTGACCTGGGGCCGCCCCACACCCCGGAAATTGAAATTTTTAATGTGGCCCTCGAGTATGCCAGCCTAATACAAATTCATTCTCTGATATAAACTGAGTTTCCTGTAAAATTTCAGCCAGATTGACCAACTTTAAGGGGTGGTTTGGGCTGATCTGGCATTTTACCTATCCCTCGCCAACTACACTCCCTGAACCTGTACTTTGGGCTACATATGTATTTATGAAGGAACACACTACTAAAATTCCTTTCAGGGGCGACTCCTGTGTGATTCAATATGGTTTTCAACCTTCAATCTACATTAATTGAGAATATAACAGCATTTCCTGATACAGCCATGTGAGGCTGTACTTTCGCCTTCCTTGATCACATATGACACATATGACGCCACTGGTATAACAGATGTAATCCTAAAACCTATGCAGTCAGATTTAGTATGTGGCAAGTGATTTTTAGGCCAAATTTCAGACTTATAGACCAATATTTGGTACTGCTTTGGGCTGATTTACATCTATTTTTGGCTATATTTAGAACACTATTTTGGTGAAATATTTTCTGATTAGACATGTAATGCTCCAAATGTGCCTAAAATATCCTCATTAATTATTAGAATATGCATAAAATTAAATTTTGGCTTCAGATTGGCAATATTAGAATATACTTGACATATTCCACCTGATGGGTGACCTGGGGGGCCCCCCACACCCCGGAAATTGAAATTTTTAATGTGGCTCTCGAGTGTGCCAGCCTAATACAAATTCATTCTCTGATATAAACTGAGTTTCCTGTAAAAATTTCAGCCAGATTGACCAACTTTAAGGGGTGGTTTGGGCTGATCTGGCATTTTACCTATCCCTCGCCAACTACACTCCCTGAACCTGTACTTTGGGCTACATATGTATTTATGAAGGAACACACTACTAAAATTCCTTTCAGGGGCGACTCCTGTGTGATTCAATATGGTTTTCAACCTTGAATCTACATTAATTGAGAATATAACACCATTTCCTGATACAGCCATGTGAGGCTGTACTTTCGCCTTCCTTGATCACATATGACACATATGACGCCACTGGTATAACAGATGTAATCCTAAAACCTATGCAGTCAGATTTAGTATGTGGCAAGTGATTTTTAGGCCAAATTTCAGACTTATAGACCAATATTTGGTACTGGTTTGGGCTGATTTACATCTATTTTTGGCTATATTTAGAACACTATTTTGGTTAAATATTTTCTGATTAGACATGTAATGCTCCAAATGTGCCTAAAATATCCTCATTAATTATTAGAATATGCATAAAATTAAATTTTGGCTTCAGATTGGCAATATTAGAATATACTTGACATCTTCCACCTGAGGGCTGACCTGGGGCCGCCCCACACCCCGGAAATTGAAATTTTTAATGTGGCCCTCGAGTATGCCAGCCTAATACAAATTCATTCTCTGATATAAACTGAGTTTCCTGTAAAATTTCAGCCAGATTGACCAACTTTAAGGGGTGGTTTGGGCTGATCTGGCATTTTACCTATCCCTCGCCAACTACACTCCCTGAACCTGTACTTTGGGCTACATATGTATTTATGAAGGAACACACTACTAAAATTCCTTTCAGGGGCGACTCCTGTGTGATTCAATATGGTTTTCAACCTTCAATCTACATTAATTGAGAATATAACAGCATTTCCTGATACAGCCATGTGAGGCTGTACTTTCGCCTTCCTTGATCACATATGACACATATGACGCCACTGGTATAACAGATGTAATCCTAAAACCTATGCAGTCAGATTTAGTATGTGGCAAGTGATTTTTAGGCCAAATTTCAGACTTATAGACCAATATTTGGTACTGCTTTGGGCTGATTTACATCTATTTTTGGCTATATTTAGAACACTATTTTGGTGAAATATTTTCTGATTAGACATGTAATGCTCCAAATGTGCCTAAAATATCCTCATTAATTATTAGAATATGCATAAAATTAAATTTTGGCTTCAGATTGGCAATATTAGAATATACTTGACATATTCCACCTGATGGGTGACCTGGGGGGCCCCCCACACCCCGGAAATTGAAATTTTTAATGTGGCTCTCGAGTGTGCCAGCCTAATACAAATTCATTCTCTGATATAAACTGAGTTTCCTGTAAAAATTTCAGCCAGATTGACCAACTTTAAGGGATGGTTTGGGCTGATCTGGCATTTTACCTATCCATCGCCAACTACACTCCCTGAACCTGTACTTTGGGCTATATATGTATTTATGAAGGAACACACTACTAAAATTCATTTCAGGGGCGACTCCTGTGTGATTCAATATGGTTTTCAACCTTGAATCTACCTTAATTGAGAATATATCAGCATTTCCTGATACAGCCATCGGAGGCTGTATTTTCGCCTTCTTTGATCACATATGACACCACTGGTATACCAGATGTAATCCTAAAACCTATGCAGTCAGATTTAGTATGTGGCAAGTGATTTTTAGGCCAAATTTCAGACTTATAGACCAATATTTGGTACTGGTTTGGGCTGATTTGCATCTATTTTTGGCTATATTTAGAACACTATTTTGGTGAAATATTTTCTGATTAGACATGTAATGCTCCAAATGTGCCTAAAATATCCTCATTAATTATTAGAATATGCACAAAATTAAATTTTGGCTTCAGATTGGCAATATTAGAATATACTTGACATTTTCCACCTTAGGACTGACCTGGGGCCCCCCACACCCCGGACAGTGAAATTTTTAATGTGGCCCTCGAGTATGCCAGCCTAATACAAATTCATTCTATGATATAAACTAAGTTTCCTGTAAAAATTTCAGCCAGATTGACCAACTTTAAGGGGTGGTTTGGGCTGATCTGGCATTTTACCTATCCCTCGCCAACTACACTCCCTGAACCTGTACTTTGGGCTACATATGTATTTATGAAGGAACACACTACTAAAATTCCTTTCAGGGGCGACTCCTGTGTGATTCAATATGGTTTTCAACCTTGAATCTACATTAATTGAGAATATAACAGCATTTCCTGATACAGCCATGTGAGGCTGTACTTTCGCCTTCCTTGATCACATATGACGCCACTGGTATAACAGATGTAATCCTAAAACCTATGCAGTCAGATTTAGTATGTGGCAAGTGATTTTTAGGCCAAATTTCAGACTTATAGACCAATATTTGGTACTGGTTTGGGCTGATTTACATCTATTTTTGGCTATATTTAGAACACTATTTTGGTGAAATATTTTCTGATTAGACATGTAATGCTCCAAATGTGCCTAAAATATCCTCATTAATTATTAGAATATGCATAAAATTAAATTTTGGCTTCAGATTGGCAATATTAGAATATACTTGACATCTTCCACCTGAGGGCTGATCTGGGGCCGCCCCACACTCCGGAAATTGAAATTTTTAATGTGGCCCTCGAGTATGCCAGCCTAATACAAATTCATTCTCTGATATAAACTGAATTTCCTGTAAAAATTTCAGCCAGATTGACCAACTTTAAGGGATGGTTTGGGCTGATCTGGCATTTTACCTATCCCTCGGTAACTACACTCCCTGAACCTGTACTTTGGGCTACATATGTATTTATGAAGGAACACACTACTAAAATTCATTTCAGGGGCGACTCCTGTGTGATTCAATATGGTTTTCAACCTTGAATCTACCTTAATTGAGAATATATCAGCATTTCCTGATACAGCCATCTGAGGCTGTATTTTCGCCTTCCTGGATCACATATGACACATATGACGCCACTGGTATAACAGATGTAATCCTAAAACCTATGCAGTCAGATTTAGTATGTGGCAAGTGATTTTTAGGCCAAATTTCAGACTTATAGACCAATATTTGGTACTGCTTTGGGCTGATTTACATCTATTTTTGGCTATATTTAGAACACTATTTTGGTGAAATATTTTCTGATTAGACATGTAATGCTCCAAATGTGCCTAAAATATCCTCATTAATTATTAGAATATGCATAAAATTAAATTTTGGCTTCAGATTGGCAATATTAGAATATACTTGACATCTTCCACCTGAGGGCTGATCTGGGGCCGCCCCACACCCCGGAAATTGAAATTTTTAATGTGGCCCTCGAGTATGCCAGCCTAATACAAATTCATTCTCTGATATAAACTGAGTTTCCTGTAAAAATTTCAGCCAGATTGACCAACTTTAAGGGGTGGTTTGGGCTGATCTGGCATTTTACCTATCCCTCGCCAACTACACTCCCTCAACCTGTACTTTGGGCTACATATGTATTTATGAAGGAACACACTACTAAAATTCCTTTCAGGGGCGACTCCTGTGTGATTCAATATGGTTTTCAACCTTGAATCTACCTTAATTGAGAATATATCAGCATTTCCTGATACAGCCATCTGAGGCTGTATTTTCGCCTTCTTTGATCACATATGACACATATGACGCCACTGGTATAACAGATGTAATCCTAAAACCTATGCAGTCAGATTTAGTATGTGGCAAGTGATTTTTAGGCCAAATTTCAGACTTATAGACCAATATTTGGTACTGGTTTGGGCTGATTTGCATCTATTTTTGGCTATATTTAGAACACTATTTTGGTGAAATATTTTCTGATTAGACATGTAATGCTCCAAATGTGCCTAAAATATCCTCATTAATTATTAGAATATGCACAAAATTAAATTTTGGCTTCAGATTGGCAATATTAGAATATACTTGACATTTTCCACCTTAGGACTGACCTGGGGCCCCCCACACCCCGGACATTGAAATTTTTAATGTGGCCCTCGAGTATGCCAGCCTAATACAAATTCATTCTATGATATAAACTAAGTTTTCTGTAAAAATTTCAGCCAGATTGACCAACTTTAAGGGGTGGTTTGGGCTGATCTGGCATTTTACCTATCCATCGCCAACTACACTCCCTGAACCTGTACTTTGGGATACATATGTATTTATGAAGGAACACACTACTAAAATTCATTTCAGGGGCGACTCCTGTGTGATTCAATATGGTTTTCAACCTTGAATCTACATTAATTGAGAATATATCAGCATTTCCTGATACAGCCATCTGAGGCTGTATTTTCGCCTTCCTGGATCACATATGACACATATGACGCCACTGGTATAACAGATGTAATCCTAAAACCTATGCAGTCAGATTTAGTATGTGGCAAGTGATTTTTAGGCCAAATTTCAGACTTATAGACCAATATTTGGTACTGCTTTGGGATGATTTACATCTATTTTTGGCTATATTTAGAACACTATTTTGGTGAAATATTTTCTGATTAGACATGTAATGCTCCAAATGTGCCTAAAATATCCTCATTAATTATTAGAATATGCATAAAATTAAATTTTGGCTTCAGATTGGCAATATTAGAATATACTTGACATCTTCCACCTGAGGGCTGACCTGGGGCCGCCCCACACCCCGGAAATTGAAATTTTTAATGTGGCCCTCGAGTATGCCAGCCTAATACAAATTCATTCTCTGATATAAACTGAGTTTCCTGTAAAATTTCAGCCAGATTGACCAACTTTAAGGGGTGGTTTGGGCTGATCTGGCATTTTACCTATCCCTCGCCAACTACACTCCCTGAACCTGTACTTTGGGCTACATATGTATTTATGAAGGAACACACTACTAAAATTCCTTTCAGGGGCGACTCCTGTGTGATTCAATATGGTTTTCAACCTTCAATCTACATTAATTGAGAATATAACAGCATTTCCTGATACAGCCATGTGAGGCTGTACTTTCGCCTTCCTTGATCACATATGACACATATGACGCCACTGGTATAACAGATGTAATCCTAAAACCTATGCAGTCAGATTTAGTATGTGGCAAGTGATTTTTAGGCCAAATTTCAGACTTATAGACCAATATTTGGTACTGCTTTGGGCTGATTTACATCTATTTTTGGCTATATTTAGAACACTATTTTGGTGAAATATTTTCTGATTAGACATGTAATGCTCCAAATGTGCCTAAAATATCCTCATTAATTATTAGAATATGCATAAAATTAAATTTTGGCTTCAGATTGGCAATATTAGAATATACTTGACATATTCCACCTGATGGGTGACCTGGGGGGCCCCCCACACCCCGGAAATTGAAATTTTTAATGTGGCTCTCGAGTGTGCCAGCCTAATACAAATTCATTCTCTGATATAAACTGAGTTTCCTGTAAAAATTTCAGCCAGATTGACCAACTTTAAGGGATGGTTTGGGCTGATCTGGCATTTTACCTATCCATCGCCAACTACACTCCCTGAACCTGTACTTTGGGCTATATATGTATTTATGAAGGAACACACTACTAAAATTCATTTCAGGGGCGACTCCTGTGTGATTCAATATGGTTTTCAACCTTGAATCTACCTTAATTGAGAATATATCAGCATTTCCTGATACAGCCATCTGAGGCTGTATTTTCGACTTCTTTGATCACATATGACACATATGACACCACTGGTATACCAGATGTAATCCTAAAACCTATGCAGTCAGATTTAGTATGTGGCAAGTGATTTTTAGGCCAAATTTCAGACTTATAGACCAATATTTGGTACTGGTTTGGGCTGATTTGCATCTATTTTTGGCTATATTTAGAACACTATTTTGGTGAAATATTTTCTGATTAGACATGTAATGCTCCAAATGTGCCTAAAATATCCTCATTAATTATTAGAATAAGCACAAAATTAAATTTTGGCTTCAGATTGGCAATATTAGAATATACTTGACATTTTCCACCTCAGGACTGACCTGGGGCCCCCCACACCCCGGACATTGAAATTTTTAATGTGGCCCTCGAGTATGCCAGCCTAATACAAATTCATTCTATGATATAAACTAAGTTTCCTGTAAAAATTTCAGCCAGATTGACCAACTTTAAGGGGTGGTTTGGGCTGATCTGGCATTTTACCTATCCATCGCCAACTACACTCCCTGAACCTGTACTTTGGGATACATATGTATTTATGAAGGAACACACTACTAAAATTCCTTTCAGGGGCGAGTCCTGTGTGATTCAATATGGTTTTCAACCTTGAATCTACATTAATTGAGAATATAACAGCATTTCCTGATACAGCCATGTGAGGCTGTACTTTCGCCTTCCTTGATCACATATGACACATATGACGCCACTGGTATAACAGATGTAATCCTAAAACCTATGCAGTCAGATTTAGTATGTGGCAAGTGATTTTTAGGCCAAATTTCAGACTTATAGACCAATATTTGGTACTGCTTTGGGCTGATTTACATCTATTTTTGGCTATATTTAGAACACTATTTTGGTGAAATATTTTCTGATTAGACATGTAATGCTCCAAATGTGCCTAAAATATCCTCATTAATTATTAGAATATGCATAAAATTAAATTTTGGCTTCAGATTGGCAATATTAGAATATACTTGACATCTTCCACCTGAGGGCTGACCTGGGGCCGCCCCACACCCCGGAAATTGAAATTTTTAATGTGGCCCTCGAGTATGCCAGCCTAATACAAATTCATTCTCTGATATAAACTGAGTTTCCTGTAAAATTTCAGCCAGATTGACCAACTTTAAGGGGTGGTTTGGGCTGATCTGGCATTTTACCTATCCCTCGCCAACTACACTCCCTGAACCTGTACTTTGGGCTACATATGTATTTATGAAGGAACACACTACTAAAATTCCTTTCAGGGGCGACTCCTGTGTGATTCAATATGGTTTTCAACCTTGAATCTACATTAATTGAGAATATAACAGCATTTCCTGATACAGCCATGTGAGGCTGTACTTTCGCCTTCCTTGATCACATATGACACATATGACGCCACTGGTATAACAGATGTAATCCTAAAACCTATGCAGTCAGATTTAGTATGTGGCAAGTGATTTTTAGGCCAAATTTCAGACTTATAGACCAATATTTGGTACTGCTTTGGGATGATTTACATCTATTTTTGGCTATATTTAGAACACTATTTTGGTGAAATATTTTCTGATTAGACATGTAATGCTCCAAATGTGCCTAAAATATCCTCATTAATTATTAGAATATGCATAAAATTAAATTTTGGCTTCAGATTGGCAATATTAGAATATACTTGACATATTCCACCTGATGGGTGACCTGGGGCCGCCCCACACCCCGGAAATTGAAATTTTTAATGTGGCTCTCGAGTGTGCCAGCCTAATACAAATTCATTCTCTGATATAAACTGAGTTTCCTGTAAAAATTTCAGCCAGATTGACCAACTTTAAGGGATGGTTTGGGCTGATCTGGCATTTTACCTATCCCTCGCCAACTACACTCCCTGAACCTGTACTTTGGGCTACATATGTATTTATGAAGGAACACACTACTAAAATTCATTTCAGGGGCGACTCCTGTGTGATTCAATATGGTTTTCAACCTTGAATCTACCTTAATTGAGAATATATCAGCATTTCCTGATACAGCCATCTGAGGCTGTATTTTCGCCTTCCTTGATCATATATGACACATATGACGCCACTGGTATAACAGATGTAATCCTAAAACCTATGCAGTCAGATTTAGTATGTGGCAAGTGATTTTTAGGCCAAATTTCAGACTTATAGACCAATATTTGGTACTGGTTTGGGCTGATTTACATCTATTTTTGGCTATATTTAGAACACTATTTTGGTGAAATATTTTCTGATTAGACATGTAATGCTCCAAATGTGCCTAAAATATCCTCATTAATTATTAGAATATGCATAAAATTAAATTTTGGCTTCAGATTGGCAATATTAGAATATACTTGACATCTTCCACCTGAGGGTTGACCTGGGGCCCCCCCCCCCCACACCCCGGAAATTGAAATTTTTAATGTGGCCCTCGAGTATGCCAGCCTAATGCAAATTCATTCTCTGATATAAACTGAGTTTCCTGTAAAAATTTCAGCCAGATTGACCAACTTTAAGGGGTGGTTTGGGCTGATCTGGCATTTTACCTATCCATCGCCAACTACACTCCCTGAACCTGTACTTTGGGCTATATATGTATTTATGAAGGAACACACTACTAAAATTCATTTCAGGGGCGACTCCTGTGTGATTCAATATGGTTTTCAACCTTGAATTACCTTAATTGAGAATATATCAGCATTTCCTGATACAGCCATCTGAGGCTGTATTTTCGCCTTCTTTGATCACATATGACACATATGACACCACTGGTATACCAGATGTAATCCTAAAACCTATGCAGTCAGATTTAGTATGTGGCAAGTGATTTTTAGGCCAAATTTCAGACTTATAGACCAATATTTGGTACTGGTTTGGGCTGATTTGCATCTATTTTTGGCTATATTTAGAACACTATTTTGGTGAAATATTTTCTGATTAGACATGTAATGCTCCAAATGTGCCTAAAATATCCTCATTAATTATTAGAATATGCACAAAATTAAATTTTGGCTTCAGATTGGCAATATTAGAATATACTTGACATTTTCCACCTTAGGACTGACCTGGGGCCCCCGACACCCCGGACAGTGAAATTTTTAATGTGGCCCTCGAGTATGCCAGCCTAATACAAATTCATTCTATGATATAAACTAAGTTTCCTGTAAAAATTTCAGCCAGATTGACCAACTTTAAGGGGTGGTTTGGGCTGATCTGGCATTTTACCTATCCATCGCCAACTACACTCCCTGAACCTGTACTTTGGGATACATATGTATTTATGAAGGAACACACTACTAAAATTCATTTCAGGGGCGACTCCTGTGTGATTCAATATGGTTTTCAACCTTGAATCTACATTAATTGAGAATATATCAGCATTTCCTGATACAGCCATCTGAGGCTGTATTTTCGCCTTCCTGGATCACATATGACACATATGACGCCACTGGTATAACAGATGTAATCCTAAAACCTATGCAGTCAGATTTAGTATGTGGCAAGTGATTTTTAGGCCAAATTTCAGACTTATAGACCAATATTTGGTACTGCTTTGGGATGATTTACATCTATTTTTGGCTATATTTAGAACACTATTTTGGTGAAATATTTTCTGATTAGACATGTAATGCTCCAAATGTGCCTAAAATATCCTCATTAATTATTAGAATATGCATAAAATTAAATTTTGGCTTCAGATTGGCAATATTAGAATATACTTGACATCTTCCACCTGAGGGCTGACCTGGGGCCGCCCCACACCCCGGAAATTGAAATTTTTAATGTGGCCCTCGAGTATGCCAGCCTAATACAAATTCATTCTCTGATATAAACTGAGTTTCCTGTAAAATTTCAGCCAGATTGACCAACTTTAAGGGGTGGTTTGGGCTGATCTGGCATTTTACCTATCCCTCGCCAACTACACTCCCTGAACCTGTACTTTGGGCTACATATGTATTTATGAAGGAACACACTACTAAAATTCCTTTCAGGGGCGACTCCTGTGTGATTCAATATGGTTTTCAACCTTGAATCTACATTAATTGAGAATATAACAGCATTTCCTGATACAGCCATGTGAGGCTGTACTTTCGCCTTCCTTGATCACATATGACACATATGACGCCACTGGTATAACAGATGTAATCCTAAAACCTATGCAGTCAGATTTAGTATGTGGCAAGTGATTTTTAGGCCAAATTTCAGACTTATAGACCAATATTTGGTACTGCTTTGGGATGATTTACATCTATTTTTGGCTATATTTAGAACACTATTTTGGTGAAATATTTTCTGATTAGACATGTAATGCTCCAAATGTGCCTAAAATATCCTCATTAATTATTAGAATATGCATAAAATTAAATTTTGGCTTCAGATTGGCAATATTAGAATATACTTGACATATTCCACCTGATGGGTGACCTGGGGCCGCCCCACACCCCGGAAATTGAAATTTTTAATGTGGCTCTCGAGTGTGCCAGCCTAATACAAATTCATTCTCTGATATAAACTGAGTTTCCTGTAAAAATTTCAGCCAGATTGACCAACTTTAAGGGATGGTTTGGGCTGATCTGGCATTTTACCTATCCCTCGCCAACTACACTCCCTGAACCTGTACTTTGGGCTACATATGTATTTATGAAGGAACACACTACTAAAATTCATTTCAGGGGCGACTCCTGTGTGATTCAATATGGTTTTCAACCTTGAATCTACCTTAATTGAGAATATATCAGCATTTCCTGATACAGCCATCTGAGGCTGTATTTTCGCCTTCCTTGATCATATATGACACATATGACGCCACTGGTATAACAGATGTAATCCTAAAACCTATGCAGTCAGATTTAGTATGTGGCAAGTGATTTTTAGGCCAAATTTCAGACTTATAGACCAATATTTGGTACTGGTTTGGGCTGATTTACATCTATTTTTGGCTATATTTAGAACACTATTTTGGTGAAATATTTTCTGATTAGACATGTAATGCTCCAAATGTGCCTAAAATATCCTCATTAATTATTAGAATATGCATAAAATTAAATTTTGGCTTCAGATTGGCAATATTAGAATATACTTGACATCTTCCACCTGAGGGTTGACCTGGGGCCCCCCCCCCCCCACACCCCGGAAATTGAAATTTTTAATGTGGCCCTCGAGTATGCCAGCCTAATGCAAATTCATTCTCTGATATAAACTGAGTTTCCTGTAAAAATTTCAGCCAGATTGACCAACTTTAAGGGGTGGTTTGGGCTGATCTGGCATTTTACCTATCCATCGCCAACTACACTCCCTGAACCTGTACTTTGGGCTATATATGTATTTATGAAGGAACACACTACTAAAATTCATTTCAGGGGCGACTCCTGTGTGATTCAATATGGTTTTCAACCTTGAATCTACCTTAATTGAGAATATATCAGCATTTCCTGATACAGCCATCTGAGGCTGTATTTTCGCCTTCTTTGATCACATATGACACATATGACACCACTGGTATACCAGATGTAATCCTAAAACCTATGCAGTCAGATTTAGTATGTGGCAAGTGATTTTTAGGCCAAATTTCAGACTTATAGACCAATATTTGGTAATGGTTTGGGCTGATTTGCATCTATTTTTGGCTATATTTAGAACACTATTTTGGTGAAATATTTTCTGATTAGACATGTAATGCTCCAAATGTGCCTAAAATATCCTCATTAATTATTAGAATATGCACAAAATTAAATTTTGGCTTCAGATTGGCAATATTAGAATATACTTGACATTTTCCACCTTAGGACTGACCTGGGGCCCCCGACACCCCGGACAGTGAAATTTTTAATGTGGCCCTCGAGTATGCCAGCCTAATACAAATTCATTCTATGATATAAACTAAGTTTCCTGTAAAAATTTCAGCCAGATTGACCAACTTTAAGGGGTGGTTTGGGCTGATCTGGCATTTTACCTATCCATCGCCAACTACACTCCCTGAACCTGTACTTTGGGATACATATGTATTTATGAAGGAACACACTACTAAAATTCATTTCAGGGGCGACTCCTGTGTGATTCAATATGGTTTTCAACCTTGAATCTACATTAATTGAGAATATATCAGCATTTCCTGATACAGCCATCTGAGGCTGTATTTTCGCCTTCCTGGATCACATATGACACATATGACGCCACTGGTATAACAGATGTAATCCTAAAACCTATGCAGTCAGATTTAGTATGTGGCAAGTGATTTTTAGGCCAAATTTCAGACTTATAGACCAATATTTGGTACTGCTTTGGGATGATTTACATCTATTTTTGGCTATATTTAGAACACTATTTTGGTGAAATATTTTCTGATTAGACATGTAATGCTCCAAATGTGCCTAAAATATCCTCATTAATTATTAGAATATGCATAAAATTAAATTTTGGCTTCAGATTGGCAATATTAGAATATACTTGACATCTTCCACCTGAGGGCTGACCTGGGGCCGCCCCACACCCCGGAAATTGAAATTTTTAATGTGGCCCTCGAGTATGCCAGCCTAATACAAATTCATTCTCTGATATAAACTGAGTTTCCTGTAAAATTTCAGCCAGATTGACCAACTTTAAGGGGTGGTTTGGGCTGATCTGGCATTTTACCTATCCCTCGCCAACTACACTCCCTGAACCTGTACTTTGGGCTACATATGTATTTATGAAGGAACACACTACTAAAATTCCTTTCAGGGGCGACTCCTGTGTGATTCAATATGGTTTTCAACCTTGAATCTACATTAATTGAGAATATAACAGCATTTCCTGATACAGCCATGTGAGGCTGTACTTTCGCCTTCCTTGATCACATATGACACATATGACGCCACTGGTATAACAGATGTAATCCTAAAACCTATGCAGTCAGATTTAGTATGTGGCAAGTGATTTTTAGGCCAAATTTCAGACTTATAGACCAATATTTGGTACTGCTTTGGGCTGATTTACATCTATTTTTGGCTATATTTAGAACACTATTTTGGTGAAATATTTTCTGATTAGACATGTAATGCTCCAAATGTGCCTAAAATATCCTCATTAATTATTAGAATATGCATAAAATTAAATTTTGGCTTCAGATTGGCAATATTAGAATATACTTGACATATTCCACCTGATGGGTGACCTGGGGGCCCCCCCACACCCCGGAAATTGAAATTTTTAATGTGGCTCTCGAGTGTGCCAGCCTAATACAAATTCATTCTCTGATATAAACTGAGTTTCCTGTAAAAATTTCAGCCAGATTGACCAACTTTAAGGGATGGTTTGGGCTGATCTGGCATTTTACCTATCCCTCGCCAACTACACTCCCTGAACCTGTACTTTGGGCTACGTATGTATTTATGAAGGAACACACTACTAAAATTCATTTCAGGGGCGACTCCTGTGTGATTCAATATGGTTTTCAACCTTGAATCTACCTTAATTGAGAATATATCAGCATTTCCTGATACAGCCATCTGAGGCTGTATTTTCGCCTTCCTTGATCACATATGACACATATGACGCCACTGGTATAACAGATGTAATCCTAAAACCTATGCAGTCAGATTTAGTATGTGGCAAGTGATTTTTAGGCCAAATTTCAGACTTATAGACCAATATTTGGTACTGGTTTGGGCTGATTTACATCTATTTTGGGTTATATTTAGAACACTATTTTGGTGAAATATTTTCTGATTAGACATGTAATGCTCCAAATGTGCCTAAAATATCCTCATTAATTATTAGAATATGCATAAAATTAAATTTTGGCTTCAGATTGGCAATATTAGAATATACTTGACATCTTCCACCTGAGGGTTGACCTGGGCCCCCCCCCCCCCCACACCCCGGAAATTGAAATTTTTAATGTGGCCCTCGAGTATGCCAGCCTAATGCAAATTCATTCTCTGATATAAACTGAGTTTCCTGTAAAAATTTCAGCCAGATTGACCAACTTTAAGGGGTGGTTTGGGCTGATCTGGCATTTTACCTATCCATCGCCAACTACACTCCCTGAACCTGTACTTTGGGCTATATATGTATTTATGAAGGAACACACTACTAAAATTCATTTCAGGGGCGACTCCTGTGTGATTCAATATGGTTTTCAACCTTGAATCTACCTTAATTGAGAATATATCAGCATTTCCTGATACAGCCATCTGAGGCTGTATTTTCGCCTTCTTTGATCACATATGACACATATGACACCACTGGTATACCAGATGTAATCCTAAAACCTATGCAGTCAGATTTAGTATGTGGCAAGTGATTTTTAGGCCAAATTTCAGACTTATAGACCAATATTTGGTACTGGTTTGGGCTGATTTGCATCTATTTTTGGCTATATTTAGAACACTATTTTGGTGAAATATTTTCTGATTAGACATGTAATGCTCCAAATGTGCCTAAAATATCCTCATTAATTATTAGAATATGCACAAAATTAAATTTTGGCTTCAGATTGGCAATATTAGAATATACTTGACATTTTCCACCTTAGGACTGACCTGGGGCCCCCCACACCCCGGACATTGAAATTTTTAATGTGGCCCTCGAGTACGCCAGCCTAATACAAATTCATTCTATGATATAAACTAAGTTTCCTGTAAAAATTTCAGCCAGATTGACCAACTTTAAGGGGTGGTTTGGGCTGATCTGGCATTTTACCTATCCATCGCCAACTACACTCCCTGAACCTGTACTTTGGGATACATATGTATTTATGAAGGAACACACTACTAAAATTCATTTCAGGGGCGACTCCTGTGTGATTCAATATGGTTTTCAACCTTGAATCTACATTAATTGAGAATATATCAGCATTTCCTGATACAGCCATCTGAGGCTGTATTTTCGCCTTCCTGGATCACATATGACACATATGACGCCACTGGTATAACAGATGTAATCCTAAAACCTATGCAGTCAGATTTAGTATGTGGCAAGTGATTTTTAGGCCAAATTTCAGACTTATAGACCAATATTTGGTACTGCTTTGGGATGATTTACATCTATTTTTGGCTATATTTAGAACACTATTTTGGTGAAATATTTTCTGATTAGACATGTAATGCTCCAAATGTGCCTAAAATATCCTCATTAATTATTAGAATATGCATAAAATTAAATTTTGGCTTCAGATTGGCAATATTAGAATATACTTGACATCTTCCACCTGAGGGCTGACCTGGGGCCGCCCCACACCCCGGAAATTGAAATTTTTAATGTGGCCCTCGAGTATGCCAGCCTAATACAAATTCATTCTCTGATATAAACTGAGTTTCCTGTAAAATTTCAGCCAGATTGACCAACTTTAAGGGGTGGTTTGGGCTGATCTGGCATTTTACCTATCCCTCGCCAACTACACTCCCTGAACCTGTACTTTGGGCTACATATGTATTTATGAAGGAACACACTACTAAAATTCCTTTCAGGGGCGACTCCTGTGTGATTCAATATGGTTTTCAACCTTGAATCTACATTAATTGAGAATATAACAGCATTTCCTGATACAGCCATGTGAGGCTGTACTTTCGCCTTCCTTGATCACATATGACACATATGACGCCACTGGTATAACAGATGTAATCCTAAAACCTATGCAGTCAGATTTAGTATGTGGCAAGTGATTTTTAGGCCAAATTTCAGACTTATAGACCAATATTTGGTACTGCTTTGGGCTGATTTACATCTATTTTTGGCTATATTTAGAACACTATTTTGGTGAAATATTTTCTGATTAGACATGTAATGCTCCAAATGTGCCTAAAATATCCTCATTAATTATTAGAATATGCAAAAAATTAAATTTTGGCTTCAGATTGGCAATATTAGAATATACTTGACATCTTCCACCTGAGGGCTGACCTGGGGCCGCCCCACACCCCGGAAATTGAAATTTTTAATGTGGCCCTCGAGTATGCCAGCCTAATACAAATTCATTCTCTGATATAAACTGAGTTTCCTGTAAAATTTCAGCCAGATTGACCAACTTTAAGGGGTGGTTTGGGCTGATCTGGCATTTTACCTATCCCTCACCAACTACACTCCCTGAACCTGTACTTTGGGCTACATATGTATTTATGAAGGAACACACTACTAAAATTCCTTTCAGGGGCGACTCCTGTGTGATTCAATATGGTTTTCAACCTTGAATCTACATTAATTGAGAATATAACAGCATTTCCTGATACAGCCATGTGAGGCTGTACTTTCGCCTTCCTTGATCACATATGACACATATGACGCCACTGGTATAACAGATGTAATCCTAAAACCTATGCAGTCAGATTTAGTATGTGGCAAGTGATTTTTAGGCCAAATTTCAGACTTATAGACCAATATTTGGTACTGCTTTGGGCTGATTTACATCTATTTTTGGCTGTATTTAGAACACTATTTTGGTGAAATATTTTCTGATTAGACATGTAATGCTCCAAATGTGCCTAAAATATCCTCATTAATTATTAGAATATGCATAAAATTAAATTTTGGCTTCAGATTGGCAATATTAGAATATACTTGACATATTCCACCTGATGGGTGACCTGGGGCCGCCCCACACCCCGGAAATTGAAATTTTTAATGTGGCTCTCGAGTGTGCCAGCCTAATACAAATTCATTCTCTGATATAAACTGAGTTTCCTGTAAAAATTTCAGCCAGATTGACCAACTTTAAGGGATGGTTTGGGCTGATCTGGCATTTTACCTATCCCTCGCCAACTACACTCCCTGAACCTGTACTTTGGGCTACATATGTATTTATGAAGGAACACACTACTAAAATTCATTTCAGGGGCGACTCCTGTGTGATTCAATATGGTTTTCAACCTTGAATCTACCTTAATTGAGAATATATCAGCATTTCCTGATACAGCCATCTGAGGCTGTATTTTCGCCTTCCTTGATCATATATGACACATATGACGCCACTGGTATAACAGATGTAATCCTAAAACCTATGCAGTCAGATTTAGTATGTGGCAAGTGATTTTTAGGCCAAATTTCAGACTTTTAGACCAATATTTGGTACTGGTTTGGGCTGATTTACATCTATTTTTGGCTATATTTAGAACACTATTTTGGTGAAATATTTTCTGATTAGACATGTAATGCTCCAAATGTGCCTAAAATATCCTCATTAATTATTAGAATATGCATAAAATTAAATTTTGGCTTCAGATTGGCAATATTAGAATATACTTGACATCTTCCACCTGAGGGTTGACCTGCGGGCCCCCCCCCCCACACCCCGGAAATTGAAATTTTTAATGTGGCCCTCGAGTATGCCAGCCTAATGCAAATTCATTCTCTGATATAAACTGAGTTTCCTGTAAAAATTTCAGCCAGATTGACCAACTTTAAGGGGTGGTTTGGGCTGATCTGGCATTTTACCTATCCATCGCCAACTACACTCCCTGAACCTGTACTTTGGGCTATATATGTATTTATGAAGGAACACACTACTAAAATTCATTTCAGGGGCGACTCCTGTGTGATTCAATATGGTTTTCAACCTTGAATCTACCTTAATTGAGAATATATCAGCATTTCCTGATACAGCCATCTGAGGCTGTATTTTCGCCTTCTTTGATCACATATGACACATATGACACCACTGGTATACCAGATGTAATCCTAAAACCTATGCAGTCAGATTTAGTATGTGGCAAGTGATTTTTAGGCCAAATTTCAGACTTATAGACCAATATTTGGTACTGGTTTGGGCTGATTTGCATCTATTTTTGGCTATATTTAGAACACTATTTTGGTGAAATATTTTCTGATTAGACATGTAATGCTCCAAATGTGCCTAAAATATCCTCATTAATTATTAGAATATGCACAAAATTAAATTTTGGCTTCAGATTGGCAATATTAGAATATACTTGACATTTTCCACCTTAGGACTGACCTGGGGCCCCCCACACCCCGGACAGTGAAATTTTTAATGTGGCCCTCGAGTATGCCAGCCTAATACAAATTCATTCTATGATATAAACTAAGTTTCCTGTAAAAATTTCAGCCAGATTGACCAACTTTAAGGGGTGGTTTGGGCTGATCTGGCATTTTACCTATCCATCGCCAACTACACTCCCTGAACCTGTACTTTGGGATACATATGTATTTATGAAGGAACACACTACTAAAATTCATTTCAGGGGCGACTCCTGTGTGATTCAATATGGTTTTCAACCTTGAATCTACATTAATTGAGAATATATCAGCATTTCCTGATACAGCCATCTGAGGCTGTACTTTCGCCTTCCTTGATCACATATGACACATATGACGCCACTGGTATAACAGATGTAATCCTAAAACCTATGCAGTCAGATTTAGTATGTGGCAAGTGATTTTTAGGCCAAATTTCAGACTTATAGACCAATATTTGGTACTGCTTTGGGATGATTTACATCTATTTTTGGCTATATTTAGAACACTATTTTGGTGAAATATTTTCTGATTAGACATGTAATGCTCCAAATGTGCCTAAAATATCCTCATTAATTATTAGAATATGCATAAAATTAAATTTTGGCTTCAGGTTGGCAATATTAGAATATACTTGACATATTCCACCTGATGGGTGACCTGGGGCCGCCCCACACCCCGGAAATTGAAATTTTTAATGTGGCTCTCGAGTGTGCCAGCCTAATACAAATTCATTCTCTGATATAAACTGAGTTTCCTGTAAAAATTTCAGCCAGATTGACCAACTTTAAGGGATGGTTTGGGCTGATCTGGCATTTTACCTATCCCTCGCCAACTACACTCCCTGAACCTGTACTTTGGGCTATATATGTATTTATGAAGGAACACACTACTAAAATTCATTTCAGGGGCGACTCCTGTGTGATTCAATATGGTTTTCAACCTTGAATCTACCTTAATTGAGAATATATCAGCATTTCCTGATACAGCCATCTGAGGCTGTATTTTCGCCTTCCTTGATCATATATGACACATATGACGCCACTGGTATAACAGATGTAATCCTAAAACCTATGCAGTCAGATTTAGTATGTGGCAAGTGATTTTTAGGCCAAATTTCAGACTTATAGACCAATATTTGGTACTGGTTTGGGCTGATTTACATCTATTTTTGGCTATATTTAGAACACTATTTTGGTGAAATATTTTCTGATTAGACATGTAATGCTCCAAATGTGCCTAAAATATCCTCATTAATTATTAGAATATGCATAAAATTAAATTTTGGCTTCAGATTGGCAATATTAGAATATACTTGACATCTTCCACCTGAGGGTTGACCTGGGGGCCCCCCCCCCACACCCCGGAAATTGAAATTTTTAATGTGGCCCTCGAGTATGCCAGCCTAATGCAAATTCATTCTCTGATATAAACTGAGTTTCCTGTAAAAATTTCAGCCAGATTGACCAACTTTAAGGGGTGGTTTGGGCTGATCTGGCATTTTACCTATCCATCGCCAACTACACTCCCTGAACCTGTACTTTGGGCTATATATGTATTTATGAAGGAACACACTACTAAAATTCATTTCAGGGGCGACTCCTGTGTGATTCAATATGGTTTTCAACCTTGAATCTACCTTAATTGAGAATATATCAGCATTTCCTGATACAGCCATCTGAGGCTGTATTTTCGCCTTCTTTGATCACATATGACACATATGACACCACTGGTATACCAGATGTAATCCTAAAACCTATGCAGTCAGATTTAGTATGTGGCAAGTGATTTTTAGGCCAAATTTCAGACTTATAGACCAATATTTGGTACTGGTTTGGGCTGATTTGCATGTATTTTTGGCTATATTTAGAACACTATTTTGGTGAAATATTTTCTGATTAGACATGTAATGCTCCAAATGTGCCTAAAATATCCTCATTAATTATTAGAATATGCACAAAATTAAATTTTGGCTTCAGATTGGCAATATTAGAATATACTTGACATTTTCCACCTTAGGACTGACCTGGGGCCCCCCACACCCCGGACAGTGAAATTTTTAATGTGGCCCTCGAGTATGCCAGCCTAATACAAATTCATTCTATGATATAAACTAAGTTTCCTGTAAAAATTTCAGCCAGATTGACCAACTTTAAGGGGTGGTTTGGGCTGATCTGGCATTTTACCTATCCATCGCCAACTACACTCCCTGAACCTGTACTTTGGGATACATATGTATTTATGAAGGAACACACTACTAAAATTCATTTCAGGGGCGACTCCTGTGTGATTCAATATGGTTTTCAACCTTGAATCTACATTAATTGAGAATATATCAGCATTTCCTGATACAGCCATCTGAGGCTGTATTTTCGCCTTCCTGGATCACATATGACACATATGACGCCACTGGTATAACAGATGTAATCCTAAAACCTATGCAGTCAGATTTAGTATGTGGCAAGTGATTTTTAGGCCAAATTTCAGACTTATAGACCAATATTTGGTACTGCTTTGGGATGATTTACATCTATTTTTGGCTATATTTAGAACACTATTTTGGTGAAATATTTTCTGATTAGACATGTAATGCTCCAAATGTGCCTAAAATATCCTCATTAATTATTAGAATATGCATAAAATTAAATTTTGGCTTCAGATTGGCAATATTAGAATATACTTGACATCTTCCACCTGAGGGCTGACCTGGGGCCGCCCCACACCCCGGAAATTGAAATTTTTAATGTGGCCCTCGAGTATGCCAGCCTAATACAAATTCATTCTCTGATATAAACTGAGTTTCCTGTAAAATTTCAGCCAGATTGACCAACTTTAAGGGGTGGTTTGGGCTGATCTGGCATTTTACCTATCCCTCGCCAACTACACTCCCTGAACCTGTACTTTGGGCTACATATGTATTTATGAAGGAACACACTACTAAAATTCCTTTCAGGGGCGACTCCTGTGTGATTCAATATGGTTTTCAACCTTGAATCTACATTAATTGAGAATATAACAGCATTTCCTGATACAGCCATGTGAGGCTGTACTTTCGCCTTCCTTGATCACATATGACGCCACTGGTATAACAGATGTAATCCTAAAACCTATGCAGTCAGATTTAGTATGTGGCAAGTGATTTTTAGGCCAAATTTCAGACTTATAGACCAATATTTGGTACTGGTTTGGGCTGATTTACATCTATTTTTGGCTATATTTAGAACACTATTTTGGTGAAATATTTTCTGATTAGACATGTAATGCTCCAAATGTGCCTAAAATATCCTCATTAATTATTAGAATATACATAAAATTAAATTTTGGCTTCAGATTGGCAATATTAGAATATACTTGACATCTTCCACCTGTGGGTTGACCTGGGGGCCCCCCCACACCCCGGAAATTGAAATTTTTAATGTGGCCCTCGAGTATGCCAGCCTAATGCAAATTCATTCTCTGATATAAACTGAGTTTCCTGTAAAAATTTCAGCCAGATTGACCAACTTTAAGGGGTGGTTTGGGCTGACCTGGCATTTTACCTATCCATCGCCAACTACACTCCCTGAACCTGTACTTTGGGCTATATATGTATTTATGAAGGAACACACTACTAAAATTCATTTCAGGGGCGACTCCTGTGTGATTCAATATGGTTTTCAACCTTGAATCTACCTTAATTGAGAATATATCAGCATTTCCTGATACAGCCATCTGAGGCTGTATTGTCGCCTTCTTTGATCACATATGACACATATGACACCACTGGTATACCAGATGTAATCCTAAAACCTATGCAGTCAGATTTAGTATGTGGCAAGTGATTTTTAGGCCAAATTTCAGACTTATAGACCAATATTTGGTACTGCTTTGGGATGATTTACATCTATTTTTGGCTATATTTAGAACACTATTTTGGTGAAATATTTTCTGATTAGACATGTAATGCTCCAAATGTGCCTAAAATATCCTCATTAATTATTAGAATATGCATAAAATTAAATTTTGGCTTCAGATTGGCAATATTAGAATATACTTGACATATTCCACCTGATGGGTGACCTGGGGCCGCCCCACACCCCGGAAATTGAAATTTTTAATGTGGCTCTCGAGTGTGCCAGCCTAATACAAATTCATTCTCTGATATAAACTGAGTTTCCTGTAAAAATTTCAGCCAGATTGACCAACTTTAAGGGATGGTTTGGGCTGATCTGGCATTTTACCTATCCCTCGCCAACTACACTCCCTGAACCTGTACTTTGGGCTACATATGTATTTATGAAGGAACACACTACTAAAATTCATTTCAGGGGCGACTCCTGTGTGATTCAATATGGTTTTCAACCTTGAATCTACCTTAATTGAGAATATATCAACATTTCCTGATACAGCCATCTGAGGCTGTATTTTCGCCTTCCTTGATCATATATGACACATATGACGCCACTGGTATAACAGATGTAATCCTAAAACCTATGCAGTCAGATTTAGTATGTGGCAAGTGATTTTTAGGCCAAATTTCAGACTTATAGACCAATATTTGGTACTGGTTTGGGCTGATTTACATCTATTTTTGGCTATATTTAGAACACTATTTTGGTGAAATATTTTCTGATTAGACATGTAATGCTCCAAATGTGCCTAAAATATCCTCATTAATTATTAGAATATGCATAAAATTAAATTTTGGCTTCAGATTGGCAATATTAGAATATACTTGACATCTTCCACCTGAGGGTTGACCTGGGGCCCCCCCCCCCACACCCCGGAAATTGAAATTTTTAATGTGGCCCTCGAGTATGCCAGCCTAATGCAAATTCATTCTCTGATATAAACTGAGTTTCCTGTAAAAATTTCAGCCAGATTGACCAACTTTAAGGGGTGGTTTGGGCTGATCTGGCATTTTACCTATCCATCGCCAACTACACTCCCTGAACCTGTACTTTGGGCTATATATGTATTTATGAAGGAACACACTACTAAAATTCATTTCAGGGGCGACTCCTGTGTGATTCAATATGGTTTTCAACCTTGAATCTACCTTAATTGAGAATATATCAGCATTTCCTGATACAGCCATCTGAGGCTGTATTTTCGCCTTCTTTGATCACATATGACACATATGACACCACTGGTATACCAGATGTAATCCTAAAACCTATGCAGTCAGATTTAGTATGTGGCAAGTGATTTTTAGGCCAAATTTCAGACTTATAGACCAATATTTGGTACTGGTTTGGGCTGATTTGCATGTATTTTTGGCTATATTTAGAACACTATTTTGGTGAAATATTTTCTGATTAGACATGTAATGCTCCAAATGTGCCTAAAATATCCTCATTAATTATTAGAATATGCACAAAATTAAATTTTGGCTTCAGATTGGCAATATTAGAATATACTTGACATTTTCCACCTTAGGACTGACCTGGGGCCCCCCACACCCCGGACAGTGAAATTTTTAATGTGGCCCTCGAGTATGCCAGCCTAATACAAATTCATTCTATGATATAAACTAAGTTTCCTGTAAAAATTTCAGCCAGATTGACCAACTTTAAGGGGTGGTTTGGGCTGATCTGGCATTTTACCTATCCATCGCCAACTACACTCCCTGAACCTGTACTTTGGGATACATATGTATTTATGAAGGAACACACTACTAAAATTCATTTCAGGGGCGACTCCTGTGTGATTCAATATGGTTTTCAACCTTGAATCTACATTAATTGAGAATATATCAGCATTTCCTGATACAGCCATCTGAGGCTGTATTTTCGCCTTCCTGGATCACATATGACACATATGACGCCACTGGTATAACAGATGTAATCCTAAAACCTATGCAGTCAGATTTAGTATGTGGCAAGTGATTTTTAGGCCAAATTTCAGACTTATAGACCAATATTTGGTACTGCTTTGGGATGATTTACATCTATTTTTGGCTATATTTAGAACACTATTTTGGTGAAATATTTTTTGATTAGACATGTAATGCTCCAAATGTGCCTAAAATATCCTCATTAATTATTAGAATATGCATAAAATTAAATTTTGGCTTCAGATTGGCAATATTAGAATATACTTGACATCTTCCACCTGAGGGCTGACCTGGGGCCGCCCCACACCCCGGAAATTGAAATTTTTAATGTGGCCCTCGAGTATGCCAGCCTAATACAAATTCATTCTCTGATATAAACTGAGTTTCCTGTAAAATTTCAGCCAGATTGACCAACTTTAAGGGGTGGTTTGGGCTGATCTGGCATTTTACCTATCCCTCGCCAACTACACTCCCTGAACCTGTACTTTGGGCTACATATGTATTTATGAAGGAACACACTACTAAAATTCCTTTCAGGGGCGACTCCTGTGTGATTCAATATGGTTTTCAACCTTGAATCTACATTAATTGAGAATATAACAGCATTTCCTGATACAGCCATGTGAGGCTGTACTTTCGCCTTCCTTGATCACATATGACGCCACTGGTATAACAGATGTAATCCTAAAACCTATGCAGTCAGATTTAGTATGTGGCAAGTGATTTTTAGGCCAAATTTCAGACTTATAGACCAATATTTGGTACTGGTTTGGGCTGATTTACATCTATTTTTGGCTATATTTAGAACACTATTTTGGTGAAATATTTTCTGATTAGACATGTAATGCTCCAAATGTGCCTAAAATATCCTCATTAATTATTAGAATATGCATAAAATTAAATTTTGGCTTCAGATTGGCAATATTAGAATATACTTGACATCTTCCACCTGTGGGTTGACCTGGGGGCCCCCCCACACCCCGGAAATTGAAATTTTTAATGTGGCCCTCGAGTATGCCAGCCTAATGCAAATTCATTCTCTGATATAAACTGAGTTTCCTGTAAAAATTTCAGCCAGATTGACCAACTTTAAGGGGTGGTTTGGGCTGACCTGGCATTTTACCTATCCATCGCCAACTACACTCCCTGAACCTGTACTTTGGGCTATATATGTATTTATGAAGGAACACACTACTAAAATTCATTTCAGGGGCGACTCCTGTGTGATTCAATATGGTTTTCAACCTTGAATCTACCTTAATTGAGAATATATCAGCATTTCCTGATACAGCCATCTGAGGCTGTATTGTCGCCTTCTTTGATCACATATGACACATATGACACCACTGGTATACCAGATGTAATCCTAAAACCTATGCAGTCAGATTTAGTATGTGGCAAGTGATTTTTAGGCCAAATTTCAGACTTATAGACCAATATTTGGTACTGCTTTGGGATGATTTACATCTATTTTTGGCTATATTTAGAACACTATTTTGGTGAAATATTTTCTGATTAGACATGTAATGCTCCAAATGTGCCTAAAATATCCTCATTAATTATTAGAATATGCATAAAATTAAATTTTGGCTTCAGATTGGCAATATTAGAATATACTTGACATATTCCACCTGATGGGTGACCTGGGGCCGCCCCACACCCCGGAAATTGAAATTTTTAATGTGGCTCTCGAGTGTGCCAGCCTAATACAAATTCATTCTCTGATATAAACTGAGTTTCCTGTAAAAATTTCAGCCAGATTGACCAACTTTAAGGGATGGTTTGGGCTGATCTGGCATTTTACCTATCCCTCGCCAACTACACTCCCTGAACCTGTACTTTGGGCTACATATGTATTTATGAAGGAACACACTACTAAAATTCATTTCAGGGGCGACTCCTGTGTGATTCAATATGGTTTTCAACCTTGAATCTACCTTAATTGAGAATATATCAACATTTCCTGATACAGCCATCTGAGGCTGTATTTTCGCCTTCCTTGATCATATATGACACATATGACGCCACTGGTATAACAGATGTAATCCTAAAACCTATGCAGTCAGATTTAGTATGTGGCAAGTGATTTTTAGGCCAAATTTCAGACTTATAGACCAATATTTGGTACTGGTTTGGGCTGATTTACATCTATTTTTGGCTATATTTAGAACACTATTTTGGTGAAATATTTTCTGATTAGACATGTAATGCTCCAAATGTGCCTAAAATATCCTCATTAATTATTAGAATATGCATAAAATTAAATTTTGGCTTCAGATTGGCAATATTAGAATATACTTGACATCTTCCACCTGAGGGTTGACCTGGGCCCCCCCCCCCCACACCCCGGAAATTGAAATTTTTAATGTGGCCCTCGAGTATGCCAGCCTAATGCAAATTCATTCTCTGATATAAACTGAGTTTCCTGTAAAAATTTCAGCCAGATTGACCAACTTTAAGGGGTGGTTTGGGCTGATCTGGCATTTTACCTATCCATCGCCAACTACACTCCCTGAACCTGTACTTTGGGCTATATATGTATTTATGAAGGAACACACTACTAAAATTCATTTCAGGGGCGACTCCTGTGTGATTCAATATGGTTTTCAACCTTGAATCTACCTTAATTGAGAATATATCAGCATTTCCTGATACAGCCATCTGAGGCTGTATTTTCGCCTTCTTTGATCACATATGACACATATGACACCACTGGTATACCAGATGTAATCCTAAAACCTATGCAGTCAGATTTAGTATGTGGCAAGTGATTTTTAGGCCAAATTTCAGACTTATAGACCAATATTTGGTACTGGTTTGGGCTGATTTGCATCTATTTTTGGCTATATTTAGAACACTATTTTGGTGAAATATTTTCTGATTAGACATGTAATGCTCCAAATGTGCCTAAAATATCCTCATTAATTATTAGAATATGCACAAAATTAAATTTTGGCTTCAGATTGGCAATATTAGAATATACTTGACATTTTCCACCTTAGGACTGACCTGGGGCCCCCCACACCCCGGACAGTGAAATTTTTAATGTGGCCCTCGAGTATGCCAGCCTAATACAAATTCATTCTATGATATAAACTAAGTTTCCTGTAAAAATTTCAGCCAGATTGACCAACTTTAAGGGGTGGTTTGGGCTGATCTGGCATTTTACCTATCCATCGCCAACTACACTCCCTGAACCTGTACTTTGGGATACATATGTATTTATGAAGGAACACACTACTAAAATTCATTTCAGGGGCGACTCCTGTGTGATTCAATATGGTTTTCAACCTTGAATCTACATTAATTGAGAATATATCAGCATTTCCTGATACAGCCATCTGAGGCTGTATTTTCGCCTTCCTGGATCACATATGACACATATGACGCCACTGGTATAACAGATGTAATCCTAAAACCTATGCAGTCAGATTTAGTATGTGGCAAGTGATTTTTAGGCCAAATTTCAGACTTATAGACCAATATTTGGTACTGCTTTGGGATGATTTACATCTATTTTTGGCTATATTTAGAACACTATTTTGGTGAAATATTTTCTGATTAGACATGTAATGCTCCAAATGTGCCTAAAATATCCTCATTAATTATTAGAATATGCATAAAATTAAATTTTGGCTTCAGATTGGCAATATTAGAATATACTTGACATCTTCCACCTGAGGGCTGACCTGGGGCCGCCCCACACCCCGGAAATTGAAATTTTTAATGTGGCCCTCGAGTATGCCAGCCTAATACAAATTCATTCTCTGATATAAACTGAGTTTCCTGTAAAATTTCAGCCAGATTGACCAACTTTAAGGGGTGGTTTGGGCTGATCTGGCATTTTACCTATCCCTCGCCAACTACACTCCCTGAACCTGTACTTTGGGCTACATATGTATTTATGAAGGAACACACTACTAAAATTCCTTTCAGGGGCGACTCCTGTGTGATTCAATATGGTTTTCAACCTTGAATCTACATTAATTGAGAATATAACAGCATTTCCTGATACAGCCATGTGAGGCTGTACTTTCGCCTTCCTTGATCACATATGACGCCACTGGTATAACAGATGTAATCCTAAAACCTATGCAGTCAGATTTAGTATGTGGCAAGTGATTTTTAGGCCAAATTTCAGACTTATAGACCAATATTTGGTACTGGTTTGGGCTGATTTACATCTATTTTTGGCTATATTTAGAACACTATTTTGGTGAAATATTTTCTGATTAGACATGTAATGCTCCAAATGTGCCTAAAATATCCTCATTAATTATTAGAATATGCATAAAATTAAATTTTGGCTTCAGATTGGCAATATTAGAATATACTTGACATCTTCCACCTGTGGGTTGACCTGGGGGCCCCCCCACACCCCGGAAATTGAAATTTTTAATGTGGCCCTCGAGTATGCCAGCCTAATGCAAATTCATTCTCTGATATAAACTGAGTTTCCTGTAAAAATTTCAGCCAGATTGACCAACTTTAAGGGGTGGTTTGGGCTGACCTGGCATTTTACCTATCCATCGCCAACTACACTCCCTGAACCTGTACTTTGGGCTATATATGTATTTATGAAGGAACACACTACTAAAATTCATTTCAGGGGCGACTCCTGTGTGATTCAATATGGTTTTCAACCTTGAATCTACCTTAATTGAGAATATATCAGCATTTCCTGATACAGCCATCTGAGGCTGTATTGTCGCCTTCTTTGATCACATATGACACATATGACACCACTGGTATACCAGATGTAATCCTAAAACCTATGCAGTCAGATTTAGTATGTGGCAAGTGATTTTTAGGCCAAATTTCAGACTTATAGACCAATATTTGGTACTGGTTTGGGCTGATTTGCATCTATTTTTGGCTATATTTAGAACACTATTTTGGTGAAATATTTTTTGATTAGACATGTAATGCTCCAAATGTGCCTAAAATATCCTCATTAATTATTAGAATATGCACAAAATTAAATTTTGGCTTCAGATTGGCAATATTAGAATATACTTGACATCTTCCACCTTAGGACTGACCTGGGGCCCCCCACACCCCGGACATTGAAATTTTTAATGTGGCCCTCGAGTATGCCAGCCTAATACAAATTCATTCTATGATATAAACTAAGTTTCCTGTAAAAATTTCAGCCAGATTGACCAACTTTAAGGGGTGGTTTGGGCTGATCTGGCATTTTACCTATCCATCGCCAACTACACTCCCTGAACCTGTACTTTGGGCTACATATGTATTTATGAAGGAACACACTACTAAAATTCATTTCAGGGGCGACTCTTGTGTGATTCAATATGGTTTTCAACCTTGAATCTACATTAATTGAGAATATATCAGCATTTCCTGATCCAGCCATCTGAGGCTGTATTTTCGCCTTCCTGGATCACATATGACACATATGACGCCACTGGCATAACAGATGTAATCCTAAAACCTATGCAGTCAGATTTAGTATGTGGCAAGTGATTTTTAGGCCAAATTTCAGACTTATAGACCAATATTTGGTACTGCTTTGGGATGATTTACATCTATTTTTGGCTATATTTAGAACACTATTTTGGTGAAATATTTTCTGATTAGACATGTAATGCTCCAAATGTGCCTAAAATATCCTCATTAATTATTAGAATATGCATAAAATTAAATTTTGGCTTCAGATTGGCAATATTAGAATATACTTGACATCTTCCACCTGAGTGCTGACCTGGGGCCGCCCCACACCCCGGAAATTGAAATTTTTAATGTGGCCCTCGAGTATGCCAGCCTAATACAAATTCATTCTCTGATATAAACTGAGTTTCCTGTAAAATTTCAGCCAGATTGACCAACTTTAAGGGGTGGTTTGGGCTGATCTGGCATTTTACCTATCCCTCGCCAACTACACTCCCTGAACCTGTACTTTGGGCTACATATGTATTTATGAAGGAACACACTACTAAAATTCCTTTCAGGGGCGACTCCTGTGTGATTCAATATGGTTTTCAACCTCGAATCTACATTAATTGAGAATATAACAGCATTTCCTGATACAGCCATGTGATGCTGTACTTTCGCCTTCCTTGATCACATATGACACATATGACGCCACTGGTATAACAGATGTAATCCTAAAACCTATGCAGTCAGATTTAGTATGTGGCAAGTGATTTTTAGGCCAAATTTCAGACTTATAGACCAATATTTGGTACTGCTTTGGGCTGATTTACATCTATTTTGGGTTATATTTAGAACACTATTTTGGTGAAATATTTTCTGATTAGACATGTAATGCTCCAAATGTGCCTAAAATATCCTCATTAATTATTAGAATATGCATAAAATTAAATTTTGGCTTCAGATTGGCAATATTAGAATATACTTGACATCTTCCACCTGAGGGTTGACCTGGGGGCCCCCCACACCCCGGAAATTGAAATTTTTAATGTGGCCCTCGAGTATGCCAGCCTAATGCAAATTCATTCTCTGATATAAACTGAGTTTCCTGTAAAAATTTCAGCCAGATTGACCAACTTTAAGGGGTGGTTTGGGCTGATCTGGCATTTTACCTATCCATCGCCAACTACACTCCCTGAACCTGTACTTTGGGCTATATATGTATTTATGAAGGAACACACTACTAAAATTCATTTCAGGGGCGACTCCTGTGTGATTCAATATGGTTTTCAACCTTGAATCTACCTTAATTGAGAATATATCAGCATTTCCTGATACAGCCATCTGAGGCTGTATTTTCGCCTTCTTTGATCACATATGACACATATGACACCACTGGTATACCAGATGTAATCCTAAAACCTATGCAGTCAGATTTAGTATGTGGCAAGTGATTTTTAGGCCAAATTTCAGACTTATAGACCAATATTTGGTACTGGTTTGGGCTGATTTGCATCTATTTTTGGCTATATTTAGAACACTATTTTGGTGAAATATTTTCTGATTAGACATGTAATGCTCCAAATGTGCCTAAAATATCCTCATTAATTATTAGAATATGCACAAAATTAAATTTTGGCTTCAGATTGGCAATATTAGAATATACTTGACATTTTCCACCTTAGGACTGACCTGGGGCCCCCCACACCCCGGACATTGAAATTTTTAATGTGGCCCTCGAGTACGCCAGCCTAATACAAATTCATTCTATGATATAAACTAAGTTTCCTGTAAAAAGTTCAGCCAGATTGACCAACTTTAAGGGGTGGTTTGGGCTGATCTGGCATTTTACCTATCCATCGCCAACTACACTCCCTGAACCTGTACTTTGGGATACATATGTATTTATGAAGGAACACACTACTAAAATTCATTTCAGGGGCGACTCCTGTGTGATTCAATATGGTTTTCAACCTTGAATCTACATTAATTGAGAATATATCAGCATTTCCTGATACAGCCATCTGAGGCTGTATTTTCGCCTTCCTGGATCACATATGACACATATGACGCCACTGGTATAACAGATGTAATCCTAAAACCTATGCAGTCAGATTTAGTATGTGGCAAGTGATTTTTAGGCCAAATTTCAGACTTATAGACCAATATTTGGTACTGGTTTGGGCTGATTTGCATCTATTTTTGGCTATATTTAGAACACTATTTTGGTGAAATATTTTCTGATTAGACATGTAATGCTCCAAATGTGCCTAAAATATCCTCATTAATTATTAGAATATGCATAAAATTAAATTTTGGCTTCAGATTGGCAATATTAGAATATACTTGACATTTTCCACCTTAGGACTGACCTGGGGCCCCCCACACCCCGGACATTGAAATTTTTAATGTGGCCCTCGAGTACGCCAGCCTAATACAAATTCATTCTATGATATAAACTAAGTTTCCTGTAAAAATTTCAGCCAGATTGACCAACTTTAAGGGGTGGTTTGGGCTGATCTGGCATTTTACCTATCCATCGCCAACTACACTCCCTGAACCTGTACTTTGGGATACATATGTATTTATGAAGGAACACACTACTAAAATTCATTTCAGGGGCGACTCCTGTGTGATTCAATATGGTTTTCAACCTTGAATCTACATTAATTGAGAATATATCAGCATTTCCTGATACAGCCATCTGAGGCTGTATTTTCGCCTTCCTGGATCACATATGACACATATGACGCCACTGGTATAACAGATGTAATCCTAAAACCTATGCAGTCAGATTTAGTATGTGGCAAGTGATTTTTAGGCCAAATTTCAGACTTATAGACCAATATTTGGTACTGCTTTGGGATGATTTACATCTATTTTTGGCTATATTTAGAACACTATTTTGGTGAAATATTTTCTGATTAGACATGTAATGCTCCAAATGTGCCTAAAATATCCTCATTAATTATTAGAATATGCATAAAATTAAATTTTGGCTTCAGATTGGCAATATTAGAATATACTTGACATCTTCCACCTGAGGGCTGACCTGGGGCCGCCCCACACCCCGGAAATTGAAATTTTTAATGTGGCCCTCGAGTATGCCAGCCTAATACAAATTCATTCTATGATATAAACTAAGTTTCCTGTAAAAATTTCAGCCAGATTGACCAACTTTAAGGGGTGGTTTGGGCTGATCTGGCATTTTACCTATCCATCGCCAACTACACTCCCTGAACCTGTACTTTGGGATACATATGTATTTATGAAGGAACACACTACTAAAATTCATTTCAGGGGCGACTCCTGTGTGATTCAATATGGTTTTCAACCTTGAATCTACATTAATTGAGAATATATCAGCATTTCCTGATACAGCCATCTGAGGCTGTATTTTCGCCTTCCTGGATCACATATGACACATATGACGCCACTGGTATAACAGATGTAATCCTAAAACCTATGCAGTCAGATTTAGTATGTGGCAAGTGATTTTTAGGCCAAATTTCAGACTTATAGACCAATATTTGGTACTGCTTTGGGATGATTTACATCTATTTTTGGCTATATTTAGAACACTATTTTGGTGAAATATTTTCTGATTAGACATGTAATGCTCCAAATGTGCCTAAAATATCCTCATTAATTATTAGAATATGCATAAAATTAAATTTTGGCTTCAGATTGGCAATATTAGAATATACTTGACATCTTCCACCTGAGGGCTGACCTGGGGCCGCCCCACACCCCGGAAATTGAAATTTTTAATGTGGCCCTCGAGTATGCCAGCCTAATACAAATTCATTCTCTGATATAAACTGAGTTTCCTGTAAAATTTCAGCCAGATTGACCAACTTTAAGGGGTGGTTTGGGCTGATCTGGCATTTTACCTATCCCTCGCCAACTACACTCCCTGAACCTGTACTTTGGGCTACATATGTATTTATGAAGGAACACACTACTAAAATTCCTTTCAGGGGCGACTCCTGTGTGATTCAATATGGTTTTCAACCTTGAATCTACATTAATTGAGAATATAACAGCATTTCCTGATACAGCCATCTGAGGCTGTATTTTCGCCTTCCTGGATCACATATGACACATATGACGCCACTGGCATAACAGATGTAATCCTAAAACCTATGCAGTCAGATTTAGTATGTGGCAAGTGATTTTTAGGCCAAATTTCAGACTTATAGACCAATATTTGGTACTGCTTTGGGATGATTTACATCTATTTTTGGCTATATTTAGAACACTATTTTGGTGAAATATTTTCTGATTAGACATGTAATGCTCCAAATGTGCCTAAAATATCCTCATTAATTATTAGAATATGCATAAAATTAAATTTTGGCTTCAGATTGGCAATATTAGAATATACTTGACATCTTCCACCTGAGTGCTGACCTGGGGCCGCCCCACACCCCGGAAATTGAAATTTTTAATGTGGCCCTCGAGTATGCCAGCCTAATACAAATTCATTCTCTGATATAAACTGAGTTTCCTGTAAAATTTCAGCCAGATTGACCAACTTTAAGGGGTGGTTTGGGCTGATCTGGCATTTTACCTATCCCTCGCCAACTACACTCCCTGAACCTGTACTTTGGGCTACATATGTATTTATGAAGGAACACACTACTAAAATTCCTTTCAGGGGCGACTCCTGTGTGATTCAATATGGTTTTCAACCTTGAATCTACATTAATTGAGAATATAACAGCATTTCCTGATACAGCCATGTGATGCTGTACTTTCGCCTTCCTTGATCACATATGACACATATGACGCCACTGGTATAACAGATGTAATCCTAAAACCTATGCAGTCAGATTTAGTATGTGGCAAGTGATTTTTAGGCCAAATTTCAGACTTATAGACCAATATTTGGTACTGCTTTGGGCTGATTTACATCTATTTTTGGCTATATTTAGAACACTATTTTGGTGAAATATTTTCTGATTAGACATGTAATGCTCCAAATGTGCCTAAAATATCCTCATTAATTATTAGAATATGCATAAAATTAAATTTTGGCTTCAGATTGGCAATATTAGAATATACTTGACATATTCCACCTGATGGGTGACCTGGGGGCCCCCCCACACCCCGGAAATTGAAATTTTTAATGTGGCTCTCGAGTGTGCCAGCCTAATACAAATTCATTCTCTGATATAAACTGAGTTTCCTGTAAAAATTTCAGCCAGATTGACCAACTTTAAGGGATGGTTTGGGCTGATCTGGCATTTTACCTATCCCTCGCCAACTACACTCCCTGAACCTGTACTTTGGGCTACATATGTATTTATGAAGGAACACACTACTAAAATTCATTTCAGGGGCGACTCCTGTGTGATTCAATATGGTTTTCAACCTTGAATCTACCTTAATTGAGAATATATCAGCATTTCCTGATACAGCCATCTGAGGCTGTATTTTCGCCTTCCTTGATCACATATGACACATATGACGCCACTGGTATAACAGATGTAATCCTAAAACCTATGCAGTCAGATTTAGTATGTGGCAAGTGATTTTTAGGCCAAATTTCAGACTTATAGACCAATATTTGGTACTGGTTTGGGCTGATTTACATCTATTTTGGGTTATATTTAGAACACTATTTTGGTGAAATATTTTCTGATTAGACATGTAATGCTCCAAATGTGCCTAAAATATCCTCATTAATTATTAGAATATGCATAAAATTAAATTTTGGCTTCAGATTGGCAATATTAGAATATACTTGACATCTTCCACCTGAGGGTTGACCTGGGGGCCCCCCACACCCCGGAAATTGAAATTTTTAATGTGGCCCTCGAGTATGCCAGCCTAATGCAAATTCATTCTCTGATATAAACTGAGTTTCCTGTAAAAATTTCAGCCAGATTGACCAACTTTAAGGGGTGGTTTGGGCTGATCTGGCATTTTACCTATCCATCGCCAACTACACTCCCTGAACCTGTACTTTGGGCTATATATGTATTTATGAAGGAACACACTACTAAAATTCATTTCAGGGGCGACTCCTGTGTGATTCAATATGGTTTTCAACCTTGAATCTACCTTAATTGAGAATATATCAGCATTTCCTGATACAGCCATCTGAGGCTGTATTTTCGCCTTCTTTGATCACATATGACACATATGACACCACTGGTATACCAGATGTAATCCTAAAACCTATGCAGTCAGATTTAGTATGTGGCAAGTGATTTTTAGGCCAAATTTCAGACTTATAGACCAATATTTGGTACTGGTTTGGGCTGATTTGCATCTATTTTTGGCTATATTTAGAACACTATTTTGGTGAAATATTTTCTGATTAGACATGTAATGCTCCAAATGTGCCTAAAATATCCTCATTAATTATTAGAATATGCACAAAATTAAATTTTGGCTTCAGATTGGCAATATTAGAATATACTTGACATTTTCCACCTTAGGACTGACCTGGGGCCCCCCACACCCCGGACATTGAAATTTTTAATGTGGCCCTCGAGTACGCCAGCCTAATACAAATTCATTCTATGATATAAACTAAGTTTCCTGTAAAAATTTCAGCCAGATTGACCAACTTTAAGGGGTGGTTTGGGCTGATCTGGCATTTTACCTATCCATCGCCAACTACACTCCCTGAACCTGTACTTTGGGATACATATGTATTTATGAAGGAACACACTACTAAAATTCATTTCAGGGGCGACTCCTGTGTGATTCAATATGGTTTTCAACCTTGAATCTACATTAATTGAGAATATATCAGCATTTCCTGATACAGCCATCTGAGGCTGTATTTTCGCCTTCCTGGATCACATATGACACATATGACGCCACTGGTATAACAGATGTAATCCTAAAACCTATGCAGTCAGATTTAGTATGTGGCAAGTGATTTTTAGGCCAAATTTCAGACTTATAGACCAATATTTGGTACTGCTTTGGGATGATTTACATCTATTTTTGGCTATATTTAGAACACTATTTTGGTGAAATATTTTCTGATTAGACATGTAATGCTCCAAATGTGCCTAAAATATCCTCATTAATTATTAGAATATGCATAAAATTAAATTTTGGCTTCAGATTGGCAATATTAGAATATACTTGACATCTTCCACCTGAGGGCTGACCTGGGGCCGCCCCACACCCCGGAAATTGAAATTTTTAATGTGGCCCTCGAGTATGCCAGCCTAATACAAATTCATTCTCTGATATAAACTGAGTTTCCTGTAAAATTTCAGCCAGATTGACCAACTTTAAGGGGTGGTTTGGGCTGATCTGGCATTTTACCTATCCCTCGCCAACTACACTCCCTGAACCTGTACTTTGGGCTACATATGTATTTATGAAGGAACACACTACTAAAATTCCTTTCAGGGGCGACTCCTGTGTGATTCAATATGGTTTTCAACCTTGAATCTACATTAATTGAGAATATAACAGCATTTCCTGATACAGCCATGTGAGGCTGTACTTTCGCCTTCCTTGATCACATATGACACATATGACGCCACTGGTATAACAGATGTAATCCTAAAACCTATGCAGTCAGATTTAGTATGTGGCAAGTGATTTTTAGGCCAAATTTCAGACTTATAGACCAATATTTGGTACTGGTTTGGGCTGATTTACATCTATTTTTGGCTATATTTAGAACACTATTTTGGTGAAATATTTTCTGATTAGACATGTAATACTCCAAATGTGCCTAAAATATCCTCATTAATTATTAGAATATGCATAAAATTAAATTTTGGCTTCAGATTGGCAATATTAGAATATACTTGACATCTTCCACCTGAGGGTTGACCTGGGGGCCCCCCCACACCCCGGAAATTGAAATTTTTAATGTGGCCCTCGAGTATGCCAGCCTAATGCAAATTCATTCTCTGATATAAACTGAGTTTCCTGTAAAAATTTCAGCCAGATTGACCAACTTTAAGGGGTGGTTTGGGCTGATCTGGCATTTTACCTATCCATCGCCAACTACACTCCCTGAACCTGTACTTTGGGCTATATATGTATTTATGAAGGAACACACTACTAAAATTCATTTCAGGGGCGACTCCTGTGTGATTCAATATGGTTTTCAACCTTGAATCTACCTTAATTGAGAATATATCAGCATTTCCTGATACAGCCATCTGAGGCTGTATTTTCGCCTTCCTGGATCACATATGACACATATGACGCCACTGGTATAACAGATGTAATCCTAAAACCTATGCAGTCAGATTTAGTATGTGGCAAGTGATTTTTAGGCCAAATTTCAGACTTATAGACCAATATTTGGTACTGCTTTGGGCTGATTTACATCTATTTTTGGCTATATTTAGAACACTATTTTGGTGAAATATTTTCTGATTAGACATGTAATGCTCCAAATGTGCCTAAAATATCCTCATTAATTATTAGAATATGCATAAAATTAAATTTTGGCTTCAGATTGGCAATATTAGAATATACTTGACATCTTCCACCTGTGGGTTGACCTGGGGGCCCCCCCCACACCCCGGAAATTGAAATTTTTAATGTGGCCCTCGAGTATGCCAGCCTAATGCAAATTCATTCTCTGATATAAACTGAGTTTCCTGTAAAAATTTCAGCCAGATTGACCAACTTTAAGGGGTGGTTTGGGCTGATCTGGCATTTTACCTATCCATCGCCAACTACACTCCCTGAACCTGTACTTTGGGCTATATATGTATTTATGAAGGAACACACTACTAAAATTCATTTCAGGGGCGACTCCTGTGTGATTCAATATGGTTTTCAACCTTGAATCTACCTTAATTGAGAATATATCAGCATTTCCTGATACAGCCATCTGAGGCTGTATTGTCGCCTTCTTTGATCACATATGACACATATGACACCACTGGTATACCAGATGTAATCCTAAAACCTATGCAGTCAGATTTAGTATGTGGCAAGTGATTTTTAGGCCAAATTTCAGACTTATAGACCAATATTTGGTACTGGTTTGGGCTGATTTGCATCTATTTTTGGCTATATTTAGAACACTATTTTGGTGAAATATTTTCTGATTAGACATGTAATGCTCCAAATGTGCCTAAAATATCCTCATTAATTATTAGAATATGCACAAAATTAAATTTTGGCTTCAGATTGGCAATATTAGAATATACTTGACATCTTCCACCTTAGGACTGACCTGGGGCCCCCCACACCCCGGACATTGAAATTTTTAATGTGGCCCTCGAGTATGCCAGCCTAATACAAATTCATTCTATGATATAAACTAAGTTTCCTGTAAAAATTTCAGCCAGATTGACCAACTTTAAGGGGTGGTTTGGGCTGATCTGGCATTTTACCTATCCATCGCCAACTACACTCCCTGAACCTGTACTTTGGGCTACATATGTATTTATGAAGGAACACACTACTAAAATTCATTTCAGGGGCGACTCCTGTGTGATTCAATATGGTTTTCAACCTTGAATCTACATTAATTGAGAATATATCAGCATTTCCTGATACAGCCATCTGAGGCTGTATTTTCGCCTTCCTGGATCACATATGACACATATGACGCCACTGGTATAACAGATGTAATCCTAAAACCTATGCAGTCAGATTTAGTATGTGGCAAGTGATTTTTAGGCCAAATTTCAGACTTATAGACCAATATTTGGTACTGCTTTGGGATGATTTACATCTATTTTTGGCTATATTTAGAACACTATTTTGGTGAAATATTTTCTGATTAGACATGTAATGCTCCAAATGTGCCTAAAATATCCTCATTAATTATTAGAATATGCATAAAATTAAATTTTGGCTTCAGATTGGCAATATTAGAATATACTTGACATCTTCCACCTGAGGGCTGACCTGGGGCCGCCCCACACCCCGGAAATTGAAATTTTTAATGTGGCCCTCGAGTATGCCAGCCTAATACAAATTCATTCTCTGATATAAACTGAGTTTCCTGTAAAAATTTCAGCCAGATTGACCAACTTTAAGGGGTTGTTTGGGCTGATCTGGCATTTTACCTATCCCTCGCCAACTACACTCCCTGAACCTGTACTTTGGGCTACATATGTATTTATGAAGGAACACACCACTAAAATTCCTTTCAGGGGCGACTCCTGTGTGATTCAATATGGTTTTCAACCTTGAATCTACATTAATTGAGAATATAACAGTATTTCCTGATACAGCCATGTGAGGCTGTACTTTCGCCTTCCTTGATCACATATGACACATATGACGCCACTGGTATAACAGATGTAATCCTAAAACCTATGCAGTCAGATTTAGTATGTGGCAAGTGATTTTTAGGCCAAATTTCAGACTTATAGACCAATATTTGGTACTGCTTTGGGCTGATTTACATCTATTTTTGGCTATATTTAGAACACTATTTTGGTGAAATATTTTCTGATTAGACATGTAATGCTCCAAATGTGCCTAAAATATCCTCATTAATTATTAGAATATGCATAAAATTAAATTTTGGCTTCAGATTGGCAATATTAGAATATACTTGACATATTCCACCTGATGGGTGACCTGGGGGCCCCCCCCCCCCACCCCGGAAATTGAAATTTTTAATGTGGCTCTCGAGTGTGCCAGCCTAATACAAATTCATTCTCTGATATAAACTGAGTTTCCTGCAAAAATTTCAGCCAGATTGACCAACTTTAAGGGATGGTTTGGGCTGATCTGGCATTTTACCTATCCCTCGCCAACTACACTCCCTGAACCTGTACTTTGGGCTACATATGTATTTATGAAGGAACACACTACTAAAATTCATTTCAGGGGCGACTCCTGTGTGATTCAATATGGTTTTCAACCTTGAATCTACCTTAATTGAGAATATATCAGCATTTCCTGATACAGCCATCTGAGGCTGTATTTTCGCCTTCCTGGATCACATATGACACATATGACGCCACTGGTATAACAGATGTAATCCTAAAACCTATGCAGTCAGATTTAGTATGTGGCAAGTGATTTTTAGGCCAAATTTCAGACTTATAGACCAATATTTGGTACTGGTTTGGGCTGATTTACATCTATTTTTGGCTATATTTAGAACACTATTTTGGTGAAATATTTTCTGATTAGACATGTAATGCTCCAAATGTGCCTAAAATATCCTCATTAATTATTAGAATATGCATAAAATTAAATTTTGGCTTCAGATTGGCAATATTAGAATATACTTGACATCTTCCACCTGAGGGTTGACCTGGGGGCCCCCCCACACCCCGGAAATTGAAATTTTTAATGTGGCCCTTGAGTATGCCAGCCTAATGCAAATTCATTCTCTGATATAAACTGAGTTTCCTGTAAAAATTTCAGCCAGATTGACCAACTTTAAGGGGTGGTTTGGGCTGATCTGGCATTTTACCTATCCATCGCCAACTACACTCCCTGAACCTGTACTTTGGGCTATATATGTATTTATGAAGGAACACACTACTAAAATTCATTTCAGGGGCGACTCCTGTGTGATTCAATATGGTTTTCAACCTTGAATCTACCTTAATTGAGAGTATATCAGCATTTCCTGATACAGCCATCTGAGGCTGTATTTTCGCCTTCTTTGATCACATATGACACATATGACACCACTGGTATACCAGATGTAATCCTAAAACCTATGCAGTCAGATTTAGTATGTGGCAAGTGATTTTTAGGCCAAATTTCAGACTTATAGACCAATATTTGGTACTGGTTTGGGCTGATTTGCATCTATTTTTGGCTATATTTAGAACACTATTTTGGTGAAATATTTTCTGATTAGACATGTAATGCTCCAAATGTGCCTAAAATATCCTCATTAATTATTAGAATATGCACAAAATTAAATTTTGGCTTCAGATTGGCAATATTAGAATATACTTGACATCTTCCACCTTAGGACTGACCTGGGGCCCCCCACACCCCGGACATTGAAATTTTTAATGTGGCCCTCGAGTATGCCAGCCTAATACAAATTCATTCTATGATATAAACTAAGTTTCCTGTAAAAATTTCAGCCAGATTGACCAACTTTAAGGGGTGGTTTGGGCTGATCTGGCATTTTACCTATCCATCGCCAACTACACTCCCTGAACCTGTACTTTGGGCTACATATGTATTTATGAAGGAACACACTACTAAAATTCATTTCAGGGGCGACTCCTGTGTGATTCAATATGGTTTTCAACCTTGAATCTACATTAATTGAGAATATATCAGCATTTCCTGATACAGCCATCTGAGGCTGTATTTTCGCCTTCCTGGATCACATATGACACATATGACGCCACTGGTATAACAGATGTAATCCTTAAAACCTATGCAGTCAGATTTAGTATGTGGCAAGTGATTTTTAGGCCAAATTTCAGACTTATAGACCAATATTTGGTACTGCTTTGGGATGATTTACATCTATTTTTGGCTATATTTAGAACACTATTTTGGTGAAATATTTTCTGATTAGACATGTAATGCTCCAAATGTGCCTAAAATATCCTCATTAATTATTAGAATATGCATAAAATTAAATTTTGGCTTCAGATTGGCAATATTAGAATATACTTGACATATTCCACCTGATGGGTGACCTGGGGGCCCCCCCACACCCCGGAAATTGAAATTTTTAATGTGGCTCTCGAGTGTGCCAGCCTAATACAAATTCATTCTCTGATATAAACTGAGTTTCCTGTAAAAATTTCAGCCAGATTGACCAACTTTAAGGGATGGTTTGGGCTGATCTGGCATTTTACCTATCCCTCGCCAACTACACTCCCTGAACCTGTACTTTGGGCTACATATGTATTTATGAAGGAACACACTACTAAAATTCATTTCAGGGGCGACACCTGTGTGATTCAATATGGTTTTCAACCTTGAATCTACCTTAATTGAGAATATATCAGCATTTCCTGATACAGCCATCTGAGGCTGTATTTTCGCCTTCCTTGATCACATATGACACATATGACGCCACTGGTATAACAGATGTAATCCTAAAACCTATGCAGTCAGATTTAGTATGTGGCAAGTGATTTTTAGGCCAAATTTCAGACTTATAGACCAATATTTGGTACTGGTTTGGGCTGATTTACATCTATTTTTGGCTATACTTAGAACACTATTTTGGTGAAATATTTTCTGATTAGACATGTAATGCTCCAAATGTGCCTAAAATATCCTCATTAATTATTAGAATATGCATAAAATTAAATTTTGGCTTCAGATTGGCAATATTAGAATATACTTGACATCTTCCACCTGTGGGTTGACCTGGGGGCCCCCCCCCACACCCCGGAAATTGAAATTTTTAATGTGGCTCTCGAGTGTGCCAGCCTAATACAAATTCATTCTCTGATATAAACTGAGTTTCCTGTAAAAATTTCAGCCAGATTGACCAACTTTAAGGGATGGTTTGGGCTGATCTGGCATTTTACCTATCCCTCGCCAACTACACTCCCTGAACCTGTACTTTGGGCTATATATGTATTTATGAAGGAACACACTACTAAAATTCATTTCAGGGGCGACTCCTGTGTGATTCAATATGGTTTTCAACCTTGAATCTACCTTAATTGAGAATATATCAGCATTTCCTGATACAGCCATCTGAGGCTGTATTTTCGCCTTCCTGGATCACATATGACACATATGACGCCACTGGTATAACAGATGTAATCCTAAAACCTATGCAGTCAGATTTAGTATGTGGCAAGTGATTTTTAGGCCAAATTTCAGACTTATAGACCAATATTTGGTACTGCTTTGGGCTGATTTACATCTATTTTTGGCTATATTTAGAACACTATTTTGGTGAAATATTTTCTGATTAGACATGTAATGCTCCAAATGTGCCTAAAATATCCTCATTAATTATTAGAATATGCATAAAATTAAATTTTGGCTTCAGATTGGCAATATTAGAATATACTTGACATCTTCCACCTGTGGGTTGACCTGGGGGCCCCCCCACACCCCGGAAATTGAAATTTTTAATGTGGCCCTCGAGTATGCCAGCCTAATGCAAATTCATTCTCTGATATAAACTGAGTTTCCTGTAAAAATTTCAGCCAGATTGACCAACTTTAAGGGGTGGTTTGGGCTGATCTGGCATTTTACCTATCCATCGCCAACTACACTCCCTGAACCTGTACTTTGGGCTATATATGTATTTATGAAGGAACACACTACTAAAATTCATTTCAGGGGCGACTCCTGTGTGATTCAATATGGTTTTCAACCTTGAATCTACCTTAATTGAGAATATATCAGCATTTCCTGATACAGCCATCTGAGGCTGTATTGTCGCCTTCTTTGATCACATATGACACATATGACACCACTGGTATACCAGATGTAATCCTAAAACCTATGCAGTCAGATTTAGTATGTGGCAAGTGATTTTTAGGCCAAATTTCAGACTTATAGACCAATATTTGGTACTGGTTTGGGCTGATTTGCATCTATTTTTGGCTATATTTAGAACACTATTTTGGTGAAATATTTTCTGATTAGACATGTAATGCTCCAAATGTGCCTAAAATATCCTCATTAATTATTAGAATATGCACAAAATTAAATTTTGGCTTCAGATTGGCAATATTAGAATATACTTGACATCTTCCACCTTAGGACTGACCTGGGGCCCCCCACACCCCGGACATTGAAATTTTTAATGTGGCCCTCGAGTATGCCAGCCTAATACAAATTCATTCTATGATATAAACTAAGTTTCCTGTAAAAATTTCAGCCAGATTGACCAACTTTAAGGGGTGGTTTGGGCTGATCTGGCATTTTACCTATCCATCGCCAACTACACTCCCTGAACCTGTACTTTGGGCTACATATGTATTTATGAAGGAACACACTACTAAAATTCATTTCAGGGGCGACTCCTGTGTGATTCAATATGGTTTTCAACCTTGAATCTACATTAATTGAGAATATATCAGCATTTCCTGATACAGCCATCTGAGGCTGTATTTTCGCCTTCCTGGATCACATATGACACATATGACGCCACTGGTATAACAGATGTAATCCTAAAACCTATGCAGTCAGATTTAGTATGTGGCAAGTGATTTTTAGGCCAAATTTCAGACTTATAGACCAATATTTGGTACTGCTTTGGGATGATTTACATCTATTTTTGGCTATATTTAGAACACTATTTTGGTGAAATATTTTCTGATTAGACATGTAATGCTCCAAATGTGCCTAAAATATCCTCATTAATTATTAGAATATGCATAAAATTAAATTTTGGCTTCAGATTGGCAATATTAGAATATACTTGACATCTTCCACCTGAGGGCTGACCTGGGGCCGCCCCACACCCCGGAAATTGAAATTTTTAATGTGGCCCTCGAGTATGCCAGCCTAATACAAATTCATTCTCTGATATAAACTGAGTTTACTGTAAAAATTTCAGCCAGATTGACCAACTTTAAGGGGTTGTTTGGGCTGATCTGGCATTTTACCTATCCCTCGCCAACTACACTCCCTGAACCTGTACTTTGGGCTACATATGTATTTATGAAGGAACACACTACTAAAATTCCTTTCAGGGGCGACTCCTGTGTGATTCAATATGGTTTTCAACCTTGAATCTACATTAATTGAGAATATAACAGTATTTCCTGATACAGCCATGTGAGGCTGTACTTTCGCCTTCCTTGATCACATATGACACATATGACGCCACTGGTATAACAGATGTAATCCTAAAACCTATGCAGTCAGATTTAGTATGTGGCAAGTGATTTTTAGGCCAAATTTCAGACTTATAGACCAATATTTGGTACTGCTTTGGGCTGATTTACATCTATTTTTGGCTATATTTAGAACACTATTTTGGTGAAATATTTTCTGATTAGACATGTAATGCTCCAAATGTGCCTAAAATATCCTCATTAATTATTAGAATATGCATAAAATTAAATTTTGGCTTCAGATTGGCAATATTAGAATATACTTGACATATTCCACCTGATGGGTGACCTGGGGGCCCCCCCCCCCCACCCCGGAAATTGAAATTTTTAATGTGGCTCTCGAGTGTGCCAGCCTAATACAAATTCATTCTCTGATATAAACTGAGTTTCCTGCAAAAATTTCAGCCAGATTGACCAACTTTAAGGGATGGTTTGGGCTGATCTGGCATTTTACCTATCCCTCGCCAACTACACTCCCTGAACCTGTACTTTGGGCTACATATGTATTTATGAAGGAACACACTACTAAAATTCATTTCAGGGGCGACTCCTGTGTGATTCAATATGGTTTTCAACCTTGAATCTACCTTAATTGAGAATATATCAGCATTTCCTGATACAGCCATCTGAGGCTGTATTTTCGCCTTCCTGGATCACATATGACACATATGACGCCACTGGTATAACAGATGTAATCCTAAAACCTATGCAGTCAGATTTAGTATGTGGCAAGTGATTTTTAGGCCAAATTTCAGACTTATAGACCAATATTTGGTACTGGTTTGGGCTGATTTACATCTATTTTTGGCTATATTTAGAACACTATTTTGGTGAAATATTTTCTGATTAGACATGTAATGCTCCAAATGTGCCTAAAATATCCTCATTAATTATTAGAATATGCATAAAATTAAATTTTGGCTTCAGATTGGCAATATTAGAATATACTTGACATCTTCCACCTGAGGGTTGACCTGGGGGCCCCCCCACACCCCGGAAATTGAAATTTTTAATGTGGCCCTTGAGTATGCCAGCCTAATGCAAATTCATTCTCTGATATAAACTGAGTTTCCTGTAAAAATTTCAGCCAGATTGACCAACTTTAAGGGGTGGTTTGGGCTGATCTGGCATTTTACCTATCCATCGCCAACTACACTCCCTGAACCTGTACTTTGGGCTATATATGTATTTATGAAGGAACACACTACTAAAATTCATTTCAGGGGCGACTCCTGTGTGATTCAATATGGTTTTCAACCTTGAATCTACCTTAATTGAGAGTATATCAGCATTTCCTGATACAGCCATCTGAGGCTGTATTTTCGCCTTCTTTGATCACATATGACACATATGACACCACTGGTATACCAGATGTAATCCTAAAACCTATGCAGTCAGATTTAGTATGTGGCAAGTGATTTTTAGGCCAAATTTCAGACTTATAGACCAATATTTGGTACTGGTTTGGGCTGATTTGCATCTATTTTTGGCTATATTTAGAACACTATTTTGGTGAAATATTTTCTGATTAGACATGTAATGCTCCAAATGTGCCTAAAATATCCTCATTAATTATTAGAATATGCACAAAATTAAATTTTGGCTTCAGATTGGCAATATTAGAATATACTTGACATCTTCCACCTTAGGACTGACCTGGGGCCCCCCACACCCCGGACATTGAAATTTTTAATGTGGCCCTCGAGTATGCCAGCCTAATACAAATTCATTCTATGATATAAACTAAGTTTCCTGTAAAAATTTCAGCCAGATTGACCAACTTTAAGGGGTGGTTTGGGCTGATCTGGCATTTTACCTATCCATCGCCAACTACACTCCCTGAACCTGTACTTTGGGCTACATATGTATTTATGAAGGAACACACTACTAAAATTCATTTCAGGGGCGACTCCTGTGTGATTCAATATGGTTTTCAACCTTGAATCTACATTAATTGAGAATATATCAGCATTTCCTGATACAGCCATCTGAGGCTGTATTTTCGCCTTCCTGGATCACATATGACACATATGACGCCACTGGTATAACAGATGTAATCCTTAAAACCTATGCAGTCAGATTTAGTATGTGGCAAGTGATTTTTAGGCCAAATTTCAGACTTATAGACCAATATTTGGTACTGCTTTGGGATGATTTACATCTATTTTTGGCTATATTTAGAACACTATTTTGGTGAAATATTTTCTGATTAGACATGTAATGCTCCAAATGTGCCTAAAATATCCTCATTAATTATTAGAATATGCATAAAATTAAATTTTGGCTTCAGATTGGCAATATTAGAATATACTTGACATATTCCACCTGATGGGTGACCTGGGGGCCCCCCCACACCCCGGAAATTGAAATTTTTAATGTGGCTCTCGAGTGTGCCAGCCTAATACAAATTCATTCTCTGATATAAACTGAGTTTCCTGTAAAAATTTCAGCCAGATTGACCAACTTTAAGGGATGGTTTGGGCTGATCTGGCATTTTACCTATCCCTCGCCAACTACACTCCCTGAACCTGTACTTTGGGCTACATATGTATTTATGAAGGAACACACTACTAAAATTCATTTCAGGGGCGACTCCTGTGTGATTCAATATGGTTTTCAACCTTGAATCTACCTTAATTGAGAATATATCAGCATTTCCTGATACAGCCATCTGAGGCTGTATTTTCGCCTTCCTTGATCACATATGACACATATGACGCCACTGGTATAACAGATGTAATCCTAAAACCTATGCAGTCAGATTTAGTATGTGGCAAGTGATTTTTAGGCCAAATTTCAGACTTATAGACCAATATTTGGTACTGGTTTGGGCTGATTTACATCTATTTTTGGCTATATTTAGAACACTATTTTGGTGAAATATTTTCTGATTAGACATGTAGTGCTCCAAATGTGCCTAAAATATCCTCATTAATTATTAGAATATGCATAAAATTAAATTTTGGCTTCAGATTGGCAATATTAGAATATACTTGACATCTTCCACCTGAGGGTTGACCTGGGGGCCCCCCCACACCCAGGAAATTGAAATTTTTAATGTGGCCCTCGAGTATGCCAGCCTAATGCAAATTCATTCTCTGATATAAACTGAGTTTCCTGTAAAAATTTCAGCCAGATTGACCAACTTTAAGGGGTGGTTTGGGCTGATCTGGCATTTTACCTATCCATCGCCAACTACACTCCCTGAACCTGTACTTTGGGCTATATATGTATTTATGAAGGATCACACTACTAAAATTCATTTCAGGGGCGACTCCTGTGTGATTCAATATGGTCTTCAACCTTGAATCTACCTTAATTGAGAATATATCAGCATTTCCTGATACAGCCATCTGAGGCTGTATTTTCGCCTTCTTTGATCACATATGACACATATGACACCACTGGTATACCAGATGTAATCCTAAAACCTATGCAGTCAGATTTAGTATGTGGCAAGTGATTTTTAGGCCAAATTTCAGACTTATAGACCAATATTTGGTACTGGTTTGGGCTGATTTGCATCTATTTTTGGCTATATTTAGAACACTATTTTGGTGAAATATTTTCTGATTAGACATGTAATGCTCCAAATGTGCCTAAAATATCCTCATTAATTATTAGAATATGCACAAAATTAAATTTTGGCTTCAGATTGGCAATATTAGAATATACTTGACATTTTCCACCTTAGGACTGACCTGGGGCCCCCCACACCCCGGACATTGAAATTTTTAATGTGGCTCTCGAGTGTGCCAGCCTAATACAAATTCATTCTATGATATAAACTAAGTTTCCTGTAAAAATTTCAGCCAGATTGACCAACTTTAAGGTGTGGTTTGGGCTGATCTGGCATTTTACCTATCCATCGCCAACTACACTCCCTGAACCTGTACTTTGGGCTACATATGTATTTATGAAGGAACACACTACTAAAATTCATTTCAGGGGCGACTCCTGTGTGATTCAATATGGTTTTCAACCTTGAATCTACATTAATTGAGAATATAACAGCATTTCCTGATACAGCCATGTGAGGCTGTACTTTCGCCTTCCTTGATCACATATGACACATATGACGCCACTGGTATAACAGATGTAATCCTAAAACCTATGCAGTCAGATTTAGTATGTGGCAAGTGATTTTTAGGCCAAATTTCAGACTTATAGACCAATATTTGGTACTGCTTTGGGCTGATTTACATCTATTTTTGGCTATATTTAGAACACTATTTTGGTGAAATATTTTCTGATTAGACATGTAATGCTCCAAATGTGCCTAAAATATCCTCATTAATTATTAGAATATGCATAAAATTAAATTTTGGCTTCAGATTGGCAATATTAGAATATACTTGACATCTTCCACCTGAGGGTTGACCTGGGGGCCCCCCCACACCCCGGAAATTGAAATTTTTAATGTGGCCCTCGAGTATGCCAGCCTAATGCAAATTCATTCTCTGATATAAACTGAGTTTCCTGTAAAAATTTCAGCCAGATTGACCAACTTTAAGGGGTGGTTTGGGCTGATCTGGCATTTTACCTATCCATCGCCAACTACACTCCCTGAACCTGTACTTTGGGCTATATATGTATTTATGAAGGAACACACTACTAAAATTCATTTCAGGGGCGACTCCTGTGTGATTCAATATGGTTTTCAACCTTGAATCTACCTTAATTGAAAATATATCAGCATTTCCTGATACAGCCATCTGAGGCTGTATTTTCGCCTTCCTGGATCACATATGACACATATGACGCCACTGGTATAACAGATGTAATCCTAAAACCTATGCAGTCAGATTTAGTATGTGGCAAGTGATTTTTAGGCCAAATTTCAGACTTATAGACCAATATTTGGTTCTGCTTTGGGATGATTTACATCTATTTTTGGCTATATTTAGAACACTATTTTGGTGAAATATTTTCTGATTAGACATGTAATGCTCCAAATGTGCCTAAAATATCCTCATTAATTATTAGAATATGCATAAAATTAAATTTTGGCTTCAGATTGGCAATATTAGAATATACTTGACATCTTCCACCTGAGGGCTGACCTGGGGCCGCCCCACACCCCGGAAATTGAAATTTTTAATGTGGCCCTCGAGTATGCCAGCCAAATACAAATTCATTCTCTGATATAAACTGAGTTTCCTGTAAAATTTCAGCCAGATTGACCAACTTTAAGGGGTGGTTTGGGCAGATCTGGCATTTTACCGATCCCTCGCCAACTACACTCCCTGAACCTGTACTTTGGGCTACATATGTATTTATGAAGGAGCACACTACTAAAATTCCTTTCAGGGGCGACTCCTGTGTGATTCAATATGGTTTTCAACCTTGAATCTACCTTAATTGAGAATATATCAGCATTTCCTGATACAGCCATCTGAGGCTGTATTTTCGCTTTCCTGGATCACATATGACACCACTGGTATACCAGATGTAATCCTAAAACCTATGCAGTCAGATTTAGTATGTGGCAAGTGATTTTTAGGCCAAATTTCAGACTTATAGACCAATATTTGGTACTGGTTTGGGCTGATTTACATCTATTTTTGGCTATATTTAGAACACTATTTTGGTGAAATATTTTCTGATTAGACATGTAATGCTCCAAATGTGCCTAAAATATCCTCATTAATTATTAGAATATGCATAAAATTAAATTTTGGCTTCAGATTGGCAATATTAGAATATACTTGACATCTTCCACCTGAGGGGTGACCTGGGGCCCCCCACACCCCGAAAATTGAAATTTTTAATGTGGCGCTCGAGTATGCCAGCCTATTACAAATTCATTCTATGATATAAACTAAGTTTCCTGTAAAAATTTCAGCCAGATTGACCAACTTTAAGGGGTGGTTTGGGCTGATATGGCATTTTACCTATCCCTCGCCAACTACACTCCCTGAACCTGTACTTTGGGCTACATATGTATTTATGAAGGAACACACTACTAAAATTCATTTCAGGGGCGACTCCTGTGTGATTCAATATGGTTTTCAACCTTGAATCTACCTTAATTGAGAATATATCAGCATTTCCTGATACAGCCATCTGAGGCTGTATTTTCGCCTTCCTTGATCACATATGACACATATGACGCCACTGGTATAACAGATGTAATCCTAAAACCTATGCAGTCAGATTTAGTATGTGGCAAGTGATTTTTAGGCCAAATTTCAGACTTATAGACCAATATTTGGTACTGGTTTGGGCTGATTTACATCTATTTTTGGCTATATTTAGAACACTATTTTGGTGAAATATTTTCTGATTAGACATGTAATGCTCCAAATGTGCCTAAAATATCCTCATTAATTATTAGAATATGCATAAAATTAAATTTTGGCTTCAGATTGGCAATATTAGAATATACTTGACATCTTCCACCTGAGGGTTGACCTGGGGGCCCCCCCACACCCCGGAAATTGAAATTTTTCATGTGGCCCTCGAGTATGCCAGCCTAATGCAAATTCATTTTCTGATATAAACTGAGTTTCCTGTAAAAATTTCAGCCAGATTGACCAACTTTAAGGGGTGGTTTGGGCTGATCTGGCATTTTACCTATCCATCGCCAACTACACTCCCTGAACCTGTACTTTGGGCTATATATGTATTTATGAAGGAACACACTACTAAAATTCATTTCAGGAGCGACTCCTGTGTGATTCAATATGGTTTTCAACCTTGAATCTACCTTAATTGAGAATATATCAGCATTTCCTGATACAGCCATCTGAGGCTGTATTTTCGCCTTCTTTGATCACATATGACACCACTGGTATACCAGATGTAATCCTAAAACCTATGCAGTCAGATTTAGTATGTGGCAAGTGATTTTTAGGCCAAATTTCAGACTTATAGACCAATATTTGGTACTGGTTTGGGTTGATTTGCATCTATTTTTGGCTATATTTAGAACACTATTTTGCTGAAATATTTTCTGATTAGACATGTAATGCTCCAAATGTGCCTAAAATATCCTCATTAATTATTAGAATATGCACAAAATTAAATTTTGGCTTCAGATTGGCAATATTAGAATATACTTGACATCTTCCACCTTAGGACTGACCTGGGGCCCCCCACACCCCGGACATTGAAATTTTTAATGTGGCCCTCGAGTATGCCAGCCTAATACAAATTCATTCTCTGATATAAACTGAGTTTCCTGTAAAATTTCAGCCAGATTGACCAACTTTAAGGGGTGGTTTGGGCTGATCTGGCATTTTACCTATCCCTCGCCAACTACACTCCCTGAACCTGTACTTTGGGCTACATATGTATTTATGAAGGAACACACTACTAAAATTCCTTTCAGGGGCGACTCCTGTGTGATTCAATATGGTTTTCAACCTTGAATCTACATTAATTGAGAATATAACAGCATTTCCTGATACAGCCATGTGAGGCTGTACTTTCGCCTTCCTTGATCACATATGACACATATGACGCCACTGGTATAACAGATGTAATCCTAAAACCTATGCAGTCAGATTTAGTATGTGGCAAGTGATTTTTAGGCCAAATTTCAGACTTATAGACCAATATTTGGTACTGGTTTGGGCTGATTTACATCTATTTTTGGCTATATTTAGAACACTATTTTGGTGAAATATTTTCTGATTAGACATGTAATGCTCCAAATGTGCCTAAAATATCCTCATTAATTATTAGAATATGCATAAAATTAAATTTTGGCTTCAGATTGGCAATATTAGAATATACTTGACATCTTCCACCTGAGGGCTGACCTGGGGCCGCCCCACACCCCGGAAATTGAAATTTTTAATGTGGCCCTCGAGTATGCCAGCCTAATACAAATTCATTCTCTGATATAAACTGAGTTTCCTGTAAAATTTCAGCCAGATTGACCAACTTTAAGGGGTGGTTTGGGCTGATCTGGCATTTTACCTATCCCTCGCCAACTACACTCCCTGAACCTGTACTTTGGGCTACATATGTATTTATGAAGGAACACACTACTAAAATTCCTTTCAGGGGCGACTCCTGTGTGATTCAATATGGTTTTCAACCTTGAATCTACATTAATTGAGAATATAACAGCATTTCCTGATACAGCCATGTGAGGCTGTACTTTCGCCTTCCTTGATCACATATGACACATATGACGCCACTGGTATAACAGATGTAATCCTAAAACCTATGCAGTCAGATTTAGTATGTGGCAAGTGATTTTTAGGCCAAATTTCAGACTTATAGACCAATATTTGGTACTGGTTTGGGCTGATTTGCATCTATTTTTAGCTATATTTAGAACACTATTTTGGTGAAATATTTTCTGATTAGACATGTAATGCTCCAAATGTGCCTAAAATATCCTCATTAATTATTAGAATATGCACAAAATTAAATTTTGGCTTCAGATTGGCAATATTAGAATATACTTGACATCTTCCACCTTAGGACTGACCTGGGGCCCCCCACACCCCGGACATTGAAATTTTTAATGTGGCCCTCGAGTATGCCAGCCTAATACAAATTCATTCTATGATATAAACTAAGTTTCCTGTAAAAATTTCAGCCAGATTGACCAACTTTAAGGGGTGGTTTGGGCTGATCTGGCATTTTACCTATCCATCGCCAACTACACTCCCTGAACCTGTACTTTGGGCTACATATGTATTTATGAAGGAACACACTACTAAAATTCATTTCAGAGGCGACTCCTGTGTGATTCAATATGGTTTTCAACCTTGAATCTACATTAATTGAGAATATATCAGCATTTCCTGATACAGCCATCTGAGGCTGTATTTTCGCCTTCCTGGATCACATATGACACATATGACGCCACTGGTATAACAGATGTAATCCTAAAACCCATGCAGTCAGATTTAGTATGTGGAAGTGATTTTTAGGCCAAATTTCAGACTTATAGACCAATATTTGGTACTGCTTTGGGATGATTTACATCTATTTTTGGCTATATTTAGAACACTATTTTGGTGAAATATTTTCTGATTAGACATGTAATGCTCCAAATGTGCCTAAAATATCCTCATTAATTATTAGAATATGCATAAAATTAAATTTTGGCTTCAGATTGGCAATATTAGAATATACTTGACATCTTCCACCTGAGGGCTGACCTGGGGCCGCCCCACACCCCGGAAATTGAAATTTTTAATGTGGCCCTCGAGTATGCCAGCCTAATACAAATTCATTCTCTGATATAAACTGAGTTTCCTGTAAAATTTCAGCCAGATTGACCAACTTTAAGGGGTGGTTTGGGCTGATCTGGCATTTTACCTATCCCTCGCCAACTACACTCCCTGAACCTGTACTTTGGGCTACATATGTATTTATGAAGGAACACACTACTAAAATTCCTTTCAGGGGCGACTCCTGTGTGATTCAATATGGTTTTCAACCTTGAATCTACATTAATTGAGAATATAACAGCATTTCCTGATACAGCCATGTGAGGCTGTACTTTCGCCTTCCTTGATCACATATGACACATATGACGCCACTGGTATAACAGATGTAATCCTAAAACCTATGCAGTCAGATTTAGTATGTGGCAAGTGATTTTTAGGCCAAATTTCAGACTTATAGACCAATATTTGGTACTGGTTTGGGCTGATTTACATCTATTTTTGGCTATATTTAGAACACTATTTTGGTGAAATATTTTCTGATTAGACATGTAATGCTCCAAATGTGCCTAAAATATCCTCATTAATTATTAGAATATGCATAAAATTAAATTTTGGCTTCAGATTGGCAATATTAGAATATACTTGACATCTTCCACCTGAGGGTTGACCTGGGGGCCCCCCCACACCCCGGAAATTGAAATTTTTAATGTGGCCCTCGAGTATGCCAGCCTAATACAAATTCATTCTCTGATATAAACTGAGTTTCCTGTAAAAATTTCAGCCAGATTGACAAACTTTAAGGGGTGGTTTGGGCTGATCTGGCATTTTACCTATCCCTCGCCAACTACACTCCCTGAACCTGTACTTTGGGCTACATATGTATTTATGAAGGAACACACTACTAAAATTTATTTCAGGGGCGACTCCTGTGTGATTCAATATGGTTTTCAACCTTGAATCTACCTTAATTGAGAATATATCAGCATTTCCTGATACAGCCATCTGAGGCTGTATTTTCGCCTTCCTGGATCACATATGACACCACTGGTATACCAGATGTAATCCTAAAACCTATGCAGTCAGATTTAGTATGTGGCAAGTGATTTTTAGGCCAAATTTCAGACTTATAGACCAATATTTGGTACTGGTTTGGGCTGATTTACATCTATTTTTGGCTATATTTAGAACACTATTTTGGTGAAATATTTTCTGATTAGACATGTAATGCTCCAAATGTGCCTAAAATATCCTCATTAATTATTAGAATATGCATAAAATTAAATTTTGGCTTCAGAGTGGCAATATTAGAATATACTTGACATCTTCCACCTGAGGGGTGACCTGGGGCCCCCCACACCCCGAAAATTGAAATTTTTAATGTGGCCCTCGAGTATGCCAGCCTAATACAAATTCATTCTATGATATAAACTAAGTTTCCTGTAAAAATTTCAGCCAGATTGACCAACTTTAAGGGGTGGTTTGGGCTGATATGGCATTTTACCTATCCATCGCCAACTACACTCCCTGAACCTGTACTTTGGGCTACATATGTATTTATGAAAGAACACACTACTAAAATTCATTTCAGGGGCGACTCCTGTGTGATTCAATATGGTTTTCAACCTTGAATCTACCTTAATTGAGAATATATCAGCATTTCCTGATACAGCCATCTGAGGCTGTATTTTCGCCTTCCTGGATCACATATGACACATATGACGCCACTGGTATAACAGATGTAATCCTAAAACCTATGCAGTCAGATTTAGTATGTGGCAAGTGATTTTTAGGCCAAATTTCAGACTTATAGACCAATATTTGGTACTGCTTTGGGCTGATTTACATCTATTTTTGGCTATATTTAGAACAATATTATGGTGAAATATTTTCTGATTAGACATGTAATGCTCCAAATGTGCCTAAAATATCCTCATTAATTATTAGAATATGCATAAAATTAAATTTTGGCTTCAGATTGGCAATATTAGAATATACTTGACATCTTCCACCTGAGGGCTGACCTGGGGCCGCCCCACACCCCGGAAATTGAAATTTTTAATGTGGCCCTCGAGTATGCCAGCCTAATACAAATTCATTCTCTGATATAAACTGAGTTTCCTGTAAAATTTCAGCCAGATTGACCAACTTTAAGGGGTGGTTTGGGCTGATCTGGCATTTTACCTATCCCTCGCCAACTACACTCCCTGAACCTGTACTTTGGGCTACATATGTATTTATGAAGGAACACACTACTAAAATTCCTTTCAGGGGCGACTCCTGTGTGATTCAATATGGTTTTCAACCTTGAATCTACATTAATTGAGAATATAACAGCATTTCCTGATACAGCCATGTGAGGCTGTACTTTCGCCTTCCTTGATCACATATGACACATATGACGCCACTGGTATAACAGATGTAATCCTAAAACCTATGCAGTCAGATTTAGTATGTGGCAAGTGATTTTTAGGCCAAATTTCAGACTTATAGACCAATATTTGGTACTGGTTTGGGCTGATTTGCATCTATTTTTGGCTATATTTAGAACACTATTTTGGTGAAATATTTTCTGATTAGACATGTAATGCTCCAAATGTGCCTAAAATATCCTCATTAATTATTAGAATATGCACAAAATTAAATTTTGGCTTCAGATTGGCAATATTAGAATATACTTGACATCTTCCACCTTAGGACTGACCTGGGGCCCCCCACACCCCGGACATTGAAATTTTTAATGTGGCCCTCGAGTATGCCAGCCTAATACAAATTCATTCTATGATATAAACTAAGTTTCCTGTAAAAATTTCAGCCAGATTGACCAACTTTAAGGGGTGGTTTGGGCTGATCTGGCATTTTACGTATCCATCGCCAACTACACTCCCTGAACCTGTATTTTGGGCTACATATGTATTTATGAAGGAACACACTACTAAAATTCATTTCAGAGGCGACTCCTGTGTGATTCAATATGGTTTTCAACCTTGAATCTACCTTAATTGAGAATATATCAGCATTTCCTGATACAGCCATCTGAGGCTGTATTTTCGCCTTCCTGGATCACATATGACACATATGACGCCACTGGTATAACAGATGTAATCCTAAAACCCATGCAGTCAGATTTAGTATGTGGCAAGTGATTTTTAGGCCAAATTTCAGACTTATAGACCAATATTTGGTACTGCTTTGGGATGATTTACATCTATTTTTGGCTATATTTAGAACACTATTTTGGTGAAATATTTTCTGATTAGACATGTAATGCTCCAAATGTGCCTAAAATATCCTCATTAATTATTAGAATATGCATAAAATTAAATTTTGGCTTCAGATTGGCAATATTAGAATATACTTGACATCTTCCACCTGAGGGCTGACCTGGGGCCGCCCCACACCCCGGAAATTGAAATTTTTAATGTGGCCCTCGAGTATGCCAGCCTAATACAAATTCATTCTCTGATATAAACTGAGTTTCCTGTAAAATTTCAGCCAGATTGACCAACTTTAAGGGGTGGTTTGGGCTGATCTGGCATTTTACCTATCCCTCGCCAACTACACTCCCTGAACCTGTACTTTGGGCTACATATGTATTTATGAAGGAACACACTACTAAAATTCCTTTCAGGGGCGACTCCTGTGTGATTCAATATGGTTTTCAACCTTGAATCTACATTAATTGAGAATATAACAGCATTTCCTGATACAGCCATGTGAGGCTGTACTTTCGCCTTCCTTGATCACATATGACACATATGACGCCACTGGTATAACAGATGTAATCCTAAAACCTATGCAGTCAGATTTAGTATGTGGCAAGTGATTTTTAGGCCAAATTTCAGACTTATAGACCAATATTTGGTACTGGTTTGGGCTGATTTACATCTATTTTTGGCTATATTTAGAACACTATTTTGGTGAAATATTTTCTGATTAGACATGTAATGCTCCAAATGTGCCTAAAATATCCTCATTAATTATTAGAATATGCATAAAATTAAATTTTGGCTTCAGATTGGCAATATTAGAATATACTTGACATCTTCCACCTGAGGGTTGACCTGGGGGCCCCCCCACACCCCGGAAATTGAAATTTTTAATGTGGCCCTCGAGTATGCCAGCCTAATACAAATTCATTCTCTGATATAAACTGAGTTTCCTGTAAAAATTTCAGCCAGATTGACAAACTTTAAGGGGTGGTTTGGGCTGATCTGGCATTTTACCTATCCCTCGCCAACTACACTCCCTGAACCTGTACTTTGGGCTACATATGTATTTATGAAGGAACACACTACTAAAATTTATTTCAGGGGCGACTCCTGTGTGATTCAATATGGTTTTCAACCTTGAATCTACCTTAATTGAGAATATATCAGCATTTCCTGATACAGCCATCTGAGGCTGTATTTTCGCCTTCCTGGATCACATATGACACCACTGGTATACCAGATGTAATCCTAAAACCTATGCAGTCAGATTTAGTATGTGGCAAGTGATTTTTAGGCCAAATTTCAGACTTATAGACCAATATTTGGTACTGGTTTGGGCTGATTTACATCTATTTTTGGCTATATTTAGAACACTATTTTGGTGAAATATTTTCTGATTAGACATGTAATGCTCCAAATGTGCCTAAAATATCCTCATTAATTATTAGAATATGCATAAAATTAAATTTTGGCTTCAGAGTGGCAATATTAGAATATACTTGACATCTTCCACCTGAGGGGTGACCTGGGGCCCCCCACACCCCGAAAATTGAAATTTTTAATGTGGCCCTCGAGTATGCCAGCCTAATACAAATTCATTCTATGATATAAACTAAGTTTCCTGTAAAAATTTCAGCCAGATTGACCAACTTTAAGGGGTGGTTTGGGCTGATATGGCATTTTACCTATCCATCGCCAACTACACTCCCTGAACCTGTACTTTGGGCTACATATGTATTTATGAAAGAACACACTACTAAAATTCATTTCAGGGGCGACTCCTGTGTGATTCAATATGGTTTTCAACCTTGAATCTACCTTAATTGAGAATATATCAGCATTTCCTGATACAGCCATCTGAGGCTGTATTTTCGCCTTCCTGGATCACATATGACACATATGACGCCACTGGTATAACAGATGTAATCCTAAAACCTATGCAGTCAGATTTAGTATGTGGCAAGTGATTTTTAGGCCAAATTTCAGACTTATAGACCAATATTTGGTACTGCTTTGGGCTGATTTACATCTATTTTTGGCTATATTTAGAACAATATTATGGTGAAATATTTTCTGATTAGACATGTAATGCTCCAAATGTGCCTAAAATATCCTCATTAATTATTAGAATATGCATAAAATTAAATTTTGGCTTCAGATTGGCAATATTAGAATATACTTGACATATTCCACCTGATGGGTGACCTGGGGGCCCCCCCACACCCCGGAAATTGAAATTTTTAATGTGGCTCTCGAGTGTGCCAGCCTAATACAAATTCATTCTCTGATATAAACTGAGTTTCCTGTAAAAATTTCAGCCAGATTGACCAACTTTAAGGGATGGTTTGGGCTGATCTGGCATTTTACCTATCCCTCGCCAACTACACTCCCTGAACCTGTACTTTGGGCTACATATGTATTTATGAAGGAACACACTACTAAAATTCATTTCAGGGGCGACTCCTGTGTGATTCAATATGGTTTTCAACCTTGAATCTACCTTAATTGAGAATATATCAGCATTTCCTGATACAGCCATCTGAGGCTGTATTTTCGCCTTCCTTGATCACATATGACACATATGACGCCACTGGTATAACAGATGTAATCCTAAAACCTATGCAGTCAGATTTAGTATGTGGCAAGTGATTTTTAGGCCAAATTTCAGACTTATAGACCAATATTTGGTACTGCTTTGGGCTGATTTACATCTATTTTTGGCTATATTTAGAACACTATTTTGGTGAAATATTTTCTGATTAGACATGTAATGCTCCAAATGTGCCTAAAATATCCTCATTAATTATTAGAATATGCATAAAATTAAATTTTGGCTTCAGATTGGCAATATTAGAATATACTTGACATCTTCCACCTGAGGGCTGACCTGGGGCCGCCCCACACCCCGGAAATTGAAATTTTTAATGTGGCCCTCGAGTATGCCAGCCTAATACAAATTCATTCTCTGATATAAACTGAGTTTCCTGTAAAATTTCAGCCAGATTGACCAACTTTAAGGGGTGGTTTGGGCTGATCTGGCATTTTACCTATCCCTCGCCAACTACACTCCCTGAACCTGTACTTTGGGCTACATATGTATTTACGAAGGAACACACTACTAAAATTCCTTTCAGGGGCGACTCCTGTGTGATTCAATATGGTTTTCAACCTTGAATCTACCTTAATTGAGAATATAACAGCATTTCCTGATACAGCCATGTGAGGCTGTACTTTCGCCTTCCTTGATCACATATGACACATATGACGCCACTGGTATAACAGATGTAATCCTAAAACCTATGCAGTCAGATTTAGTATGTGGCAAGTGATTTTTAGGCCAAATTTCAGACTTATAGACCAATATTTGGTACTGGTTTGGGCTGATTTGCATCTATTTTTGGCTATATTTAGAACACTATTTTGGTGAAATATTTTCTGATTAGACATGTAATGCTCCAAATGTGCCTAAAATATCCTCATTAATTATTAGAATATGCACAAAATTAAATTTTGGCTTCAGATTGGCAATATTAGAATATACTTGACATCTTCCACCTTAGGACTGACCTGGGGCCCCCCACACCCCGGACATTGAAATTTTTAATGTGGCCCTCGAGTATGCCAGCCTAATACAAATTCATTCTATGATATAAACTAAGTTTCCTGTAAAAATTTCAGCCAGATTGACCAACTTTAAGGGGTGGTTTGGGCTGATCTGGCATTTTACCTATCCATCGCCAACTACACTCCCTGAACCTGTACTTTGGGCTACATATGTATTTATGAAGGAACACACTACTAAAATTCATTTCAGAGGCGACTCCTGTGTGATTCAATATGGTTTTCAACCTTGAATCTACCTTAATTGAGAATATATCAGCATTTCCTGATACAGCCATCTGAGGCTGTATTTTCGCCTTCCTGGATCACATATGACACATATGACGCCACTGGTATAACAGATGTAATCCTAAAACCCATGCAGTCAGATTTAGTATGTGGCAAGTGATTTTTAGGCCAAATTTCAGACTTATAGACCAATATTTGGTACTGCTTTGGGATGATTTACATCTATTTTTGGCTATATTTAGAACACTATTTTGGTGAAATATTTTCTGATTAGACATGTAATGCTCCAAATGTGCCTAAAATATCCTCATTAATTATTAGAATATGCATAAAATTAAATTTTGGCTTCAGATTGGCAATATTAGAATATACTTGACATCTTCCACCTGAGGGCTGACCTGGGGCCGCCCCACACCCCGGAAATTGAAATTTTTAATGTGGCCCTCGAGTATGCCAGCCTAATACAAATTCATTCTATGATATAAACTGAGTTTCCTGTAAAATTTCAGCCAGATTGACCAACTTTAAGGGGTGGTTTGGGCTGATCTGGCATTTTACCTATCCCTCGCCAACTACACTCCCTGAACCTGTACTTTGGGCTACATATGTATTTATGAAGGAACACACTACTAAAATTCCTTTCAGGGGCGACTCCTGTGTGATTCAATATGGTTTTCAACCTTGAATCTACATTAATTGAGAATATAACAGCATTTCCTGATACAGCCATGTGAGGCTGTACTTTCGCCTTCCTTGATCACATATGACACATATGACGCCACTGGTATAACAGATGTAATCCTAAAACCTATGCAGTCAGATTTAGTATGTGGCAAGTGATTTTTAGGCCAAATTTCAGACTTATAGACCAATATTTGGTACTGGTTTGGGCTGATTTACATCTATTTTTGGCTATATTTAGAACACTATTTTGGTGAAATATTTTCTGATTAGACATGTAATGCTCCAAATGTGCCTAAAATATCCTCATTAATTATTAGAATATGCATAAAATTAAATTTTGGCTTCAGATTGGCAATATTAGAATATACTTGACATCTTCCACCTGAGGGTTGACCTGGGGGCCCCCCCACACCCCGGAAATTGAAATTTTTAATGTGGCCCTCGAGTATGCCAGCCTAATACAAATTCATTCTCTGATATAAACTGAGTTTCCTGTAAAAATTTCAGCCAGATTGACAAACTTTAAGGGGTGGTTTGGGCTGATCTGGCATTTTACCTATCCCTCGCCAACTACACTCCCTGAACCTGTACTTTGGGCTACATATGTATTTATGAAGGAACACACTACTAAAATTTATTTCAGGGGCGACTCCTGTGTGATTCAATATGGTTTTCAACCTTGAATCTACCTTAATTGAGAATATATCAGCATTTCCTGATACAGCCATCTGAGGCTGTATTTTCGCCTTCCTGGATCACATATGACACCACTGGTATACCAGATGTAATCCTAAAACCTATGCAGTCAGATTTAGTATGTGGCAAGTGATTTTTAGGCCAAATTTCAGACTTATAGACCAATATTTGGTACTGGTTTGGGCTGATTTACATCTATTTTTGGCTATATTTAGAACACTATTTTGGTGAAATATTTTCTGATTAGACATGTAATGCTCCAAATGTGCCTAAAATATCCTCATTAATTATTAGAATATGCATAAAATTAAATTTTGGCTTCAGAGTGGCAATATTAGAATATACTTGACATCTTCCACCTGAGGGTTGACCTGGGGGCCCCCACACCCCGAAAATTGAAATTTTTAATGTGGCCCTCGAGTATGCCAGCCTAATACAAATTCATTCTATGATATAAACTAAGTTTCCTGTAAAAATTTCAGCCAGATTGACCAACTTTAAGGGGTGGTTTGGGCTGATATGGCATTTTACCTATCCATCGCCAACTACACTCCCTGAACCTGTACTTTGGGCTACATATGTATTTATGAAAGAACACACTACTAAAATTCATTTCAGGGGCGACTCCTGTGTGATTCAATATGGTTTTCAACCTTGAATCTACCTTAATTGAGAATATATCAGCATTTCCTGATACAGCCATCTGAGGCTGTATTTTCGCCTTCCTGGATCACATATGACACATATGACGCCACTGGTATAACAGATGTAATCCTAAAACCTATGCAGTCAGATTTAGTATGTGGCAAGTGATTTTTAGGCCAAATTTCAGACTTATAGACCAATATTTGGTACTGCTTTGGGCTGATTTACATCTATTTTTGGCTATATTTAGAACAATATTATGGTGAAATATTTTCTGATTAGACATGTAATGCTCCAAATGTGCCTAAAATATCCTCATTAATTATTAGAATATGCATAAAATTAAATTTTGGCTTCAGATTGGCAATATTAGAATATACTTGACATATTCCACCTGATGGGTGACCTGGGGGCCCCCCCACACCCCGGAAATTGAAATTTTTAATGTGGCTCTCGAGTGTGCCAGCCTAATACAAATTCATTCTCTGATATATTACATGAATTTCCTGTAAAAATTTCAGCCAGATTGACCAACTTTAAGGGATGGTTTGGGCTGATCTGGCATTTTACCTATCCCTCGCCAACTACACTCCCTGAACCTGTACTTTGGGCTACATATGTATTTATGAAGGAACACACTACTAAAATTCATTTCAGGGGCGACTCCTGTGTGATTCAATATGGTTTTCAACCTTGAATCTACCTTAATTGAGAATATATCAGCATTTCCTGATACAGCCATCTGAGGCTGTATTTTCGCCTTCCTTGATCACATATGACACATATGACGCCACTGGTATAACAGATGTAATCCTAAAACCTATGCAGTCAGATTCAGTATGTGGCAAGTGATTTTTAGGCCAAATTTCAGACTTATAGACCAATATTTGGTACTGCTTTGGGCTGATTTACATCTATTTTTGGCTATATTTAGAACAATATTATGGTGAAATATTTTCTGATTAGACATGTAATGCTCCAAATGTGCCTAAAATATCCTCATTAATTATTAGAATATGCATAAAATTAAATTTTGGCTTCAGATTGGCAATATTAGAATATACTTGACATATTCCACCTGATGGGTGACCTGGGGGCCCCCCCCCCACCCCGGAAATTGAAATTTTTAATGTGGCTCTCGAGTGTGCCAGCCTAATACAAATTCATTCTCTGATATATTACATGAATTTCCTGTAAAAATTTCAGCCAGATTGACCAACTTTAAGGGATGGTTTGGGCTGATCTGGCATTTTACCTATCCCTCGCCAACTACACTCCCTGAACCTGTACTTTGGGCTACATATGTATTTATGAAGGAACACACTACTAAAATTCATTTCAGGGGCGACTCCTGTGTGATTCAATATGGTTTTCAACCTTGAATCTACCTTAATTGAGAATATATCAGCATTTCCTGATACAGCCATCTGAGGCTGTATTTTCGCCTTCCTTGATCACATATGACACATATGACGCCACTGGTATAACAGATGTAATCCTAAAACCTATGCAGTCAGATTCAGTATGTGGCAAGTGATTTTTAGGCCAAATTTCAGACTTATAGACCAATATTTGGTACTGGTTTGGGCTGATTTACATCTATTTTTGGCTATATTTAGAACACTATTTTGGTGAAATATTTTCTGATTAGACATGTAATGCTCCAAATGTGCCTAAAATATCCTCATTAATTATTAGAATATGCATAAAATTAAATTTTGGCTTCAGATTGGCAATATTAGAATATACTTGACATCTTCCACCTGAGGGTTGACCTGGGGGCCCCCCCACACCCCGGAAATTGAAATTTTTAATGTGGCCCTCGAGTATGCCAGCCTAATGCAAATTCATTCTCTGATATAAACTGAGTTTCCTGTAAAAATTTCAGCCAGATTGACCAACTTTAAGGGGTGGTTTGGGCTGATCTGGCATTTTACCTATCCATCGCCAACTACACTCCCTGAACCTGTACTTTGGGCTATATATTAGAGATAATTTTGCTTCTTCTGGCACTGAATATGATGTTAACCCTCCTTCAGATCCTCCCCAAATTACTGTCTTTAGGCAAGTTTCTGAAGATGCTGTTGATAAAATAATTAAAGCATCACCAACAAAATCATGCCTGTTGGACCCTCTGCCGACATTCCTGATTAAGGAATGCATTGATATATTTCTACCATCCCTTACAAAGCTGGTCAACTGCTCACTCATGGAGGGATGCGTTCCTGATGCCTTCAAATCTGCTGTGGTCACTCCACTTATTAAAAAGCCAAATCTTCCCTCAAATGACCTTAAGAATTATCGCCCTGTATCAGGTCTCAGTTTTATATCTAAATTGGTAGAACGTGTGGTTGCTAAGCAGCTGTTAGAACATATTAATGCCAATAACTTAGACAACCCGTACCAGTCGGCATATAAGGCGGGCCATTCAACTGAGACTGCTCTTCTCTGCATAAAAAATGAGGTTCACTTATCATTGTCAAGAGGTGAATCCACTGCCTTGGTATTGCTTGACTTGTCTGCTGCCTTCGACACCATTGATCACTCTACTCTTCTGGGTTGCCTCCAAAACTGGTTTGGGGTCAGTGGCTCCGTTCTGAAATGGTTCACATCCTACCTAATGGACCGTTACCAATCAGTAAAAATTGGTTCTACTTTGTCAGATGTTTGTAAACTCCTATTTGGTGTTCCCCAAGGTTCTGTCCTGGGTCCTTTGTTGTTCTCATTGTACACTACTCCCCTCAGTTCCATTATCAGTAAACATAATGGAATAAAGTTTCATTTCTATGCAGATGATAGCCAACTTTATATACATTTATCCCAGAAGAATGCATCTGCTGCCTTTGAAAAGCTAAATAAGTGCCTAAATGATGTTAAAGAGTGGATGACAACTAGTAAGCTCAAACTGAATCCTGATAAAATTAAATTTTGACTTCAGATTGGCAATATTAGAATATACTTGACATCTTCCACCTGAGGGGTGACCTGGGGTCCCCCACACCCCGAAAATTGAAATTTTTAATGTCACCCTCGAGTATGCCAGCCTAATACAAATTCATTCTCTGATATAAACTGAATTACCTGTAAAAATTTCAGCCAGATTGACCAACTTTAAGGGGTGGTTTGGGCTGATCTGGCATTTTACCTATCCCTCGCCAACTACACTCCCTGAACCTGTACTTTGGGCTACATATGTATTTATGAAGGAACACACTACTAAAATTCCTTTCAGGGGCGACTCCTGTGTGATTCAATATGGTTTTCAACCTTGAATCTACCTTAATTGAGAATATATCAGCATTTCCTGATACAGCCATCTGAGGCTGTATTTTCGCCTTCCTGGATCACATATGACACATATGACGCCACTGGTATAACAGATGTAATCCTAAAACCTATGCAGTCAGATTTAGTATGTGGCAAGTGATTTTTAGGCCAAATTTCAGACTTATAGACCAATATTTGGTACTGCTTTGGGCTGATTTACATCTATTTTTGGCTATATTTAGAACAATATTATGGTGAAATATTTTCTGATTAGACATGTAATGCTCCAAATGTGCCTAAAATATCCTCATTAATTATTAGAATATGCATAAAATTAAATTTTGGCTTCAGATTGGCAATATTAGAATATACTTGACATATTCCACCTGATGGGTGACCTGGGGGCCCCCCCACACCCCGGAAATTGAAATTTTTAATGTGGCTCTCGAGTGTGCCAGCCTAATACAAATTCATTCTCTGATATATTACATGAATTTCCTGTAAAAATTTCAGCCAGATTGACCAACTTTAAGGGATGGTTTGGGCTGATCTGGCATTTTACCTATCCCTCGCCAACTACACTCCCTGAACCTGTACTTTGGGCTACATATGTATTTATGAAGGAACACACTACTAAAATTCATTTCAGGGGCGACTCCTGTGTGATTCAATATGGTTTTCAACCTTGAATCTACCTTAATTGAGAATATATCAGCATTTCCTGATACAGCCATCTGAGGCTGTATTTTCGCCTTCCTTGATCACATATGACACATATGACGCCACTGGTATAACAGATGTAATCCTAAAACCTATGCAGTCAGATTCAGTATGTGGCAAGTGATTTTTAGGCCAAATTTCAGACTTATAGACCAATATTTGGTACTGCTTTGGGCTGATTTACATCTATTTTTGGCTATATTTAGAACACTATTTTGGTGAAATATTTTCTGATTAGACATGTAATGCTCCAAATGTGCCTAAAATATCCTCATTAATTATTAGAATATGCATAAAATTAAATTTTGGCTTCAGATTGGCAATATTAGAATATACTTGACATCTTCCACCTGAGGGTTGACCTGGGGGCCCCCCCACACCCCGGAAATTGAAATTTTTAATGTGGCCCTCGAGTATGCCAGCCTAATGCAAATTCATTCTCTGATATAAACTGAGTTTCCTGTAAAAATTTCAGCCAGATTGACCAACTTTAAGGGGTGGTTTGGGCTGATCTGGCATTTTACCTATCCATCGCCAACTACACTCCCTGAACCTGTACTTTGGGCTATATATTAGAGATAATTTTGCTTCTTCTGGCACTGAATATGATGTTAACCCTCCTTCAGATCCTCCCCAAATTACTGTCTTTAGGCAAGTTTCTGAAGATGCTGTTGATAAAATAATTAAAGCATCACCAACAAAATCATGCCTGTTGGACCCTTTGCCGACATTCCTGATTAAGGAATGCATTGATATATTTCTACCATCCCTTACAAAGCTGGTCAACTGCTCACTCATGGAGGGATGCGTTCCTGATGCCTTCAAATCTGCTGTGGTCACTCCACTTATTAAAAAGCCAAATCTTCCCTCAAATGACCTTAAGAATTATCGCCCTGTATCAGGTCTCAGTTTTATATCTAAATTGGTAGAACGTGTGGTTGCTAAGCAGCTGTTAGAACATATTAATGCCAATAACTTAGACAACCCGTACCAGTCGGCATATAAGGCGGGCCATTCAACTGAGACTGCTCTTCTCTGCATAAAAAATGAGGTTCACTTATCATTGTCAAGAGGTGAATCCACTGCCTTGGTATTGCTTGACTTGTCTGCTGCCTTCGACACCATTGATCACTCTACTCTTCTGGGTTGCCTCCAAAACTGGTTTGGGGTCAGTGGCTCCGTTCTGAAATGGTTCACATCCTACCTAATGGACCGTTACCAATCAGTAAAAATTGGTTCTACTTTGTCAGATGTTTGTAAACTCCTATTTGGTGTTCCCCAAGGTTCTGTCCTGGGTCCTTTGTTGTTCTCATTGTACACTACTCCCCTCAGTTCCATTATCAGTAAACATAATGGAATAAAGTTTCATTTCTATGCAGATGATAGCCAACTTTATATACATTTATCCCAGAAGAATGCATCTGCTGCCTTTGAAAAGCTAAATAAGTGCCTAAATGATGTTAAAGAGTGGATGACAACTAGTAAGCTCAAACTGAATCCTGATAAAATTAAATTTTGACTTCAGATTGGCAATATTAGAATATACTTGACATCTTCCACCTGAGGGGTGACCTGGGGTCCCCCACACCCCGAAAATTGAAATTTTTAATGTCACCCTCGAGTATGCCAGCCTAATACAAATTCATTCTCTGATATAAACTGAGTTACCTGTAAAAATTTCAGCCAGATTGACCAACTTTAAGGGGTGGTTTGGGCTGATCTGGCATTTTACCTATCCCTCGCCAACTACACTCCCTGAACCTGTACTTTGGGCTACATATGTATTTATGAAGGAACACACTACTAAAATTCCTTTCAGGGGCGACTCCTGTGTGATTCAATATGGTTTTCAACCTTGAATCTACCTTAATTGAGAATATATCAGCATTTCCTGATACAGCCATCTGAGGCTGTATTTTCGCCTTCCTGGATCACATATGACACATATGACGCCACTGGTATAACAGATGTAATCCTAAAACCTATGCAGTCAGATTTAGTATGTGGCAAGTGATTTTTAGGCCAAATTTCAGACTTATAGACCAATATTTGGTACTGCTTTGGGCTGATTTACATCTATTTTTGGCTATATTTAGAACACTATTTTGGTGAAATATTTTCTGATTAGACATGTAATGCTCCAAATGTGCCTAAAATATCCTCATTTATTATTAGAATATACATAAAATTAAATTTTGGCTTCAGATTGGCAATATTAGAATATACTTGACATCTTCCACCTGAGGGGTGACCTGCGGCCCCCCCACACCCCGGAAATTGAAATTTTTAATGTGGCCCTCGAGTATGCCAGCCTAATACAAATTCATTCTCTGATATAAACTGAGTTTCCTGTAAAAATTTCAGCCAGATTGACCAACTTTAAGGGGTGGTTTGGGCTGATCTGGCATTTTACCTATCCCTCGCCAACTACACTCCCTGAACCTGTACTTTGGGCTACATATGTATTTATGAAGGAACACACTACTAAAATTCATTTCAGGGGCGACTCCTGTGTGATTCAATATGGTTTTCAACCTTGAATCTACCTTAATTGAGAATATATCAGCATTTCCTGATACAGCCATCTGAGGTTGTATTTTCGCCTTCCTGGATCACATATGACACATATGACGCCACTGGTATAACAGATGTAATCTTAAAACCTATGCAGTCAGATTTAGTATGTGGCAAGTGATTTTTAGGCCAAATTTCAGACTTATAGAACAATATTTGGTACTGGTTTGGGCTGATTTACATCTATTTTTGGCTATATTTAGAACACTATTTTGGTGAAATATTTTCTGATTAGACATGTAATGCTCCAAATGTGCCTAAAATATCCTCATTTATTATTAGAATATGCATAAAATTAAATTTTGGCTTCAGATTGGCAATATTAGAATATACTTGACATCTTCCACCTGAGGGGTGACCTGCGGCCCCCCCACACCCCGGAAATTGAAATTTTTAATGTGGCCCTCGAGTATGCCAGCCTAATACAAATTCATTCTCTGATATAAACTGAGTTTCCTGTAAAAATTTCAGCCAGATTGACCAACTTTAAGGGGTGGTTTGGGCTGATCTGGCATTTTACCTATCCCTCGCCAACTACACTCCCTGAACCTGTACTTTGGGCTACATATGTATTTATGAAGGAACACACTACTAAAATTCATTTCAGGGGCGACTCCTGTGTGATTCAATATGGTTTTCAACCTTGAATCTACCTTAATTGAGAATATATCAGCATTTCCTGATACAGCCATCTGAGGCTGTATTTTCGCCTTCCTGGATCACATATGACACATATGACGCCACTGGTATAACAGATGTAATCCTAAAACCTATGCAGTCAGATTTAGTATGTGGCAAGTGATTTTTAGGCCAAATTTCAGACTTATAGAACAATATTTGGTACTGGTTTGGGCTGATTTACATCTATTTTTGGCTATATTTAGAACACTATTTTGGTGAAATATTTTCTGATTAGACATGTAATGCTCCAAATGTGCCTAAAATATCCTCATTTATTATTAGAATATGCATAAAATTAAATTTTGGCTTCAGATTGGCAATATTAGAATATACTTGACATCTTCCACCTGAGGGGTGACCTGCGGCCCCCCCACACCCCGGAAATTGAAATTTTTAATGTGGCCCTCGAGTATGCCAGCCTAATACAAATTCATTCTCTGATATAAACTGAGTTTCCTGTAAAAATTTCAGCCAGATTGACCAACTTTAAGGGGTGGTTTGGGCTGATCTGGCATTTTACCTATCCATCGCCAACTACACTCCCTGAACCTGTACTTTGGGCTACATATGTATTTATGAAGGAACACACTACTAAAATTCCTTTCAGGGGCGACTCCTGTGTGATTCAATATGGTTTTCAACCTTGAATCTACCTTAATTGAGAATATATCAGCATTTCCTGATACAGCCATCTGAGGCTGTATTTTCGCCTTCCTGGATCACATATGACACATATGACGCCACTGGTATAACAGATGTAATCCTAAAACCTATGCAGTCAGATTTAGTATGTGGCAAGTGATTTTTAGGCCAAATTTCAGACTTATAGACCAATATTTGGTACTGCTTTGGGCTGATTTACATCTATTTTTGGCTATATTTAGAACACTATTTTGGTGAAATATTTTCTGATTAGACATGTAATGCTCCAAATGTGCCTAAAATATCCTCATTTATTATTAGAATATACATAAAATTAAATTTTGGCTTCAGATTGGCAATATTAGAATATACTTGACATCTTCCACCTGAGGGGTGACCTGCGGCCCCCCCACACCCCGGAAATTGAAATTTTTAATGTGGCCCTCGAGTATGCCAGCCTAATACAAATTCATTCTCTGATATAAACTGAGTTTCCTGTAAAAATTTCAGCCAGATTGACCAACTTTAAGGGGTGGTTTGGGCTGATCTGGCATTTTACCTATCCCTCGCCAACTACACTCCCTGAACCTGTACTTTGGGCTACATATGTATTTATGAAGGAACACACTACTAAAATTCATTTCAGGGGCGACTCCTGTGTGATTCAATATGGTTTTCAACCTTGAATCTACCTTAATTGAGAATATATCAGCATTTCCTGATACAGCCATCTGAGGCTGTATTTTCGCCTTCCTGGATCACATATGACACATATGACGCCACTGGTATAACAGATGTAATCTTAAAACCTATGCAGTCAGATTTAGTATGTGGCAAGTGATTTTTAGGCCAAATTTCAGACTTATAGAACAATATTTGGTACTGGTTTGGGCTGATTTACATCTATTTTTGGCTATATTTAGAACACTATTTTGGTGAAATATTTTCTGATTAGACATGTAATGCTCCAAATGTGCCTAAAATATCCTCATTTATTATTAGAATATGCATAAAATTAAATTTTGGCTTCAGATTGGCAATATTAGAATATACTTGACATCTTCCACCTGAGGGGTGACCTGCGGCCCCCCCACACCCCGGAAATTGAAATTTTTAATGTGGCCCTCGAGTATGCCAGCCTAATACAAATTCATTCTCTGATATAAACTGAGTTTCCTGTAAAAATTTCAGCCAGATTGACCAACTTTAAGGGGTGGTTTGGGCTGATCTGGCATTTTACCTATCCCTCGCCAACTACACTCCCTGAACCTGTACTTTGGGCTACATATGTATTTATGAAGGAACACACTACTAAAATTCATTTCAGGGGCGACTCCTGTGTGATTCAATATGGTTTTCAACCTTGAATCTACCTTAATTGAGAATATATCAGCATTTCCTGATACAGCCATCTGAGGCTGTATTTTCGCCTTCCTGGATCACATATAACACATATGACGCCACTGGTATAACAGATGTAATCCTAAAACCTATGCAGTCAGATTTAGTATGTGGCAAGTGATTTTTAGGCCAAATTTCAGACTTATAGAACAATATTTGGTACTGGTTTGGGCTGATTTACATCTATTTTTGGCTATATTTAGAACACTATTTTGGTGAAATATTTTCTGATTAGACATGTAATGCTCCAAATGTGCCTAAAATATCCTCATTTATTATTAGAATATGCATAAAATTAAATTTTGGCTTCAGATTGGCAATATTAGAATATACTTGACATCTTCCACCTGAGGGGTGACCTGCGGCCCCCCCACACCCCGGAAATTGAAATTTTAATGTGGCCCTCGAGTATGCCAGCCTAATACAAATTCATTCTCTGATATAAACTGAGTTTCCTGTAAAAATTTCAGCCAGATTGACCAACTTTAAGGGGTGGTTTGGGCTGATCTGGCATTTTACCTATCCATCGCCAACTACACTCCCTGAACCTGTACTTTGGGCTATATATGTATTTATGAAGGAACACACTACTAAAATTCATTTCAGGGGCGACTCCTGTGTGATTCAATATGGTTTTCAACCTTGAATCTACCTTAATTGAGAATATATCAGCATTTCCTGATACAGCCATCTGAGGCTGTATTTTTGCCTTCTTTGATCACATATGACACATATGACACCACTGGTATACCAGATGTAATCCTAAAACCTATGCAGTCAGATTTAGTATGTGGCAAGTGATTTTTAGGCCAAATTTCAGACTTATAGACCAATATTTGGTACTGGTTTGGGCTGATTTACATCTATTTTTGGCTATATTTAGAACACTATTTTGGTGAAATATTTTCTGATTAGACATGTAATGCTCCAAATGTGCCTAAAATATCCTCATTAATTATTAGAATATGCACAAAATTAAATTTTGGCTTCAGATTGGCAATGTTAGAATATACTTGACATCTTCCAGCTTAGGAGTGACCTGGGGCCCCCCACACCCCGGAAATTGAAATTTTTAATGTGGCCCTCGAGTATGCCAGCCTAATACAAATTCATTCTATGATATAAACTAAGTTTCCTGTAAAAATTTCAGCCAGATTGACCAACTTTAAGGGGTGGTTTGGGCTGATCTGGCATTTTACCTATCCCTCGCCAACTACACTCCCTGAACCTGTACTTTGGGCTACATATGTATTTATGAAGGAACACACTACTAAAATTCATTTCAGGGGCGACTCCTGTGTGATTCAATATGGTTTTCAACCTTGAATCTACCTTAATTGAGAATATATCAGCATTTCCTGATACAGCCATCTGAGGCTGTATTTTCGCCTTCCTGGATCACATATGACACATATGACGCCACTGGTATAACAGATGTAATCCTAAAACCTATGCAGTCAGATTTAGTATGTGGCAAGTGATTTTTAGGCCAAATTTCAGACTTTTAGAACAATATTTGGTACTGGTTTGGGCTGATTTACATCTATTTTTGGCTATATTTAGAACACTATTTTGGTGAAATATTTTCTGATTAGACATGTAATGCTCCAAATGTGCCTAAAATATCCTCATTTATTATTAGAATATGCATAAAATTAAATTTTGGCTTCAGATTGGCAATATTAGAATATACTTGACATCTTCCACCTGAGGGGTGACCTGCGGCCCCCCCACACCCCGGAAATTGAAATTTTTAATGTGGCCCTCGAGTATGCCAGCCTAATACAAATTCATTCTATGATATAAACTAAGTTTCCTGTAAAAATTTCAGCCAGATTGACCAACTTTAAGGGGTGGTTTGGGCTGATCTGGCATTTTACCTATCCCTCGCCAACTACACTCCCTGAACCTGTACTTTGGGCTACATATGTATTTATGAAGGAACACACTACTAAAATTCATTTCAGGGGCGACTCCTGTGTGATTCAATATGGTTTTCAACCTTGAATCTACCTTAATTGAGAATATATCAGCATTTCCTGATACAGCCATCTGAGGCTGTATTTTCGCCTTCCTGGATCACATATGACACATATGACGCCACTGGTATAACAGATGTAATCCTAAAACCTATGCAGTCAGATTTAGTATGTGGCAAGTGATTTTTAGGCCAAATTTCAGACTTATAGAACAATATTTGGTACTGGTTTGGGCTGATTTACATCTATTTTTGGCTATATTTAGAACACTATTTTGGTGAAATATTTTCTGATTAGACATGTAATGCTCCAAATGTGCCTAAAATATCCTCATTTATTATTAGAATATGCATAAAATTAAATTTTGGCTTCAGATTGGCAATATTAGAATATACTTGACATCTTCCACCTGAGGGGTGACCTGCGGCCCCCCCACACCCCGGAAATTGAAATTTTTAATGTGGCCCTCGAGTATGCCAGCCTAATACAAATTCATTCTCTGATATAAACTGAGTTTCCTGTAAAAATTTCAGCCAGATTGACCAACTTTAAGGGGTGGTTTGGGCTGATCTGGCATTTTACCTATCCCTCGCCAACTACACTCCCTGAACCTGTACTTTGGGCTACATATGTATTTATGAAGGAACACACTACTAAAATTCATTTCAGGGGCGACTCCTGTGTGATTCAATATGGTTTTCAACCTTGAATCTACCTTAATTGAGAATATATCAGCATTTCCTGATACAGCCATCTGAGGCTGTATTTTCGCCTTCCTGGATCACATATGACACATATGACGCCACTGGTATAACAGATGTAATCCTAAAACCTATGCAGTCAGATTTAGTATGTGGCAAGTGATTTTTAGGCCAAATTTCAGACTTATAGACCAATATTTGGTACTGCTTTGGGCTGATTTACATCTATTTTTGGCTATATTTAGAACACTATTTTGGTGAAATATTTTCTGATTAGACATGTAGTGCTCCAAATGTGCCTAAAATATCCTCATTAATTATTAGAATATGCATAAAATTAAATTTTGGCTTCAGATTGGCAATATTAGAATATACTTGACATCTTCCACCTGAGGGCTGATCTGGGGCCACCCCACACCCCGGAAATTGAAATTTTTAATGTGGCCCTCGAGTATGCCAGCCTAATACAAATTCATTCTCTGATATAAACTGAGTTTCCTGTAAAAAATTCAGCCAGATTGACCAACTTTAAGGGGTGGTTTGGGCTGATCTGGCATTTTACCTATCCATCGCCAACTACACTCCCTGAACCTGTACTTTGGGCTATATATGTATTTATGAAGGAACACACTACTAAAATTCATTTCAGGGGCGACTCCTGTGTGATTCAATATGGTTTTCAACCTTGAATCTACCTTAATTGAGAATATATCAGCATTTCCTGATACAGCCATCTGAGGCTGTATTTTCGCCTTCTTTGATCACATATGACACATATGACGCCACTGGTATACCAGATGTAATCCTAAAACCTATGCAGTCAGATTTAGTATGTGGCAAGTGATTTTTAGGCCAAATTTCAGACTTATAGACCAATATTTGGTACTGCTTTGGGCTGATTTACATCTATTTTTGGCTATATTTAGAACACTATTTTGGTGAAATATTTTCTGATTAGACATGTAATGCTCCAAATGTGCCTAAAATATCCTCATTAATTATTAGAATATGCACAAAATTAAATTTTGGCTTCAGATTGGCAATATTAGAATATACTTGACATCTTCCACCTGAGGAGTGACCTGGGGCCCCCCACACCCCGGACATTGAAATTTTTAATGTGGCCCTCGAGTATGCCAGCCTAATACAAATTTATTCTATGATATAAACTAAGTTTCCTGTAAAAATTTCAGCCAGATTGACCAACTTTAAGGGGTGGTTTGGGCTGATCTTGCATTTTACCTATCCATCGCCAACTACACTCCCTGAACCTGTACTTTGGGCTACATATGTATTTATGAAGGAACACACTACTAAAATTCATTTCAGGGGCGACTCCTCTGTGATTCAATATGGTTTTCAACCTTGAATCTACCTTAATTGAGAATATATCAGCATTTCCTGATACATCCATCTGAGGCTGTATTTTCGCCTTCCTGGATCACATATGACACATATGACACCACTGGTATACCAGATGTAATCCTAAAACCTATGCAGTCAGATTTAGTATGTGGCAAGTGATTTTTAGGCCAAATTTCAGACTTATAGACCAATATTTGGTACTGGTTTGGGCTGATTTACATCTATTTTTGGCTATATTTAGAACACTATTTTGGTGCAATATTTTCTGATTAGACATGTAATGCTCCAAATGTGCCTAAAATATCCTCATTAATTATTAGAATATGCACAAAATTAAATTTTGGCTTCAGATTGGCAATATTAGAATATACTTGACATCTTCCACCTGAGGGGTGGCCTGGGGCCCCCCACACCCCGGAAATTGAAATTTTTAATGTGGCCCTCGAGTATGCCAGCCTAATACAAATTCATTCTCTGATATAAACTGAGTTTCCTGTAAAAATTTCAGCCAGATTGACCAACTTTAAGGGGTGGTTTGGGCTGATCTGGCATTTTACCTATCCCTCGCCAACTACACTCCCTGAACCTGTACTTTGGGCTACATATGTATTTATGAAGGAACACACTACTAAAATTCATTTCAGGGGCGACTCCTCTGTGATTCAATATGGTTTTCAACCTTGAATCTACCTTAATTGAGAATATATCAGCATTTCCTGATACAGCCATCTGAGGCTGTATTTTCGCCTTCCTGGATCACATATGACACATATGACACCACTGGTATACCAGATGTAATCCAAAAACCTATGCAGTCAGATTTAGTATGTGGCAAGTGATTTTTAGGCCAAATTTCAGACTTATAGACCAATATTTGGTACTGGTTTGGGCTGATTTACATCTATTTTTGGCTATATTTAGAACACTATTTTGGTGAAATATTTTCTGATTAGACATGTAATGCTCCAAATGTGCCTAAAATATCCTCATTAATTATTAGAATATGCACAAAATTAAATTTTGGCTTCAGATTGGCAATATTATAATATACTTGACATCTTCCACCTGAGGAGTGACCTGGGGCCCCCCACACCCCGGACATTGAAATTTTTAATGTGGCCCTCGAGTATGCCAGCCTAATACAAATTCATTCTCTGATATAAACTGAGTTTTCTGTAAAAATTTCAGCCAGATTGACCAACTTTAAGGGGTGGTTTGGGCTGATCTGGCATTTTACCTATCCATCGCCAACTACACTCCCTAAACCTGTACTTTGGGCTACATATGTATTTATGAAGGAACACACTACTAAAATTCATTTCAGGGGCGACTCCTGTATGATTCAATATGGTTTTCAACCTTGAATCTACCTTAATTGAGAATATATCAGCATTTCCTGATACAGCCATCTGAGGCTGTATTTTCGCCTTCCTGGATCACATGTGACACATATGACACCACTGGTATACCAGATGTAATCCTAAAACCTATGCAGTCAGATTTAGTATGTGGCAAGTGATTTTTAGGCCAAATTTCAGACTTATAGACCAATATTTGGTACTGGTTTGGGCTGATTTACATCTATTTTTGGCTATATTTAGAACACTATTTTGGTGAAATATTTTCTGATTAGACATGTAATGCTCCAAATGTGCCTAAAATATCCTCATTAATTATTAGAATATGCACAAAATTAAATTTTGGCTTCAGATTGGCAATATTATAATATACTTGACATCTTCCACCTGAGGAGTGACCTGGGGCCCCCCACACCCCGGACATTGAAATTTTTAATGTGGCCCTCGAGTATGCCAGCCTAATACAAATTCATTCTCTGATATAAACTGAGTTTTCTGTAAAAATTTCAGCCAGATTGACCAACTTTAAGGGGTGGTTTGGGCTGATCTGGCATTTTACCTATCCATCGCCAACTACACTCCCTGAACCTGTACTTTGGGCTACATATGTATTTATGAAGGAACACACTACTAAAATTCATTTCAGGGGCGACTCCTGTATGATTCAATATGGTTTTCAACCTTGAATCTACCTTAATTGAGAATATATCAGCATTTCCTGATACAGCCATCTGAGGCTGTATTTTCGCCTTCCTGGATCACATGTGACACATATGACACCACTGGTATACCAGATGTAATCCTAAAACCTATGCAGTCAGATTTAGTATGTGGCAAGTGATTTTTAGGCTAAATTTCAGACTTATAGACCAATATTTGGTACTGGTTTGGGCTGATTTACATCTATTTTTGGCTATATTTAGAACACTATTTTGGTGAAATATTTTCTGATTAGACATGTAATGCTCCAAATGTGCCTAAAATATCCTCATTAATTATTAGAATATGCATAAAATTAAATTTTGGCTTCAGATTGGCAATATTAGAATATACTTCACATCTTCCACCTGAGGGGTGACCTGGGGCCCCCCACACCCCGAAAATTGAAATTTTTAATGTGGCCCTCGAGTATGCCAGCCTAATACAAATTCATTCTATGATATAAACTGAGTTTCCTGTAAAAATTTCAGCCAGATTGACCAACTTTAAGGGGTGGTTTGGGCTGATCTGGCATTTTACCTATCCCTCGCCAACTACACTCCCTGAACCTGTACTTTGGGCTACATATGTATTTATGAAGGAACACACTACTAAAATTCATTTCAGGGGCGACTCCTGTGTGATTCAATATGGTTTTCAACCTTGAATCTACCTTAATTGAGAATATATCAGCATTTCCTGATACAGCCATCTGAGGCTGTATTTTCGCCTTCCTGGATCACATGTGACACATATGACACCACTGGTATACCAGATGTAATCCTAAAACCTATGCAGTCAGATTTAGTATGTGGCAAGTGATTTTTAGGCTAAATTTCAGACTTATAGACCAATATTTGGTACTGGTTTGGGCTGATTTACATCTATTTTTGGCTATATTTAGAACACTATTTTGGTGAAATATTTTCTGATTAGACATGTAATGCTCCAAATGTGCCTAAAATATCCTCATTAATTATTAGAATATGCATAAAATTAAATTTTGGCTTCAGATTGGCAATATTAGAATATACTTCACATCTTCCACCTGAGGGGTGACCTGGGGCCCCCCACACCCCGAAAATTGAAATTTTTAATGTGGCCCTCGAGTATGCCAGCCTAATACAAATTCATTCTATGATATAAACTGAGTTTCCTGTAAAAATTTCAGCCAGATTGACCAACTTTAAGGGGTGGTTTGGGCTGATCTGGCATTTTACCTATCCCTCGCCAACTACACTCCCTGAACCTGTACTTTGGGCTACATATGTATTTATGAAGGAACACACTACTAAAATTCATTTCAGGGGCGACTCCTGTGTGATTCAATATGGTTTTCAACCTTGAATCTACCTTAATTGAGAATATATCAGCATTTCCTGATACAGCCATCTGAGGCTGTATTTTCGCCTTCCTGGATCACATGTGACACATATGACACCACTGGTATACCAGATGTAATCCTAAAACCTATGCAGTCAGATTTAGTATGTGGCAAGTGATTTTTAGGCCAAATTTCAGACTTATAGACCAATATTTGGTACTGGTTTGGGCTGATTTACATCTATTTTTGGCTATATTTAGAACACTATTTTGGTGAAATATTTTCTGATTAGACATGTAATGCTCCAAATGTGCCTAAAATATCCTCATTAATTATTAGAATATGCATAAAATTAAATTTTGGCTTCAGATTGGCAATATTAGAATATACTTGACATCTTCCACCTGAGGGGTGACCTGGGGCCCCCCACACCCCGGAAATTGAAATTTTTAATGTGGCCCTCGAGTATGCCAGCCTAATACAAATTCATTCTATGATATAAACTGAGTTTCCTGTAAAAATTTCAGCCAGATTGACCAACTTTAAGGGGTGGTTAGGGCTGATCTGGCATTTTACCTATCCCTCGCCAACTACACTCCCTGAACCTGTACTTTGGGCTACATATGTATTTATGAAGGAACACACTACTAAAATGCATTTCAGGGGCGACTCCTGTGTGATTCAATATGGTTTTCAACCTTGAATCTACCTTAATTGAGAATATATCAGCATTTCCTGATACAGCCATCTGAGGCTGTATTTTCGCCTTCTTTGATCACATATGACACATATGACACCACTGGTATACCAGATGTAATCCTAAAATCTATGCAGTCAGATTTAGTATGTGGCAAGTGATTTTTAGGCCAAATTTCAGACTTATAGACCAATATTTGGTACTGGTTTGGGCTGATTTACATCTATTTTTGGCTATATTTAGAACAGTATTTTGGTGAAATATTTTCTGATTAGACATGTAATGCTCCAAATGTGCCTAAAATATCCTCATTAATTATTAGAATATGCACAAAATTAAATTTTGGCTTCAGATTGGCAATATTATAATATACTTGACATCTTCCACCTGAGGAGTGACCTGGGGCCCCCCCACACCCCGGACATTGAAATTTTTAATGTGGCCCTCGAGTATGCCAGCCTAATACAAAGTCATTCTCTGATATAAACTGAGTTTCCTGTAAAAATTTCAGCCAGATTGACCAACTTTAAGGGGTGGTTTGGGCTGATCTGGCATTTTACCTATCCCTCGCCAACTACACTCCCTGAACCTGTACTTTGGGCTACATATGTATTTATGAAGGAACACACTACTAAAATTCATTTCAGGGGCGACTCCTGTGTGATTCAATATGGTTTTCAACCTTGAATCTACCTTAATTGAGAATATATCAGCATTTCCTGATACAGCCATCTGAGGCTGTATTTTCGCCTTCCTGGATCACATATGACACATATGACACCACTGGTATACCAGATGTAATCCTAAAACCTATGCAGTCAGATTTAGTATGTGGCAAGTGATTTTTAGGCCAAATTTCAGACTTATAGACCAATATTTGGTACTGGTTTGGGCTGATTTACATCTATTTTTGGCTATATTTAGAACACTATTTTGGTGAAATATTTTCTGATTAGACATGTAATGCTCCAAATGTGCCTAAAATATCCTCATTAATTATTAGAATATGCATAAAATTAAATTTTGGCTTCAGATTGGCAATATTAGAATATACTTGACATCTTCCACCTGAGGGGTGACCTGGGGCCCCCCACACCCCGGAAATTGAAATTTTTAATGTGGCCCTCGAGTATGCCAGCCTAATACAAATTCATTCTATGATATAAACTGAGTTTCCTGTAAAAATTTCAGCCAGATTGACCAACTTTAAGGGGTGGTTAGGGCTGATCTGGCATTTTACCTATCCCTCGCCAACTACACTCCCTGAACCTGTACTTTGGGCTACATATGTATTTATGAAGGAACACACTACTAAAATGCATTTCAGGGGCGACTCCTGTGTGATTCAATATGGTTTTCAACCTTGAATCTACCTTAATTGAGAATATATCAGCATTTCCTGATACAGCCATCTGAGGCTGTATTTTCGCCTTCTTTGATCACATATGACACATATGACATCACTGGTATACCAGATGTAATCCTAAAACCTATGCAGTCAGATTTAGTATGTGGCAAGTGATTTTTAGGCCAAATTTCAGACTTATAGACCAATATTTGGTACTGGTTTGGGCTGATTTACATCTATTTTTGGCTATATTTAGAACAGTATTTTGGTGAAATATTTTCTGATTAGACATGTAATGCTCCAAATGTGCCTAAAATATCCTCATTAATTATTAGAATATGCACAAAATTAAATTTTGGCTTCAGATTGGCAATATTATAATATACTTGACATCTTCCACCTGAGGAGTGACCTGGGGCCCCCCCACACCCCGGACATTGAAATTTTTAATGTGGCCCTCGAGTATGCCAGCCTAATACAAAGTCATTCTCTGATATAAACTGAGTTTCCTGTAAAAATTTCAGCCAGATTGACCAACTTTAAGGGGTGGTTTGGGCTGATCTGGCATTTTACCTATCCCTCGCCAACTACACTCCCTGAACCTGTACTTTGGGCTACATATGTATTTATGAAGGAACACACTACTAAAATTCATTTCAGGGGCGACTCCTGTGTGATTCAATATGGTTTTCAACCTTGAATCTACCTTAATTGAGAATATATCAGCATTTCCTGATACAGCCATCTGAGGCTGTATTTTCGCCTTCCTGGATCACATATGACACATATGACACCACTGGTATACCAGATGTAATCCTAAAACCTATGCAGTCAGATTTAGTATGTGGCAAGTGATTTTTAGGCCAAATTTCAGACTTATAGACCAATATTTGGTACTGGTTTGGGCTGATTTACATCTATTTTTGGCTATATTTAGAACACTATTTTGGTGCAATATTTTCTGATTAGACATGTAATGCTCCAAATGTGCCTAAAATATCCTCAATAATTATTAGAATACGCACAAAATTAAATTTTGGCTTCAGATTGGCAATATTATAATATACTTGACATCTTCCACCTGAGGAGTGACCTGGGGCCCCCCACACCCCGGACATTGAAATTTTTAATGTGGCCCTCGAGTATGCCAGCCTAATACAAATTCATTCTCTGATATAAACTGAGTTTCCTGTAAAAATTTCAGCCAGATTGACCAACTTTAAGGGGTGGTTTGGGCTGATCTGGCATTTTACCTATCCCTCGCCAACTACACTCCCTGAACCTGTACTTTGGGCTACATATGTATTTATGAAGGAACACACTACTAAAATTCATTTCAGGGGCGACTCCTGTGTGACTCAATATGGTTTTCAACCTTGAATCTACCTTAATTGAGAATATATCAGCATTTCCTGATACAGCCATCTGAGGCTGTATTTTCGCCTTCTTTGATCACATATGACACATATGACACCACTGGTATACCAGATGTAATCCTAAAACCTATGCAGTCAGATTTAGTATGTGGCAAGTGATTTTTAGGCCAAATTTCAGACTTATAGACCAATATTTGGTACTGGTTTGGGCTGATTTACATCTATTTTTGGCTATATTTAGAACACTATTTTGGTGAAATATTTTCTGATTAGACATGTAATGCTCCAAATGTGCCTAAAATATCCTCATTAATTATTAGAATATGCACAAAATTAAATTTTGGCTTCAGATTGGCAATATTAGAATATACTTGACATCTTCCACCTTAGGAGTGACCTGGGGCCCCCCACACCCCGAACATTGAAATTTTTAATGTGGCCCTCGAGTATGCCAGCCTAATACAAAGTCATTCTATGATATAAACTAAGTTTCCTGTAAAAATTTCAGCCAGATTGACCAACTTTAAGGGGTGGTTTGGGCTGATCTGGCATTTTACCTATCCATCGCCAACTACACTCCCTGAACCTGTACTTTGGGCTACATATGTATTTATGAAGGAACACACTACTAAAATTCATTTCAGGGGCGACTCCTGTGTGTTTCAATATGGTTTTCAACCTTGAATCTACCTTAATTGAGAATATATCAGCATTTCCTGATACAGCCATCTGAGGCTGTATTTTCGCCTTCCTGGATCACATATGACACATATGACGCCACTGGTATAACAGATGTAATCCTAAAACCTATGCAGTCAGATTTAGTATGTGGCAAGTGATTTTTAGGCCAAATTTCAGACTTATAGACCAATATTTGGTACTGGTTTGGGCTGATTTACATCTATTTTTGGCTATATTTAGAACACTATTTTGGTGAAATATTTTCTGATTAGACATGTAATGCTCCAAATGTGCCTAAAATATCCTCATTTATTATTAGAATATGCATAAAATTAAATTTTGGCTTCAGATTGGCAATATTAGAATATACTTGACATCTTCCACCTGAGGGGTGACCTGCGGCCCCCCCCCACACCCCGGAAATTGAAATTTTTAATGTGGCCCTCGAGTATGCCAGCCTAATACAAATTCATTCTCTGATATAAACTGAGTTTCCTGTAAAAATTTCAGCCAGATTGACCAACTTTAAGGGGTGGTTTGGGCTGATCTGGCATTTTACCTATCCCTCGCCAACTACACTCCCTGAACCTGTACTTTGGACTACATATGTATTTATGAAGGAACACACTACTAAAATTCCTTTCAGGGGCGACTCCTGTGTGATTCAATATGGTTTTCAACCTTGAATCTACCTTAATTGAGAATATATCAGCATTTCCTGATATAGCCATCTGAGGCTGTATTTTCGCCTTCCTGGATCACATATGACACATATGACGCCACTGGTATAACAGATGTAATCCTAAAACCTATGCAGTCAGATTTAGTATGTGGCAAGTGATTTTTAGGCCAAATTTCAGACTTATAGACCAATATTTGGTACTGCTTTGGGCTGATTTACATCTATTTTTGGCTATATTTAGAACACTATTTTGGTGAAATATTTTCTGATTAGACATGTAATGCTCCAAATGTGCCTAAAATATCCTCATTAATTATTAGAATATGCACAAAATTAAATTTTGGCTTCAGATTGGCAATATTAGAATATACTTGACATCTTCCACCTGAGGGGTGACCTGGGGCCCCCCACACCCCGGAAATTGAAATTTTTAATGTGGCCCTCGAGTATGCCAGCCTAATACAAATTCATTCTCTGATATAAACTGAGTTTCCTGTAAAAATTTCAGCCAGATTGACCAACTTTAAGGGGTGGTTTGGGCTGATCTGGCATTTTACCTATCCCTCGCCAACTACACTCCCTGAACCTGTACTTTGGGCTACATATGTATTTATGAAGGAACACACTACTAAAATTCATTTCAGGGGCGACTCCTCTGTGATTCAATATGGTTTTCAACCTTGAATCTACCTTAATTGAGAATATATCAGCATTTCCTGATACAGCCATCTGAGGCTGTATTTTCGCCTTCCTGGATCACATATGACACATATGACACCACTGGTATACCAGATGTAATCCAAAAACCTATGCAGTCAGATTTAGTATGTGGCAAGTGATTTTTAGGCCAAATTTCAGACTTATAGACCAATATTTGGTACTGGTTTGGGCTGATTTACATCTATTTTTGGCTATATTTAGAACACTATTTTGGTGAAATATTTTCTGATTAGACATGTAATGCTCCAAATGTGCCTAAAATATCCTCATTAATTATTAGAATATGCACAAAATTAAATTTTGGCTTCAGATTGGCAATATTATAATATACTTGACATCTTCCACCTGAGGAGTGACCTGGGGCCCCCCACACCCCGGACATTGAAATTTTTAATGTGGCCCTCGAGTATGCCAACCTAATACAAATTCATTCTCTGATATAAACTGAGTTTTCTGTAAAAATTTCAGCCAGATTGACCAACTTTAAGGGGTGGTTTGGGCTGATCTGGCATTTTACCTATCCATCGCCAACTACACTCCCTGAACCTGTACTTTGGGCTACATATATATTTATGAAGGAACACACTACTAAAATTCATTTCAGGGGCGACTCCTGTATGATTCATTATGGTTTTCAACCTTTAATCTACCTTAATTGAGAATATATCAGCATTTCCTGATACAGCCATCTGAGGCTGTATTTTCGCCTTCCTGGATCACATGTGACACATATGACACCACTGGTATACCAGATGTAATCCTAAAACCTATGCAGTCAGATTTAGTATGTGGCAAGTGATTTTTAGGCCAAATTTCAGACTTATAGACCAATATTTGGTACTGGTTTGGGCTGATTTACATCTATTTTTGGCTATATTTAGAACACTATTTTGGTGAAATATTTTCTGATTAGACATGTAATGCTCCAAATGTGCCTAAAATATCCTCATTAATTATTAGAATATGCATAAAATTAAATTTTGGCTTCAGATTGGCAATATTAGAATATACTTCACATCTTCCACCTGAGGGGTGACCTGGGGCCCCCCACACCCCGAAAATTGAAATTTTTAATGTGGCCCTCGAGTATGCCAGCCTAATACAAATTCATTCTATGATATAAACTGAGTTTCCTGTAAAAATTTCAGCCAGATTGACCAACTTTAAGGGGTGGTTTGGGCTGATCTAGCATTTTACCTATCCCTCGCCAACTACACTCCCTGAACCTGTACTTTGGGCTACATATGTATTTATGAAGGAACACACTACTAAAATTCATTTCAGGGGCGACTCCTGTGTGATTCAATATGGTTTTCAACCTTGAATCTACCTTAATTGAGAATATATCAGCATTTCCTGATACAGCCATCTGAGGCTGTATTTTCGCCTTCCTGGATCACATGTGACACATATGACACCACTGGTATACCAGATGTAATCCTAAAACCTATGCAGTCAGATTTAGTATGTGGCAAGTGATTTTTAGGCCAAATTTCAGACTTATAGACCAATATTTGGTACTGGTTTGGGCTGATTTACATCTATTTTTGGCTATATTTAGAACACTATTTTGGTGAAATATTTTCTGATTAGACATGTAATGCTCCAAATGTGCCTAAAATATCCTCATTAATTATTAGAATATGCATAAAATTAAATTTTGGCTTCAGATTGGCAATATTAGAATATACTTGACATCTTCCACCTGAGGGGTGACCTGGGGCCCCCCACACCCCGGAAATTGAAATTTTTAATGTGGCCCTCGAGTATGCCAGCCTAATACAAATTCATTCTATGATATAAACTGAGTTTCCTGTAAAAATTTCAGCCAGATTGACCAACTTTAAGGGGTGGTTAGGGCTGATCTGGCATTTTACCTATCCCTCGCCAACTACACTCCCTGAACCTGTACTTTGGGCTACATATGTATTTATGAAGGAACACACTACTAAAATGCATTTCAGGGGCGACTCCTGTGTGATTCAATATGGTTTTCAACCTTGAATCTACCTTAATTGAGAATATATCAGCATTTCCTGATACAGCCATCTGAGGCTGTATTTTCGCCTTCTTTGATCACATATGACACATATGACACCACTGGTATACCAGATGTAATCCTAAAACCTATGCAGTCAGATTTAGTATGTGGCAAGTGATTTTTAGGCCAAATTTCAGACTTATAGACCAATATTTGGTACTGGTTTGGGCTGATTTACATCTATTTTTGGCTATATTTAGAACAGTATTTTGGTGAAATATTTTCTGATTAGACATGTAATGCTCCAAATGTGCCTAAAATATCCTCATTAATTATTAGAATATGCACAAAATTAAATTTTGGCTTCAGATTGGCAATATTATAATATACTTGACATCTTCCACCTGAGGAGTGACCTGGGGCCCCCCCACACCCCGGACATTGAAATTTTTAATGTGGCCCTCGAGTATGCCAGCCTAATACAAATTCATTCTCTGATATAAACTGAGTTTCCTGTAAAAATTTCAGCCAGATTGACCAACTTTAAGGGGTGGTTTGGGCTGATCTGGCATTTTACGTATCCCTCGCCAACTACACTCCCTGAACCTGTACTTTGGGCTACATATGTATTTATGAAGGAACACACTACTAAAATTCATTTCAGGGGCGACTCCTGTGTGATTCAATATGGTTTTCAACCTTGAATCTACCTTAATTGAGAATATATCAGCATTTCCTGATACAGCCATCTGAGGCTGTATTTTCGCCTTCCTGGATCACATATGACACATATGACACCACTGGTATACCAGATGTAATCCTAAAACCTATGCAGTCAGATTTAGTATGTGGCAAGTGATTTTTAGGCCAAATTTCAGACTTATAGACCAATATTTGGTACTGGTTTGGGCTGATTTACATCTATTTTTGGCTATATTTAGAACACTATTTTGGTGCAATATTTTCTGATTAGACATGTAATGCTCCAAATGTGCCTAAAATATCCTCAATAATTATTAGAATACGCACAAAATTAAATTTTGGCTTCAGATTGGCAATATTATAATATACTTGACATCTTCCACCTGAGGAGTGACCTGGGGCCCCCCACACCCCGGACATTGAAATTTTTAATGTGGCCCTCGAGTATGCCAGCCTAATACAAATTCATTCTCTGATATAAACTGAGTTTCCTGTAAAAATTTCAGCCAGATTGACCAACTTTAAGGGGTGGTTTGGGCTGATCTGGCATTTTACCTATCCCTCGCCAACTACACTCCCTGAACCTGTACTTTGGGCTACATATGTATTTATGAAGGAACACACTACTAAAATTCATTTCAGGGGCGAGTCCTGTGTGACTCAATATGGTTTTCAACCTTGAATCTACCTTAATTGAGAATATATCAGCATTTCCTGATACAGCCATGTGAGGCTGTATTTTCGCCTTCCTGGATCACATATGACACATATGACACCACTGGTATACCAGATGTAATCCTAAAACCTATGCAGTCAGATTTAGTATGTGGCAAGTGATTTTTAGGCAAAATTTCAGACTTATAGACCAATATTTGGTACTAGTTTGGGCTGATTTACATCTATTTTGGGCTATATTTAGAACACTATTTTGGTGCAATATTTTCTGATTAGACATGTAATGCTCCAAATGTGCCTAAAATATCCTCATTAATTATTAGAATATGCATAAAATTAAATTTTGGCTTCAGATTGGCAATATTAGAATATACTTCACATCTTCCACCTGAGGGGTGACCTGGGGCCCCCCACACCCCGAAAATTGAAATTTTTAATGTGGCCCTCGAGTATGCCAGCCTAATACAAATTCATTCTATGATATAAACTGAGTTTCCTGTAAAAATTTCAGCCAGATTGACCAACTTTAAGGGGTGGTTTGGGCTGATCTGGCATTTTACCTATCCCTCGCCAACTACACTCCCTGAACCTGTACTTTGGGCTACATATGTATTTATGAAGGAACACACTACTAAAATTCATTTCAGGGGCGACTCCTGTGTGATTCAATATGGTTTTCAACCTTGAATCTACCTTAATTGAGAATATATCAGCATTTCCTGATACAGCCATCTGAGGCTGTATTTTCGCCTTCCTGGATCACATGTGACACATATGACACCACTGGTATACCAGATGTAATCCTAAAACCTATGCAGTCAGATTTAGTATGTGGCAAGTGATTTTTAGGCCAAATTTCAGACTTATAGACCAATATTTGGTACTGGTTTGGGCTGATTTACATCTATTTTTGGCTATATTTAGAACACTATTTTGGTGAAATATTTTCTGATTAGACATGTAATGCTCCAAATGTGCCTAAAATATCCTCATTAATTATTAGAATATGCATAAAATTAAATTTTGGCTTCAGATTGGCAATATTAGAATATACTTGACATCTTCCACCTGAGGGGTGACCTGGGGCCCCCCACACCCCGGAAATTGAAATTTTTAATGTGGCCCTCGAGTATGCCAGCCTAATACAAATTCATTCTATGATATAAACTGAGTTTCCTGTAAAAATTTCAGCCAGATTGACCAACTTTAAGGGGTGGTTAGGGCTGATCTGGCATTTTACCTATCCCTCGCCAACTACACTCCCTGAACCTGTACTTTGGGCTACATATGTATTTATGAAGGAACACACTACTAAAATGCATTTCAGGGGCGACTCCTGTGTGATTCAATATGGTTTTCAACCTTGAATCTACCTTAATTGAGAATATATCAGCATTTCCTGATACAGCCATCTGAGGCTGTATTTTCGCCTTCTTTGATCACATATGACACATATGACACCACTGGTATACCAGATGTAATCCTAAAACCTATGCAGTCAGATTTAGTATGTGGCAAGTGATTTTTAGGCCAAATTTCAGACTTATAGACCAATATTTGGTACTGGTTTGGGCTGATTTACATCTATTTTTGGCTATATTTAGAACAGTATTTTGGTGAAATATTTTCTGATTAGACATGTAATGCTCCAAATGTGCCTAAAATATCCTCATTAATTATTAGAATATGCACAAAATTAAATTTTGGCTTCAGATTGGCAATATTATAATATACTTGACATCTTCCACCTGAGGAGTGACCTGGGGCCCCCCCACACCCCGGACATTGAAATTTTTAATGTGGCCCTCGAGTATGCCAGCCTAATACAAATTCATTCTCTGATATAAACTGAGTTTCCTGTAAAAATTTCAGCCAGATTGACCAACTTTAAGGGGTGGTTTGGGCTGATCTGGCATTTTACGTATCCCTCGCCAACTACACTCCCTGAACCTGTACTTTGGGCTACATATGTATTTATGAAGGAACACACTACTAAAATTCATTTCAGGGGCGACTCCTGTGTGATTCAATATGGTTTTCAACCTTGAATCTACCTTAATTGAGAATATATCAGCATTTCCTGATACAGCCATCTGAGGCTGTATTTTCGCCTTCCTGGATCACATATGACACATATGACACCACTGGTATACCAGATGTAATCCTAAAACCTATGCAGTCAGATTTAGTATGTGGCAAGTGATTTTTAGGCCAAATTTCAGACTTATAGACCAATATTTGGTACTGGTTTGGGCTGATTTACATCTATTTTTGGCTATATTTAGAACACTATTTTGGTGCAATATTTTCTGATTAGACATGTAATGCTCCAAATGTGCCTAAAATATCCTCAATAATTATTAGAATACGCACAAAATTAAATTTTGGCTTCAGATTGGCAATATTATAATATACTTGACATCTTCCACCTGAGGAGTGACCTGGGGCCCCCCACACCCCGGACATTGAAATTTTTAATGTGGCCCTCGAGTATGCCAGCCTAATACAAATTCATTCTCTGATATAAACTGAGTTTCCTGTAAAAATTTCAGCCAGATTGACCAACTTTAAGGGGTGGTTTGGGCTGATCTGGCATTTTACCTATCCCTCGCCAACTACACTCCCTGAACCTGTACTTTGGGCTACATATGTATTTATGAAGGAACACACTACTAAAATTCATTTCAGGGGCGAGTCCTGTGTGACTCAATATGGTTTTCAACCTTGAATCTACCTTAATTGAGAATATATCAGCATTTCCTGATACAGCCATGTGAGGCTGTATTTTCGCCTTCCTGGATCACATATGACACATATGACACCACTGGTATACCAGATGTAATCCTAAAACCTATGCAGTCAGATTTAGTATGTGGCAAGTGATTTTTAGGCAAAATTTCAGACTTATAGACCAATATTTGGTACTAGTTTGGGCTGATTTACATCTATTTTGGGCTATATTTAGAACACTATTTTGGTGCAATATTTTCTGATTAGACATGTAATGCTCCAAATGTGCCTAAAATATCCTCATTAATTATTAGAATATGCATAAAATTAAATTTTGGCTTCAGATTGGCAATATTAGAATATACTTCACATCTTCCACCTGAGGGGTGACCTGGGGCCCCCCACACCCCGAAAATTGAAATTTTTAATGTGGCCCTCGAGTATGCCAGCCTAATACAAATTCATTCTATGATATAAACTGAGTTTCCTGTAAAAATTTCAGCCAGATTGACCAACTTTAAGGGGTGGTTTGGGCTGATCTGGCATTTTACCTATCCCTCGCCAACTACACTCCCTGAACCTGTACTTTGGGCTACATATGTATTTATGAAGGAACACACTACTAAAATTCATTTCAGGGGCGACTCCTGTGTGATTCAATATGGTTTTCAACCTTGAATCTACCTTAATTGAGAATATATCAGCATTTCCTGATACAGCCATCTGAGGCTGTATTTTCGCCTTCCTGGATCACATGTGACACATATGACACCACTGGTATACCAGATGTAATCCTAAAACCTATGCAGTCAGATTTAGTATGTGGCAAGTGATTTTTAGGCCAAATTTCAGACTTATAGACCAATATTTGGTACTGGTTTGGGCTGATTTACATCTATTTTTGGCTATATTTAGAACACTATTTTGGTGAAATATTTTCTGATTAGACATGTAATGCTCCAAATGTGCCTAAAATATCCTCATTAATTATTAGAATATGCATAAAATTAAATTTTGGCTTCAGATTGGCAATATTAGAATATACTTGACATCTTCCACCTGAGGGGTGACCTGGGGCCCCCCACACCCCGGAAATTGAAATTTTTAATGTGGCCCTCGAGTATGCCAGCCTAATACAAATTCATTCTATGATATAAACTGAGTTTCCTGTAAAAATTTCAGCCAGATTGACCAACTTTAAGGGGTGGTTAGGGCTGATCTGGCATTTTACCTATCCCTCGCCAACTACACTCCCTGAACCTGTACTTTGGGCTACATATGTATTTATGAAGGAACACACTACTAAAATGCATTTCAGGGGCGACTCCTGTGTGATTCAATATGGTTTTCAACCTTGAATCTACCTTAATTGAGAATATATCAGCATTTCCTGATACAGCCATCTGAGGCTGTATTTTCGCCTTCTTTGATCACATATGACACATATGACACCACTGGTATACCAGATGTAATCCTAAAACCTATGCAGTCAGATTTAGTATGTGGCAAGTGATTTTTAGGCCAAATTTCAGACTTATAGACCAATATTTGGTACTGGTTTGGGCTGATTTACATCTATTTTTGGCTATATTTAGAACAGTATTTTGGTGAAATATTTTCTGATTAGACATGTAATGCTCCAAATGTGCCTAAAATATCCTCATTAATTATTAGAATATGCACAAAATTAAATTTTGGCTTCAGATTGGCAATATTATAATATACTTGACATCTTCCACCTGAGGAGTGACCTGGGGCCCCCCCACACCCCGGACATTGAAATTTTTAATGTGGCCCTCGAGTATGCCAGCCTAATACAAATTCATTCTCTGATATAAACTGAGTTTCCTGTAAAAATTTCAGCCAGATTGACCAACTTTAAGGGGTGGTTTGGGCTGATCTGGCATTTTACCTATCCCTCGCCAACTACACTCCCTGAACCTGTACTTTGGGCTACATATGTATTTATGAAGGAACACACTACTAAAATTCATTTCAGGGGCGAGTCCTGTGTGACTCAATATGGTTTTCAACCTTGAATCTACCTTAATTGAGAATATATCAGCATTTCCTGATACAGCCATGTGAGGCTGTATTTTCGCCTTCCTGGATCACATACGACACATATGACACCACTGGTATACCAGATGTAATCCTAAAACCTATGCAGTCAGATTTAGTATGTGGCAAGTGATTTTTAGGCCAAATTTCAGACTTATAGACCAATATTTGGTACTAGTTTGGGCTGATTTACATCTATTTTGGGCTATATTTAGAACACTATTTTGGTGCAATATTTTCTGATTAGACATGTAATGCTCCAAATGTGCCTAAAATATCCTCATTAATTATTAGAATATGCATAAAATTAAATTTTGGCTTCAGATTGGCAATATTAGAATATACTTGACATCTTCCACCTGAGGGGTGACCTGGGGCCCCTAACACCCCGAAAATTGAAATTTTTAATGTGGCCCTCGAGTATGCCAGCCTAATACAAATTCATTCTATGATATAAACTGAGTTTCCTGTAAAAATTTCAGCCAGATTGACCAACTTTAAGGGGTGGTTTGGGCTGATCCGGCATTTTACCTATCCATCGCCAACTACACTCCCTGAACCTGTACTTTGGGCTACATATGTATTTATGAAGGAACACACTACTAAAATTTATTTCAGGGGCGACTCCTGTGTGATTCAATATGGTTTTCAACCTTGAATCTACCTTAATTGAGAATATATCAGCATTTCCTGATACAGCCATCTGAGGCTGTATTTTCGCCTTTCTGGATCACATATAACACATATGACACCACTGGTATACCAGATGTAATCCTAAAACCTATGCAGTCAGATTTAGTATGTGGCAAGTGATTTTTAGGCCAAATTTCATACTTATAGACCAATATTTGGTACTGGTTTGGGCTGATTTACATCTATTTTTGGCTATATTTAGAACACTATTTTGGTGAAATATTTTCTGATTAGACATGTAATGCTCCAAATGTGCCTAAAATATCCTCATTAATTATTAGAATATGCATAAAATTAAATTTTGGCTTCAGATTGGCAATATTAGAATATACTTGACATCTTCCACCTGAGGGGTGACCTGGGGGCCCCCCCACACCCCGGAAATTGAAATTTTTAATGTGGCCCTCGAGTATGCCAGCCTAATACAAATTCATTCTCTGATATAAACTGAGTTTCCTGTAAAAATTTCAGCCAGATTGACCAACTTTAAGGGGTGGTTTGGGCTGATCTGGCATTTTACCTATCCCTCGCCAACTACACTCCCTGAACCTGTACTTTGGGCTACATATGTATTTATGAAGGAACACACTACTAAAATTCATTTCAGGGGCGACTCCTGTGTGATTCAATATGGTTTTCAACCTTGAATCTACATTAATTGAGAATATATCAGCATTTCCTGATACAGCCATCTGAGGCTGTATTTTCGCCTTCCTGGATCACATGTGACACATATGACACCACTGGTATACCAGATGTAATCCTAAAACCTATGCAGTCAGATTTAGTATGTGGCAAGTGATTTTTAGGCCAAATTTCAGACTTATAGACCAATATTTGGTACTGGTTTGGGCTGATTTACATCTATTTTTGGCTATATTTAGAACACTATTTTGGTGCAATATTTTCTGATTAGACATGTAATGCTCCAAATGTGCCTAAAATATCCTCATTAATTATTAGAATATGCATAAAATTAAATTTTGGCTTCAGATTGGCAATATTAGAATATACTTGACATCTTCCACCTGAGGGGTGACCTGGGGCCCCCCACACCCCGAAAATTGAAATTTTTAATGTGGCCCTCGAGTATGCCAGCCTAATACAAATTCATTCTATGATATAAACTGAGTTTCCTGTAAAAATTTCAGCCAGATTGACCAACTTTAAGGGGTGGTTTGGGCTGATCTGGCATTTTACCTATCCCTCGCCAACTACACTCCCTGAACCTGTACTTTGGGCTACATATGTATTTATGAAGGAACACACTACTAAAATTCATTTCAGGGGCGACTCCTGTGTGATTCAATATGGTTTTCAACCTTGAATCTACCTTAATTGAGAATATATCAGCATTTCCTGATACAGCCATCTGAGGCTGTATTTTCGCCTTCCTGGATCACATATGACACATATGACACCACTGGTATACCAGATTATATTATATTAGAATATACTTGACATCTTCCACCTGAGGGGTGACCTGGGGTCCCCCACACCCCGGAAATTGAAATTTTTAATGTGGCCGTCGAGTATGCCAGCCTAATACAAATTCATTCTATGATATAAACTGAATATGGTTTTCAACCTTGAATCTACATTAATTGAGAATATATCAGCATTTCCTGATACAGCCATCTGAGGCTGTATTTTCGCCTTCCTGGATCACATGTGACACATATGACACCACTGGTATACCAGATGTAATCCTAAAACCTATGCAGTCAGATTTAGTATGTGGCAAGTGATTTTTAGGCCAAATTTCAGACTTATAGACCAATATTTGGTACTGGTTTGGGCTGATTTACATCTATTTTGGGCTATATTTAGAACACTATTTTGGTGCAATATTTTCTGATTAGACATGTAATGCTCCAAATGTGCCTAAAATATCCTCATTAATTATTAGAATATGCATAAAATTAAATTTTGGCTTCAGATTGGCAATATTAGAATATACTTGACATCTTCCACCTGAGGGGTGACCTGGGGCCCCTAACACCCCGAAAATTGAAATTTTTAATGTGGCCCTCGAGTATGCCAGCCTAATACAAATTCATTCTATGATATAAACTGAGTTTCCTGTAAAAATTTCAGCCAGATTGACCAACTTTAAGGGGTGGTTTGGGCTGATCCGGCATTTTACCTATCCATCGCCAACTACACTCCCTGAACCTGTACTTTGGGCTACATATGTATTTATGAAGGAACACACTACTAAAATTTATTTCAGGGGCGACTCCTGTGTGATTCAATATGGTTTTCAACCTTGAATCTATCTTAATTGAGAATATATCAGCATTTCCTGATACAGCCATCTGAGGCTGTATTTTCGCCTTCCTGGAACACATATGACACATATGACACCACTGGTATACCAGATGTAATCCTAAAACCTATGCAGTCAGATTTAGTATGTGGCAAGTGATTTTTAGGCCAAATTTCAGACTTATAGACCAATATTTGGTACTGGTTTGGGCTGATTTACATCTATTTTTGGCTATATTTAGAACACTATTTTGGTGCAATATTTTCTGATTAGACATGTAATGCTCCAAATGTGCCTAAAATATCCTCATTAATTATTAGAATATGCATAAAATTAAATTTTGGCTTCAGATTGGCAATATTAGAATATACTTGACATCTTCCACCTGAGGGGTGACCTGGGGCCCCCCACACCCCGAAAATTGAAATTTTTAATGTGGCCCTCGAGTATGCCAGCCTAATACAAATTCATTCTATGATATAAACTGAGTTTCCTGTAAAAATTTCAGCCAGATTGACCAACTTTAAGGGGTGGTTTGGGCTGATCTGGCATTTTACTTATCCCTCGCCAACTACACTCCCTGAACCTGTACTTTGGGCTACATATGTATTTATGAAGGAACACACTACTAAAATTCATTTCAGGGGCGACTCCTGTGTGACTCAATATGGTTTTCAACCTTGAATCTACCTTAATTGAGAATATATCAGCATTTCCTGATACAGCCATGTGAGGCTGTATTTTCGCCTTCCTGGATCACATATGACACATATGACACCACTGGTATACCAGATGTAATCCTAAAACCTATGCAGTCAGATTTAGTATGTGGCAAGTGATTTTTAGGCCAAATTTCAGACTTATAGACCAATATTTGGTACTAGTTTGGGCTGATTTACATCTATTTTGGGCTATATTTAGAACACTATTTTGGTGCAATATTTTCTGATTAGACATGTAATGCTCCAAATGTGCCTAAAATATCCTCATTAATTATTAGAATATGCATAAAATGAAATTTTGGCTTCAGATTGGCAATATTAGAATATACTTGACATCTTCCACCTGAGGGGTGACCTGGGGCCCCTAACACCCCGAAAATTGAAATTTTTAATGTGGCCCTCGAGTATGCCAGCCTAATACAAATTCATTCTATGATATAAACTGAGTTTCCTGTAAAAATGTCAGCCAGATTGACCAACTTTAAGGGGTGGTTTGGGCTGATCCGGCATTTTACCTATCCATCGCCAACTACACTCCCTGAACCTGTACTTTGGGCTACATATGTATTTATGAAGGAACACACTACTAAAATTTATTTCAGGGGCGACTCCTGTGTGATTCAATATGGTTTTCAACCTTGAATCTACCTTAATTGAGAATATATCAGCATTTCCTGATACAGCCATCTGAGGCTGTATTTTCGCCTTCCTGGATCACATATGACACATATGACACCACTGGTATACCAGATGTAATCCTAAAACCTATGCAGTCAGATTTAGTATGTGGCAAGTGATTTTTAGGCCAAATTTCAGACTTATAGACCAATATTTGGTACTGGTTTGGGCTGATTTACATCTATTTTTGGCTATATTTAGAACACTATTTTGGTGAAATATTTTCTGATTAGACATGTAATGCTCCAAATGTGCCTAAAATATCCTCATTAATTATTAGAATATGCACAAAATTAAATTTTGGCTTCAGATTGGCAATATTATAATATACTTGACATCTTCCACCTGAGGAGTGACCTGGGGCCCCCCCACACCCCGGACATTGAAATTTTTAATGTGGCCCTCGAGTATGCCAGCCTAATACAAATTCATTCTCTGATATAAACTGAGTTTCCTGTAAAAATTTCAGCCAGATTGACCAACTTTAAGGGGTGGTTTGGGCTGATCTGGCATTTTACCTATCCCTCGCCAACTACACTCCCTGAACCTGTACTTTGGGCTACATATGTATTTATGAAGGAACACACTACTAAAATTCATTTCAGGGGCGACTCCTGTGTGATTCAATATGGTTTTCAACCTTGAATCTACCTTAATTGAGAATATATCAGCATTTCCTGATACAGCCATCTGAGGCTGTATTTTCGCCTTCCTGGATCACATATGACACATATGACACCACTGGTATACCAGATGTAATCCTAAAACCTATGCAGTCAGATTTAGTATGTGGCAAGTGATTTTTAGGCCAAATTTCAGACTTATAGACCAATATTTGGTACTGGTTTGGGCTGATTTACATCTATTTTTGGCTATATTTAGAACACTATTTTGGTGCAATATTTTCTGATTAGACATGTAATGCTCCAAATGTGCCTAAAATATCCTCAATAATTATTAGAATACGCACAAAATTAAATTTTGGCTTCAGATTGGCAATATTATAATATACTTGACATCTTCCACCTGAGGAGTGACCTGGGGCCCCCCACACCCCGGACATTGAAATTTTTAATGTGGCCCTCGAGTATGCCAGCCTAATACAAATTCATTCTCTGATATAAACTGAGTTTCCTGTAAAAATTTCAGCCAGATTGACCAACTTTAAGGGGTGGTTTGGGCTGATCTGGCATTTTACCTATCCCTCGCCAACTACACTCCCTGAACCTGTACTTTGGGCTACATATGTATTTATGAAGGAACACACTACTAAAATTCATTTCAGGGGCGAGTCCTGTGTGACTCAATATGGTTTTCAACCTTGAATCTACCTTAATTGAGAATATATCAGCATTTCCTGATACAGCCATGTGAGGCTGTATTTTCGCCTTCCTGGATCACATACGACACATATGACACCACTGGTATACCAGATGTAATCCTAAAACCTATGCAGTCAGATTTAGTATGTGGCAAGTGATTTTTAGGCCAAATTTCAGACTTATAGACCAATATTTGGTACTAGTTTGGGCTGATTTACATCTATTTTGGGCTATATTTAGAACACTATTTTGGTGCAATATTTTCTGATTAGACATGTAATGCTCCAAATGTGCCTAAAATATCCTCATTAATTATTAGAATATGCATAAAATTAAATTTTGGCTTCAGATTGGCAATATTAGAATATACTTGACATCTTCCACCTGAGGGGTGACCTGGGGCCCCTAACACCCCGAAAATTGAAATTTTTAATGTGGCCCTCGAGTATGCCAGCCTAATACAAATTCATTCTATGATATAAACTGAGTTTCCTGTAAAAATTTCAGCCAGATTGACCAACTTTAAGGGGTGGTTTGGGCTGATCCGGCATTTTACCTATCCATCGCCAACTACACTCCCTGAACCTGTACTTTGGGCTACATATGTATTTATGAAGGAACACACTACTAAAATTTATTTCAGGGGCGACTCCTGTGTGATTCAATATGGTTTTCAACCTTGAATCTACCTTAATTGAGAATATATCAGCATTTCCTGATACAGCCATCTGAGGCTGTATTTTCGCCTTTCTGGATCACATATAACACATATGACACCACTGGTATACCAGATGTAATCCTAAAACCTATGCAGTCAGATTTAGTATGTGGCAAGTGATTTTTAGGCCAAATTTCATACTTATAGACCAATATTTGGTACTGGTTTGGGCTGATTTACATCTATTTTTGGCTATATTTAGAACACTATTTTGGTGAAATATTTTCTGATTAGACATGTAATGCTCCAAATGTGCCTAAAATATCCTCATTAATTATTAGAATATGCATAAAATTAAATTTTGGCTTCAGATTGGCAATATTAGAATATACTTGACATCTTCCACCTGAGGGGTGACCTGGGGGCCCCCCCACACCCCGGAAATTGAAATTTTTAATGTGGCCCTCGAGTATGCCAGCCTAATACAAATTCATTCTCTGATATAAACTGAGTTTCCTGTAAAAATTTCAGCCAGATTGACCAACTTTAAGGGGTGGTTTGGGCTGATCTGGCATTTTACCTATCCCTCGCCAACTACACTCCCTGAACCTGTACTTTGGGCTACATATGTATTTATGAAGGAACACACTACTAAAATTCATTTCAGGGGCGACTCCTGTGTGATTCAATATGGTTTTCAACCTTGAATCTACCTTAATTGAGAATATATCAGCATTTCCTGATACAGCCATCTGAGGCTGTATTTTCGCCTTCCTGGATCACATATGACACATATGACACCACTGGTATACCAGATTATATTATATTAGAATATACTTGACATCTTCCACCTGAGGGGTGACCTGGGGTCCCCCACACCCCGGAAATTGAAATTTTTAATGTGGCCGTCGAGTATGCCAGCCTAATACAAATTCATTCTATGATATAAACTGAATATGGTTTTCAACCTTGAATCTACATTAATTGAGAATATATCAGCATTTCCTGATACAGCCATCTGAGGCTGTATTTTCGCCTTCCTGGATCACATGTGACACATATGACACCACTGGTATACCAGATGTAATCCTAAAACCTATGCAGTCAGATTTAGTATGTGGCAAGTGATTTTTAGGCCAAATTTCAGACTTATAGACCAATATTTGGTACTGGTTTGGGCTGATTTACATCTATTTTGGGCTATATTTAGAACACTATTTTGGTGCAATATTTTCTGATTAGACATGTAATGCTCCAAATGTGCCTAAAATATCCTCATTAATTATTAGAATATGCATAAAATTAAATTTTGGCTTCAGATTGGCAATATTAGAATATACTTGACATCTTCCACCTGAGGGGTGACCTGGGGCCCCTAACACCCCGAAAATTGAAATTTTTAATGTGGCCCTCGAGTATGCCAGCCTAATACAAATTCATTCTATGATATAAACTGAGTTTCCTGTAAAAATTTCAGCCAGATTGACCAACTTTAAGGGGTGGTTTGGGCTGATCCGGCATTTTACCTATCCATCGCCAACTACACTCCCTGAACCTGTACTTTGGGCTACATATGTATTTATGAAGGAACACACTACTAAAATTTATTTCAGGGGCGACTCCTGTGTGATTCAATATGGTTTTCAACCTTGAATCTATCTTAATTGAGAATATATCAGCATTTCCTGATACAGCCATCTGAGGCTGTATTTTCGCCTTCCTGGAACACATATGACACATATGACACCACTGGTATACCAGATGTAATCCTAAAACCTATGCAGTCAGATTTAGTATGTGGCAAGTGATTTTTAGGCCAAATTTCAGACTTATAGACCAATATTTGGTACTGGTTTGGGCTGATTTACATCTATTTTTGGCTATATTTAGAACACTATTTTGGTGCAATATTTTCTGATTAGACATGTAATGCTCCAAATGTGCCTAAAATATCCTCATTAATTATTAGAATATGCATAAAATTAAATTTTGGCTTCAGATTGGCAATATTAGAATATACTTGACATCTTCCACCTGAGGGGTGACCTGGGGCCCCCCACACCCCGAAAATTGAAATTTTTAATGTGGCCCTCGAGTATGCCAGCCTAATATAAATTCATTCTATGATATAAACTGAGTTTCCTGTAAAAATTTCAGCCAGATTGACCAACTTTAAGGGGTGGTTTGGGCTGATCTGGCATTTTACCTATCCCTCGCCAACTACACTCCCTGAACCTGTACTTTGGGCTACATATGTATTTATGAAGGAACACACTACTAAAATTCATTTCAGGGGCGACTCCTGTGTGACTCAATATGGCTTTCAACCTTGAATCTACCTTAATTGAGAATATATCAGCATTTCCTGATACAGCCATGTGAGGCTGTATTTTCGCCTTCCTGGATCACATATGACACATATGACACCACTGGTATACCAGATGTAATCCTAAAACCTATGCAGTCAGATTTAGTATGTGGCAAGTGATTTTTAGGCCAAATTTCAGACTTATAGACCAATATTTGGTACTAGTTTGGGCTGATTTACATCTATTTTGGGCTATATTTAGAACACTATTTTGGTGCAATATTTTCTGATTAGACATGTAATGCTCCAAATGTGCCTAAAATATCCTCATTAATTATTAGAATATGCATAAAATTAAATTTTGGCTTCAGATTGGCAATATTAGAATATACTTGACATCTTCCACCTGAGGGGTGACCTGGGGCCCCTAACACCCCGAAAATTGAAATTTTTAATGTGGCCCTCGAGTATGCCAGCCTAATACAAATTCATTCTATGATATAAACTGAGTTTCCTGTAAAAATGTCAGCCAGATTGACCAACTTTAAGGGGTGGTTTGGGCTGATCCGGCATTTTACCTATCCATCGCCAACTACACTCCCTGAACCTGTACTTTGGGCTACATATGTATTTATGAAGGAACACACTACTAAAATTTATTTCAGGGGCGACTCCTGTGTGATTCAATATGGTTTTCAACCTTGAATCTACCTTAATTGAGAATATATCAGCATTTCCTGATACAGCCATCTGAGGCTGTATTTTCGCCTTCCTGGATCACATATGACACATATGACACCACTGGTATACCAGATGTAATCCTAAAACCTATGCAGTCAGATTTAGTATGTGGCAAGTGATTTTTAGGCCAAATTTCAGACTTATAGACCAATATTTGGTACTGGTTTGGGCTGATTTACATCTATTTTTGGCTATATTTAGAACACTATTTTGGTGCAATATTTTCTGATTAGACATGTAATGCTCCAAATGTGCCTAAAATATCCTCATTAATTATTAGAATATGCACAAAATTAAATTTTGGCTTCAGATTGGCAATATTAGAATATACTTGACATCTTCCACCTGAGGGGTGACCTGGGGTCCCCCACACCCCGGAAATTGAAATTTTTAATGTGGCCGTCGAGTATGCCAGCCTAATACAAATTCATTCTATGATATAAACTGAGTTTTCTGTAAAAATTTCAGCCAGATTGACCAACTTTAAGGGGTGGTTTGGGCTGATCTGGCATTTTACCTATCCCTCGCCAACTACACTCCCTGAACCTGTACTTTGGGCTACATATGTATTTATGAAGGAACACACTACTAAAATTCATTTCAGGGGCGACTCCTGTGTGACTCAATATGGTTTTCAACCTTGAATCTACCTTAATTGAGAATATATCAGCATTTCCTGATACAGCCATGTGAGGCTGTATTTTCGCCTTCCTGGATCACATATGACACATATGACACCACTGGTATACCAGATGTAATCCTAAAACCTATGCAGTCAGATTTAGTATGTGGCAAGTGATTTTTAGGCCAAATTTCAGACTTATAGACCAATATTTGGTACTAGTTTGGGCTGATTTACATCTATTTTGGGCTATATTTAGAACACTATTTTGGTGCAATATTTTCTGATTAGACATGTAATGCTCCAAATGTGCCTAAAATATCCTCATTAATTATTAGAATATGCATAAAATGAAATTTTGGCTTCAGATTGGCAATATTAGAATATACTTGACATCTTCCACCTGAGGGGTGACCTGGGGCCCCTAACACCCCGAAAATTGAAATTTTTAATGTGGCCCTCGAGTATGCCAGCCTAATACAAATTCATTCTATGATATAAACTGAGTTTCCTGTAAAAATGTCAGCCAGATTGACCAACTTTAAGGGGTGGTTTGGGCTGATCCGGCATTTTACCTATCCATCGCCAACTACACTCCCTGAACCTGTACTTTGGGCTACATATGTATTTATGAAGGAACACACTACTAAAATTTATTTCAGGGGCGACTCCTGTGTGATTCAATATGGTTTTCAACCTTGAATCTACCTTAATTGAGAATATATCAGCATTTCCTGATACAGCCATCTGAGGCTGTATTTTCGCCTTCCTGGATCACATATGACACATATGACACCACTGGTATACCAGATGTAATCCTAAAACCTATGCAGTCAGATTTAGTATGTGGCAAGTGATTTTTAGGCCAAATTTCAGACTTATAGACCAATATTTGGTACTGGTTTGGGCTGATTTACATCTATTTTTGGCTATATTTAGAACACTATTTTGGTGCAATATTTTCTGATTAGACATGTAATGCTCCAAATGTGCCTAAAATATCCTCATTAATTATTAGAATATGCACAAAATTAAATTTTGGCTTCAGATTGGCAATATTAGAATATACTTGACATCTTCCACCTGAGGGGTGACCTGGGGTCCCCCACACCCCGGAAATTGAAATTTTTAATGTGGCCGTCGAGTATGCCAGCCTAATACAAATTCATTCTATGATATAAACTGAGTTTTCTGTAAAAATTTCAGCCAGATTGACCAACTTTAAGGGGTGGTTTGGGCTGATCTGGCATTTTACCTATCCCTCGCCAACTACACTCCCTGAACCTGTACTTTGGGCTACATATGTATTTATGAAGGAACACACTACTAAAATTCATTTCAGGGGCGACTCCTGTGTGACTCAATATGGTTTTCAACCTTGAATCTACCTTAATTGAGAATATATCAGCATTTCCTGATACAGCCATGTGAGGCTGTATTTTCGCCTTCCTGGATCACATATGACACATATGACACCACTGGTATACCAGATGTAATCCTAAAACCTATGCAGTCAGATTTAGTATGTGGCAAGTGATTTTTAGGCCAAATTTCAGACTTATAGACCAATATTTGGTACTAGTTTGGGCTGATTTACATCTATTTTGGGCTATATTTAGAACGCTATTTTGGTGCAATATTTTCTGATTAGACATGTAATGCTCCAAATGTGCCTAAAATATCCTCATTAATTATTAGAATATGCATAAAATTAAATTTTGGCTTCAGATTGGCAATATTAGAATATACTTCACATCTTCCACCTGAGGGGTGACCTGGGGCCCCCCACACCCCGGAAATTGAAATTTTTAATGTGGCCCTCGAGTATGCCAGCCTAATACAAATTCATTCTCTGATATAAACTGAGTTTCCTGTAAAAATTTCAGCCAGATTGACCAACTTTAAGGGGTGGTTTGGGCTGATCTGGCATTTTACCTATCCCTCGCCAACTACACTCCCTGAACCTGTACTTTGGGCTACATATGTATTTATGAAGGAACACACTACTAAAATTCATTTCAGGGGCGACTCCTGTGTGATTCAATATGGTTTTCAACCTTGAATCTACATTAATTGAGAATATATCAGCATTTCCTGATACAGCCATCTGAGGCTGTATTTTCGCCTTCCTGGATCACATGTGACACATATGACACCACTGGTATACCAGATGTAATCCTAAAACCTATGCAGTCAGATTTAGTATGTGGCAAGTGATTTTTAGGCCAAATTTCAGACTTATAGACCAATATTTGGTACTGGTTTGGGCTGATTTACATCTATTTTGGGCTATATTTAGAACACTATTTTGGTGCAATATTTTCTGATTAGACATGTAATGCTCCAAATGTGCCTAAAATATGATCATTAATTATTAGAATATGCATAAAATTAAATTTTGGCTTCAGATTGGCAATATTAGAATATACTTGACATCTTCCACCTGAGGGGTGACCTGGGGCCCCTAACACCCCGAAAATTGAAATTTTTAATGTGGCCCTCGAGTATGCCAGCCTAATACAAATTCATTCTATGATATAAACTGAGTTTCCTGTAAAAATTTCAGCCAGATTGACCAACTTTAAGGGGTGGTTTGGGCTGATCCGGCATTTTACCTATCCATCGCCAACTACACTCCCTGAACCTGTACTTTGGGCTACATATGTATTTATGAAGGAACACACTACTAAAATTTATTTCAGGGGCGACTCCTGTGTGATTCAATATGGTTTTCAACCTTGAATCTACCTTAATTGAGAATATATCAGCATTTCCTGATACAGCCATCTGAGGCTGTATTTTCGCCTTCCTGGAACACATATGACACATATGACACCACTGGTATACCAGATGTAATCCTAAAACCTATGCAGTCAGATTTAGTATGTGGCAAGTGATTTTTAGGCCAAATTTCAGACTTATAGACCAATATTTGGTACTGGTTTGGGCTGATTTACATCTATTTTTGGCTATATTTAGAACACTATTTTGGTGCAATATTTTCTGATTAGACATGTAATGCTCCAAATGTGCCTAAAATATCCTCAATAATTATTAGAATACGCACAAAATTAAATTTTGGCTTCAGATTGGCAATATTATAATATACTTGACATCTTCCACCTGAGGAGTGACCTGGGGACCCCCACACCCCGGAAATTGAAATTTATAATGTGGCCCTCGAGTATGCCAGCCTAATACAAATTCATTCTCTGATATAAACTGAGTTTCCTGTAAAAATTTCAGCCAGATTGACCAACTTTAAGGGGTGGTTTGGGCTGATCTGGCATTTTACCTATCCATCGCCAACTACACTCCCTGAACCTGTACTTTGGGCTACATATGTATTTATGAAGGAACACACTACTAAAATTCATTTCAGGGGCGACTCCTGTGTGATTCAATATGGTTTTCAACCTTGAATCTACCTTAATTGAGAATATATCAGCATTTCCTGATACAGCCATCTGAGGCTGTATTTTCGCCTTCCTGGATCACATATGACACATATGACACCACTGGTATACCAGATGTAATCCTAAAACCTATGCAGTCAGATTTAGTATGTGGCAAGTGATTTTTAGGCCAAATTTCAGACTTATAGACCAATATTTGGTACTGGTTTGGGCTGATTTACATCTATTTTTGGCTATATTTAGAACACTATTTTGGTGCAATATTTTCTGATTAGACATGTAATGCTCCAAATGTGCCTAAAATATCCTCATTAATTATTAGAATATGCACAAAATTAAATTTTGGCTTCAGATTGGCAATATTAGAATATACTTGACATCTTCCACCTGAGGGGTGACCTGGGGTCCCCCACACCCCGGAAATTGAAATTTTTAATGTGGCCGTCAAGTATGCCAGCCTAATACAAATTCATTCTATGATATAAACTGAGTTTTCTGTAAAAATTTCAGCCAGATTGACCAACTTTAAGGGGTGGTTTGGGCTGATCTGGCATTTTACCTATCCCTCGCCAACTACACTCCCTGAACCTGTACTTTGGGCTACATATGTATTTATGAAGGAACACACTACTAAAATTCATTTCAGGGGCGACTCCTGTGTGACTCAATATGGTTTTCAACCTTGAATCTACCTTAATTGAGAATATATCAGCATTTCCTGATACAGCCATGTGAGGCTGTATTTTCGCCTTCCTGGATCACATATGACACATATGACACCACTGGTATACCAGATGTAATCCTAAAACCTATGCAGTCAGATTTAGTATGTGGCAAGTGATTTTTAGGCCAAATTTCAGACTTATAGACCAATATTTGGTACTGCTTTGGGCTGATTTACATCTATTTTGGGCTATATTTAGAACACTATTTTGGTGCAATATTTTCTGATTAGACATGTAATGCTCCAAATGTGCCTAAAATATCCTCATTAATTATTAGAATATGCATAAAATTAAATTTTGGCTTCAGATTGGCAATATTAGAATATACTTGACATCTTCCACCTGAGGGGTGACCTGGGGCCCCTAACACCCCGAAAATTGAAATTTTTAATGTGGCCCTCGAGTATGCCAGCCTAATACAAATTCATTCTATGATATAAACTGAGTTTCCTGTAAAAATTTCAGCCAGATTGACCAACTTTAAGGGGTGGTTTGGGCTGATCCGGCATTTTACCTATCCATCGCCAACTACACTCCCTGAACCTGTACTTTGGGCTACATATGTATTTATGAAGGAACACACTACTAAAATTTATTTCAGGGGCGACTCCTGTGTGATTCAATATGGTTTTCAACCTTGAATCTACCTTAATTGAGAATATATCAGCATTTCCTGATACAGCCATCTGAGGCTGTATTTTCGCCTTTCTGGATCACATATAACACATATGACACCACTGGTATACCAGATGTAATCCTAAAACCTATGCAGTCAGATTTAGTATGTGGCAAGTGATTTTTAGGCCAAATTTCAGACTTATAGACCAATATTTGGTACTGGTTTGGGCTGATTTACATCTATTTTTGGCTATATTTAGAACACTATTTTGGTGAAATATTTTCTGATTAGACATGTAATGCTCCAAATGTGCCTAAAATATCCTCATTAATTATTAGAATATGCATAAAATTAAATTTTGGCTTCAGATTGGCAATATTAGAATATACTTGACATCTTCCACCTGAGGGGTGACCTGGGGGCCCCCCCACACCCCGAAAATTGAAATTTTTAATGTGGCCCTCGAGTATGCCAGCCTAATACAAATTCATTCTCTGATATAAACTGAGTTTCCTGTAAAAATTTCAGCCAGATTGACCAACTTTAAGGGGTGGTTTGGGCTGATCTGGCATTTTACCTATCCCTCGCCAACTACACTCCCTGAACCTGTACTTTGGGCTACATATGTATTTATGAAGGAACACACTACTAAAATTCATTTCAGGGGCGACTCCTGTGTGATTCAATATGGTTTTCAAACTTGAATCTACATTAATTGAGAATATATCAGCATTTCCTGATACAGCCATCTGAGGCTGTATTTTCGCCTTCCTGGATCACATGTGACACATATGACACCACTGGTATACCAGATGTAATCCTAAAACCTATGCAGTCAGATTTAGTATGTGGCAAGTGATTTTTAGGCCAAATTTCAGACTTATAGACCAATATTTGGTACTGGTTTGGGCTGATTTACATCTATTTTTGGCTATATTTAGAACACTATTTTGGTGCAATATTTTCTGATTAGACATGTAATGCTCCAAATGTGCCTAAAATATCCTCATTAATTATTAGAATATGCATAAAATTAAATTTTGGCTTCAGATTGGCAATATTAGAATATACTTGACGTCTTCCACCTGAGGGGTGACCTGGGGCCCCTAACACCCCGAAAATTGAAATTTTTAATGTGGCCCTCGAGTATGCCAGCCTAATACAAATTCATTCTATGATATAAACTGAGTTTCCTGTAAAAATTTCAGCCAGATTGACCAACTTTAACGGGTGGTTTGGGCTGATCCGGCATTTTACCTATCCATTGCCAACTACACTCCCTGAACCTGTACTTTGGGCTACATATGTATTTATGAAGGAACACACTACTAAAATTTATTTCAGGGGCGACTCCTGTGTGATTCAATATGGTTTTCAACCTTGAATCTACATTAATTGAGAATATATCAGCATTTCCTGATACAGCCATCTGAGGCTGTATTTTCGCCTTCCTGGATCACATATGACACATATGACACCACTGGTATACCAGATGTAATCCTAAAACCTATGCAGTCAGATTTAGTATGTGGCAAGTGATTTTTAGGCCAAATTTCAGACTTATAGACCAATATTTGGTACTGGTTTGGGCTGATTTACATCTATTTTTGGCTATATTTAGAACACTATTTTGGTGCAATATTTTCTGATTAGACATGTAATGCTCCAAATGTGCCTAAAATATCCTCATTAATTATTAGAATATGCATAAAATTAAATTTTGGCTTCAGATTGGCAATATTAGAATATACTTGACATCTTCCACCTGAGGGGTGACCTGGGGCCCCCCACACCCCGAAAATTGAAATTTATAATGTGGCCCTCGAGTATGCCAGCCTAATACAAATTCATTCTATGATATAAACTGAGTTTCCTGTAAAAATTTCAGCCAGATTGACCAACTTTAAGGGGTGGTTTGGGATGATCTGGCATTTTACCTATCCCTCGCCAACTACACTCCCTGAACCTGTACTTTGGGCTACATATGTATTTATGAAGGAACACACTACTAAAATTTATTTCAGGGGCGACTCCTGTGTGATTCAATATGGTTTTCAACCTTGAATCTACCTTAATTGAGAATATATCAGCATTTCCTGATACAGCCATCTGAGGCTGTATTTTCGCCTTCCTGGAACACATATGACACATATGACACCACTGGTATACCAGATGTAATCCTAAAACCTATGCAGTCAGATTTAGTATGTGGCAAGTGATTTTTAGGCCAAATTTCAGACTTATAGACCAATATTTGGTACTGGTTTGGGCTGATTTACATCTATTTTTGGCTATATTTAGAACACTATTTTGGTGCAATATTTTCTGATTAGACATGTAATGCTCCAAATGTGCCTAAAATATCCTCAATAATTATTAGAATACGCACAAAATTAAATTTTGGCTTCAGATTGGCAATATTATAATATACTTGACATCTTCCACCTGAGGAGTGACCTGGGGACCCCCACACCCCGGAAATTGAAATTTATAATGTGGCCCTCGAGTATGCCAGCCTAATACAAATTCATTCTCTGATATAAACTGAGTTTCCTGTAAAAATTTCAGCCAGATTGACCAACTTTAAGGGGTGGTTTGGGCTGATCTGGCATTTTACCTATCCATCGCCAACTACACTCCCTGAACCTGTACTTTGGGCTACATATGTATTTATGAAGGAACACACTACTAAAATTCATTTCAGGGGCGACTCCTGTGTGATTCAATATGGTTTTCAACCTTGAATCTACCTTAATTGAGAATATATCAGCATTTCCTGATACAGCCATCTGAGGCTGTATTTTCGCCTTCCTGGATCACATATGACACATATGACACCACTGGTATACCAGATGTAATCCTAAAACCTATGCAGTCAGATTTAGTATGTGGCAAGTGATTTTTAGGCCAAATTTCAGACTTATAGACCAATATTTGGTACTGGTTTGGGCTGATTTACATCTATTTTTGGCTATATTTAGAACACTATTTTGGTGCAATATTTTCTGATTAGACATGTAATGCTCCAAATGTGCCTAAAATATCCTCATTAATTATTAGAATATGCACAAAATTAAATTTTGGCTTCAGATTGGCAATATTAGAATATACTTGACATCTTCCACCTGAGGGGTGACCTGGGGTCCCCCACACCCCGGAAATTGAAATTTTTAATGTGGCCGTCAAGTATGCCAGCCTAATACAAATTCATTCTATGATATAAACTGAGTTTTCTGTAAAAATTTCAGCCAGATTGACCAACTTTAAGGGGTGGTTTGGGCTGATCTGGCATTTTACCTATCCCTCGCCAACTACACTCCCTGAACCTGTACTTTGGGCTACATATGTATTTATGAAGGAACACACTACTAAAATTCATTTCAGGGCCGACTCCTGTGTGACTCAATATGGTTTTCAACCTTGAATCTACCTTAATTGAGAATATATCAGCATTTCCTGATACAGCCATGTGAGGCTGTATTTTCGCCTTCCTGGATCACATATGACACATATGACACCACTGGTATACCAGATGTAATCCTAAAACCTATGCAGTCAGATTTAGTATGTGGCAAGTGATTTTTAGGCCAAATTTCAGACTTATAGACCAATATTTGGTACTGCTTTGGGCTGATTTACATCTATTTTGGGCTATATTTAGAACACTATTTTGGTGCAATATTTTCTGATTAGACATGTAATGCTCCAAATGTGCCTAAAATATCCTCATTAATTATTAGAATATGCATAAAATGAAATTTTGGCTTCAGATTGGCAATATTAGAATATACTTGACATCTTCCACCTGAGGGGTGACCTGGGGCCCCTAACACCCCGAAAATTGAAATTTTTAATGTGGCCCTCGAGTATGCCAGCCTAATACAAATTCATTCTATGATATAAACTAAGTTTCCTGTAAAAATTTCAGCCAGATTGACCAACTTTAAGGGGTGGTTTGGGCTGATCCGGCATTTTACCTATCCATCGCCAACTACACTCCCTGAACCTGTACTTTGGGCTACATATGTATTTATGAAGGAACACACTACTAAAATTCATTTCAGGGGCGACTCCTGTGTGATTCAATATGGTTTTCAACCTTGAATCTACCTTAATTGAGAATATATCAGCATTTCCTGATACAGCCATCTGAGGCTGTATTTTCGCCTTCCTGGATCACATATGACACATATGACACCACTGGTATACCAGATGTAATCCTAAAACCTATGCAGTCAGATTTAGTATGTGGCAAGTGATTTTTAGGCCAAATTTCAGACTTATAGACCAATATTTGGTACTGGTTTGGGCTGATTTACATCTATTTTTGGCTATATTTAGAACACTATTTTGGTGCAATATTTTCTGATTAGACATGTAATGCTCCAAATGTGCCTAAAATATCCTCATTAATTATTAGAATATGCACAAAATTAAATTTTGGCTTCAGATTGGCAATATTAGAATATACTTGACATCTTCCACCTGAGGGGTGACCTGGGGTCCCCCACACCCCGGAAATTGAAATTTTTAATGTGGCCGTCAAGTATGCCAGCCTAATACAAATTCATTCTATGATATAAACTGAGTTTTCTGTAAAAATTTCAGCCAGATTGACCAACTTTAAGGGGTGGTTTGGGCTGATCTGGCATTTTACCTATCCCTCGCCAACTACACTCCCTGAACCTGTACTTTGGGCTACATATGTATTTATGAAGGAACACACTACTAAAATTCATTTCAGGGCCGACTCCTGTGTGACTCAATATGGTTTTCAACCTTGAATCTACCTTAATTGAGAATATATCAGCATTTCCTGATACAGCCATGTGAGGCTGTATTTTCGCCTTCCTGGATCACATATGACACATATGACACCACTGGTATACCAGATGTAATCCTAAAACCTATGCAGTCAGATTTAGTATGTGGCAAGTGATTTTTAGGCCAAATTTCAGACTTATAGACCAATATTTGGTACTGCTTTGGGCTGATTTACATCTATTTTGGGCTATATTTAGAACACTATTTTGGTGCAATATTTTCTGATTAGACATGTAATGCTCCAAATGTGCCTAAAATATCCTCATTAATTATTAGAATATGCATAAAATGAAATTTTGGCTTCAGATTGGCAATATTAGAATATACTTGACATCTTCCACCTGAGGGGTGACCTGGGGCCCCTAACACCCCGAAAATTGAAATTTTTAATGTGGCCCTCGAGTATGCCAGCCTAATACAAATTCATTCTATGATATAAACTAAGTTTCCTGTAAAAATTTCAGCCAGATTGACCAACTTTAAGGGGTGGTTTGGGCTGATCCGGCATTTTACCTATCCATCGCCAACTACACTCCCTGAACCTGTACTTTGGGCTACATATGTATTTATGAAGGAACACACTACTAAAATTCATTTCAGGGGCGACTCCTGTGTGATTCAATATGGTTTTCAACCTTGAATCTACCTTAATTGAGAATATATCAGCATTTCCTGATACAGCCATCTGAGGCTGTATTTTCGCCTTTCTGGATCACATATAACACATATGACACCACTGGTATACCAGATGTAATCCTAAAACCTATGCAGTCAGATTTAGTATGTGGCAAGTGATTTTTAGGCCAAATTTCAGACTTATAGACCAATATTTGGTACTGGTTTGGGCTGATTTACATCTATTTTTGGCTATATTTAGAACACTATTTTGGTGAAATATTTTCTGATTAGACATGTAATGCTCCAAATGTGCCTAAAATATCCTCATTAATTATTAGAATATGCATAAAATTAAATTTTGGCTTCAGATTGGCAATATCAGAATATACTTGACATCTTCCACCTGAGGGGTGACCTGGGGGCCCCCCCACACCCCGAAAATTGAAATTTTTAATGTGGCCCTCGAGTATGCCAGCCTAATACAAATTCATTCTCTGATATAAACTGAGTTTCCTGTAAAGATTTCAGCCAGATTGACCAACTTTAAGGGGTGGTTTGGGCTGATCTGGCATTTTACCTATCCCTCGCCAACTACACTCCCTGAACCTGTACTTTGGGCTACATATGTATTTATGAAGGAACACACTACTAAAATTCATTTCAGGGGCGACTCCTGTGTGATTCAATATGGTTTTCAACCTTGAATCTACATTAATTGAGAATATATCAGCATTTCCTGATACAGCCATCTGAGGCTGTATTTTCGCCTTCCTGGATCACATGTGACACATATGACACCACTGGTATACCAGATGTAATCCTAAAACCTATGCAGTCAGATTTAGTATGTGGCAAGTGATTTTTAGGCCAAATTTCAGACTTATAGACCAATATTTGGTACTGGTTTGGGCTGATTTACATCTATTTTTGGCTATATTTAGAACACTATTTTGGTGCAATATTTTCTGATTAGACATGTAATGCTCCAAATGTGCCTAAAATATCCTCATTAATTATTAGAATATGCATAAAATTAAATTTTGGCTTCAGATTGGCAATATTAGAATATACTTGACATCTTCCACCTGAGGGGTGACCTGGGGCCCCCCACACCCCGAAAATTGAAATTTATAATGTGGCCCTCGAGTATGCCAGCCTAATACAAATTCATTCTATGATATAAACTGAGTTTCCTGTAAAAATTTCAGCCAGATTGACCAACTTTAAGGGGTGGTTTGGGCTGATCTGGCATTTTACCTATCCCTCGCCAACTACACTCCCTGAACCTGTACTTTGGGCTACATATGTATTTATGAAGGAAAACACTACTAAAATTCATTTCAGGGGCGACTCCTGTGTGATTCAATATGGTTTTCAACCTTGAATCTACCTTAATTGAGAATATATCAGCATTTCCTGATACAGCCATCTGAGGCTGTATTTTCGCCTTCCTGGATCACATATGACACATATGACACCACTGGTATACCAGATGTAATCCTAAAACCTATGCAGTCAGATTTAGTATGTGGCAAGTGATTTTTAGGCCAAATTTCAGACTTATAGACCAATATTTGGTACTGGTTTGGGCTGATTTACATCTATTTTTGGCTATATTTAGAACACTATTTTGGTGCAATATTTTCTGATTAGACATGTAATGCTCCAAATGTGCCTAAAATATCCTCAATAATTATTAGAATATGCACAAAATTAAATTTTGGCTTCAGATTGGCAATATTAGAATATACTTGATATCTTCCACCTGAGGAGTGACCTGGGGCCCCCCCAAACCCCGGAAATTGAAATTTTTAATGTGGCCCTCGAGTATGCCAGCCTAATACAAATTCATTCTCTGATATAAACTGAGTTTCCTGTAAAAATTTCATCCAGATTGACCAACTTTAAGGGGTGGTTTGGGCTGATCTGGCATTTTACCTATCCATCGCCAACTACACTCCCTGAACCTGTACTTTGGGCTACATATGTATTTATGAAGGAACACACTACTAAAATTCATTTCAGGGGCGACTCCTGTGTGATTCAATATGGTTTTCAACCTTGAATCTACCTTAATTGAGAATATATCAGCATTTCCTGATACAGCCATCTGAGGCTGTATTTTCGCCTTCCTGGATCACATATGACACATATGACACCACTGGTATACCAGATGTAATCCTAAAACCTATGCAGTCAGATTTAGTATGTGGCAAGTGATTTTTAAACCAAATTTCAGACTTATAGACCAATATTTGGTACTGGTTTGGGCTGATTTACATCTATTTTTGGCTATATTTAGAACACTATTTTGGTGCAATATTTTCTGATTAGACATGTAATGCTCCAAATGTGCCTAAAATATCCTCATTAATTATTAGAATATGCACAAAATTAAATTTTGGCTTCAGATTGGCAATATTAGAATATACTTGACATCTTCCACCTGAGGGGTGACCTGGGGTCCCCCACACCCCGGAAATTGAAATTTTTAATGTGGCCGTCGAGTATGCCAGCCTAATACAAATTCATTCTATGATATAAACTGAGTTTTCTGTAAAAATTTCAGCCAGATTGACCAACTTTAAGGGGTGGTTTGGGCTGATCTGGCATTTTACCTATCCCTCGCCAACTACACTCCCTGAACCTGTACTTTGGGCTACATATGTATTTATGAAGGAACACACTACTAAAATTCGTTTCAGGGGCGACTCCTGTGTGACTCAATATGGTTTTCAACCTTGAATCTACCTTAATTGAGAATATATCAGCATTTCCTGATACAGCCATGTGAGGCTGTATTTTCGCCTTCCTGGAACACATATGACACATATGACACCACTGGTATACCAGATGTAATCCTAAAACCTATGCAGTCAGATTTAGTATGTGGCAAGTGATTTTTAGGCCAAATTTCAGACTTATAGACCAATATTTGGTACTGGTTTGGGCTGATTTACATCTATTTTCGGCTATATTTAGAACACTATTTTAGTACAATATTTTCTGATTAGACATGTAATGCTCCAAATGTGCCTAAAATATCCTCATTAATTATTAGAATATGCATAAAATTAAATTTTGGCTTCAGATTGGCAATATTAGAATATACTTGACATCTTCCACCTGAGGGGTGACCTGGGGCCCCTAACACCCCGAAAATTGAAATTTTTAATGTGGCCCTCGAGTATGCCAGCCTAATACAAATTCATTCTATGATATAAACTGAGTTTCCTGTAAAAATTTCAGCCAGATTGACCAACTTTAAGGGGTGGTTTGGGCTGATCCGGCATTTTACCTATCCATCGCAAACTACACTCCCTGAACCTGTACTTTGGGCTACATATGTATTTATGAAGGAACACACTACTAAAATTCATTTCAGGGGCGACTCCTGTGTGATTCAATATGGTTTTCAAACTTGAATCTACATTAATTGAGAATATATCAGCATTTCCTGATACAGCCATCTGAGGCTGTATTTTCGCCTTCCTGGATCACATGTGACACATATGACACCACTGGTATACCAGATGTAATCCTAAAACCTATGCAGTCAGATTTAGTATGTGGCAAGTGATTTTTAGGCCAAATTTCAGACTTATAGACCAATATTTGGTACTGGTTTGGGCTGATTTACATCTATTTTTGGCTATATTTAGAACACTATTTTGGTGCAATATTTTCTGATTAGACATGTAATGCTCCAAATGTGCCTAAAATATCCTCATTAATTATTAGAATATGCACAAAATTAAATTTTGGCTTCAGATTGGCAATATTAGAATATACTTGACATCTTCCACCTGAGGGGTGACCTGGGGTCCCCCACACCCCGGAAATTGAAATTTTTAATGTGGCCGTCAAGTATGCCAGCCTAATACAAATTCATTCTATGATATAAACTGAGTTTTCTGTAAAAATTTCAGCCAGATTGACCAACTTTAAGGGGTGGTTTGGGCTGATCTGGCATTTTACCTATCCCTCGCCAACTACACTCCCTGAACCTGTACTTTGGGCTACATATGTATTTATGAAGGAACACACTACTAAAATTCATTTCAGGGGCGACTCCTGTGTGACTCAATATGGTTTTCAACCTTGAATCTACCTTAATTGAGAATATATCAGCATTTCCTGATACAGCCATGTGAGGCTGTATTTTCGCCTTCCTGGATCACATATGACACATATGACACCACTGGTATACCAGATGTAATCCTAAAACCTATGCAGTCAGATTTAGTATGTGGCAAGTGATTTTTAGGCCAAATTTCAGACTTATAGACCAATATTTGGTACTGCTTTGGGCTGATTTACATCTATTTTGGGCTATATTTAGAACACTATTTTGGTGCAATATTTTCTGATTAGACATGTAATGCTCCAAATGTGCCTAAAATATCCTCATTAATTATTAGAATATGCATAAAATTAAATTTTGGCTTCAGATTGGCAATATTAGAATATACTTGACATCTTCCACCTGAGGGGTGACCTGGGGCCCCTAACACCCCGAAAATTGAAATTTTTAATGTGGCCCTCGAGTATGCCAGCCTAATACAAATTCATTCTATGATATAAACTGAGTTTCCTGTAAAAATTTCAGCCAGATTGACCAACTTTAAGGGGTGGTTTGGGCTGATCCGGCATTTTACCTATCCATCGCCAACTACACTCCCTGAACCTGTACTTTGGGCTACATATGTATTTATGAAGGAACACACTACTAAAATTCATTTCAGGGGCGACTCCTGTGTGATTCAATATGGTTTTCAACCTTGAATCTACCTTAATTGAGAATATATCAGCATTTCCTGATACAGCCATCTGAGGCTGTATTTTCGCCTTTCTGGATCACATATAACACATATGACACCACTGGTATACCAGATGTAATCCTAAAACCTATGCAGTCAGATTTAGTATGTGGCAAGTGATTTTTAGGCCAAATTTCAGACTTATAGACCAATATTTGGTACTGGTTTGGGCTGATTTACATCTATTTTTGGCTATATTTAGAACACTATTTTGGTGAAATATTTTCTGATTAGACATGTAATGCTCCAAATGTGCCTAAAATATCCTCATTAATTATTAGAATATGCATAAAATTAAATTTTGGCTTCAGATTGGCAATATTAGAATATACTTGACATCTTCCACCTGAGGGGTGACCTGGGGGCCCCCCCACACCCCGAAAATTGAAATTTTTAATGTGGCCCTCGAGTATGCCAGCCTAATACAAATTCATTCTCTGATATAAACTGAGTTTCCTGTAAAAATTTCAGCCAGATTGACCAACTTTAAGGGGTGGTTTGGGCTGATCTGGCATTTTACCTATCCCTCGCCAACTACACTCCCTGAACCTGTACTTTGGGCTACATATGTATTTATGAAGGAACACACTACTAAAATTCATTTCAGGGGCGACTCCTGTGTGATTCAATATGGTTTTCAACCTTGAATCTACATTAATTGAGAATATATCAGCATTTCCTGATACAGCCATCTGAGGCTGTATTTTCGCCTTCCTGGATCACATGTGACACATATGACACCACTGGTATACCAGATGTAATCCTAAAACCTATGCAGTCAGATTTAGTATGTGGCAAGTGATTTTTAGGCCAAATTTCAGACTTATAGACCAATATTTGGTACTGGTTTGGGCTGATTTACATCTATTTTTGGCTATATTTAGAACACTATTTTGGTGCAATATTTTCTGATTAGACATGTAATGCTCCAAATGTGCCTAAAATATCCTCATTAATTATTAGAATATGCATAAAATTAAATTTTGGCTTCAGATTGGCAATATTAGAATATACTTGACGTCTTCCACCTGAGGGGTGACCTGGGGCCCCTAACACCCCGAAAATTGAAATTTTTAATGTGGCCCTCGAGTATGCCAGCCTAATACAAATTCATTCTATGATATAAACTGAGTTTCCTGTAAAAATTTCAGCCAGATTGACCAACTTTAAGGGGTGGTTTGGGCTGATCCGGCATTTTACCTATCCATTGCCAACTACACTCCCTGAACCTGTACTTTGGGCTACATATGTATTTATGAAGGAACACACTACTAAAATTTATTTCAGGGGCGACTCCTGTGTGATTCAATATGGTTTTCAACCTTGAATCTACCTTAATTGAGAATATATCAGCATTTCCTGATACAGCCATCTGAGGCTGTATTTTCGCCTTCCTGGATCACATATGACACATATGACACCACTGGTATACCAGATGTAATCCTAAAACCTATGCAGTCAGATTTAGTATGTGGCAAGTGATTTTTAGGCCAAATTTCAGACTTATAGACCAATATTTGGTACTGGTTTGGGCTGATTTACATCTATTTTTGGCTATATTTAGAACACTATTTTGGTGCAATATTTTCTGATTAGACATGTAATGCTCCAAATGTGCCTAAAATATCCTCATTAATTATTAGAATATGCATAAAATTAAATTTTGGCTTCAGATTGGCAATATTAGAATATACTTGACATCTTCCACCTGAGGGGTGACCTGGGGCCCCCCACACCCCGAAAATTGAAATTTATAATGTGGCCCTCGAGTATGCCAGCCTAATACAAATTCATTCTATGATATAAACTGAGTTTCCTGTAAAAATTTCAGCCAGATTGACCAACTTTAAGGGGTGGTTTGGGCTGATCTGGCATTTTACCTATCCCTCGCCAACTACACTCCCTGAACCTGTACTTTGGGCTACATATGTATTTATGAAGGAAAACACTACTAAAATTCATTTCAGGGGCGACTCCTGTGTGATTCAATATGGTTTTCAACCTTGAATCTACCTTAATTGAGAATATATCAGCATTTCCTGATACAGCCATCTGAGGCTGTATTTTCGCCTTCTTGGATCACATATGACACATATGACACCACTGGTATACCAGATGTAATCCTAAAACCTATGCAGTCAGATTTAGTATGTGGCAAGTGATTTTTAGGCCAAATTTCAGACTTATAGACCAATATTTGGTACTGGTTTGGGCTGATTTACATCTATTTTTGGCTATATTTAGAACACTATTTTGGTGCAATATTTTCTGATTAGACATGTAATGCTCCAAATGTGCCTAAAATATCCTCAATAATTATTAGAATATGCACAAAATTAAATTTTGGCTTCAGATTGGCAATATTAGAATATACTTGATATCTTCCACCTGAGGAGTGACCTGGGGCCCCCCCAAACCCCGGAAATTGAAATTTTTAATGTGGCCCTCGAGTATGCCAGCCTAATACAAATTCATTCTCTGATATAAACTGAGTTTCCTGTAAAAATTTCATCCAGATTGACCAACTTTAAGGGGTGGTTTGGGCTGATCTGGCATTTTACCTATCCATCGCCAACTACACTCCCTGAACCTGTACTTTGGGCTACATATGTATTTATGAAGGAACACACTACTAAAATTCATTTCAGGGGCGACTCCTGTGTGATTCAATATGGTTTTCAACCTTGAATCTACCTTAATTGAGAATATATCAGCATTTCCTGATACAGCCATCTGAGGCTGTATTTTCGCCTTCCTGGATCACATATGACACATATGACACCACTGGTATACCAGATGTAATCCTAAAACCTATGCAGTCTGATTTAGTATGTGGCAAGTGATTTTTAAACCAAATTTCAGACTTATAGACCAATATTTGGTACTGGTTTGGGCTGATTTACATCTATTTTTGGCTATATTTAGAACACTATTTTGGTGCAATATTTTCTGATTAGACATGTAATGCTCCAAATGTGCCTAAAATATCCTCATTAATTATTAGAATATGCACAAAATTAAATTTTGGCTTCAGATTGGCAATATTAGAATATACTTGACATCTTCCACCTGAGGGGTGACCTGGGGTCCCCCACACCCCGGAAATTGAAATTTTTAATGTGGCCGTCGAGTATGCCAGCCTAATACAAATTCATTCTATGATATAAACTGAGTTTTCTGTAAAAATTTCAGCCAGATTGACCAACTTTAAGGGGTGGTTTGGGCTGATCTGGCATTTTACCTATCCCTCGCCAACTACACTCCCTGAACCTGTACTTTGGGCTACATATGTATTTATGAAGGAACACACTACTAAAATTCATTTCAGGGGCGACTCCTGTGTGACTCAATATGGTTTTCAACCTTCAATCTACCTTAATTGAGAATATATCAGCATTTCCTGATACAGCCATGTGAGGCTGTATTTTCGCCTTCCTGGAACACATATGACACATATGACACCACTGGTATACCAGATGTAATCCTAAAACCTATGCAGTCAGATTTAGTATGTGGCAAGTGATTTTTAGGCCAAATTTCAGACTTATAGACCAATATTTGGTACTGGTTTGGGCTGATTTACATTTATTTTCGGCTATATTTAGAACACTATTTTAGTACAATATTTTCTGATTAGACATGTAATGCTCCAAATGTGCCTAAAATATCCTCATTAATTATTAGAATATGCATAAAATTAAATTTTGGCTTCAGATTGGCAATATTAGAATATACTTGACATCTTCCACCTGAGGGGTGACCTGGGGCCCCTAACACCCCGAAAATTGAAATTTTTAATGTGGCCCTCGAGTATGCCAGCCTAATACAAATTCATTCTATGATATAAACTGAGTTTCCTGTAAAAATTTCAGCCAGATTGACCAACTTTAAGGGGTGGTTTGGGCTGATCCGGCATTTTACCTATCCATCGCAAACTACACTCCCTGAACCTGTACTTTGGGCTACATATGTATTTATGAAGGAACACACTACTAAAATTTATTTCAGGGGCGACTCCTGTGTGATTCAATATGGTTTTCAACCTTGAATCTACCTTAATTGAGAATATATCAGCATTTCCTGATACAGCCATCTGAGGCTGTATTTTCGCCTTTCTGGATCACATATAACACATATGACACCACTGGTATACCAGATGTAATCCTAAAACCTATGCAGTCAGATTTAGTATGTGGCAAGTGATTTTTAGGCCAAATTTCAGACTTATAGACCAATATTTGGTACTGGTTTGGGCTGATTTACATCTATTTTTGGCTATATTTAGAACACTATTTTGGTGAAATATTTTCTGATTAGACATGTAATGCTCCAAATGTGCCTAAAATATCCTCATTAATTATTAGAATATGCATAAAATTAAATTTTGGCTTCAGATTGGCAATATTAGAATATACTTGACATCTTCCACCTGAGGGGTGACCTGGGGCCCCTAACACCCCGAAAATTGAAATTTTTAATGTGGCCCTCGAGTATGCCAGCCTAATACAAATTCATTCTATGATATAAACTGAGTTTCCTGTAAAAATTTCAGCCAGATTGACCAACTTTAAGGGGTGGTTTGGGCTGATCCGGCATTTTACCTATCCATCGCCAACTACACTCCCTGAACCTGTACTTTGGGCTACATATGTATTTATGAAGGAACACACTACTAAAATTTATTTCAGGGGCGACTCCTGTGTGATTCAATATGGTTTTCAACCTTGAATCTACCTTAATTGAGAATATATCAGCATTTCCTGATACAGCCATCTGAGGCTGTATTTTCGCCTTTCTGGATCACATATAACACATATGACACCACTGGTATACCAGATGTAATCCTAAAACCTATGCAGTCAGATTTAGTATGTGGCAAGTGATTTTTAGGCCAAATTTCAGACTTATAGACCAATATTTGGTACTGGTTTGGGCTGATTTACATCTATTTTTGGCTATATTTAGAACACTATTTTGGTGAAATATTTTCTGATTAGACATGTAATGCTCCAAATGTGCCTAAAATATCCTCATTAATTATTAGAATATGCATAAAATTAAATTTTGGCTTCAGATTGGCAATATTAGAATATACTTGACATCTTCCACCTGAGGGGTGACCTGGGGGCCCCCCCACACCCCGGAAATTGAAATTTTTAATGTGGCCCTCGAGTATGCCAGCCTAATACAAATTCATTCTCTGATATAAACTGAGTTTCCTGTAAAAATTTCAGCCAGATTGACCAACTTTAAGGGGTGGTTTGGGCTGATCTGGCATTTTACCTATCCCTCGCCAACTACACTCCCTGAACCTGTACTTTGGGCTACATATGTATTTATGAAGGAACACACTACTAAAATTCATTTCAGGGGCGACTCCTGTGTGATTCAATATGGTTTTCAACCTTGAATCTACATTAATTGAGAATATATCAGCATTTCCTGATACAGCCATCTGAGGCTGTATTTTCGCCTTCCTGGATCACATGTGACACATATGACACCACTGGTATACCAGATGTAATCCTAAAACCTATGCAGTCAGATTTAGAATGTGGCAAGTGATTTTTAGGCCAAATTTCAGACTTATAGACCAATATTTGGTACTGGTTTGGGCTGATTTACATCTATTTTTGGCTATATTTAGAACACTATTTTGGTGCAATATTTTCTGATTAGACATGTAATGCTCCAAATGTGCCTAAAATATCCTCATTAATTATTAGAATATGCATAAAATTAAATTTTGGCTTCAGATTGGCAATATTAGAATATACTTGACATCTTCCACCTGAGGGGTGACCTGGGGCCCCCCACACCCCGAAAATTGAAATTTTTAATGTGGCCCTCGAGTATGCCAGCCTAATACAAATTCATTCTATGATATAAACTGAGTTTCCTGTAAAAATTTCAGCCAGATTGACCAACTTTAAGGGGTGGTTTGGGCTGATCTGGCATTTTACCTATCCCTCGCCAACTACACTCCCTGAACCTGTACTTTGGGCTACATATGTATTTATGAAGGAACACACTACTAAAATTCATTTCAGGGGCGACTCCTGTGTGATTCAATATGGTTTTCAACCTTGAATCTACCTTAATTGAGAATATATCAGCATTTCCTGATACAGCCATCTGAGGCTGTATTTTCGCCTTCCTGGATCACATATGACACATATGACACCACTGGTATACCAGATGTAATCCTAAAACCTATGCAGTCAGATTTAGTATGTGGCAAGTGATTTTTAGGCCAAATTTCAGACTTATAGACCAATATTTGGTACTGGTTTGGGCTGATTTACATCTATTTTTGGCTATATTTAGAACACTATTTTGGTGCAATATTTTCTGATTAGACATGTAATGCTCCAAATGTGCCTAAAATATCCTTAATAATTATTAGAATACGCACAAAATTAAATTTTGGCTTCAGATTGGCAATATTATAATATACTTGACATCTTCCACCTGAGGAGTGACCTGGGGACCCCCACACCCCGGAAATTGAAATTTATAATGTGGCCCTCGAGTATGCCAGCCTAATACAAATTCATTCTATGATATAAACTGAGTTTCCTGTAAAAATTTCAGCCAGATTGACCAACTTTAAGGGGTGGTTTGGGCTGATCCGGCATTTTACCTATCCATCGCCAACTACACTCCCTGAACCTGTACTTTGGGCTACATATGTATTTATGAAGGAACACACTACTAAAATTTATTTCAGGGGCGACTCCTGTGTGATTCAATATGGTTTTCAACCTTGAATCTACCTTAATTGAGAATATATCAGCATTTCCTGATACAGCCATCTGAGGCTGTATTTTCGCCTTCCTGGAACACATATGACACATATGACACCACTGGTATACCAGATGTAATCCTAAAACCTATGCAGTCAGATTTAGTATGTGGCAAGTGATTTTTAGGCCAAATTTCAGACTTATAGACCAATATTTGGTACTGGTTTGGGCTGATTTACATCTATTTTTGGCTATATTTAGAACACTATTTTGGTGCAATATTTTCTGATTAGACATGTAATGCTCCAAATGTGCCTAAAATATCCTCATTAATTATTAGAATATGCATAAAATTAAATTTTGGCTTCAGATTGGCAATATTAGAATATACTTGACATCTTCCACCTGAGGGGTGACCTGGGGCCCCCCACACCCCGAAAATTGAAATTTTTAATGTGGCCCTCGAGTATGCCAGCCTAATACAAATTCATTCTATGATATAAACTGAGTTTTCTGTAAAAATTTCAGCCAGATTGACCAACTTTAAGGGGTGGTTTGGGCTGATCTGGCATTTTACCTGTCCCTCGCCAACTACACTCCCTGAACCTGTACTTTGGGCTACATATGTATTTATGAAGGAACACACTACTAAAATTCATTTCAGGGGCGACTCCTGTGTGACTCAATATGGTTTTCAACCTTGAATCTACCTTAATTGAGAATATATCAGCATTTCCTGATACAGCCATGTGAGGCTGTATTTTCGCCTTCCTGGATCACATATGACACATATGACACCACTGGTATACCAGATGTAATCCTAAAACCTATGCAGTCAGATTTAGTATGTGGCAAGTGATTTTTAGGCCAAATTTCAGACTTATAGACCAATATTTGGTACTGGTTTGGGCTGATTTACATCTATTTTCGGCTATATTTAGAACACTATTTTGGTGCAATATTTTCTGATTAGACATGTAATGCTCCAAATGTGCCTAAAATATCCTCATTAATTATTAGAATATGCATAAAATTAAATTTTGGCTTCAGATTGGCAATATTAGAATATACTTGACATCTTCCACCTGAGGGGTGACCTGGGGGCCCCCCCACACCCCGGAAATTGAAATTTTTAATGTGGCCCTCGAGTATGCCAGCCTAATACAAATTTATTCTCTGATATAAACTGAGTTTCCTGTAAAAATTTCAGCCAGATTGACCAACTTTAAGGGGTGGTTTGGGCTGATCTGGCATTTTACCTATCCCTCGCCAACTACACTCCCTGAACCTGTACTTTGGGCTACATATGTATTTATGAAGGAACACACTACTAAAATTCATTTCAGGGGCGACTCCTGTGTGATTCAATATGGTTTTCAACCTTGAATCTACATTAATTGAGAATATATCAGCATTTCCTGATACAGCCATCTGAGGCTGTATTTTCGCCTTCCTGGATCACATGTGACACATATGACACCACTGGTATACCAGATGTAATCCTAAAACCTATGCAGTCAGATTTAGTATGTGGCAAGTGATTTTTAGGCCAAATTTCAGACTTATAGACCAATATTTGGTACTGGTTTGGGCTGATTTACATCTATTTTCGGCTATATTTAGAACACTATTTTGGTGCAATATTTTCTGATTAGACATGTAATGCTCCAAATGTGCCTAAAATATCCTCATTAATTATTAGAATATGCATAAAATTAAATTTTGGCTTCAGATTGGCAATATTAGAATATACTTGACATCTTCCACCTGAGGGGTGACCTGGGGCCCCTAACACCCCGAAAATTGAAATTTTTAATGTGGCCCTCGAGTATGCCAGCGTAATACAAATTCATTCTATGATATAAACTGAGTTTCCTGTAAAATTTCAGCCAGATTGACCAACTTTAAGGGGTGGTTTGGGCTGATCTGGCATTTTACCTATCCCTCGCCAACTACACTCCCTGAACCTGTACTTTGGGCTACATATGTATTTATGAAGAAACACACTACTAAAATTCATTTCAGGGGCGACTCCTGTGTGATTCAATATGGTTTTCAACCTTGAATCTACCTTAATTGAGAATATATCAGCATTTCCTGATACAGCCATCTGAGGCTGTATTTTCGCCTTCCTGGATCACATATGACACATATGACACCACTGGTATACCAGATGTAATCCTAAAACCTATGCAGTCAGATTTAGTATGTGGCAAGTGATTTTTAGGCCAAATTTCAGACTTATAGACCAATATTTGGTACTGGTTTGGGCTGATTTACATCTATTTTTGGCTATATTTAGAACACTATTTTGGTGCAATATTTTCTGATTAGACATGTAATGCTCCAAATGTGCCTAAAATATCCTCAATAATTATTAGAATACGCACAAAATTAAATTTTGGCTTCAGATTGGCAATATTATAATATACTTGACATCTTCCACCTGAGGAGTGACCTGGGGACCCCCACACCCCGGAAATTGAAATTTATAATGTGGCCCTTGAGTATGCCAGCCTAATACAAATTCATTCTATGATATAAACTGAGTTTCCTGTAAAAATTTCAGCCAGATTGACCAACTTTAAGGGGTGGTTTGGGCTGATCCGGCATTTTACCTATCCATCGCCAACTACACTCCCTGAACCTGTACTTTGGGCTACATATGTATTTATGAAGGAACACACTACTAAAATTTATTTCAGGGGCGACTCCTGTGTGATTCAATATGGTTTTCAACCTTGAATCTACCTTAATTGAGAATATATCAGCATTTCCTGATACAGCCATCTGAGGCTGTATTTTCGCCTTCCTGGAACACATATGACACATATGACACCACTGGTATACCAGATGTAATCCTAAAACCTATGCAGTCAGATTTAGTATGTGGCAAGTGATTTTTAGGCCAAATTTCAGACTTATAGACCAATATTTGGTACTGGTTTGGGCTGATTTACATCTATTTTTGGCTATATTTAGAACACTATTTTGGTGCAATATTTTCTGATTAGACATGTAATGCTCCAAATGTGCCTAAAATATCCTCATTAATTATTAGAATATGCATAAAATTAAATTTTGGCTTCAGATTGGCAATATTAGAATATACTTGACATCTTCCACCTGAGGGGTGACCTGGGGCCCCCCACACCCCGAAAATTGAAATTTTTAATGTGGCCCTCGAGTATGCCAGCCTAATACAAATTCATTCTATGATATAAACTGAGTTTCCTGTAAAAATTTCAGCCAGATTGACCAACTTTAAGGGGTGGTTTGGGCTGATCTGGCATTTTACCTATCCCTCGCCAACTACACTCCCTGAACCTGTACTTTGGGCTACATATGTATTTATGAAGGAACACACTACTAAAATTCATTTCAGGGGCGACTCCTGTGTGACTCAATATGGTTTTCAACCTTGAATCTACCTTAATTGAGAATATATCAGCATTTCCTGATACAGCCATGTGAGGCTGTATTTTCGCCTTCCTGGATCACATGTGACACATATGACACCACTGGTATACCAGATGTAATCCTAAAACCTATGCAGTCAGATTTAGTATGTGGCAAGTGATTTTTAGGCCAAATTTCAGACTTATAGACCAATATTTGGTACTGGTTTGGGCTGATTTACATCTATTTTCGGCTATATTTAGAACACTATTTTGGTGCAATATTTTCTGATTAGACATGTAATGCTCCAAATGTGCCTAAAATATCCTCATTAATTATTAGAATATGCATAAAATTAAATTTTGGCTTCAGATTGGCAATATTAGAATATACTTGACATCTTCCACCTGAGGGGTGACCTGGGGCCCCTAACACCCCGAAAATTGAAATTTTTAATGTGGCCCTCGAGTATGCCAGCCTAATACAAATTCATTCTATGATATAAACTGAGTTTCCTGTAAAAATTTCAGCCAGATTGACCAACTTTAAGGGGTGGTTTGGGCTGATCTGGCATTTTACCTATCCCTCGCCAACTACACTCCCTGAACCTGTACTTTGGGCTACATATGTATTTATGAAGGAACACACTACTAAAATTCATTTCAGGGGCGACTCCTGTGTGACTCAATATGGTTTTCAACCTTGAATCTACCTTAATTGAGAATATATCAGCATTTCCTGATACAGCCATGTGAGGCTGTATTTTCGCCTTCCTGGATCACATATGACACATATGACACCACTGGTATACCAGATGTAATCCTAAAACCTATGCAGTCAGATTTAGTATGTGGCAAGTGATTTTTAGGCCAAATTTCAGACTTATAGACCAATATTTGGTACTGGTTTGGGCTGATTTACATCTATTTTTGGCTATATTTAGAACACTATTTTGGTGCAATATTTTCTGATTAGACATGTAATGCTCCAAATGTGCCTAAAATATCCTCAATAATTATTAGAATACGCACAAAATTAAATTTTGGCTTCAGATTGGCAATATTATAATATACTTGACATCTTCCACCTGAGGAGTGACCTGGGGACCCCCACACCCCGGAAATTGAAATTTATAATGTGGCCCTCGAGTATGCCAGCCTAATACAAATTCATTCTCTGATATAAACTGAGTTTTCTGTAAAAATTTCAGCCAGATTGACCAACTTTAAGGGGTGGTTTGGGCTGATCTGGCATTTTACCTATCCCTCGCCAACTACACTCCCTGAACCTGTACTTTGGGCTACATATGTATTTATGAAGGAACACACTACTAAAATTCATTTCAGGGGCGACTCCTGTGTGATTCAATATGGTTTTCAACCTTGAATCTACCTTAATTGAGAATATATCAGCATTTCCTGATACAGCCATCTGAGGCTGTATTTTCGCCTTCCTGGATCACATATGACACATATGACACCACTGGTATACCAGATGTAATCCTAAAACCTATGCAGTCAGATTTAGTATGTGGCAAGTGATTTTTAGGCCAAATTTCAGACTTATAGACCAATATTTGGTACTGGTTTGGGCTGATTTACATCTATTTTTGGCTATATTTAGAACACTATTTTGGTGCAATATTTTCTGATTAGACATGTAATGCTCCAAATGTGCCTAAAATATCCTCATTAATTATTAGAATATGCATAAAATTAAATTTTGGCTTCAGATTGGCAATATTAGAATATACTTGACATCTTCCACCTGAGGGGTGACCTGGGGCCCCCCACACCCCGAAAATTGAAATTTTTAATGTGGCCCTCGAGTATGCCAGCCTAATACAAATTCATTCTATGATATAAACTGAGTTTCCTGTAAAAATTTCAGCCAGATTGACCAACTTTAAGGGGTGGTTTGGGCTGATCTGGCATTTTACCTATCCCTCGCCAACTACACTCCCTGAACCTGTACTTTGGGCTACATATGTATTTATGAAGGAAAACACTACTAAAATTCATTTCAGGAGCGACTCCTGTGTGATTCAATATGGTTTTCAACCTTGAATCTACCTTAATTGAGAATATATCAGCATTTCCTGATACAGCCATCTGAGGCTGTATTTTCGCCTTCCTGGATCACATATGACACATATGACACCACTGGTATACCAGATGTAATCCTAAAACCTATGCAGTCAGATTTAGTATGTGGCAAGTGATTTTTAGGCCAAATTTCAGACTTATAGACCAATATTTGGTACTGGTTTGGGCTGATTTACATCTATTTTTGGCTATATTTAGAACACTATTTTGGTGCAATATTTTCTGATTAGACATGTAATGCTCCAAATGTGCCTAAAATATCCTCAATAATTATTAGAATACGCACAAAATTAAATTTTGGCTTCAGATTGGCAATATTATAATATACTTGACATCTTCCACCTGAGGAGTGACCTGGGGACCCCCACACCCCGGAAATTGAAATTTATAATGTGGCCCTCGAGTATGCCAGCCTAATACAAATTCATTCTATGATATAAACTGAGTTTCCTGTAAAAATTTCAGCCAGATTGACCAACTTTAAGGGGTGGTTTGGGCTGATCCGGCATTTTACCTATCCATCGCCAACTACACTCCCTGAACCTGTACTTTGGGCTACATATGTATTTATGAAGGAACACACTACTAAAATTTATTTCAGGGGCGACTCCTGTGTGATTCAATATGGTTTTCAACCTTGAATCTACCTTAATTGAGAATATATCAGCATTTCCTGATACAGCCATCTGAGGCTGTATTTTCGCCTTCCTGGAACACATATGACACATATGACACCACTGGTATACCAGATGTAATCCTAAAACCTATGCAGTCAGATTTAGTATGTGGCAAATGATTTTTAGGCCAAATTTCAGACTTATAGACCAATATTTGGTACTGGTTTGGGCTGATTTACATCTATTTTTGGCTATATTTAGAACACTATTTTGGTGCAATATTTTCTGATTAGACATGTAATGCTCCAAATGTGCCTAAAATATCCTCATTAATTATTAGAATATGCATAAAATTAAATTTTGGCTTCAGATTGGCAATATTAGAATATACTTGACATCTTCCACCTGAGGGGTGACCTGGGGCCCCCCACACCCCGAAAATTGAAATTTTTAATGTGGCCCTCGAGTATGCCAGCCTAATACAAATTCATTCTATGATATAAACTGAGTTTCCTGTAAAAATTTCAGCCAGATTGACCAACTTTAAGGGGTGGTTTGGGCTGATCTGGCATTTTACCTATCCCTCGCCAACTACACTCCCTGAACCTGTACTTTGGGCTACATATGTATTTATGAAGGAACACACTACTAAAATTCATTTCAGGGGCGACTCCTGTGTGATTCAATATGGTTTTCAACCTTGAATCTACCTTAATTGAGAATATATCAGCATTTCCTGATACAGCCATCTGAGGCTGTATTTTCGCCTTCCTGGATCACATATGACACATATGACACCACTGGTATACCAGATGTAATCCTAAAACCTATGCAGTCAGATTTAGTATGTGGCAAGTGATTTTTAGGCCAAATTTCAGACTTATAGACCAATATTTGGTACTGGTTTGGGCTGATTTACATCTATTTTTGGCTATATTTAGAACACTATTTTGGTGCAATATTTTCTGATTAGACATGTAATGCTCCAAATGTGCCTAAAATATCCTCAATAATTATTAGAATACGCACAAAATTAAATTTTGGCTTCAGATTGGCAATATTATAATATACTTGACATCTTCCACCTGAGGAGTGACCTGGGGACCCCCACACCCCGGAAATTGAAATTTATAATGTGGCCCTCGAGTATGCCAGCCTAATACAAATTCATTCTATGATATAAACTGAGTTTCCTGTAAAAATTTCAGCCAGATTGACCAACTTTAAGGGGTGGTTTGGGCTGATCCGGCATTTTACCTATCCATCGCCAACTACACTCCCTGAACCTGTACTTTGGGCTACATATGTATTTATGAAGGAACACACTACTAAAATTTATTTCAGGGGCGACTCCTGTGTGATTCAATATGGTTTTCAACCTTGAATCTACCTTAATTGAGAATATATCAGCATTTCCTGATACAGCCATCTGAGGCTGTATTTTCGCCTTCCTGGAACACATATGACACCACTGGTATACCAGATGTAATCCTAAAACCTATGCAGTCAGATTTAGTATGTGGCAAGTGATTTTTAGGCCAAATTTCAGACTTATAGACCAATATTTGGTACTGGTTTGGGCTGATTTACATCTATTTTTGGCTATATTTAGAACACTATTTTGGTGCAATATTTTCTGATTAGACATGTAATGCTCCAAATGTGCCTAAAATATCCTCATTAATTATTAGAATATGCATAAAATTAAATTTTGGCTTCAGATTGGCAATATTAGAATATACTTGACATCTTCCACCTGAGGGGTGACCTGGGGCCCCCCACACCCCGAAAATTGAAATTTTTAATGTGGCCCTCGAGTATGCCAGCCTAATACAAATTCATTCTATGATATAAACTGAGTTTCCTGTAAAAATTTCAGCCAGATTGACCAACTTTAAGGGGTGGTTTGGGCTGATCTGGCATTTTACCTATCCCTCGCCAACTACACTCCCTGAACCTGTACTTTGGGCTACATATGTATTTATGAAGGAACACACTACTAAAATTCATTTCAGGGGCGACTCCTGTGTGATTCAATATGGTTTTCAACCTTGAATCTACCTTAATTGAGAATATATCAGCATTTCCTGATACAGCCATCTGAGGCTGTATTTTCGCCTTCCTGGATCACATATGACACATATGACACCACTGGTATACCAGATGTAATCCTAAAACCTATGCAGTCAGATTTAGTATGTGGCAAGTGATTTTTAGGCCAAATTTCAGACTTATAGACCAATATTTGGTACTGGTTTGGGCTGATTTACATCTATTTTTGGCTATATTTAGAACACTATTTTGGTGCAATATTTTCTGATTAGACATGTAATGCTCCAAATGTGCCTAAAATATCCTCAATAATTATTAGAATACGCACAAAATTAAATTTTGGCTTCAGATTGGCAATATTATAATATACTTGACATCTTCCACCTGAGGAGTGACCTGGGGACCCCCACACCCCGGAAATTGAAATTTATAATGTGGCCCTCGAGTATGCCAGCCTAATACAAATTCATTCTCTGATATAAACTGAGTTTTCTGTAAAAATTTCAGCCAGATTGACCAACTTTAAGGGGTGGTTTGGGCTGATCTGGCATTTTACCTATCCCTCGCCAACTACACTCCCTGAACCTGTACTTTGGGCTACATATGTATTTATGAAGGAACACACTACTAAAATTCATTTCAGGGGCGACTCCTGTGTGATTCAATATGGTTTTCAACCTTGAATCTACCTTAATTGAGAATATATCAGCATTTCCTGATACAGCCATCTGAGGCTGTATTTTCGCCTTCCTGGATCACATATGACACATATGACACCACTGGTATACCAGATGTAATCCTAAAACCTATGCAGTCAGATTTAGTATGTGGCAAGTGATTTTTAGGCCAAATTTCAGACTTATAGACCAATATTTGGTACTGGTTTGGGCTGATTTACATCTATTTTTGGCTATATTTAGAACACTATTTTGGTGCAATATTTTCTGATTAGACATGTAATGCTCCAAATGTGCCTAAAATATCCTCATTAATTATTAGAATATGCATAAAATTAAATTTTGGCTTCAGATTGGCAATATTAGAATATACTTGACATCTTCCACCTGAGGGGTGACCTGGGGCCCCCCACACCCCGAAAATTGAAATTTTTAATGTGGCCCTCGAGTATGCCAGCCTAATACAAATTCATTCTATGATATAAACTGAGTTTCCTGTAAAAATTTCAGCCAGATTGACCAACTTTAAGGGGTGGTTTGGGCTGATCTGGCATTTTACCTATCCCTCGCCAACTACACTCCCTGAACCTGTACTTTGGGCTACATATGTATTTTTGAAGGAAAACACTACTAAAATTCGTTTCAGGAGCGACTCCTGTGTGATTCAATATGGTTTTCAACCTTGAATCTACCTTAATTGAGAATATATCAGCATTTCCTGATACAGCCATCTGAGGCTGTATTTTCGCCTTCCTGGATCACATATGACACATATGACACCACTGGTATACCAGATGTAATCCTAAAACCTATGCAGTCAGATTTAGTATGTGGCAAGTGATTTTTAGGCCAAATTTCAGACTTATAGACCAATATTTGGTACTGGTTTGGGCTGATTTACATCTATTTTTGGCTATATTTAGAAAACTATTTTGGTGCAATATTTTCTGATTAGACATGTAATGCTCCAAATGTGCCTAAAATATCCTCAATAATTATTAGAATACGCACAAAATTAAATTTTGGCTTCAGATTGGCAATATTATAATATACTTGACATCTTCCACCTGAGGAGTGACCTGGGGACCCCCACACCCCGGAAATTGAAATTTATAATGTGGCCCTCGAGTATGCCAGCCTAATACAAATTCATTCTATGATATAAACTGAGTTTCCTGTAAAAATTTCAGCCAGATTGACCAACTTTAAGGGGTGGTTTGGGCTGATCCGGCATTTTACCTATCCATCGCCAACTACACTCCCTGAACCTGTACTTTGGGCTACATATGTATTTATGAAGGAACACACTACTAAAATTTATTTCAGGGGCGACTCCTGTGTGATTCAATATGGTTTTCAACCTTGAATCTACCTTAATTGAGAATATATCAGCATTTCCTGATACAGCCATCTGAGGCTGTATTTTCGCCTTCCTGGAACACATATGACACATATGACACCACTGGTATACCAGATGTAATCCTAAAACCTATGCAGTCAGATTTAGTATGTGGCAAGTGATTTTTAGGCCAAATTTCAGACTTATAGACCAATATTTGGTACTGGTTTGGGCTGATTTACATCTATTTTTGGCTATATTTAGAACACTATTTTGGTGCAATATTTTCTGATTAGACATGTAATGCTCCAAATGTGCCTAAAATATCCTCATTAATTATTAGAATATGCATAAAATTAAATTTTGGCTTCAGATTGGCAATATTAGAATATACTTGACATCTTCCACCTGAGGGGTGACCTGGGGCCCCCCACACCCCGAAAATTGAAATTTTTAATGTGGCCCTCGAGTATGCCAGCCTAATACAAATTCATTCTATGATATAAACTGAGTTTCCTGTAAAAATTTCAGCCAGATTGACCAACTTTAAGGGGTGGTTTGGGCTGATCTGGCATTTTACCTATCCCTCGCCAACTACACTCCCTGAACCTGTACTTTGGGCTACATATGTATTTATGAAGGAACACACTACTAAAATTCATTTCAGGGGCGACTCCTGTGTGATTCAATATGGTTTTCAACCTTGAATCTACCTTAATTGAGAATATATCAGCATTTCCTGATACAGCCATCTGAGGCTGTATTTTCGCCTTCCTGGATCACATATGACACATATGACACCACTGGTATACCAGATGTAATCCTAAAACCTATGCAGTCAGATTTAGTATGTGGCAAGTGATTTTTAGGCCAAATTTCAGACTTATAGACCAATATTTGGTACTGGTTTGGGCTGATTTACATCTATTTTTGGCTATATTTAGAACACTATTTTGGTGCAATATTTTCTGATTAGACATGTAATGCTCCAAATGTGCCTAAAATATCCTCAATAATTATTAGAATACGCACAAAATTAAATTTTGGCTTCAGATTGGCAATATTATAATATACTTGACATCTACCACCTGAGGAGTGACCTGGGGACCCCCACACCCCGGAAATTGAAATTTATAATGTGGCCCTCGAGTATGCCAGCCTAATACAAATTCATTCTCTGATATAAACTGAGTTTTCTGTAAAAATTTCAGCCAGATTGACCAACTTTAAGGGGTGGTTTGGGCTGATCTGGCATTTTACCTATCCCTCGCCAACTACACTCCCTGAACCTGTACTTTGGGCTACATATGTATTTATGAAGGAACACACTACTAAAATTCATTTCAGGGGCGACTCCTGTGTGATTCAATATGGTTTTCAACCTTGAATCTACCTTAATTGAGAATATATCAGCATTTCCTGATACAGCCATCTGAGGCTGTATTTTCGCCTTCCTGGATCACATATGACACATATGACACCACTGGTATACCAGATGTAATCCTAAAACCTATGCAGTCAGATTTAGTATGTGGCAAGTGATTTTTAGGCCAAATTTCAGACTTATAGACCAATATTTGGTACTGGTTTGGGCTGATTTACATCTATTTTTGGCTATATTTAGAACACTATTTTGGTGCAATATTTTCTGATTAGACATGTAATGCTCCAAATGTGCCTAAAATATCCTCATTAATTATTAGAATATGCATAAAATTAAATTTTGGCTTCAGATTGGCAATATTAGAATATACTTGACATCTTCCACCTGAGGGGTGACCTGGGGCCCCCCACACCCCGAAAATTGAAATTTTTAATGTGGCCCTCGAGTATGCCAGCCTAATACAAATTCATTCTATGATATAAACTGAGTTTCCTGTAAAAATTTCAGCCAGATTGACCAACTTTAAGGGGTGGTTTGGGCTGATCTGGCATTTTACCTATCCCTCGCCAACTACACTCCCTGAACCTGTACTTTGGGCTACATATGTATTTATGAAGGAAAACACTACTAAAATTCATTTCAGGAGCGACTCCTGTGTGATTCAATATGGTTTTCAACCTTGAATCTACCTTAATTGAGAATATATCAGCATTTCCTGATACAGCCATCTGAGGCTGTATTTTCGCCTTCCTGGATCACATATGACACATATGACACCACTGGTATACCAGATGTAATCCTAAAACCTATGCAGTCAGATTTAGTATGTGGCAAGTGATTTTTAGGCCAAATTTCAGACTTATAGACCAATATTTGGTACTGGTTTGGGCTGATTTACATCTATTTTTGGCTATATTTAGAACACTATTTTGGTGCAATATTTTCTGATTAGACATGTAATGCTCCAAATGTGCCTAAAATATCCTCAATAATTATTAGAATACGCACAAAATTAAATTTTGGCTTCAGATTGGCAATATTATAATATACTTGACATCTTCCACCTGAGGAGTGACCTGGGGACCCCCACACCCCGGAAATTGAAATTTATAATGTGGCCCTCGAGTATGCCAGCCTAATACAAATTCATTCTATGATATAAACTGAGTTTCCTGTAAAAATTTCAGCCAGATTGACCAACTTTAAGGGGTGGTTTGGGCTGATCCGGCATTTTACCTATCCATCGCCAACTACACTCCCTGAACCTGTACTTTGGGCTACATATGTATTTATGAAGGAACACACTACTAAAATTTATTTCAGGGGCGACTCCTGTGTGATTCAATATGGTTTTCAACCTTGAATCTACCTTAATTGAGAATATATCAGCATTTCCTGATACAGCCATCTGAGGCTGTATTTTCGCCTTCCTGGAACACATATGACACATATGACACCACTGGTATACCAGATGTAATCCTAAAACCTATGCAGTCAGATTTAGTATGTGGCAAGTGATTTTTAGGCCAAATTTCAGACTTATAGACCAATATTTGGTACTGGTTTGGGCTGATTTACATCTATTTTTGGCTATATTTAGAACACTATTTTGGTGCAATATTTTCTGATTAGACATGTAATGCTCCAAATGTGCCTAAAATATCCTCATTAATTATTAGAATATGCATAAAATTAAATTTTGGCTTCAGATTGGCAATATTAGAATATACTTGACATCTTCCACCTGAGGGGTGACCTGGGGCCCCCCACACCCCGAAAATTGAAATTTTTAATGTGGCCCTCGAGTATGCCAGCCTAATACAAATTCATTCTATGATATAAACTGAGTTTCCTGTAAAAATTTCAGCCAGATTGACCAACTTTAAGGGGTGGTTTGGGCTGATCTGGCATTTTACCTATCCCTCGCCAACTACACTCCCTGAACCTGTACTTTGGGCTACATATGTATTTATGAAGGAACACACTACTAAAATTCATTTCAGGGGCGACTCCTGTGTGATTCAATATGGTTTTCAACCTTGAATCTACCTTAATTGAGAATATATCAGCATTTCCTGATACAGCCATCTGAGGCTGTATTTTCGCCTTCCTGGATCACATATGACACATATGACACCACTGGTATACCAGATGTAATCCTAAAACCTATGCAGTCAGATTTAGTATGTGGCAAGTGATTTTTAGGCCAAATTTCAGACTTATAGACCAATATTTGGTACTGGTTTGGGCTGATTTACATCTATTTTTGGCTATATTTAGAACACTATTTTGGTGAAATATTTTCTGATTAGACATGTAATGCTCCAAATGTGCCTAAAATATCCTCAATAATTATTAGAATACGCACAAAATTAAATTTTGGCTTCAGATTGGCAATATTATAATATACTTGACATCTTCCACCTGAGGAGTGACCTGGGGACCCCCACACCCCGGAAATTGAAATTTATAATGTGGCCCTCGAGTATGCCAGCCTAATACAAATTCATTCTCTGATATAAACTGAGTTTTCTGTAAAAATTTCAGCCAGATTGACCAACTTTAAGGGGTGGTTTGGGCTGATCTGGCATTTTACCTATCCCTCGCCAACTACACTCCCTGAACCTGTACTTTGGGCTACATATGTATTTATGAAGGAACACACTACTAAAATTCATTTCAGGGGCGACTCCTGTGTGATTCAATATGGTTTTCAACCTTGAATCTACCTTAATTGAGAATATATCAGCATTTCCTGATACAGCCATCTGAGGCTGTATTTTCGCCTTCCTGGATCACATATGACACATATGACACCACTGGTATACCAGATGTAATCCTAAAACCTATGCAGTCAGATTTAGTATGTGGCAAGTGATTTTTAGGCCAAATTTCAGACTTATAGACCAATATTTGGTACTGGTTTGGGCTGATTTACATCTATTTTTGGCTATATTTAGAACACTATTTTGGTGCAATATTTTCTGATTAGACATGTAATGCTCCAAATGTGCCTAAAATATCCTCATTAATTATTAGAATATGCATAAAATTAAATTTTGGCTTCAGATTGGCAATATTAGAATATACTTGACATCTTCCACCTGAGGGGTGACCTGGGGCCCCCCACACCCCGAAAATTGAAATTTTTAATGTGGCCCTCGAGTATGCCAGCCTAATACAAATTCATTCTATGATATAAACTGAGTTTCCTGTAAAAATTTCAGCCAGATTGACCAACTTTAAGGGGTGGTTTGGGTTGATCTGGCATTTTACCTATCCCTCGCCAACTACACTCCCTGAACCTGTACTTTGGGCTACATATGTATTTATGAAGGAAAACACTACTAAAATTCATTTCAGGAGCGACTCCTGTGTGATTCAATATGGTTTTCAACCTTGAATCTACCTTAATTGAGAATATATCAGCATTTCCTGATACAGCCATCTGAGGCTGTATTTTCGCCTTCCTGGATCACATATGACACATATGACACCACTGGTATACCAGATGTAATCCTAAAACCTATGCAGTCAGATTTAGTATGTGGCAAGTTATTTTTAGGCCAAATTTCAGACTTATAGACCAATATTTGGTACTGGTTTGGGCTGATTTACATCTATTTTTGGCTATATTTAGAACACTATTTTGGTGCAATATTTTCTGATTAGACATGTAATGCTCCAAATGTGCCTAAAATATCCTCATTAATTATTAGAATATGCATAAAATTAAATTTTGGCTTCAGATTGGCAATATTAGAATATACTTGACATCTTCCACCTGAGGGGTGACCTGGGGCCCCCCACACCCCGAAAATTGAAATTTTTAATGTGGCCCTCGAGTATGCCAGCCTAATACAAATTCATTCTATGATATAAACTGAGTTTCCTGTAAAAATTTCAGCCAGATTGACCAACTTTAAGGGGTGGTTTGGGCTGATCTGGCATTTTACCTATCCCTCGCCAACTACACTCCCTGAACCTGTACTTTGGGCTACATATGTATTTATGAAGGAAAACACTACTAAAATTCATTTCAGGGGCGACTCCTGTGTGATTCAATATGGTTTTCAACCTTGAATCTACCTTAATTGAGAATATATCAGCATTTCCTGATACAGCCATCTGAGGCTGTATTTTCGCCTTCCTGGATCACATATGACACATATGACACCACTGGTATACCAGATGTAATCCTAAAACCTATGCAGTCAGATTTAGTATGTGGCAAGTGATTTTTAGGCCAAATTTCAGACTTATAGACCAATATTTGGTACTGGTTTGGGCTGATTTACATCTATTTTTGGCTATATTTAGAACACTATTTTGGTGCAATATTTTCTGATTAGACATGTAATGCTCCAAATGTGCCTAAAATATCCTCAATAATTATTAGAATATGCACAAAATTAAATTTTGGCTTCAGATTGGCAATATTAGAATATACTTGATATCTTCCACCTGAGGAGTGACCTGGGGCCCCCCCACACCCCGGAAATTGAAATTTTTAATGTGGCCCTCGAGTATGCCAGCCTAATACAAATTCATTCTCTGATATAAACTGAGTTTCCTGTAAAAATTTCAACCAGATTGACCAACTTTAAGGGGTGGTTTGGGCTGATCTGGCATTTTACCTATCCATCGCCAACTACACTCCCTGAACCTGTACTTTGGGCTACATATGTATTTATGAAGGAACACACTACTAAAATTCATTTCAGGGGCGACTCCTGTGTGATTCAATATGGTTTTCAACCTTGAATCTACCTTAATTGAGAATATATCAGCATTTCCTGATACAGCCATCTGAGGCTGTATTTTCGCCTTCCTGGATCACATATGACACATATGACACCACTGGTATACCAGATGTAATCCTAAAACCTATGCAGTCAGATTTAGTATGTGGCAAGTGATTTTTAAACCAAATTTCAGACTTATAGACCAATATTTGGTACTGGTTTGGGCTGATTTACATCTATTTTTGGCTATATTTAGAACACTATTTTGGTGCAATATTTTCTGATTAGACATGTAATGCTCCAAATGTGCCTAAAATATCCTCATTAATTATTAGAATATGCACAAAATTAAATTTTGGCTTCAGATTGGCAATATTAGAATATACTTGACATCTTCCACCTGAGGGGTGACCTGGGGTCCCCCACACCCCGGAAATTGAAATTTTTAATGTGGCCGTCGAGTATGCCAGCCTAATACAAATTCATTCTATGATATAAACTGAGTTTTCTGTAAAAATTTCAGCCAGATTGACCAACTTTAAGGGGTGGTTTGGGCTGATCTGGCATTTTACCTATCCCTCGCCAACTACACTCCCTGAACCTGTACTTTGGGCTACATATGTATTTATGAAGGAACACACTACTAAAATTCATTTCAGGGGCGACTCCTGTGTGACTCAATATGGTTTTCAACCTTGAATCTACCTTAATTGAGAATATATCAGCATTTCCTGATACAGCCATGTGAGGCTGTATTTTCGCCTTCCTGGATCACATATGACACATATGACACCACTGGTATACCAGATGTAATCCTAAAACCTATGCAGTCAGATTTAGTATGTGGCAAGTGATTTTTAGGCCAAATTTCAGACTTATAGACCAATATTTGGTACTGGTTTGGGCTGATTTACATCTATTTTTGGCTATATTTAGAACACTATTTTGGTGCAATATTTTCTGATTAGACATGTAATGCTCCAAATGTGCCTAAAATATCCTCATTAATTATTAGAATATGCATAAAATTAAATTTTGGCTTCAGATTGGCAATATTAGAATATACTTGACATCTTCCACCTGAGGGGTGACCTGGGGCCCCCCACACCCCGAAAATTGAAATTTTTAATGTGGCCCTCGAGTATGCCAGCCTAATACAAATTCATTCTATGATATAAACTGAGTTTCCTGTAAAAATTTCAGCCAGATTGACCAACTTTAAGGGGTGGTTTGGGCTGATCTGGCATTTTACCTATCCCTCGCCAACTACACTCCCTGAACCTGTACTTTGGGCTACATATGTATTTATGAAGGAAAACACTACTAAAATTCATTTCAGGGGCGACTCCTGTGTGATTCAATATGGTTTTCAACCTTGAATCTACCTTAATTGAGAATATATCAGCATTTCCTGATACAGCCATCTGAGGCTGTATTTTCGCCTTCCTGGATCACATATGACACATATGACACCACTGGTATACCAGATGTAATCCTAAAACCTATGCAGTCAGATTTAGTATGTGGCAAGTGATTTTTAGGCCAAATTTCAGACTTATAGACCAATATTTGGTACTGGTTTGGGCTGATTTACATCTATTTTTGGCTATATTTAGAACACTATTTTGGTGCAATATTTTCTGATTAGACATGTAATGCTCCAAATGTGCCTAAAATATCCTCAATAATTATTAGAATATGCACAAAATTAAATTTTGGCTTCAGATTGGCAATATTAGAATATACTTGATATCTTCCACCTGAGGAGTGACCTGGGGCCCCCCCACACCCCGGAAATTGAAATTTTTAATGTGGCCCTCGAGTATGCCAGCCTAATACAAATTCATTCTCTGATATAAACTGAGTTTCCTGTAAAAATTTCAACCAGATTGACCAACTTTAAGGGGTGGTTTGGGCTGATCTGGCATTTTACCTATCCATCGCCAACTACACTCCCTGAACCTGTACTTTGGGCTACATATGTATTTATGAAGGAACACACTACTAAAATTCATTTCAGGGGCGACTCCTGTGTGATTCAATATGGTTTTCAACCTTGAATCTACCTTAATTGAGAATATATCAGCATTTCCTGATACAGCCATCTGAGGCTGTATTTTCGCCTTCCTGGATCACATATGACACATATGACACCACTGGTATACCAGATGTAATCCTAAAACCTATGCAGTCAGATTTAGTATGTGGCAAGTGATTTTTAAACCAAATTTCAGACTTATAGACCAATATTTGGTACTGGTTTGGGCTGATTTACATCTATTTTTGGCTATATTTAGAACACTATTTTGGTGCAATATTTTCTGATTAGACATGTAATGCTCCAAATGTGCCTAAAATATCCTCATTAATTATTAGAATATGCACAAAATTAAATTTTGGCTTCAGATTGGCAATATTAGAATATACTTTACATCTTCCACCTGAGGGGTGACCTGGGGTCCCCCACACCCCGGAAATTGAAATTTTTAATGTGGCCGTCGAGTATGCCAGCCTAATACAAATTCATTCTATGATATAAACTGAGTTTTCTGTAAAAATTTCAGCCAGATTGACCAACTTTAAGGGGTGGTTTGGGCTGATCTGGCATTTTACCTATCCCTCGCCAACTACACTCCCTGAACCTGTACTTTGGGCTACATATGTATTTATGAAGGAACACACTACTAAAATTCATTTCAGGGGCGACTCCTGTGTGACTCAATATGGTTTTCAACCTTGAATCTACCTTAATTGAGAATATATCAGCATTTCCTGATACAGCCATGTGAGGCTGTATTTTCGCCTTCCTGGATCACATATGACACATATGACACCACTGGTATACCAGATGTAATCCTAAAACCTATGCAGTCAGATTTAGTATGTGGCAAGTGATTTTTAGGCCAAATTTCAGACTTATAGACCAATATTTGGTACTGGTTTGGGCTGATTTACATCTATTTTTGGCTATATTTAGAACACTATTTTGGTGCAATATTTTCTGATTAGACATGTAATGCTCCAAATGTGCCTAAAATATCCTCATTAATTATTAGAATATGCATAAAATTAAATTTTGGCTTCAGATTGGCAATATTAGAATATACTTGACATCTTCCACCTGAGGGGTGACCTGGGGCCCCCCACACCCCGAAAATTGAAATTTTTAATGTGGCCCTCGAGTATGCCAGCCTAATACAAATTCATTCTATGATATAAACTGAGTTTCCTGTAAAAATTTCAGCCAGATTGACCAACTTTAAGGGGTGGTTTGGGCTGATCTGGCATTTTACCTATCCCTCGCCAACTACACTCCCTGAACCTGTACTTTGGGCTACATATGTATTTATGAAGGAAAACACTACTAAAATTCATTTCAGGAGCGACTCCTGTGTGATTCAATATGGTTTTCAACCTTGAATCTACCTTAATTGAGAATATATCAGCATTTCCTGATACAGCCATCTGAGGCTGTATTTTCGCCTTCCTGGATCACATATGACACATATGACACCACTGGTATACCAGATGTAATCCTAAAACCTATGCAGTCAGATTTAGTATGTGGCAAGTTATTTTTAGGCCAAATTTCAGACTTATAGACCAATATTTGGTACTGGTTTGGGCTGATTTACATCTATTTTTGGCTATATTTAGAACACTATTTTGGTGCAATATTTTCTGATTAGACATGTAATGCTCCAAATGTGCCTAAAATATCCTCATTAATTATTAGAATATGCATAAAATTAAATTTTGGCTTCAGATTGGCAATATTAGAATATACTTGACATCTTCCACCTGAGGGGTGACCTGGGGCCCCCCACACCCCGAAAATTGAAATTTTTAATGTGGCCCTCGAGTATGCCAGCCTAATACAAATTCATTCTATGATATAAACTGAGTTTCCTGTAAAAATTTCAGCCAGATTGACCAACTTTAAGGGGTGGTTTGGGCTGATCTGGCATTTTACCTATCCCTCGCCAACTACACTCCCTGAACCTGTACTTTGGGCTACATATGTATTTATGAAGGAAAACACTACTAAAATTCATTTCAGGGGCGACTCCTGTGTGATTCAATATGGTTTTCAACCTTGAATCTACCTTAATTGAGAATATATCAGCATTTCCTGATACAGCCATCTGAGGCTGTATTTTCGCCTTCCTGGATCACATATGACACATATGACACCACTGGTATACCAGATGTAATCCTAAAACCTATGCAGTCAGATTTAGTATGTGGCAAGTGATTTTTAGGCCAAATTTCAGACTTATAGACCAATATTTGGTACTGGTTTGGGCTGATTTACATCTATTTTTGGCTATATTTAGAACACTATTTTGGTGCAATATTTTCTGATTAGACATGTAATGCTCCAAATGTGCCTAAAATATCCTCAATAATTATTAGAATATGCACAAAATTAAATTTTGGCTTCAGATTGGCAATATTAGAATATACTTGATATCTTCCACCTGAGGAGTGACCTGGGGCCCCCCACACCCCGGAAATTGAAATTTTTAATGTGGCCCTCGAGTATGCCAGCCTAATACAAATTCATTCTCTGATATAAACTGAGTTTCCTGTAAAAATTTCAGCCAGATTGACCAACTTTAAGGGGTGGTTTGGGCTGATCTGGCATTTTACCTATCCATCGCCAACTACACTCCCTGAACCTGTACTTTGGGCTACATATGTATTTATGAAGGAACACACTACTAAAATTCATTTCAGGGGCGACTCCTGTGTGATTCAATATGGTTTTCAACCTTGAATCTACCTTAATTGAGAATATATCAGCATTTCCTGATACAGCCATCTGAGGCTGTATTTTCGCCTTCCTGGATCACATATGACACATATGACACCACTGGTATACCAGATGTAATCCTAAAACCTATGCAGTCAGATTTAGTATGTGGCAAGTGATTTTTAAACCAAATTTCAGACTTATAGACCAATATTTGGTACTGGTTTGGGCTGATTTACATCTATTTTTGGCTATATTTAGAACACTATTTTGGTGCAATATTTTCTGATTAGACATGTAATGCTCCAAATGTGCCTAAAATATCCTCATTAATTATTAGAATATGCACAAAATTAAATTTTGGCTTCAGATTGGCAATATTAGAATATACTTGACATCTTCCACCTGAGGGGTGACCTGGGGTCCCCCACACCCCGGAAATTGAAATTTTTAATGTGGCCGTCGAGTATGCCAGCCTAATACAAATTCATTCTATGATATAAACTGAGTTTTCTGTAAAAATTTCAGCCAGATTGACCAACTTTAAGGGGTGGTTTGGGCTGATCTGGCATTTTACCTATCCCTCGCCAACTACACTCCCTGAACCTGTACTTTGGGCTACATATGTATTTATGAAGGAACACACTACTAAAATTCATTTCAGGGGCGACTCCTGTGTGACTCAATATGGTTTTCAACCTTGAATCTACCTTAATTGAGAATATATCAGCATTTCCTGATACAGCCATGTGAGGCTGTATTTTCGCCTTCCTGGATCACATATGACACATATGACACCACTGGTATACCAGATGTAATCCTAAAACCTATGCAGTCAGATTTAGTATGTGGCAAGTGATTTTTAGGCCAAATTTCAGACTTATAGACCAATATTTGGTACTGGTTTGGGCTGATTTACATCTATTTTTGGCTATATTTAGAACACTATTTTGGTGCAATATTTTCTGATTAGACATGTAATGCTCCAAATGTGCCTAAAATATCCTCATTAATTATTAGAATATGCATAAAATTAAATTTTGGCTTCAGATTGGCAATATTAGAATATACTTGACATCTTCCACCTGAGGGGTGACCTGGGGCCCCTAACACCCCGAAAATTGAAATTTTTAATGTGGCCCTCGAGTATGCCAGCCTAATACAAATTCATTCTCTGATATAAACTGAGTTTCCTGTAAAAATTTCAGCCAGATTGACCAACTTTAAGGGGTGGTTTGGGCTGATCTGGCATTTTACCTATCCCTCGCCAACTACACTCCCTGAACCTGTACTTTGGGCTACATATGTATTTATGAAGGAACACACTACTAAAATTCATTTCAGGGGCGACTCCTGTGTGATTCAATATGGTTTTCAACCTTGAATCTACCTTAATTGAGAATATATCAGCATTTCCTGATACAGCCATCTGAGGCTGTATTTTCGCCTTCCTGGATCACATATGACACATATGACACCACTGGTATACCAGATGTAATCCTAAAACCTATACAGTCAGATTTAGTATGTGGCAAGTGATTTTTAGGCCAAATTTCAGACTTATAGACCAATATTTGGTACTGGTTTGGGCTGATTTACATCTATTTTTGGCTATATTTAGAACACTATTTTGGTGCAATATTTTCTGATTAGACATGTAATGCTCCAAATGTGCCTAAAATATCCTCAATAATTATTAGAATACGCACAAAATTAAATTTTGGCTTCAGATTGGCAATATTATAATATACTTGACATCTTCCACCTGAGGAGTGACCTGGGGACCCCCACACCCCGGAAATTGAAATTTATAATGTGGCCCTCGAGTATGCCAGCCTAATACAAATTCATTCTATGATATAAACTGAGTTTCCTGTAAAAATTTCAGCCAGATTGACCAACTTTAAGGGGTGGTTTGGGCTGATCTGGCATTTTACCTATCCCTCGCCAACTACACTCCCTGAACCTGTACTTTGGGCTACATATGTATTTATGAAGGAACACACTACTAAAATTCATTTCAGGAGCGACTCCTGTGTGATTCAATATGGTTTTCAACCTTGAATCTACCTTAATTGAGAATATATCAGCATTTCCTGATACAGCCATCTGAGGCTGTATTTTCGCCTTCCTGGATCACATATGACACATATGACACCACTGGTATACCAGATGTAATCCTAAAACCTATGCAGTCAGATTTAGTATGTGGCAAGTGATTTTTAGGCCAAATTTCAGACTTATAGACCAATATTTGGTACTGGTTTGGGCTGATTTACATCTATTTTTGGCTATATTTAGAACACTATTTTGGTGCAATATTTTCTGATTAGACATGTAATGCTCCAAATGTGCCTAAAATATCCTCAATAATTATTAGAATACGCACAAAATTAAATTTTGGCTTCAGATTGGCAATATTATAATATACTTGACATCTTCCACCTGAGGAGTGACCTGGGGCCCCTAACACCCCGGAAATTGAAATTTATAATGTGGCCCTCGAGTATGCCAGCCTAATACAAATTCATTCTATGATATAAACTGAGTTTCCTGTAAAAATTTCAGCCAGATTGACCAACTTTAAGGGGTGGTTTGGGCTGATCCGGCATTTTACCTATCCATCGCCAACTACACTCCCTGAACCTGTACTTTGGGCTACATATGTATTTATGAAGGAACACACTACTAAAATTTATTTCAGGGGCGACTCCTGTGTGATTCAATATGGTTTTCAACCTTGAATCTACCTTAATTGAGAATATATCAGCATTTCCTGATACAGCCATCTGAGGCTGTATTTTCGCCTTCCTGGAACACATATGACACATATGACACCACTGGTATACCAGATGTAATCCTAAAACCTATGCAGTCAGATTTAGTATGTGGCAAGTGATTTTTAGGCCAAATTTCAGACTTATAGACCAATATTTGGTACTGGTTTGGGCTGATTTACATCTATTTTTGGCTATATTTAGAACACTATTTTGGTGCAATATTTTCTGATTAGACATGTAATGCTCCAAATGTGCCTAAAATATCCTCATTAATTATTAGAATATGCATAAAATTAAATTTTGGCTTCAGATTGGCAATATTAGAATATACTTGACATCTTCCACCTGAGGGGTGACCTGGGGCCCCCCACACCCCGAAAATTGAAATTTTTAATGTGGCCCTCGAGTATGCCAGCCTAATACAAATTCATTCTATGATATAAACTGAGTTTCCTGTAAAAATTTCAGCCAGATTGACCAACTTTAAGGGGTGGTTTGGGCTGATCTGGCATTTTACCTATCCCTCGCCAACTACACTCCCTGAACCTGTACTTTGGGCTACATATGTATTTATGAAGGAACACACTACTAAAATTCATTTCAGGGGCGACTCCTGTGTGATTCAATATGGTTTTCAACCTTGAATCTACCTTAATTGAGAATATATCAGCATTTCCTGATACAGCCATCTGAGGCTGTATTTTCGCCTTCCTGGATCACATATGACACATATGACACCACTGGTATACCAGATGTAATCCTAAAACCTATGCAGTCAGATTTAGTATGTGGCAAGTGATTTTTAGGCCAAATTTCAGACTTATAGACCAATATTTGGTACTGGTTTGGGCTGATTTACATCTATTTTTGGCTATATTTAGAACACTATTTTGGTGCAATATTTTCTGATTAGACATGTAATGCTCCAAATGTGCCTAAAATATCCTCATTAATTATTAGAATATGCATAAAATTAAATTTTGGCTTCAGATTGGCAATATTAGAATATACTTGACATCTTCCACCTGAGGGGTGACCTGGGGCCCCTAACACCCCGAAAATTGAAATTTTTAATGTGGCCCTCGAGTATGCCAGCCTAATACAAATTCATTCTATGATATAAACTGAGTTTCCTGTAAATATTTCAGCCAGATTGACCAACTTTAAGGGGTGGTTTGGGCTGATCCGGCATTTTACCTATCCATCGCCAACTACACTCCCTGAACCTGTACTTTGGGCTACATATGTATTTATGAAGGAACACACTACTAAAATTTATTTCAGGGGCGACTCCTGTGTGATTCAATATGGTTTTCAACCTTGAATCTACCTTAATTGAGAATATATCAGCATTTCCTGATACAGCCATCTGAGGCTGTATTTTCGCCTTTCTGGATCACATATAACACATATGACACCACTGGTATACCAGATGTAATCCTAAAACCTATGCAGTCAGATTTAGTATGTGGCAAGTGATTTTTAGGCCAAATTTCAGACTTATAGACCAATATTTGGTACTGGTTTGGGCTGATTTACATCTATTTTTGGCTATATTTAGAACACTATTTTGGTGAAATATTTTCTGATTAGACATGTAATGCTCCAAATGTGCCTAAAATATCCTCATTAATTATTAGAATATGCATAAAATTAAATTTTGGCTTCAGATTGGCAATATTAGAATATACTTGACATCTTCCACCTGAGGGGTGACCTGGGGGCCCCCCCACACCCCGGAAATTGAAATTTTTAATGTGGCCCTCGAGTATGCCAGCCTAATACAAATTCATTCTCTGATATAAACTGAGTTTCCTGTAAAAATTTCAGCCAGATTGACCAACTTTAAGGGGTGGTTTGGGCTGATCTGGCATTTTACCTATCCCTCGCCAACTACACTCCCTGAACCTGTACTTTGGGCTACATATGTATTTATGAAGGAACACACTACTAAAATTCATTTCAGGGGCGACTCCTGTGTGATTCAATATGGTTTTCAACCTTGAATCTACCTTAATTGAGAATATATCAGCATTTCCTGATACAGCCATCTGAGGCTGTATTTTCGCCTTCCTGGATCACATATGACACATATGACACCACTGGTATACCAGATGTAATCCTAAAACCTATACAGTCAGATTTAGTATGTGGCAAGTGATTTTTAGGCCAAATTTCAGACTTATAGACCAATATTTGGTACTGGTTTGGGCTGATTTACATCTATTTTTGGCTATATTTAGAACACTATTTTGGTGCAATATTTTCTGATTAGACATGTAATGCTCCAAATGTGCCTAAAATATCCTCAATAATTATTAGAATACGCACAAAATTAAATTTTGGCTTCAGATTGGCAATATTATAATATACTTGACATCTTCCACCTGAGGAGTGACCTGGGGACCCCCACACCCCGGAAATTGAAATTTATAATGTGGCCCTCGAGTATGCCAGCCTAATACAAATTCATTCTATGATATAAACTGAGTTTCCTGTAAAAATTTCAGCCAGATTGACCAACTTTAAGGGGTGGTTTGGGCTGATCTGGCATTTTACCTATCCCTCGCCAACTACACTCCCTGAACCTGTACTTTGGGCTACATATGTATTTATGAAGGAACACACTACTAAAATTCATTTCAGGAGCGACTCCTGTGTGATTCAATATGGTTTTCAACCTTGAATCTACCTTAATTGAGAATATATCAGCATTTCCTGATACAGCCATCTGAGGCTGTATTTTCGCCTTCCTGGATCACATATGACACATATGACACCACTGGTATACCAGATGTAATCCTAAAACCTATGCAGTCAGATTTAGTATGTGGCAAGTGATTTTTAGGCCAAATTTCAGACTTATAGACCAATATTTGGTACTGGTTTGGGCTGATTTACATCTATTTTTGGCTATATTTAGAACACTATTTTGGTGCAATATTTTCTGATTAGACATGTAATGCTCCAAATGTGCCTAAAATATCCTCAATAATTATTAGAATACGCACAAAATTAAATTTTGGCTTCAGATTGGCAATATTATAATATACTTGACATCTTCCACCTGAGGAGTGACCTGGGGCCCCTAACACCCCGGAAATTGAAATTTATAATGTGGCCCTCGAGTATGCCAGCCTAATACAAATTCATTCTATGATATAAACTGAGTTTCCTGTAAAAATTTCAGCCAGATTGACCAACTTTAAGGGGTGGTTTGGGCTGATCCGGCATTTTACCTATCCATCGCCAACTACACTCCCTGAACCTGTACTTTGGGCTACATATGTATTTATGAAGGAACACACTACTAAAATTTATTTCAGGGGCGACTCCTGTGTGATTCAATATGGTTTTCAACCTTGAATCTACCTTAATTGAGAATATATCAGCATTTCCTGATACAGCCATCTGAGGCTGTATTTTCGCCTTCCTGGAACACATATGACACATATGACACCACTGGTATACCAGATGTAATCCTAAAACCTATGCAGTCAGATTTAGTATGTGGCAAGTGATTTTTAGGCCAAATTTCAGACTTATAGACCAATATTTGGTACTGGTTTGGGCTGATTTACATCTATTTTTGGCTATATTTAGAACACTATTTTGGTGCAATATTTTCTGATTAGACATGTAATGCTCCAAATGTGCCTAAAATATCCTCATTAATTATTAGAATATGCATAAAATTAAATTTTGGCTTCAGATTGGCAATATTATAATATACTTGACATCTTCCACCTGAGGAGTGACCTGGGGACCCCCACACCCCGGAAATTGAAATTTATAATGTGGCCCTCGAGTATGCCAGCCTAATACAAATTCATTCTATGATATAAACTGAGTTTCCTGTAAAAATTTCAGCCAGATTGACCAACTTTAAGGGGTGGTTTGGGCTGATCTGGCATTTTACCTATCCCTCGCCAACTACACTCCCTGAACCTGTACTTTGGGCTACATATGTATTTATGAAGGAACACACTACTAAAATTCATTTCAGGAGCGATTCCTGTGTGATTCAATATGGTTTTCAACCTTGAATCTACCTTAATTGAGAATATATCAGCATTTCCTGATACAGCCATCTGAGGCTGTATTTTCGCCTTCCTGGATCACATATGACACATATGACACCACTGGTATACCAGATGTAATCCTAAAACCTATGCAGTCAGATTTAGTATGTGGCAAGTGATTTTTAGGCCAAATTTCAGACTTATAGACCAATATTTGGTACTGGTTTGGGCTGATTTACATCTATTTTTGGCTATATTTAGAACACTATTTTGGTGCAATATTTTCTGATTAGACATGTAATGCTCCAAATGTGCCTAAAATATCCTCAATAATTATTAGAATACGCACAAAATTAAATTTTGGCTTCAGATTGGCAATATTATAATATACTTGACATCTTCCACCTGAGGAGTGACCTGGGGCCCCTAACACCCCGGAAATTGAAATTTATAATGTGGCCCTCGAGTATGCCAGCCTAATACAAATTCATTCTATGATATAAACTGAGTTTCCTGTAAAAATTTCAGCCAGATTGACCAACTTTAAGGGGTGGTTTGGGCTGATCCGGCATTTTACCTATCCATCGCCAACTACACTCCCTGAACCTGTACTTTGGGCTACATATGTATTTATGAAGGAACACACTACTAAAATTTATTTCAGGGGCGACTCCTGTGTGATTCAATATGGTTTTCAACCTTGAATCTACCTTAATTGAGAATATATCAGCATTTCCTGATACAGCCATCTGAGGCTGTATTTTCGCCTTCCTGGAACACATATGACACATATGACACCACTGGTATACCAGATGTAATCCTAAAACCTATGCAGTCAGATTTAGTATGTGGCAAGTGATTTTTAGGCCAAATTTCAGACTTATAGACCAATATTTGGTACTGGTTTGGGCTGATTTACATCTATTTTTGGCTATATTTAGAACACTATTTTGGTGCAATATTTTCTGATTAGACATGTAATGCTCCAAATGTGCCTAAAATATCCTCATTAATTATTAGAATATGCATAAAATTAAATTTTGGCTTCAGATTGGCAATATTAGAATATACTTGACATCTTCCACCTGAGGGGTGACCTGGGGCCCCCCACACCCCGAAAATTGAAATTTTTAATGTGGCCCTCGAGTATGCCAGCCTAATACAAATTCATTCTATGATATAAACTGAGTTTCCTGTAAAAATTTCAGCCAGATTGACCAACTTTAAGGGGTGGTTTGGGCTGATCTGGCATTTTACCTATCCCTCGCCAACTACACTCCCTGAACCTGTACTTTGGGCTACATATGTATTTATGAAGGAACACACTACTAAAATTCATTTCAGGGGCGACTCCTGTGTGATTCAATATGGTTTTCAACCTTGAATCTACCTTAATTGAGAATATATCAGCATTTCCTGATACAGCCATCTGAGGCTGTATTTTCGCCTTCCTGGATCACATATGACACATATGACACCACTGGTATACCAGATGTAATCCTAAAACCTATGCAGTCAGATTTAGTATGTGGCAAGTGATTTTTAGGCCAAATTTCAGACTTATAGACCAATATTTGGTACTGGTTTGGGCTGATTTACATCTATTTTTGGCTATATTTAGAACACTATTTTGGTGCAATATTTTCTGATTAGACATGTAATGCTCCAAATGTGCCTAAAATATCCTCAATAATTATTAGAATACGCACAAAATTAAATTTTGGCTTCAGATTGGCAATATTATAATATACTTGACATCTTCCACCTGAGGAGTGACCTGGGGACCCCCACACCCCGGAAATTGAAATTTATAATGTGGCCCTCGAGTATGCCAGCCTAATACAAATTCATTCTCTGATATAAACTGAGTTTTCTGTAAAAATTTCAGCCAGATTGACCAACTTTAAGGGGTGGTTTGGGCTGATCTGGCATTTTACCTATCCCTCGCCAACTACACTCCCTGAACCTGTACTTTGGGCTACATATGTATTTATGAAGGAACACACTACTAAAATTCATTTCAGGGGCGACTCCTGTGTGATTCAATATGGTTTTCAACCTTGAATCTACCTTAATTGAGAATATATCAGCATTTCCTGATACAGCCATCTGAGGCTGTATTTTCGCCTTCCTGGATCACATATGACACATATGACACCACTGGTATACCAGATGTAATCCTAAAACCTATGCAGTCAGATTTAGTATGTGGCAAGTGATTTTTAGGCCAAATTTCAGACTTATAGACCAATATTTGGTACTGGTTTGGGCTGATTTACATCTATTTTTGGCTATATTTAGAACACTATTTTGGTGCAATATTTTCTGATTAGACATGTAATGCTCCAAATGTGCCTAAAATATCCTCATTAATTATTAGAATATGCATAAAATTAAATTTTGGCTTCAGATTGGCAATATTAGAATATACTTGACATCTTCCACCTGAGGGGTGACCTGGGGCCCCCCACACCCCGAAAATTGAAATTTTTAATGTGGCCCTCGAGTATGCCAGCCTAATACAAATTCATTCTATGATATAAACTGAGTTTCCTGTAAAAATTTCAGCCAGATTGACCAACTTTAAGGGGTGGTTTGGGCTGATCTGGCATTTTACCTATCCCTCGCCAACTACACTCCCTGAACCTGTACTTTGGGCTACATATGTATTTATGAAGGAAAACACTACTAAAATTCATTTCAGGAGCGACTCCTGTGTGATTCAATATGGTTTTCAACCTTGAATCTACCTTAATTGAGAATATATCAGCATTTCCTGATACAGCCATCTGAGGCTGTATTTTCGCCTTCCTGGATCACATATGACACCACTGGTATACCAGATGTAATCCTAAAACCTATGCAGTCAGATTTAGTATGTGGCAAGTGATTTTTAGGCCAAATTTCAGACTTATAGACCAATATTTGGTACTGGTTTGGGCTGATTTACATCTATTTTTGGCTATATTTAGAACACTATTTTGGTGCAATATTTTCTGATTAGACATGTAATGCTCCAAATGTGCCTAAAATATCCTCATTAATTATTAGAATATGCATAAAATTAAATTTTGGCTTCAGATTGGCAATATTAGAATATACTTGACATCTTCCACCTGAGGGGTGACCTGGGGCCCCCCACACCCCGAAAATTGAAATTTTTAATGTGGCCCTCGAGTATGCCAGCCTAATACAAATTCATTCTATGATATAAACTGAGTTTCCTGTAAAAATTTCAGCCAGATTGACCAACTTTAAGGGGTGGTTTGGGCTGATCTGGCATTTTACCTATCCCTCGCCAACTACACTCCCTGAACCTGTACTTTGGGCTACATATGTATTTATGAAGGAAAACACTACTAAAATTCATTTCAGGAGCGACTCCTGTGTGATTCAATATGGTTTTCAACCTTGAATCTACCTTAATTGAGAATATATCAGCATTTCCTGATACAGCCATCTGAGGCTGTATTTTCGCCTTCCTGGATCACATATGACACATATGACACCACTGGTATACCAGATGTAATCCTAAAACCTATGCAGTCAGATTTAGTATGTGGCAAGTGATTTTTAGGCCAAATTTCAGACTTATAGACCAATATTTGGTACTGGTTTGGGCTGATTTACATCTATTTTTGGCTATATTTAGAACACTATTTTGGTGCAATATTTTCTGATTAGACATGTAATGCTCCAAATGTGCCTAAAATATCCTCAATAATTATTAGAATACGCACAAAATTAAATTTTGGCTTCAGATTGGCAATATTATAATATACTTGACATCTTCCACCTGAGGAGTGACCTGGGGACCCCCACACCCCGGAAATTGAAATTTATAATGTGGCCCTCGAGTATGCCAGCCTAATACAAATTCATTCTCTGATATAAACTGAGTTTTCTGTAAAAATTTCAGCCAGATTGACCAACTTTAAGGGGTGGTTTGGGCTGATCTGGCATTTTACCTATCCCTCGCCAACTACACTCCCTGAACCTGTACTTTGGGCTACATATGTATTTATGAAGGAACACACTACTAAAATTCATTTCAGGGGCGACTCCTGTGTGATTCAATATGGTTTTCAACCTTGAATCTACCTTAATTGAGAATATATCAGCATTTCCTGATACAGCCATCTGAGGCTGTATTTTCGCCTTCCTGGATCACATATGACACATATGACACCACTGGTATACCAGATGTAATCCTAAAACCTATGCAGTCAGATTTAGTATGTGGCAAGTGATTTTTAGGCCAAATTTCAGACTTATAGACCAATATTTGGTACTGGTTTGGGCTGATTTACATCTATTTTTGGCTATATTTAGAACACTATTTTGGTGCAATATTTTCTGATTTGACATGTAATGCTCCAAATGTGCCTAAAATATCCCCATTAATTATTAGAATATGCATAAAATTAAATTTTGGCTTCAGATTGGCAATATTAGAATATACTTGACATCTTCCACCTGAGGGGTGACCTGGGGCCCCCCACACCCCGAAAATTGAAATTTTTAATGTGGCCCTCGAGTATGCCAGCCTAATACAAATTCATTCTATGATATAAACTGAGTTTCCTGTAAAAATTTCAGCCAGATTGACCAACTTTAAGGGGTGGTTTGGGCTGATCTGGCATTTTACCTATCCCTCGCCAACTACACTCCCTGAACCTGTACTTTGGGCTACATATGTATTTATGAAGGAAAACACTACTAAAATTCATTTCAGGAGCGACTCCTGTGTGATTCAATATGGTTTTCAACCTTGAATCTACCTTAATTGAGAATATATCAGCATTTCCTGATACAGCCATCTGAGGCTGTATTTTCGCCTTCCTGGATCACATATGACACATATGACACCACTGGTATACCAGATGTAATCCTAAAACCTATGCAGTCAGATTTAGTATGTGGCAAGTGATTTTTAGGCCAAATTTCAGACTTATAGACCAATATTTGGTACTGGTTTGGGCTGATTTACATCTATTTTTGGCTATATTTAGAACACTATTTTGGTGCAATATTTTCTGATTAGACATGTAATGCTCCAAATGTGCCTAAAATATCCTCATTAATTATTAGAATATGCATAAAATTAAATTTTGGCTTCAGATTGGCAATATTAGAATATACTTGACATCTTCCACCTGAGGGGTGACCTGGGGCCCCCCACACCCCGAAAATTGAAATTTTTAATGTGGCCCTCGAGTATGCCAGCCTAATACAAATTCATTCTATGATATAAACTGAGTTTCCTGTAAAAATTTCAGCCAGATTGACCAACTTTAAGGGGTGGTTTGGGCTGATCTGGCATTTTACCTATCCCTCGCCAACTACACTCCCTGAACCTGTACTTTGGGCTACATATGTATTTATGAAGGAAAACACTACTAAAATTCATTTCAGGGGCGACTCCTGTGTGATTCAATATGGTTTTCAACCTTGAATCTACCTTAATTGAGAATATATCAGCATTTCCTGATACAGCCATCTGAGGCTGTATTTTCGCCTTCCTGGATCACATATGACACATATGACACCACTGGTATACCAGATGTAATCCTAAAACCTATGCAGTCAGATTTAGTATGTGGCAAGTGATTTTTAGGCCAAATTTCAGACTTATAGACCAATATTTGGTACTGGTTTGGGCTGATTTACATCTATTTTTGGCTATATTTAGAACACTATTTTGGTGCAATATTTTCTGATTAGACATGTAATGCTCCAAATGTGCCTAAAATATCCTCAATAATTATTAGAATATGCACAAAATTAAATTTTGGCTTCAGATTGGCAATATTAGAATATACTTGATATCTTCCACCTGAGGAGTGACCTGGGGCCCCCCCAAACCCCGGAAATTGAAATTTTTAATGTGGCCCTCGAGTATGCCAGCCTAATACAAATTCATTCTCTGATATAAACTGAGTTTCCTGTAAAAATTTCAGCGAGATTGACCAACTTTAAGGGGTGGTTTGGGCTGATCTGGCATTTTACCTATCCATCGCCAACTACACTCCCTGAACCTGTAGTTTGGGCTACATATGTATTTATGAAGGAACACACTACTAAAATTCATTTCAGGGGCGACTCCTGTGTGATTCAATATGGTTTTCAACCTTGAATCTACCTTAATTGAGAATATATCAGCATTTCCTGATACAGCCATCTGAGGCTGTATTTTCGCCTTCCTGGATCACATATGACACATATGACACCACTGGTATACCAGATGTAATCCTAAAACCTATGCAGTCAGATTTAGTATGTGGCAAGTGATTTTTAAACCAAATTTCAGACTTATAGACCAATATTTGGTACTGGTTTGGGCTGATTTACATCTATTTTTGGCTATATTTAGAACACTATTTTGGTGCAATATTTTCTGATTAGACATGTAATGCTCCAAATGTGCCTAAAATATCCTCATTAATTATTAGAATATGCACAAAATTAAATTTTGGCTTCAGATTGGCAATATTAGAATATACTTGACATCTTCCACCTGAGGGGTGACCTGGGGTCCCCCACACCCCGGAAATTGAAATTTTTAATGTGGCCGTCGAGTATGCCAGCCTAATACAAATTCATTCTATGATATAAACTGAGTTTTCTGTAAAAATTTCAGCCAGATTGACCAACTTTAAGGGGTGGTTTGGGCTGATCTGGCATTTTACCTATCCCTCGCCAACTACACTCCCTGAACCTGTACTTTGGGCTACATATGTATTTATGAAGGAACACACTACTAAAATTCATTTCAGGGGTGACTCCTGTGTGACTCAATATGGTTTTCAACCTTGAATCTACCTTAATTGAGAATATATCAGCATTTCCTGATACAGCCATGTGAGGCTGTATTTTCGCCTTCCTGGATCACATATGACACATATGACACCACTGGTATACCAGATGTAATCCTAAAACCTATGCAGTCAGATTTAGTATGTGGCAAGTGATTTTTAGGCCAAATTTCAGACTTATAGACCAATATTTGGTACTGGTTTGGGCTGATTTACATCTATTTTTGGCTATATTTAGAACACTATTTTGGTGCAATATTTTCTGATTAGACATGTAATGCTCCAAATGTGCCTAAAATATCCTCATTAATTATTAGAATATGCATAAAATTAAATTTTGGCTTCAGATTGGCAATATTAGAATATACTTGACATCTTCCACCTGAGGGGTGACCTGGGGCCCCTAACACCCCGAAAATTGAAATTTTTAATGTGGCCCTCGAGTATGCCAGCCTAATACAAATTCATTCTATGATATAAACTGAGTTTCCTGTAAAAATTTCAGCCAGATTGACCAACTTTAAGGGGTGGTTTGGGCTGATCCGGCATTTTACCTATCCATCGCCAACTACACTCCCTGAACCTGTACTTTGGGCTACATATGTATTTATGAAGGAACACACTACTAAAATTTATTTCAGGGGCGACTCCTGTGTGTTTCAATATGGTTTTCAACCTTGAATCTACCTTAATTGAGAATATATCAGCATTTCCTGATACAGCCATCTGAGGCTGTATTTTCGCCTTTCTGGATCACATATAACACATATGACACCACTGGTATACCAGATGTAATCCTAAAACCTATGCAGTCAGATTTAGTATGTGGCAAGTGATTTTTAGGCCAAATTTCAGACTTATAGACCAATATTTGGTACTGGTTTGGGCTGATTTACATCTATTTTTGGCTATATTTAGAACACTATTTTGGTGAAATATTTTCTGATTAGACATGTAATGCTCCAAATGTGCCTAAAATATCCTCATTAATTATTAGAATATGCATAAAATTAAATTTTGGCTTCAGATTGGCAATATTAGAATATACTTGACATCTTCCACCTGAGGGGTGACCTGGGGGCCCCCCCACACCCCGGAAATTGAAATTTTTAATGTGGCCCTCGAGTATGCCAGCCTAATACAAATTCATTCTCTGATATAAACTGAGTTTCCTGTAAAAATTTCAGCCAGATTGACCAACTTTAAGGGGTGGTTTGGGCTGATCTGGCATTTTACCTATCCCTCGCCAACTACACTCCCTGAACCTGTACTTTGGGCTACATATGTATTTATGAAGGAACACACTACTAAAATTCATTTCAGGGGCGACTCCTGTGTGATTCAATATGGTTTTCAACCTTGAATCTACCTTAATTGAGAATATATCAGCATTTCCTGATACAGCCATCTGAGGCTGTATTTTCGCCTTCCTGGATCACATATGACACATATGACACCACTGGTATACCAGATGTAATCCTAAAACCTATGCAGTCAGATTTAGTATGTGGCAAGTGATTTTTAGGCCAAATTTCAGACTTATAGACCAATATTTGGTACTGGTTTGGGCTGATTTACATCTATTTTTGGCTATATTTAGAACACTATTTTGGTGCAATATTTTCTGATTAGACATGTAATGCTCCAAATGTGCCTAAAATATCCTCAATAATTATTAGAATACGCACAAAATTAAATTTTGGCTTCAGATTGGCAATATTATAATATACTTGACATCTTCCACCTGAGGAGTGACCTGGGGACCCCCACACCCCGGAAATTGAAATTTATAATGTGGCCCTCGAGTATGCCAGCCTAATACAAATTCATTCTCTGATATAAATTGAGTTTCCTGTAAAAATTTCAGCCAGATTGACCAATTTTAAGGGGTGGTTTGGGCTGATCTGGCATTTTACCTATCCATCGCCAACTACACTCCCTGAACCTGTACTTTGGGCTACATATGTATTTATGAAGGAACACACTACTAAAATTCATTTCAGGGGCGACTCCTGTGTGATTCAATATGGTTTTCAACCTTGAATCTACCTTAATTGAGAATATATCAGCATTTCCTGATACAGCCATCTGAGGCTGTATTTTCGCCTTCCTGGATCACATATGACACATATGACACCACTGGTATACCAGATGTAATCCTAAAACCTATGCAGTCAGATTTAGTATGTGGCAAGTGATTTTTAGGCCAAATTTCAGACTTATAGACCAATATTTGGTACTGGTTTGGGCTGATTTACATCTATTTTTGGCTATATTTAGAACACTATTTTGGTGCAATATTTTCTGATTAGACATGTAATGCTCCAAATGTGCCTAAAATATCCTCATTAATTATTAGAATATGCACAAAATTAAATTTTGGCTTCAGATTGGCAATATTAGAATATACTTGACATCTTCCACCTGAGGGGTGACCTGGGGTGCCCCACACCCCGGAAATTGAAATTTTTAATGTCGCCGTCGAGTATGCCAGCCTAATACAAATTCATTCTATGATATAAACTGAGTTTTCTGTAAAAATTTCAGCCAGATTGACCAACTTTAAGGGGTGGTTTGGGCTGATCTGGCATTTTACCTATCCCTCGCCAACTACACTCCCTGAACCTGTACTTTGGGCTACATATGTATTTATGAAGGAACACACTACTAAAATTCATTTCAGGGGCGACTCCTGTGTGACTCAATATGGTTTTCAACCTTGAATCTACCTTAATTGAGAATATATCAGCATTTCCTGATACAGCCATGTGAGGCTGTATTTTCGCCTTCCTGGATCACATATGACACATATGACACCACTGGTATACCAGATGTAATCCTAAAACCTATGCAGTCAGATTTAGTATGTGGCAAGTGATTTTTAGGCCAAATTTCAGACTTATAGACCAATATTTGGTACTAGTTTGGGCTGATTTACATCTATTTTGGGCTATATTTAGAACACTATTTTGGTGCAATATTTTCTGATTAGACATGTAATGCTCCAAATGTGCCTAAAATATCCTCATTAATTATTAAAATATGCATAAAATTAAATTTTGGCTTCAGATTGGCAATATTAGAATATACTTGACATCTTCCACCTGAGGGGTGACCTGGGGCCCCTAACACCCCGAAAATTGAAATTTTTAATGTGGCCCTCGAGTATGCCAGCCTAATACAAATTCATTCTATGATATAAACTGAGTTTCCTGTAAAAATTTCAGCCAGATTGACCAACTTTAAGGGGTGGTTTGGGCTAATCCGGCATTTTACCTATCCATCGCCAACTACACTCCCTGAACCTGTACTTTGGGCTACATATGTATTTATGAAGGAACACACTACTAAAATTTATTTCAGGGGCGACTCCTGTGTGATTCAATATGGTTTTCAACCTTGAATCTACCTTAATTGAGAATATATCAGCATTTCCTGATACAGCCATCTGAGGCTGTATTTTCGCCTTTCTGGATCACATATAACACATATGACACCACTGGTATACCAGATGTAATCCTAAAACCTATGCAGTCAGATTTAGTATGTGGCAAGTGATTTTTAGGCCAAATTTCAGACTTATAGACCAATATTTGGTACTGGTTTGGGCTGATTTACATCTATTTTTGGCTATATTTAGAACACTATTTTGGTGAAATATTTTCTGATTAGACATGTAATGCTCCAAATGTGCCTAAAATATCCTCATTAATTATTAGAATATGCATAAAATTAAATTTTGGCTTCAGATTGGCAATATTAGAATATACTTGACATCTTCCACCTGAGGGGTGACCTGGGGGCCCCCCCACACCCCGGAAATTGAAATTTTTAATGTGGCCCTCGAGTATGCCAGCCTAATACAAATTCATTCTCTGATATAAACTGAGTTTCCTGTAAAAATTTCAGCCAGATTGACCAACTTTAAGGGGTGGTTTGGGCTGATCTGGCATTTTACCTATCCCTCGCCAACTACACTCCCTGAACCTGTACTTTGGGCTACATATGTATTTATGAAGGAACACACTACTAAAATTCATTTCAGGGGCGACTCCTGTGTGATTCAATATGGTTTTCAACCTTGAATCTACATTAATTGAGAATATATCAGCATTTCCTGATACAGCCATCTGAGGCTGTATTTTCGCCTTCCTGGATCACATGTGACACATATGACACCACTGGTATACCAGATGTAATCCTAAAACCTATGCAGTCAGATTTAGTATGTGGCAAGTGATTTTTAGGCCAAATTTCAGACTTATAGACCAATATTTGGTACTGGTTTGGGCTGATTTACATCTATTTTGGGCTATATTTAGAACACTATTTTGGTGCAATATTTTCTGATTAGACATGTAATGCTCCAAATGTGCCTAAAATATCCTCATTAATTATTAGAATATGCATAAAATTAAATTTTGGCTTCAGATTGGCAATATTAGAATATACTTGACATCTTCCACCTGAGGGGTGACCTGGGGCCCCTAACACCCCGAAAATTGAAATTTTTAATGTGGCCCTCGAGTATGCCAGCCTAATACAAATTCATTCTATGATATAAACTGAGTTTCCTGTAAAAATTTCAGCCAGATTGACCAACTTTAAGGGGTGGTTTGGGCTGATCCGGCATTTTACCTATCCATCGCCAACTACACTCCCTGAACCTGTACTTTGGGCTACATATGTATTTATGAAGGAACACACTACTAAAATTTATTTCAGGGGCGACTCCTGTGTGATTCAATATGGTTTTCAACCTTGAATCTACCTTAATTGAGAATATATCAGCATTTCCTGATACAGCCATCTGAGGCTGTATTTTCGCCTTCCTGGAACACATATGACACATATGACACCACTGGTATACCAGATGTAATCCTAAAACCTATGCAGTCAGATTTAGTATGTGGCAAGTGATTTTTAGGCCAAATTTCAGACTTATAGACCAATATTTGGTACTGGTTTGGGCTGATTTACATCTATTTTTGGCTATATTTAGAACACTATTTTGGTGCAATATTTTCTGATTAGACATGTAATGCTCCAAATGTGCCTAAAATATCCTCATTAATTATTAGAATATGCATAAAATTAAATTTTGGCTTCAGATTGGCAATATTAGAATATACTTGACATCCTCCACCTGAGGGGTGACCTGGGGCCCCCCACACCCCGAAAATTGAAATTTTTAATGTGGCCCTCGAGTATGCCAGCCTAATACAAATTCATTCTATGATATAAACTGAGTTTCCTGTAAAAATTTCAGCCAGATTGACCAACTTTAAGGGGTGGTTTGGGCTGATCTGGCATTTTACCTATCCCTCGCCAACTACACTCCCTGAACCTGTACTTTGGGCTACATATGTATTTATGAAGGAACACACTACTAAAATTCATTTCAGGGGCGACTCCTGTGTGATTCAATATGGTTTTCAACCTTGAATCTACCTTAATTGAGAATATATCAGCATTTCCTGATACAGCCATCTGAGGCTGTATTTTCGCCTTCCTGGATCACATATGACACATATGACACCACTGGTATACCAGATGTAATCCTAAAACCTATGCAGTCAGATTTAGTATGTGGCAAGTGATTTTTAGGCCAAATTTCAGACTTATAGACCAATATTTGGTACTGGTTTGGGCTGATTTACATCTATTTTTGGCTATATTTAGAACACTATTTTGGTGCAATATTTTCTGATTAGACATGTAATGCTCCAAATGTGCCTAAAATATCCTCAATAATTATTAGAATACGCACAAAATTAAATTTTGGCTTCAGATTGGCAATATTATAATATACTTGACATCTTCCACCTGAGGAGTGACCTGGGGACCCCCACACCCCGGAAATTGAAATTTATAATGTGGCCCTCGAGTATGCCAGCCTAATACAAATTCATTCTCTGATATAAACTGAGTTTCCTGTAAAAATTTCAGCCAGATTGACCAACTTTAAGGGGTGGTTTGGGCTGATCTGGCATTTTACCTATCCATCGCCAACTACACTCCCTGAACCTGTACTTTGGGCTACATATGTATTTATGAAGGAACACACTACTAAAATTCATTTCAGGGGCGACTCCTGTGTGACTCAATATGGTTTTCAACCTTGAATCTACCTTAATTGAGAATATATCAGCATTTCCTGATACAGCCATGTGAGGCTGTATTTTCGCCTTCCTGGATCACATATGACACATATGACACCACTGGTATACCAGATGTAATCCTAAAACCTATGCAGTCAGATTTAGTATGTGGCAAGTGATTTTTAGGCCAAATTTCAGACTTATAGACCAATATTTGGTACTAGTTTGGGCTGATTTACATCTATTTTGGGCTATATTTAGAACACTATTTTGGTGCAATATTTTCTGATTAGACATGTAATGCTCCAAATGTGCCTAAAATATCCTCATTAATTATTAGAATATGCATAAAATTAAATTTTGGCTTCAGATTGGCAATATTAGAATATACTTGACATCTTCCACCTGAGGGGTGACCTGGGGGCCCCCCCAAACCCCGGAAATTGAAATTTTTAATGTGGCCCTCGAGTATGCCAGCCTAATACAAATTCATTCTCTGATATAAACTGAGTTTCCTGTAAAAATTTCAGCCAGATTGACCAACTTTAAGGGGTGGTTTGGGCTGATCTGGCATTTTACCTATCCCTCGCCAACTACACTCCCTGAACCTGTACTTTGGGCTACATATGTATTTATGAAGGAACACACTACTAAAATTCATTTCAGGGGCGACTCCTGTGTGATTCAATATGGTTTTCAACCTTGAATCTACATTAATTGAGAATATATCAGCATTTCCTGATACAGCCATCTGAGGCTGTATTTTCGCCTTCCTGGATCACATGTGACACATATGACACCACTGGTATACCAGATGTAATCCTAAAACCTATGCAGTCAGATTTAGTATGTGGCAAGTGATTTTTAGGCCAAATTTCAGACTTATAGACCAATATTTGGTACTGGTTTGGGCTGATTTACATCTATTTTGGGCTATATTTAGAACACTATTTTGGTGCAATATTTTCTGATTAGACATGTAATGCTCCAAATGTGCCTAAAATATCCTCATTAATTATTAGAATATGCATAAAATTAAATTTTGGCTTCAGATTGGCAATATTAGAATATACTTGACATCTTCCACCTGAGGGGTGACCTGGGGCCCCTAACACCCCGAAAATTGAAATTTTTAATGTGGCCCTCGAGTATGCCAGCCTAATACAAATTCATTCTATGATATAAACTGAGTTTCCTGTAAAAATTTCAGCCAGATTGACCAACTTTAAGGGGTGGTTTGGGCTGATCCGGCATTTTACCTATCCATCGCCAACTACACTCCCTGAACCTGTACTTTGGGCTACATATGTATTTATGAAGGAACACACTACTAAAATTTATTTCAGGGGCGACTCCTGTGTGATTCAATATGGTTTTCAACCTTGAATCTACCTTAATTGAGAATATATCAGCATTTCCTGATACAGCCATCTGAGGCTGTATTTTCGCCTTCCTGGAACACATATGACACATATGACACCACTGGTATACCAGATGTAATCCTAAAACCTATGCAGTCAGATTTAGTATGTGGCAAGTGATTTTTAGGCCAAATTTCAGACTTATAGACCAATATTTGGTACTGGTTTGGGCTGATTTACATCTATTTTTGGCTATATTTAGAACACTATTTTGGTGCAATATTTTCTGATTAGACATGTAATGCTCCAAATGTGCCTAAAATATCCTCATTAATTATTAGAATATGCATAAAATTAAATTTTGGCTTCAGATTGGCAATATTAGAATATACTTGACATCTTCCACCTGAGGGGTGACCTGGGGCCCCCCACACCCCGAAAATTGAAATTTTTAATGTGGCCCTCGAGTATGCCAGCCTAATACAAATTCATTCTATGATATAAACTGAGTTTCCTGTAAAAATTTCAGCCAGATTGACCAACTTTAAGGGGTGGTTTGGGCTGATCTGGCATTTTACCTATCCCTCGCCAACTACACTCCCTGAACCTGTACTTTGGGCTACATATGTATTTATGAAGGAACACACTACTAAAATTCATTTCAGGGGCGACTCCTGTGTGATTCAATATGGTTTTCAACCTTGAATCTACCTTAATTGAGAATATATCAGCATTTCCTGATACAGCCATCTGAGGCTGTATTTTCGCCTTCCTGGATCACATATGACACATATGACACCACTGGTATACCAGATGTAATCCTAAAACCTATGCAGTCAGATTTAGTATGTGGCAAGTGATTTTTAGGCCAAATTTCAGACTTATAGACCAATATTTGGTACTGGTTTGGGCTGATTTACATCTATTTTTGGCTATATTTAGAACACTATTTTGGTGCAATATTTTCTGATTAGACATGTAATGCTCCAAATGTGCCTAAAATATCCTCAATAATTATTAGAATATGCACAAAATTAAATTTTGGCTTCAGATTGGCAATATTATAATATACTTGACATCTTCCACCTGAGGAGTGACCTGGGGACCCCCACACCCCGGAAATTGAAATTTATAATGTGGCCCTCGAGTATGCCAGCCTAATACAAATTCATTCTCTGATATAAACTGAGTTTCCTGTAAAAATTTCAGCCAGATTGACCAACTTTAAGGGGTGGTTTGGGCTGATCTGGCATTTTACCTATCCATCGCCAACTACACTCCCTGAACCTGTACTTTGGGCTACATATGTATTTATGAAGGAACACACTACTAAAATTCATTTCAGGGGCGACTCCTGTGTGACTCAATATGGTTTTCAACCTTGAATCTACCTTAATTGAGAATATATCAGCATTTCCTGATACAGCCATGTGAGGCTGTATTTTCGCCTTCCTGGATCACATATGACACATATGACACCACTGGTATACCAGATGTAATCCTAAAACCTATGCAGTCAGATTTAGTATGTGGCAAGTGATTTTTAGGCCAAATTTCAGACTTATAGACCAATATTTGGTACTAGTTTGGGCTGATTTACATCTATTTTGGGCTATATTTAGAACACTCTTTTGGTGCAATATTTTCTGATTAGACATGTAATGCTCCAAATGTGCCTAAAATATCCTCATTAATTATTAGAATATGCATAAAATTAAATTTTGGCTTCAGATTGGCAATATTAGAATATACTTGACATCTTCCACCTGAGGGGTGACCTGGGGCCCCTAACACCCCGAAAATTGAAATTTTTAATGTGGCCCTCGAGTATGCCAGCCTAATACAAATTCATTCTATGATATAAACTGAGTTTCCTGTAAAAATTTCAGCCAGATTGACCAACTTTAAGGGGTGGTTTGGGCTGATCCGGCATTTTACCTATCCATCGCCAACTACACTCCCTGAACCTGTACTTTGGGCTACATATCTATTTATGAAGGAACACACTACTAAAATTCATTTCAGGGGCGACTCCTGTGTGACTCAATATGGTTTTCAACCTTGAATCTACCTTAATTGAGAATATATCAGCATTTCCTGATACAGCCATGTGAGGCTGTATTTTCGCCTTCCTGGATCACATATGACACATATGACACCACTGGTATACCAGATGTAATCCTAAAACCTATGCAGTCAGATTTAGTATGTGGCAAGTGATTTTTAGGCCAAATTTCAGACTTATAGACCAATATTTGGTACTAGTTTGGGCTGATTTACATCTATTTTGGGCTATATTTAGAACACTATTTTGGTGCAATATTTTCTGATTAGACATGTAATGCTCCAAATGTGCCTAAAATATCCTCATTAATTATTAGAATATGCATAAAATTAAATTTTGGCTTCAGATTGGCAATATTAGAATATACTTGACATCTTCCACCTGAGGGGTGACCTGGGGCCCCTAACACCCCGAAAATTGAAATTTTTAATGTGGCCCTCGAGTATGCCAGCCTAATACAAATTCATTCTATGATATAAACTGAGTTTCCTGTAAAAATTTCAGCCAGATTGACCAACTTTAAGGGGTGGTTTGGGCTGATCCGGCATTTTACCTATCCATCGCCAACTACACTCCCTGAACCTGTACTTTGGGCTACATATGTATTTATGAAGGAACACACTACTAAAATTTATTTCAGGGGCGACTCCTGTGTGATTCAATATGGTTTTCAACCTTGAATCTACCTTAATTGAGAATATATCAGCATTTCCTGATACAGCCATCTGAGGCTGTATTTTCGCCTTCCTGGAACACATATGACACATATGACACCACTGGTATACCAGATGTAATCCTAAAACCTATGCAGTCAGATTTAGTATGTGGCAAGTGATTTTTAGGCCAAATTTCAGACTTATAGACCAATATTTGGTACTGGTTTGGGCTGATTTACATCTATTTTTGGCTATATTTAGAACACTATTTTGGTGCAATATTTTCTGATTAGACATGTAATGCTCCAAATGTGCCTAAAATATCCTCATTAATTATTAGAATATGCATAAAATTAAATTTTGGCTTCAGATTGGCAATATTAGAATATACTTGACATCTTCCACCTGAGGGGTGACCTGGGGCCCCCCACACCCCGAAAATTGAAATTTTTAATGTGGCCCTCGAGTATGCCAGCCTAATACAAATTCATTCTATGATATAAACTGAGTTTCCTGTAAAAATTTCAGCCAGATTGACCAACTTTAAGGGGTGGTTTGGGCTGATCTGGCATTTTACCTATCCCTCGCCAACTACACTCCCTGAACCTGTACTTTGGGCTACATATGTATTTATGAAGGAACACACTACTAAAATTCATTTCAGGGGCGACTCCTGTGTGATTCAATATGGTTTTCAACCTTGAATCTACCTTAATTGAGAATATATCAGCATTTCCTGATACAGCCATCTGAGGCTGTATTTTCGCCTTCCTGGATCACATATGACACATATGACACCACTGGTATACCAGATGTAATCCTAAAACCTATGCAGTCAGATTTAGTATGTGGCAAGTGATTTTTAGGCCAAATTTCAGACTTATAGACCAATATTTGGTACTGGTTTGGGCTGATTTACATCTATTTTTGGCTATATTTAGAACACTATTTTGGTGCAATATTTTCTGATTAGACATGTAATGCTCCAAATGTGCCTAAAATATCCTCAATAATTATTAGAATACGCACAAAATTAAATTTTGGCTTCAGATTGGCAATATTAGAATATACTTGACATCTTCCACCTGAGGAGTGACCTGGGGACCCCCACACCCCGGAAATTGAAATTTATAATGTGGCCCTCGAGTATGCCAGCCTAATACAAATTCATTCTCTGATATAAACTGAGTTTCCTGTAAAAATTTCAGCCAGATTGACCAACTTTAAGGGGTAGTTTGGGCTGATCTGGCATTTTACCTATCCATCGCCAACTACACTCCCTGAACCTGTACTTTGGGCTACATATGTATTTATGAAGGAACACACTACTAAAATTCATTTCAGGGGCGACTCCTGTGTGACTCAATATGGTTTTCAACCTTGAATCTACCTTAATTGAGAATATATCAGCATTTCCTGATACAGCCATGTGAGGCTGTATTTTCGCCTTCCTGGATCACATATGACACATATGACACCACTGGTATACCAGATGTAATCCTAAAACCTATGCAGTCAGATTTAGTATGTGGCAAGTGATTTTTAGGCCAAATTTCAGACTTATAGACCAATATTTGGTACTAGTTTGGGCTGATTTACATCTATTTTGGGCTATATTTAGAACACTATTTTGGTGCAATATTTTCTGATTAGACATGTAATGCTCCAAATGTGCCTAAAATATCCTCATTAATTATTAGAATATGCATAAAATTAAATTTTGGCTTCAGATTGGCAATATTAGAATATACTTGACATCTTCCACCTGAGGGGTGACCTGGGGCCCCTAACACCCCGAAAATTGAAATTTTTAATGTGGCCCTCGAGTATGCCAGCCTAATACAAATTCATTCTATGATATAAACTGAGTTTCCTGTAAAAATTTCAGCCAGATTGACCAACTTTAAGGGGTGGTTTGGGCTGATCCGGCATTTTACCTATCCATCGCCAACTACACTCCCTGAACCTGTACTTTGGGCTACATATGTATTTATGAAGGAACACACTACTAAAATTTATTTCAGGGGCGACTCCTGTGTGATTCAATATGGTTTTCAACCTTGAATCTACCTTAATTGAGAATATATCAGCATTTCCTGATACAGCCATCTGAGGCTGTATTTTCGCCTTCCTGGAACACATATGACACATATGACACCACTGGTATACCAGATGTAATCCTAAAACCTATGCAGTCAGATTTAGTATGTGGCAAGTGATTTTTAGGCCAAATTTCAGACTTATAGACCAATATTTGGTACTGGTTTGGGCTGATTTACATCTATTTTTGGCTATATTTAGAACACTATTTTGGTGCAATATTTTCTGATTAGACATGTAATGCTCCAAATGTGCCTAAAATATCCTCATTAATTATTAGAATATGCATAAAATTAAATTTTGGCTTCAGATTGGCAATATTAGAATATACTTGACATCTTCCACCTGAGGGGTGACCTGGGGCCCCCCACACCCCGAAAATTGAAATTTTTAATGTGGCCCTCGAGTATGCCAGCCTAATACAAATTCATTCTATGATATAAACTGAGTTTCCTGTAAAAATTTCAGCCAGATTGACCAACTTTAAGGGGTGGTTTGGGCTGATCTGGCATTTTACCTATCCCTCGCCAACTACACTCCCTGAACCTGTACTTTGGGCTACATATGTATTTATGAAGGAACACACTACTAAAATTCATTTCAGGGGCGACTCCTGTGTGATTCAATATGGTTTTCAACCTTGAATCTACCTTAATTGAGAATATATCAGCATTTCCTGATACAGCCATCTGAGGCTGTATTTTCGCCTTCCTGGATCACATTTGACACATATGACACCACTGGTATACCAGATGTAATCCTAAAACCTATGGAGTCAGATTTAGTATGTGGCAAGTGATTTTTAGGCCAAATTTCAGACTTATAGACCAATATTTGGTACTAGTTTGGGCTGATTTACATCTATTTTGGGCTATATTTAGAACACTATTTTGGTGCAATATTTTCTGATTAGACATGTAATGCTCCAAATGTGCCTAAAATATCCTCATTAATTATTAGAATATGCATAAAATTAAATTTTGGCTTCAGATTGGCAATATTAGAATATACTTGACATCTTCCACCTGAGGGGTGACCTGGGGGCCCCCCCAAACCCCGGAAATTGAAATTTTTAATGTGGCCCTCGAGTATGCCAGCCTAATACAAATTCATTCTCTGATATAAACTGAGTTTCCTGTAAAAATTTCAGCCAGATTGACCAACTTTAAGGGGTGGTTTGGGCTGATCTGGCATTTTACCTATCCCTCGCCAACTACACTCCCTGAACCTGTACTTTGGGCTACATATGTATTTATGAAGGAACACACTACTAAAATTCATTTCAGGGGCGACTCCTGTGTGATTCAATATGGTTTTCAACCTTGAATCTACATTAATTGAGAATATATCAGCATTTCCTGATACAGCCATCTGAGGCTGTATTTTCGCCTTCCTGGATCACATGTGACACATATGACACCACTGGTATACCAGATGTAATCCTAAAACCTATGCAGTCAGATTTAGTATGTGGCAAGTGATTTTTAGGCCAAATTTCAGACTTATAGACCAATATTTGGTACTGGTTTGGGCTGATTTACATCTATTTTGGGCTATATTTAGAACACTATTTTGGTGCAATATTTTCTGATTAGACATGTAATGCTCCAAATGTGCCTAAAATATCCTCATTAATTATTAGAATATGCATAAAATTAAATTTTGGCTTCAGATTGGCAATATTAGAATATACTTGACATCTTCCACCTGAGGGGTGACCTGGGGCCCCTAACACCCCGAAAATTGAAATTTTTAATGTGGCCCTCGAGTATGCCAGCCTAATACAAATTCATTCTATGATATAAACTGAGTTTCCTGTAAAAATTTCAGCCAGATTGACCAACTTTAAGGGGTGGTTTGGGCTGATCCGGCATTTTACCTATCCATCGCCAACTACACTCCCTGAACCTGTACTTTGGGCTACATATGTATTTATGAAGGAACACACTACTAAAATTTATTTCAGGGGCGACTCCTGTGTGATTCAATATGGTTTTCAACCTTGAATCTACCTTAATTGAGAATATATCAGCATTTCCTGATACAGCCATCTGAGGCTGTATTTTCGCCTTCCTGGAACACATATGACACATATGACACCACTGGTATACCAGATGTAATCCTAAAACCTATGCAGTCAGATTTAGTATGTGGCAAGTGATTTTTAGGCCAAATTTCAGACTTATAGACCAATATTTGGTACTGGTTTGGGCTGATTTACATCTATTTTTGGCTATATTTAGAACACTATTTTGGTGCAATATTTTCTGATTAGACATGTAATGCTCCAAATGTGCCTAAAATATCCTCATTAATTATTAGAATATGCATAAAATTAAATTTTGGCTTCAGATTGGCAATATTAGAATATACTTGACATCTTCCACCTGAGGGGTGACCTGGGGCCCCCCACACCCCGAAAATTGAAATTTTTAATGTGGCCCTCGAGTATGCCAGCCTAATACAAATTCATTCTATGATATAAACTGAGTTTCCTGTAAAAATTTCAGCCAGATTGACCAACTTTAAGGGGTGGTTTGGGCTGATCTGGCATTTTACCTATCCCTCGCCAACTACACTCCCTGAACCTGTACTTTGGGCTACATATGTATTTATGAAGGAACACACTACTAAAATTCATTTCAGGGGCGACTCCTGTGTGATTCAATATGGTTTTCAACCTTGAATCTACCTTAATTGAGAATATATCAGCATTTCCTGATACAGCCATCTGAGGCTGTATTTTCGCCTTCCTGGATCACATTTGACACATATGACACCACTGGTATACCAGATGTAATCCTAAAACCTATGGAGTCAGATTTAGTATGTGGCAAGTGATTTTTAGGCCAAATTTCAGACTTATAGACCAATATTTGGTACTAGTTTGGGCTGATTTACATCTATTTTGGGCTATATTTAGAACACTATTTTGGTGCAATATTTTCTGATTAGACATGTAATGCTCCAAATGTGCCTAAAATATCCTCATTAATTATTAGAATATGCATAAAATTAAATTTTGGCTTCAGATTGGCAATATTAGAATATACTTGACATCTTCCACCTGAGGGGTGACCTGGGGGCCCCCCCAAACCCCGGAAATTGAAATTTTTAATGTGGCCCTCGAGTATGCCAGCCTAATACAAATTCATTCTCTGATATAAACTGAGTTTCCTGTAAAAATTTCAGCCAGATTGACCAACTTTAAGGGGTGGTTTGGGCTGATCTGGCATTTTACCTATCCCTCGCCAACTACACTCCCTGAACCTGTACTTTGGGCTACATATGTATTTATGAAGGAACACACTACTAAAATTCATTTCAGGGGCGACTCCTGTGTGATTCAATATGGTTTTCAACCTTGAATCTACATTAATTGAGAATATATCAGCATTTCCTGATACAGCCATCTGAGGCTGTATTTTCGCCTTCCTGGATCACATGTGACACATATGACACCACTGGTATACCAGATGTAATCCTAAAACCTATGCAGTCAGATTTAGTATGTGGCAAGTGATTTTTAGGCCAAATTTCAGACTTATAGACCAATATTTGGTACTGGTGTGGGCTGATTTACATCTATTTTGGGCTATATTTAGAACACTATTTTGGTGCAATATTTTCTGATTAGACATGTAATGCTCCAAATGTGCCTAAAATATCCTCATTAATTATTAGAATATGCATAAAATTAAATTTTGGCTTCAGATTGGCAATATTAGAATATACTTGACATCTTCCACCTGAGGGGTGACCTGGGGCCCCTAACACCCCGAAAATTGAAATTTTTAATGTGGCCCTCGAGTATGCCAGCCTAATACAAATTCATTCTATGATATAAACTGAGTTTCCTGTAAAAATTTCAGCCAGATTGACCAACTTTAAGGGGTGGTTTGGGCTGATCCGGCATTTTACCTATCCATCGCCAACTACACTCCCTGAACCTGTACTTTGGGCTACATATGTATTTATGAAGGAACACACTACTAAAATTTATTTCAGGGGCGACTCCTGTGTGATTCAATATGGTTTTCAACCTTGAATCTACCTTAATTGAGAATATATCAGCATTTCCTGATACAGCCATCTGAGGCTGTATTTTCGCCTTCCTGGAACACATATGACACATATGACACCACTGGTATACCAGATGTAATCCTAAAACCTATGCAGTCAGATTTAGTATGTGGCAAGTGATTTTTAGGCCAAATTTCAGACTTATAGACCAATATTTGGTACTGGTTTGGGCTGATTTACATCTATTTTTGGCTATATTTAGAACACTATTTTGGTGCAATATTTTCTGATTAGACATGTAATGCTCCAAATGTGCCTAAAATATCCTCATTAATTATTAGAATATGCATAAAATTAAATTTTGGCTTCAGATTGGCAATATTAGAATATACTTGACATCTTCCACCTGAGGGGTGACCTGGGGCCCCCCACACCCCGAAAATTGAAATTTTTAATGTGGCCCTCGAGTATGCCAGCCTAATACAAATTCATTCTATGATATAAACTGAGTTTCCTGTAAAAATTTCAGCCAGATTGACCAACTTTAAGGGGTGGTTTGGGCTGATCTGGCATTTTACCTATCCCTCGCCAACTACACTCCCTGAACCTGTACTTTGGGCTACATATGTATTTATGAAGGAACACACTACTAAAATTCATTTCAGGGGCGACTCCTGTGTGATTCAATATGGTTTTCAACCTTGAATCTACCTTAATTGAGAATATATCAGCATTTCCTGATACAGCCATCTGAGGCTGTATTTTCGCCTTCCTGGATCACATATGACACATATGACACCACTGGTATACCAGATGTAATCCTAAAACCTATGCAGTCAGATTTAGTATGTGGCAAGTGATTTTTAGGCCAAATTTCAGACTTATAGACCAATATTTGGTACTGGTTTGGGCTGATTTACATCTATTTTTGGCTATATTTAGAACACTATTTTGGTGCAATATTTTCTGATTAGACATGTAATGCTCCAAATGTGCCTAAAATATCCTCAATAATTATTAGAATATGCACAAAATTAAATTTTGGCTTCAGATTGGCAATATTATAATATACTTGACATCTTCCACCTGAGGAGTGACCTGGGGACCCCCACACCCCGGAAATTGAAATTTATAATGTGGCCCTCGAGTATGCCAGCCTAATACAAATTCATTCTCTGATATAAACTGAGTTTCCTGTAAAAATTTCAGCCAGATTGACCAACTTTAAGGGGTGGTTTGGGCTGATCTGGCATTTTACCTATCCATCGCCAACTACACTCCCTGAACCTGTACTTTGGGCTACATATGTATTTATGAAGGAACACACTACTAAAATTCATTTCAGGGGCGACTCCTGTGTGACTCAATATGGTTTTCAACCTTGAATCTACCTTAATTGAGAATATATCAGCATTTCCTGATACAGCCATGTGAGGCTGTATTTTCGCCTTCCTGGATCACATATGACACATATGACACCACTGGTATACCAGATGTAATCCTAAAACCTATGCAGTCAGATTTAGTATGTGGCAAGTGATTTTTAGGCCAAATTTCAGACTTATAGACCAATATTTGGTACTAGTTTGGGCTGATTTACATCTATTTTGGGCTATATTTAGAACACTATTTTGGTGCAATATTTTCTGATTAGACATGTAATGCTCCAAATGTGCCTAAAATATCCTCATTAATTATTAGAATATGCATAAAATTAAATTTTGGCTTCAGATTGGCAATATTAGAATATACTTGACATCTTCCACCTGAGGGGTGACCTGGGGCCCCTAACACCCCGAAAATTGAAATTTTTAATGTGGCCCTCGAGTATGCCAGCCTAATACAAATTCATTCTATGATATAAACTGAGTTTCCTGTAAAAATTTCAGCCAGATTGACCAACTTTAAGGGGTGGTTTGGGCTGATCCGGCATTTTACCTATCCATCGCCAACTACACTCCCTGAACCTGTACTTTGGGCTACATATCTATTTATGAAGGAACACACTACTAAAATTCATTTCAGGGGCGACTCCTGTGTGACTCAATATGGTTTTCAACCTTGAATCTACCTTAATTGAGAATATATCAGCATTTCCTGATACAGCCATGTGAGGCTGTATTTTCGCCTTCCTGGATCACATATGACACATATGACACCACTGGTATACCAGATGTAATCCTAAAACCTATGCAGTCAGATTTAGTATGTGGCAAGTGATTTTTAGGCCAAATTTCAGACTTATAGACCAATATTTGGTACTAGTTTGGGCTGATTTACATCTATTTTGGGCTATATTTAGAACACTATTTTGGTGCAATATTTTCTGATTAGACATGTAATGCTCCAAATGTGCCTAAAATATCCTCATTAATTATTAGAATATGCATAAAATTAAATTTTGGCTTCAGATTGGCAATATTAGAATATACTTGACATCTTCCACCTGAGGGGTGACCTGGGGCCCCTAACACCCCGAAAATTGAAATTTTTAATGTGGCCCTCGAGTATGCCAGCCTAATACAAATTCATTCTATGATATAAACTGAGTTTCCTGTAAAAATTTCAGCCAGATTGACCAACTTTAAGGGGTGGTTTGGGCTGATCCGGCATTTTACCTATCCATCGCCAACTACACTCCCTGAACCTGTACTTTGGGCTACATATGTATTTATGAAGGAACACACTACTAAAATTTATTTCAGGGGCGACTCCTGTGTGATTCAATATGGTTTTCAACCTTGAATCTACCTTAATTGAGAATATATCAGCATTTCCTGATACAGCCATCTGAGGCTGTATTTTCGCCTTCCTGGAACACATATGACACATATGACACCACTGGTATACCAGATGTAATCCTAAAACCTATGCAGTCAGATTTAGTATGTGGCAAGTGATTTTTAGGCCAAATTTCAGACTTATAGACCAATATTTGGTACTGGTTTGGGCTGATTTACATCTATTTTTGGCTATATTTAGAACACTATTTTGGTGCAATATTTTCTGATTAGACATGTAATGCTCCAAATGTGCCTAAAATATCCTCATTAATTATTAGAATATGCATAAAATTAAATTTTGGCTTCAGATTGGCAATATTAGAATATACTTGACATCTTCCACCTGAGGGGTGACCTGGGGCCCCCCACACCCCGAAAATTGAAATTTTTAATGTGGCCCTCGAGTATGCCAGCCTAATACAAATTCATTCTATGATATAAACTGAGTTTCCTGTAAAAATTTCAGCCAGATTGACCAACTTTAAGGGGTGGTTTGGGCTGATCTGGCATTTTACCTATCCCTCGCCAACTACACTCCCTGAACCTGTACTTTGGGCTACATATGTATTTATGAAGGAACACACTACTAAAATTCATTTCAGGGGCGACTCCTGTGTGATTCAATATGGTTTTCAACCTTGAATCTACCTTAATTGAGAATATATCAGCATTTCCTGATACAGCCATCTGAGGCTGTATTTTCGCCTTCCTGGATCACATATGACACATATGACACCACTGGTATACCAGATGTAATCCTAAAACCTATGCAGTCAGATTTAGTATGTGGCAAGTGATTTTTAGGCCAAATTTCAGACTTATAGACCAATATTTGGTACTGGTTTGGGCTGATTTACATCTATTTTTGGCTATATTTAGAACACTATTTTGGTGCAATATTTTCTGATTAGACATGTAATGCTCCAAATGTGCCTAAAATATCCTCAATAATTATTAGAATACGCACAAAATTAAATTTTGGCTTCAGATTGGCAATATTAGAATATACTTGACATCTTCCACCTGAGGAGTGACCTGGGGACCCCCACACCCCGGAAATTGAAATTTATAATGTGGCCCTCGAGTATGCCAGCCTAATACAAATTCATTCTCTGATATAAACTGAGTTTCCTGTAAAAATTTCAGCCAGATTGACCAACTTTAAGGGGTAGTTTGGGCTGATCTGGCATTTTACCTATCCATCGCCAACTACACTCCCTGAACCTGTACTTTGGGCTACATATGTATTTATGAAGGAACACACTACTAAAATTCATTTCAGGGGCGACTCCTGTGTGACTCAATATGGTTTTCAACCTTGAATCTACCTTAATTGAGAATATATCAGCATTTCCTGATACAGCCATGTGAGGCTGTATTTTCGCCTTCCTGGATCACATATGACACATATGACACCACTGGTATACCAGATGTAATCCTAAAACCTATGCAGTCAGATTTAGTATGTGGCAAGTGATTTTTAGGCCAAATTTCAGACTTATAGACCAATATTTGGTACTAGTTTGGGCTGATTTACATCTATTTTGGGCTATATTTAGAACACTATTTTGGTGCAATATTTTCTGATTAGACATGTAATGCTCCAAATGTGCCTAAAATATCCTCATTAATTATTAGAATATGCATAAAATTAAATTTTGGCTTCAGATTGGCAATATTAGAATATACTTGACATCTTCCACCTGAGGGGTGACCTGGGGCCCCTAACACCCCGAAAATTGAAATTTTTAATGTGGCCCTCGAGTATGCCAGCCTAATACAAATTCATTCTATGATATAAACTGAGTTTCCTGTAAAAATTTCAGCCAGATTGACCAACTTTAAGGGGTGGTTTGGGCTGATCCGGCATTTTACCTATCCATCGCCAACTACACTCCCTGAACCTGTACTTTGGGCTACATATGTATTTATGAAGGAACACACTACTAAAATTTATTTCAGGGGCGACTCCTGTGTGATTCAATATGGTTTTCAACCTTGAATCTACCTTAATTGAGAATATATCAGCATTTCCTGATACAGCCATCTGAGGCTGTATTTTCGCCTTCCTGGAACACATATGACACATATGACACCACTGGTATACCAGATGTAATCCTAAAACCTATGCAGTCAGATTTAGTATGTGGCAAGTGATTTTTAGGCCAAATTTCAGACTTATAGACCAATATTTGGTACTGGTTTGGGCTGATTTACATCTATTTTTGGCTATATTTAGAACACTATTTTGGTGCAATATTTTCTGATTAGACATGTAATGCTCCAAATGTGCCTAAAATATCCTCATTAATTATTAGAATATGCATAAAATTAAATTTTGGCTTCAGATTGGCAATATTAGAATATACTTGACATCTTCCACCTGAGGGGTGACCTGGGGCCCCCCACACCCCGAAAATTGAAATTTTTAATGTGGCCCTCGAGTATGCCAGCCTAATACAAATTCATTCTATGATATAAACTGAGTTTCCTGTAAAAATTTCAGCCAGATTGACCAACTTTAAGGGGTGGTTTGGGCTGATCTGGCATTTTACCTATCCCTCGCCAACTACACTCCCTGAACCTGTACTTTGGGCTACATATGTATTTATGAAGGAACACACTACTAAAATTCATTTCAGGGGCGACTCCTGTGTGATTCAATATGGTTTTCAACCTTGAATCTACCTTAATTGAGAATATATCAGCATTTCCTGATACAGCCATCTGAGGCTGTATTTTCGCCTTCCTGGATCACATATGACACATATGACACCACTGGTATACCAGATGTAATCCTAAAACCTATGCAGTCAGATTTAGTATGTGGCAAGTGATTTTTAGGCCAAATTTCAGACTTATAGACCAATATTTGGTACTGGTTTGGGCTGATTTACATCTATTTTTGGCTATATTTAGAACACTATTTTGGTGCAATATTTTCTGATTAGACATGTAATGCTCCAAATGTGCCTAAAATATCCTCAATAATTATTAGAATACGCACAAAATTAAATTTTGGCTTCAGATTGGCAATATTAGAATATACTTGACATCTTCCACCTGAGGAGTGACCTGGGGACCCCCACACCCCGGAAATTGAAATTTATAATGTGGCCCTCGAGTATGCCAGCCTAATACAAATTCATTCTCTGATATAAACTGAGTTTCCTGTAAAAATTTCAGCCAGATTGACCAACTTTAAGGGGTAGTTTGGGCTGATCTGGCATTTTACCTATCCATCGCCAACTACACTCCCTGAACCTGTACTTTGGGCTACATATGTATTTATGAAGGAACACACTACTAAAATTCATTTCAGGGGCGACTCCTGTGTGACTCAATATGGTTTTCAACCTTGAATCTACCTTAATTGAGAATATATCAGCATTTCCTGATACAGCCATGTGAGGCTGTATTTTCGCCTTCCTGGATCACATATGACACATATGACACCACTGGTATACCAGATGTAATCCTAAAACCTATGCAGTCAGATTTAGTATGTGGCAAGTGATTTTTAGGCCAAATTTCAGACTTATAGACCAATATTTGGTACTAGTTTGGGCTGATTTACATCTATTTTGGGCTATATTTAGAACACTATTTTGGTGCAATATTTTCTGATTAGACATGTAATGCTCCAAATGTGCCTAAAATATCCTCATTAATTATTAGAATATGCATAAAATTAAATTTTGGCTTCAGATTGGCAATATTAGAATATACTTGACATCTTCCACCTGAGGGGTGACCTGGGGCCCCTAACACCCCGAAAATTGAAATTTATAATGTGGCCCTCGAGTATGCCAGCCTAATACAAATTCATTCTCTGATATAAACTGAGTTTCCTGTAAAAATTTCAGCCAGATTGACCAACTTTAAGGGGTAGTTTGGGCTGATCTGGCATTTTACCTATCCATCGCCAACTACACTCCCTGAACCTGTACTTTGGGCTACATATGTATTTATGAAGGAACACACTACTAAAATTCATTTCAGGGGCGACTCCTGTGTGATTCAATATGGTTTTCAACCTTGAATCTACCTTAATTGAGAATATATCAGCATTTCCTGATACAGCCATCTGAGGCTGTATTTTCGCCTTCCTGGATCACATATGACACATATGACACCACTGGTATACCAGATGTAATCCTAAAACCTATGCAGTCAGATTTAGTATGTGGCAAGTGATTTTTAGGCCAAATTTCAGACTTATAGACCAATATTTGGTACTGGTTTGGGCTGATTTACATCTATTTTTGGCTATATTTAGAACACTATTTTGGTGCAATATTTTCTGATTAGACATGTAATGCTCCAAATGTGCCTAAAATATCCTCAATAATTATTAGAATACGCACAAAATTAAATTTTGGCTTCAGATTGGCAATATTAGAATATACTTGACATCTTCCACCTGAGGAGTGACCTGGGGACCCCCACACCCCGGAAATTGAAATTTATAATGTGGCCCTCGAGTATGCCAGCCTAATACAAATTCATTCTCTGATATAAACTGAGTTTCCTGTAAAAATTTCAGCCAGATTGACCAACTTTAAGGGGTAGTTTGGGCTGATCTGGCATTTTACCTATCCATCGCCAACTACACTCCCTGAACCTGTACTTTGGGCTACATATGTATTTATGAAGGAACACACTACTAAAATTCATTTCAGGGGCGACTCCTGTGTGACTCAATATGGTTTTCAACCTTGAATCTACCTTAATTGAGAATATATCAGCATTTCCTGATACAGCCATGTGAGGCTGTATTTTCGCCTTCCTGGATCACATATGACACATATGACACCACTGGTATACCAGATGTAATCCTAAAACCTATGCAGTCAGATTTAGTATGTGGCAAGTGATTTTTAGGCCAAATTTCAGACTTATAGACCAATATTTGGTACTAGTTTGGGCTGATTTACATCTATTTTGGGCTATATTTAGAACACTATTTTGGTGCAATATTTTCTGATTAGACATGTAATGCTCCAAATGTGCCTAAAATATCCTCATTAATTATTAGAATATGCATAAAATTAAATTTTGGCTTCAGATTGGCAATATTAGAATATACTTGACATCTTCCACCTGAGGGGTGACCTGGGGCCCCTAACACCCCGAAAATTGAAATTTTTAATGTGGCCCTCGAGTATGCCAGCCTAATACAAATTCATTCTATGATATAAACTGAGTTTCCTGTAAAAATTTCAGCCAGATTGACCAACTTTAAGGGGTGGTTTGGGCTGATCCGGCATTTTACCTATCCATCGCCAACTACACTCCCTGAACCTGTACTTTGGGCTACATATGTATTTATGAAGGAACACACTACTAAAATTTATTTCAGGGGCGACTCCTGTGTGATTCAATATGGTTTTCAACCTTGAATCTACCTTAATTGAGAATATATCAGCATTTCCTGATACAGCCATCTGAGGCTGTATTTTCGCCTTCCTGGAACACATATGACACATATGACACCACTGGTATACCAGATGTAATCCTAAAACCTATGCAGTCAGATTTAGTATGTGGCAAGTGATTTTTAGGCCAAATTTCAGACTTATAGACCAATATTTGGTACTGGTTTGGGCTGATTTACATCTATTTTTGGCTATATTTAGAACACTATTTTGGTGCAATATTTTCTGATTAGACATGTAATGCTCCAAATGTGCCTAAAATATCCTCATTAATTATTAGAATATGCATAAAATTAAATTTTGGCTTCAGATTGGCAATATTAGAATATACTTGACATCTTCCACCTGAGGGGTGACCTGGGGCCCCCCACACCCCGAAAATTGAAATTTTTAATGTGGCCCTCGAGTATGCCAGCCTAATACAAATTCATTCTATGATATAAACTGAGTTTCCTGTAAAAATTTCAGCCAGATTGACCAACTTTAAGGGGTGGTTTGGGCTGATCTGGCATTTTACCTATCCCTCGCCAACTACACTCCCTGAACCTGTACTTTGGGCTACATATGTATTTATGAAGGAACACACTACTAAAATTCATTTCAGGGGCGACTCCTGTGTGATTCAATATGGTTTTCAACCTTGAATCTACCTTAATTGAGAATATATCAGCATTTCCTGATACAGCCATCTGAGGCTGTATTTTCGCCTTCCTGGATCACATATGACACATATGACACCACTGGTATACCAGATGTAATCCTAAAACCTATGCAGTCAGATTTAGTATGTGGCAAGTGATTTTTAGGCCAAATTTCAGACTTATAGACCAATATTTGGTACTGGTTTGGGCTGATTTACATCTATTTTTGGCTATATTTAGAACACTATTTTGGTGCAATATTTTCTGATTAGACATGTAATGCTCCAAATGTGCCTAAAATATCCTCAATAATTATTAGAATACGCACAAAATTAAATTTTGGCTTCAGATTGGCAATATTAGAATATACTTGACATCTTCCACCTGAGGAGTGACCTGGGGACCCCCACACCCCGGAAATTGAAATTTATAATGTGGCCCTCGAGTATGCCAGCCTAATACAAATTCATTCTCTGATATAAACTGAGTTTCCTGTAAAAATTTCAGCCAGATTGACCAACTTTAAGGGGTAGTTTGGGCTGATCTGGCATTTTACCTATCCATCGCCAACTACACTCCCTGAACCTGTACTTTGGGCTACATATGTATTTATGAAGGAACACACTACTAAAATTCATTTCAGGGGCGACTCCTGTGTGACTCAATATGGTTTTCAACCTTGAATCTACCTTAATTGAGAATATATCAGCATTTCCTGATACAGCCATGTGAGGCTGTATTTTCGCCTTCCTGGATCACATATGACACATATGACACCACTGGTATACCAGATGTAATCCTAAAACCTATGCAGTCAGATTTAGTATGTGGCAAGTGATTTTTAGGCCAAATTTCAGACTTATAGACCAATATTTGGTACTAGTTTGGGCTGATTTACATCTATTTTGGGCTATATTTAGAACACTATTTTGGTGCAATATTTTCTGATTAGACATGTAATGCTCCAAATGTGCCTAAAATATCCTCATTAATTATTAGAATATGCATAAAATTAAATTTTGGCTTCAGATTGGCAATATTAGAATATACTTGACATCTTCCACCTGAGGGGTGACCTGGGGCCCCTAACACCCCGAAAATTGAAATTTATAATGTGGCCCTCGAGTATGCCAGCCTAATACAAATTCATTCTCTGATATAAACTGAGTTTCCTGTAAAAATTTCAGCCAGATTGACCAACTTTAAGGGGTAGTTTGGGCTGATCTGGCATTTTACCTATCCATCGCCAACTACACTCCCTGAACCTGTACTTTGGGCTACATATGTATTTATGAAGGAACACACTACTAAAATTCATTTCAGGGGCGACTCCTGTGTGACTCAATATGGTTTTCAACCTTGAATCTACCTTAATTGAGAATATATCAGCATTTCCTGATACAGCCATGTGAGGCTGTATTTTCGCCTTCCTGGATCACATATGACACATATGACACCACTGGTATACCAGATGTAATCCTAAAACCTATGCAGTCAGATTTAGTATGTGGCAAGTGATTTTTAGGCCAAATTTCAGACTTATAGACCAATATTTGGTACTAGTTTGGGCTGATTTACATCTATTTTGGGCTATATTTAGAACACTATTTTGGTGCAATATTTTCTGATTAGACATGTAATGCTCCAAATGTGCCTAAAATATCCTCATTAATTATTAGAATATGCATAAAATTAAATTTTGGCTTCAGATTGGCAATATTAGAATATACTTGACATCTTCCACCTGAGGGGTGACCTGGGGCCCCTAACACCCCGAAAATTGAAATTTTTAATGTGGCCCTCGAGTATGCCAGCCTAATACAAATTCATTCTATGATATAAACTGAGTTTCCTGTAAAAATTTCAGCCAGATTGACCAACTTTAAGGGGTGGTTTGGGCTGATCCGGCATTTTACCTATCCATCGCCAACTACACTCCCTGAACCTGTACTTTGGGCTACATATGTATTTATGAAGGAACACACTACTAAAATTTATTTCAGGGGCGACTCCTGTGTGATTCAATATGGTTTTCAACCTTGAATCTACCTTAATTGAGAATATATCAGCATTTCCTGATACAGCCATCTGAGGCTGTATTTTCGCCTTCCTGGAACACATATGACACATATGACACCACTGGTATACCAGATGTAATCCTAAAACCTATGCAGTCAGATTTAGTATGTGGCAAGTGATTTTTAGGCCAAATTTCAGACTTATAGACCAATATTTGGTACTGGTTTGGGCTGATTTACATCTATTTTTGGCTATATTTAGAACACTATTTTGGTGCAATATTTTCTGATTAGACATGTAATGCTCCAAATGTGCCTAAAATATCCTCATTAATTATTAGAATATGCATAAAATTAAATTTTGGCTTCAGATTGGCAATATTAGAATATACTTGACATCTTCCACCTGAGGGGTGACCTGGGGCCCCCCACACCCCGAAAATTGAAATTTTTAATGTGGCCCTCGAGTATGCCAGCCTAATACAAATTCATTCTATGATATAAACTGAGTTTCCTGTAAAAATTTCAGCCAGATTGACCAACTTTAAGGGGTGGTTTGGGCTGATCTGGCATTTTACCTATCCCTCGCCAACTACACTCCCTGAACCTGTACTTTGGGCTACATATGTATTTATGAAGGAACACACTACTAAAATTCATTTCAGGGGCGACTCCTGTGTGATTCAATATGGTTTTCAACCTTGAATCTACCTTAATTGAGAATATATCAGCATTTCCTGATACAGCCATCTGAGGCTGTATTTTCGCCTTCCTGGATCACATATGACACATATGACACCACTGGTATACCAGATGTAATCCTAAAACCTATGCAGTCAGATTTAGTATGTGGCAAGTGATTTTTAGGCCAAATTTCAGACTTATAGACCAATATTTGGTACTGGTTTGGGCTGATTTACATCTATTTTTGGCTATATTTAGAACACTATTTTGGTGCAATATTTTCTGATTAGACATGTAATGCTCCAAATGTGCCTAAAATATCCTCAATAATTATTAGAATACGCACAAAATTAAATTTTGGCTTCAGATTGGCAATATTAGAATATACTTGACATCTTCCACCTGAGGAGTGACCTGGGGACCCCCACACCCCGGAAATTGAAATTTATAATGTGGCCCTCGAGTATGCCAGCCTAATACAAATTCATTCTCTGATATAAACTGAGTTTCCTGTAAAAATTTCAGCCAGATTGACCAACTTTAAGGGGTAGTTTGGGCTGATCTGGCATTTTACCTATCCATCGCCAACTACACTCCCTGAACCTGTACTTTGGGCTACATATGTATTTATGAAGGAACACACTACTAAAATTCATTTCAGGGGCGACTCCTGTGTGACTCAATATGGTTTTCAACCTTGAATCTACCTTAATTGAGAATATATCAGCATTTCCTGATACAGCCATGTGAGGCTGTATTTTCGCCTTCCTGGATCACATATGACACATATGACACCACTGGTATACCAGATGTAATCCTAAAACCTATGCAGTCAGATTTAGTATGTGGCAAGTGATTTTTAGGCCAAATTTCAGACTTATAGACCAATATTTGGTACTAGTTTGGGCTGATTTACATCTATTTTGGGCTATATTTAGAACACTATTTTGGTGCAATATTTTCTGATTAGACATGTAATGCTCCAAATGTGCCTAAAATATCCTCATTAATTATTAGAATATGCATAAAATTAAATTTTGGCTTCAGATTGGCAATATTAGAATATACTTGACATCTTCCACCTGAGGGGTGACCTGGGGCCCCTAACACCCCGAAAATTGAAATTTTTAATGTGGCCCTCGAGTATGCCAGCCTAATACAAATTCATTCTATGATATAAACTGAGTTTCCTGTAAAAATTTCAGCCAGATTGACCAACTTTAAGGGGTGGTTTGGGCTGATCCGGCATTTTACCTATCCATCGCCAACTACACTCCCTGAACCTGTACTTTGGGCTACATATGTATTTATGAAGGAACACACTACTAAAATTTATTTCAGGGGCGACTCCTGTGTGATTCAATATGGTTTTCAACCTTGAATCTACCTTAATTGAGAATATATCAGCATTTCCTGATACAGCCATCTGAGGCTGTATTTTCGCCTTCCTGGAACACATATGACACATATGACACCACTGGTATACCAGATGTAATCCTAAAACCTATGCAGTCAGATTTAGTATGTGGCAAGTGATTTTTAGGCCAAATTTCAGACTTATAGACCAATATTTGGTACTGGTTTGGGCTGATTTACATCTATTTTTGGCTATATTTAGAACACTATTTTGGTGAAATATTTTCTGATTAGACATGTAATGCTCCAAATGTGCCTAAAATATCCTCATTAATTATTAGAATATGCATAAAATTAAATTTTGGCTTCAGATTGGCAATATTAGAATATACTTGACATCTTCCACCTGAGGGGTGACCTGGGGCCCCCCACACCCCGAAAATTGAAATTTTTAATGTGGCCCTCGAGTATGCCAGCCTAATACAAATTCATTCTATGATATAAACTGAGTTTCCTGTAAAAATTTCAGCCAGATTGACCAACTTTAAGGGGTGGTTTGGGCTGATCTGGCATTTTACCTATCCATCGCCAACTACACTCCCTGAACCTGTACTTTGGGCTACATATGTATTTATGAAGGAACACACTACTAAAATTCATTTCAGGGGCGACTCCTGTGTGATTCAATATGGTTTTCAACCTTGAATCTACCTTAATTGAGAATATATCAGCATTTCCTGATACAGCCATCTGAGGCTGTATTTTCGCCTTCCTGGATCACATATGACACATATGACACCACTGGTATACCAGATGTAATCCTAAAACCTATGCAGTCAGATTTAGTATGTGGCAAGTGATTTTTAGGCCAAATTTCAGACTTATAGACCAATATTTGGTACTGGTTTGGGCTGATTTACATCTATTTTTGGCTATATTTAGAACACTATTTTGGTGCAATATTTTCTGATTAGACATGTAATGCTCCAAATGTGCCTAAAATATCCTCAATAATTATTAGAATACGCACAAAATTAAATTTTGGCTTCAGATTGGCAATATTAGAATATACTTGACATCTTCCACCTGAGGAGTGACCTGGGGACCCCCACACCCCGGAAATTGAAATTTATAATGTGGCCCTCGAGTATGCCAGCCTAATACAAATTCATTCTCTGATATAAACTGAGTTTCCTGTAAAAATTTCAGCCAGATTGACCAACTTTAAGGGGTAGTTTGGGCTGATCTGGCATTTTACCTATCCATCGCCAACTACACTCCCTGAACCTGTACTTTGGGCTACATATGTATTTATGAAGGAACACACTACTAAAATTCATTTCAGGGGCGACTCCTGTGTGACTCAATATGGTTTTCAACCTTGAATCTACCTTAATTGAGAATATATCAGCATTTCCTGATACAGCCATGTGAGGCTGTATTTTCGCCTTCCTGGATCACATATGACACATATGACACCACTGGTATACCAGATGTAATCCTAAAACCTATGCAGTCAGATTTAGTATGTGGCAAGTGATTTTTAGGCCAAATTTCAGACTTATAGACCAATATTTGGTACTAGTTTGGGCTGATTTACATCTATTTTGGGCTATATTTAGAACACTATTTTGGTGCAATATTTTCTGATTAGACATGTAATGCTCCAAATGTGCCTAAAATATCCTCATTAATTATTAGAATATGCATAAAATTAAATTTTGGCTTCAGATTGGCAATATTAGAATATACTTGACATCTTCCACCTGAGGGGTGACCTGGGGCCCCTAACACCCCGAAAATTGAAATTTTTAATGTGGCCCTCGAGTATGCCAGCCTAATACAAATTCATTCTATGATATAAACTGAGTTTCCTGTAAAAATTTCAGCCAGATTGACCAACTTTAAGGGGTGGTTTGGGCTGATCCGGCATTTTACCTATCCATCGCCAACTACACTCCCTGAACCTGTACTTTGGGCTACATATGTATTTATGAAGGAACACACTACTAAAATTTATTTCAGGGGCGACTCCTGTGTGATTCAATATGGTTTTCAACCTTGAATCTACCTTAATTGAGAATATATCAGCATTTCCTGATACAGCCATCTGAGGCTGTATTTTCGCCTTTCTGGATCACATATAACACATATGACACCACTGGTATACCAGATGTAATCCTAAAACCTATGCAGTCAGATTTAGTATGTGGCAAGTGATTTTTAGGCCAAATTTCAGACTTATAGACCAATATTTGGTACTGGTTTGGGCTGATTTACATCTATTTTTGGCTATATTTAGAACACTATTTTGGTGAAATATTTTCTGATTAGACATGTAATGCTCCAAATGTGCCTAAAATATCCTCATTAATTATTAGAATATGCATAAAATTAAATTTTGGCTTCAGATTGGCAATATTAGAATATACTTGACATCTTCCACCTGAGGGGTGACCTGGGGGCCCCCCCACACCCCGGAAATTGAAATTTTTAATGTGGCCCTCGAGTATGCCAGCCTAATACAAATTCATTCTCTGATATAAACTGAGTTTCCTGTAAAAATTTCAGCCAGATTGACCAACTTTAAGGGGTGGTTTGGGCTGATCTGGCATTTTACCTATCCCTCGCCAACTACACTCCCTGAACCTGTACTTTGGGCTACATATGTATTTATGAAGGAACACACTACTAAAATTCATTTCAGGGGCGACTCCTGTGTGATTCAATATGGTTTTCAACCTTGAATCTACCTTAATTGAGAATATATCAGCATTTCCTGATACAGCCATCTGAGGCTGTATTTTCGCCTTCCTGGATCACATATGACACATATGACACCACTGGTATACCAGATGTAATCCTAAAACCTATGCAGTCAGATTTAGTATGTGGCAAGTGATTTTTAGGCCAAATTTCAGACTTATAGACCAATATTTGGTACTGGTTTGGGCTGATTTACATCTATTTTTGGCTATATTTAGAACACTATTTTGGTGCAATATTTTCTGATTAGACATGTAATGCTCCAAATGTGCCTAAAATATCCTCAATAATTATTAGAATACGCACAAAATTAAATTTTGGCTTCAGATTGGCAATATTATAATATACTTGACATCTTCCACCTGAGGAGTGACCTGGGGACCCCCACACCCCGGAAATTGAAATTTATAATGTGGCCCTCGAGTATGCCAGCCTAATACAAATTCATTCTCTGATATAAACTGAGTTTCCTGTAAAAATTTCAGCCAGATTGACTGATCTGGCATTTTACCTATCCATCGCCAACTACACTCCCTGAACCTGTACTTTGGGCTACATATGTATTTATGAAGGAACACACTACTAAAATTCATTTCAGGGGCGACTCCTGTGTGACTCAATATGGTTTTCAACCTTGAATCTACCTTAATTGAGAATATATCAGCATTTCCTGATACAGCCATGTGAGGCTGTATTTTCGCCTTCCTGGATCACATATGACACATATGACACCACTGGTATACCAGATGTAATCCTAAAACCTATGCAGTCAGATTTAGTATGTGGCAAGTGATTTTTAGGCCAAATTTCAGACTTATAGACCAATATTTGGTACTGGTTTGGGCTGATTTACATCTATTTTTGGCTATATTTAGAACACTATTTTGGTGAAATATTTTCTGATTAGACATGTAATGCTCCAAATGTGCCTAAAATATCCTCATTAATTATTAGAATATGCATAAAATTAAATTTTGGCTTCAGATTGGCAATATTAGAATATACTTGACATCTTCCACCTGAGGGGTGACCTGGGGCCCCTAACACCCCGAAAATTGAAATTTTTAATGTGGCCCTCGAGTATGCCAGCCTAATACAAATTCATTCTATGATATAAACTGAGTTTCCTGTAAAAATTTCAGCCAGATTGACCAACTTTAAGGGGTGGTTTGGGCTGATCCGGCATTTTACCTATCCATCGCCAACTACACTCCCTGAACCTGTACTTTGGGCTACATATGTATTTATGAAGGAACACACTACTAAAATTTATTTCAGGGGCGACTCCTGTGTGATTCAATATGGTTTTCAACCTTGAATCTACCTTAATTGAGAATATATCAGCATTTCCTGATACAGCCATCTGAGGCTGTATTTTCGCCTTTCTGGATCACATATAACACATATGACACCACTGGTATACCAGATGTAATCCTAAAACCTATGCAGTCAGATTTAGTATGTGGCAAGTGATTTTTAGGCCAAATTTCAGACTTATAGACCAATATTTGGTACTGGTTTGGGCTGATTTACATCTATTTTTGGCTATATTTAGAACACTATTTTGGTGAAATATTTTCTGATTAGACATGTAATGCTCCAAATGTGCCTAAAATATCCTCATTAATTATTAGAATATGCATAAAATTAAATTTTGGCTTCAGATTGGCAATATTAGAATATACTTGACATCTTCCACCTGAGGGGTGACCTGGGGGCCCCCCCACACCCCGGAAATTGAAATTTTTAATGTGGCCCTCGAGTATGCCAGCCTAATACAAATTCATTCTCTGATATAAACTGAGTTTCCTGTAAAAATTTCAGCCAGATTGACCAACTTTAAGGGGTGGTTTGGGCTGATCTGGCATTTTACCTATCCCTCGCCAACTACACTCCCTGAACCTGTACTTTGGGCTACATATGTATTTATGAAGGAACACACTACTAAAATTCATTTCAGGGGCGACTCCTGTGTGATTCAATATGGTTTTCAACCTTGAATCTACCTTAATTGAGAATATATCAGCATTTCCTGATACAGCCATCTGAGGCTGTATTTTCGTCTTCCTGGATCACATATGACACATATGACACCACTGGTATACCAGATGTAATCCTAAAACCTATGCAGTCAGATTTAGTATGTGGCAAGTGATTTTTAGGCCAAATTTCAGACTTATAGACCAATATTTGGTACTGGTTTGGGCTGATTTACATCTATTTTTGGCTATATTTAGAACACTATTTTGGTGCAATATTTTCTGATTAGACATGTAATGCTCCAAATGTGCCTAAAATATCCTCAATAATTATTAGAATACGCACAAAATTAAATTTTGGCTTCAGATTGGCAATATTATAATATACTTGACATCTTCCACCTGAGGAGTGACCTGGGGACCCCCACACCCCGGAAATTGAAATTTATAATGTGGCCCTCGAGTATGCCAGCCTAATACAAATTCATTCTCTGATATAAACTGAGTTTCCTGTAAAAATTTCAGCCAGATTGACCAACTTTAAGGGGTGGTTTGGGCTGATCTGGCATTTTACCTATCCATCGCCAACTACACTCCCTGAACCTGTACTTTGGGCTACATATGTATTTATGAAGGAACACACTACTAAAATTTATTTCAGGGGCGACTCCTGTGTGATTCAATATGGTTTTCAACCTTGAATCTACCTTAATTGAGAATATATCAGCATTTCCTGATACAGCCATCTGAGGCTGTAGTTTCGCCTTTCTGGATCACATATAACACATATGACACCACTGGTATACCAGATGTAATCCTAAAATCTATGCAGTCAGATTTAGTATGTGGCAAGTGATTTTTAGGCCAAATTTCAGACTTATAGACCAATATTTGGTACTGGTTTGGGCTGATTTACATCTATTTTGGGCTATATTTAGAACACTATTTTGGTGCAATATTTTCTGATTAGACATGTAATGCTCCAAATGTGCCTAAAATATCCTCATTAATTATTAGAATATGCATAAAATTAAATTTTGGCTTCAGATTGGCAATATTAGAATATACTTGACATCTTCCACCTGAGGGGTGACCTGGGGCCCCTAACACCCCGGAAATTGAAATTTTTAATGTGGCTCTCGAGTATGCCAGCCTAATACAAATTCATTCTATGATATAAACTGAGTTTCCTGTAAAAATTTCAGCCAGATTGACCAACTTTAAGGGGTGGTTTAGGCTGATCTGGCATTTTACCTATCCCTCGCCAACTACACTCCCTGAACCTGTACTTTGGGCTACATATGTATTTATGAAGGAACACACTACTAAAATTCATTTGAGGGGCGACTCCTGTGTGATTCAATATGGTTTTCAACCTTGAATCTACCTTAATTGAGAATATATCAGCATTTCCTGATACAGCCATCTGAGGCTGTATTTTCGCCTTCCTGGATCACATATGACACATATGACACCACTGGTATACCAGATGTAATCCTAAAACCTATGCAGTCAGATTTAGTATGTGGCAAGTGATTTTTAGGCCAAATTTCAGACTTATAGACCAATATTTGGTACTGGTTTGGGCTGATTTACATCTATTTTTGGCTATATTTAGAACACTATTTTGGTGCAATATTTTCTGATTAGACATGTAATGCTCCAAATGTGCCTAAAATATCCTCATTAATTATTAGAATATGCATAAAATTAAATTTTGGCTTCAGATTGGCAATATTAGAATATACTTGACATCTTCCACCTGAGGGGTGACCTGGGGCCCCCCACACCCCGAAAATTGAAATTTTTAATGTGGCCCTCGAGTATGCCAGCCTAATACAAATTCATTCTATGATATAAACTGAGTTTCCTGTAAAAATTTCAGCCAGATTGACCAACTTTAAGGGGTGGTTTGGGCTGATCTGGCATTTTACCTATCCCTCGCCAACTACACTCCCTGAACCTGTACTTTGGGCTACATATGTATTTATGAAGGAACACACTACTAAAATTCATTTCAGGGGCGACTCCTGTGTGATTCAATATGGTTTTCAACCTTGAATCTACCTTAATTGAGAATATATCAGCATTTCCTGATACAGCCATCTGAGGCTGTATTTTCGCCTTCCTGGATCACATGTGACACATATGACACCACTGGTATACCAGATGTAATCCTAAAACCTATGCAGTCAGATTTAGTATGTGGCAAGTGATTTTTAGGCCAAATTTCAGACTTATAGACCAATATTTGGTACTGGTTTGGGCTGATTTACATCTATTTTGGGCTATATTTAGAACACTATTTTGGTGCAATATTTTCTGATTAGACATGTAATGCTCCAAATGTGCCTAAAATATCCTCATTAATTATTAGAATATGCATAAAATTAAATTTTGGCTTCAGATTGGCAATATTAGAATATACTTGACATCTTCCACCTGAGGGGTGACCTGGGGCCCCTAACACCCCGAAAATTGAAATTTTTAATGTGGCCCTCGAGTATGCCAGCCTAATACAAATTCATTCTATGATATAAACTGAGTTTCCTGTAAAAATTTCAGCCAGATTGACCAACTTTAAGGGGTGGTTTGGGCTGATCTGGCATTTTACCTATCCATCGCCAACTACACTCCCTGAACCTGTACTTTGGGCTACATATGTATTTATGAAGGAACACACTACTAAAATTCATTTCAGGGGCGACTCCTGTGTGATTCAATATGGTTTTCAACCTTGAATCTACCTTAATTGAGAATATATCAGCATTTCCTGATACAGCCATCTGAGGCTGTATTTTCGCCTTCCTGGATCACATATGACACATATGACACCACTGGTATACCAGATGTAATCCTAAAACCTATGCAGTCAGATTTAGTATGTGGCAAGTGATTTTTAGGCCAAATTTCAGACTTATAGACAAATATTTGGTACTGGTTTGGGCTGATTTACATCTATTTTTGGCTATATTTAGAACACTATTTTGGTGAAATATTTTCTGATTAGACATGTAATGCTCCAAATGTGCCTAAAATATCCTCATTAATTATTAGAATATGCATAAAATTAAATTTTGGCTTCAGATTGGCAATATTAGAATATACTTGACATCTTCCACCTGAGGGGTGACCTGGGGGCCCCCCCACACCCCGAAAATTGAAATTTTTAATGTGGCTCTCGAGTATGCCAGCCTAATACAAATTCATTCTGTGATATAAACTGAGTTTCCTGTAAAAATTTCAGCCAGATTGACCAACTTTAAGGGGTGGTTTAGGCTGATCTGGCATTTTACCTATCCCTCGCCAACTACACTCCCTGAACCTGTACTTTGGGCTACATATGTATTTATGAAGGAACACACTACTAAAATTCATTTGAGGGGCGACTCCTGTGTGATTCAATATGGTTTTCAACCTTGAATCTACCTTAATTGAGAATATATCAGCATTTCCTGATACAGCCATCTGAGGCTGTATTTTCGCCTTCCTGGATCACATATGACACATATGACACCACTGGTATACCAGATGTAATCCTAAAACCTATGCAGTCAGATTTAGTATGTGGCAAGTGATTTTTAGGCCAAATTTCAGACTTATAGACCAATATTTGGTACTGGTTTGGGCTGATTTACATCTATTTTTGGCTATATTTAGAACACTATTTTGGTGCAATATTTTCTGATTAGACATGTAATGCTCCAAATGTGCCTAAAATATCCTCAATAATTATTAGAATACGCACAAAATTAAATTTTGGCTTCAGATTGGCAATATTATAATATACTTGACATCTTCCACCTGAGGAGTGACCTGGGGACCCCCACACCCCGGAAATTGAAATTTATAATGTGGCCCTCGAGTATGCCAGCCTAATACAAATTCATTCTCTGATATAAACTGAGTTTCCTGTAAAAATTTCAGCCAGATTGACCAACTTTAAGGGGTGGTTTGGGCTGATCTGGCATTTTACCTATCCATCGCCAACTACACTCCCTGAACCTGTACTTTGGGCTACATATGTATTTATGAAGGAACACACTACTAAAATTCATTTCAGGGGCGACTCCTGTGTGATTCAATATGGTTTTCAACCTTGAATCTACCTTAATTGAGAATATATCAGCATTTCCTGATACAGCCATCTGAGGCTGTATTTTCGCCTTCCTGGATCACATATGACACATATGACACCACTGGTATACCAGATGTAATCCTAAAACCTATGCAGTCAGATTTAGTATGTGGCAAGTGATTTTTAGGCCAAATTTCAGACTTATAGACCAATATTTGGTACTGGTTTGGGCTGATTTACATCTATTTTTGGCTATATTTAGAACACTATTTTGGTGCAATATTTTCTGATTAGACATGTAATGCTCCAAATGTGCCTAAAATATCCTCAATAATTATTAGAATATGCACAAAATTAAATTTTGGCTTCAGATTGGCAATATTAGAATATACTTGACATCTTCCACCTGAGGGGTGACCTGGGGTCCCCCACACCCCGGAAATTGAAATTTTTAATGTCGCCGTCGAGTATGCCAGCCTAATACAAATTCATTCTATGATATAAACTGAGTTTTCTGTAAAAATTTCAGCCAGATTGACCAACTTTAAGGGGTGGTTTGGGCTGATCTGGCATTTTACCTATCCCTCGCCAACTACACTCCCTGAACCTGTACTTTGGGCTACATATGTATTTATGAAGGAACACACTACTAAAATTCATTTCAGGGGCGACTCCTGTGTGACTCAATATGGTTTTCAACCTTGAATCTACCTTAATTGAGAATATATCAGCATTTCCTGATACAGCCATGTGAGGCTGTATTTTCGCCTTCCTGGATCACATATGACACATATGACACCACTGGTATACCAGATGTAATCCTAAAACCTATGCAGTCAGATTTAGTATGTGGCAAGTGATTTTTAGGCCAAATTTCAGACTTATAGACCAATATTTGGTACTAGTTTGGGCTGATTTACATCTATTTTGGGCTATATTTAGAACACTATTTTGGTGCAATATTTTCTGATTAGACATGTAATGCTCCAAATGTGCCTAAAATATCCTCATTAATTATTAGAATATGCATAAAATTAAATTTTGGCTTCAGATTGGCAATATTAGAATATACTTGACATCTTCCACCTGAGGGGTGACCTGGGGCCCCTAACACCCCGAAAATTGAAATTTTTAATGTGGCCCTCGAGTATGCCAGCCTAATACAAATTCATTCTATGATATAAACTGAGTTTCCTGTAAAAATTTCAGCCAGATTGACCAACTTTAAGGGGTGGTTTGGGCTAATCCGGCATTTTACCTATCCATCGCCAACTACACTCCCTGAACCTGTACTTTGGGCTACATATGTATTTATGAAGGAACACACTACTAAAATTTATTTCAGGGGCGACTCCTGTGTGATTCAATCTGGTTTTCAACCTTGAATCTACCTTAATTGAGAATATATCAGCATTTCCTGATACAGCCATCTGAGGCTGTATTTTCGCCTTTCTGGATCACATATAACACATATGACACCACTGGTATACCAGATGTAATCCTAAAACCTATGCAGTCAGATTTAGTATGTGGCAAGTGATTTTTAGGCCAAATTTCAGACTTATAGACCAATATTTGGTACTGGTTTGGGCTGATTTACATCTATTTTTGGCTATATTTAGAACACTATTTTGGTGAAATATTTTCTGATTAGACATGTAATGCTCCAAATGTGCCTAAAATATCCTCATTAATTATTAGAATATGCATAAAATTAAATTTTGGCTTCAGATTGGCAATATTAGAATATACTTGACATCTTCCACCTGAGGGGTGACCTGGGGGCCCCCCCACACCCCGGAAATTGAAATTTTTAATGTGGCCCTCGAGTATGCCAGCCTAATACAAATTCATTCTCTGATATAAACTGAGTTTCCTGTAAAAATTTCAGCCAGATTGACCAACTTTAAGGGGTGGTTTGGGCTGATCTGGTATTTTACCTATCCCTCGCCAACTACACTCCCTGAACCTGTACTTTGGGCTACATATGTATTTATGAAGGAACACACTACTAAAATTCATTTCAGGGGCGACTCCTGTGTGATTCAATATGGTTTTCAACCTTGAATCTACATTAATTGAGAATATATCAGCATTTCCTGATACAGCCATCTGAGGCTGTATTTTCGCCTTCCTGGATCACATGTGACACATATGACACCACTGGTATACCAGATGTAATCCTAAAACCTATGCAGTCAGATTTAGTATGTGGCAAGTGATTTTTAGGCCAAATTTCAGACTTATAGACCAATATTTGGTACTGGTTTGGGCTGATTTACATCTATTTTGGGCTATATTTAGAACACTATTTTGGTGCAATATTTTCTGATTAGACATGTAATGCTCCAAATGTGCCTAAAATATCCTCATTAATTATTAGAATATGCATAAAATTAAATTTTGGCTTCAGATTGGCAATATTAGAATATACTTGACATCTTCCACCTGAGGGGTGACCTGGGGCCCCTAACACCCCGAAAATTGAAATTTTTAATGTGGCCCTCGAGTATGCCAGCCTAATACAAATTCATTCTATGATATAAACTGAGTTTCCTGTAAAAATTTCAGCCAGATTGACCAACTTTAAGGGGTGGTTTGGGCTGATCCGGCATTTTACCTATCCATCGCCAACTACACTCCCTGAACCTGTACTTTGGGCTACATATGTATTTATGAAGGAACACACTACTAAAATTTATTTCAGGGGCGACTCCTGTGTGATTCAATATGGTTTTCAACCTTGAATCTACCTTAATTGAGAATATATCAGCATTTCCTGATACAGCCATCTGAGGCTGTATTTTCGCCTTCCTGGAACACATATGACACATATGACACCACTGGTATACCAGATGTAATCCTAAAACCTATGCAGTCAGATTTAGTATGTGGCAAGTGATTTTTAGGCCAAATTTCAGACTTATAGACCAATATTTGGTACTGGTTTGGGCTGATTTACATCTATTTTTGGCTATATTTAGAACACTATTTTGGTGCAATATTTTCTGATTAGACATGTAATGCTCCAAATGTGCCTAAAATATCCTCATTAATTATTAGAATATGCATAAAATTAAATTTTGGCTTCAGATTGGCAATATTAGAATATACTTGACATCTTCCACCTGAGGGGTGACCTGGGGCCCCCCACACCCCGAAAATTGAAATTTTTAATGTGGCCCTCGAGTATGCCAGCCTAATACAAATTCATTCTATGATATAAACTGAGTTTCCTGTAAAAATTTCAGCCAGATTGACCAACTTTAAGGGGTGGTTTGGGCTGATCTGGCATTTTACCTATCCCTCGCCAACTACACTCCCTGAACCTGTACTTTGGGCTACATATGTATTTATGAAGGAACACACTACTAAAATTCATTTCAGGGGCGACTCCTGTGTGATTCAATATGGTTTTCAACCTTGAATCTACCTTAATTGAGAATATATCAGCATTTCCTGATACAGCCATCTGAGGCTGTATTTTCGCCTTCCTGGATCACATATGACACATATGACACCACTGGTATACCAGATGTAATCCTAAAACCTATACAGTCAGATTTAGTATGTGGCAAGTGATTTTTAGGCCAAATTTCAGACTTATAGACCAATATTTGGTACTGGTTTGGGCTGATTTACATCTATTTTTGGCTATATTTAGAACACTATTTTGGTGCAATATTTTCTGATTAGACATGTAATGCTCCAAATGTGCCTAAAATATCCTCAATAATTATTAGAATACGCACAAAATTAAATTTTGGCTTCAGATTGGCAATATTATAATATACTTGACATCTTCCACCTGAGGAGTGACCTGGGGACCCCCACACCCCGGAAATTGAAATTTATAATGTGGCCCTCGAGTATGCCAGCCTAATACAAATTCATTCTCTGATATAAACTGAGTTTCCTGTAAAAATTTCAGCCAGATTGACCAACTTTAAGGGGTGGTTTGGGCTGATCTGGCATTTTACCTATCCATCGCCAACTACACTCCCTGAACCTGTACTTTGGGCTACATATGTATTTATGAAGGAACACACTACTAAAATTCATTTCAGGGGCGACTCCTGTGTGACTCAATATGGTTTTCAACCTTGAATCTACCTTAATTGAGAATATATCAGCATTTCCTGATACAGCCATGTGAGGCTGTATTTTCGCCTTCCTGGATCACATATGACACATATGACACCACTGGTATACCAGATGTAATCCTAAAACCTATGCAGTCAGATTTAGTATGTGGCAAGTGATTTTTAGGCCAAATTTCAGACTTATAGACCAATATTTGGTACTAGTTTGGGCTGATTTACATCTATTTTGGGCTATATTTAGAACACTATTTTGGTGCAATATTTTCTGATTAGACATGTAATGCTCCAAATGTGCCTAAAATATCCTCATTAATTATTAGAATATGCATAAAATTAAATTTTGGCTTCAGATTGGCAATATTAGAATATACTTGACATCTTCCACCTGAGGGGTGACCTGGGGCCCCTAACACCCCGAAAATTGAAATTTTTAATGTGGCCCTCGAGTATGCCAGCCTAATACAAATTCATTCTATGATATAAACTGAGTTTCCTGTAAAAATTTCAGCCAGATTGACCAACTTTAAGGGGTGGTTTGGGCTGATCCGGCATTTTACCTATCCATCGCCAACTACACTCCCTGAACCTGTACTTTGGGCTACATATGTATTTATGAAGGAACACACTACTAAAATTCATTTCAGGGGCGACTCCTGTGTGACTCAATATGGTTTTCAACCTTGAATCTACCTTAATTGAGAATATATCAGCATTTCCTGATACAGCCATGTGAGGCTGTATTTTCGCCTTCCTGGATCACATATGACACATATGACACCACTGGTATACCAGATGTAATCCTAAAACCTATGCAGTCAGATTTAGTATGTGGCAAGTGATTTTTAGGCCAAATTTCAGACTTATAGACCAATATTTGGTACTAGTTTGGGCTGATTTACATCTATTTTGGGCTATATTTAGAACACTATTTTGGTGCAATATTTTCTGATTAGACATGTAATGCTCCAAATGTGCCTAAAATATCCTCATTAATTATTAGAATATGCATAAAATTAAATTTTGGCTTCAGATTGGCAATATTAGAATATACTTGACATCTTCCACCTGAGGGGTGACCTGGGGCCCCTAACACCCCGAAAATTGAAATTTTTAATGTGGCCCTCGAGTATGCCAGCCTAATACAAATTCATTCTATGATATAAACTGAGTTTCCTGTAAAAATTTCAGCCAGATTGACCAACTTTAAGGGGTGGTTTGGGCTGATCCGGCATTTTACCTATCCATCGCCAACTACACTCCCTGAACCTGTACTTTGGGCTACATATGTATTTATGAAGGAACACACTACTAAAATTTATTTCAGGGGCGACTCCTGTGTGATTCAATATGGTTTTCAACCTTGAATCTACCTTAATTGAGAATATATCAGCATTTCCTGATACAGCCATCTGAGGCTGTATTTTCGCCTTCCTGGAACACATATGACACATATGACACCACTGGTATACCAGATGTAATCCTAAAACCTATGCAGTCAGATTTAGTATGTGGCAAGTGATTTTTAGGCCAAATTTCAGACTTATAGACCAATATTTGGTACTGGTTTGGGCTGATTTACATCTATTTTTGGCTATATTTAGAACACTATTTTGGTGCAATATTTTCTGATTAGACATGTAATGCTTCAAATGTGCCTAAAATATCCTCATTAATTATTAGAATATGCATAAAATTAAATTTTGGCTTCAGATTGGCAATATTAGAATATACTTGACATCTTCCACCTGAGGGGTGACCTGGGGCCCCCCACACCCCGAAAATTGAAATTTTTAATGTGGCCCTCGAGTATGCCAGCCTAATACAAATTCATTCTATGATATAAACTGAGTTTCCTGTAAAAATTTCAGCCAGATTGACCAACTTTAAGGGGTGGTTTGGGCTGATCTGGCATTTTACCTATCCCTCGCCAACTACACTCCCTGAACCTGTACTTTGGGCTACATATGTATTTATGAAGGAACACACTACTAAAATTCATTTCAGGGGCGACTCCTGTGTGATTCAATATGGTTTTCAACCTTGAATCTACCTTAATTGAGAATATATCAGCATTTCCTGATACAGCCATCTGAGGCTGTATTTTCGCCTTCCTGGATCACATATGACACATATGACACCACTGGTATACCAGATGTAATCCTAAAACCTATGCAGTCAGATTTAGTATGTGGTAAGTGATTTTTAGGCCAAATTTCAGACTTATAGACCAATATTTGGTACTGGTTTGGGCTGATTTACATCTATTTTTGGCTATATTTAGAACACTATTTTGGTGCAATATTTTCTGATTAGACATGTAATGCTCCAAATGTGCCTAAAATATCCTCAATAATTATTAGAATACGCACAAAATTAAATTTTGGCTTCAGATTGGCAATATTATAATATACTTGACATCTTCCACCTGAGGAGTGACCTGGGGACCCCCACACCCCGGAAATTGAAATTTATAATGTGGCCCTCGAGTATGCCAGCCTAATACAAATTCATTCTCTGATATAAACTGAGTTTCCTGTAAAAATTTCAGCCAGATTGACCAACTTTAAGGGGTAGTTTGGGCTGATCTGGCATTTTACCTATCCATCGCCAACTACACTCCCTGAACCTGTACTTTGGGCTACATATGTATTTATGAAGGAACACACTACTAAAATTCATTTCAGGGGCGACTCCTGTGTGACTCAATATGGTTTTCAACCTTGAATCTACCTTAATTGAGAATATATCAGCATTTCCTGATACAGCCATGTGAGGCTGTATTTTCGCCTTCCTGGATCACATATGACACATATGACACCACTGGTATACCAGATGTAATCCTAAAACCTATGCAGTCAGATTTAGTATGTGGCAAGTGATTTTTAGGCCAAATTTCAGACTTATAGACCAATATTTGGTACTAGTTTGGGCTGATTTACATCTATTTTGGGCTATATTTAGAACACTATTTTGGTGCAATATTTTCTGATTAGACATGTAATGCTCCAAATGTGCCTAAAATATCCTCATTAATTATTAGAATATGCATAAAATTAAATTTTGGCTTCAGATTGGCAATATTAGAATATACTTGACATCTTCCACCTGAGGGGTGACCTGGGGCCCCTAACACCCCGAAAATTGAAATTTTTAATGTGGCCCTCGAGTATGCCAGCCTAATACAAATTCATTCTATGATATAAACTGAGTTTCCTGTAAAAATTTCAGCCAGATTGACCAACTTTAAGGGGTGGTTTGGGCTGATCCGGCATTTTACCTATCCATCGCCAACTACACTCCCTGAACCTGTACTTTGGGCTACATATGTATTTATGAAGGAACACACTACTAAAATTTATTTCAGGGGCGACTCCTGTGTGATTCAATATGGTTTTCAACCTTGAATCTACCTTAATTGAGAATATATCAGCATTTCCTGATACAGCCATCTGAGGCTGTATTTTCGCCTTTCTGGATCACATATAACACATATGACACCACTGGTATACCAGATGTAATCCTAAAACCTATGCAGTCAGATTTAGTATGTGGCAAGTGATTTTTAGGCCAAATTTCAGACTTATAGACCAATATTTGGTACTGGTTTGGGCTGATTTACATCTATTTTTGGCTATATTTAGAACACTATTTTGGTGAAATATTTTCTGATTAGACATGTAATGCTCCAAATGTGCCTAAAATATCCTCATTAATTATTAGAATATGCATAAAATTAAATTTTGGCTTCAGATTGGCAATATTAGAATATACTTGACATCTTCCACCTGAGGGGTGACCTGGGGGCCCCCCCACACCCCGGAAATTGAAATTTTTAATGTGGCCCTCGAGTATGCCAGCCTAATACAAATTCATTCTCTGATATAAACTGAGTTTCCTGTAAAAATTTCAGCCAGATTGACCAACTTTAAGGGGTGGTTTGGGCTGATCTGGCATTTTACCTATCCCTCGCCAACTACACTCCCTGAACCTGTACTTTGGGCTACATATGTATTTATGAAGGAACACACTACTAAAATTCATTTCAGGGGCGACTCCTGTGTGATTCAATATGGTTTTCAACCTTGAATCTACCTTAATTGAGAATATATCAGCATTTCCTGATACAGCCATCTGAGGCTGTATTTTCGCCTTCCTGGATCACATATGACACATATGACACCACTGGTATACCAGATGTAATCCTAAAACCTATGCAGTCAGATTTAGTATGTGGCAAGTGATTTTTAGGCCAAATTTCAGACTTATAGACCAATATTTGGTACTGGTTTGGGCTGATTTACATCTATTTTTGGCTATATTTAGAACACTATTTTGGTGCAATATTTTCTGATTAGACATGTAATGCTCCAAATGTGCCTAAAATATCCTCAATAATTATTAGAATACGCACAAAATTAAATTTTGGCTTCAGATTGGCAATATTATAATATACTTGACATCTTCCACCTGAGGAGTGACCTGGGGACCCCCACACCCCGGAAATTGAAATTTATAATGTGGCCCTCGAGTATGCCAGCCTAATACAAATTCATTCTCTGATATAAACTGAGTTTCCTGTAAAAATTTCAGCCAGATTGACCAACTTTAAGGGGTGGTTTGGGCTGATCTGGCATTTTACCTATCCATCGCCAACTACACTCCCTGAACCTGTACTTTGGGCTACATATGTATTTATGAAGGAACACACTACTAAAATTCATTTCAGGCCGACTCCTGTGTGACTCAATATGGTTTTCAACCTTGAATCTACCTTAATTGAGAATATATCAGCATTTCCTGATACAGCCATGTGAGGCTGTATTTTCGCCTTCCTGGATCACATATGACACATATGACACCACTGGTATACCAGATGTAATCCTAAAACCTATGCAGTCAGATTTAGTATGTGGCAAGTGATTTTTAGGCCAAATTTCAGACTTATAGACCAATATTTGGTACTAGTTTGGGCTGATTTACATCTATTTTGGGCTATATTTAGAACACTATTTTGGTGCAATATTTTCTGATTAGACATGTAATGCTCCAAATGTGCCTAAAATATCCTCATTAATTATTAGAATATGCATAAAATTAAATTTTGGCTTCAGATTGGCAATATTAGAATATACTTGACATCTTCCACCTGAGGGGTGACCTGGGGCCCCTAACACCCCGAAAATTGAAATTTTTAATGTGGCCCTCGAGTATGCCAGCCTAATACAAATTCATTCTATGATATAAACTGAGTTTCCTGTAAAAATTTCAGCCAGATTGACCAACTTTAAGGGGTGGTTTGGGCTGATCTGGCATTTTACCTATCCATCGCCAACTACACTCCCTGAACCTGTACTTTGGGCTACATATGTATTTATGAAGGAACACACTACTAAAATTTATTTCAGGGGCGACTCCTGTGTGATTCAATATGGTTTTCAACCTTGAATCTACCTTAATTGAGAATATATCAGCATTTCCTGATACAGCCATCTGAGGCTGTATTTTCGCCTTTCTGGATCACATATAACACATATGACACCACTGGTATACCAGATGTAATCCTAAAACCTATGCAGTCAGATTTAGTATGTGGCAAGTGATTTTTAGGCCAAATTTCAGACTTATAGACCAATATTTGGTACTGGTTTGGGCTGATTTACATCTATTTTTGGCTATATTTAGAACACTATTTTGGTGAAATATTTTCTGATTAGACATGTAATGCTCCAAATGTGCCTAAAATATCCTCATTAATTATTAGAATATGCATAAAATTAAATTTTGGCTTCAGATTGGCAATATTAGAATATACTTGACATCTTCCACCTGAGGGGTGACCTGGGGGCCCCCCCACACCCCGAAAATTGAAATTTTTAATGTGGCCCTCGAGTATGCCAGCCTAATACAAATTCATTCTATGATATAAACTGAGTTTCCTGTAAAAATTTCAGCCAGATTGACCAACTTTAAGGGGTGGTTTGGGCTGATCTGGCATTTTACCTATCCCTCGCCAACTACACTCCCTGAACCTGTACTTTGGGCTACATATGTATTTATGAAGGAACACACTACTAAAATTCATTTCAGGGGCGACTCCTGTGTGATTCAATATGGTTTTCAACCTTGAATCTACCTTAATTGAGAATATATCAGCATTTCCTGATACAGCCATCTGAGGCTGTATTTTCGCCTTCCTGGATCACATGTGACACATATGACACCACTGGTATACCAGATGTAATCCTAAAACCTATGCAGTCAGATTTAGTATGTGGCAAGTGATTTTTAGGCCAAATTTCAGACTTATAGACCAATATTTGGTACTGGTTTGGGCTGATTTACATCTATTTTGGGCTATATTTAGAACACTATTTTGGTGCAATATTTTCTGATTAGACATGTAATGCTCCAAATGTGCCTAAAATATCCTCATTAATTATTAGAATATGCATAAAATTAAATTTTGGCTTCAGATTGGCAATATTAGAATATACTTGACATCTTCCACCTGAGGGGTGACCTGGGGCCCCTAACACCCCGAAAATTGAAATTTTTAATGTGGCCCTCGAGTATGCCAGCCTAATACAAATTCATTCTATGATATAAACTGAGTTTCCTGTAAAAATTTCAGCCAGATTGACCAACTTTAAGGGGTGGTTTGGGCTGATCTGGCATTTTACCTATCCATCGCCAACTACACTCCCTGAACCTGTACTTTGGGCTACATATGTATTTATGAAGGAACACACTACTAAAATTCATTTCAGGGGCGACTCCTGTGTGATTCAATATGGTTTTCAACCTTGAATCTACCTTAATTGAGAATATATCAGCATTTCCTGATACAGCCATCTGAGGCTGTATTTTCGCCTTCCTGGATCACATATGACACATATGACACCACTGGTATACCAGATGTAATCCTAAAACCTATGCAGTCAGATTTAGTATGTGGCAAGTGATTTTTAGGCCAAATTTCAGACTTATAGACAAATATTTGGTACTGGTTTGGGCTGATTTACATCTATTTTTGGCTATATTTAGAACACTATTTTGGTGAAATATTTTCTGATTAGACATGTAATGCTCCAAATGTGCCTAAAATATCCTCATTAATTATTAGAATATGCATAAAATTAAATTTTGGCTTCAGATTGGCAATATTAGAATATACTTGACATCTTCCACCTGAGGGGTGACCTGGGGGCCCCCCCACACCCCGGAAATTGAAATTTTTAATGTGGCTCTCGAGTATGCCAGCCTAATACAAATTCATTCTGTGATATAAACTGAGTTTCCTGTAAAAATTTCAGCCAGATTGACCAACTTTAAGGGGTGGTTTAGGCTGATCTGGCATTTTACCTATCCCTCGCCAACTACACTCCCTGAACCTGTACTTTGGGCTACATATGTATTTATGAAGGAACACACTACTAAAATTCATTTGAGGGGCGACTCCTGTGTGATTCAATATGGTTTTCAACCTTGAATCTACCTTAATTGAGAATATATCAGCATTTCCTGATACAGCCATCTGAGGCTGTATTTTCGCCTTCCTGGATCACATATGACACATATGACACCACTGGTATACCATATGTAATCCTAAAACCTATGCAGTCAGATTTAGTATGTGGCAAGTGATTTTTAGGCCAAATTTCAGACTTATAGACCAATATTTGGTACTGGTTTGGGCTGATTTACATCTATTTTTGGCTATATTTAGAACACTATTTTGGTGCAATATTTTCTGATTAGACATGTAATGCTCCAAATGTGCCTAAAATATCCTCATTAATTATTAGAATATGCATAAAATTAAATTTTGGCTTCAGATTGGCAATATTAGAATATACTTGACATCTTCCACCTGAGGGGTGACCTGGGGCCCCCCACACCCCGAAAATTGAAATTTTTAATGTGGCCCTCGAGTATGCCAGCCTAATACAAATTCATTCTATGATATAAACTGAGTTTCCTGTAAAAATTTCAGCCAGATTGACCAACTTTAAGGGGTGGTTTGGGCTGATCTGGCATTTTACCTATCCCTCGCCAACTACACTCCCTGAACCTGTACTTTGGGCTACATATGTATTTATGAAGGAACACACTACTAAAATTCATTTCAGGGGCGACTCCTGTGTGATTCAATATGGTTTTCAACCTTGAATCTACCTTAATTGAGAATATATCAGCATTTCCTGATACAGCCATCTGAGGCTGTATTTTCGCCTTCCTGGATCACATATGACACATATGACACCACTGGTATACCAGATGTAATCCTAAAACCTATGCAGTCAGATTTAGTATGTGGCAAGTGATTTTTAGGCCAAATTTCAGACTTATAGACCAATATTTGGTACTGGTTTGGGCTGATTTACATCTATTTTTGGCTATATTTAGAACACTATTTTGGTGCAATATTTTCTGATTAGACATGTAATGCTCCAAATGTGCCTAAAATATCCTCATTAATTATTAGAATATGCATAAAATTAAATTTTGGCTTCAGATTGGCAATATTAGAATATACTTGACATCTTCCACCTGAGGGGTGACCTGGGGCACCCCACACCCCGGAAATTGAAATTTTTAATGTGGCCCTCGAGTATGCCAGCCTAATACAAATTCATTCTATGATATAAACTGAGTTTCCTGTAAAAATTTCAGCCAGATTGACCAACTTTAAGGGGTGGTTTGGGCTGATCTGGCATTTTACCTATCCATCGCCAAGTACACTCCCTGAACCTGTCCTTTTGGCTACATATGTATTTATGAAGGAACACACTACTAAAATTCATTTCAGGGGCGACTCCTGTGTGATTCAATATGGTTTTCAACCTTGAATCTACCTTAATTGAGAATATATCAGCATTTCCTGATACAGCCATCTGAGGCTGTATTTTCGCCTTCCTGGATCACATATGACACATATGACACCACTGGTATACCAGATGTAATCCTAAAACCTATGCAGTCAGATTTAGTATGTGGCAAGTGATTTTTAGGCCAAATTTCAGACTTATAGACCAATATTTGGTACTGGTTTGGGCTGATTTACATCTATTTTTGGCTATATTTAGAACACTATTTTGGTACAATATTTTCTGATTAGACATGTAATGCTCCAAATGTGCCTAAAATATCCTCAATAATTATTAGAATATGCACAAAATTAAATTTTGGCTTCAGATTGGCAATATTAGAATATACTTGATATCTTCCACCTGAGGAGTGACCTGGGGCCCCCCCAAACCCCGGAAATTGAAATTTTTAATGTGGCCCTCGAGTATGCCAGCCTAATACAAATTCATTCTCTGATATAAACTGAGTTTCCTGTAAAAATTTCAGCCAGATTGACCAACTTTAAGGGGTGGTTTGGGCTGATCTGGCATTTTACCTATCCATCGCCAACTACACTCCCTGAACCTGTACTTTGGGCTACATATGTATTTATGAAGGAACACACTACTAAAATTCATTTCAGGGGCGACTCCTGTGTGATTCAATATGGTTTTCACCTTGAATCTACCTTAATCAAGAATATATCAGCATTTCCTGATACAGCCATCTGAGGCTGTATTTTCGACTTCCTGGATCACATATGACACATATGACACCACTGGTATACCAGATGTAATCCTAAAACCTATGCAGTCAGATTTAGTATGTGACAAGTGATTTTTAGGCCAAATTTCAGACTTATAGACCAATATTTGGTACTGGTTTGGGCTGATTTACATCTATTTTTGGCTATATTTAGAACACTATTTTGGTGCAATATTTTCTGATTAGACATGTAATGCTCCAAATGAGCCTAAAATATCCTCATTAATTATTAGAATATGCACAAAATTAAATTTTGGCTTCAGATTGGCAATATTAGAATATACTTGACATCTTCCACCTGAGGGGTGACCTGGGGCCCCCCACACCCCGAAAATTGAAATTTTTAATGTGGCCCTCGAGTATGCCAGCCTAATACAAATTCATTCTATGATATAAACTGAGTTTCCTGTAAAAATTTCAGCCAGATTGACCAACTTTAAGGGGTGGTTTGGGCTGATCTGGCATTTTACCTATCCATCGCCAACTACACTCCCTGAACCTGTACTTTGGGCTACATATGTATTTATGAAGGAACACACTACTAAAATTTATTTCAGGGGCGACTCCTGTGTGATTCAATATGGTTTTCAACCTTGAATATACCTTAATTGAGAATATATCAGCATTTCCTGATACAGCCATCTGAGGCTGTATTTTCGCCTTTCTGGATCACATATAACACATATGACACCACTGGTATACCAGATGTAATTCTAAAACCTATGCAGTCAGATTTAGTATGTGGCAAGTGATTTTTTGGCCAAATTTCAGACTTATAGACCAATATTTGGTACTGGTTTGGGCTGATTTACATCTATTTTTGGCTATATTTAGAACACTATTTTGGTGCAATATTTTCTGATTAGACATGTAATGCTCCAAATGTGCCTAAAATATCCTCATTAATTATTAGAATATGCATAAAATTAAATTTTGGCTTCAGATTGGCAATATTAGAATATACTTGACATCTTCCACCTGAGGGGTGACCTGGGGTCCCCCACACCCCGGAAATTGAAATTTGTAATGTGGCCCTCGAGTATGCCAGCCTAATACAAATTCATTCTATGATATAAACTGAGTTTACTGTAAAAATTTCAGCCAGATTGACCAACTTTAAGGGGTGGTTTGGGCTGATCTGGCATTTTACCTATCCATCGCCAACTACACTCCCTGAACCTGTACTTTGGGCTACATATGTATTTATGAAGGAACACACTACTAAAATTCATTTCAGGGGCGACTCCTGTGTGATTCAATATGGTTTTCAACCTTGAATCTACCTTAATTGAGAATATATCAGCATTTCCTGATACAGCCATCTGAGGCTGTATTTTCGCCTTCTTTGATCACATATGACACCACTGGTATACCAGATGTAATCCTAAAACCTATGCAGTCAGATTTAGTATGTGGCAAGTGATTTTTAGGCCAAATTTCAGACTTATAGACCAATATTTGGTACTGGTTTGGGCTGATTTACATCTATTTTTGGCTATATTTAGAACACTATTTTGGTGAAATATTTTCTGATTAGACATGTAATGCTCCAAATGTGCCTAAAATATCCTCAATAATTATTAGAATATGCACAAAATTAAATTTTGGCTTCAGATTGGCAATATTAGAATATACTTGACATCTTCCACCTGAGGGGTGACCTGGGGGCCCCCCACACCCCGGAAATTGAAATTTTTAATGTGGCCCTCGAGTATGCCAGCCTAATACAAATTCATTCTCTGATATAAACTGAGTTACCTGTAAAAATTTCAGCCAGATTGACCAACTTTAAGGGGTGGTTTGGGCTGATCTGGCATTTTACCTATCCATCGCCAACTACACTCCCTGAACCTGTACTTTGGGCTACATATGTATTTATGAAGGAACACACTACTAAAATTCATTTCAGGGGCGACTCCTGTGTGATTCAATATGGTTTTCAACCTTGAATCTACCTTAATTGAGAATATATCAGCATTTCCTGATACAGCCATCTGAGGCTGTATTTTCGCCTTCCTGGATCACATGTGACACATATGACACCACTGGTATACCAGATGTAATCCTAAAACCTATGCAGTCAGATTTCGTATGTGGCAAGTGATTTTTAGGCCAAATTTCAGACTTATAGACCAATATTTGGTACTGGTTTGGGCTGATTTACATCTATTTTTGGCTATATTTAGAACACTATTTTGGTGCAATATTTTCTGATTAGACATGTAATGCTCCAAATGTGCCTAAAATATCCTCATTAATTATTAGAATATGCATAAAATTAAATTTTGGCTTCAGATTGGCAATATTAGAATATACTTGACATCTTCCACCTGAGGGGTGACCTGAGGCCCCCCACACCCCGAAAATTGAAATTTTTAATGTGGCCCTCGAGTATGCCAGCCTAATACAAATTCATTCTATGATATAAACTGAGTTTCCTGTAAAAATTTCAGCCAGATTGACCAACTTTAAGGGGTGGTTTGGGCTGATCTGGCATTTTACCTATCCATCGCGAACTACACTCCCTGAACCTGTACTTTGGGCTACATATGTATTTATGAAGGAACACACTACTAAAATTTATTTCAGGGGCGACTCCTGTGTGATTCAATATGGTTTTCAACCTTGAATCTACCTTAATTGAGAATATATCAGCATTTCCTGATACAGCCATCTGAGGCTGTATTTTCGCCTTTCTGGATCACATATAACACATATGACACCACTGGTATACCAGATGTAATCCTAAAACCTATGCAGTCAGATTTAGTATGTGGCAAGTGATTTTTAGGCCAAATTTCAGACTTATAGACAAATATTTGGTACTGGTTTGGGCTGATTTACATCTATTTTTGGCTATATTTAGAACACTATTTTGGTGAAATATTTTCTGATTAGACATGTAATGCTCCAAATGTGCCTAAAATATCCTCATTAATTATTAGAATATGCATAAAATTAAATTTTGGCTTCAGATTGGCAATATTAGAATATACTTGACATCTTCCACCTGAGGGGTGACCTGGGGCCCCCCCCACACCCCGGAAATTGAAATTTTTGATGTGGCCCTCGAGTATGCCAGCCTAATACAAATTCATTCTCTGATATAAACTGAGTTTCCTGTAAAAATTTCAGCCAGATTGACCAACTTTAAGGGGTGGTTTGGGCTGATCTGGCATTTTACCTATCCATCGCGAACTACACTCCCTGAACCTGTACTTTGGGCTACATATGTATTTATGAAGGAACACACTACTAAAATTTATTTCAGGGGCGACTCCTGTGTGATTCAATATGGTTTTCAACCTTGAATCTACCTTAATTGAGAATATATCAGCATTTCCTGATACAGCCATCTGAGGCTGTATTTTCGCCTTTCTGGATCACATATGACACATATGACACCACTGGTATACCAGATGTAATCCTAAAACCTATGCAGTCAGATTTAGTATGTGGCAAGTGATTTTTAGGCCAAATTTCAGACTTATAGACAAATATTTGGTACTGGTTTGGGCTGATTTACATCTATTTTTGGCTATATTTAGAACACTATTTTGGTGAAATATTTTCTGATTAGACATGTAATGCTCCAAATGTGCCTAAAATATCCTCATTAATTATTAGAATATGCATAAAATTAAATTTTGGCTTCAGATTGGCAATATTAGAATATACTTGACATCTTCCACCTGAGGGGTGACCTGGGGCCCCCCCCACACCCCGGAAATTGAAATTTTTGATGTGGCCCTCGAGTATGCCAGCCTAATACAAATTCATTCTCTGATATAAACTGAGTTTCCTGTAAAAATTTCAGCCAGATTGACCAACTTTAAGGGGTGGTTTGGGCTGATCTGGCATTTTACCTATCCATCGCGAACTACACTCCCTGAACCTGTACTTTGGGCTACATATGTATTTATGAAGGAACACACTACTAAAATTTATTTCAGGGGCGACTCCTGTGTGATTCAATATGGTTTTCAACCTTGAATCTACCTTAATTGAGAATATATCAGCATTTCCTGATACAGCCATCTGAGGCTGTATTTTCGCCTTTCTGGATCACATATGACACATATGACACCACTGGTATACCAGATGTAATCCTAAAACCTATGCAGTCAGATTTAGTATGTGGCAAGTGATTTTTAGGCCAAATTTCAGACTTATAGACAAATATTTGGTACTGGTTTGGGCTGATTTACATCTATTTTTGGCTATATTTAGAACACTATTTTGGTGAAATATTTTCTGATTAGACATGTAATGCTCCAAATGTGCCTAAAATATCCTCATTAATTATTAGAATATGCATAAAATTAAATTTTGGCTTCAGATTGGCAATATTAGAATATACTTGACATCTTCCACCTGAGGGGTGACCTGGGGCCCCCCCCACACCCCGGAAATTGAAATTTTTGATGTGGCCCTCGAGTATGCCAGCCTAATACAAATTCATTCTCTGATATAAACTGAGTTTCCTGTAAAAATTTCAGCCAGATTGACCAACTTTAAGGGGTGGTTTGGGCTGATCTGGCATTTTACCTATCCCTCGCCAACTACACTCCCTGAACCTGTACTTTGGGCTACATATGTATTTATGAAGGAACACACTACTAAAATTCATTTCAGGGGCGACTCCTGTGTGATTCAATATGGTTTTCAACCTTGAATCTACCTTAATTGAGAATATATCAGCATTTCCTGATACAGCCATCTGAGGCTGTATTTTCGCCTTTCTGGATCACATATAACACATATGACACCACTGGTATACCAGATGTAATCCTAAAACCTATGCAGTCAGATTTAGTATGTGGCAAGTGATTTTTAGGCCAAATTTCAGACTTATAGACCAATATTTGGTACTGGTTTGGGCTGATTTACATCTATTTTTGGCTATATTTAGAACACTATTTTGGTGAAATATTTTCTGATTAGACATGTAATGCTCCAAATGTGCCTAAAATATCCTCATTAATTATTAGAATATGCATAAAATTAAATTTTGGCTTCAGATTGGCAATATTAGAATGTACTTGACATCTTCCACCTGAGGGGTGACCTGGGGCCCCCCCCACACCCCGGAAATTGAAATTTTTGATGTGGCCCTCGAGTATGCCAGCCTAATACAAATTCATTCTCTGATATAAACTGAGTTTCCTGTAAAAATTTCAGCCAGATTGACCAACTTTAAGGGGTGGTTTGGGCTGATCTGGCATTTTACCTATCCCTCGCCAACTACACTCCCTGAACCTGTACTTTGGGCTACATATGTATTTATGAAGGAACACACTACTAAAATTCATTTGAGGGGCGACTCCTGTGTGATTCAATATGGTTTTCAACCTTGAATCTACCTTAATTGAGAATATATCAGCATTTCCTGATACAGCCATCTGAGGCTGTATTTTCGCCTTCCTGGATCACATATGACACATATGACACCACTGGTATACCAGATGTAATCCTAAAACCTATGCAGTCAGATTTAGTATGTGGCAAGTGATTTTTAGGCCAAATTTCAGACTTATAGACCAATATTTGGTACTGGTTTGGGCTGATTTACATCTATTTTGGGCTATATTTAGAACACTATTTTGGTGCAATATTTTCTGATTAGACATGTAATGCTCCAAATGTGCCTAAAATATCCTCATTAATTATTAGAATATGCATAAAATTAAATTTTGGCTTCAGATTGGCAATATTAGAATATACTTGACATCTTCCACCTGAGGGGTGACCTGGGGCCCCTAACACCCCGAAAATTGAAATTTTTAATGTGGCCCTCGAGTATGCCAGCCTAATACAAATTCATTCTATGATATAAACTGAGTTTCCTGTAAAAATTTCAGCCAGATTGACCAACTTTAAGGGGTGGTTTGGGCTGATCTGGCATTTTACCTATCCATCGCCAACTACACTCCCTGAACCTGTACTTTGGGCTACATATGTATTTATGAAGGAACACACTACTAAAATTCATTTCAGGGGCGACTCCTGTGTGATTCAATATGGTTTTCAACCTTGAATCTACCTTAATTGAGAATATATCAGCATTTCCTGATACAGCCATCTGAGGCTGTATTTTCGCCTTCCTGGATCACATATGACACATATGACACCACTGGTATACCAGATGTAATCCTAAAACCTATGCAGTCAGATTTAGTATGTGGCAAGTGATTTTTAGGCCAAATTTCAGACTTATAGACAAATATTTGGTACTGGTTTGGGCTGATTTACATCTATTTTTGGCTATATTTAGAACACTATTTTGGTGAAATATTTTCTGATTAGACATGTAATGCTCCAAATGTGCCTAAAATATCCTCATTAATTATTAGAATATGCATAAAATTAAATTTTGGCTTCAGATTGGCAATATTAGAATATACTTGACATCTTCCACCTGAGGGGTGACCTGGGGGCCCCCCCACACCCCGGAAATTGAAATTTTTAATGTGGCTCTCGAGTATGCCAGCCTAATACAAATTCATTCTGTGATATAAACTGAGTTTCCTGTAAAAATTTCAGCCAGATTGACCAACTTTAAGGGGTGGTTTAGGCTGATCTGGCATTTTACCTATCCCTCGCCAACTACACTCCCTGAACCTGTACTTTGGGCTACATATGTATTTATGAAGGAACACACTACTAAAATTCATTTGAGGGGCGACTCCTGTGTGATTCAATATGGTTTTCAACCTTGAATCTACCTTAATTGAGAATATATCAGCATTTCCTGATACAGCCATCTGAGGCTGTATTTTCGCCTTCCTGGATCACATATGACACATATGACACCACTGGTATACCAGATGTAATCCTAAAACCTATGCAGTCAGATTTAGTATGTGGCAAGTGATTTTTAGGCCAAATTTCAGACTTATAGACCAATATTTGGTACTGGTTTGGGCTGATTTACATCTATTTTTGGCTATATTTAGAACACTATTTTGGTGCAATATTTTCTGATTAGACATGTAATGCTCCAAATGTGCCTAAAATATCCTCATTAATTATTAGAATATGCATAAAATTAAATTTTGGCTTCAGATTGGCAATATTAGAATATACTTGACATCTTCCACCTGAGGGGTGACCTGGGGCCCCCCACACCCCGAAAATTGAAATTTTTAATGTGGCCCTCGAGTATGCCAGCCTAATACAAATTCATTCTATGATATAAACTGAGTTTCCTGTAAAAATTTCAGCCAGATTGACCAACTTTAAGGGGTGGTTTGGGCTGATCTGGCATTTTACCTATCCCTCGCCAACTACACTCCCTGAACCTGTACTTTGGGCTACATATGTATTTATGAAGGAACACACTACTAAAATTCATTTCAGGGGCGACTCCTGTGTGATTCAATATGGTTTTCAACCTTGAATCTACCTTAATTGAGAATATATCAGCATTTCCTGATACAGCCATCTGAGGCTGTATTTTCGCCTTCCTGGATCACATATGACACATATGACACCACTGGTATACCAGATGTAATCCTAAAACCTATGCAGTCAGATTTAGTATGTGGCAAGTGATTTTTAGGCCAAATTTCAGACTTATAGACCAATATTTGGTACTGGTTTGGGCTGATTTACATCTATTTTTGGCTATATTTAGAACACTATTTTGGTGCAATATTTTCTGATTAGACATGTAATGCTCCAAATGTGCCTAAAATATCCTCATTAATTATTAGAATATGCATAAAATTAAATTTTGGCTTCAGATTGGCAATATTAGAATATACTTGACATCTTCCACCTGAGGGGTGACCTGGGGCACCCCACACCCCGGAAATTGAAATTTTTAATGTGGCCCTCGAGTATGCCAGCCTAATACAAATTCATTCTATGATATAAACTGAGTTACCTGTAAAAATTTCAGCCAGATTGACCAACTTTAAGGGGTGGTTTGGGCTGATCTGGCATTTTACCTATCCATCGCCAAGTACACTCCCTGAACCTGTCCTTTTGGCTACATATGTATTTATGAAGGAACACACTACTAAAATTCATTTCAGGGGCGACTCCTGTGTGATTCAATATGGTTTTCAACCTTGAATCTACCTTAATTGAGAATATATCAGCATTTCCTGATACAGCCATCTGAGGCTGTATTTTCGCCTTCCTGGATCACATATGACACATATGACACCACTGGTATACCAGATGTAATCCTAAAACCTATGCAGTCAGATTTAGTATGTGGCAAGTGATTTTTAGGCCAAATTTCAGACTTATAGACCAATATTTGGTACTGGTTTGGGCTGATTTACATCTATTTTTGGCTATATTTAGAACACTATTTTGGTGCAATATTTTCTGATTAGACATGTAATGCTCCAAATGTGCCTAAAATATCCTCAATAATTATTAGAATATGCACAAAATTAAATTTTGGCTTCAGATTGGCAATATTAGAATATACTTGATATCTTCCACCTGAGGAGTGACCTGGGGCCCCCCCAAACCCCGGAAATTGAAATTTTTAATGTGGCCCTCGAGTATGCCAGCCTAATACAAATTCATTCTCTGATATAAACTGAGTTTCCTGTAAAAATTTCAGCCAGATTGACCAACTTTAAGGGGTGGTTTGGGCTGATCTGGCATTTTACCTATCCATCGCCAACTACACTCCCTGAACCTGTACTTTGGGCTACATATGTATTTATGAAGGAACACACTACTAAAATTCATTTGAGGGGCGACTCCTGTGTGATTCAATATGGTTTTCAACCTTGAATCTACCTTAATTGAGAATATATCAGCATTTCCTGATACAGCCATCTGAGGCTGTATTTTCGCCTTCCTGGATCACATATGACACATATGACACCACTGGTATACCAGATGTAATCCTAAAACCTATGCAGTCAGATTTAGTATGTGGCAAGTGATTTTTAGGCCAAATTTCAGACTTATAGACCAATATTTGGTACTGGTTTGGGCTGATTTACATCTATTTTTGGCTATATTTAGAACACTATTTTGGTGCAATATTTTCTGATTAGACATGTAATGCTCCAAATGTGCCTAAAATATCCTCATTAATTATTAGAATATGCATAAAATTAAATTTTGGCTTCAGATTGGCAATATTAGAATATACTTGACATCTTCCACCTGAGGGGTGACCTGGGGCCCCCCACACCCCGAAAATTGAAATTTTTAATGTGGCCCTCGAGTATGCCAGCCTAATACAAATTCATTCTATGATATAAACTGAGTTTCCTGTAAAAATTTCAGCCAGATTGACCAACTTTAAGGGGTGGTTTGGGCTGATCTGGCATTTTACCTATCCATCGCCAAGTACACTCCCTGAACCTGTCCTTTTGGCTACATATGTATTTATGAAGGAACACACTACTAAAATTCATTTCAGGGGCGACTCCTGTGTGATTCAATATGGTTTTCAACCTTGAATCTACCTTAATTGAGAATATATCAGCATTTCCTGATACAGCCATCTGAGGCTGTATTTTCGCCTTCCTGGATCACATATGACACATATGACACCACTGGTATACCAGATGTAATCCTAAAACCTATGCAGTCAGATTTAGTATGTGGCAAGTGATTTTTAGGCCAAATTTCAGACTTATAGACCAATATTTGGTACTGGTTTGGGCTGATTTACATCTATTTTTGGCTATATTTAGAACACTATTTTGGTGCAATATTTTCTGATTAGACATGTAATGCTCCAAATGTGCCTAAAATATCCTCAATAATTATTAGAATATGCACAAAATTAAATTTTGGCTTCAGATTGGCAATATTAGAATATACTTGATATCTTCCACCTGAGGAGTGACCTGGGGCCCCCCCAAACCCCGGAAATTGAAATTTTTAATGTGGCCCTCGAGTATGCCAGCCTAATACAAATTCATTCTCTGATATAAACTGAGTTTCCTGTAAAAATTTCAGCCAGATTGACCAACTTTAAGGGGTGGTTTGGGCTGATCTGGCATTTTACCTATCCATCGCCAACTACACTCCCTGAACCTGTACTTTGGGCTACATATGTATTTATGAAGGAACACACTACTAAAATTCATTTCAGGGGCGACTCCTGTGTGATTCAATATGGTTTTCACCTTGAATCTACCTTAATCAAGAATATATCAGCATTTCCTGATACAGCCATCTGAGGCTGTATTTTCGACTTCCTGGATCACATATGACACATATGACACCACTGGTATACCAGATGTAATCCTAAAACCTATGCAGTCAGATTTAGTATGTGACAAGTGATTTTTAGGCCAAATTTCAGACTTATAGACCAATATTTGGTACTGGTTTGGGCTGATTTACATCTATTTTTGGCTATATTTAGAACACTATTTTGGTGCAATATTTTCTGATTAGACATGTAATGCTCCAAATGAGCCTAAAATATCCTCATTAATTATTAGAATATGCACAAAATTAAATTTTGGCTTCAGATTGGCAATATTAGAATATACTTGACATCTTCCACCTGAGGGGTGACCTGGGGGCCCTCCCACACCCCGGAAATTGAAATTTTTAATGTGGCCCTCGAGTATGCCAGCCTAATACAAATTCATTCTATGATATAAACTGAGTTTCCTGTAAAAATTTCAGCCACATTGACCAACTTTAAGGGGTGGTTTGGGCTGATCTGGCATTTTACCTATCCCTCCCCAACTACACTCCCTGAACCTGTACTTTGGGCTACATATGTATTTATGAAGGAACACACTACTAAAATTTATTTCAGGGGCGACTCCTGTGTGATTCAATATGGTTTTCAACCTTGAATATACCTTAATTGAGAATATATCAGCATTTCCTGATACAGTCATCTGAGGCTGTATTTTCGCCTTTCTGGATCACATATAACACATATGACACCACTGGTATACCAGATGTAATTCTAAAACCTATGCAGTCAGATTTAGTATGTGGCAAGTGATTTTTTGGCCAAATTTCAGACTTATAGACTAATATTTGGTACTGGTTTGGGCTGATTTACATCTATTTTTGGCTATATTTAGAACACTATTTTGGTGCAATATTTTCTGATTAGACATGTAATGCTCCAAATGTGCCTAAAATATCCTCATTAATTATTAGAATATGCATAAAATTAAATTTTGGCTTCAGATTGGCAATATTAGAATATACTTGACATCTTCCACCTGAGGGGTGACCTGGGGTCCCCCACACCCCGGAAATTGAAATTTGTAATGTGGCCCTCGAGTATGCCAGCCTAATACAAATTCATTCTATGATATAAACTGAGTTTACTGTAAAAATTTCAGCCAGATTGACCAACTTTAAGGGGTGGTTTGGGCTGATCTGGCATTTTACCTATCCATCGCCAACTACACTCCCTGAACCTGTACTTTGGGCTACATATGTATTTATGAAGGAACACACTACTAAAATTCATTTGAGGGGCGACTCCTGTGTGATTCAATATGGTTTTCAACCTTGAATCTACCTTAATTGAGAATATATCAGCATTTCCTGATACAGCCATCTGAGGCTGTATTTTCGCCTTCTTTGATCACATATGACACCACTGGTATACCAGATGTAATCCTAAAACCTATGCAGTCAGATTTAGTATGTGGCAAGTGATTTTTAGGCCAAATTTCAGACTTATAGACCAATATTTGGTACTGGTTTGGGCTGATTTACATCTATTTTTGGCTATATTTAGAACACTATTTTGGTGAAATATTTTCTGATTAGACATGTAATGCTCCAAATGTGCCTAAAATATCCTCAATAATTATTAGAATATGCACAAAATTAAATTTTGGCTTCAGATTGGCAATATTAGAATATACTTGACATCTTCCACCTGAGGGGTGACCTGGGGGCCCCCCACACCCCGGAAATTGAAATTTTTAATGTGGCCCTCGAGTATGCCAGCCTAATACAAATTCATTCTCTGATATAAACTGAGTTACCTGTAAAAATTTCAGCCAGATTGACCAACTTTAAGGGGTGGTTTGGGCTGATCTGGCATTTTACCTATCCATCGCCAACTACACTCCCTGAACCTGTACTTTGGGCTACATATGTATTTATGAAGGAACACACTACTAAAATTCATTTCAGGGGCGACTCCTGTGTGATTCAATATGGTTTTCAACCTTGAATCTACCTTAATTGAGAATATATCAGCATTTCCTGATACAGCCATCTGAGGCTGTATTTTCGCCTTCCTGGATCACATGTGACACATATGACACCACTGGTATACCAGATGTAATCCTAAAACCTATGCAGTCAGATTTCGTATGTGGCAAGTGATTTTTAGGCCAAATTTCAGACTTATAGACCAATATTTGGTACTGGTTTGGGCTGATTTACATCTATTTTTGGCTATATTTAGAACACTATTTTGGTGCAATATTTTCTGATTAGACATGTAATGCTCCAAATGTGCCTAAAATATCCTCATTAATTATTAGAATATGCATAAAATTAAATTTTGGCTTCAGATTGGCAATATTAGAATATACTTGACATCTTCCACCTGAGGGGTGACCTGGGGCCCCCCACACCCCGAAAATTGAAATTTTTAATGTGGCCCTCGAGTATGCCAGCCTAATACAAATTTATTCTATGATATAAACTGAGTTTCCTGTAAAAATTTCAGCCAGATTGACCAACTTTAAGGGGTGGTTTGGGCTGATCTGGCATTTTACCTATCCATCGCGAACTACACTCCCTGAACCTGTACTTTGGGCTACATATGTATTTATGAAGGAACACACTACTAAAATTTATTTCAGGGGCGACTCCTGTGTGATTCAATATGGTTTTCAACCTTGAATCTACCTTAATTGAGAATATATCAGCATTTCCTGATACAGCCATCTGAGGCTGTATTTTCGCCTTTCTGGATCACATATAACACATATGACACCACTGGTATACCAGATGTAATCCTAAAACCTATGCAGTCAGATTTAGTATGTGGCAAGTGATTTTTAGGCCAAATTTCAGACTTATAGACAAATATTTGGTACTGGTTTGGGCTGATTTACATCTATTTTTGGCTATATTTAGAACACTATTTTGGTGAAATATTTTCTGATTAGACATGTAATGCTCCAAATGTGCCTAAAATATCCTCATTAATTATTAGAATATGCATAAAATTAAATTTTGGCTTCAGATTGGCAATATTAGAATATACTTGACATCTTCCACCTGAGGGGTGACCTGGGGCCCCCCCCACACCCCGGAAATTGAAATTTTTGATGTGGCCCTCGAGTATGCCAGCCTAATACAAATTCATTCTCTGATATAAACTGAGTTTCCTGTAAAAATTTCAGCCAGATTGACCAACTTTAAGGGGTGGTTTGGGCTGATCTGGCATTTTACCTATCCCTCGCCAACTACACTCCCTGAACCTGTACTTTGGGCTACATATGTATTTATGAAGGAACACACTACTAAAATTCATTTCAGGGGCGACTCCTGTGTGATTCAATATGGTTTTCAACCTTGAATCTACCTTAATTGAGAATATATCAGCATTTCCTGATACAGCCATCTGAGGCTGTATTTTCGCCTTTCTGGATCACATATAACACATATGACACCACCGGTATACCAGATGTAATCCTAAAACCTATGCAGTCAGATTTAGTATGTGGCAAGTGATTTTTAGGCCAAATTTCAGACTTATAGACCAATATTTGGTACTGGTTTGGGCTGATTTACATCTATTTTTGGCTATATTTAGAACACTATTTTGGTGAAATATTTTCTGATTAGACATGTAATGCTCCAAATGTGCCTAAAATATCCTCATTAATTATTAGAATATGCATAAAATTAAATTTTGGCTTCAGATTGGCAATATTAGAATATACTTGACATCTTCCACCTGAGGGGTGACCTGGGGCCCCCCCCACACCCCGGAAATTGAAATTTTTGATGTGGCCCTCGAGTATGCCAGCCTAATACAAATTCATTCTCTGATATAAACTGAGTTTCCTGTAAAAATTTCAGCCAGATTGACCAACTTTAAGGGGTGGTTTGGGCTGATCTGGCATTTTACCTATCCCTCGCCAACTACACTCCCTGAACCTGTACTTTGGGCTACATATGTATTTATGAAGGAACACACTACTAAAATTCATTTCAGGGGCGACTCCTGTGTGATTCAATATGGTTTTCAACCTTGAATATACCTTAATTGAGAATATATCAGCATTTCCTGATACAGCCATCTGAGGCTGTATTTTCGCCTTCCTGGATCACATGTGACACATATGACACCACTGGTATACCAGATGTAATCCTAAAACCTATGCAGTCAGATTTAGTATGTGGCAAGTGATTTTTAGGCCAAATTTCAGACTTATAGACCAATATTTGGTACTGGTTTGGGCTGATTTACATCTATTTTTGGCTATATTTAGAACACTATTTTGGTGAAATATTTTCTGATTAGACATGTAATGCTCCAGATGTGCCTAAAATATCCTCATTAATTATTAGAATATGCATAAAATTAAATTTTGGCTTCAGATTGGCAATATTAGAATATACTTGACATCTTCCACCTGAGGGGTGACCTGGGGCCCCCCACACCCCGAAAATTGAAATTTTTAATGTGGCCCTCGAGTATGCCAGCCTAATACAAATTCATTCTATGATATAAACTGAGTTTCCTGTAAAAATTTCAGCCAGATTGACCAACTTTAAGGGGTGGTTTGGGCTGATCTGGCATTTTACCTATCCATCGCCAACTACACTCCCTGAACCTGTACTTTGGGCTACATATGTATTTATGAAGGATCACACTACTAAAATTTATTTCAGGGGCGACTCCTGTGTGATTCAATATGGTTTTCAACCTTGAATCTACCTTAATTGAGAATATATCAGCATTTCCTGATACAGCCATCTGAGGCTGTATTTTCGCCTTTCTGGATCACATATAACACATATGACACCACTGGTATACCAGATGTAATCCTAAAACCTATGCAGTCAGATTTAGTATGTGGCAAGTGATTTTTAGGCCAAATTTCAGACTTATAGACCAATATTTGGTACTGGTTTGGGCTGATTTACATCTATTTTTGGCTATATTTAGAACACTATTTTGGTGAAATATTTTCTGATTAGACATGTAATGCTCCAAATGTGCCTAAAATATCCTCATTAATTATTAGAATATGCATAAAATTAAATTTTGGCTTCAGATTGGCAATATTAGAATATACTTGACATCTTCCACCTGAGGGGTGACCTGGGGCCCCCACACCCCGGAAATTGAAATTTTTAATGTGGCCCTCGAGTATGCCAGCCTAATACAAATTCATTCTATGATATAAACTGAGTTTCCTGTAAAAATTTCAGCCAGATTGACCAACTTTAAGGGGTGGTTTGGGCTGATCTGGCATTTTACCTATCCATCGCCAACTACACTCCCTGAACCTGTACTTTGGGCTACATATGTATTTATGAAGGATCACACTACTAAAATTTATTTCAGGGGCGACTCCTGTGTGATTCAATATGGTTTTCAACCTTGAATCTACCTTAATTGAGAATATATCAGCATTTCCTGATACAGCCATCTGAGGCTGTATTTTCGCCTTTCTGGATCACATATAACACATATGACACCACTGGTATACCAGATGTAATCCTAAAACCTATGCAGTCAGATTTAGTATGTGGCAAGTGATTTTTAGGCCAAATTTCAGACTTATAGACCAATATTTGGTACTGGTTTGGGCTGATTTACATCTATTTTTGGCTATATTTAGAACACTATTTTGGTGAAATATTTTCTGATTAGACATGTAATGCTCCAAATGTGCCTAAAATATCCTCATTAATTATTAGAATATGCATAAAATTAAATTTTGGCTTCAGATTGGCAATATTAGAATATACTTGACATCTTCCACCTGAGGGGTGACCTGGGGCCCCCACACCCCGGAAATTGAAATTTTTAATGTGGCCCTCGAGTATGCCAGCCTAATACAAATTCATTCTATGATATAAACTGAGTTTCCTGTAAAAATTTCAGCCAGATTGACCAACTTTAAGGGGTGGTTTGGGCTGATCTGGCATTTTACCTATCCATCGCCAACTACACTCCCTGAACCTGTACTTTGGGCTACATATGTATTTATGAAGGAACACACTACTAAAATTCATTTCAGAGGCGACTCCTGTGTGATTCAATATGGTTTTCAACCTTGAATCTACCTTAATTGAGAATATATCAGCATTTCCTGATACAGCCATCTGAGGCTGTATTTTCGCCTTCTTTGATCACATATGACACATATGACACCACTGGTATACCAGATGTAATCCTAAAACCTATGCAGTCAGATTTAGTATGTGGCAAGTGATTTTTAGGCCAAATTTCAGACTTATAGACCAATATTTGGTACTGGTTTGGGCTGATTTACATCTATTTTTGGCTATATTTAGAACACTATTTTGGTGCAATATTTTCTGATTAGACATGTAATGCTCCAAATGTGCCTAAAATATCCTCATTAATTATTAGAATATGCATAAAATTAAATTTTGGCTTCAGATTGGCAATATTAGAATATACTTGACATCTTCCACCTGAGGGGTGACCTGGGGCCCCCCCCACACCCCGGAAATTGAAATTTTTGATGTGGCCCTCGAGTATGCCAGCCTAATACAAATTCATTCTCTGATATAAACTGAGTTTCCTGTAAAAATTTCAGCCAGATTGACCAACTTTAAGGGGTGGTTTGGGCTGATCTGGCATTTTACCTATCCCTCGCCAACTACACTCCCTGAACCTGTACTTTGGGCTACATATGTATTTATGAAGGAACACACTACTAAAATTCATTTCAGGGGCGACTCCTGTGTGATTCAATATGGTTTTCAACCTTGAATCTACCTTAATTGAGAATATATCAGCATTTCCTGATACAGCCATCTGAGGCTGTATTTTCGCCTTTCTGGATCACATATAACACATATGACACCACTGGTATACCAGATGTAATCCTAAAACCTATGCAGTCAGATTTAGTATGTGGCAAGTGATTTTTAGGCCAAATTTCAGACTTATAGACCAATATTTGGTACTGGTTTGGGCTGATTTACATCTATTTTTGGCTATATTTAGAACACTATTTTGGTGAAATATTTTCTGATTAGACATGTAATGCTCCAAATGTGCCTAAAATATCCTCATTAATTATTAGAATATGCATAAAATTAAATTTTGGCTTCAGATTGGCAATATTAGAATATACTTGACATCTTCCACCTGAGGGGTGACCTGGGGCCCCCCCCCACACCCCGGAAATTGAAATTTTTGATGTGGCCCTCGAGTATGCCAGCCTAATACAAATTCATTCTCTGATATAAACTGAGTTTCCTGTAAAAATTTCAGCCAGATTGACCAACTTTAAGGGGTGGTTTGGGCTGATCTGGCATTTTACCTATCCCTCGCCAACTACACTCCCTGAACCTGTACTTTGGGCTACATATGTATTTATGAAGGAACACACTACTAAAATTCATTTCAGGGGCGACTCCTGTGTGATTCAATATGGTTTTCAACCTTGAATATACCTTAATTGAGAATATATCAGCATTTCCTGATACAGCCATCTGAGGCTGTATTTTCGCCTTCCTGGATCACATGTGACACATATGACACCACTGGTATACCAGATGTAATCCTAAAACCTATGCAGTCAGATTTAGTATGTGGCAAGTGATTTTTAGGCCAAATTTCAGACTTATAGACCAATATTTGGTACTGGTTTGGGCTGATTTACATCTATTTTTGGCTATATTTAGAACACTATTTTGGTGAAATATTTTCTGATTAGACATGTAATGCTCCAGATGTGCCTAAAATATCCTCATTAATTATTAGAATATGCATAAAATTAAATTTTGGCTTCAGATTGGCAATATTAGAATATACTTGACATCTTCCACCTGAGGGGTGACCTGGGGCCGCCCACACCCCGAAAATTGAAATTTTTAATGTGGCCCTCGAGTATGCCAGCCTAATACAAATTCATTCTATGATATAAACTGAGTTTCCTGTAAAAATTTCAGCCAGATTGACCAACTTTAAGGGGTGGTTTAGGCTGATCTGGCATTTTACCTATCCATCGCCAACTACACTCCCTGAACCTGTACTTTGGGCTACATATGTATTTATGAAGGATCACACTACTAAAATTTATTTCAGGGGCGACTCCTGTGTGATTCAATATGGTTTTCAACCTTGAATCTACCTTAATTGAGAATATATCAGCATTTCCTGATACAGCCATCTGAGGCTGTATTTTCGCCTTTCTGGATCACATATAACACATATGACACCACTGGTATACCAGATGTAATCCTAAAACCTATGCAGTCAGATTTAGTATGTGGCAAGTGATTTTTAGGCCAAATTTCAGACTTATAGACCAATATTTGGTACTGGTTTGGGCTGATTTACATCTATTTTTGGCTATATTTAGAACACTATTTTGGTGAAATATTTTCTGATTAGACATGTAATGCTCCAAATGTGCCTAAAATATCCTCATTAATTATTAGAATATGCATAAAATTAAATTTTGGCTTCAGATTGGCAATATTAGAATATACTTGACATCTTCCACCTGAGGGGTGACCTGGGGCCCCCACACCCCGGAAATTGAAATTTTTAATGTGGCCCTCGAGTATGCCAGCCTAATACAAATTCATTCTATGATATAAACTGAGTTTCCTGTAAAAATTTCAGCCAGATTGACCAACTTTAAGGGGTGGTTTGGGCTGATCTGGCATTTTACCTATCCATCGCCAACTACACTCCCTGAACCTGTACTTTGGGCTACATATGTATTTATGAAGGATCACACTACTAAAATTTATTTCAGGGGCGACTCCTGTGTGATTCAATATGGTTTTCAACCTTGAATCTACCTTAATTGAGAATATATCAGCATTTCCTGATACAGCCATCTGAGGCTGTATTTTCGCCTTTCTGGATCACATATAACACATATGACACCACTGGTATACCAGATGTAATCCTAAAACCTATGCAGTCAGATTTAGTATGTGGCAAGTGATTTTTAGGCCAAATTTCAGACTTATAGACCAATATTTGGTACTGGTTTGGGCTGATTTACATCTATTTTTGGCTATATTTAGAACACTATTTTGGTGAAATATTTTCTGATTAGACATGTAATGCTCCAAATGTGCCTAAAATATCCTCATTAATTATTAGAATATGCATAAAATTAAATTTTGGCTTCAGATTGGCAATATTAGAATATACTTGACATCTTCCACCTGAGGGGTGACCTGGGGCCCCCACACCCCGGAAAGTGAAATTTTTAATGTGGCCCTCGAGTATGCCAGCCTAATACAAATTCATTCTATGATATAAACTGAGTTTCCTGTAAAAATTTCAGCCAGATTGACCAACTTTAAGGGGTGGTTTGGGCTGATCTGGCATTTTACCTATCCATCGCCAACTACACTCCCTGAACCTGTACTTTGGGCTACATATGTATTTATGAAGGAACACACTACTAAAATTCATTTCAGAGGCGACTCCTGTGTGATTCAATATGGTTTTCAACCTTGAATCTACCTTAATTGAGAATATATCAGCATTTCCTGATACAGCCATCTGAGGCTGTATTTTCGCCTTCTTTGATCACATATGACACATATGACACCACTGGTATACCAGATGTAATCCTAAAACCTATGCAGTCAGATTTAGTATGTGGCAAGTGATTTTTAGGCCAAATTTCAGACTTATAGACCAATATTTGGTACTGGTTTGGGCTGATTTACATCTATTTTTGGCTATATTTAGAACACTATTTTGGTGCAATATTTTCTGATTAGACATGTAATGCTCCAAATGTGCCTAAAATATCCTCATTAATTATTAGAATATGCATAAAATTAAATTTTGGCTTCAGATTGGCAATATTAGAATATACTTGACATCTTCCACCTGAGGGGTGACCTGGGGCCCCCCACACCCCGAAAATTGAAATTTTTAATGTGGCCCTCGAGTATGCCAGCCTAATACAAATTCATTCTATGATATAAACTGAGTTTCCTGTAAAAATTTCAGCCAGATTGACCAACTTTAAGGGGTGGTTTGGGCTGATCTGGCATTTTACCTATCCATCGCCAACTACACTCCCTGAACCTGTACTTTGGGCTACATATGTATTTATGAAGGATCACACTACTAAAATTCATTTCAGGGGCGACTCCTGTGTGATTCAATATGGTTTTCAACCTTGAATCTACCTTAATTGAGAATATATCAGCATTTCCTGATACAGCCATCTGAGGCTGTATTTTCGCCTTTCTGGATCACATATAACACATATGACACCACTGGTATACCAGATGTAATCCTAAAACCTATGCAGTCAGATTTAGTATGTGGCAAGTGATTTTTAGGCCAAATTTCAGACTTATAGACCAATATTTGGTACTGGTTTGGGCTGATTTACATCTATTTTTGGCTATATTTAGAACACTATTTTGGTGAAATATTTTCTGATTAGACATGTAATGCTCCAAATGTGCCTAAAATATCCTCATTAATTATTAGAATATGCATAAAATTAAATTTTGGCTTCAGATTGGCAATATTAGAATATACTTGACATCTTCCACCTGAGGGGTGACCTGGGGCCCCCACACCCCGGAAATTGAAATTTTTAATGTGGCCCTCGAGTATGCCAGCCTAATACAAATTCATTCTATGATATAAACTGAGTTTCCTGTAAAAATTTCAGCCAGATTGACCAACTTTAAGGGGTGGTTTGGGCTGATCTGGCATTTTACCTATCCATCGCCAACTACACTCCCTGAACCTGTACTTTGGGCTACATATGTATTTATGAAGGAACACACTACTAAAATTCATTTCAGGGGCGACTCCTGTGTGATTCAATATGGTTTTCAACCTTGAATCTACCTTAATTGAGAATATATCAGCATTTCCTGATACAGCCATCTGAGGCTGTATTTTCGCCTTCCTGGATCACATGTGACACATATGACACCACTGGTATACCAGATGTAATCCTAAAACCTATGCAGTCAGATTTAGTATGTGGCAAGTGATTTTTAGGCCAAATTTCAGACTTATAGACCAATATTTGGTACTGGTTTGGGCTGATTTACATCTATTTTTGGCTATATTTAGAACACTATTTTGGTGCAATATTTTCTGATTAGACATGTAATGCTCCAAATGTGCCTAAAATATCCTCATTAATTATTAGAATATGCATAAAATTAAATTTTGGCTTCAGATTAGCAATATTAGAATATACTTGACATCTTCCACCTGAGGAGTGACCTGGGGCCCCCCACACCCCGGACATTGAAATTTTTAATGTGGCCCTCGAGTATGCCAGCCTAATACAAATTCATTCTATGATATAAACTAAATTTCCTGTAAAAATTTCAGCCAGATTGACCAACTTTAAGGGGTGGTTTGGGCTGATCTGGCATTTTACCTATCCATCGCCAACTACACTCCCTGAACCTGTACTTTGGGCTACATATGTATTTATGAAGGAACACACTACTAAAATTCATTTCAGGGGCGACTCCTGTGTGATTCAATATGGTTTTCAACCTTGAATCTACCTTAATTGAGAATATATCAGCATTTCCTGATACAGCCATCTGAGGCTGTATTTTCGCCTTCCTGGATCACATGTGACACATATGACACCACTGGTATACCAGATGTAATCCTAAAACCTATGCAGTCAGATTTAGTATGTGGCAAGTGATTTTTAGGCCAAATTTCAGACTTATAGACCAATATTTGGTACTGGTTTGGGCTGATTTACATCTATTTTTGGCTATATTTAGAACACTATTTTGGTGCAATATTTTCTGATTAGACATGTAATGCTCCAAATGTGCCTAAAATATCCTCATTAATTATTAGAATATGCATAAAATTAAATTTTGGCTTCAGATTAGCAATATTAGAATATACTTGACATCTTCCACCTGACGAGTGACCTGGGGCCCCCCACACCCCGGACATTGAAATTTTTAATGTGGCCCTCGAGTATGCCAGCCTAATACAAATTCATTCTATGATATAAACTAAATTTCCTGTAAAAATTTCAGCCAGATTGACCAACTTTAAGGGGTGGTTTGGGCTGATCTGGCATTTTACCTATCCATCGCCAACTACACTCCCTGAACCTGTACTTTGGGCTACATATGTATTTATGAAGGAACACACTACTAAAATTCATTTCAGAGGCGACTCCTGTGTGATTCAATATGGTTTTCAACCTTGAATCTACCTTAATTGAGAATATATCAGCATTTCCTGATACAGCCATCTGAGGCTGTATTTTCGCCTTCTTTGATCACATATGACACATATGACACCACTGGTATACCAGATGTAATCCTAAAACCTATGCAGTCAGATTTAGTATGTGGCAAGTGATTTTTAGGCCAAATTTCAGACTTATAGACCAATATTTGGTACTGGTTTGGGCTGATTTACATCTATTTTTGGCTATATTTAGAACACTATTTTGGTGCAATATTTTCTGATTAGACATGTAATGCTCCAAATGTGCCTAAAATATCCTCATTAATTATTAGAATATGCATAAAATTAAATTTTGGCTTCAGATTGGCAATATTAGAATATACTTGACATCTTCCACCTGAGGGGTGACCTGGGGCCCCCCACACCCCGAAAATTGAAATTTTTAATGTGGCCCTCGAGTATGCCAGCCTAATACAAATTCATTCTATGATATAAACTGAGTTTCCTGTAAAAATTTCAGCCAGATTGACCAACTTTAAGGGGTGGTTTGGGCTGATCTGGCATTTTACCTATCCATCGCCAACTACACTCCCTGAACCTGTACTTTGGGCTACATATGTATTTATGAAGGATCACACTACTAAAATTCATTTCAGGGGAGACTCCTGTGTGATTCAATATGGTTTTCAACCTTGAATCTACCTTAATTGAGAATATATCAGCATTTCCTGATACAGCCATCTGAGGCTGTATTTTCGCCTTTCTGGATCACATATAACACATATGACACCACTGGTATACCAGATGTAATCCTAAAACCTATGCAGTCAGATTTAGTATGTGGCAAGTGATTTTTAGGCCAAATTTCAGACTTATAGACCAATATTTGGTACTGGTTTGGGCTGATTTACATCTATTTTTGGCTATATTTAGAATACTATTTTGGTGAAATATTTTCTGATTAGACATGTAATGCTCCAAATGTGCCTAAAATATCCTCATTAATTATTAGAATATGCATAAAATTAAATTTTGGCTTCAGATTGGCAATATTAGAATATACTTGACATCTTCCACCTGAGGGGTGACCTGGGGCCCCCACACCCCGGAAATTGAAATTTTTAATGTGGCCCTCGAGTATGCCAGCCTAATACAAATTCATTCTCTGATATAAACTGAGTTTCCTGTAAAAATTTCAGCCAGATTGACCAACTTTAAGGGGTGGTTTGGGCTGATCTGGCATTTTACCTATCCCTCGCCAACTACACTCCCTGAACCTGTACTTTGGGCTACATATGTATTTATGAAGGAACACACTACTATAATTCCTTTCAGGGGCGACTCCTGTGTGATTCAATATGGTTTTCAACCTTGAATCTACCTTAATTGAGAATATAACAGCATTTCCTGATACAGCCATGTGAGGCTGTATTTTCGCCTTCCTGGATCACATATGACACATATGACACCACTGGTATACCAGATGTAATCCTAAAACCTATGCAGTCAGATTTAGTATGTGGCAAGTGATTTTTAGGCCAAATTTCAGACTTATAGACCAATATTTGGTACTGGTTTGGGCTGATTTACATCTATTTTTGGCTATATTTAGAACACTATTTTGGTGAAATATTTTCTGATTAGACATGTAATGCTCCAAATGTGCCTAAAATATCCTCATTAATTATTAGAATATGCATAAAATTAAATTTTGGCTTCAGATTGGCAATATTAGAATATACTTGACATCTTCCACCAGAGGGGTGACCTGGGGCCCCCCACACCCCGAAAATTGAAATTTTTAATGTGGCCCTCGAGTATGCCAGCCTAATACAAATTCATTCTCTGATATAAACTGAGTTTCCTGTAAAAATTTCAGCCAGATTGACCAACTTTAAGGGGTGGTTTGGGCTGATCTGGCATTTTACCTATCCCTCGCCAACTACACTCCCTGAACCTGTACTTTGGGCTACATATGTATTTATGAAGGAACACACTACTAAAATTCCTTTCAGGGGCGACTCCTGTGTGATTCAATATGGTTTTCAACCTTGAATCTACCTTAATTGAGAATATATCAGCATTTCCTGATATAGCCATCTGAGGCTGTATTTTCGCATTCCTGGATCACATATGACACATATGACGCCACTGGTATAACAGATGTAATCCTAAATCCTATGCAGTCAGATTTAGTATGTGGCAAGTGATTTTTAGGCCAAATTTCAGACTTATAGACCAATATTTGGTACTGCTTTGGGCTGATTTACATCTATTTTTGGCTATATTTAGAATAGTATTTTGGTGAAATATTTTCTGATTAGACATGTAATGCTCCAAATGTGCCTAAAATATCCTCATTAATTATTAGAATATGCATAAAATTAAATTTTGGCTTCAGATTGGCAATATTAGAATATACTTGACATCTTCCACCTGAGGGCTGGCCTGGGGGCCCCCCACACCCCGGAAATTGAAATTTTTAATGTGGCCCTCGAGTATGCCAGCCTAATACAAATTCATTCTCTGATATAAACTGAGTTTCCTGTAAAAATTTCAGCCAGATTGACCAACTTTAAGGGGTGGTTTGGGCTGATCTGGCATTTTACCTATCCATCGCCAACTACACTCCCTGAACCTGTACTTTGGGCTACATATGTATTTATGAAGGAACACACTACTAAAATTCCTTTCAGGGGCGACTCCTGTGTGATTCAATATGGTTTTCAACCTTGAATCTACCTTAATTGAGAATATATCAGCATTTCCTGATACAGCCATCTGAGGCTGTATTTTCGCCTTCCTGGATCACATATGACACATATGACGCCACTGGTATACCAGATGTAATCCTAAAACCTATGCAGTCAGATTTAGTATGTGGCAAGTGATTTTTAGGCCAAATTTCAGACTTATAGACCAATATTTGGTACTGGTTTGGGCTGATTTACATCTATTTTTGGCTATATTTAGAACACTATTTTGGTGAAATATTTTCTGATTAGACATGTAATGCTCCAAATGTGCCTAAAATATCCTCATTTATTATTAGAATATGCATAAAATTAAATTTTGGCTTCAGATTGGCAATATTAGAATATACTTGACATCTTCCACCTGAGGAGTGACCTGGGACCCCCACACCCCGGACATTGAAATTTTTAATGTGGCCCTCGAGTATGCCAGCCTAATACAAATTCATTCTATGATATAAACTAAGTTTCCTGTAAACATTTCAGCCAGATTGACCAACTTTAAGGGGTGGTTTGGGCTGATCTGGCATTTTACCTATCCATCGCGAACTACACTCCCTGAACCTGTACTTTGGGCTACATATGTATTTATGAAGGAACACACTACTAAAATTCCTTTCAGGGGCGACTCCTGTGTGATTCAATATGGTTTTCAACCTTGAATCTACCTTAATTGAGAATATATCAGCATTTCCTGATACAGCCATCTGAGGCTGTATTTTCGCCTTCCTGGATCACATATGACACATATGACGCCACTGGTATAACAGATGTAATCCTAAAACCTATGCAGTCAGATTTAGTATGTGGCAAGTGATTTTTAGGCCAAATTTCAGACTTATAGACCAATATTTGGTACTGGTTTGGGCTGATTTACATCTATTTTTGGCTACATTTGGAACACTATTTTGGTGAAATATTTTCTGATTAGACATGTAATGCTCCAAATGTGCCTAAAATATCCTCATTAATTATTAGAATATGCATAAAATTAAATTTTGGCTTCAGATTGGCAATATTAGAATATACTTGACATCTTCCACCTGAGGGGTGACCTGGGGCCCCCCCACACCCCGGAAATTGAAATTTTTAATGTGGCCCTCGAGTATGCCAGCCTAATACAAATTCATTCTATGATATAAACTAAGTTTCCTGTAAAAATTTCAGCCAGATTGACCAACTTTAAGGGGTGGTTTGGGCTGATCTGGCATTTTACCTATCCCTCGCCAACTACACTCCCTGAACCTGTACTTTGGGCTACATATGTATTTATGAAGGAACACACTACTAAAATTCCTTTCAGGGGCGACTCCTGTGTGATTCAATATGGTTTTCAACCTTGAATCTACCTTAATTGAGAATATATCAGCATTTCCTGATATAGCCATCTGAGGCTGTATTTTCGCATTCCTGGATCACATATGACACATATGACGCCACTGGTATAACAGATGTAATCCTAAATCCTATGCAGTCAGATTTAGTATGTGGCAAGTGATTTTTAGGCCAAATTTCAGACTTATAGACCAATATTTGGTACTGCTTTGGGCTGATTTACATCTATTTTTGGCTATATTTAGAACAGTATTTTGGTGAAATATTTTCTGATTAGACATGTAATGCTCCAAATGTGCCTAAAATATCCTCATTAATTATTAGAATATGCATAAAATTAAATTTTGGCTTCAGATTGGCAATATTAGAATATACTTGACATCTTCCACCTGAGGGCTGGCCTGGGGGCCCCCCACACCCCGGAAATTGAAATTTTTAATGTGGCCCTCGAGTATGCCAGCCTAATACAAATTCATTCTCTGATATAAACTGAGTTTCCTGTAAAAATTTCAGCCAGATTGACCAACTTTAAGGGGTGGTTTGGGCTGATCTGGCATTTTACCTATCCATCGCCAACTACACTCCCTGAACCTGTACTTTGGGCTACATATGTATTTATGAAGGAACACACTACTATAATTCCTTTCAGGGGCGACTCCTGTGTGATTCAATATGGTTTTCAACCTTGAATCTACCTTAATTGAGAATATAACAGCATTTCCTGATACAGCCATGTGAGGCTGTATTTTCGCCTTCCTGGATCACATATGACACATATGACACCACTGGTATACCAGATGTAATCCTAAAACCTATGCAGTCAGATTTAGTATGTGGCAAGTGATTTTTAGGCCAAATTTCAGACTTATAGACCAATATTTGGTACTGGTTTGGGCTGATTTACATCTATTTTTGGCTATATTTAGAACACTATTTTGGTGAAATATTTTCTGATTAGACATGTAATGCTCCAAATGTGCCTAAAATATCCTCATTAATTATTAGAATATGCATAAAATTAAATTTTGGCTTCAGATTGGCAATATTAGAATATACTTGACATCTTCCACCTGAGGGGTGACCTGGGGCCCCCCACACCCCGAAAATTGAAATTTTTAATGTGGCCCTCGAGTATGCCAGCCTAATACAAATTCATTCTCTGATATAAACTGAGTTTCCTGTAAAAATTTCAGCCAGATTGACCAACTTTAAGGGGTGGTTTGGGCTGATCTGGCATTTTACCTATCCCTCGCCAACTACACTCCCTGAACCTGTACTTTGGGCTACATATGTATTTATGAAGGAACACACTACTAAAATTCATTTCAGGGGCGACTCCTGTGTGATTCAATATGGTTTTCAACCTTGAATCTACCTTAATTGAGAATATATCAGCATTTCCTGATACAGCCATCTGAGGCTGTATTTTCGCATTCCTGGATCACATATGACACATATGACGCCACTGGTATAACAGATGTAATCCTAAATCCTATGCAGTCAGATTTAGTATGTGGCAAGTGATTTTTAGGCCAAATTTCAGACTTATAGACCAATATTTGGTACTGCTTTGGGCTGATTTACATCTATTTTTGGCTATATTTAGAATAGTATTTTGGTGAAATATTTTCTGATTAGACATGTAATGCTCCAAATGTGCCTAAAATATCCTCATTAATTATTAGAATATGCATAAAATTAAATTTTGGCTTCAGATTGGCAATATTAGAATATACTTGACATCTTCCACCTGAGGGCTGGCCTGGGGGCCACCCACACCCCGAACATTGAAATTTTTAATGTGGCCCTCGAGTATGCCAGCCTAATACAAATTCATTCTCTGATATAAACTGAGTTTCCTGTAAAAATTTCAGCCAGATTGACCAACTTTAAGGGGTGGTTTGGGCTGATCTGGCATTTTACCTATCCATCGCCAACTACACTCCCTGAACCTGTACTTTGGGCTACATATGTATTTATGAAGGAACACACTACTAAAATTCCTTTCAGGGGCGACTCCTGTGTGATTCAATATGGTTTTCAACCTTGAATCTACCTTAATTGAGAATATATCAGCATTTCCTGATACAGCCATCTGAGGCTGTATTTTCGCCTTCCTGGATCACATATGACACATATGACGCCACTGGTATAACAGATGTAATCCTAAAACCTATGCAGTCAGATTTAGTATGTGGCAAGTGATTTTTAGGCCAAATTTCAGACTTATAGACCAATATTTGGTACTGGTTTGGGCTGATTTACATCTATTTTTGGCTATATTTAGAACACTATTTTGGTGAAATATTTTCTGATTAGACATGTAATGCTCCAAATGTGCCTAAAATATCCTCATTTATTATTAGAATATGCATAAAATTAAATTTTGGCTTCAGATTGGCAATATTAGAATATACTTGACATCTTCCACCTGAGGAGTGACCTGGGGCCCCCCACACCCCGGACATTGAAATTTTTAATGTGGCCCTCGAGTATGCCAGCCTAATACAAATTCATTCTATGATATAAAGTAAGTTTCCTGTAAACATTTCAGCCAGATTGACCAACTTTAAGGGGTGGTTTGGGCTGATCTGGCATTTTACCTATCCATCGCCAACTACACTCCCTGAACCTGTACTTTGGGCTACATATGTATTTATGAAGGAACACACTACTAAAATTCCTTTCAGGGGCGACTCCTGTGTGATTCAATATGGTTTTCAACCTTGAATCTACCTTAATTGAGAATATATCAGCATTTCCTGATACAGCCATCTGAGGCTGTATTTTCGCCTTCCTGGATCACATATGACACATATGACGCCACTGGTATACCAGATGTAATCCTAAAACCTATGCAGTCAGATTTAGTATGTGGCAAGTGATTTTTAGGCCAAATTTCAGACTTATAGACCAATATTTGGTACTGGTTTGGGCTGATTTACATCTATTTTTGGCTATATTTAGAACACTATTTTGGTGAAATATTTTCTGATTAGACATGTAATGCTCCAAATGTGCCTAAAATATCCTCATTTATTATTAGAATATGCATAAAATTAAATTTTGGCTTCAGATTGGCAATATTAGAATATACTTGACATCTTCCACCTGAGGAGTGACCTGGGACCCCCACACCCCGGACATTGAAATTTTTAATGTGGCCCTCGAGTATGCCAGCCTAATACAAATTCATTCTATGATATAAACTAAGTTTCCTGTAAACATTTCAGCCAGATTGACCAACTTTAAGGGGTGGTTTGGGCTGATCTGGCATTTTACCTATCCATCGCGAACTACACTCCCTGAACCTGTACTTTGGGCTACATATGTATTTATGAAGGAACACACTACTAAAATTCCTTTCAGGGGCGACTCCTGTGTGATTCAATATGGTTTTCAACCTTGAATCTACCTTAATTGAGAATATATCAGCATTTCCTGATACAGCCATCTGAGGCTGTATTTTCGCCTTCCTGGATCACATATGACACATATGACGCCACTGGTATAACAGATGTAATCCTAAAACCTATGCAGTCAGATTTAGTATGTGGCAAGTGATTTTTAGGCCAAATTTCAGACTTATAGACCAATATTTGGTACTGGTTTGGGCTGATTTACATCTATTTTTGGCTACATTTGGAACACTATTTTGGTGAAATATTTTCTGATTAGACATGTAATGCTCCAAATGTGCCTAAAATATCCTCATTAATTATTAGAATATGCATAAAATTAAATTTTGGCTTCAGATTGGCAATATTAGAATATACTTGACATCTTCCACCTGAGGGGTGACCTGGGGCCCCCCCACACCCCGGAAATTGAAATTTTTAATGTGGCCCTCGAGTATGCCAGCCTAATACAAATTCATTCTATGATATAAACTAAGTTTCCTGTAAAAATTTCAGCCAGATTGACCAACTTTAAGGGGTGGTTTGGGCTGATCTGGCATTTTACCTATCCCTCGCCAACTACACTCCCTGAACCTGTACTTTGGGCTACATATGTATTTATGAAGGAACACACTACTAAAATTCCTTTCAGGGGCGACTCCTGTGTGATTCAATATGGTTTTCAACCTTGAATCTACCTTAATTGAGAATATATCAGCATTTCCTGATATAGCCATCTGAGGCTGTATTTTCGCATTCCTGGATCACATATGACACATATGACGCCACTGGTATAACAGATGTAATCCTAAATCCTATGCAGTCAGATTTAGTATGTGGCAAGTGATTTTTAGGCCAAATTTCAGACTTATAGACCAATATTTGGTACTGCTTTGGGCTGATTTACATCTATTTTTGGCTATATTTAGAACAGTATTTTGGTGAAATATTTTCTGATTAGACATGTAATGCTCCAAATGTGCCTAAAATATCCTCATTAATTATTAGAATATGCATAAAATTAAATTTTGGCTTCAGATTGGCAATATTAGAATATACTTGACATCTTCCACCTGAGGGCTGGCCTGGGGGCCCCCCACACCCCGGAAATTGAAATTTTTAATGTGGCCCTCGAGTATGCCAGCCTAATACAAATTCATTCTCTGATATAAACTGAGTTTCCTGTAAAAATTTCAGCCAGATTGACCAACTTTAAGGGGTGGTTTGGGCTGATCTGGCATTTTACCTATCCATCGCCAACTACACTCCCTGAACCTGTACTTTGGGCTACATATGTATTTATGAAGGAACACACTACTATAATTCCTTTCAGGGGCGACTCCTGTGTGATTCAATATGGTTTTCAACCTTGAATCTACCTTAATTGAGAATATAACAGCATTTCCTGATACAGCCATGTGAGGCTGTATTTTCGCCTTCCTGGATCACATATGACACATATGACACCACTGGTATACCAGATGTAATCCTAAAACCTATGCAGTCAGATTTAGTATGTGGCAAGTGATTTTTAGGCCAAATTTCAGACTTATAGACCAATATTTGGTACTGGTTTGGGCTGATTTACATCTATTTTTGGCTATATTTAGAACACTATTTTGGTGAAATATTTTCTGATTAGACATGTAATGCTCCAAATGTGCCTAAAATATCCTCATTAATTATTAGAATATGCATAAAATTAAATTTTGGCTTCAGATTGGCAATATTAGAATATACTTGACATCTTCCACCTGAGGGGTGACCTGGGGCCCCCCACACCCCGAAAATTGAAATTTTTAATGTGGCCCTCGAGTATGCCAGCCTAATACAAATTCATTCTCTGATATAAACTGAGTTTCCTGTAAAAATTTCAGCCAGATTGACCAACTTTAAGGGGTGGTTTGGGCTGATCTGGCATTTTACCTATCCCTCGCCAACTACACTCCCTGAACCTGTACTTTGGGCTACATATGTATTTATGAAGGAACACACTACTAAAATTCATTTCAGGGGCGACTCCTGTGTGATTCAATATGGTTTTCAACCTTGAATCTACCTTAATTGAGAATATATCAGCATTTCCTGATACAGCCATCTGAGGCTGTATTTTCGCATTCCTGGATCACATATGACACATATGACGCCACTGGTATAACAGATGTAATCCTAAATCCTATGCAGTCAGATTTAGTATGTGGCAAGTGATTTTTAGGCCAAATTTCAGACTTATAGACCAATATTTGGTACTGCTTTGGGCTGATTTACATCTATTTTTGGCTATATTTAGAATAGTATTTTGGTGAAATATTTTCTGATTAGACATGTAATGCTCCAAATGTGCCTAAAATATCCTCATTAATTATTAGAATATGCATAAAATTAAATTTTGGCTTCAGATTGGCAATATTAGAATATACTTGACATCTTCCACCTGAGGGCTGGCCTGGGGGCCACCCACACCCCGAACATTGAAATTTTTAATGTGGCCCTCGAGTATGCCAGCCTAATACAAATTCATTCTCTGATATAAACTGAGTTTCCTGTAAAAATTTCAGCCAGATTGACCAACTTTAAGGGGTGGTTTGGGCTGATCTGGCATTTTACCTATCCATCGCCAACTACACTCCCTGAACCTGTACTTTGGGCTACATATGTATTTATGAAGGAACACACTACTAAAATTCCTTTCAGGGGCGACTCCTGTGTGATTCAATATGGTTTTCAACCTTGAATCTACCTTAATTGAGAATATATCAGCATTTCCTGATACAGCCATCTGAGGCTGTATTTTCGCCTTCCTGGATCACATATGACACATATGACGCCACTGGTATAACAGATGTAATCCTAAAACCTATGCAGTCAGATTTAGTATGTGGCAAGTGATTTTTAGGCCAAATTTCAGACTTATAGACCAATATTTGGTACTGGTTTGGGCTGATTTACATCTATTTTTGGCTATATTTAGAACACTATTTTGGTGAAATATTTTCTGATTAGACATGTAATGCTCCAAATGTGCCTAAAATATCCTCATTTATTATTAGAATATGCATAAAATTAAATTTTGGCTTCAGATTGGCAATATTAGAATATACTTGACATCTTCCACCTGAGGAGTGACCTGGGGCCCCCCTCACCCCGGACATTGAAATTTTTAATGTGGCCCTCGAGTATGCCAGCCTAATACAAATTCATTCTATGATATAAAGTAAGTTTCCTGTAAACATTTCAGCCAGATTGACCAACTTTAAGGGGTGGTTTGGGCTGATCTGGCATTTTACCTATCCATCGCCAACTACACTCCCTGAACCTGTACTTTGGGCTACATATGTATTTATGAAGGAACACACTACTAAAATTCCTTTCAGGGGCGACTCCTGTGTGATTCAATATGGTTTTCAACCTTGAATCTACCTTAATTGAGAATATATCAGCATTTCCTGATACAGCCATCTGAGGCTGTATTTTCGCCTTCCTGGATCACATATGACACATATGACGCCACTGGTATACCAGATGTAATCCTAAAACCTATGCAGTCAGATTTAGTATGTGGCAAGTGATTTTTAGGCCAAATTTCAGACTTATAGACCAATATTTGGTACTGCTTTGGGCTGATTTACATCTATTTTTGGCTATATTTAGAACAGTATTTTGGTGAAATATTTTCTGATTAGACATGTAATGCTCCAAATGTGCCTAAAATATCCTCATTAATTATTAGAATATGCATAAAATTAAATTTTGGCTTCAGATTGGCAATATTAGAATATACTTGACATCTTCCACCTGAGGGCTGGCCTGGGGGCCCCCCACACCCCGGAAATTGAAATTTTTAATGTGGCCCTCGAGTATGCCAGCCTAATACAAATTCATTCTCTGATATAAACTGAGTTTCCTGTAAAAATTTCAGCCAGATTGACCAACTTTAAGGGGTGGTTTGGGCTTATCTGGCATTTTACCTATCCATCGCCAACTACACTCCCTGAACCTGTACTTTGGGCTACATATGTATTTATGAAGGAACACACTACTATAATTCCTTTCAGGGGCGACTCCTGTGTGATTCAATATGGTTTTCAACCTTGAATCTACCTTAATTGAGAATATAACAGCATTTCCTGATACAGCCATGTGAGGCTGTATTTTCGCCTTCCTGGATCACATATGACACATATGACACCACTGGTATACCAGATGTAATCCTAAAACCTATGCAGTCAGATTTAGTATGTGGCAAGTGATTTTTAGGCCAAATTTCAGACTTATAGACCAATATTTGGTACTGGTTTGGTCTGATTTACATCTATTTTTGGCTATATTTAGAACACTATTTTGGTGAAATATTTTCTGATTAGACATGTAATGCTCCAAATGTGCCTAAAATATCCTCATTAATTATTAGAATATGCATAAAATTAAATTTTGGCTTCAGATTTGGCAATATTAGAATATACTTGACATCTTCCACCTGAGGGGTGACCTGGGGCCCCCCACACTCCGAAAATTGAAATTTTTAATGTGGCCCTCGAGTATGCCAGCCTAATACAAATTCATTCTATGATATAAACTGAGTTTCCTGTAAAAATTTCAGCCAGATTGACCAACTTTAAGGGGTGGTTTGGGCTGATCTGGCATTTTACCTATCCATCGCCAACTACACTCCCTGAACCTGTACTTTGGGCTACATATGTATTTATGAAGGAACACACTACTAAAATCCATTTCAGGGGCGACTCCTGTGTGATTCAATATGGTTTTCAACCTTGAATCTACCTTAATTGAGAATATATCAGCATTTCCTGATACAGCCATCTGAGGCTGTATTTTCGCCTTCCTGGATCACATGTGACACATATGACACCACTGGTATACCAGATGTAATCCTAAAACCTATGCAGTCAGATTTAGTATGTGGCAAGTGATTTTTAGGCCAAATTTCAGACTTATAGACCAATATTTGGTACTGGTTTGGGCTGATTTACATCTATTTTTGGCTATATTTAGAACACTATTTTGGTGAAATATTTTCTGATTAGACATGTAATGCTCCAAATGTGCCTAAAATATCCTCATTAATTATTAGAATATGCATAAAATTAAATTTTGGCTTCAGATTGGCAATATTAGAATATACTTGACATCTTCCACCTGAGGGGTGACCTGGGGCCGCCCCAGACCCTGGAAATTGAAATTTTAATGTGGCCCTCGAGTATGCCAGCCTAATACAAATTCATTCTCTGATATAAACTGAGTTTCCTGTAAAAATTTCAGCCAGATTGACCAACTTTAAGGGGTGGTTTGGGCTGATCTGGCATTTTACCTATCCATCGCCAACTACACTCCCTGAACCTGTACTTTGGGCTACATATGTATTTATGAAGAAACACACTACTAAAATTCATTTCAGGGGCGACTCCTGTGTGATTCAATATGGTTTTCAACCTTGAATCTACCTTAATTGAGAATATATCAGCATTTCCTGATATAGCCATCTGAGGCTGTATTTTCGCATTCCTGGATCACATATGACACATATGACGCCACTGGTATAACAGATGTAATCCTAAATCCTATGCAGTCAGATTTAGTATGTGGCAAGTGATTTTTAGGCCAAATTTCAGACTTATAGACCAATATTTGGTACTGCTTTGGGCTGATTTACATCTATTTTTGGCTATATTTAGAACAGTATTTTGGTGAAATATTTTCTGATTAGACATGTAATGCTCCAAATGTGCCTAAAATATCCTCATTAATTATTAGAATATGCATAAAATTAAATTTTGGCTTCAGATTGGCAATATTAGAATATACTTGACATCTTCCACCTGAGGGCTGGCCTGGGGGCCCCCCACACCCCGGAAATTGAAATTTTTAATGTGGCCCTCGAGTATGCCAGCCTAATACAAATTCATTCTCTGATATAAACTGAGTTTCCTGTAAAAATTTCAGCCAGATTGACCAACTTTAAGGGGTGGTTTGGGCTGATCTGGCATTTTACCTATCCATCGCCAACTACACTCCCTGAACCTGTAGTTTGGGCTACATATGTATTTATGAAGGAACACACTACTATAATTCCTTTCAGGGGCGACTCCTGTGTGATTCAATATGGTTTTCAACCTTGAATCTACCTTAATTGAGAATATAACAGCATTTCCTGATACAGCCATGTGAGGCTGTATTTTCGCCTTCCTGGATCACATATGACACATATGACACCACTGGTATACCAGATGTAATCCTAAAACCTATGCAGTCAGATTTAGTATGTGGCAAGTGATTTTTAGGCCAAATTTCAGACTTATAGACCAATATTTGGTACTGGTTTGGTCTGATTTACATCTATTTTTGGCTATATTTAGAACACTATTTTGGTGAAATATTTTCTGATTAGACATGTAATGCTCCAAATGTGCCTAAAATATCCTCATTAATTATTAGAATATGCATAAAATTAAATTTTGGCTTCAGATTGGCAATATTAGAATATACTTGACATCTTCCACCTGAGGGGTGACCTGGGGCCCCCCACACTCCGAAAATTGAAATTTTTAATGTGGCCCTCGAGTATGCCAGCCTAATACAAATTCATTCTCTGATATAAACTGAGTTTCCTGTAAAAATTTCAGCCAGATTGACCAACTTTAAGGGGTGGTTTGGGCTGATCTGGCATTTTACCTATCCCTCGCCAACTACACTCCCTGAACCTGTACTTTGGGCTACATATGTATTTATGAAGGAACACACTACTAAAATTCATTTCAGGGGCGACTCCTGTATGATTCAATATGGTTTTCAACCTTGAATCTACCTTAATTGAGAATATATCAGCATTTCCTGATACAGCCATCTGAGGCTGTATTTTCGCCTTCCTGGATCACATGTGACACATATGACACCACTGGTATACCAGATGTAATCCTAAAACCTATGCAGTCAGATTTAGTATGTGGCAAGTGATTTTTAGGCCAAATTTTAGACTTATAGACCAATATTTGGTACTGGTTTGGGCTGATTTACATCTATTTTTGGCTATATTTAGAACACTATTTTGGTGCAATATTTTCTGATTAGACATGTAATGCTCCAAATGTGCCTAAAATATCCTCAATAATTATTAGAATATGCACAAAATTAAATTTTGGCTTCAGATTGGCAATATTATAAAATACTTGACATCTTCCACCTGAGGAGTGACCTGGGGCCACCCCACACCCCGAAAATTGAAATTTTTAATGTGGCCCTCGAGTATGCCAGCCTAATACAAATTCATTCTATGATATAAACTGAGTTTCCTGTAAAAATTTCAGCCAGATTGACCAACTTTAAGGGGTGGTTTGGGCTGATCTGGCATTTTACCTATCCATCGCCAACTACACTCCCTGAACCTGCTACATATGTATTTATGAAGGAACACACTACTAAAATTCATTTCAGGGGCGACTCCTGTATGATTCAATATGGTTTTTAACCTTGAATCTACCTTAATTGAGAATATATCAGCATTTCCTGATACAGCCATCTGAGGCTGTATTTTCGCCTTCCTGGATCACATGTGACACATATGACACCACTGGTATACCAGATGTAATCCTAAAACCTATGCAGTCAGATTTAGTATGTGGCAAGTGATTTTTAGGCCAAATTTCAGACTTATAGACCAATATTTGGTACTGGTTTGGGCTGATTTACATCTATTTTTGGCTATATTTAGAACACTATTTTGGTGAAATATTTTCTGATTAGACATGTAATGCTCCAAATGTGCCTAAAATATCCTCATTAATTATTAGAATATGCATAAAATTAAATTTTGGCTTCAGATTGGCAATATTAGAATATACTTGACATCTTCCACCTGATTGGTGACCTGGGGCCCCCCACACCCCGAAAATTGAAATTTTTAATGTGGCCCTCGAGTATGCCAGCCTAATACAAATTCATTCTATGATATAAACTGAGTTTCCTGTAAAAATTTCAGCCAGATTGACCAACTTTAAGGGGTGGTTTGGGCTGATCTGGCATTTTACCTATCCATCGCCAACTACACTCCCTGAACCTGTACTTTGGGCTACATATGTATTTATGAAGGAACACACTACTAAAATTCATTTCAGGGGCGACTCCTATGTGATTCAATATGGTTTTCAACCTTGAATCTACCTTCATTGAGAATATATCAGCATTTCCTGATACAGCCATCTGAGGCTGTATTTTCGCCTTTCTGGATCACATATAAAACATATGACACCACTGGTATACCAGATGTAATCCTAAAACCTATGCAGTCAGATTTAGTATGTGGCAAGTGATTTTTAGGCCAAATTTCAGACTTATAGACCAATATTTGGTACTGGTTTGGGCTGATTTACATCTATTTTTGGCTATATTTAGAACACTATTTTGGTGAAATATTTTCTGATTAGACATGTAATGCTCCAAATGTGCCTAAAATATCCTCATTAATTATTAGAATATGCATAAAATTAAATTTTGGCTTCAGATTGGCAATATTAGAATATACTTGACATCTTCCACCTGAGGGGTGACCTGGGGCCCCCCACACCCCGAAAATTGAAATTTTTAATGTGGCCCTCGAGTATGCCAGCCTAATACAAATTCATTCTATGATATAAACTGAGTTTCCTGTAAAAATTTCAGCCAGATTGACCAACTTTAAGGGGTGGTTTGGGCTGATCTGGCATTTTACCTATCCATCACCAACTACACTCCCTGAACCTGTACTTTGGGCTACATATGTATTTATGAAGGAACACACTACTAAAATCCATTTCAGGGGCGACTCCTGTGTGATTCAATATGGTTTTCAACCTTGAATCTACCTTAATTGAGAATATATCAGCATTTCCTGATACAGCCATCTGAGGCTGTATTTTCGCCTTCCTGGATCACATGTGACACATATGACACCACTGGTATACCAGATGTAATCCTAAAACCTATGCAGTCAGATTTAGTATGTGGCAAGTGATTTTTAGGCCAAATTTAAGACTTATAGACCAATATTTGGTACTGGTTTGGGCTGATTTACATCTATTTTTGGCTATATTTAGAACACTATTTTGGTGAAATATTTTCTGATTAGACATGTAATGCTCCAAATGTGCCTAAAATATCCTCATTAATTATTAGAATATGCATAAAATTAAATTTTGGCTTCAGATTGGCAATATTAGAATATACTTGACATCTTCCACCTGAGGGGTGACCTGGGGCCGCCCCAGACCCTGGAAATTGAAATTTTTAATGTGGCCCTCGAGTATGCCAGCCTAATACAAATTCATTCTCTGATATAAACTGAGTTTCCTGTAAAAATTTCAGCCAGATTGACCAACTTTAAGGGGTGGTTTGGGCTGATCTGGCATTTTACCTATCCATCGCCAACTACACTCCCTGAACCTGTACTTTGCGCTACATATGTATTTATGAAGGAACACACTACTAAAATTCATTTCAGGGGCGACTCCTGTGTGATTCAATATGGTTTTCAACCTTGAATCTACCTTAATTGAGAATATATCAGCATTTCCTGATACAGCCATCTGAGGCTGTATTTTCGCCTTCCTGGATCACATATGACACATATGACACCACTGGTATACCAGATGTAATCCTAAAACCTATGCAGTCAGATTTAGTATGTGGCAAGTGATTTTTAGGCCAAATTTTAGACTTATAGACCAATATTTGGTACTGGTTTGGGCTGATTTACATCTATTTTTGGCTATATTTAGAACACTATTTTGGTGCAATATTTTCTGATTAGACATGTAATGCTCCAAATGTGCCTAAAATATCCTCAATAATTATTAGAATATGCACAAAATTAAATTTTGGCTTCAGATTGGCAATATTATAAAATACTTGACATCTTCCACCTGAGGAGTGACCTGGGGCCACCCCACACCCCGGAAATTGAAATTTTTAATGTGGCCCTCGAGTATGCCAGCCTACTACAGATTCATTATCTGATATAAACTGAGTTTCCTGTAAAAATTTCAGCCAGATTGACCAACTTTAAGGGGTGGTTTGGGCTGATCTGGCATTTTACCTATCCCTCGCCAACTACACTCCCTGAACCTGCTACATATGTATTTATGAAGGAACACACTACTAAAATTCATTTCAGGGGCGACTCCTGTATGATTCAATATGGTTTTTAACCTTGAATCTACCTTAATTGAGAATATATCAGCATTTCCTGATACAGCCATCTGAGGCTGTATTTTCGCCTTCCTGGATCACATGTGACACATATGACACCACTGGTATACCAGATGTAATCCTAAAACCTATGCAGTCAGATTTAGTATGTGGCAAGTGATTTTTAGGCCAAATTTCAGACTTATAGACCAATATTTGGTACTGGTTTGGGCTGATTTACATCTATTTTTGGCTATATTTAGAACACTATTTTGGTGAAATATTTTCTGATTAGACATGTAATGCTCCAAATGTGCCTAAAATATCCTCATTAATTATTAGAATATGCATAAAATTAAATTTTGGCTTCAGATTGGCAATATTAGAATATACTTGACATCTTCCACCTGATTGGTGACCTGGGGCCCCCCACACCCCGAAAATTGAAATTTTTAATGTGGCCCTCGAGTATGCCAGCCTAATACAAATTCATTCTATGATATAAACTGAGTTTCCTGTAAAAATTTCAGCCAGATTGACCAACTTTAAGGGGTGGTTTGGGCTGATCTGGCATTTTACCTATCCATCACCAACTACACTCCCTGAACCTGTACTTTGGGCTACATATGTATTTATGAAGGAACACACTACTAAAATCCATTTCAGGGGCGACTCCTGTGTGATTCAATATGGTTTTCAACCTTGAATCTACCTTAATTGAGAATATATCAGCATTTCCTGATACAGCCATCTGAGGCTGTATTTTCGCCTTCCTGGATCACATGTGACACATATGACACCACTGGTATACCAGATGTAATCCTAAAACCTATGCAGTCAGATTTAGTATGTGGCAAGTGATTTTTAGGCCAAATTTAAGACTTATAGACCAATATTTGGTACTGGTTTGGGCTGATTTACATCTATTTTTGGCTATATTTAGAACACTATTTTGGTGAAATATTTTCTGATTAGACATGTAATGCTCCAAATGTGCCTAAAATATCCTCATTAATTATTAGAATATGCATAAAATTAAATTTTGGCTTCAGATTGGCAATATTAGAATATACTTGACATCTTCCACCTGAGGGGTGACCTGGGGCCGCCCCAGACCCTGGAAATTGAAATTTTTAATGTGGCCCTCGAGTATGCCAGCCTAATACAAATTCATTCTCTGATATAAACTGAGTTTCCTGTAAAAATTTCAGCCAGATTGACCAACTTTAAGGGGTGGTTTGGGCTGATCTGGCATTTTACCTATCCATCGCCAACTACACTCCCTGAACCTGTACTTTGGGCTACATATGTATTTATGAAGGAACACACTACTAAAATTCATTTCAGGGGCGACTCCTGTGTGATTCAATATGGTTTTCAACCTTGAATCTACCTTAATTGAGAATATATCAGCATTTCCTGATACAGCCATCTGAGGCTGTATTTTCGCCTTCCTGGATCACATATGACACATATGACACCACTGGTATACCAGATGTAATCCTAAAACCTATGCAGTCAGATTTAGTATGTGGCAAGTGATTTTTAGGCCAAATTTTAGACTTATAGACCAATATTTGGTACTGGTTTGGGCTGATTTACATCTATTTTTGGCTATATTTAGAACACTATTTTGGTGCAATATTTTCTGATTAGACATGTAATGCTCCAAATGTGCCTAAAATATCCTCAATAATTATTAGAATATGCACAAAATTAAATTTTGGCTTCAGATTGGCAATATTATAAAATACTTGACATCTTCCACCTGAGGAGTGACCTGGGGCCACCCCACACCCCGGAAATTGAAATTTTTAATGTGGCCCTCGAGTATGCCAGCCTAATACAGATTCATTATCTGATATAAACTGAGTTTCCTGTAAAAATTTCAGCCAGATTGACCAACTTTAAGGGGTGGTTTGGGCTGATCTGGCATTTTACCTATCCCTCGCCAACTACACTCCCTGAACCTGCTACATATGTATTTATGAAGGAACACACTACTAAAATTCATTTCAGGGGCGACTCCTGTATGATTCAATATGGTTTTTAACCTTGAATCTACCTTAATTGAGAATATATCAGCATTTCCTGATACAGCCATCTGAGGCTGTATTTTCGCCTTCCTGGATCACATGTGACACATATGACACCACTGGTATACCAGATGTAATCCTAAAACCTATGCAGTCAGATTTAGTATGTGGCAAGTGATTTTTAGGCCAAATTTCAGACTTATAGACCAATATTTGGTACTGGTTTGGGCTGATTTACATCTATTTTTGGCTATATTTAGAACACTATTTTGGTGAAATATTTTCTGATTAGACATGTAATGCTCCAAATGTGCCTAAAATATCCTCATTAATTATTAGAATATGCATAAAATTAAATTTTGGCTTCAGATTGGCAATATTAGAATATACTTGACATCTTCCACCTGATTGGTGACCTGGGGCCCCCCACACCCCGAAAATTGAAATTTTTAATGTGGCCCTCGAGTATGCCAGCCTAATACAAATTCATTCTATGATATAAACTGAGTTTCCTGTAAAAATTTCAGCCAGATTGACCAACTTTAAGGGGTGGTTTGGGCTGATCTGGCATTTTACCTATCCATCGCCAACTACACTCCCTGAACCTGTACTTTGGGCTACATATGTATTTATGAAGGAACACACTACTAAAATTCATTTCAGGGGCGACTCCTATGTGATTCAATATGGTTTTCAACCTTGAATCTACCTTCATTGAGAATATATCAGCATTTCCTGATACAGCCATCTGAGGCTGTATTTTCGCCTTTCTGGATCACATATAACACATATGACACCACTGGTATACCAGATGTAATCCTAAAACCTATGCAGTCAGATTTAGTATGTGGCAAGTGATTTTTAGGCCAAATTTCAGACTTATAGACCAATATTTGGTACTGGTTTGGGCTGATTTACATCTATTTTTGGCTATATTTAGAACACTATTTTGGTGAAATATTTTCTGATTAGACATGTAATGCTCCAAATGTGCCTAAAATATCCTCATTAATTATTAGAATATGCATAAAATTAAATTTTGGCTTCAGATTGGCAATATTAGAATATACTTGACATCTTCCACCTGAGGGGTGATCTGGGGCCCCCCACACCCCGAAAATTGAAATTTTTAATGTGGCCCTCGAGTATGCCAGTCTAATACAAATTCATTCTATGATATAAACTGAGTTTCCTGTAAAAATTTCAGCCAGATTGACCAACTTTAAGGGGTGGTTTGGGCTGATCTGGCATTTTACCTATCCATCGCCAACTACACTCCCTGAACCTGTACTTTGGGCTACATATGTATTTATGAAGGAACACACTACTAAAATTCATTTCAGGGGCGACTCCTGTATGATTCAATATGGTTTTCAACCTTGAATCTACCTTAATTGAGAATATATCAGCATTTCCTGATACAGCCATCTGAGGCTGTATTTTCGCCTTCCTGGATCACATATAACACATATGACACCACTGGTATACCAGATGTAATCCTAAAACCTATGCAGTCAGATTTAGTATGTGGCAAGTGATTTTTAGGCCAAATTTCAGACTTATAGACCAATATTTGGTACTGGTTTGGGCTGATTTACATCTATTTTTGGCTATATTTAGAACACTATTTTGGTGAAATATTTTCTGATTAGACATGTAATGCTCCAAATGTGCCTAAAATATCCTCATTAATTATTAGAATATGCATAAAATTAAATTTTGGCTTCAGATTGGCAATATTAGAATATACTTGACATCTTCCACCTGAGGGGTGACCTGGGGCCCCCCCCACACCCCGGAAATTGAAATTTTTGATGTGGCCCTCGAGTATGCCAGCCTAATACAAATTCATTCTCTGATATAAACTGAGTTTCCTGTAAAAATTTCAGCCAGATTGACCAACTTTAAGGGGTGGTTTGGGCTGATCTGGCATTTTACCTATCCCTCGCCAACTACACTCCCTGAACCTGTACTTTGGGCTACATATGTATTTATGAAGGAACACACTACTAAAATTCATTTCAGGGGCGACTCCTGTGTGATTCAATATGGTTTTCAACCTTGAATCTACCTTAATTGAGAATATATCAGCATTTCCTGATACAGCCATCTGAGGCTGTATTTTCGCCTTCCTGGATCACATGTGACACATATGACACCACTGGTATACCAGATGTAATCCTAAAACCTATGCAGTCAGATTTAGTATGTGGCAAGTGATTTTTAGGCCAAATTTCAGACTTATAGACCAATATTTGGTACTGGTTTGGGCTGATTTACATCTATTTTTGGCTATATTTAGAACACTATTTTGGTGCAATATTTTCTGATTAGACATGTAATGCTCCAAATGTGCCTAAAATATCCTCATTAATTATTAGAATATGCATAAAATTAAATTTTGGCTTCAGATTGGCAATATTAGAATATACTTGACATCTTCCACCTGAGGGGTGACCTGGGGCCCCCCACACCCCGAAAATTGAAATTTTTAATGTGGCCCTCGAGTATGCCAGCCTAATACAAATTCATTCTATGATATAAACTGAGTTTCCTGTAAAAATTTCAGCCAGATTGACCAACTTTAAGGGGTGGTTTGGGCTGATCTGGCATTTTACCTATCCATCGCCAACTACACTCCCTGAACCTGTACTTTGGGCTACATATGTATTTATGAAGGAACACACTACTAAAATTTATTTCAGGGGCGACTCCTGTGTGATTCAATATGGTTTTCAACCTTGAATCTACCTTAATTGAGAATATATCAGCATTTCCTGATACAGCCATCTGAGGCTGTATTTTCGCCTTCCTAGATCACATATGACACATATGACACCACTGGTATACCAGATGTAATCCTAAAACCTATGCAGTCAGATTTAGTATGTGGCAAGTGATTTTTAGGCTAAATTTTAGACTTATAGACCAATATTTGGTACTGGTTTGGGCTGATTTACATCTATTTTTGGCTATATTTAGAACACTATTTTGGTGCAATATTTTCTGATTAGACATGTAATGCTCCAAATGTGCCTAAAATATCCTCAATAATTATTAGAATATGCATAAAATTAAATTTTGGCTTCAGATTGGCAATATTAGAATATACTTGACATCTTCCACCTGAGGGGTGACCTGGGGCCGCCCCAGACCCTGGAAATTGAAATTTTTAATGTGGCCCTCGAGTATGCCAGCCTAATACAAATTCATTCTCTGATATAAACTGAGTTTCCTGTAAAAATTTCAGCCAGATTGACCAACTTTAAGGGGTGGTTTGGGCTGATCTGGCATTTTACCTATCCATCGCCAACTACACTCCCTGAACCTGTACTTTGGGCTACATATGTATTTATGAAGGAACACACTACTAAAATTCATTTCAGGGGCGACTCCTGTGTGATTCAATATGGTTTTCAACCTTGAATCTACCTTAATTGAGAATATATCAGCATTTCCTGATACAGCCATCTGAGGCTGTATTTTCGCCTTCCTGGATCACATATGACACATATGACACCACTGGTATACCAGATGTAATCCTAAAACCTATGCAGTCAGATTTAGTATGTGGCAAGTGATTTTTAGGCCAAATTTCAGACTTATAGACCAATATTTGGTACTGGTTTGGGCTGATTTACATCTATTTTTGGCTATATTTAGAACACTATTTTGGTGCAATATTTTCTGATTAGACATGTAATGCTCCAAATGTGCCTAAAATATCCTCATTAATTATTAGAATATGCATAAAATTAAATTTTGGCTTCAGATTGGCAATATTAGAATATACTTGACATCTTCCACCTGAGGGGTGACCTGGGGCCCCCCCCACACCCCGGAAATTGAAATTTTTGATGTGGCCCTCGAGTATGCCAGCCTAATACAAATTCATTCTCTGATATAAACTGAGTTTCCTGTAAAAATTTCAGCCAGATTGACCAACTTTAAGGGGTGGTTTGGGCTGATCTGGCATTTTACCTATCCCTCGCCAACTACACTCCCTGAACCTGCTACATATGTATTTATGAAGGAACACACTACTAAAATTCATTTCAGGGGCGACTCCTGTATGATTCAATATGGTTTTTAACCTTGAATCTACCTTAATTGAGAATATATCAGCATTTCCTGATACAGCCATCTGAGGCTGTATTTTCGCCTTCCTGGATCACATGTGACACATATGACACCACTGGTATACCAGATGTAATCCTAAAACCTATGCAGTCAGATTTAGTATGTGGCAAGTGATTTTTAGGCCAAATTTCAGACTTATAGACCAATATTTGGTACTGGTTTGGGCTGATTTACATCTATTTTTGGCTATATTTAGAACACTATTTTGGTGCAATATTTTCTGATTAGACATGTAATGCTCCAAATGTGCTTAAAATATCCTCATTAATTATTAGAATATGCATAAAATTAAATTTTGGCTTCAGATTGGCAATATTAGAATATACTTGACATCTTCCACCTGAGGGGTGACCTGGGGCCCCCCACACCCCGAAAATTGAAATTTTTAATGTGGCCCTCGAGTATGCCAGCCTAATACAAATTCATTCTATGATATAAACTGAGTTTCCTGTAAAAATTTCAGCCAGATTGACCAACTTTAAGGGGTGGTTTGGGCTGATCTGGCATTTTACCTATCCATCGCCAACTACACTCCCTGAACCTGTACTTTGGGCTACATATGTATTTATGAAGGAACACACTACTAAAATTCATTTCAGGGGCGACTCCTGTGTGATTCAATATGGTTTTCAACCTTGAATCTACCTTAATTGAGAATATATCAGCATTTCCTGATACAGCCATCTGAGGCTGTATTTTCGCCTTCCTGGATGACATATAACACATATGACACCACTGGTATACCAGATGTAATCCTAAAACCTATGCAGTCAGATTTAGTATGTGGCAAGTGATTTTTAGGCTAAATTTTAGACTTATAGACCAATATTTGGTACTGGTTTGGGCTGATTTACATCTATTTTTGGCTATATTTAGAACACTATTTTGGTGCAATATTTTCTGATTAGACATGTAATGCTCCAAATGTGCCTAAAATATCCTCAATAATTATTAGAATATGCATAAAATTAAATTTTGGCTTCAGATTGGCAATATTAGAATATACTTGACATCTTCCACCTGAGGGGTGACCTGGGGCCGCCCCAGACCCTGGAAATTGAAATTTTTAATGTGGCCCTCGAGTATGCCAGCCTAATACAAATTCATTCTCTGATATAAACTGAGTTTCCTGTAAAAATTTCAGCCAGATTGACCAACTTTAAGGGGTGGTTTGGGCTGATCTGGCATTTTACCTATCCATCGCCAACTACACTCCCTGAACCTGTACTTTGGGCTACATATGTATTTATGAAGGAACACACTACTAAAATTCATTTCAGGGGCGACTCCTGTGTGATTCAATATGGTTTTCAACCTTGAATCTACCTTAATTGAGAATATATCAGCATTTCCTGATACAGCCATCTGAGGCTGTATTTTCGCCTTCCTGGATCACATGTGACACATATGACACCACTGGTATACCAGATGTAATCCTAAAACCTATGCAGTCAGATTTAGTATGTGGCAAGTGATTTTTAGGCCAAATTTCAGACTTATAGACCAATATTTGGTACTGGTTTGGGCTGATTTACATCTATTTTTGGCTATATTTAGAACACTATTTTGGTGCAATATTTTCTGATTAGACATGTAATGCTCCAAATGTGCCTAAAATATCCTCATTAATTATTAGAATATGCATAAAATTAAATTTTGGCTTCAGATTGGCAATATTAGAATATACTTGACATCTTCCACCTGAGGGGTGACCTGGGGCCCCCCACACCCCGAAAATTGAAATTTTTAATGTGGCCCTCGAGTATGCCAGCCTAATACAAATTCATTCTATGATATAAACTGAGTTTCCTGTAAAAATTTCAGCCAGATTGACCAACTTTAAGGGGTGGTTTGGGCTGATCTGGCATTTTACCTATCCATCGCCAACTACACTCCCTGAACCTGTACTTTGGGCTACATATGTATTTATGAAGGAACACACTACTAAAATTTATTTCAGGGGCGACTCCTGTGTGATTCAATATGGTTTTCAACCTTGAATCTACCTTAATTGAGAATATATCAGCATTTCCTGATACAGCCATCTGAGGCTGTATTTTCGCCTTCCTAGATCACATATGACACATATGACACCACTGGTATACCAGATGTAATCCTAAAACCTATGCAGTCAGATTTAGTATGTGGCAAGTGATTTTTAGGCTAAATTTTAGACTTATAGACCAATATTTGGTACTGGTTTGGGCTGATTTACATCTATTTTTGGCTATATTTAGAACACTATTTTGGTGCAATATTTTCTGATTAGACATGTAATGCTCCAAATGTGCCTAAAATATCCTCAATAATTATTAGAATATGCATAAAATTAAATTTTGGCTTCAGATTGGCAATATTAGAATATACTTGACATCTTCCACCTGAGGGGTGACCTGGGGCCGCCCCAGACCCTGGAAATTGAAATTTTTAATGTGGCCCTCGAGTATGCCAGCCTAATACAAATTCATTCTCTGATATAAACTGAGTTTCCTGTAAAAATTTCAGCCAGATTGACCAACTTTAAGGGGTGGTTTGGGCTGATCTGGCATTTTACCTATCCATCGCCAACTACACTCCCTGAACCTGCTACATATGTATTTATGAAGGAACACACTACTAAAATTCATTTCAGGGGCAACTCCTGTATGATTCAATATGGTTTTCAACCTTGAATCTACCTTAATTGAGAATATATCAGCATTTCCTGATACAGCCATCTGAGGCTGTATTTTCGCCTTCCTGGATCACATGTGACACATATGACACCACTGGTATACCAGATGTAATCCTAAAACCTATGCAGTCAGATTTAGTATGTGGCAAGTGATTTTTAGGCCAAATTTCAGACTTATAGACCAATATTTGGTACTGGTTTGGGCTGATTTACATCTATTTTTGGCTATATTTAGAACACTATTTTGGTGAAATATTTTCTGATTAGACATGTAATGCTCCAAATGTGCCTAAAATATCCTCATTAATTATTAGAATATGCATAAAATTAAATTTTGGCTTCAGATTGGCAATATTAGAATATACTTGACATCTTCCACCTGATTGGTGACCTGGGGCCCCCCACACCCCGAAAATTGAAATTTTTAATGTGGCCCTCGAGTATGCCAGCCTAATAGAAATTCATTCTATGATATAAACTGAGTTTCCTGTAAAAAATTCAGCCAGATTGACCAACTTTAAGGGGTGGTTTGGGCTGATCTGGCATTTTACCTATCCATCGCCAACTACACTCCCTGAACCTGTACTTTGGGCTAAATATGTATTTATGAAGGAACACACTACTAAAATTCATTTCAGGGGCGACTCCTATGTGATTCAATATGGTTTTCAACCTTGAATCTACCTTCATTGAGAATATATCAGCATTTCCTGATACAGCCATCTGAGGCTGTATTTTCGCCTTTCTGGATCACATATAACACATATGACACCACTGGTATACCAGATGTAATCCTAAAACCTATGCAGTCAGATTTAGTATGTGGCAAGTGATTTTTAGGCCAAATTTCAGACTTATAGACCAATATTTGGTACTGGTTTGGGCTGATTTACATCTATTTTTGGCTATATTTAGAACACTATTTTGGTGCAATATTTTCTGATTAGACATGTAATGCTCCAAATGTGCCTAAAATATCCTCATTAATTATTAGAATATGCATAAAATTAAATTTTGGCTTCAGATTGGCAATATTAGAATATACTTGACATCTTCCACCTGAGGGGTGACCTGGGGCCCCCCACACCCCGAAAATTGAAATTTTTAATGTGGCCCTCGAGTATGCCAGCCTAATACAAATTCATTCTATGATATAAACTGAGTTTCCTGTACAAATTTCAGCCAGATTGACCAACTTTAAGGGGTGGTTTGGGCTGATCTGGCATTTTACCTATCCATCGCCAACTACACTCCCTGAACCTGTACTTTGGGCTACATATGTATTTATGAAGGAACACACTACTAAAATTCATTTCAGGGGCGACTCCTGTGTGATTCAATATGGTTTTCAACCTTGAATCTACCTTAATTGAGAATATATCAGCATTTCCTGATACAGCCATCTGAGGCTGTATTTTCGCCTTTCTGGATCACATATAACACATATGACACCACTGGTATACCAGATGTAATCCTAAAACCTATGCAGTCAGATTTAGTATGTGGCAAGTGATTTTTAGGCCAAATTTAGGACTTATAGACCAATATTTGGTACTGGTTTGGGCTGATTTACATCTATTTTTGGCTATATTTAGAACACTATTTTGGTGAAATATTTTCTGATTAGACATGTAATGCTCCAAATGTGCCTAAAATATCCTCATTAATTATTAGAATATGCATAAAATTAAATTTTGGCTTCAGATTGGCAATATTAGAATATACTTGACATCTTCCACCTGAGGGGTGACCTGGGCCCCCCCCACACCCCGGAAATTGAAATTTTTAATGTGGCCCTCGAGTATGCCAGCCTAATACAAATTCATTCTATGATATAAACTGAGTTTCCTGTAAAAATTTCAGCCAGATTGACCAACTTTAAGGGGTGGTTTGGGCTGATCTGGCATTTTACCTATCCATCGCCAACTACACTCCCTGAACCTGTACTTTGGGCTACATATGTATTTATGAAGGAACACACTACTAAAATTCATTTCAGGGGCGACTCCTGTGTGATTCAATATGGTTTTCAACCTTGAATCTACCTTCATTGAGAATATATCAGCATTTCCTGATACAGCCATCTGAGGCTGTATTTTCGCCTTTCTGGATCACATATAACACATATGACACCACTGGTATACCAGATGTAATCCTAAAACCTATGCAGTCAGATTTAGTATGTGGCAAGTGATTTTTAGGCCAAATTTCAGACTTATAGACCAATATTTGGTACTGGTTTGGGCTGATTTACATCTATTTTTGGCTATATTTAGAACACTATTTTGGTGAAATATTTTCTGATTAGACATGTAATGCTCCAAATGTGCCTAAAATATCCTCATTAATTATTAGAATATGCATAAAATTAAATTTTGGCTTCAGATTGGCAATATTAGAATATACTTGACATCTTCCACCTGAGGGGTGACCTGGGGCCCCCCACACCCCGAAAATTGAAATTTTTAATGTGGCCCTCGAGTATGCCAGCCTAATACAAATTCATTCTATGATATAAACTGAGTTTCCTGTAAAAATTTCAGCCAGATTGACCAACTTTAAGGGGTGGTTTGGGCTGATCTGGCATTTTACCTATCCATCGCCAACTACACTCCCTGAACCTGTACTTTGGGCTACATATGTATTTATGAAGGAACACACTACTAAAATTCATTTCAGGGGCGACTCCTGTGTGATTCAATATGGTTTTCAACCTTGAATCTACCTTAATTGAGAATATATCAGCATTTCCTGATACAGCCATCTGAGGCTGTATTTTCGCCTTCCTGGATCACATGTGACACATATGACACCACTGGTATACCAGATGTAATCCTAAAACCTATGCAGTCAGATTTAGTATGTGGCAAGTGATTTTTAGGCCAAATTTCAGACTTATAGACCAATATTTGGTACTGGTTTGGGCTGATTTACATCTATTTTTGGCTATATTTAGAACACTATTTTGGTGAAATATTTTCTGATTAGACATGTAATGCTCCAAATGTGCCTAAAATATCCTCATTAATTATTAGAATATGCATAAAATTAAATTTTGGCTTCAGATTGGCAATATTAGAATATACTTGACATCTTCCACCTGATTGGTGACCTGGGGCCCCCCACACCCCGAAAATTGAAATTTTTAATGTGGCCCTCGAGTATGCCAGCCTAATACAAATTCATTCTATGATATAAACTGAGTTTCCTGTAAAAATTTCAGCCAGATTGACCAACTTTAAGGGGTGGTTTGGGCTGATCTGGCATTTTACCTATCCATCGCCAACTACACTCCCTGAACCTGTACTTTGGGCTACATATGTATTTATGAAGGAACACACTACTAAAATTCATTTCAGGGGCGACTCCTATGTGATTCAATATGGTTTTCAACCTTGAATCTACCTTCATTGAGAATATATCAGCATTTCCTGATACAGCCATCTGAGGCTGTATTTTCGCCTTTCTGGATCACATATAACACATATGACACCACTGGTATACCAGATGTAATCCTAAAACCTATGCAGTCAGATTTAGTATGTGGCAAGTGATTTTTAGGCCAAATTTCAGACTTATAGACCAATATTTGGTACTGGTTTGGGCTGATTTACATCTATTTTTGGCTACATTTAGAACACTATTTTGGTGCAATATTTTCTGATTAGACATGTAATGCTCCAAATGTGCCTAAAATATCCTCATTAATTATTAGAATATGCATAAAATTAAATTTTGGCTTCAGATTGGCAATATTAGAATATACTTGACATCTTCCACCTGAGGGGTGATCTGGGGCCCCCCACACCCCGAAAATTGAAATTTTTAATGTGGCCCTCGAGTATGCCAGCCTAATACAAATTCATTCTATGATATAAACTGAGTTTCCTGTAAAAATTTCAGCCAGATTGACCAACTTTAAGGGGTGGTTTGGGCTGATCTGGCATTTTACCTATCCATCGCCAACTACACTCCCTGAACCTGTACTTTGGGCTACATATGTATTTATGAAGGAACACACTACTAAAATTCATTTCAGGGGCGACTCCTGTGTGATTCAATATGGTTTTCAACCTTGAATCTACCTTAATTGAGAATATATCAGCATTTCCTGATACAGCCATCTGAGGCTGTATTTTCGCCTTCCTGGATCACATGTGACACATATGACACCACTGGTATACCAGATGTAATCCTAAAACCTATGCAGTCAGATTTAGTATGTGGCAAGTGATTTTTAGGCCAAATTTCAGACTTATAGACCAATATTTGGTACTGGTTTGGGCTGATTTACATCTATTTTTGGCTATATTTAGAACACTATTTTGGTGAAATATTTTCTGATTAGACATGTAATGCTCCAAATGTGCCTAAAATATCCTCATTAATTATTAGAATATGCATAAAATTAAATTTTGGCTTCAGATTGGCAATATTAGAATATACTTGACATCTTCCACCTGAGGGGTGACCTGGGCCCCCCCCACACCCCGAAAATTGAAATTTTTAATGTGGCCCTCGAGTATGCCAGCCTAATACAAACTCATTCTATGATATAAACTGAGTTTCCTGTAAAAATTTCAGCCAGATTGACCAACTTTAAGGGGTGGTTTGGGCTGATCTGGCATTTTACCTATCCATCGCCAACTACACTCCCTGAACCTGTACTTTGGGCTACATATGTATTTATGAAGGAACACACTACTAAAATTCATTTCAGGGGCGACTCCTATGTGATTCAATATGGTTTTCAACCTTGAATCTACCTTCATTGAGAATATATCAGCATTTCCTGATACAGCCATCTGAGGCTGTATTTTCGCCTTTCTGGATCACATATAACACATATGACACCACTGGTATACCAGATGTAATCCTAAAACCTATGCAGTCAGATTTAGTATGTGGCAAGTGATTTTTAGGCCAAATTTCAGACTTATAGACCAATATTTGGTACTGGTTTGGGCTGATTTACATCTATTTTTGGCTATATTTAGAACACTATTTTGGTGCAATATTTTCTGATTAGACATGTAATGCTCCAAATGTGCCTAAAATATCCTCATTAATTATTAGAATATGCATAAAATTAAATTTTGGCTTCAGATTGGCAATATTAGAATATACTTGACATCTTCCACCTGAGGGGTGATCTGGGGCCCCCCACACCCCGAAAATTGAAATTTTTAATGTGGCCCTCGAGTATGCCAGCCTAATACAAATTCATTCTATGATATAAACTGAGTTTCCTGTAAAAATTTCAGCCAGATTGACCAACTTTAAGGGGTGGTTTGGGCTGATCTGGCATTTTACCTATCCATCGCCAACTACACTCCCTGAACCTGTACTTTGGGCTACATATGTATTTATGAAGGAACACACTACTAAAATTCATTTCAGGGGCGACTCCTATGTGATTCAATATGGTTTTCAACCTTGAATCTACCTTCATTGAGAATATATCAGCATTTCCTGATACAGCCATCTGAGGCTGTATTTTCGCCTTTCTGGATCACATATAACACATATGACACCACTGGTATACCAGATGTAATCCTAAAACCTATGCAGTCAGATTTAGTATGTGGCAAGTGATTTTTAGGCCAAATTTCAGACTTATAGACCAATATTTGGTACTGGTTTGGGCTGATTTACATCTATTTTTGGCTATATTTAGAACACTATTTTGGTGCAATATTTTCTGATTAGACATGTAATGCTCCAAATGTGCCTAAAATATCCTCATTAATTATTAGAATATGCATAAAATTAAATTTTGGCTTCAGATTGGCAATATTAGAATATACTTGACATCTTCCACCTGAGGGGTGATCTGGGGCCCCCCACACCCCGAAAATTGAAATTTTTAATGTGGCCCTCGAGTATGCCAGCCTAATACAAATTCATTCTATGATATAAACTGAGTTTCCTGTAAAAATTTCAGCCAGATTGACCAACTTTAAGGGGTGGTTTGGGCTGATCTGGCATTTTACCTATCCATCGCCAACTACACTCCCTGAACCTGTACTTTGGGCTACATATGTATTTATGAAGGAACACACTACTAAAATTCATTTCAGGGGCGACTCCTGTGTGATTCAATATGGTTTTCAACCTTGAATCTACCTTAATTGAGAATATATCAGCATTTCCTGATACAGCCATCTGAGGCTGTATTTTCGCCTTCCTGGATCACATGTGACACATATGACACCACTGGTATACCAGATGTAATCCTAAAACCTATGCAGTCAGATTTAGTATGTGGCAAGTGATTTTTAGGCCAAATTTCAGACTTATAGACCAATATTTGGTACTGGTTTGGGCTGATTTACATCTATTTTTGGCTATATTTAGAACACTATTTTGGTGCAATATTTTCTGATTAGACATGTAATGCTCCAAATGTGCCTAAAATATCCTCATTAATTATTAGAATATGCATAAAATTAAATTTTGGCTTCAGATTGGCAATATTAGAATATACTTGACATCTTCCACCTGAGGGGTGATCTGGGGCCCCCCACACCCCGAAAATTGAAATTTTTAATGTGGCCCTCGAGTATGCCAGCCTAATACAAATTCATTCTATGATATAAACTGAGTTTCCTGTAAAAATTTCAGCCAGATTGACCAACTTTAAGGGGTGGTTTGGGCTGATCTGGCATTTTACCTATCCATCGCCAACTACACTCCCTGAACCTGTACTTTGGGCTACATATGTATTTATGAAGGAACACACTACTAAAATTCATTTCAGGGGCGACTCCTGTGTGATTCAATATGGTTTTCAACCTTGAATCTACCTTAATTGAGAATATATCAGCATTTCCTGATACAGCCATCTGAGGCTGTATTTTCGCCTTCCTGGATCACATGTGACACATATGACACCACTGGTATACCAGATGTAATCCTAAAACCTATGCAGTCAGATTTAGTATGTGGCAAGTGATTTTTAGGCCAAATTTCAGACTTATAGACCAATATTTGGTACTGGTTTGGGCTGATTTACATCTATTTTTGGCTATATTTAGAACACTATTTTGGTGAAATATTTTCTGATTAGACATGTAATGCTCCAAATGTGCCTAAAATATCCTCATTAATTATTAGAATATGCATAAAATTAAATTTTGGCTTCAGATTGGCAATATTAGAATATACTTGACATCTTCCACCTGAGGGGTGACCTGGGCCCCCCCCACACCCCGGAAATTGAAATTTTTAATGTGGCCCTCGAGTATGCCAGCCTAATACAAATTCATTCTATGATATAAACTGAGTTTCCTGTAAAAATTTCAGCCAGATTGACCAACTTTAAGGGGTGGTTTGGGCTGATCTGGCATTTTACCTATCCATCGCCAACTACACTCCCTGAACCTGTACTTTGGGCTACATATGTATTTATGAAGGAACACACTACTAAAATTCATTTCAGGGGCGACTCCTGTGTGATTCAATATGGTTTTCAACCTTGAATCTACCTTCATTGAGAATATATCAGCATTTCCTGATACAGCCATCTGAGGCTGTATTTTCGCCTTTCTGGATCACATATAACACATATGACACCACTGGTATACCAGATGTAATCCTAAAACCTATGCAGTCAGATTTAGTATGTGGCAAGTGATTTTTAGGCCAAATTTCAGACTTATAGACCAATATTTGGTACTGGTTTGGGCTGATTTACATCTATTTTTGGCTATATTTAGAACACTATTTTGGTGAAATATTTTCTGATTAGACATGTAATGCTCCAAATGTGCCTAAAATATCCTCATTAATTATTAGAATATGCATAAAATTAAATTTTGGCTTCAGATTGGCAATATTAGAATATACTTGACATCTTCCACCTGAGGGGTGACCTGGGGCCCCCCACACCCCGAAAATTGAAATTTTTAATGTGGCCCTCGAGTATGCCAGCCTAATACAAATTCATTCTATGATATAAACTGAGTTTCCTGTAAAAATTTCAGCCAGATTGACCAACTTTAAGGGGTGGTTTGGGCTGATCTGGCATTTTACCTATCCATCGCCAACTACACTCCCTGAACCTGTACTTTGGGCTACATATGTATTTATGAAGGAACACACTACTAAAATTCATTTCAGGGGCGACTCCTGTGTGATTCAATATGGTTTTCAACCTTGAATCTACCTTAATTGAGAATATATCAGCATTTCCTGATACAGCCATCTGAGGCTGTATTTTCGCCTTCCTGGATCACATGTGACACATATGACACCACTGGTATACCAGATGTAATCCTAAAACCTATGCAGTCAGATTTAGTATGTGGCAAGTGATTTTTAGGCCAAATTTCAGACTTATAGACCAATATTTGGTACTGGTTTGGGCTGATTTACATCTATTTTTGGCTATATTTAGAACACTATTTTGGTGAAATATTTTCTGATTAGACATGTAATGCTCCAAATGTGCCTAAAATATCCTCATTAATTATTAGAATATGCATAAAATTAAATTTTGGCTTCAGATTGGCAATATTAGAATATACTTGACATCTTCCACCTGATTGGTGACCTGGGGCCCCCCACACCCCGAAAATTGAAATTTTTAATGTGGCCCTCGAGTATGCCAGCCTAATACAAATTCATTCTATGATATAAACTGAGTTTCCTGTAAAAATTTCAGCCAGATTGACCAACTTTAAGGGGTGGTTTGGGCTGATCTGGCATTTTACCTATCCCTCGCCAACTACACTCCCTGAACCTGTACTTTGGGCTACATATGTATTTATGAAGGAACACACTACTAAAATTCATTTCAGGGGCGACTCCTATGTGATTCAATATGGTTTTCAACCTTGAATCTACCTTCATTGAGAATATATCAGCATTTCCTGATACAGCCATCTGAGGCTGTATTTTCGCCTTTCTGGATCACATATAACACATATGACACCACTGGTATACCAGATGTAATCCTAAAACCTATGCAGTCAGATTTAGTATGTGGCAAGTGATTTTTAGGCCAAATTTCAGACTTATAGACCAATATTTGGTACTGGTTTGGGCTGATTTACATCTATTTTTGGCTATATTTAGAACACTATTTTGGTGCAATATTTTCTGATTAGACATGTAATGCTCCAAATGTGCCTAAAATATCCTCATTAATTATTAGAATATGCATAAAATTAAATTTTGGCTTCAGATTGGCAATATTAGAATATACTTGACATCTTCCACCTGAGGGGTGATCTGGGGCCCCCCACACCCCGAAAATTGAAATTTTTAATGTGGCCCTCGAGTATGCCAGCCTAATACAAATTCATTCTATGATATAAACTGAGTTTCCTGTAAAAATTTCAGCCAGATTGACCAACTTTAAGGGGTGGTTTGGGCTGATCTGGCATTTTACCTATCCATCGCCAACTACACTCCCTGAACCTGTACTTTGGGCTACATATGTATTTATGAAGGAACACACTACTAAAATTCATTTCAGGGGCGACTCCTGTGTGATTCAATATGGTTTTCAACCTTGAATCTACCTTAATTGAGAATATATCAGCATTTCCTGATACAGCCATCTGAGGCTGTATTTTCGCCTTCCTGGATCACATGTGACACATATGACACCACTGGTATACCAGATGTAATCCTAAAACCTATGCAGTCAGATTTAGTATGTGGCAAGTGATTTTTAGGCCAAATTTCAGACTTATAGACCAATATTTGGTACTGGTTTGGGCTGATTTACATCTATTTTTGGCTATATTTAGAACACTATTTTGGTGAAATATTTTCTGATTAGACATGTAATGCTCCAAATGTGCCTAAAATATCCTCATTAATTATTAGAATATGCATAAAATTAAATTTTGGCTTCAGATTGGCAATATTAGAATATACTTGACATCTTCCACCTGATTGGTGACCTGGGGCCCCCCACACCCCGAAAATTGAAATTTTTAATGTGGCCCTCGAGTATGCCAGCCTAATACAAATTCATTCTATGATATAAACTGAGTTTCCTGTAAAAATTTCAGCCAGATTGACCAACTTTAAGGGGTGGTTTGGGCTGATCTGGCATTTTACCTATCCATCGCCAACTACACTCCCTGAACCTGTACTTTGGGCTACATATGTATTTATGAAGGAACACACTACTAAAATTCATTTCAGGGGCGACTCCTATGTGATTCAATATGGTTTTCAACCTTGAATCTACCTTCATTGAGAATATATCAGCATTTCCTGATACAGCCATCTGAGGCTGTATTTTCGCCTTTCTGGATCACATATAACACATATGACACCACTGGTATACCAGATGTAATCCTAAAACCTATGCAGTCAGATTTAGTATGTGGCAAGTGATTTTTAGGCCAAATTTCAGACTTATAGACCAATATTTGGTACTGGTTTGGGCTGATTTACATCTATTTTTGGCTATATTTAGAACACTATTTTGGTGCAATATTTTCTGATTAGACATGTAATGCTCCAAATGTGCCTAAAATATCCTCATTAATTATTAGAATATGCATAAAATTAAATTTTGGCTTCAGATTGGCAATATTAGAATATACTTGACATCTTCCACCTGAGGGGTGATCTGGGGCCCCCCACACCCCGAAAATTGAAATTTTTAATGTGGCCCTCGAGTATGCCAGCCTAATACAAATTCATTCTATGATATAAACTGAGTTTCCTGTAAAAATTTCAGCCAGATTGACCAACTTTAAGGGGTGGTTTGGGCTGATCTGGCATTTTACCTATCCATCGCCAACTACACTCCCTGAACCTGTACTTTGGGCTACATATGTATTTATGAAGGAACACACTACTAAAATTGATTTCAGGGGCGACTCCTGTGTGATTCAATATGGTTTTCAACCTTGAATCTACCTTAATTGAGAATATATCAGCATTTCCTGATACAGCCATCTGAGGCTGTATTTTCGCCTTCCTGGATCACATATAACACATATGACACCACTGGTATACCAGATGTAATCCTAAAACCTATGCAGTCAGATTTAGTATGTGGCAAGTGATTTTTAGGCCAAATTTCAGACTTATAGACCAATATTTGGTAATGGTTTGGGCTGATTTACATCTATTTTTGGCTATATTTAGAACACTATTTTGGTGAAATATTTTCTGATTAGACATGTAATGCTCCAAATGTGCCTAAAATATCCTCATTAATTATTAGAATATGCATAACATTAAATTTTGGCTTCAGATTGGCAATATTAGAATATACTTGACATCTTCCACCTGAGGGGTGACCTGGGGCCCCCCCCCACACCCCGGAAATTGAAATTTTTGATGTGGCCCTCGAGTATGCCAGCCTAATACAAATTCATTCTCTGATATAAACTGAGTTTCCTGTAAAAATTTCAGCCAGATTGACCAACTTTAAGGGGTGGTTTGGGCTGATCTGGCATTTTACCTATCCCTCGCCAACTACACTCCCTGAATCTGTACTTTGGGCTACATATGTATTTATGAAGGAACACACTACTAAAATTCATTTCAGGGGCGACTCCTGTGTGATTCAATATGGTTTTCAACCTTGAATCTACCTTAATTGAGAATATATCAGCATTTCCTGATACAGCCATCTGAGGCTGTATTTTCGCCTTCCTGGATCACATGTGACACATATGACACCACTGGTATACCAGATGTAATCCTAAAACCTATGCAGTCAGATTTAGTATGTGGCAAGTGATTTTTAGGCCAAATTTCAGACTTATAGACCAATATTTGGTACTGGTTTGGGCTGATTTACATCTATTTTTGGCTATATTTAGAACACTATTTTGGTGCAATATTTTCTGATTAGACATGTAATGCTCCAAATGTGCCTAAAATATCCTCATTAATTATTAGAATATGCATAAAATTAAATTTTGGCTTCAGATTGGCAATATTAGAATATACTTGACATCTTCCACCTGAGGGGTGACCTGGGGCCCCCCACACCCCGAAAATTGAAATTTTTAATGTGGCCCTCGAGTATGCCAGCCTAATACAAATTCATTCTATGATATAAACTGAGTTTCCTGTACAAATTTCAGCCAGATTGACCAACTTTAAGGGGTGGTTTGGGCTGATCTGGCATTTTACCTATCCATCGCCAACTACACTCCCTGAACCTGTACTTTGGGCTACATATGTATTTATGAAGGAACACACTACTAAAATTCATTTCAGGGGCGACTCCTGTGTGATTCAATATGGTTTTCAACCTTGAATCTACCTTAATTGAGAATATATCAGCATTTCCTGATACAGCCATCTGAGGCTGTATTTTCGCCTTTCTGGATCACATATAACACATATGACACCACTGGTATACCAGATGTAATCCTAAAACCTATGCAGTCAGATTTAGTATGTGGCAAGTGATTTTTAGGCCAAATTTAGGACTTATAGACCAATATTTGGTACTGGTTTGGGCTGATTTACATCTATTTTTGGCTATATTTAGAACACTATTTTGGTGAAATATTTTCTGATTAGACATGTAATGCTCCAAATGTGCCTAAAATATCCTCATTAATTATTAGAATATGCATAAAATTAAATTTTGGCTTCAGATTGGCAATATTAGAATATACTTGACATCTTCCACCTGAGGGGTGACCTGGGGCCCCCCCACACCCCGGAAATTGAAATTTTTAATGTGGCCCTCGAGTATGCCAGCCTAATACAAATTCATTCTATGATATAAACTGAGTTTCCTGTAAAAATTTCAGCCAGATTGACCAACTTTAAGGGGTGGTTTGGGCTGATCTGGCATTTTACCTATCCATCGCCAACTACACTCCCTGAACCTGTACTTTGGGCTACATATGTATTTATGAAGGAACACACTACTAAAATTCATTTCAGGGGCGACTCCTGTGTGATTCAATATGGTTTTCAACCTTGAATCTACCTTCATTGAGAATATATCAGCATTTCCTGATACAGCCATCTGAGGCTGTATTTTCGCCTTTCTGGATCACATATAACACATATGACACCACTGGTATACCAGATGTAATCCTAAAACCTATGCAGTCAGATTTAGTATGTGGCAAGTGATTTTTAGGCCAAATTTCAGACTTATAGACCAATATTTGGTACTGGTTTGGGCTGATTTACATCTATTTTTGGCTATATTTAGAACACTATTTTGGTGCAATATTTTCTGATTAGACATGTAATGCTCCAAATGTGCCTAAAATATCCTCATTAATTATTAGAATATGCATAAAATTAAATTTTGGCTTCAGATTGGCAATATTAGAATATACTTGACATCTTCCACCTGAGGGGTGATCTGGGGCCCCCCACACCCCGAAAATTGAAATTTTTAATGTGGCCCTCGAGTATGCCAGCCTAATACAAATTCATTCTATGATATAAACTGAGTTTCCTGTAAAAATTTCAGCCAGATTGACCAACTTTAAGGGGTGGTTTGGGCTGATCTGGCATTTTACCTATCCATCGCCAACTACACTCCCTGAACCTGTACTTTGGGCTACATATGTATTTATGAAGGAACACACTACTAAAATTGATTTCAGGGGCGACTCCTGTGTGATTCAATATGGTTTTCAACCTTGAATCTACCTTAATTGAGAATATATCAGCATTTCCTGATACAGCCATCTGAGGCTGTATTTTCGCCTTCCTGGATCACATATAACACATATGACACCACTGGTATACCAGATGTAATCCTAAAACCTATGCAGTCAGATTTAGTATGTGGCAAGTGATTTTTAGGCCAAATTTCAGACTTATAGACCAATATTTGGTAATGGTTTGGGCTGATTTACATCTATTTTTGGCTATATTTAGAACACTATTTTGGTGAAATATTTTCTGATTAGACATGTAATGCTCCAAATGTGCCTAAAATATCCTCATTAATTATTAGAATATGCATAACATTAAATTTTGGCTTCAGATTGGCAATATTAGAATATACTTGACATCTTCCACCTGAGGGGTGACCTGGGGCCCCCCCCCACACCCCGGAAATTGAAATTTTTGATGTGGCCCTCGAGTATGCCAGCCTAATACAAATTCATTCTCTGATATAAACTGAGTTTCCTGTAAAAATTTCAGCCAGATTGACCAACTTTAAGGGGTGGTTTGGGCTGATCTGGCATTTTACCTATCCCTCGCCAACTACACTCCCTGAATCTGTACTTTGGGCTACATATGTATTTATGAAGGAACACACTACTAAAATTCATTTCAGGGGCGACTCCTGTGTGATTCAATATGGTTTTCAACCTTGAATCTACCTTAATTGAGAATATATCAGCATTTCCTGATACAGCCATCTGAGGCTGTATTTTCGCCTTCCTGGATCACATGTGACACATATGACACCACTGGTATACCAGATGTAATCCTAAAACCTATGCAGTCAGATTTAGTATGTGGCAAGTGATTTTTAGGCCAAATTTCAGACTTATAGACCAATATTTGGTACTGGTTTGGGCTGATTTACATCTATTTTTGGCTATATTTAGAACACTATTTTGGTGCAATATTTTCTGATTAGACATGTAATGCTCCAAATGTGCCTAAAATATCCTCATTAATTATTAGAATATGCATAAAATTAAATTTTGGCTTCAGATTGGCAATATTAGAATATACTTGACATCTTCCACCTGAGGGGTGACCTGGGGCCCCCCACACCCCGAAAATTGAAATTTTTAATGTGGCCCTCGAGTATGCCAGCCTAATACAAATTCATTCTATGATATAAACTGAGTTTCCTGTACAAATTTCAGCCAGATTGACCAACTTTAAGGGGTGGTTTGGGCTGATCTGGCATTTTACCTATCCATCGCCAACTACACTCCCTGAACCTGTACTTTGGGCTACATATGTATTTATGAAGGAACACACTACTAAAATTCATTTCAGGGGCGACTCCTGTGTGATTCAATATGGTTTTCAACCTTGAATCTACCTTAATTGAGAATATATCAGCATTTCCTGATACAGCCATCTGAGGCTGTATTTTCGCCTTTCTGGATCACATATAACACATATGACACCACTGGTATACCAGATGTAATCCTAAAACCTATGCAGTCAGATTTAGTATGTGGCAAGTGATTTTTAGGCCAAATTTAGGACTTATAGACCAATATTTGGTACTGGTTTGGGCTGATTTACATCTATTTTTGGCTATATTTAGAACACTATTTTGGTGAAATATTTTCTGATTAGACATGTAATGCTCCAAATGTGCCTAAAATATCCTCATTAATTATTAGAATATGCATAAAATTAAATTTTGGCTTCAGATTGGCAATATTAGAATATACTTGACATCTTCCACCTGAGGGGTGACCTGGGGCCCCCCCACACCCCGGAAATTGAAATTTTTAATGTGGCCCTCGAGTATGCCAGCCTAATACAAATTCATTCTATGATATAAACTGAGTTTCCTGTAAAAATTTCAGCCAGATTGACCAACTTTAAGGGGTGGTTTGGGCTGATCTGGCATTTTACCTATCCATCGCCAACTACACTCCCTGAACCTGTACTTTGGGCTACATATGTATTTATGAAGGAACACACTACTAAAATTCATTTCAGGGGCGACTCCTGTGTGATTCAATATGGTTTTCAACCTTGAATCTACCTTCATTGAGAATATATCAGCATTTCCTGATACAGCCATCTGAGGCTGTATTTTCGCCTTTCTGGATCACATATAACACATATGACACCACTGGTATACCAGATGTAATCCTAAAACCTATGCAGTCAGATTTAGTATGTGGCAAGTGATTTTTAGGCCAAATTTCAGACTTATAGACCAATATTTGGTACTGGTTTGGGCTGATTTACATCTATTTTTGGCTATATTTAGAACACTATTTTGGTGAAATATTTTCTGATTAGACATGTAATGCTCCAAATGTGCCTAAAATATCCTCATTAATTATTAGAATATGCATAAAATTAAATTTTGGCTTCAGATTGGCAATATTAGAATATACTTGACATCTTCCACCTGAGGGGTGACCTGGGGCCCCCCCCACACCCCGGAAATTGAAATTTTTGATGTGGCCCTCGAGTATGCCAGCCTAATACAAATTCATTCTCTGATATAAACTGAGTTTCCCGTAAAAATTTCAGCCAGATTGACCAACTTTAAGGGGTGGTTTGAGCTGATCTGGCATTTTACCTATCCCTCGCCAACTACACTCCCTGAACCTGTACTTTGGGCTACATATGTATTTATGAAGGAACACACTACTAAAATTCATTTCAGGGGCGACTCCTGTGTGATTCAATATGGTTTTCAACCTTGAATCTACCTTAATTGAGAATATATCAGCATTTCCTGATACAGCCATCTGAGGCTGTATTTTCGCCTTCCTGGATCACATGTGACACATATGACACCACTGGTATACCAGATGTAATCCTAAAACCTATGCAGTCAGATTTAGTATGTGGCAAGTGATTTTTAGGCCAAATTTCAGACTTATAGACCAATATTTGGTACTGGTTTGGGCTGATTTACATCTATTTTTGGCTATATTTAGAACACTATTTTGGTGCAATATTTTCTGATTAGACATGTAATGCTCCAAATGTGCCTAAAATATCCTCATTAATTATTAGAATATGCATAAAATTAAATTTTGGCTTCAGATTGGCAATATTAGAATATACTTGACATCTTCCACCTGAGGGGTGACCTGGGGCCCCCCACACCCCGAAAATTGAAATTTTTAATGTGGCCCTCGAGTATGCCAGCCTAATACAAATTCATTCTATGATATAAACTGAGTTTCCTGTAAAAATTTCAGCCAGATTGACCAACTTTAAGGGGTGGTTTGGGCTGATCTGGCATTTTACCTATCCATCGCCAACTACACTCCCTGAACCTGTACTTTGGGCTACATATGTATTTATGAAGGAACACACTACTAAAATTTATTTCAGGGGCGACTCCTGTGTGATTCAATATGGTTTTCAACCTTGAATCTACCTTAATTGAGAATATATCAGCATTTCCTGATACAGCCATCTGAGGCTGTATTTTCGCCTTCCTGGATCACATATAACACATATGACACCACTGGTATACCAGATGTAATCCTAAAACCTATGCAGTCAGATTTAGTATGTGGCAAGTGATTTTTAGGCCAAATTTCAGACTTATAGACCAATATTTGGTAATGGTTTGGGCTGATTTACATCTATTTTTGGCTATATTTAGAACACTATTTTGGTGAAATATTTTCTGATTAGACATGTAATGCTCCAAATGTGCCTAAAATATCCTCATTAATTATTAGAATATGCATAACATTAAATTTTGGCTTCAGATTGGCAATATTAGAATATACTTGACATCTTCCACCTGAGGGGTGACCTGGGGCCCCCCACACCCCGAAAATTGAAATTTTTAATGTGGCCCTCGAGTATGCCAGCCTAATACAAATTCATTCTATGATATAAACTGAGTTTCCTGTACAAATTTCAGCCAGATTGACCAACTTTAAGGGGTGGTTTGGGCTGATCTGGCATTTTACCTATCCATCGCCAACTACACTCCCTGAACCTGTACTTTGGGCTACATATGTATTTATGAAGGAACACACTACTAAAATTCATTTCAGGGGCGACTCCTGTGTGATTCAATATGGTTTTCAACCTTGAATCTACCTTAATTGAGAATATATCAGCATTTCCTGATACAGCCATCTGAGGCTGTATTTTCGCCTTTCTGGATCACATATAACACATATGACACCACTGGTATACCAGATGTAATCCTAAAACCTATGCAGTCAGATTTAGTATGTGGCAAGTGATTTTTCGGCCAAATTTAGGACTTATAGACCAATATTTGGTACTGGTTTGGGCTGATTTACATCTATTTTTGGCTATATTTAGAACACTATTTTGGTGAAATATTTTCTGATTAGACATGTAATGCTCCAAATGTGCCTAAAATATCCTCATTAATTATTAGAATATGCATAAAATTAAATTTTGGCTTCAGATTGGCAATATTAGAATATACTTGACATCTTCCACCTGAGGGGTGACCTGGGGCCCCCCCCCCCACACCCCGGAAATTGAAATTTTTGATGTGGCCCTCGAGTATGCCAGCCTAATACAAATTCATTCTCTGATATAAACTGAGTTTCCTGTAAAAATTTCAGCCAGATTGACCAACTTTAAGGGGTGGTTTGAGCTGATCTGGCATTTTACCTATCCCTCGCCAACTACACTCCCTGAACCTGTACTTTGGGCTACATATGTATTTATGAAGGAACACACTACTAAAATTCATTTCAGGGGCGACTCCTGTGTGATTCAATATGGTTTTCAACCTTGAATCTACCTTAATTGAGAATATATCAGCATTTCCTGATACAGCCATCTGAGGCTGTATTTTCGCCTTCCTGGATCACATGTGACACATATGACACCACTGGTATACCAGATGTAATCCTAAAACCTATGCAGTCAGATTTAGTATGTGGCAAGTGATTTTTAGGCCAAATTTCAGACTTATAGACCAATATTTGGTACTGGTTTGGGCTGATTTACATCTATTTTTGGCTATATTTAGAACACTATTTTGGTGAAATATTTTCTGATTAGACATGTAATGCTCCAAATGTGCCTAAAATATCCTCATTAATTATTAGAATATGCATAAAATTAAATTTTGGCTTCAGATTGGCAATATTAGAATATACTTGACATCTTCCACCTGAGGGGTGACCTGGGGCCCCCCACACCCCGAAAATTGAAATTTTTAATGTGGCCCTCGAGTATGCCAGCCTAATACAAATTCATTCTATGATATAAACTGAGTTTCCTGTAAAAATTTCAGCCAGATTGACCAACTTTAAGGGGTGGTTTGGGCTGATCTGGCATTTTACCTATCCATCGCCAACTACACTCCCTGAACCTGTACTTTGGGCTACATATGTATTTATGAAGGAACACACTACTAAAATTCATTTCAGGGGCGACTCCTGTGTGATTCAATATGGTTTTCAACCTTGAATCTACCTTAATTGAGAATATATCAGCATTTCCTGATACAGCCATCTGAGGCTGTATTTTCGCCTTCCTGGATGACATATAACACATATGACACCACTGGTATACCAGATGTAATCCTAAAACCTATGCTGTCAGATTTAGTATGTGGCAAGTGATTTTTAGGCCAAATTTCAGACTTATAGACCAATATTTGGTACTGGTTATGCTGATTTACATCTATTTTTGGTTATATTTAGAACACTATTTTGGTGCAATATTTTCTGATTAGACATGTAATGCTCCAAATGTGCCTAAAATATCCTCATTAATTATTAGAATATGCATAAAATTAAATTTTGGCTTCAGATTGGCAATATTAGAATATACTTGACATCTTCCACCTGAGGGGTGACCTGGGGCCCCCCACACCCCGAAAATTGAAATTTTTAATGTGGCCCTCGAGTATGCCAGCCTAATACAAATTCATTCTATGATATAAACTGAGTTTCCTGTAAAAATTTCAGCCAGATTGACCAACTTTAAGGGGTGGTTTGGGCTGATCTGGCATTTTACCTATCCATCGCCAACTACACTCCCTGAACCTGTACTTTGGGCTACATATGTATTTATGAAGGAACACACTACTAAAATTTATTTCAGGGGCGACTCCTGTGTGATTCAATATGGTTTTCAACCTTGAATCTACCTTAATTGAGAATATATCAGCATTTCCTGATACAGCCATCTGAGGCTGTATTTTCGCCTTTCTGGATCACATATAACACATATGACACCACTGGTATACCAGATGTAATCCTAAAACCTATGCAGTCAGATTTAGTATGTGGCAAGTGATTTTTAGGCCAAATTTCAGACTTATAGACCAATATTTGGTACTGGTTTGGGCTGATTTACATCTATTTTTGGCTATATTTAGAACACTATTTTGGTGCAATATTTTCTGATTAGACATGTAATGCTCCAAATGTGCCTAAAATATCCTCATTAATTATTAGAATATGCATAAAATTAAATTTTGGCTTCAGATTGGCAATATTAGAATATACTTGACATCTTCCACCTGAGGGGTGACCTGGGGCCCCCCACACCCCGAAAATTGAAATTTTTAATGTGGCCCTCGAGTATGCCAGCCTAATACAAATTCATTCTATGATATAAACTGAGTTTCCTGTAAAAATTTCAGCCAGATTGACCAACTTTAAGGGGTGGTTTGGGCTGATCTGGCATTTTACCTATCCATCGCCAACTACACTCCCTGAACCTGTACTTTGGGCTACATATGTATTTATGAAGGAACACACTACTAAAATTTATTTCAGGGGCGACTCCTGTGTGATTCAATATGGTTTTCAACCTTGAATCTACCTTAATTGAGAATATATCAGCATTTCCTGATACAGCCATCTGAGGCTGTATTTTCGCCTTTCTGGATCACATATAACACATATGACACCACTGGTATACCAGATGTAATCCTAAAACCTATGCAGTCAGATTTAGTATGTGGCAAGTGATTTTTAGGCCAAATTTCAGACTTATAGACCAATATTTGGTACTGGTTTGGGCTGATTTACATCTATTTTTGGCTATATTTAGAACACTATTTTGGTGCAATATTTTCTGATTAGACATGTAATGCTCCAAATGTGCCTAAAATATCCTCATTAATTATTAGAATATGCATAAAATTAAATTTTGGCTTCAGATTGGCAATATTAGAATATACTTGACATCTTCCACCTGAGGGGTGACCTGGGGCCCCCCACACCCCGAAAATTGAAATTTTTAATGTGGCCCTCGAGTATGCCAGCCTAATACAAATTCATTCTATGATATAAACTGAGTTTCCTGTAAAAATTTCAGCCAGATTGACCAACTTTAAGGGGTGGTTTGGGCTGATCTGGCATTTTACCTATCCCTCGCCAACTACACTCCCTGAACCTGTACTTTGGGCTACATATGTATTTATGAAGGAACACACTACTAAAATTCATTTCAGGGGCGACTCCTGTGTGATTCAATATGGTTTTCAACCTTGAATCTACCTTAATTGAGAATATATCAGCATTTCCTGATACAGCCATCTGAGGCTGTATTTTCGCCTTCCTGGATCACATGTGACACATATGACACCACTGGTATACCAGATGTAATCCTAAAACCTATGCAGTCAGATTTAGTATGTGGCAAGTGATTTTTAGGCCAAATTTCAGACTTATAGACCAATATTTGGTACTGGTTTGGGCTGATTTACATCTATTTTTGGCTATATTTAGAACACTATTTTGGTGCAATATTTTCTGATTAGACATGTAATGCTCCAAATGTGCCTAAAATATCCTCATTAATTATTAGAATATGCATAAAATTAAATTTTGGCTTCAGATTGGCAATATTAGAATATACTTGACATCTTCCACCTGAGGGGTGACCTGGGCCCCCCCCCCCCCACACCCCGGAAATTGAAATTTTTGATGTGGCCCTCGAGTATGCCAGCCTAATACAAATTCATTCTCTGATATAAACTGAGTTTCCTGTAAAAATTTCAGCCAGATTGACCAACTTTAAGGGGTGGTTTGGGCTGATCTGGCATTTTACCTATCCCTCGCCAACTACACTCCCTGAACCTGTACTTTGGGCTACATATGTATTTATGAAGGAACACACTACTAAAATTCATTTCAGGGGCGACTCCTGTGTGATTCAATATGGTTTTCAACCTTGAATCTACCTTAATTGAGAATATATCAGCATTTCCTGATACAGCCATCTGAGGCTGTATTTTCGACTTCATGGATCACATGTGACACATATGACACCACTGGTATACCAGATGTAATCCTAAAACCTATGCAGTCAGATTTAGTATGTGGCAAGTGATTTTTAGGCCAAATTTCAGACTTATAGACCAATATTTGGTACTGGTTTGGGTTGATTTACATCTATTTTTGGCTATATTTAGAACACTATTTTGGTGCAATATTTTCTGATTAGACATGTAATGCTCCAAATGTGCCTAAAATATCCTCATTAATTATTAGAATATGCATAAAATTAAATTTTGGCTTCAGATTGGCAATATTAGAATATACTTGACATCTTCCACCTGAGGGGTGACCTGGGGCCCCCCACACCCCGAAAATTGAAATTTTTAATGTGGCCCTCGAGTATGCCAGCCTAATACAAATTCATTCTATGATATAAACTGAGTTTCCTGTAAAAATTTCAGCCAGATTGACCAACTTTAAGGGGTGGTTTGGGCTGATCTGGCATTTTACCTATCCATCGCCAACTACACTCCCTGAACCTGTACTTTGGGCTACATATGTATTTATGAAGGAACACACTACTAAAATTTATTTCAGGGGCGACTCTTGTGTGATTCAATATGGTTTTCAACCTTGAATCTACCTTAATTGAGAATATATCAGCATTTCCTGATACAGCCATCTGAGGCTGTATTTTCGCCTTTCTGGATCACATATAACACATATGACACCACTGGTATACCAGATGTAATCCTAAAACCTATGCAGTCAGATTTAGTATGTGGCAAGTGATTTTTAGGCCAAATTTCAGACTTATAGACCAATATTTGGTACTGGTTTGGGCTGATTTACATCTATTTTTGGCTATATTTAGAACACTATTTTGGTGCAATATTTTCTGATTAGACATGTAATGCTCCAAATGTGCCTAAAATATCCTCATTAATTATTAGAATATGCATAAAATTAAATTTTGGCTTCAGATTGGCAATATTAGAATATACTTGACATCTTCCACCTGAGGGGTGACCTGGGCCCCCCCCCCCCCACACCCCGGAAATTGAAATTTTTGATGTGGCCCTCGAGTATGCCAGCCTAATACAAATTCATTCTCTGATATAAACTGAGTTTCCTGTAAAAATTTCAGCCAGATTGACCAACTTTAAGGGGTGGTTTGGGCTGATCTGGCATTTTACCTATCCCTCGCCAACTACACTCCCTGAACCTGTACTTTGGGCTACATATGTATTTATGAAGGAACACACTACTAAAATTCATTTCAGGGGCGACTCCTGTGTGATTCAATATGGTTTTCAACCTTGAATCTACCTTAATTGAGAATATATCAGCATTTCCTGATACAGCCATCTGAGGCTGTATTTTCGACTTCATGGATCACATGTGACACATATGACACCACTGGTATACCAGATGTAATCCTAAAACCTATGCAGTCAGATTTAGTATGTGGCAAGTGATTTTTAGGCCAAATTTCAGACTTATAGACCAATATTTGGTACTGGTTTGGGTTGATTTACATCTATTTTTGGCTATATTTAGAACACTATTTTGGTGCAATATTTTCTGATTAGACATGTAATGCTCCAAATGTGCCTAAAATATCCTCATTAATTATTAGAATATGCATAAAATTAAATTTTGGCTTCAGATTGGCAATATTAGAATATACTTGACATCTTCCACCTGAGGGGTGACCTGGGGCCCCCCACACCCCGAAAATTGAAATTTTTAATGTGGCCCTCGAGTATGCCAGCCTAATACAAATTCATTCTATGATATAAACTGAGTTTCCTGTAAAAATTTCAGCCAGATTGACCAACTTTAAGGGGTGGTTTGGGCTGATCTGGCATTTTACCTATCCATCGCCAACTACACTCCCTGAACCTGTACTTTGGGCTACATATGTATTTATGAAGGAACACACTACTAAAATTTATTTCAGGGGCGACTCTTGTGTGATTCAATATGGTTTTCAACCTTGAATCTACCTTAATTGAGAATATATCAGCATTTCCTGATACAGCCATCTGAGGCTGTATTTTCGCCTTTCTGGATCACATATAACACATATGACACCACTGGTATACCAGATGTAATCCTAAAACCTATGCAGTCAGATTTAGTATGTGGCAAGTGATTTTTAGGCCAAATTTCAGACTTATAGACCAATATTTGGTACTGGTTTGGGCTGATTTACATCTATTTTTGGCTATATTTAGAACACTATTTTGGTGAAATATTTTCTGATTAGACATGTAATGCTCCAAATGTGCCTAAAATATCCTCATTAATTATTAGAATATGCATCAAATCAAATTTTGGCTTCAGATTGGCAATATTAGAATATACTTGACATCTTCCACCTGAGGGGTGACCTGGGGCCCCCACACCCCGGAAATTGAAATTTTTAATGTGGCCCTCGAGTATGCCAGCCTAATACAAATTCATTCTATGATATAAACTGAGTTTCCTGTAAAAATTTCAGCCAGATTGACCAACTTTAAGGGGTGGTTTGGGCTGATCTGGCATTTTACCTATCCATCGCCAACTACACTCCCTGAACCTGTAGTTTGGGCTACATATGTATTTATGAAGGAACACACTACTAAAATTCATTTCTGGGGCGACTCCTGTGTGATTCAATATGGTTTTCAACCTTGAATCTACCTTAATTGAGAATATATCAGCATTTCCTGATACAGCCATCTGAGGCTGTATTTTCGCCTTCTTTGATCACATATGACACATATGACACCACTGGTATACCAGATGTAATCCTAAAACCTATGCAGTCAGATTTAGTATGTGGCAAGTGATTTTTAGGCCAAATTTCAGACTGATAGACCAATATTTGGTACTGGTTTGGGCTGATTTACATCTATTTTTGGCTATATTTAGAATACTATTTTGGTGAAATATTTTCTGATTAGACATGTAATGCTCCAAATGTGCCTAAAATATCCTCATTAATTATTAGAATATGCACAAAATTAAATTTTGGCTTCAGATTGGCAATATTAGAATATACTTGACATCTTCCACCTGAGGGGTGACCTGGGGCCCCCCACACCCCGGAAATTGAAATTTTTAATGTGGCCCTCGAGTATGCCAGCCTAATACAAATTCATTCTCTGATATGAACTGAGTTACCTGTAAAAATTTCAGCCAGATTGACCAACTTTAAGGGGTGGTTTGGGCTGATCTGGCATTTTACCTATCCATCGCCAACTACACTCCCTGAACCTGTACTTTGGGCTACATATGTATTTATGAAGGAACACACTACTAAAATTCATTTCAGGGGCGACTCCTGTGTGATTCAATATGGTTTTCAACCTTGAATCTACCTTAATTGAGAATATATCAGCATTTCCTGATACAGCCATCTGAGGCTGTATTTTCGCCTTTCTGGATCACATATAACACATATGACACCACTGGTATACCAGATGTAATCCTAAAACCTATGCAGTCAGATTTAGTATGTGGCAAGTGATTTTTCGGCCAAATTTAGGACTTATAGAGCAATATTTGGTACTGGTTTGGGCTGATTTACATCTATTTTTGGCTATATTTAGAACACTATTTTGGTGAAATATTTTCTGATTAGACATGTAATGCTCCAAATGTGCCTAAAATATCCTCATTAATTATTAGAATATGCATAAAATTAAATTTTGGCTTCAGATTGGCAATATTAGAATATACTTGACATCTTCCACCTGAGGGGTGACCTGGGCCCCCCCCCCCACACCCCGGAAATTGAAATTTTTGATGTGGCCCTCGAGTATGCCAGCCTAATACAAATTCATTCTCTGATATAAACTGAGTTTCCTGTAAAAATTTCAGCCAGATTGACCAACTTTAAGGGGTGGTTTGAGCTGATCTGGCATTTTACCTATCCCTCGCCAACTACACTCCCTGAACCTGTACTTTGGGCTACATATGTATTTATGAAGGAACACACTACTAAAATTCATTTCAGGGGCGACTCCTGTGTGATTCAATATGGTTTTCAACCTTGAATCTACCTTAATTGAGAATATATCAGCATTTCCTGATACAGCCATCTGAGGCTGTATTTTCGCCTTCCTGGATCACATGTGACACATATGACACCACTGGTATACCAGATGTAATCCTAAAACCTATGCAGTCAGATTTAGTATGTGGCAAGTGATTTTTAGGCCAAATTTCAGACTTATAGACCAATATTTGGTACTGGTTTGGGCTGATTTACATCTATTTTTGGCTATATTTAGAACACTATTTTGGTGAAATATTTTCTGATTAGACATGTAATGCTCCAAATGTGCCTAAAATATCCTCATTAATTATTAGAATATGCATAAAATTAAATTTTGGCTTCAGATTGGCAATATTAGAATATACTTGACATCTTCCACCTGAGGGGTGACCTGGGGCCCCCCACACCCCGAAAATTGAAATTTTTAATGTGGCCCTCGAGTATGCCAGCCTAATACAAATTCATTCTATGATATAAACTGAGTTTCCTGTAAAAATTTCAGCCAGATTGACCAACTTTAAGGGGTGGTTTGGGCTGATCTGGCATTTTACCTATCCATCGCCAACTACACTCCCTGAACCTGTACTTTGGGCTACATATGTATTTATGAAGGAACACACTACTAAAATTTATTTCAGGGGCGACTCCTGTGTGATTCAATATGGTTTTCAACCTTGAATCTACCTTAATTGAGAATATATCAGCATTTCCTGATACAGCCATCTGAGGCTGTATTTTCGCCTTCCTGGATGACATATAACACATATGACACCACTGGTATACCAGATGTAATCCTAAAACCTATGCTGTCAGATTTAGTATGTGGCAAGTGATTTTTAGGCCAAATTTCAGACTTATAGACCAATATTTGGTACTGGTTATGCTGATTTACATCTATTTTTGGTTATATTTAGAACACTATTTTGGTGCAATATTTTCTGATTAGACATGTAATGCTCCAAATGTGCCTAAAATATCCTCATTAATTATTAGAATATGCATAAAATTAAATTTTGGCTTCAGATTGGCAATATTAGAATATACTTGACATCTTCCACCTGAGGGGTGACCTGGGGCCCCCCACACCCCGAAAATTGAAATTTTTAATGTGGCCCTCGAGTATGCCAGCCTAATACAAATTCATTCTATGATATAAACTGAGTTTCCTGTAAAAATTTCAGCCAGATTGACCAACTTTAAGGGGTGGTTTGGGCTGATCTGGCATTTTACCTATCCATCGCCAACTACACTCCCTGAACCTGTACTTTGGGCTACATATGTATTTATGAAGGAACACACTACTAAAATTTATTTCAGGGGCGACTCCTGTGTGATTCAATATGGTTTTCAACCTTGAATCTACCTTAATTGAGAATATATCAGCATTTCCTGATACAGCCATCTGAGGCTGTATTTTCGCCTTTCTGGATCACATATAACACATATGACACCACTGGTATACCAGATGTAATCCTAAAACCTATGCAGTCAGATTTAGTATGTGGCAAGTGATTTTTAGGCCAAATTTCAGACTTATAGACCAATATTTGGTACTGGTTTGGGCTGATTTACATCTATTTTTGGCTATATTTAGAACACTATTTTGGTGCAATATTTTCTGATTAGACATGTAATGCTCCAAATGTGCCTAAAATATCCTCATTAATTATTAGAATATGCATAAAATTAAATTTTGGCTTCAGATTGGCAATATTAGAATATACTTGACATCTTCCACCTGAGGGGTGACCTGGGGCCCCCCACACCCCGAAAATTGAAATTTTTAATGTGGCCCTCGAGTATGCCAGCCTAATACAAATTCATTCTATGATATAAACTGAGTTTCCTGTAAAAATTTCAGCCAGATTGACCAACTTTAAGGGGTGGTTTGGGCTGATCTGGCATTTTACCTATCCATCGCCAACTACACTCCCTGAACCTGTACTTTGGGCTACATATGTATTTATGAAGGAACACACTACTAAAATTTATTTCAGGGGCGACTCCTGTGTGATTCAATATGGTTTTCAACCTTGAATCTACCTTAATTGAGAATATATCAGCATTTCCTGATACAGCCATCTGAGGCTGTATTTTCGCCTTTCTGGATCACATATAACACATATGACACCACTGGTATACCAGATGTAATCCTAAAACCTATGCAGTCAGATTTAGTATGTGGCAAGTGATTTTTAGGCCAAATTTCAGACTTATAGACCAATATTTGGTACTGGTTTGGGCTGATTTACATCTATTTTTGGCTATATTTAGAACACTATTTTGGTGCAATATTTTCTGATTAGACATGTAATGCTCCAAATGTGCCTAAAATATCCTCATTAATTATTAGAATATGCATAAAATTAAATTTTGGCTTCAGATTGGCAATATTAGAATATACTTGACATCTTCCACCTGAGGGGTGACCTGGGGCCCCCCACACCCCGAAAATTGAAATTTTTAATGTGGCCCTCGAGTATGCCAGCCTAATACAAATTCATTCTATGATATAAACTGAGTTTCCTGTAAAAATTTCAGCCAGATTGACCAACTTTAAGGGGTGGTTTGGGCTGATCTGGCATTTTACCTATCCCTCGCCAACTACACTCCCTGAACCTGTACTTTGGGCTACATATGTATTTATGAAGGAACACACTACTAAAATTCATTTCAGGGGCGACTCCTGTGTGATTCAATATGGTTTTCAACCTTGAATCTACCTTAATTGAGAATATATCAGCATTTCCTGATACAGCCATCTGAGGCTGTATTTTCGCCTTCCTGGATCACATGTGACACATATGACACCACTGGTATACCAGATGTAATCCTAAAACCTATGCAGTCAGATTTAGTATGTGGCAAGTGATTTTTAGGCCAAATTTCAGACTTATAGACCAATATTTGGTACTGGTTTGGGCTGATTTACATCTATTTTTGGCTATATTTAGAACACTATTTTGGTGCAATATTTTCTGATTAGACATGTAATGCTCCAAATGTGCCTAAAATATCCTCATTAATTATTAGAATATGCATAAAATTAAATTTTGGCTTCAGATTGGCAATATTAGAATATACTTGACATCTTCCACCTGAGGGGTGACCTGGGCCCCCCCCCCCCCCCCCCCCACACCCCGGAAATTGAAATTTTTGATGTGGCCCTCGAGTATGCCAGCCTAATACAAATTCATTCTCTGATATAAACTGAGTTTCCTGTAAAAATTTCAGCCAGATTGACCAACTTTAAGGGGTGGTTTGGGCTGATCTGGCATTTTACCTATCCCTCGCCAACTACACTCCCTGAACCTGTACTTTGGGCTACATATGTATTTATGAAGGAACACACTACTAAAATTCATTTCAGGGGCGACTCCTGTGTGATTCAATATGGTTTTCAACCTTGAATCTACCTTAATTGAGAATATATCAGCATTTCCTGATACAGCCATCTGAGGCTGTATTTTCGACTTCATGGATCACATGTGACACATATGACACCACTGGTATACCAGATGTAATCCTAAAACCTATGCAGTCAGATTTAGTATGTGGCAAGTGATTTTTAGGCCAAATTTCAGACTTATAGACCAATATTTGGTACTGGTTTGGGCTGATTTACATCTATTTTTGGCTATATTTAGAACACTATTTTGGTGCAATATTTTCTGATTAGACATGTAATGCTCCAAATGTGCCTAAAATATCCTCATTAATTATTAGAATATGCATAAAATTAAATTTTGGCTTCAGATTGGCAATATTAGAATATACTTGACATCTTCCACCTGAGGGGTGACCTGGGGCCCCCCACACCCCGAAAATTGAAATTTTTAATGTGGCCCTCGAGTATGCCAGCCTAATACAAATTCATTCTATGATATAAACTGAGTTTCCTGTAAAAATTTCAGCCAGATTGACCAACTTTAAGGGGTGGTTTGGGCTGATCTGGCATTTTACCTATCCATCGCCAACTACACTCCCTGAACCTGTACTTTGGGCTACATATGTATTTATGAAGGAACACACTACTAAAATTTATTTCAGGGGCGACTCTTGTGTGATTCAATATGGTTTTCAACCTTGAATCTACCTTAATTGAGAATATATCAGCATTTCCTGATACAGCCATCTGAGGCTGTATTTTCGCCTTTCTGGATCACATATAACACATATGACACCACTGGTATACCAGATGTAATCCTAAAACCTATGCAGTCAGATTTAGTATGTGGCAAGTGATTTTTAGGCCAAATTTCAGACTTATAGACCAATATTTGGTACTGGTTTGGGCTGATTTACATCTATTTTTGGCTATATTTAGAACACTATTTTGGTGAAATATTTTCTGATTAGACATGTAATGCTCCAAATGTGCCTAAAATATCCTCATTAATTATTAGAATATGCATCAAATCAAATTTTGGCTTCAGATTGGCAATATTAGAATATACTTGACATCTTCCACCTGAGGGGTGACCTGGGGCCCCCACACCCCGGAAATTGAAATTTTTAATGTGGCCCTCGAGTATGCCAGCCTAATACAAATTCATTCTATGATATAAACTGAGTTTCCTGTAAAAATTTCAGCCAGATTGACCAACTTTAAGGGGTGGTTTGGGCTGATCTGGCATTTTACCTATCCATCGCCAACTACACTCCCTGAACCTGTAGTTTGGGCTACATATGTATTTATGAAGGAACACACTACTAAAATTCATTTCTGGGGCGACTCCTGTGTGATTCAATATGGTTTTCAACCTTGAATCTACCTTAATTGAGAATATATCAGCATTTCCTGATACAGCCATCTGAGGCTGTATTTTCGCCTTCTTTGATCACATATGACACATATGACACCACTGGTATACCAGATGTAATCCTAAAACCTATGCAGTCAGATTTAGTATGTGGCAAGTAATTTTTAGGCCAAATTTCAGACTGATAGACCAATATTTGGTACTGGTTTGGGCTGATTTACATCTATTTTTGGCTATATTTAGAATACTATTTTGGTGAAATATTTTCTGATTAGACATGTAATGCTCCAAATGTGCCTAAAATATCCTCATTAATTATTAGAATATGCACAAAATTAAATTTTGGCTTCAGATTGGCAATATTAGAATATACTTGACATCTTCCACCTGAGGGGTGACCTGGGGCCCCCCACACCCCGGAAATTGAAATTTTTAATGTGGCCCTCGAGTATGCCAGCCTAATACAAATTCATTCTCTGATATGAACTGAGTTACCTGTAAAAATTTCAGCCAGATTGACCAACTTTAAGGGGTGGTTTGGGCTGATCTGGCATTTTACCTATCCATCGCCAACTACACTCCCTGAACCTGTACTTTGGGCTACATATGTATTTATGAAGGAACACACTACTAAAATTCATTTCAGGGGCGACTCCTGTGTGATTCAATATGGTTTTCAACCTTGAATCTACCTTAATTGAGAATATATCAGCATTTCCTGATACAGCCATCTGAGGCTGTATTTTCGCCTTCCTGGATCACATGTGACACATATGACACCACTGGTATACCAGATGTAATCCTAAAACCTATGCAGTCAGATTTCGTATGTGGCAAGTGATTTTTAGGCCAAATTTCAGACTTATAGACCAATATTTGGTACTGGTTTGGGCTGATTTACATCTATTTTTGGCTATATTTAGAACACTATTTTGGTGAAATATTTTCTGATTAGACATGTAATGCTCCAAATGTGCCTAAAATATCCTCATTAATTATTAGAATATGCATAAAATTAAATTTTGGCTTCAGATTGGCAATATTAGAATATACTTGACATCTTCCACCTGAGGGGTGACCTGTGGCCCCCCATACCCCGAAAATTGAAATTTTTAATGTGGCCCTCGAGTATGCCAGCCTAATACAAATTCATTCTCTGATATAAACTGAGTTTCCTGTAAAAATTTCAGCCAGATTGACCAACTTTAAGGGGTGGTTTGGGCTGATCTGGCATTTTACCTATCCATCGCCAACTACACTCCCTGAACCTGTACTTTGGGCTACATATGTATTTATGAAGGAACACACTACTAAAATTCATTTCTGGGGCGACTCCTGTGTGATTCAATATGGTTTTCAACCTTGAATCTACCTTAATTGAGAATATATCAGCATTTCCTGATACAGCCATCTGAGGCTGTATTTTCGCCTTCTTTGATCACATATGACACATATGACACCACTGGTATGCCAGATGTAATCCTAAAACCTATGCAGTCAGATTTAGTATGTGGCAAGTGATTTTTAGGCCAAATTTCAGACTTATAGACCAATATTTGGTACTGGTTTGGGCTGATTTACATCTATTTTTGGCTATATTTAGAATACTATTTTGGTGAAATATTTTCTGATTAGACATGTAATGCTCCAAATGTGCCTAAAATATCCTCATTAATTATTAGAATATGCACAAAATTAAATTTTGGCTTCAGATTGGCAATATTAGAATATACTTGACATCTTCCACCTGAGGGGTGACCTGGGGCCCCCCACACCCCGGAAATTGAAATTTTTAATGTGGCCCTCGAGTATGCCAGCCTAATACAAATTCATTCTCTGATATAAACTGAGTTTCCTGTAAAAATTTCAGCCAGATTGACCAACTTTAAGGGGTGGTTTGGGCTGATCTGGCATTTTACCTATCCCTCGCCAACTACACTCCCTGAACCTGTACTTTGGGCTACATATGTATTTATGAAGGAACACACTACTAAAATTCATTTCAGGGGCGACTGCTGTGTGATTCAATATGGTTTTCAACCTTGAATCTACCTTAATTGAGAATATATCAGCATTTCCTGATACAGCCATCTGAGGCTGTATTTTCGCCTTCCTGGATCACATGTGACACATATGACACCACTGGTATACCAGATGTAATCCTAAAACCTATGCAGTCAGATTTAGTATGTGGCAAGTGATTTTTAGGCCAAATTTCAGACTTATAGACCAATATTTGGTACTGGTTTGGGCTGATTTACATCTATTTTTGGCTATATTTAGAACACTATTTTGGTGAAATATTTTCTGATTAGACATGTAATGCTCCAAATGTGCCTAAAATATCCTCATTAATTATTAGAATATGCATAAAATTAAATTTTGGCTTCAGATTGGCAATATTAGAATATACTTGACATCTTCCACCTGAGGGGTGACCTGGGGCCCCCACACCTCGAAAATTGAAATTTTTAATGTGGCCCTCGAGTATGCCAGCCTAATACAAATTCATTCTATGATATAAACTGAGTTTCCTGTAAAAATTTCAGCCAGATTGACCAACTTTAAGGGGTGGTTTGGGCTGATCTGGCATTTTACCTATCCATCGCCAACTACACTCCCTGAACCTGTACTTTGGGCTACATATGTATTTATGAAGGAACACACTACTAAAATTCATTTCAGGGGCGACTCCTGTGTGATTCAATATGGTTTTCAACCTTGAATCTACCTTAATTGAGAATATATCAGCATTTCCTGATACAGCCATCTGAGGCTGTATTTTCGCCTTCTTTGATCACATATGACACATATGACACCACTGGTATACCAGATGTAATCCTAAAACCTATGCAGTCAGATTTAGTATGTGGCAAGTGATTTTTAGGCCAAATTTCAGACTTATAGACCAATATTTGGTACTGGTTTGGGCTGATTTACATCTATTTTTGGCTATATTTAGAACACTATTTTGGTGAAATATTTTCTGATTAGACATGTAATGCTCCAAATGTGCCTAAAATATCCTCATTAATTATTAGAATATGCACAAAATTAAATTTTGGCTTCAGATTGGCAATATTAGAATATACTTGACATCTTCCACCTGAGGGGTGACCTGGGGCCCCCCCACACCCCGGAAATTGAAATTTTTAATGTGGCCCTCGAGTATGCCAGCCTAATACAAATTCATTCTCTGATATAAACTGAGTTTCCTGTAAAAATTTCAGCCAGATTGACCAACTTTAAGGGGTGGTTTGGGCTGATCTTGCATTTTACCTATCCCTCGCCAACTACACTCCCTGAACCTGTACTTTGGGCTACATATACTTGAATCTACCTTAATTGAGAATATAGTCTGGTTTCCGCCGACCCTACTCTGCAATGTAGGGTCGGGTATCGCCCACCATTTTGGGTACTACGCTTCCGTAGTTACTTAACTAAAAAACGTGCACCAGTTTAAGTACTGTCCATCTTCTATTATCACCCAAAACATATTTTTTGCATCTAAAGATTATTGTCATTCCAAAATATTTTTAACTTTAATTCACAATATTTGATGTTATAATTTCAATAATAAATGTTTAAAATGTTGTAAATACATACAAAAAGCATATAAGTATTTAAAATAATGATCGAGATTTCCTGATAATGATAGCTAGCAATGATGTATGTCAAGGCCATTGTGGCCGATACCAGTCCCTTTATTGTTAAAGGTGGCTGGTTCCCGTCTATTGAGAATATATCAGCATTTCCTGATACAGCCATCTGAGGCTGTATTTTCGCCTTTCTGGATCACATATGACACATATGACACCACTGGTATACCAGATGTAATCCTAAAACCTATGCAGTCAGATTTAGTATGTGGCAAGTGATTTTTAGGCCAAATTTTAGACTTATAGACCAATACTTGCTACTGGTTTGGGCTGATTTACATCTATTTTTGGCTATATTTAGAACACTATTTTGGTGAAATATTTTCTGATTAGACATGTAATGCTCCAAATGTGCCTAAAATATCCTCATTAATTATTAGAATATGCATAAAATTAAATTTTGGCTTCAGATTGGCAATATTAGAATATACTTGACATCTTCCACCTGAGGGGTGACCTGGGGCCCCCCCACACCCCGAAAATTGAAATTTTTAATGTGGCCCTCGAGTATGCCAGCCTAATACAAATTCATTCTCTGATATAAACTGAGTTTCCTGTAAAAATTTCAGCCAGATTGACCAACTTTAAGGGGTGGTTTGGGCTGATCCGGCATTTTACCTATCCATCGCCAACTACACTCCCTGAACCTGTACTTTGGGCTACATATGTATTTATGAAGGAACACACTACTAAAATTTATTTCAGGGGCGACTCCTGTGTGATTCAATATGGTTTTCAACCTTGAATCTACCTTAATTGAGAATATATCAGCATTTCCTGATACAGCCATCTGAGGCTGTATTTTCGCCTTCCTGGAACACATATGACACATATGACACCACTGGTATACCAGATGTAATCCTAAAACCTATGCAGTCAGATTTAGTATGTGGCAAGTGATTTTTAGGCCAAATTTCAGACTTATAGACCAATATTTGGTACTGGTTTGGGCTGATTTACATCTATTTTTGGCTATATTTAGAACACTATTTTGGTGCAATATTTTCTGATTAGACATGTAATGCTCCAAATGTGCCTAAAATATCCTCATTAATTATTAGAATATGCATAAAATTAAATTTTGGCTTCAGATTGGCAATATTAGAATATACTTGACATCTTCCACCTGAGGGGTGACCTGGGGCCCCCCACACCCCGAAAATTGAAATTTTTAATGTGGCCCTCGAGTATGCCAGCCTAATACAAATTCATTCTATGATATAAACTGAGTTTCCTGTAAAAATTTCAGCCAGATTGACCAACTTTAAGGGGTGGTTTGGGCTGATCTGGCATTTTACCTATCCCTCGCCAACTACACTCCCTGAACCTGTACTTTGGGCTACATATGTATTTATGAAGGAACACACTACTAAAATTCATTTCAGGGGCGACTCCTGTGTGATTCAATATGGTTTTCAACCTTGAATCTACCTTAATTGAGAATATATCAGCATTTCCTGATACAGCCATCTGAGGCTGTATTTTCGCCTTCTTTGATCACATATGACACATATGACACCACTGGTATACCAGATGTAATCCTAAAACCTATGCAGTCAGATTTAGTATGTGGCAAGTGATTTTTAGGCCAAATTTCAGACTTATAGACCAATATTTGGTATTGGTTTGGGCTGATTTACATCTATTTTTGGCTATATTTAGAACACTATTTTGGTGCAATATTTTCTGATTAGACATGTAATGCTCCAAATGTGCCTAAAATATCCTCATTAATTATTAGAATATGCATAAAATTAAATTTTGGCTTCAGATTGGCAATATTAGAATATACTTGACATCTTCCACCTGAGGGGTGACCTGGGGCCCCCCACCCCCCGAAAATTGAAATTTTTAATGTGGCCCTCGAGTATGCCAGCCTAATACAAATTCATTCTATGATATAAACTGAGATTCCTGTAAAAATTTCAGCCAGATTGACCAACTTTAAGGGGTGGTTTGGGCTGATCTTGCATTTTACCTATCCATCGCCAACTACACTCCCTGAACCTGTACTTTGGGCTACATATGTATTTATGAAGGAACACACTACTAAAATTCATTTCAGGGGCGACTCCTGTGTGATTCAATATGGTTTTCAACCTTGAATCTACCTTAATTGAGAATATATCAGCATTTCCTGATACAGCCATCTGAGGCTGTATTTTCGCCTTCCTGGATCACATATGACACATATGACACCACTGGTATACCAGATGTAATCCTAAAACCTATGCAGTCAGATTTAGTATGTGGCAAGTGATTTTTAGGCCAAATTTCAGACTTATAGACCAATATTTGGTACTGGTTTGGGCTGATTTACATCTATTTTTGGCTATATTTAGAACACTATTTTGGTGCAATATTTTCTGATTAGACATGTAATGCTCCAAATGTGCCTAAAATATCCTCAATAATTATTAGAATATGCACAAAATTAAATTTTGGCTTCAGATTGGCAATATTATAATATACTTGACATCTTCCACCTGAGGAGTGACCTGGGGCCCCCCACACCCCGGAAATTGAAATTTTTAATGTGGCCCTCGAGTATGCCAGCCTAATACAAATTCATTCTCTGATATAAACTGAGTTTCCTGTAAAAATTTCAGCCAGATTGACCAACTTTAAGGGGTGGTTTGGGCTGATCTGGCATTTTACCTATCCATCGCCAACTACACTCCCTGAACCTGTACTTTGGGCTACATATGTATTTATGAAGGAACACACTACTAAAATGCATTTCAGGGGCGACTCCTGTGTGATTCAATATGGTTTTCAACCTTGAATCTACCTTAATTGAGAATATATCAGCATTTCCTGATACAGCCATCTGAGGCTGTATTTTCGCATTCCTGGATCACATATAACACATATGACACCACTGGTATACCAGATGTAATCCTAAAACCTATGCAGTCAGATTTAGTATGTGGCAAGTGATTTTTAGGCCAAATTTCAGACTTATAGACCAATATTTGGTACTGGTTTGGGCTGATTTACATCTATTTTTGGCTATATTTAGAACACTATTTTGGTGTAATATTTTCTGATTAGACATGTAATGCTCCAAATGTGCCTAAAATATCCTCATTAATTATTAGAATATGCATAAAATTAAATTTTGGCTTCAGATTGGCAATATTAGAATATACTTGACATCTTCCACCTGAGGGGTGACCTGGGGCCCCCCACACCCCGGAAATTGAAATTTTTAATGTGGCCCTCGAGTATGCCAGCCTAATACAAATTCATTCTCTGATATAAACTGAGTTTCCTGTAAAAATTTCAGCCAGATTGACCAACTTTAAGGGGTGGTTTGGGCTGATCTGGCATTTTACCTATCCCTCGCCAACTACACTCCCTGAACCTGTACTTTGGGCTACATATGTATTTATGAAGGAACACACTACTAAAATTCATTTCAGGGGCGACTCCTGTGTGATTCAATATGGTTTTCAACCTTGAATCTACCTTAATTGAGAATATATCAGCATTTCCTGATACAGCCATCTGAGGCTGTATTTTCGCCTTCCTGGATCACATGTGACACATATGACACCACTGGTATACCAGATGTAATCCTAAAACCTATGCAGTCAGATTTAGTATGTGGCAAGTGATTTTTAGGCCAAATTTCAGACTTATAGACCAATATTTGGTACTGGTTTGGGCTGATTTACATCTATTTTTGGCTATATTTAGAACACTATTTTGGTGCAATATTTTCTGATTAGACATGTAATGCTCCAAATGTGCCTAAAATATCCTCATTAATTATTAGAATATGCATAAAATTAAATTTTGGCTTCAGATTGGCAATATTAGAATATACTTGACATCTTCCACCTGAGGGGTGACCTGGGGCCCCCCACACCCCGGAAATTGAAATTTTTAATGTGGCCCTCGAGTATGCCAGCCTAATACAAATTCATTCTCTGATATAAACTGAGTTTCCTGTAAAAATTTCAGCCAGATTGACCAACTTTAAGGGGTGGTTTGGGCTGATCTGGCATTTTACCTATCCCTCGCCAACTACACTCCCTGAACCTGTACTTTGGGCTACATATGTATTTATGAAGGAACACACTACTAAAATTCATTTCAGGGGCGACTCCTGTGTGATTCAATATGGTTTTCAACCTTGAATCTACCTTAATTGAGAATATATCAGCATTTCCTGATACAGCCATCTGAGGCTGTATTTTCGCCTTCCTGGATCACATGTGACACATATGACACCACTGGTATACCAGATGTAATCCTAAAACCTATGCAGTCAGATTTAGTATGTGGCAAGTGATTTTTAGGCCAAATTTCAGACTTATAGACCAATATTTGGTACTGGTTTGGGCTGATTTACATCTATTTTTGGCTATATTTAGAACACTATTTTGGTGCAATATTTTCTGATTAGACATGTAATGCTCCAAATGTGCCTAAAATATCTTCATTAATTATTAGAATATGCATAAAATTAAATTTTGGCTTCAGATTGGCAATATTAGAATATACTTGACATCTTCCACCTGAGGGGTGACCTGGGGCCCCCCACCCCCCGAAAATTGAAATTTTTAATGTGGCCCTCGAGTATGCCAGCCTAATACAAATTCATTCTCTGATATAAACTGAGTTTCCTGTAAAAATTTCAGCCAGATTGACCAACTTTAAGGGGTGGTTTGGGCTGATCTGGCATTTTACCTATCCCTCGCCAACTACACTCCCTGAACCTGTACTTTGGGCTACATATGTATTTATGAAGGAACACACTACTAAAATTCATTTTAGGGGCGACTCCTGTGTGATTCAATATGGTTTTCAACCTTGAATCTACCTTAATTGAGAATATATCAGCATTTCCTGATACAGCCATCTGAGGCTGTATTTTCGCCTTCCTGGATCACATATAACACATATGACACCACTGGTATACCAGATGTAATCCTAAAACCTATGCAGTCAGATTTAGTATGTGGCAAGTGATTTTTAGGCCAAATTTCAGACTTATAGACCAATATTTGGTACTGGTTTGGGCTGATTTACATCTATTTTTGGCTATATTTAGAACACTATTTTGGTGCAATATTTTCTGATTAGACATGTAATGCTCCAAATGTGCCTAAAATATCCTCATTAATTATTAGAATATGCATAAAATTAAATTTTGGCTTCAGATTGGCAATATTAGAATATACTTGACATCTTCCACCTGAGGGGTGACCTGGGGCCCCCCACCCCCCGAAAATTGAAATTTTTAATGTGGTCCTCGAGTATGCCAGCCTAATACAAATTCATTCTATGATATAAACTGAGATTCCTGTAAAAATTTCAGCCAGATTGACCAACTTTAAGGGGTGGTTTGGGCTGATCTTGCATTTTACCTATCCATCGCCAACTACACTCCCTGAACCTGTACTTTGGGCTACATATGTATTTATGAAGGAACACACTACTAAAATTCATTTCAGGGGCGACTCCTGTGTGATTCAATATGGTTTTCAACCTTGAATCTACCTTAATTGAGAATATATCAGCATTTCCTGATACAGCCATCTGAGGCTGTATTTTCGCCTTCCTGGATCACATATGACACATATGACACCACTGGTATACCAGATGTAATCCTAAAACCTATGCAGTCAGATTTAGTATGTGGCAAGTGATTTTTAGGCCAAATTTCAGACTTATAGACCAATATTTGGTACTGGTTTGGGCTGATTTACATCTATTTTTGGCTATATTTAGAACACTATTTTGGTGCAATATTTTCTGATTAGACATGTAATGCTCCAAATGTGCCTAAAATATCCTCAATAATTATTAGAATATGCACAAAATTAAATTTTGGCTTCAGATTGGCAATATTATAATATACTTGACATCTTCCACCTGAGGAGTGACCTGGGGCCCCCCACACCCCGGAAATTGAAATTTTTAATGTGGCCCTCGAGTATGCCAGCCTAATACAAATTCATTCTCTGATATAAACTGAGTTTCCTGTAAAAATTTCAGCCAGATTGACCAACTTTAAGGGGTGGTTTGGGCTGATCTTGCATTTTACCTATCCATCGCCAACTACACTCCCTGAACCTGTACTTTGGGCTACATATGTATTTATGAAGGAACACACTACTAAAATGCATTTCAGGGGCGACTCCTGTGTGATTCAATATGGTTTTCAACCTTGAATCTACCTTAATTGAGAATATATCAGCATTTCCTGATACAGCCATCTGAGGCTGTATTTTCGCCTTCCTGGATCACATATGACACATATGACACCACTGGTATACCAGATGTAATCCTAAAACCTATGCAGTCAGATTTAGTATGTGGCAAGTGATTTTTAGGCCAAATTTCAGACTTATAGACCAATATTTGGTACTGGTTTGGGCTGATTTACATCTATTTTTGGCTATATTTAGAACACTATTTTGGTGCAATATTTTCTGATTAGACATGTAATGCTCCAAATGTGCCTAAAATATCCTCAATAATTATTAGAATATGCACAAAATTAAATTTTGGCTTCAGATTGGCAATATTATAATATACTTGACATCTTCCACCTGAGGAGTGACCTGGGGCCCCCCACACCCCGGAAATTGAAATTTTTAATGTGGCCCTCGAGTATGCCAGCCTAATACAAATTCATTCTCTGATATAAACTGAGTTTCCTGTAAAAATTTCAGCCAGATTGACCAACTTTAAGGGGTGGTTTGGGCTGATCTGGCATTTTACCTATCCATCGCCAACTACACTCCCTGAACCTGTACTTTGGGCTACATATGTATTTATGAAGGAACACACTACTAAAATGCATTTCAGGGGCGACTCCTGTGTGATTCAATATGGTTTTCAACCTTGAATCTACCTTAATTGAGAATATATCAGCATTTCCTGATACAGCCATCTGAGGCTGTATTTTCGCATTCCTGGATCACATATAACACATATGACACCACTGGTATACCAGATGTAATCCTAAAACCTATGCAGTCAGATTTAGTATGTGGCAAGTGATTTTTAGGCCAAATTTCAGACTTATAGACCAATATTTGGTACTGGTTTGGGCTGATTTACATCTATTTTTGGCTATATTTAGAACACTATTTTGGTGTAATATTTTCTGATTAGACATGTAATGCTCCAAATGTGCCTAAAATATCCTCATTAATTATTAGAATATGCATAAAATTAAATTTTGGCTTCAGATTGGCAATATTAGAATATACTTGACATCTTCCACCTGAGGGGTGACCTGGGGCCCCCCAACACCCCGAAAATTGAAATTTTTAATGTGGCCCTCGAGTATGCCAGCCTAATACAAATTCATTCTCTGATATAAACTGAGTTTCCTGTAAAAATTTCAGCCAGATTGACCAACTTTAAGGGGTGGTTTGGGCTGATCTGGCATTTTACCTATCCCTCGCCAACTACACTCCCTGAACCTGTACTTTGGGCTACATATGTATTTATGAAGGAACACACTACTAAAATTCATTTCAGGGGCGACTCCTGTGTGATTCAATATGGTTTTCAACCTTGAATCTACCTTAATTGAGAATATATCAGCATTTCCTGATACAGCCATCTGAGGCTGTATTTTCGCCTTCCTGGATCACATGTGACACATATGACACCACTGGTATACCAGATGTAATCCTAAAACCTATGCAGTCAGATTTAGTATGTGGCAAGTGATTTTTAGGCCAAATTTCAGACTTATAGACCAATATTTGGTACTGGTTTGGGCTGATTTACATCTATTTTTGGCTATATTTAGAACACTATTTTGGTGCAATATTTTCTGATTAGACATGTAATGCTCCAAATGTGCCTAAAATATCCTCATTAATTATTAGAATATGCATAAAATTAAATTTTGGCTTCAGATTGGCAATATTAGAATATACTTGACATCTTCCACCTGAGGGGTGACCTGGGGCCCCCCACCCCCCGAAAATTGAAATTTTTAATGTGGCCCTCGAGTATGCCAGCCTAATACAAATTCATTCTCTGATATAAACTGAGTTTCCTGTAAAAATTTCAGCCAGATTGACCAACTTTAAGGGGTGGTTTGGGCTGATCTGGCATTTTACCTATCCCTCGCCAACTACACTCCCTGAACCTGTACTTTGGGCTACATATGTATTTATGAAGGAACACACTACTAAAATTCATTTCAGGGGCGACTCCTGTGTGATTCAATATGGTTTTCAACCTTGAATCTACCTTAATTGAGAATATATCAGCATTTCCTGATACAGCCATCTGAGGCTGTATTTTCGCCTTCCTGGATCACATATAACACATATGACACCACTGGTATACCAGATGTAATCCTAAAACCTATGCAGTCAGATTTAGTATGTGGCAAGTGATTTTTAGGCCAAATTTCAGACTTATAGACCAATATTTGGTACTGGTTTGGGCTGATTTACATCTATTTTTGGCTATATTTAGAACACTATTTTGGTGCAATATTTTCTGATTAGACATGTAATGCTCCAAATGTGCCTAAAATATCCTCATTAATTATTAGAATATGCATAAAATTAAATTTTGGGTTCAGATTGGCAATATTAGAATATACTTGACATCTTCCACCTGAGGGGTGACCTGGGGCCCCCCACCCCCCGAAAATTGAAATTTTTAATGTGGCCCTCGAGTATGCCAGCCTAATACAAATTCATTCTCTGATATAAACTGAGTTTCCTGTAAAAATTTCAGCCAGATTGACCAACTTTAAGGGGTGGTTTGGGCTGATCTGGCATTTTACCTATCCCTCGCCAACTACACTCCCTGAACCTGTACTTTGGGCTACATATGTATTTATGAAGGAACACACTACTAAAATGCATTTCAGGGGCGACTCCTGTGTGATTCAATATGGTTTTCAACCTTGAATCTACCTTAATTGAGAATATATCAGCATTTCCTGATACAGCCATCTGAGGCTGTATTTTCGCATTCCTGGATCACATATAACACATATGACACCACTGGTATACCAGATGTAATCCTAAAACCTATGCAGTCAGATTTAGTATGTGGCAAGTGATTTTTAGGCCAAATTTCAGACTTATAGACCAATATTTGGTACTGGTTTGGGCTGATTTACATCTATTTTTGGCTATATTTAGAACACTATTTTGGTGTAATATTTTCTGATTAGACATGTAATGCTCCAAATGTGCCTAAAATATCCTCATTAATTATTAGAATATGCATAAAATTAAATTTTGGCTTCAGATTGGCAATATTAGAATATACTTGACATCTTCCACCTGAGGGGTGACCTGGGGCCCCCCAACACCCCGGAAATTGAAATTTTTAATGTGGCCCTCGAGTATGCCAGCCTAATACAAATTCATTCTCTGATATAAACTGAGTTTCCTGTAAAAATTTCAGCCAGATTGACCAACTTTAAGGGGTGGTTTGGGCTGATCTGGCATTTTACCTATCCCTCGCCAACTACACTCCCTGAACCTGTACTTTGGGCTACATATGTATTTATGAAGGAACACACTACTAAAATTCATTTCAGGGGCGACTCCTGTGTGATTCAATATGGTTTTCAACCTTGAATCTACCTTAATTGAGAATATATCAGCATTTCCTGATACAGCCATCTGAGGCTGTATTTTCGCCTTCCTGGATCACATGTGACACATATGACACCACTGGTATACCAGATGTAATCCTAAAACCTATGCAGTCAGATTTAGTATGTGGCAAGTGATTTTTAGGCCAAATTTCAGACTTATAGACCAATATTTGGTACTGGTTTGGGCTGATTTACATCTATTTTTGGCTATATTTAGAACACTATTTTGGTGCAATATTTTCTGATTAGACATGTAATGCTCCAAATGTGCCTAAAATATCCTCATTAATTATTAGAATATGCATAAAATTAAATTTTGGCTTCAGATTGGCAATATTAGAATATACTTGACATCTTCCACCTGAGGGGTGACCTGGGGCCCCCCACCCCCGAAAATTGAAATTTTTAATGTGGCCCTCGAGTATGCCAGCCTAATACAAATTCATTCTCTGATATAAACTGAGTTTCCTGTAAAAATTTCAGCCAGATTGACCAACTTTAAGGGGTAGTTTGGGCTGATCTGGCATTTTACCTATCCCTCGCCAACTACACTCCCTGAACCTGTACTTTGGGCTACATATGTATTTATGAAGGAACACACTACTAAAATTCATTTCAGGGGCGACTCCTGTGTGATTCAATATGGTTTTCAACCTTGAATCTACCTTAATTGAGAATATATCAGCATTTCCTGATACAGCCATCTGAGGCTGTATTTTCGCCTTCCTGGATCACATATAACACATATGACACCACTGGTATACCAGATGTAATCCTAAAACCTATGCAGTCAGATTTAGTATGTGGCAAGTGATTTTTAGGCCAAATTTCAGACTTATAGACCAATATTTGGTACTGGTTTGGGCTGATTTACATCTATTTTTGGCTATATTTAGAACACTATTTTGGTGCAATATTTTCTGATTAGACATGTAATGCTCCAAATGTGCCTAAAATATCCTCATTAATTATTAGAATATGCATAAAATTAAATTTTGGCTTCAGATTGGCAATATTAGAATATACTTGACATCTTCCACCTGAGGGGTGACCTGGGGCCCCCCACACCCCGGAAATTGAAATTTTTAATGTGGCCCTCGAGTATGCCAGCCTAATACAAATTCATTCTCTGATATAAACTGAGTTTCCTGTAAAAATTTCAGCCAGATTGACCAACTTTAAGGGGTGGTTTGGGCTGATCTGGCATTTTACCTATCCCTCGCCAACTACACTCCCTGAACCTGTACTTTGGGCTACATATGTATTTATGAAGGAACACACTACTAAAATTCATTTCAGGGGCGACTCCTGTGTGATTCAATATGGTTTTCAACCTTGAATCTACCTTAATTGAGAATATATCAGCATTTCCTGATACAGCCATCTGAGGCTGTATTTTCGCCTTCCTGGATCACATGTGACACATATGACACCACTGGTATACCAGATGTAATCCTAAAACCTATGCAGTCAGATTTAGTATGTGGCAAGTGATTTTTAGGCCAAATTTCAGACTTATAGACCAATATTTGGTACTGGTTTGGGCTGATTTACATCTATTTTTGGCTATATTTAGAACACTATTTTGGTGCAATATTTTCTGATTAGACATGTAATGCTCCAAATGTGCCTAAAATATCCTCATTAATTATTAGAATATGCATAAAATTAAATTTTGGCTTCAGATTGGCAATATTAGAATATACTTGACATCTTCCACCTGAGGGGTGACCTGGGGCCCCCCACCCCCCGAAAATTGAAATTTTTAATGTGGCCCTCGAGTATGCCAGCCTAATACAAATTCATTCTCTGATATAAACTGAGTTTCCTGTAAAAATTTCAGCCAGATTGACCAACTTTAAGGGGTGGTTTGGGCTGATCTGGCATTTTACCTATCCCTCGCCAACTACACTCCCTGAACCTGTACTTTGGGCTACATATGTATTTATGAAGGAACACACTACTAAAATTCATTTTAGGGGCGACTCCTGTGTGATTCAATATGGTTTTCAACCTTGAATCTACCTTAATTGAGAATATATCAGCATTTCCTGATACAGCCATCTGAGGCTGTATTTTCGCCTTCCTGGATCACATATAACACATATGACACCACTGGTATACCAGATGTAATCCTAAAACCTATGCAGTCAGATTTAGTATGTGGCAAGTGATTTTTAGGCCAAATTTCAGACTTATAGACCAATATTTGGTACTGGTTTGGGCTGATTTACATCTATTTTTGGCTATATTTAGAACACTATTTTGGTGCAATATTTTCTGATTAGACATGTAATGCTCCAAATGTGCCTAAAATATCCTCATTAATTATTAGAATATGCATAAAATTAAATTTTGGCTTCAGATTGGAAATATTAGAATATACTTGACATCTTCCACCTGAGGGGTGACCTGGGGCCCCCCACCCCCCGAAAATTGAAATTTTTAATGTGGCCCTCGAGTATGCCAGCCTAATACAAATTCATTCTATGATATAAACTGAGATTCCTGTAAAAATTTCAGCCAGATTGACCAACTTTAAGGGGTGGTTTGGGCTGATCTTGCATTTTACCTATCCATCGCCAACTACACTCCCTGAACCTGTACTTTGGGCTACATATGTATTTATGAAGGAACACACTACTAAAATTCATTTCAGGGGCGACTCCTGTGTGATTCAATATGGTTTTCAACCTTGAATCTACCTTAATTGAGAATATATCAGCATTTCCTGATACAGCCATCTGAGGCTGTATTTTCGCCTTCCTGGATCACATATGACACATATGACACCACTGGTATACCAGATGTAATCCTAAAACCTATGCAGTCAGATTTAGTATGTGGCAAGTGATTTTTAGGCCAAATTTCAGACTTATAGACCAATATTTGGTACTGGTTTGGGCTGATTTACATCTATTTTTGGCTATATTTAGAACACTATTTTGGTGCAATATTTTCTGATTAGACATGTAATGCTCCAAATGTGCCTAAAATATCCTCATTAATTATTAGAATATGCATAAAATTAAATTTTGGCTTCAGATTGGAAATATTAGAATATACTTGACATCTTCCACCTGAGGGGTGACCTGGGGCCCCCCACCCCCCGAAAATTGAAATTTTTAATGTGGCCCTCGAGTATGCCAGCCTAATACAAATTCATTCTATGATATAAACTGAGATTCCTGTAAAAATTTCAGCCAGATTGACCAACTTTAAGGGGTGGTTTGGGCTGATCTTGCATTTTACCTATCCATCGCCAACTACACTCCCTGAACCTGTACTTTGGGCTACATATGTATTTATGAAGGAACACACTACTAAAATTCATTTCAGGGGCGACTCCTGTGTGATTCAATATGGTTTTCAACCTTGAATCTACCTTAATTGAGAATATATCAGCATTTCCTGATACAGCCATCTGAGGCTGTATTTTCGCCTTCCTGGATCACATATGACACATATGACACCACTGGTATACCAGATGTAATCCTAAAACCTATGCAGTCAGATTTAGTATGTGGCAAGTGATTTTTAGGCCAAATTTCAGACTTATAGACCAATATTTGGTACTGGTTTGGGCTGATTTACATCTATTTTTGGCTATATTTAGAACACTATTTTGGTGCAATATTTTCTGATTAGACATGTAATGCTCCAAATGTGCCTAAAATATCCTCAATAATTATTAGAATATGCACAAAATTAAATTTTGGCTTCAGATTGGCAATATTATAATATACTTGACATCTTCCACCTGAGGAGTGACCTGGGGCCCCCCACACCCCGGAAATTGAAATTTTTAATGTGGCCCTCGAGTATGCCAGCCTAATACAAATTCATTCTCTGATATAAACTGAGTTTCCTGTAAAAATTTCAGCCAGATTGACCAACTTTAAGGGGTGGTTTGGGCTGATCTGGCATTTTACCTATCCATCGCCAACTACACTCCCTGAACCTGTACTTTGGGCTACATATGTATTTATGAAGGAACACACTACTAAAATGCATTTCAGGGGCGACTCCTGTGTGATTCAATATGGTTTTCAACCTTGAATCTACCTTAATTGAGAATATATCAGCATTTCCTGATACAGCCATCTGAGGCTGTATTTTCGCCTTCCTGGATCACATATGACACATATGACCCCACTGGTATACCAGATGTAATCCTAAAACCTATGCAGTCAGATTTAGTATGTGGCAAGTGATTTTTAGGCCAAATTTCAGACTTATAGACCAATATTTGGTACTGGTTTGGGCTGATTTACATCTATTTTTGGCTATATTTAGAACACTATTTTGGTGCAATATTTTCTGATTAGACATGTAATGCTCCAAATGTGCCTAAAATATCCTCAATAATTATTAGAATATGCACAAAATTAAATTTTGGCTTCAGATTGGCAATATTATAATATACTTGACATCTTCCACCTGAGGAGTGACCTGGGGCCCCCCACACCCCGGAAATTGAAATTTTTAATGTGGCCCTCGAGTATGCCAGCCTAATACAAATTCATTCTCTGATATAAACTGAGTTTCCTGTAAAAATTTCAGCCAGATTGACCAACTTTAAGGGGTGGTTTGGGCTGATCTGGCATTTTACCTATCCCTCGCCAACTACACTCCCTGAACCTGTACTTTGGGCTACATATGTATTTATGAAGGAACACACTACTAAAATTCATTTCAGGGGCGACTCCTGTGTGATTCAATATGGTTTTCAACCTTGAATCTACCTTAATTGAGAATATATCAGCATTTCCTGATACAGCCATCTGAGGCTGTATTTTCGCCTTCCTGGATCACATGTGACACATATGACACCACTGGTATACCAGATGTAATCCTAAAACCTATGCAGTCAGATTTAGTATGTGGCAAGTGATTTTTAGGCCAAATTTCAGACTTATAGACCAATATTTGGTACTGGTTTGGGCTGATTTACATCTATTTTTGGCTATATTTAGAACACTATTTTGGTGCAATATTTTCTGATTAGACATGTAATGCTCCAAATGTGCCTAAAATATCCTCATTAATTATTAGAATATGCATAAAATTAAATTTTGGCTTCAGATTGGCAATATTAGAATATACTTGACATCTTCCACCTGAGGGGTGACCTGGGGCCCCCCACCCCCCGAAAATTGAAATTTTTAATGTGGCCCTCGAGTATGCCAGCCTAATACAAATTCATTCTATGATATAAACTGAGATTCCTGTAAAAATTTCAGCCAGATTGACCAACTTTAAGGGGTGGTTTGGGCTGATCTTGCATTTTACCTATCCATCGCCAACTACACTCCCTGAACCTGTACTTTGGGCTACATATGTATTTATGAAGGAACACACTACTAAAATTCATTTCAGGGGCGACTCCTGTGTGATTCAATATGGTTTTCAACCTTGAATCTACCTTAATTGAGAATATATCAGCATTTCCTGATACAGCCATCTGAGGCTGTATTTTCGCCTTCCTGGATCACATATGACACATATGACACCACTGGTATACCAGATGTAATCCTAAAACCTATGCAGTCAGATTTAGTATGTGGCAAGTGATTTTTAGGCCAAATTTCAGACTTATAGACCAATATTTGGTACTGGTTTGGGCTGATTTACATCTATTTTTGGCTATATTTAGAACACTATTTTGGTGCAATATTTTCTGATTAGACATGTAATGCTCCAAATGTGCCTAAAATATCCTCAATAATTATTAGAATATGCACAAAATTAAATTTTGGCTTCAGATTGGCAATATTATAATATACTTGACATCTTCCACCTGAGGAGTGACCTGGGGCCCCCCACACCCCGGAAATTGAAATTTTTAATGTGGCCCTCGAGTATGCCAGCCTAATACAAATTCATTCTCTGATATAAACTGAGTTTCCTGTAAAAATTTCAGCCAGATTGACCAACTTTAAGGGGTGGTTTGGGCTGATCTGGCATTTTACCTATCCATCGCCAACTACACTCCCTGAACCTGTACTTTGGGCTACATATGTATTTATGAAGGAACACACTACTAAAATGCATTTCAGGGGCGACTCCTGTGTGATTCAATATGGTTTTCAACCTTGAATCTACCTTAATTGAGAATATATCAGCATTTCCTGATACAGCCATCTGAGGCTGTATTTTCGCCTTCCTGGATCACATATGACACATATGACCCCACTGGTATACCAGATGTAATCCTAAAACCTATGCAGTCAGATTTAGTATGTGGCAAGTGATTTTTAGGCCAAATTTCAGACTTATAGACCAATATTTGGTACTGGTTTGGGCTGATTTACATCTATTTTTGGCTATATTTAGAACACTATTTTGGTGCAATATTTTCTGATTAGACATGTAATGCTCCAAATGTGCCTAAAATATCCTCAATAATTATTAGAATATGCACAAAATTAAATTTTGGCTTCAGATTGGCAATATTATAATATACTTGACATCTTCCACCTGAGGAGTGACCTGGGGCCCCCCACACCCCGGAAATTGAAATTTTTAATGTGGCCCTCGAGTATGCCAGCCTAATACAAATTCATTCTCTGATATAAACTGAGTTTCCTGTAAAAATTTCAGCCAGATTGACCAACTTTAAGGGGTGGTTTGGGCTGATCTGGCATTTTACCTATCCCTCGCCAACTACACTCCCTGAACCTGTACTTTGGGCTACATATGTATTTATGAAGGAACACACTACTAAAATTCATTTCAGGGGCGACTCCTGTGTGATTCAATATGGTTTTCAACCTTGAATCTACCTTAATTGAGAATATATCAGCATTTCCTGATACAGCCATCTGAGGCTGTATTTTCGCCTTCCTGGATCACATGTGACACATATGACACCACTGGTATACCAGATGTAATCCTAAAACCTATGCAGTCAGATTTAGTATGTGGCAAGTGATTTTTAGGCCAAATTTCAGACTTATAGACCAATATTTGGTACTGGTTTGGGCTGATTTACATCTATTTTTGGCTATATTTAGAACACTATTTTGGTGCAATATTTTCTGATTAGACATGTAATGCTCCAAATGTGCCTAAAATATCCTCATTAATTATTAGAATATGCATAAAATTAAATTTTGGCTTCAGATTGGCAATATTAGAATATACTTGACATCTTCCACCTGAGGGGTGACCTGGGGCCCCCCACCCCCCGAAAATTGAAATTTTTAATGTGGCCCTCGAGTATGCCAGCCTAATACAAATTCATTCTATGATATAAACTGAGATTCCTGTAAAAATTTCAGCCAGATTGACCAACTTTAAGGGGTGGTTTGGGCTGATCTTGCATTTTACCTATCCATCGCCAACTACACTCCCTGAACCTGTACTTTGGGCTACATATGTATTTATGAAGGAACACACTACTAAAATTCATTTCAGGGGCGACTCCTGTGTGATTCAATATGGTTTTCAACCTTGAATCTACCTTAATTGAGAATATATCAGCATTTCCTGATACAGCCATCTGAGGCTGTATTTTCGCCTTCCTGGATCACATATGACACATATGACACCACTGGTATACCAGATGTAATCCTAAAACCTATGCAGTCAGATTTAGTATGTGGCAAGTGATTTTTAGGCCAAATTTCAGACTTATAGACCAATATTTGGTACTGGTTTGGGCTGATTTACATCTATTTTTGGCTATATTTAGAACACTATTTTGGTGCAATATTTTCTGATTAGACATGTAATGCTCCAAATGTGCCTAAAATATCCTCAATAATTATTAGAATATGCACAAAATTAAATTTTGGCTTCAGATTGGCAATATTATAATATACTTGACATCTTCCACCTGAGGAGTGACCTGGGGCCCCCCACACCCCGGAAATTGAAATTTTTAATGTGGCCCTCGAGTATGCCAGCCTAATACAAATTCATTCTCTGATATAAACTGAGTTTCCTGTAAAAATTTCAGCCAGATTGACCAACTTTAAGGGGTGGTTTGGGCTGATCTGGCATTTTACCTATCCATCGCCAACTACACTCCCTGAACCTGTACTTTGGGCTACATATGTATTTATGAAGGAACACACTACTAAAATGCATTTCAGGGGCGACTCCTGTGTGATTCAATATGGTTTTCAACCTTGAATCTACCTTAATTGAGAATATATCAGCATTTCCTGATACAGCCATCTGAGGCTGTATTTTCGCATTCCTGGATCACATATAACACATATGACACCACTGGTATACCAGATGTAATCCTAAAACCTATGCAGTCAGATTTAGTATGTGGCAAGTGATTTTTAGGCCAAATTTCAGACTTATAGACCAATATTTGGTACTGGTTTGGGCTGATTTACATCTATTTTTGGCTATATTTAGAACACTATTTTGGTGTAATATTTTCTGATTAGACATGTAATGCTCCAAATGTGCCTAAAATATCCTCATTAATTATTAGAATATGCATAAAATTAAATTTTGGCTTCAGATTGGCAATATTAGAATATACTTGACATCTTCCACCTGAGGGGTGACCTGGGGCCCCCCAACACCCCGGAAATTGAAATTTTTAATGTGGCCCTCGAGTATGCCAGCCTAATACAAATTCATTCTCTGATATAAACTGAGTTTCCTGTAAAAATTTCAGCCAGATTGACCAACTTTAAGGGGTGGTTTGGGCTGATCTGGCATTTTACCTATCCCTCGCCAACTACACTCCCTGAACCTGTACTTTGGGCTACATATGTATTTATGAAGGAACACACTACTAAAATTCATTTCAGGGGCGACTCCTGTGTGATTCAATATGGTTTTCAACCTTGAATCTACCTTAATTGAGAATATATCAGCATTTCCTGATACAGCCATCTGAGGCTGTATTTTCGCCTTCCTGGATCACATGTGACACATATGACACCACTGGTATACCAGATGTAATCCTAAAACCTATGCAGTCAGATTTAGTATGTGGCAAGTGATTTTTAGGCCAAATTTCAGACTTATAGACCAATATTTGGTACTGGTTTGGGCTGATTTACATCTATTTTTGGCTATATTTAGAACACTATTTTGGTGCAATATTTTCTGATTAGACATGTAATGCTCCAAATGTGCCTAAAATATCCTCATTAATTATTAGAATATGCATAAAATTAAATTTTGGCTTCAGATTGGCAATATTAGAATATACTTGACATCTTCCACCTGAGGGGTGACCTGGGGCCCCCCACCCCCCGAAAATTGAAATTTTTAATGTGGCCCTCGAGTATGCCAGCCTAATACAAATTCATTCTCTGATATAAACTGAGTTTCCTGTAAAAATTTCAGCCAGATTGACCAACTTTAAGGGGTGGTTTGGGCTGATCTGGCATTTTACCTATCCCTCGCCAACTACACTCCCTGAACCTGTACTTTGGGCTACATATGTATTTATGAAGGAACACACTACTAAAATTCATTTCAGGGGCGACTCCTGTGTGATTCAATATGGTTTTCAACCTTGAATCTACCTTAATTGAGAATATATCAGCATTTCCTGATACAGCCATCTGAGGCTGTATTTTCGCCTTCCTGGATCACATATAACACATATGACACCACTGGTATACCAGATGTAATCCTAAAACCTATGCAGTCAGATTTAGTATGTGGCAAGTGATTTTTAGGCCAAATTTCAGACTTATAGACCAATATTTGGTACTGGTTTGGGCTGATTTACATCTATTTTTGGCTATATTTAGAACACTATTTTGGTGCAATATTTTCTGATTAGACATGTAATGCTCCAAATGTGCCTAAAATATCCTCATTAATTATTAGAATATGCATAAAATTAAATTTTGGGTTCAGATTGGCAATATTAGAATATACTTGACATCTTCCACCTGAGGGGTGACCTGGGGCCCCCCACCCCCCGAAAATTGAAATTTTTAATGTGGCCCTCGAGTATGCCAGCCTAATACAAATTCATTCTCTGATATAAACTGAGTTTCCTGTAAAAATTTCAGCCAGATTGACCAACTTTAAGGGGTGGTTTGGGCTGATCTGGCATTTTACCTATCCCTCGCCAACTACACTCCCTGAACCTGTACTTTGGGCTACATATGTATTTATGAAGGAACACACTACTAAAATGCATTTCAGGGGCGACTCCTGTGTGATTCAATATGGTTTTCAACCTTGAATCTACCTTAATTGAGAATATATCAGCATTTCCTGATACAGCCATCTGAGGCTGTATTTTCGCATTCCTGGATCACATATAACACATATGACACCACTGGTATACCAGATGTAATCCTAAAACCTATGCAGTCAGATTTAGTATGTGGCAAGTGATTTTTAGGCCAAATTTCAGACTTATAGACCAATATTTGGTACTGGTTTGGGCTGATTTACATCTATTTTTGGCTATATTTAGAACACTATTTTGGTGTAATATTTTCTGATTAGACATGTAATGCTCCAAATGTGCCTAAAATATCCTCATTAATTATTAGAATATGCATAAAATTAAATTTTGGCTTCAGATTGGCAATATTAGAATATACTTGACATCTTCCACCTGAGGGGTGACCTGGGGCCCCCCAACACCCCGGAAATTGAAATTTTTAATGTGGCCCTCGAGTATGCCAGCCTAATACAAATTCATTCTCTGATATAAACTGAGTTTCCTGTAAAAATTTCAGCCAGATTTACCAACTTTAAGGGGTGGTTTGGGCTGATCTGGCATTTTACCTATCCCTCGCCAACTACACTCCCTGAACCTGTACTTTGGGCTACATATGTATTTATGAAGGAACACACTACTAAAATTCATTTCAGGGGCGACTCCTATGTGATTCAATATGGTTTTCAACCTTGAATCTACCTTAATTGAGAATATATCAGCATTTCCTGATACAACCATCTGAGGCTGTATTTTCGCCTTCCTGGATCACATGTGACACATATGACACCACTGGTATACCAGATGTAATCCTAAAACCTATGCAGTCAGATTTAGTATGTGGCAAGTGATTTTTAGGCCAAATTTCAGACTTATAGACCAATATTTGGTACTGGTTTGGGCTGATTTACATCTATTTTTGGCTATATTTAGAACACTATTTTGGTGCAATATTTTCTGATTAGACATGTAATGCTCCAAATGTGCCTAAAATATCCTCATTAATTATTAGAATATGCATAAAATTAAATTTTGGCTTCAGATTGGCAATATTAGAATATACTTGACATCTTCCACCTGAGGGGTGACCTGGGGCCCCCCACCCCCCGAAAATTGAAATTTTTAATGTGGCCCTCGAGTATGCCAGCCTAATACAAATTCATTCTCTGATATAAACTGAGTTTCCTGTAAAAATTTCAGCCAGATTGACCAACTTTAAGGGGTGGTTTGGGCTGATCTGGCATTTTACCTATCCCTCGCCAACTACACTCCCTGAACCTGTACTTTGGGCTACATATGTATTTATGAAGGAACACACTACTAAAATTCATTTCAGGGGCGACTCCTGTGTGATTCAATATGGTTTTCAACCTTGAATCTACCTTAATTGAGAATATATCAGCATTTCCTGATACAGCCATCTGAGGCTGTATTTTCGCCTTCCTGGATCACATGTGACACATATGACACCACTGGTATACCAGATGTAATCCTAAAACCTATGCAGTCAGATTTAGTATGTGGCAAGTGATTTTTAGGCCAAATTTCAGACTTATAGACCAATATTTGGTACTGGTTTGGGCTGATTTACATCTATTTTTGGCTATATTTAGAACACTATTTTGGTGCAATATTTTCTGATTAGACATGTAATGCTCCAAATGTGCCTAAAATATCCTCATTAATTATTAGAATATGCATAAAATTAAATTTTGGCTTCAGATTGGCAATATTAGAATATACTTGACATCTTCCACCTGAGGGGTGACCTGGGGCCCCCCACCCCCCGAAAATTGAAATTTTTAATGTGGCCCTCGAGTATGCCAGCCTAATACAAATTCATTCTCTGATATAAACTGAGTTTCCTGTAAAAATTTCAGCCAGATTGACCAACTTTAAGGGGTGGTTTGGGCTGATCTGGCATTTTACCTATCCCTCGCCAACTACACTCCCTGAACCTGTACTTTGGGCTACATATGTATTTATGAAGGAACACACTACTAAAATTCATTTCAGGGGCGACTCCTGTGTGATTCAATATGGTTTTCAACCTTGAATCTACCTTAATTGAGAATATATCAGCATTTCCTGATACAGCCATCTGAGGCTGTATTTTCGCCTTCCTGGATCACATATAACACATATGACACCACTGGTATACCAGATGTAATCCTAAAACCTATGCAGTCAGATTTAGTATGTGGCAAGTGATTTTTAGGCCAAATTTCAGACTTATAGACCAATATTTGGTACTGGTTTGGGCTGATTTACATCTATTTTTGGCTATATTTAGAACACTATTTTGGTGCAATATTTTCTGATTAGACATGTAATGCTCCAAATGTGCCTAAAATATCCTCATTAATTATTAGAATATGCATAAAATTAAATTTTGGGTTCAGATTGGCAATATTAGAATATACTTGACATCTTCCACCTGAGGGGTGACCTGGGGCCCCCCACCCCCCGAAAATTGAAATTTTTAATGTGGCCCTCGAGTATGCCAGCCTAATACAAATTCATTCTCTGATATAAACTGAGTTTCCTGTAAAAATTTCAGCCAGATTGACCAACTTTAAGGGGTGGTTTGGGCTGATCTGGCATTTTACCTATCCCTCGCCAACTACACTCCCTGAACCTGTACTTTGGGCTACATATGTATTTATGAAGGAACACACTACTAAAATGCATTTCAGGGGCGACTCCTGTGTGATTCAATATGGTTTTCAACCTTGAATCTACCTTAATTGAGAATATATCAGCATTTCCTGATACAGCCATCTGAGGCTGTATTTTCGCATTCCTGGATCACATATAACACATATGACACCACTGGTATACCAGATGTAATCCTAAAACCTATGCAGTCAGATTTAGTATGTGGCAAGTGATTTTTAGGCCAAATTTCAGACTTATAGACCAATATTTGGTACTGGTTTGGGCTGATTTACATCTATTTTTGGCTATATTTAGAACACTATTTTGGTGTAATATTTTCTGATTAGACATGTAATGCTCCAAATGTGCCTAAAATATCCTCATTAATTATTAGAATATGCATAAAATTAAATTTTGGCTTCAGATTGGCAATATTAGAATATACTTGACATCTTCCACCTGAGGGGTGACCTGGGGCCCCCCAACACCCCGGAAATTGAAATTTTTAATGTGGCCCTCGAGTATGCCAGCCTAATACAAATTCATTCTCTGATATAAACTGAGTTTCCTGTAAAAATTTCAGCCAGATTTACCAACTTTAAGGGGTGGTTTGGGCTGATCTGGCATTTTACCTATCCCTCGCCAACTACACTCCCTGAACCTGTACTTTGGGCTACATATGTATTTATGAAGGAACACACTACTAAAATTCATTTCAGGGGCGACTCCTGTGTGATTCAATATGGTTTTCAACCTTGAATCTACCTTAATTGAGAATATATCAGCATTTCCTGATACAGCCATCTGAGGCTGTATTTTCGCCTTCCTGGATCACATGTGACACATATGACACCACTGGTATACCAGATGTAATCCTAAAACCTATGCAGTCAGATTTAGTATGTGGCAAGTGATTTTTAGGCCAAATTTCAGACTTATAGACCAATATTTGGTACTGGTTTGGGCTGATTTACATCTATTTTTGGCTATATTTAGAACACTATTTTGGTGCAATATTTTCTGATTAGACATGTAATGCTCCAAATGTGCCTAAAATATCCTCATTAATTATTAGAATATGCATAAAATTAAATTTTGGCTTCAGATTGGCAATATTAGAATATACTTGACATCTTCCACCTGAGGGGTGACCTGGGGCCCCCCACCCCCCGAAAATTGAAATTTTTAATGTGGCCCTCGAGTATGCCAGCCTAATACAAATTCATTCTCTGATATAAACTGAGTTTCCTGTAAAAATTTCAGCCAGATTGACCAACTTTAAGGGGTGGTTTGGGCTGATCTGGCATTTTACCTATCCCTCGCCAACTACACTCCCTGAACCTGTACTTTGGGCTACATATGTATTTATGAAGGAACACACTACTAAAATTCATTTCAGGGGCGACTCCTGTGTGATTCAATATGGTTTTCAACCTTGAATCTACCTTAATTGAGAATATATCAGCATTTCCTGATACAGCCATCTGAGGCTGTATTTTCGCCTTCCTGGATCACATATAACACATATGACACCACTGGTATACCAGATGTAATCCTAAAACCTATGCAGTCAGATTTAGTATGTGGCAAGTGATTTTTAGGCCAAATTTCAGACTTATAGACCAATATTTGGTACTGGTTTGGGCTGATTTACATCTATTTTTGGCTATATTTAGAACACTATTTTGGTGCAATATTTTCTGATTAGACATGTAATGCTCCAAATGTGCCTAAAATATCCTCATTAATTATTAGAATATGCATAAAATTAAATTTTGGCTTCAGATTGGCAATATTAGAATATACTTGACATCTTCCACCTGAGGGGTGACCTGGGGCCCCCCACCCCCCGAAAATTGAAATTTTTAATGTGGCCCTCGAGTATGCCAGCCTAATACAAATTCATTCTCTGATATAAACTGAGTTTCCTGTAAAAATTTCAGCCAGATTGACCAACTTTAAGGGGTGGTTTGGGCTGATCTGGCATTTTACCTATCCCTCGCCAACTACACTCCCTGAACCTGTACTTTGGGCTACATATGTATTTATGAAGGAACACACTACTAAAATTCATTTCAGGGGCGACTCCTGTGTGATTCAATATGGTTTTCAACCTTGAATCTACCTTAATTGAGAATATATCAGCATTTCCTGATACAGCCATCTGAGGCTGTATTTTCGCCTTCCTGGATCACATATAACACATATGACACCACTGGTATACCAGATGTAATCCTAAAACCTATGCAGTCAGATTTAGTATGTGGCAAGTGATTTTTAGGCCAAATTTCAGACTTATAGACCAATATTTGGTACTGGTTTGGGCTGATTTACATCTATTTTTGGCTATATTTAGAACACTATTTTGGTGCAATATTTTCTGATTAGACATGTAATGCTCCAAATGTGCCTAAAATATCCTCATTAATTATTAGAATATGCATAAAATTAAATTTTGGCTTAGATTGGCAATATTAGAATATACTTGACATCTTCCACCTGAGGGGTGACCTGGGGCCCCCCACCCCCCGAAAATTGAAATTTTTAATGTGGCCCTCGAGTATGCCAGCCTAATACAAATTCATTCTATGATATAAACTGAGATTCCTGTAAAAATTTCAGCCAGATTGACCAACTTTAAGGGGTGGTTTGGGCTGATCTTGCATTTTACCTATCCATCGCCAACTACACTCCCTGAACCTGTACTTTGGGCTACATATGTATTTATGAAGGAACACACTACTAAAATTCATTTCAGGGGCGACTCCTGTGTGATTTAATATGGTTTTCAACCTTGAATCTACCTTAATTGAGAATATATCAGCATTTCCTGATACAGCCATCTGAGGCTGTATTTTCGCCTTCCTGGATCACATATGACACATATGACACCACTGGTATACCAGATGTAATCCTAAAACCTATGCAGTCAGATTTAGTATGTGGCAAGTGATTTTTAGGCCAAATTTCAGACTTATAGACCAATATTTGGTACTGGTTTGGGCTGATTTACATCTATTTTTGGCTATATTTAGAACACTATTTTGGTGCAATATTTTCTGATTAGACATGTAATGCTCCAAATGTGCCTAAAATATCCTCAATAATTATTAGAATATGCACAAAATTAAATTTTGGCTTCAGATTGGTAATATTATAATATACTTGACATCTTCCACCTGAGGAGTGACCTGGGGCCCCCCACACCCCGGAAATTGAAATTTTTAATGTGGCCCTCGAGTATGCCAGCCTAATACAAATTCATTCTCTGATATAAACTGAGTTTCCTGTAAAAATTTCAGCCAGATTGACCAACTTTAAGGGGTGGTTTGGGCTGATCTGGCATTTTACCTATCCCTCGCCAACTACACTCCCTGAACCTGTACTTTGGGCTACATATGTATTTATGAAGGAACACACTACTAAAATTCATTTCAGGGGCGACTCCTGTGTGATTCAATATGGTTTTCAACCTTGAATCTACCTTAATTGAGAATATATCAGCATTTCCTGATACAGCCATCTGAGGCTGTATTCTCGCCTTCCTGGATCACATATAACACATATGACACCACTGGTATACCAGATGTAATCCTAAAACCTATGCAGTCAGATTTAGTATGTGGCAAGTGATTTTTAGGCCAAATTTCAGACTTATAGACCAATATTTGGTACTGGTTTGGGCTGATTTACATCTATTTTTGGCTATATTTAGAACACTATTTTGGTGCAATATTTTCTGATTAGACATGTAATGCTCCAAATGTGCCTAAAATATCCTCATTAATTATTAGAATATGCATAAAATTAAATTTTGGCTTCAGATTGGCAATATTAGAATATACTTGACATCTTCCACCTGAGGGGTGACCTGGGGCCCCCCACCCCCCGAAAATTGAAATTTTTAATGTGGCCCTCGAGTATGCCAGCCTAATACAAATTCATTCTATGATATAAACTGAGATTCCTGTAAAAATTTCAGCCAGATTGACCAACTTTAAGGGGTGGTTTGGGATGATCTTGCATTTTACCTATCCATCGCCAACTACACTCCCTGAACCTGTACTTTGGGCTACATATGTATTTATGAAGGAACACACTACTAAAATTCATTTCAGGGGCGACTCCTGTGTGATTTAATATGGTTTTCAACCTTGAATCTACCTTAATTGAGAATATATCAGCATTTCCTGATACAGCCATCTGAGGCTGTATTTTCGCCTTCCTGGATCACATATGACACATATGACACCACTGGTATACCAGATGTAATCCTAAAACCTATGCAGTCAGATTTAGTATGTGGCAAGTGATTTTTAGGCCAAATTTCAGACTTATAGACCAATATTTGGTACTGGTTTGGGCTGATTTACATCTATTTTTGGCTATATTTAGAACACTATTTTGGTGCAATATTTTCTGATTAGACATGTAATGCTCCAAATGTGCCTAAAATATCCTCAATAATTATTAGAATATGCACAAAATTAAATTTTGGCTTCAGATTGGCAATATTATAATATACTTGACATCTTCCACCTGAGGAGTGACCTGGGGCCCCCCACACCCCGGAAATTGAAATTTTTAATGTGGCCCTCGAGTATGCCAGCCTAATACAAATTCATTCTCTGATATAAACTGAGTTTCCTGTAAAAATTTCAGCCAGATTGACCAACTTTAAGGGGTGGTTTGGGCTGATCTGGCATTTTACCTATCCCTCGCCAACTACACTCCCTGAACCTGTACTTTGGGCTACATATGTATTTATGAAGGAACACACTACTAAAATTCATTTCAGGGGCGACTCCTGTGTGATTCAATATGGTTTTCAACCTTGAATCTACCTTAATTGAGAATATATCAGCATTTCCTGATACAGCCATCTGAGGCTGTATTTTCGCCTTCCTGGATCACATATAACACATATGACACCACTGGTATACCAGATGTAATCCTAAAACCTATGCAGTCAGATTTAGTATGTGGCAAGTGATTTTTAGGCCAAATTTCAGACTTATAGACCAATATTTGGTACTGGTTTGGGCTGATTTACATCTATTTTTGGCTATATTTAGAACACTATTTTGGTGCAATATTTTCTGATTAGACATGTAATGCTCCAAATGTGCCTAAAATATCCTCATTAATTATTAGAATATGCATAAAATTAAATTTTGGCTTCAGATTGGCAATATTAGAATATACTTGACATCTTCCACCTGAGGGGTGACCTGGGGCCCCCCACCCCCCGAAAATTGAAATTTTTAATGTGGCCCTCGAGTATGCCAGCCTAATACAAATTCATTCTATGATATAAACTGAGATTCCTGTAAAAATTTCAGCCAGATTGACCAACTTTAAGGGGTGGTTTGGGCTGATCTTGCATTTTACCTATCCATCGCCAACTACACTCCCTGAACCTGTACTTTGGGCTACATATGTATTTATGAAGGAACACACTACTAAAATTCATTTCAGGGGCGACTCCTGTGTGATTTAATATGGTTTTCAACCTTGAATCTACCTTAATTGAGAATATATCAGCATTTCCTGATACAGCCATCTGAGGCTGTATTTTCGCCTTCCTGGATCACATATGACACATATGACACCACTGGTATACCAGATGTAATCCTAAAACCTATGCAGTCAGATTTAGTATGTGGCAAGTGATTTTTAGGCCAAATTTCAGACTTATAGACCAATATTTGGTACTGGTTTGGGCTGATTTACATCTATTTTTGGCTATATTTAGAACACTATTTTGGTGCAATATTTTCTGATTAGACATGTAATGCTCCAAATGTGCCTAAAATATCCTCATTAATTATTAGAATATGCATAAAATTAAATTTTGGCTTCAGATTGGCAATATTAGAATATACTTGACATCTTCCACCTGAGGGGTGACCTGGGGCCCCCCACCCCCCGAAAATTGAAATTTTTAATGTGGCCCTCGAGTATGCCAGCCTAATACAAATTCATTCTCTGATATAAACTGAGTTTCCTGTAAAAATTTCAGCCAGATTGACCAACTTTAAGGGGTGGTTTGGGCTGATCTGGCATTTTACCTATCCATCGCCAACTACACTCCCTGAACCTGTACTTTGGGCTACATATGTATTTATGAAGGAACACACTACTAAAATTCATTTCAGGGGCGACTCCTGTGTGATTTAATATGGTTTTCAACCTTGAATCTACCTTAATTGAGAATATATCAGCATTTCCTGATACAGCCATCTGAGGCTGTATTTTCGCCTTCCTGGATCACATATGACACATATGACACCACTGGTATACCAGATGTAATCCTAAAACCTATGCAGTCAGATTTAGTATGTGGCAAGTGATTTTTAGGCCAAATTTCAGACTTATAGACCAATATTTGGTACTGGTTTGGGCTGATTTACATCTATTTTTGGCTATATTTAGAACACTATTTTGGTGCAATATTTTCTGATTAGACATGTAATGCTCCAAATGTGCCTAAAATATCCTCATTAATTATTAGAATATGCATAAAATTAAATTTTGGCTTCAGATTGGCAATATTAGAATATACTTGACATCTTCCACCTGAGGGGTGACCTGGGGCCCCCCACCCCCCGAAAATTGAAATTTTTAATGTGGCCCTCGAGTATGCCAGCCTAATACAAATTCATTCTATGATATAAACTGAGATTCCTGTACAAATTTCAGCCAGATTGACCAACTTTAAGGGGTGGTTTGGGCTGATCTTGCATTTTACCTATCCATCGCCAACTACACTCCCTGAACCTGTACTTTGGGCTACATATGTATTTATGAAGGAACACACTACTAAAATTCATTTCAGGGGCGACTCCTGTGTGATTTAATATGGTTTTCAACCTTGAATCTACCTTAATTGAGAATATATCAGCATTTCCTGATACAGCCATCTGAGGCTGTATTTTCGCCTTCCTGGATCACATATGACACATATGACACCACTGGTATACCAGATGTAATCCTAAAACCTATGCAGTCAGATTTAGTATGTGGCAAGTGATTTTTAGGCCAAATTTCAGACTTATAGACCAATATTTGGTACTGGTTTGGGCTGATTTACATCTATTTTTGGCTATATTTAGAACACTATTTTGGTGTAATATTTTCTGATTAGACATGTAATGCTCCAGATGTGCCTAAAATATCCTCATTAATTATTAGAATATGCACAAAATTAAATTTTGGCTTCAGATTGGCAATATTATAATATACTTGACATCTTCCACCTGAGGAGTGACCTGGGGCCCCCCACACCCCGGAAATTGAAATTTTTAATGTGGCCCTCGAGTATGCCAGCCTAATACAAATTCATTCTCTGATATAAACTGAGTTTCCTGTAAAAATTTCAGCCAGATTGACCAACTTTAAGGGGTGGTTTGGGCTGATCTGGCATTTTACCTATCCATCGCCAACTACACTCCCTGAACCTGTACTTTGGGCTACATATGTATTTATGAAGGAACACACTACTAAAATGCATTTCAGGGGCGACTCCTGTGTGATTCAATATGGTTTTCAACCTTGAATCTACCTTAATTGAGAATATATCAGCATTTCCTGATACAGCCATCTGAGGCTGTATTTTCGCCTTCCTGGATCACATATAACACATATGACACCACTGGTATACCAGATGTAATCCTAAAACCTATGCAGTCAGATTTAGTATGTGGCAAGTGATTTTTAGGCCAAATTTCAGACTTATAGACCAATATTTGGTACTGGTTTGGGCTGATTTACATCTATTTTTGGCTATATTTAGAACACTATTTTGGTGCAATATTTTCTGATTAGACATGAAATGCTCCAAATGTGCCTAAAATATCCTCATTAATTATTAGAATATGCATAAAATTAAATTTTGGCTTCAGATTGGCAATATTAGAATATACTTGACATCTTCCACCTGAGGGGTGACCTGGGGCCCCCCACCCCCCGAAAATTGAAATTTTTAATGTGGCCCTCGAGTATGCCAGCCTAATACAAATTCATTCTATGATATAAACTGAGATTCCTGTAAAAATTTCAGCCAGATTGACCAACTTTAAGGGGTGGTTTGGGCTGATCTTGCATTTTACCTATCCATCGCCAACTACACTCCCTGAACCTGTACTTTGGGCTACATATGTATTTATGAAGGAACACACTACTAAAATTCATTTCAGGGGCGACTCCTGTGTGATTCAATATGGTTTTCAACCTTGAATCTACCTTAATTGAGAATATATCAGCATTTCCTGATACAGCCATCTGAGGCTGTATTTTCGCCTTCCTGGATCACATATGACACATATGACACCACTGGTATACCAGATGTAATCCTAAAACCTATGCAGTCAGATTTAGTATGTGGCAAGTGATTTTTAGGCCAAATTTCAGACTTATAGACCAATATTTGGTACTGGTTTGGGCTGATTTACATCTATTTTTGGCTATATTTAGAACACTATTTTGGTGCAATATTTTCTGATTAGACATGTAATGCTCCAAATGTGCCTAAAATATCCTCAATAATTATTAGAATATGCACAAAATTAAATTTTGGCTTCAGATTGGCAATATTATAATATACTTGACATCTTCCACCTGAGGAGTGACCTGGGGCCCCCCACACCCCGGAAATTGAAATTTTTAATGTGGCCCTCGAGTATGCCAGCCTAATACAAATTCATTCTCTGATATAAACTGAGTTTCCTGTAAAAATTTCAGCCAGATTGACCAACTTTAAGGGGTGGTTTGGGCTGATCTGGCATTTTACCTATCCATCGCCAACTACACTCCCTGAACCTGTACTTTGGGCTACATATGTATTTATTAAGGAACACACTACTAAAATGCATTTCAGGGGCGACTCCTGTGTGATTCAATATGGTTTTCAACCTTGAATCTACCTTAATTGAGAATATATCAGCATTTCCTGATACAGCCATCTGAGGCTGTATTTTCGCATTCCTGGATCACATATAACACATATGACACCACTGGTATACCAGATGTAATCCTAAAACCTATGCAGTCAGATTTAGTATGTGGCAAGTGATTTTTAGGCCAAATTTCAGACTTATAGACCAATATTTGGTACTGGTTTGGGCTGATTTACATCTATTTTTGGCTATATTTAGAACACTATTTTGGTGTAATATTTTCTGATTAGACATGTAATGCTCCAAATGTGCCTAAAATATCCTCATTAATTATTAGAATATGCATAAAATTAAATTTTGGCTTCAGATTGGCAATATTAGAATATACTTGACATCTTCCACCTGAGGGGTGACCTGGGGCCCCCCAACACCCCGGAAATTGAAATTTTTAATGTGGCCCTCGAGTATGCCAGCCTAATACAAATTCATTCTCTGATATAAACTGAGTTTCCTGTAAAAATTTCAGCCAGATTGACCAACTTTAAGGGGTGGTTTGGGCTGATCTGGCATTTTACCTATCCCTCGCCAACTACACTCCCTGAACCTGTACTTTGGGCTACATATGTATTTATGAAGGAACACACTACTAAAATTCATTTCAGGGGCGACTCCTGTGTGATTCAATATGGTTTTCAACCTTGAATCTACCTTAATTGAGAATATATCAGCATTTCCTGATACAGCCATCTGAGGCTGTATTTTCGCCTTCCTGGATCACATGTGACACATATGACACCACTGGTATACCAGATGTAATCCTAAAACCTATGCAGTCAGATTTAGTATGTGGCAAGTGATTTTTAGGCCAAATTTCAGACTTATAGACCAATATTTGGTACTGGTTTGGGCTGATTTACATCTATTTTTGGCTATATTTAGAACACTATTTTGGTGCAATATTTTCTGATTAGACATGTAATGCTCCAAATGTGCCTAAAATATCCTCATTAATTATTAGAATATGCATAAAATTAAATTTTGGCTTCAGATTGGCAATATTAGAATATACTTGACATCTTCCACCTGAGGGGTGACCTGGGGCCCCCCACCCCCCGAAAATTGAAATTTTTAATGTGGCCCTCGAGTATGCCAGCCTAATACAAATTCATTCTCTGATATAAACTGAGTTTCCTGTAAAAATTTCAGCCAGATTGACCAACTTTAAGGGGTGGTTTGGGCTGATCTGGCATTTTACCTATCCCTCGCCAACTACACTCCCTGAACCTGTACTTTGGGCTACATATGTATTTATGAAGGAACACACTACTAAAATTCATTTCAGGGGCGACTCCTGTGTGATTCAATATGGTTTTCAACCTTGAATCTACCTTAATTGAGAATATATCAGCATTTCCTGATACAGCCATCTGAGGCTGTATTTTCGCCTTCCTGGATCACATATAACACATATGACACCACTGGTATACCAGATGTAATCCTAAAACCTATGCAGTCAGATTTAGTATGTGGCAAGTGATTTTTAGGCCAAATTTCAGACTTATAGACCAATATTTGGTACTGGTTTGGGCTGATTTACATCTATTTTTGGCTATATTTAGAACACTATTTTGGTGCAATATTTTCTGATTAGACATGTAATGCTCCAAATGTGCCTAAAATATCCTCATTAATTATTAGAATATGCATAAAATTAAATTTTGGGTTCAGATTGGCAATATTAGAATATACTTGACATCTTCCACCTGAGGGGTGACCTGGGGCCCCCCACCCCCCGAAAATTGAAATTTTTAATGTGGCCCTCGAGTATGCCAGCCTAATACAAATTCATTCTCTGATATAAACTGAGTTTCCTGTAAAAATTTCAGCCAGATTGACCAACTTTAAGGGGTGGTTTGGGCTGATCTGGCATTTTACCTATCCCTCGCCAACTACACTCCCTGAACCTGTACTTTGGGCTACATATGTATTTATGAAGGAACACACTACTAAAATGCATTTCAGGGGCGACTCCTGTGTGATTCAATATGGTTTTCAACCTTGAATCTACCTTAATTGAGAATATATCAGCATTTCCTGATACAGCCATCTGAGGCTGTATTTTCGCATTCCTGGATCACATATAACACATATGACACCACTGGTATACCAGATGTAATCCTAAAACCTATGCAGTCAGATTTAGTATGTGGCAAGTGATTTTTAGGCCAAATTTCAGACTTATAGACCAATATTTGGTACTGGTTTGGGCTGATTTACATCTATTTTTGGCTATATTTAGAACACTATTTTGGTGTAATATTTTCTGATTAGACATGTAATGCTCCAAATGTGCCTAAAATATCCTCATTAATTATTAGAATATGCATAAAATTAAATTTTGGCTTCAGATTGGCAATATTAGAATATACTTGACATCTTCCACCTGAGGGGTGACCTGGGGCCCCCCAACACCCCGGAAATTGAAATTTTTAATGTGGCCCTCGAGTATGCCAGCCTAATACAAATTCATTCTCTGATATAAACTGAGTTTCCTGTAAAAATTTCAGCCAGATTTACCAACTTTAAGGGGTGGTTTGGGCTGATCTGGCATTTTACCTATCCCTCGCCAACTACACTCCCTGAACCTGTACTTTGGGCTACATATGTATTTATGAAGGAACACACTACTAAAATTCATTTCAGGGGCGACTCCTATGTGATTCAATATGGTTTTCAACCTTGAATCTACCTTAATTGAGAATATATCAGCATTTCCTGATACAACCATCTGAGGCTGTATTTTCGCCTTCCTGGATCACATGTGACACATATGACACCACTGGTATACCAGATGTAATCCTAAAACCTATGCAGTCAGATTTAGTATGTGGCAAGTGATTTTTAGACCAAATTTCAGACTTATAGACCAATATTTGGTACTGGTTTGGGCTGATTTACATCTATTTTTGGCTATATTTAGAACACTATTTTGGTGCAATATTTTCTGATTAGACATGTAATGCTCCAAATGTGCCTAAAATATCCTCATTAATTATTAGAATATGCATAAAATTAAATTTTGGCTTCAGATTGGCAATATTAGAATATACTTGACATCTTCCACCTGAGGGGTGACCTGGGGCCCCCCACCCCCCGAAAATTGAAATTTTTAATGTGGCCCTCGAGTATGCCAGCCTAATACAAATTCATTCTCTGATATAAACTGAGTTTCCTGTAAAAATTTCAGCCAGATTGACCAACTTTAAGGGGTGGTTTGGGCTGATCTGGCATTTTACCTATCCCTCGCCAACTACACTCCCTGAACCTGTACTTTGGGCTACATATGTATTTATGAAGGAACACACTACTAAAATTCATTTCAGGGGCGACTCCTGTGTGATTCAATATGGTTTTCAACCTTGAATCTACCTTAATTGAGAATATATCAGCATTTCCTGATACAGCCATCTGAGGCTGTATTTTCGCCTTCCTGGATCACATGTGACACATATGACACCACTGGTATACCAGATGTAATCCTAAAACCTATGCAGTCAGATTTAGTATGTGGCAAGTGATTTTTAGGCCAAATTTCAGACTTATAGACCAATATTTGGTACTGGTTTGGGCTGATTTACATCTATTTTTGGCTATATTTAGAACACTATTTTGGTGCAATATTTTCTGATTAGACATGTAATGCTCCAAATGTGCCTAAAATATCCTCATTAATTATTAGAATATGCATAAAATTAAATTTTGGCTTCAGATTGGCAATATTAGAATATACTTGACATCTTCCACCTGAGGGGTGACCTGGGGCCCCCCACCCCCCGAAAATTGAAATTTTTAATGTGGCCCTCGAGTATGCCAGCCTAATACAAATTCATTCTCTGATATAAACTGAGTTTCCTGTAAAAATTTCAGCCAGATTGACCAACTTTAAGGGGTGGTTTGGGCTGATCTGGCATTTTACCTATCCCTCGCCAACTACACTCCCTGAACCTGTACTTTGGGCTACATATGTATTTATGAAGGAACACACTACTAAAATTCATTTCAGGGGCGACTCCTGTGTGATTCAATATGGTTTTCAACCTTGAATCTACCTTAATTGAGAATATATCAGCATTTCCTGATACAGCCATCTGAGGCTGTATTTTCGCCTTCCTGGATCACATATAACACATATGACACCACTGGTATACCAGATGTAATCCTAAAACCTATGCAGTCAGATTTAGTATGTGGCAAGTGATTTTTAGGCCAAATTTCAGACTTATAGACCAATATTTGGTACTGGTTTGGGCTGATTTACATCTATTTTTGGCTATATTTAGAACACTATTTTGGTGCAATATTTTCTGATTAGACATGTAATGCTCCAAATGTGCCTAAAATATCCTCATTAATTATTAGAATATGCATAAAATTAAATTTTGGGTTCAGATTGGCAATATTAGAATATACTTGACATCTTCCACCTGAGGGGTGACCTGGGGCCCCCCACCCCCCGAAAATTGAAATTTTTAATGTGGCCCTCGAGTATGCCAGCCTAATACAAATTCATTCTCTGATATAAACTGAGTTTCCTGTAAAAATTTCAGCCAGATTGACCAACTTTAAGGGGTGGTTTGGGCTGATCTGGCATTTTACCTATCCCTCGCCAACTACACTCCCTGAACCTGTACTTTGGGCTACATATGTATTTATGAAGGAACACACTACTAAAATGCATTTCAGGGGCGACTCCTGTGTGATTCAATATGGTTTTCAACCTTGAATCTACCTTAATTGAGAATATATCAGCATTTCCTGATACAGCCATCTGAGGCTGTATTTTCGCATTCCTGGATCACATATAACACATATGACACCACTGGTATACCAGATGTAATCCTAAAACCTATGCAGTCAGATTTAGTATGTGGCAAGTGATTTTTAGGCCAAATTTCAGACTTATAGACCAATATTTGGTACTGGTTTGGGCTGATTTACATCTATTTTTGGCTATATTTAGAACACTATTTTGGTGTAATATTTTCTGATTAGACATGTAATGCTCCAAATGTGCCTAAAATATCCTCATTAATTATTAGAATATGCATAAAATTAAATTTTGGCTTCAGATTGGCAATATTAGAATATACTTGACATCTTCCACCTGAGGGGTGACCTGGGGCCCCCCAACACCCCGGAAATTGAAATTTTTAATGTGGCCCTCGAGTATGCCAGCCTAATACAAATTCATTCTCTGATATAAACTGAGTTTCCTGTAAAAATTTCAGCCAGATTTACCAACTTTAAGGGGTGGTTTGGGCTGATCTGGCATTTTACCTATCCCTCGCCAACTACACTCCCTGAACCTGTACTTTGGGCTACATATGTATTTATGAAGGAACACACTACTAAAATTCATTTCAGGGGCGACTCCTGTGTGATTCAATATGGTTTTCAACCTTGAATCTACCTTAATTGAGAATATATCAGCATTTCCTGATACAGCCATCTGAGGCTGTATTTTCGCCTTCCTGGATCACATGTGACACATATGACACCACTGGTATACCAGATGTAATCCTAAAACCTATGCAGTCAGATTTAGTATGTGGCAAGTGATTTTTAGGCCAAATTTCAGACTTATAGACCAATATTTGGTACTGGTTTGGGCTGATTTACATCTATTTTTGGCTATATTTAGAACACTATTTTGGTGCAATATTTTCTGATTAGACATGTAATGCTCCAAATGTGCCTAAAATATCCTCATTAATTATTAGAATATGCATAAAATTAAATTTTGGCTTCAGATTGGCAATATTAGAATATACTTGACATCTTCCACCTGAGGGGTGACCTGGGGCCCCCCACCCCCCGAAAATTGAAATTTTTAATGTGGCCCTCGAGTATGCCAGCCTAATACAAATTCATTCTCTGATATAAACTGAGTTTCCTGTAAAAATTTCAGCCAGATTGACCAACTTTAAGGGGTGGTTTGGGCTGATCTGGCATTTTACCTATCCCTCGCCAACTACACTCCCTGAACCTGTACTTTGGGCTACATATGTATTTATGAAGGAACACACTACTAAAATTCATTTCAGGGGCGACTCCTGTGTGATTCAATATGGTTTTCAACCTTGAATCTACCTTAATTGAGAATATATCAGCATTTCCTGATACAGCCATCTGAGGCTGTATTTTCGCCTTCCTGGATCACATATAACACATATGACACCACTGGTATACCAGATGTAATCCTAAAACCTATGCAGTCAGATTTAGTATGTGGCAAGTGATTTTTAGGCCAAATTTCAGACTTATAGACCAATATTTGGTACTGGTTTGGGCTGATTTACATCTATTTTTGGCTATATTTAGAACACTATTTTGGTGCAATATTTTCTGATTAGACATGTAATGCTCCAAATGTGCCTAAAATATCCTCATTAATTATTAGAATATGCATAAAATTAAATTTTGGCTTCAGATTGGCAATATTAGAATATACTTGACATCTTCCACCTGAGGGGTGACCTGGGGCCCCCCACCCCCCGAAAATTGAAATTTTTAATGTGGCCCTCGAGTATGCCAGCCTAATACAAATTCATTCTCTGATATAAACTGAGTTTCCTGTAAAAATTTCAGCCAGATTGACCAACTTTAAGGGGTGGTTTGGGCTGATCTGGCATTTTACCTATCCCTCGCCAACTACACTCCCTGAACCTGTACTTTGGGCTACATATGTATTTATGAAGGAACACACTACTAAAATTCATTTCAGGGGCGACTCCTGTGTGATTCAATATGGTTTTCAACCTTGAATCTACCTTAATTGAGAATATATCAGCATTTCCTGATACAGCCATCTGAGGCTGTATTTTCGCCTTCCTGGATCACATATAACACATATGACACCACTGGTATACCAGATGTAATCCTAAAACCTATGCAGTCAGATTTAGTATGTGGCAAGTGATTTTTAGGCCAAATTTCAGACTTATAGACCAATATTTGGTACTGGTTTGGGCTGCTTTACATCTATTTTTGGCTATATTTAGAACACTATTTTGGTGCAATATTTTCTGATTAGACATGTAATGCTCCAAATGTGCCTAAAATATCCTCATTAATTATTAGAATATGCATAAAATTAAATTTTGGCTTAGATTGGCAATATTAGAATATACTTGACATCTTCCACCTGAGGGGTGACCTGGGGCCCCCCACCCCCCGAAAATTGAAATTTTTAATGTGGCCCTCGAGTATGCCAGCCTAATACAAATTCATTCTATGATATAAACTGAGATTCCTGTAAAAATTTCAGCCAGATTGACCAACTTTAAGGGGTGGTTTGGGCTGATCTTGCATTTTACCTATCCATCGCCAACTACACTCCCTGAACCTGTACTTTGGGCTACATATGTATTTATGAAGGAACACACTACTAAAATTCATTTCAGGGGCGACTCCTGTGTGATTTAATATGGTTTTCAACCTTGAATCTACCTTAATTGAGAATATATCAGCATTTCCTGATACAGCCATCTGAGGCTGTATTTTCGCCTTCCTGGATCACATATGACACATATGACACCACTGGTATACCAGATGTAATCCTAAAACCTATGCAGTCAGATTTAGTATGTGGCAAGTGATTTTTAGGCCAAATTTCAGACTTATAGACCAATATTTGGTACTGGTTTGGGCTGATTTACATCTATTTTTGGCTATATTTAGAACACTATTTTGGTGCAATATTTTCTGATTAGACATGTAATGCTCCAAATGTGCCTAAAATATCCTCAATAATTATTAGAATATGCACAAAATTAAATTTTGGCTTCAGATTGGTAATATTATAATATACTTGACATCTTCCACCTGAGGAGTGACCTGGGGCCCCCCACACCCCGGAAATTGAAATTTTTAATGTGGCCCTCGAGTATGCCAGCCTAATACAAATTCATTCTCTGATATAAACTGAGTTTCCTGTAAAAATTTCAGCCAGATTGACCAACTTTAAGGGGTGGTTTGGGCTGATCTGGCATTTTACCTATCCATCGCCAACTACACTCCCTGAACCTGTACTTTGGGCTACATATGTATTTATGAAGGAACACACTACTAAAATTCATTTCAGGGGCGACTCCTGTGTGATTCAATATGGTTTTCAACCTTGAATCTACCTTAATTGAGAATATATCAGCATTTCCTGATACAGCCATCTGAGGCTGTATTCTCGCCTTCCTGGATCACATATAACACATATGACACCACTGGTATACCAGATGTAATCCTAAAACCTATGCAGTCAGATTTAGTATGTGGCAAGTGATTTTTAGGCCAAATTTCAGACTTATAGACCAATATTTGGTACTGGTTTGGGCTGATTTACATCTATTTTTGGCTATATTTAGAACACTATTTTGGTGCAATATTTTCTGATTAGACATGTAATGCTCCAAATGTGCCTAAAATATCCTCATTAATTATTAGAATATGCATAAAATTAAATTTTGGCTTCAGATTGGCAATATTAGAATATACTTGACATCTTCCACCTGAGGGGTGACCTGGGGCCCCCCACCCCCCGAAAATTGAAATTTTTAATGTGGCCCTCGAGTATGCCAGCCTAATACAAATTCATTCTATGATATAAACTGAGATTCCTGTAAAAATTTCAGCCAGATTGACCAACTTTAAGGGGTGGTTTGGGATGATCTTGCATTTTACCTATCCATCGCCAACTACACTCCCTGAACCTGTACTTTGGGCTACATATGTATTTATGAAGGAACACACTACTAAAATTCATTTCAGGGGCGACTCCTGTGTGATTTAATATGGTTTTCAACCTTGAATCTACCTTAATTGAGAATATATCAGCATTTCCTGATACAGCCATCTGAGGCTGTATTTTCGCCTTCCTGGATCACATATGACACATATGACACCACTGGTATACCAGATGTAATCCTAAAACCTATGCAGTCAGATTTAGTATGTGGCAAGTGATTTTTAGGCCAAATTTCAGACTTATAGACCAATATTTGGTACTGGTTTGGGCTGATTTACATCTATTTTTGGCTATATTTAGAACACTATTTTGGTGCAATATTTTCTGATTAGACATGTAATGCTCCAAATGTGCCTAAAATATCCTCAATAATTATTAGAATATGCACAAAATTAAATTTTGGCTTCAGATTGGCAATATTATAATATACTTGACATCTTCCACCTGAGGAGTGACCTGGGGCCCCCCACACCCCGGAAATTGAAATTTTTAATGTGGCCCTCGAGTATGCCAGCCTAATACAAATTCATTCTCTGATATAAACTGAGTTTCCTGTAAAAATTTCAGCCAGATTGACCAACTTTAAGGGGTGGTTTGGGCTGATCTGGCATTTTACCTATCCCTCGCCAACTACACTCCCTGAACCTGTACTTTGGGCTACATATGTATTTATGAAGGAACACACTACTAAAATTCATTTCAGGGGCGACTCCTGTGTGATTCAATATGGTTTTCAACCTTGAATCTACCTTAATTGAGAATATATCAGCATTTCCTGATACAGCCATCTGAGGCTGTATTTTCGCCTTCCTGGATCACATATAACACATATGACACCACTGGTATACCAGATGTAATCCTAAAACCTATGCAGTCAGATTTAGTATGTGGCAAGTGATTTTTAGGCCAAATTTCAGACTTATAGACCAATATTTGGTACTGGTTTGGGCTGATTTACATCTATTTTTGGCTATATTTAGAACACTATTTTGGTGCAATATTTTCTGATTAGACATGTAATGCTCCAAATGTGCCTAAAATATCCTCATTAATTATTAGAATATGCATAAAATTAAATTTTGGCTTCAGATTGGCAATATTAGAATATACTTGACATCTTCCACCTGAGGGGTGACCTGGGGCCCCCCACCCCCCGAAAATTGAAATTTTTAATGTGGCCCTCGAGTATGCCAGCCTAATACAAATTCATTCTATGATATAAACTGAGATTCCTGTAAAAATTTCAGCCAGATTGACCAACTTTAAGGGGTGGTTTGGGCTGATCTTGCATTTTACCTATCCATCGCCAACTACACTCCCTGAACCTGTACTTTGGGCTACATATGTATTTATGAAGGAACACACTACTAAAATTCATTTCAGGGGCGACTCCTGTGTGATTTAATATGGTTTTCAACCTTGAATCTACCTTAATTGAGAATATATCAGCATTTCCTGATACAGCCATCTGAGGCTGTATTTTCGCCTTCCTGGATCACATATGACACATATGACACCACTGGTATACCAGATGTAATCCTAAAACCTATGCAGTCAGATTTAGTATGTGGCAAGTGATTTTTAGGCCAAATTTCAGACTTATAGACCAATATTTGGTACTGGTTTGGGCTGATTTACATCTATTTTTGGCTATATTTAGAACACTATTTTGGTGCAATATTTTCTGATTAGACATGTAATGCTCCAAATGTGCCTAAAATATCCTCATTAATTATTAGAATATGCATAAAATTAAATTTTGGCTTCAGATTGGCAATATTAGAATATACTTGACATCTTCCACCTGAGGGGTGACCTGGGGCCCCCCACCCCCCGAAAATTGAAATTTTTAATGTGGCCCTCGAGTATGCCAGCCTAATACAAATTCATTCTCTGATATAAACTGAGTTTCCTGTAAAAATTTCAGCCAGATTGACCAACTTTAAGGGGTGGTTTGGGCTGATCTGGCATTTTACCTATCCATCGCCAACTACACTCCCTGAACCTGTACTTTGGGCTACATATGTATTTATGAAGGAACACACTACTAAAATTCATTTCAGGGGCGACTCCTGTGTGATTTAATATGGTTTTCAACCTTGAATCTACCTTAATTGAGAATATATCAGCATTTCCTGATACAGCCATCTGAGGCTGTATTTTCGCCTTCCTGGATCACATATGACACATATGACACCACTGGTATACCAGATGTAATCCTAAAACCTATGCAGTCAGATTTAGTATGTGGCAAGTGATTTTTAGGCCAAATTTCAGACTTATAGACCAATATTTGGTACTGGTTTGGGCTGATTTACATCTATTTTTGGCTATATTTAGAACACTATTTTGGTGCAATATTTTCTGATTAGACATGTAATGCTCCAAATGTGCCTAAAATATCCTCATTAATTATTAGAATATGCATAAAATTAAATTTTGGCTTCAGATTGGCAATATTAGAATATACTTGACATCTTCCACCTGAGGGGTGACCTGGGGCCCCCCACCCCCCGAAAATTGAAATTTTTAATGTGGCCCTCGAGTATGCCAGCCTAATACAAATTCATTCTATGATATAAACTGAGATTCCTGTACAAATTTCAGCCAGATTGACCAACTTTAAGGGGTGGTTTGGGCTGATCTTGCATTTTACCTATCCATCGCCAACTACACTCCCTGAACCTGTACTTTGGGCTACATATGTATTTATGAAGGAACACACTACTAAAATTCATTTCAGGGGCGACTCCTGTGTGATTTAATATGGTTTTCAACCTTGAATCTACCTTAATTGAGAATATATCAGCATTTCCTGATACAGCCATCTGAGGCTGTATTTTCGCCTTCCTGGATCACATATGACACATATGACACCACTGGTATACCAGATGTAATCCTAAAACCTATGCAGTCAGATTTAGTATGTGGCAAGTGATTTTTAGGCCAAATTTCAGACTTATAGACCAATATTTGGTACTGGTTTGGGCTGATTTACATCTATTTTTGGCTATATTTAGAACACTATTTTGGTGTAATATTTTCTGATTAGACATGTAATGCTCCAGATGTGCCTAAAATATCCTCATTAATTATTAGAATATGCACAAAATTAAATTTTGGCTTCAGATTGGCAATATTATAATATACTTGACATCTTCCACCTGAGGAGTGACCTGGGGCCCCCCACACCCCGGAAATTGAAATTTTTAATGTGGCCCTCGAGTATGCCAGCCTAATACAAATTCATTCTCTGATATAAACTGAGTTTCCTGTAAAAATTTCAGCCAGATTGACCAACTTTAAGGGGTGGTTTGGGCTGATCTGGCATTTTACCTATCCATCGCCAACTACACTCCCTGAACCTGTACTTTGGGCTACATATGTATTTATGAAGGAACACACTACTAAAATGCATTTCAGGGGCGACTCCTGTGTGATTCAATATGGTTTTCAACCTTGAATCTACCTTAATTGAGAATATATCAGCATTTCCTGATACAGCCATCTGAGGCTGTATTTTCGCCTTCCTGGATCACATATAACACATATGACACCACTGGTATACCAGATGTAATCCTAAAACCTATGCAGTCAGATTTAGTATGTGGCAAGTGATTTTTAGGCCAAATTTCAGACTTATAGACCAATATTTGGTACTGGTTTGGGCTGATTTACATCTATTTTTGGCTATATTTAGAACACTATTTTGGTGCAATTTTTTCTGATTAGACATGTAATGCTCCAAATGTGCCTAAAATATCCTCATTAATTATTAGAATATGCATAAAATTAAATTTTGGCTTCAGATTGGCAATATTAGAATATACTTGACATCTTCCACCTGAGGGGTGACCTGGGGCCCCCCACCCCCCGAAAATTGAAATTTTTAATGTGGCCCTCGAGTATGCCAGCCTAATACAAATTCATTCTCTGATATAAACTGAGTTTCCTGTAAAAATTTCAGCCAGATTGACCAACTTTAAGGGGTGGTTTGGGCTGATCTGGCATTTTACCTATCCCTCGCCAACTACACTCCCTGAACCTCTACTTTGGGCTACATATGTATTTATGAAGGAACACACTACTAAAATTCATTTCAGGGGCGACTCCTGTGTGATTTAATATGGTTTTCAACCTTGAATCTACCTTAATTGAGAATATATCAGCATTTCCTGATACAGCCATCTGAGGCTGTATTTTCGCCTTCCTGGATCACATATGACACATATGACACCACTGGTATACCAGATGTAATCCTAAAACCTATGCAGTCAGATTTAGTATGTGGCAAGTGATTTTTAGGCCAAATTTCAGACTTATAGACCAATATTTGGTACTGGTTTGGGCTGATTTACATCTATTTTTGGCTATATTTAGAACACTATTTTGGTGCAATATTTTCTGATTAGACATGTAATGCTCCAAATGTGCCTAAAATATCCTCAATAATTATTAGAATATGCACAAAATTAAATTTTGGCTTCAGATTGGCAATATTATAATATACTTGACATCTTCCACCTGAGGAGTGACCTGGGGCCCCCCACACCCCGGAAATTGAAATTTTTAATGTGGCCCTCGAGTATGCCAGCCTAATACAAATTCATTCTCTGATATAAACTGAGTTTCCTGTAAAAATTTCAGCCAGATTGACCAACTTTAAGGGGTGGTTTGGGCTGATCTGGCATTTTACCTATCCCTCGCCAACTACACTCCCTGAACCTGTACTTTGGGCTACATATGTATTTATGAAGGAACACACTACTAAAATTCATTTCAGGGGCGACTCCTGTGTGATTCAATATGGTTTTCAACCTTGAATCTACCTTAATTGAGAATATATCAGCATTTCCTGATACAGCCATCTGAGGCTGTATTTTCGCCTTCCTGGATCACATATAACACATATGACACCACTGGTATACCAGATGTAATCCTAAAACCTATGCAGTCAGATTTAGTATGTGGCAAGTGATTTTTAGGCCAAATTTCAGACTTATAGACCAATATTTGGTACTGGTTTGGGCTGATTTACATCTATTTTTGGCTATATTTAGAACACTATTTTGGTGCAATATTTTCTGATTAGACATGTAATGCTCCAAATGTGCCTAAAATATCCTCGTTAATTATTAGAATATGCATAAAATTAAATTTTGGCTTCAGATTGGCAATATTAGAATATACTTGACATCTTCCACCTGAGGGGTGACCTGGGGCCCCCCACCCCCCGAAAATTGAAATTTTTAATGTGGCCCTCGAGTATGCCAGCCTAATACAAATTCATTCTATGATATAAACTGAGATTCCTGTAAAAATTTCAGCCAGATTGACCAACTTTAAGGGGTGGTTTGGGCTGATCTTGCATTTTACCTATCCATCGCCAACTACACTCCCTGAACCTGTACTTTGGGCTACATATGTATTTATGAAGGAACACACTACTAAAATTCATTTCAGGGGCGACTCCTGTGTGATTTAATATGGTTTTCAACCTTGAATCTACCTTAATTGAGAATATATCAGCATTTCCTGATACAGCCATCTGAGGCTGTATTTTCGCCTTCCTGGATCACATATGACACATATGACACCACTGGTATACCAGATGTAATCCTAAAACCTATGCAGTCAGATTTAGTATGTGGCAAGTGATTTTTAGGCCAAATTTCAGACTTATAGACCAATATTTGGTACTGGTTTGGGCTGATTTACATCTATTTTTGGCTATATTTAGAACACTATTTTGGTGCAATATTTTCTGATTAGACATGTAATGCTCCAAATGTGCCTAAAATATCCTCATTAATTATTAGAATATGCATAAAATTAAATTTTGGCTTCAGATTGGCAATATTAGAATATACTTGACATCTTCCACCTGAGGGGTGACCTGGGGCCCCCCACCCCCCGAAAATTGAAATTTTTAATGTGGCCCTCGAGTATGCCAGCCTAATACAAATTCATTCTCTGATATAAACTGAGTTTCCTGTAAAAATTTCAGCCAGATTGACCAACTTTAAGGGGTGGTTTGGGCTGATCTGGCATTTTACCTATCCCTCGCCAACTACACTCCCTGAACCTGTACTTTGGGCTACATATGTATTTATGAAGGAACACACTACTAAAATTCATTTCAGGGGCGACTCCTGTGTGATTCAATATGGTTTTCAACCTTGAATCTACCTTAATTGAGAATATATCAGCATTTCCTGATACAGCCATCTGAGGCTGTATTTTCGCCTTCCTGGATCACATATAACACATATGACACCACTGGTATACCAGATGTAATCCTAAAACCTATGCAGTCAGATTTAGTATGTGGCAAGTGATTTTTAGGCCAAATTTCAGACTTATAGACCAATATTTGGTACTGGTTTGGGCTGATTTACATCTATTTTTGGCTATATTTAGAACACTATTTTGGTGCAATATTTTCTGATTAGACATGTAATGCTCCAAATGTGCCTAAAATATCCTCAATAATTATTAGAATATGCACAAAATTAAATTTTGGCTTCAGATTGGCAATATTATAATATACTTGACATCTTCCACCTGAGGAGTGACCTGGGGCCCCCCACACCCCGGAAATTGAAATTTTTAATGTGGCCCTCGAGTATGCCAGCCTAATACAAATTCATTCTCTGATATAAACTGAGTTTCCTGTAAAAATTTCAGCCAGATTGACCAACTTTAAGGGGTGGTTTGGGCTGATCTGGCATTTTACCTATCCCTCGCCAACTACACTCCCTGAACCTGTACTTTGGGCTACATATGTATTTATGAAGGAACACACTACTAAAATTCATTTCAGGGGCGACTCCTGTGTGATTCAATATGGTTTTCAACCTTGAATCTACCTTAATTGAGAATATATCAGCATTTCCTGATACAGCCATCTGAGGCTGTATTTTCGCCTTCCTGGATCACATATAACACATATGACACCACTGGTATACCAGATGTAATCCTAAAACCTATGCAGTCAGATTTAGTATGTGGCAAGTGATTTTTAGGCCAAATTTCAGACTTATAGACCAATATTTGGTACTGGTTTGGGCTGATTTACATCTATTTTTGGCTATATTTAGAACACTATTTTGGTGCAATATTTTCTGATTAGACATGTAATGCTCCAAATGTGCCTAAAATATCCTCGTTAATTATTAGAATATGCATAAAATTAAATTTTGGCTTCAGATTGGCAATATTAGAATATACTTGACATCTTCCACCTGAGGGGTGACCTGGGGCCCCCCACCCCCCGAAAATTGAAATTTTTAATGTGGCCCTCGAGTATGCCAGCCTAATACAAATTCATTCTATGATATAAACTGAGATTCCTGTAAAAATTTCAGCCAGATTGACCAACTTTAAGGGGTGGTTTGGGCTGATCTTGCATTTTACCTATCCATCGCCAACTACACTCCCTGAACCTGTACTTTGGGCTACATATGTATTTATGAAGGAACACACTACTAAAATTCATTTCAGGGGCGACTCCTGTGTGATTTAATATGGTTTTCAACCTTGAATCTACCTTAATTGAGAATATATCAGCATTTCCTGATACAGCCATCTGAGGCTGTATTTTCGCCTTCCTGGATCACATATGACACATATGACACCACTGGTATACCAGATGTAATCCTAAAACCTATGCAGTCAGATTTAGTATGTGGCAAGTGATTTTTAGGCCAAATTTCAGACTTATAGACCAATATTTGGTACTGGTTTGGGCTGATTTACATCTATTTTTGGCTATATTTAGAACACTATTTTGGTGCAATATTTTCTGATTAGACATGTAATGCTCCAAATGTGCCTAAAATATCCTCATTAATTATTAGAATATGCATAAAATTAAATTTTGGCTTCAGATTGGCAATATTAGAATATACTTGACATCTTCCACCTGAGGGGTGACCTGGGGCCCCCCACCCCCCGAAAATTGAAATTTTTAATGTGGCCCTCGAGTATGCCAGCCTAATACAAATTCATTCTCTGATATAAACTGAGTTTCCTGTAAAAATTTCAGCCAGATTGACCAACTTTAAGGGGTGGTTTGGGCTGATCTGGCATTTTACCTATCCCTCGCCAACTACACTCCCTGAACCTGTACTTTGGGCTACATATGTATTTATGAAGGAACACACTACTAAAATTCATTTCAGGGGCGACTCCTGTGTGATTCAATATGGTTTTCAACCTTGAATCTACCTTAATTGAGAATATATCAGCATTTCCTGATACAGCCATCTGAGGCTGTATTTTCGCCTTCCTGGATCACATATAACACATATGACACCACTGGTATACCAGATGTAATCCTAAAACCTATGCAGTCAGATTTAGTATGTGGCAAGTGATTTTTAGGCCAAATTTCAGACTTATAGACCAATATTTGGTACTGGTTTGGGCTGATTTACATCTATTTTTGGCTATATTTAGAACACTATTTTGGTGCAATATTTTCTGATTAGACATGTAATGCTCCAAATGTGCCTAAAATATCCTCATTAATTATTAGAATATGCATAAAATTAAATTTTGGCTTCAGATTGGCAATATTAGAATATACTTGACATCTTCCACCTGAGGGGTGACCTGGGGCCCCCCACCCCCCGAAAATTGAAATTTTTAATGTGGCCCTCGAGTATGCCAGCCTAATACAAATTCATTCTATGATATAAACTGAGATTCCTGTAAAAATTTCAGCCAGATTGACCAACTTTAAGGGGTGGTTTGGGCTGATCTTGCATTTTACCTATCCATCGCCAACTACACTCCCTGAACCTGTACTTTGGGCTACATATGTATTTATGAAGGAACACACTACTAAAATTCATTTCAGGGGCGACTCCTGTGTGATTTAATATGGTTTTCAACCTTGAATCTACCTTAATTGAGAATATATCAGCATTTCCTGATACAGCCATCTGAGGCTGTATTTTCGCCTTCCTGGATCACATATGACACATATGACACCACTGGTATACCAGATGTAATCCTAAAACCTATGCAGTCAGATTTAGTATGTGGCAAGTGATTTTTAGGCCAAATTTCAGACTTATAGACCAATATTTGGTACTGGTTTGGGCTGATTTACATCTATTTTTGGCTATATTTAGAACACTATTTTGGTGCAATATTTTCTGATTAGACATGTAATGCTCCAAATGTGCCTAAAATATCCTCAATAATTATTAGAATATGCACAAAATTAAATTTTGGCTTCAGATTGGCAATATTATAATATACTTGACATCTTCCACCTGAGGAGTGACCTGGGGCCCCCCACACCCCGGAAATTGAAATTTTTAATGTGGCCCTCGAGTATGCCAGCCTAATACAAATTCATTCTCTGATATAAACTGAGTTTCCTGTAAAAATTTCAGCCAGATTGACCAACTTTAAGGGGTGGTTTGGGCTGATCTGGCATTTTACCTATCCCTCGCCAACTACACTCCCTGAACCTGTACTTTGGGCTACATATGTATTTATGAAGGAACACACTACTAAAATTCATTTCAGGGGCGACTCCTGTGTGATTCAATATGGTTTTCAACCTTGAATCTACCTTAATTGAGAATATATCAGCATTTCCTGATACAGCCATCTGAGGCTGTATTTTCGCCTTCCTGGATCACATATAACACATATGACACCACTGGTATACCAGATGTAATCCTAAAACCTATGCAGTCAGATTTAGTATGTGGCAAGTGATTTTTAGGCCAAATTTCAGACTTATAGACCAATATTTGGTACTGGTTTGGGCTGATTTACATCTATTTTTGGCTATATTTAGAACACTATTTTGGTGCAATATTTTCTGATTAGACATGTAATGCTCCAAATGTGCCTAAAATATCCTCATTAATTATTAGAATATGCATAAAATTAAATTTTGGCTTCAGATTGGCAATATTAGAATATACTTGACATCTTCCACCTGAGGGGTGACCTGGGGCCCCCCACCCCCCGAAAATTGAAATTTTTAATGTGGCCCTCGAGTATGCCAGCCTAATACAAATTCATTCTATGATATAAACTGAGATTCCTGTAAAAATTTCAGCCAGATTGACCAACTTTAAGGGGTGGTTTGGGCTGATCTTGCATTTTACCTATCCATCGCCAACTACACTCCCTGAACCTGTACTTTGGGCTACATATGTATTTATGAAGGAACACACTACTAAAATTCATTTCAGGGGCGACTCCTGTGTGATTTAATATGGTTTTCAACCTTGAATCTACCTTAATTGAGAATATATCAGCATTTCCTGATACAGCCATCTGAGGCTGTATTTTCGCCTTCCTGGATCACATATGACACATATGACACCACTGGTATACCAGATGTAATCCTAAAACCTATGCAGTCAGATTTAGTATGTGGCAAGTGATTTTTAGGCCAAATTTCAGACTTATAGACCAATATTTGGTACTGGTTTGGGCTGATTTACATCTATTTTTGGCTATATTTAGAACACTATTTTGGTGCAATATTTTCTGATTAGACATGTAATGCTCCAAATGTGCCTAAAATATCCTCATTAATTATTAGAATATGCATAAAATTAAATTTTGGCTTCAGATTGGCAATATTAGAATATACTTGACATCTTCCACCTGAGGGGTGACCTGGGGCCCCCCACCCCCCGAAAATTGAAATTTTTAATGTGGCCCTCGAGTATGCCAGCCTAATACAAATTCATTCTCTGATATAAACTGAGTTTCCTGTAAAAATTTCAGCCAGATTGACCAACTTTAAGGGGTGGTTTGGGCTGATCTGGCATTTTACCTATCCATCGCAAACTACACTCCCTGAACCTGTACTTTGGGCTACATATGTATTTATGAAGGAACACACTACTAAAATTCATTTCAGGGGCGACTCCTGTGTGATTTAATATGGTTTTCAACCTTGAATCTACCTTAATTGAGAATATATCAGCATTTCCTGATACAGCCATCTGAGGCTGTATTTTCGCCTTCCTGGATCACATATGACACATATGACACCACTGGTATACCAGATGTAATCCTAAAACCTATGCAGTCAGATTTAGTATGTGGCAAGTGATTTTTAGGCCAAATTTCAGACTTATAGACCAATATTTGGTACTGGTTTGGGCTGATTTACATCTATTTTTGGCTATATTTAGAACACTATTTTGGTGCAATATTTTCTGATTAGACATGTAATGCTCCAAATGTGCCTAAAATATCCTCATTAATTATTAGAATATGCATAAAATTAAATTTTGGCTTCAGATTGGCAATATTAGAATATACTTGACATCTTCCACCTGAGGGGTGACCTGGGGCCCCCCACCCCCCGAAAATTGAAATTTTTAATGTGGCCCTCGAGTATGCCAGCCTAATACAAATTCATTCTATGATATAAACTGAGATTCCTGTAAAAATTTCAGCCAGATTGACCAACTTTAAGGGGTGGTTTGGGCTGATCTTGCATTTTACCTATCCATCGCCAACTACACTCCCTGAACCTGTACTTTGGGCTACATATGTATTTATGAAGGAACACACTACTAAAATTCATTTCAGGGGCGACTCCTGTGTGATTTAATATGGTTTTCAACCTTGAATCTACCTTAATTGAGAATATATCAGCATTTCCTGATACAGCCATCTGAGGCTGTATTTTCGCCTTCCTGGATCACATATGACACATATGACACCACTGGTATACCAGATGTAATCCTAAAACCTATGCAGTCAGATTTAGTATGTGGCAAGTGATTTTTAGGCCAAATTTCAGACTTATAGACCAATATTTGGTACTGGTTTGGGCTGATTTACATCTATTTTTGGCTATATTTAGAACACTATTTTGGTGTAATATTTTCTGATTAGACATGTAATGCTCCAGATGTGCCTAAAATATCCTCATTAATTATTAGAATATGCACAAAATTAAATTTTGGCTTCAGATTGGCAATATTATAATATACTTGACATCTTCCACCTGAGGAGTGACCTGGGGCCCCCCACACCCCGGAAATTGAAATTTTTAATGTGGCCCTCGAGTATGCCAGCCTAATACAAATTCACTCTCTGATATAAACTGAGTTTCCTGTAAAAATTTCAGCCAGATTGACCAACTTTAAGGGGTGGTTTGGGCTGATCTGGCATTTTACCTATCCCTCGCCAACTACACTCCCTGAACCTGTACTTTGGGCTACATATGTATTTATGAAGGAACACACTACTAAAATGCATTTCAGGGGCGACTCCTGTGTGATTCAATATGGTTTTCAACCTTGAATCTACCTTAATTGAGAATATATCAGCATTTCCTGATACAGCCATCTGAGGCTGTATTTTCGCCTTCCTGGATCACATATAACACATATGACACCACTGGTATACCAGATGTAATCCTAAAACCTATGCAGTCAGATTTAGTATGTGGCAAGTGATTTTTAGGCCAAATTTCAGACTTATAGACCAATATTTGGTACTGGTTTGGGCTGATTTACATCTATTTTTGGCTATATTTAGAACACTATTTTGGTGTAATATTTTCTGATTAGACATGTAATGCTCCAGATGTGCCTAAAATATCCTCATTAATTATTAGAATATGCACAAAATTAAATTTTGGCTTCAGATTGGCAATATTATAATATACTTGACATCTTCCACCTGAGGAGTGACCTGGGGCCCCCCACACCCCGGAAATTGAAATTTTTAATGTGGCCCTCGAGTATGCCAGCCTAATACAAATTCATTCTCTGATATAAACTGAGTTTCCTGTAAAAATTTCAGCCAGATTGACCAACTTTAAGGGGTGGTTTGGGCTGATCTGGCATTTTACCTATCCATCGCCAACTACACTCCCTGAACCTGTACTTTGGGCTACATATGTATTTATGAAGGAACACACTACTAAAATGCATTTCAGGGGCGACTCCTGTGTGATTCAATATGGTTTTCAACCTTGAATCTACCTTAATTGAGAATATATCAGCATTTCCTGATACAGCCATCTGAGGCTGTATTTTCGCCTTCCTGGATCACATATAACACATATGACACCACTGGTATACCAGATGTAATCCTAAAACCTATGCAGTCAGATTTAGTATGTGGCAAGTGATTTTTAGGCCAAATTTCAGACTTATAGACCAATATTTGGTACTGGTTTGGGCTGATTTACATCTATTTTTGGCTATATTTAGAACACTATTTTGGTGCAATATTTTCTGATTAGACATGTAATGCTCCAAATGTGCCTAAAATATCCTCATTAATTATTAGAATATGCATAAAATTAAATTTTGGCTTCAGATTGGCAATATTAGAATATACTTGACATCTTCCACCTGAGGGGTGACCTGGGGCCCCCCACCCCCCGAAAATTGAAATTTTTAATGTGGCCCTCGAGTATGCCAGCCTAATACAAATTCATTCTCTGATATAAACTGAGTTTCCTGTAAAAATTTCAGCCAGATTGACCAACTTTAAGGGGTGGTTTGGGCTGATCTGGCATTTTACCTATCCCTCGCCAACTACACTCCCTGAACCTGTACTTTGGGCTACATATGTATTTATGAAGGAACACACTACTAAAATTCATTTCAGGGGCGACTCCTGTGTGATTCAATATGGTTTTCAACCTTGAATCTACCTTAATTGAGAATATATCAGCATTTCCTGATACAGCCATCTGAGGCTGTATTTTCGCCTTCCTGGATCACATATAACACATATGACACCACTGGTATACCAGATGTAATCCTAAAACCTATGCAGTCAGATTTAGTATGTGGCAAGTGATTTTTAGGCCAAATTTCAGACTTATAGACCAATATTTGGTACTGGTTTGGGCTGATTTACATCTATTTTTGGCTATATTTAGAACACTATTTTGGTGCAATATTTTCTGATTAGACATGTAATGCTCCAAATGTGCCTAAAATATCCTCATTAATTATTAGAATATGCATAAAATTAAATTTTGGCTTCAGATTGGCAATATTAGAATATACTTGACATCTTCCACCTGAGGGGTGACCTGGGGCCCCCCACCCCCCGAAAATTGAAATTTTTAATGTGGCCCTCGAGTATGCCAGCCTAATACAAATTCATTCTATGATATAAACTGAGATTCCTGTAAAAATTTCAGCCAGATTGACCAACTTTAAGGGGTGGTTTGGGCTGATCTTGCATTTTACCTATCCATCGCCAACTACACTCCCTGAACCTGTACTTTGGGCTACATATGTATTTATGAAGGAACACACTACTAAAATTCATTTCAGGGGCGACTCCTGTGTGATTTAATATGGTTTTCAACCTTGAATCTACCTTAATTGAGAATATATCAGCATTTCCTTATACAGCCATCTGAGGCTGTATTTTCGCCTTCCTGGATCACATATGACACATATGACACCACTGGTATACCAGATGTAATCCTAAAACCTATGCAGTCAGATTTAGTATGTGGCAAGTGATTTTTAGGCCAAATTTCAGACTTATAGACCAATATTTGGTACTGGTTTGGGCTGATTTACATCTATTTTTGGCTATATTTAGAACACTATTTTGGTGCAATATTTTCTGATTAGACATGTAATGCTCCAAATGTGCCTAAAATATCCTCAATAATTATTAGAATATGCACAAAATTAAATTTTGGCTTCAGATTGGCAATATTATAATATACTTGACATCTTCCACCTGAGGAGTGACCTGGGGCCCCCCACACCCCGGAAATTGAAATGTTTAATGTGGCCCTCGAGTATGCCAGCCTAATACAAATTCATTCTCTGATATAAACTGAGTTTCCTGTAAAAATTTCAGCCAGATTGATCAACTTTAAGGGGTGGTTTGGGCTGATCTGGCATTTTACCTATCCATCGCCAACTACACTCCCTGAACCTGTACTTTGGGCTACATATGTATTTATGAAGGAACACACTACTAAAATGCATTTCAGGGGCGACTCCTGTGTGATTCAATATGGTTTTCAACCTTGAATCTACCTTAATTGAGAATATATCAGCATTTCCTGATACAGCCATCTGAGGCTGTATTTTCGCCTTCCTGGATCACATATAACACATATGACACCACTGGTATACCAGATGTAATCCTAAAACCTATGCAGTCAGATTTAGTATGTGGCAAGTGATTTTTAGGCCAAATTTCAGACTTATAGACCAATATTTGGTACTGGTTTGGGCTGATTTACATCTATTTTTGGCTATATTTAGAACACTATTTTGGTGCAATATTTTCTGATTAGACATGTAATGCTCCAAATGTGCCTAAAATATCCTCATTAATTATTAGAATATGCATAAAATTAAATTTTGGCTTCAGATTGGCAATATTAGAATATACTTGACATCTTCCACCTGAGGGGTGACCTGGGGCCCCCCACCCCCCGAAAATTGAAATTTTTAATGTGGCCCTCGAGTATGCCAGCCTAATACAAATTCATTCTATGATATAAACTGAGATTCCTGTAAAAATTTCAGCCAGATTGACCAACTTTAAGGGGTGGTTTGGGCTGATCTTGCATTTTACCTATCCATCGCCAACTACACTCCCTGAACCTGTACTTTGGGCTACATATGTATTTATGAAGGAACACACTACTAAAATTCATTTCAGGGGCGACTCCTGTGTGATTTAATATGGTTTTCAACCTTGAATCTACCTTAATTGAGAATATATCAGCATTTCCTTATACAGCCATCTGAGGCTGTATTTTCGCCTTCCTGGATCACATATGACACATATGACACCACTGGTATACCAGATGTAATCCTAAAACCTATGCAGTCAGATTTAGTATGTGGCAAGTGATTTTTAGGCCAAATTTCAGACTTATAGACCAATATTTGGTACTGGTTTGGGCTGATTTACATCTATTTTTGGCTATATTTAGAACACTATTTTGGTGCAATATTTTCTGATTAGACATGTAATGCTCCAAATGTGCCTAAAATATCCTCAATAATTATTAGAATATGCACAAAATTAAATTTTGGCTTCAGATTGGCAATATTATAATATACTTGACATTTTCCACCTGAGGAGTGACCTGGGGCCCCCCACACCCCGGAAATTGAAATGTTTAATGTGGCCCTCGAGTATGCCAGCCTAATACAAATTCATTCTCTGATATAAACTGAGTTTCCTGTAAAAATTTCAGCCAGATTGACCAACTTTAAGGGGTGGTTTGGGCTGATCTGGCATTTTACCTATCCATCGCCAACTACACTCCCTGAACCTGTACTTTGGGCTACATATGTATTTATGAAGGAACACACTACTAAAATGCATTTCAGGGGCGACTCCTGTGTGATTCAATATGGTTTTCAACCTTGAATCTACCTTAATTGAGAATATATCAGCATTTCCTGATACAGCCATCTGAGGCTGTATTTTCGCCTTCCTGGATCACATATAACACATATGACACCACTGGTATACCAGATGTAATCCTAAAACCTATGCAGTCAGATTTAGTATGTGGCAAGTGATTTTTAGGCCAAATTTCAGACTTATAGACCAATATTTGGTACTGGTTTGGGCTGATTTACATCTATTTTTGGCTATATTTAGAACACTATTTTGGTGCAATATTTTCTGATTAGACATGTAATGCTCCAAATGTGCCTAAAATATCCTCATTAATTATTAGAATATGCATAAAATTAAATTTTGGCTTCAGATTGGCAATATTAGAATATACTTGACATCTTCCACCTGAGGGGTGACCTGGGGCCCCCCACACCCCGGAAATTGAAATTTTTAATGTGGCCCTCGAGTATGCCAGCCTAATACAAATTCATTCTCTGATATAAACTGAGTTTCCTGTAAAAATTTCAGCCAGATTGACCAACTTTAAGGGGTGGTTTGGGCTGATCTGGCATTTTACCTATCCATCGCCAACTACACTCCCTGAACCTGTACTTTGGGCTACATATGTATTTATGAAGGAACACACTACTAAAATGCATTTCAGGGGCGACTCCTGTGTGATTCAATATGGTTTTCAACCTTGAATCTACCTTAATTGAGAATATATCAGCATTTCCTGATACAGCCATCTGAGGCTGTATTTTCGCCTTCCTGGATCACATATAACACATATGACACCACTGGTATACCAGATGTAATCCTAAAACCTATGCAGTCAGATTTAGTATGTGGCAAGTGATTTTTAGGCCAAATTTCAGACTTATAGACCAATATTTGGTACTGGTTTGGGCTGATTTACATCTATTTTTGGCTATATTTAGAACACTATTTTGGTGCAATATTTTCTGATTAGACATGTAATGCTCCAAATGTGCCTAAAATATCCTCAATAATTATTAGAATATGCACAAAATTAAATTTTGGCTTCAGATTGGCAATATTATAATATACTTGACATCTTCCACCTGAGGAGTGACCTGGGGCCCCCCACACCCCGGAAATTGAAATTTTTAATGTGGCCCTCGAGTATGCCAGCCTAATACAAATTCATTCTCTGATATAAACTGAGTTTCCTGTAAAAATTTCAGCCAGATTGACCAACTTTAAGGGGTGGTTTGGGCTGATCTGGCATTTTACCTATCCCTCGCCAACTACACTCCCTGAACCTGTACTTTGGGCTACATATGTATTTATGAAGGAACACACTACTAAAATTCATTTCAGGGGCGACTCCTGTGTGATTCAATATGGTTTTCAACCTTGAATCTACCTTAATTGAGAATATATCAGCATTTCCTGATACAGCCATCTGAGGCTGTATTTTCGCCTTCCTGGATCACATATAACACATATGACACCACTGGTATACCAGATGTAATCCTAAAACCTATGCAGTCAGATTTAGTATGTGGCAAGTGATTTTTAGGCCAAATTTCAGACTTATAGACCAATATTTGGTACTGGTTTGGGCTGATTTACATCTATTTTTGGCTATATTTAGAACACTATTTTGGTGCAATATTTTCTGATTAGACATGTAATGCTCCAAATGTGCCTAAAATATCCTCATTAATTATTAGAATATGCATAAAATTAAATTTTGGCTTCAGATTGGCAATATTAGAATATACTTGACATCTTCCACCTGAGGGGTGACCTGGGGCCCCCCACCCCCCGAAAATTGAAATTTTTAATGTGGCCCTCGAGTATGCCAGCCTAATACAAATTCATTCTATGATATAAACTGAGATTCCTGTAAAAATTTCAGCCAGATTGACCAACTTTAAGGGGTGGTTTGGGCTGATCTTGCATTTTACCTATCCATCGCCAACTACACTCCCTGAACCTGTACTTTGGGCTACATATGTATTTATGAAGGAACACACTACTAAAATTCATTTCAGGGGCGACTCCTGTGTGATTTAATATGGTTTTCAACCTTGAATCTACCTTAATTGAGAATATATCAGCATTTCCTGATACAGCCATCTGAGGCTGTATTTTCGCCTTCCTGGATCACATATGACACATATGACACCACTGGTATACCAGATGTAATCCTAAAACCTATGCAGTCAGATTTAGTATGTGGCAAGTGATTTTTAGGCCAAATTTCAGACTTATAGACCAATATTTGGTACTGGTTTGGGCTGATTTACATCTATTTTTGGCTATATTTAGAACACTATTTTGGTGCAATATTTTCTGATTAGACATGTAATGCTCCAAATGTGCCTAAAATATCCTCATTAATTATTAGAATATGCATAAAATTAAATTTTGGCTTCAGATTGGCAATATTAGAATATACTTGACATCTTCCACCTGAGGGGTGACCTGGGGCCCCCCACCCCCCGAAAATTGAAATTTTTAATGTGGCCCTCGAGTATGCCAGCCTAATACAAATTCATTCTCTGATATAAACTGAGTTTCCTGTAAAAATTTCAGCCAGATTGACCAACTTTAAGGGGTGGTTTGGGCTGATCTGGCATTTTACCTATCCATCGCAAACTACACTCCCTGAACCTGTACTTTGGGCTACATATGTATTTATGAAGGAACACACTACTAAAATTCATTTCAGGGGCGACTCCTGTGTGATTTAATATGGTTTTCAACCTTGAATCTACCTTAATTGAGAATATATCAGCATTTCCTGATACAGCCATCTGAGGCTGTATTTTCGCCTTCCTGGATCACATATGACACATATGACACCACTGGTATACCAGATGTAATCCTAAAACCTATGCAGTCAGATTTAGTATGTGGCAAGTGATTTTTAGGCCAAATTTCAGACTTATAGACCAATATTTGGTACTGGTTTGGGCTGATTTACATCTATTTTTGGCTATATTTAGAACACTATTTTGGTGCAATATTTTCTGATTAGACATGTAATGCTCCAAATGTGCCTAAAATATCCTCATTAATTATTAGAATATGCATAAAATTAAATTTTGGCTTCAGATTGGCAATATTAGAATATACTTGACATCTTCCACCTGAGGGGTGACCTGGGGCCCCCCACCCCCCGAAAATTGAAATTTTTAATGTGGCCCTCGAGTATGCCAGCCTAATACAAATTCATTCTATGATATAAACTGAGATTCCTGTAAAAATTTCAGCCAGATTGACCAACTTTAAGGGGTGGTTTGGGCTGATCTTGCATTTTACCTATCCATCGCCAACTACACTCCCTGAACCTGTACTTTGGGCTACATATGTATTTATGAAGGAACACACTACTAAAATTCATTTCAGGGGCGACTCCTGTGTGATTTAATATGGTTTTCAACCTTGAATCTACCTTAATTGAGAATATATCAGCATTTCCTGATACAGCCATCTGAGGCTGTATTTTCGCCTTCCTGGATCACATATGACACATATGACACCACTGGTATACCAGATGTAATCCTAAAACCTATGCAGTCAGATTTAGTATGTGGCAAGTGATTTTTAGGCCAAATTTCAGACTTATAGACCAATATTTGGTACTGGTTTGGGCTGATTTACATCTATTTTTGGCTATATTTAGAACACTATTTTGGTGTAATATTTTCTGATTAGACATGTAATGCTCCAGATGTGCCTAAAATATCCTCATTAATTATTAGAATATGCACAAAATTAAATTTTGGCTTCAGATTGGCAATATTATAATATACTTGACATCTTCCACCTGAGGAGTGACCTGGGGCCCCCCACACCCCGGAAATTGAAATTTTTAATGTGGCCCTCGAGTATGCCAGCCTAATACAAATTCACTCTCTGATATAAACTGAGTTTCCTGTAAAAATTTCAGCCAGATTGACCAACTTTAAGGGGTGGTTTGGGCTGATCTGGCATTTTACCTATCCCTCGCCAACTACACTCCCTGAACCTGTACTTTGGGCTACATATGTATTTATGAAGGAACACACTACTAAAATGCATTTCAGGGGCGACTCCTGTGTGATTCAATATGGTTTTCAACCTTGAATCTACCTTAATTGAGAATATATCAGCATTTCCTGATACAGCCATCTGAGGCTGTATTTTCGCCTTCCTGGATCACATATAACACATATGACACCACTGGTATACCAGATGTAATCCTAAAACCTATGCAGTCAGATTTAGTATGTGGCAAGTGATTTTTAGGCCAAATTTCAGACTTATAGACCAATATTTGGTACTGGTTTGGGCTGATTTACATCTATTTTTGGCTATATTTAGAACACTATTTTGGTGTAATATTTTCTGATTAGACATGTAATGCTCCAGATGTGCCTAAAATATCCTCATTAATTATTAGAATATGCACAAAATTAAATTTTGGCTTCAGATTGGCAATATTATAATATACTTGACATCTTCCACCTGAGGAGTGACCTGGGGCCCCCCACACCCCGGAAATTGAAATTTTTAATGTGGCCCTCGAGTATGCCAGCCTAATACAAATTCATTCTCTGATATAAACTGAGTTTCCTGTAAAAATTTCAGCCAGATTGACCAACTTTAAGGGGTGGTTTGGGCTGATCTGGCATTTTACCTATCCATCGCCAACTACACTCCCTGAACCTGTACTTTGGGCTACATATGTATTTATGAAGGAACACACTACTAAAATGCATTTCAGGGGCGACTCCTGTGTGATTCAATATGGTTTTCAACCTTGAATCTACCTTAATTGAGAATATATCAGCATTTCCTGATACAGCCATCTGAGGCTGTATTTTCGCCTTCCTGGATCACATATAACACATATGACACCACTGGTATACCAGATGTAATCCTAAAACCTATGCAGTCAGATTTAGTATGTGGCAAGTGATTTTTAGGCCAAATTTCAGACTTATAGACCAATATTTGGTACTGGTTTGGGCTGATTTACATCTATTTTTGGCTATATTTAGAACACTATTTTGGTGCAATATTTTCTGATTAGACATGTAATGCTCCAAATGTGCCTAAAATATCCTCATTAATTATTAGAATATGCATAAAATTAAATTTTGGCTTCAGATTGGCAATATTAGAATATACTTGACATCTTCCACCTGAGGGGTGACCTGGGGCCCCCCACCCCCCGAAAATTGAAATTTTTAATGTGGCCCTCGAGTATGCCAGCCTAATACAAATTCATTCTCTGATATAAACTGAGTTTCCTGTAAAAATTTCAGCCAGATTGACCAACTTTAAGGGGTGGTTTGGGCTGATCTGGCATTTTACCTATCCCTCGCCAACTACACTCCCTGAACCTGTACTTTGGGCTACATATGTATTTATGAAGGAACACACTACTAAAATTCATTTCAGGGGCGACTCCTGTGTGATTCAATATGGTTTTCAACCTTGAATCTACCTTAATTGAGAATATATCAGCATTTCCTGATACAGCCATCTGAGGCTGTATTTTCGCCTTCCTGGATCACATATAACACATATGACACCACTGGTATACCAGATGTAATCCTAAAACCTATGCAGTCAGATTTAGTATGTGGCAAGTGATTTTTAGGCCAAATTTCAGACTTATAGACCAATATTTGGTACTGGTTTGGGCTGATTTACATCTATTTTTGGCTATATTTAGAACACTATTTTGGTGCAATATTTTCTGATTAGACATGTAATGCTCCAAATGTGCCTAAAATATCCTCATTAATTATTAGAATATGCATAAAATTAAATTTTGGCTTCAGATTGGCAATATTAGAATATACTTGACATCTTCCACCTGAGGGGTGACCTGGGGCCCCCCACCCCCCGAAAATTGAAATTTTTAATGTGGCCCTCGAGTATGCCAGCCTAATACAAATTCATTCTATGATATAAACTGAGATTCCTGTAAAAATTTCAGCCAGATTGACCAACTTTAAGGGGTGGTTTGGGCTGATCTTGCATTTTACCTATCCATCGCCAACTACACTCCCTGAACCTGTACTTTGGGCTACATATGTATTTATGAAGGAACACACTACTAAAATTCATTTCAGGGGCGACTCCTGTGTGATTTAATATGGTTTTCAACCTTGAATCTACCTTAATTGAGAATATATCAGCATTTCCTTATACAGCCATCTGAGGCTGTATTTTCGCCTTCCTGGATCACATATGACACATATGACACCACTGGTATACCAGATGTAATCCTAAAACCTATGCAGTCAGATTTAGTATGTGGCAAGTGATTTTTAGGCCAAATTTCAGACTTATAGACCAATATTTGGTACTGGTTTGGGCTGATTTACATCTATTTTTGGCTATATTTAGAACACTATTTTGGTGCAATATTTTCTGATTAGACATGTAATGCTCCAAATGTGCCTAAAATATCCTCAATAATTATTAGAATATGCACAAAATTAAATTTTGGCTTCAGATTGGCAATATTATAATATACTTGACATTTTCCACCTGAGGAGTGACCTGGGGCCCCCCACACCCCGGAAATTGAAATGTTTAATGTGGCCCTCGAGTATGCCAGCCTAATACAAATTCATTCTCTGATATAAACTGAGTTTCCTGTAAAAATTTCAGCCAGATTGACCAACTTTAAGGGGTGGTTTGGGCTGATCTGGCATTTTACCTATCCATCGCCAACTACACTCCCTGAACCTGTACTTTGGGCTACATATGTATTTATGAAGGAACACACTACTAAAATGCATTTCAGGGGCGACTCCTGTGTGATTCAATATGGTTTTCAACCTTGAATCTACCTTAATTGAGAATATATCAGCATTTCCTGATACAGCCATCTGAGGCTGTATTTTCGCCTTCCTGGATCACATATAACACATATGACACCACTGGTATACCAGATGTAATCCTAAAACCTATGCAGTCAGATTTAGTATGTGGCAAGTGATTTTTAGGCCAAATTTCAGACTTATAGACCAATATTTGGTACTGGTTTGGGCTGATTTACATCTATTTTTGGCTATATTTAGAACACTATTTTGGTGCAATATTTTCTGATTAGACATGTAATGCTCCAAATGTGCCTAAAATATCCTCATTAATTATTAGAATATGCATAAAATTAAATTTTGGCTTCAGATTGGCAATATTAGAATATACTTGACATCTTCCACCTGAGGGGTGACCTGGGGCCCCCCACACCCCGGAAATTGAAATTTTTAATGTGGCCCTCGAGTATGCCAGCCTAATACAAATTCATTCTCTGATATAAACTGAGTTTCCTGTAAAAATTTCAGCCAGATTGACCAACTTTAAGGGGTGGTTTGGGCTGATCTGGCATTTTACCTATCCATCGCCAACTACACTCCCTGAACCTGTACTTTGGGCTACATATGTATTTATGAAGGAACACACTACTAAAATGCATTTCAGGGGCGACTCCTGTGTGATTCAATATGGTTTTCAACCTTGAATCTACCTTAATTGAGAATATATCAGCATTTCCTGATACAGCCATCTGAGGCTGTATTTTCGCTTTCCTGGATCACATATAACACATATGACACCACTGGTATACCAGATGTAATCCTAAAACCTATGCAGTCAGATTTAGTATGTGGCAAGTGATTTTTAGGCCAAATTTCAGACTTATAGACCAATATTTGGTACTGGTTTGGGCTGATTTACATCTATTTTTGGCTATATTTAGAACACTATTTTGGTGCAATATTTTCTGATTAGACATGTAATGCTCCAAATGTGCCTAAAATATCCTCATTAATTATTAGAATATGCATAAAATTAAATTTTGGCTTCAGATTGGCAATATTAGAATATACTTGACATCTTCCACCTGAGGGGTGACCTGGGGCCCCCCACACCCCGGAAATTGAAATTTTTAATGTGGCCCTCGAGTATGCCAGCCTAATACAAATTCATTCTCTGATATAAACTGAGTTTCCTGTAAAAAATTCAGCCAGATTGACCAACTTTAAGGGGTGGTTTGGGCTGATCTGGCATTTTACCTATCCCTCGCCAACTACACTCTCTGAACCTGTACTTTGGGCTACATATGTATTTATGAAGGAACACACTACTAAAATTCATTTCAGGGGGGACTCCTGTGTGATTCAATATGGTTTTCAACCTTGAATCTACCTTAATTGAGAATATATCAGCATTTCCTGATACAGCCATCTGAGGCTGTATTTTCGCCTTCCTGGATCACATGTGACACATATGACACCACTGGTATACCAGATGTAATCCTAAAACCTATGCAGTCAGATTTAGTATGTGGCAAGTGATTTTTAGGCCAAATTTCAGACTTATAGACCAATATTTGGTACTGGTTTGGGCTGATTTACATCTATTTTTGGCTATATTTAGAACACTATTTTGGTGCAATATTTTCTGATTAGACATGTAATGCTCCAAATGTGCCTAAAATATCCTCATTAATTATTAGAATATGCATAAAATTAAATTTTGGCTTCAGATTGGCAATATTAGAATATACTTGACATCTTCCACCTGAGGGGTGACCTGGGGCCCCCCCCACACCCCGGAAATTGAAATTTTTGATGTGGCCCTCGAGTATGCCAGCCTAATACAAATTCATTCTCTGATATAAACTGAGTTTCCTGTAAAAATTTCAGCCAGATTGACCAACTTTAAGGGGTGGTTTGGGCTGATCTGGCATTTTACCTATCCCTCGCCAACTACACTCCCTGAACCTGTACTTTGGGCTACATATGTATTTATGAAGGAACACACTACTAAAATTCATTTCAGGGGCGACTCCTGTGTGATTCAATATGGTTTTCAACCTTGAATCTACCTTAATTGAGAATATATCAGCATTTCCTGATACAGCCATCTGAGGCTGTATTTTCGCCTTCCTGGATCACATGTGACACATATGACACCACTGGTATACCAGATGTAATCCTAAAACCTATGCAGTCAGATTTAGTATGTGGCAAGTGATTTTTAGGCCAAATTTCAGACTTATAGACCAATATTTGGTACTGGTTTGGGCTGATTTACATCTATTTTTGGCTATATTTAGAACACTATTTTGGTGCAATATTTTCTGATTAGACATGTAATGCTCCAAATGTGCCTAAAATATCCTCATTAATTATTAGAATATGCATAAAATTAAATTTTGGCTTCAGATTGGCAATATTAGAATATACTTGACATCTTCCACCTGAGGGGTGACCTGGGGCCCCCCACCCCCCGAAAATTGAAATTTTTAATGTGGCCCTCGAGTATGCCAGCCTAATACAAATTCATTCTCTGATATAAACTGAGTTTCCTGTAAAAATTTCAGCCAGATTGACCAACTTTAAGGGGTGGTTTGGGCTGATCTGGCATTTTACCTATCCCTCGCCAACTACACTCCCTGAACCTGTACTTTGGGCTACATATGTATTTATGAAGGAACACACTACTAAAATTCATTTCAGGGGCGACTCCTGTGTGATTCAATATGGTTTTCAACCTTGAATCTACCTTAATTGAGAATATATCAGCATTTCCTGATACAGCCATCTGAGGCTGTATTTTCGCCTTCCTGGATCACATATAACACATATGACACCACTGGTATACCAGATGTAATCCTAAAACCTATGCAGTCAGATTTAGTATGTGGCAAGTGATTTTTAGGCCAAATTTCAGACTTATAGACCAATATTTGGTACTGGTTTGGGCTGATTTACATCTATTTTTGGCTATATTTAGAACACTATTTTGGTGCAATATTTTCTGATTAGACATGTAATGCTCCAAATGTGCCTAAAATATCCTCATTAATTATTAGAATATGCATAAAATTAAATTTTGGCTTCAGATTGGCAATATTAGAATATACTTGACATCTTCCACCTGAGGGGTGACCTGGGGCCCCCCACCCCCCGAAAATTGAAATTTTTAATGTGGCCCTCGAGTATGCCAGCCTAATACAAATTCATTCTATGATATAAACTGAGATTCCTGTAAAAATTTCAGCCAGATTGACCAACTTTAAGGGGTGGTTTGGGCTGATCTTGCATTTTACCTATCCATCGCCAACTACACTCCCTGAACCTGTACTTTGGGCTACATATGTATTTATGAAGGAACACACTACTAAAATTCATTTCAGGGGCGACTCCTGTGTGATTTAATATGGTTTTCAACCTTGAATCTACCTTAATTGAGAATATATCAGCATTTCCTTATACAGCCATCTGAGGCTGTATTTTCGCCTTCCTGGATCACATATGACACATATGACACCACTGGTATACCAGATGTAATCCTAAAACCTATGCAGTCAGATTTAGTATGTGGCAAGTGATTTTTAGGCCAAATTTCAGACTTATAGACCAATATTTGGTACTGGTTTGGGCTGATTTACATCTATTTTTGGCTATATTTAGAACACTATTTTGGTGCAATATTTTCTGATTAGACATGTAATGCTCCAAATGTGCCTAAAATATCCTCAATAATTATTAGAATATGCACAAAATTAAATTTTGGCTTCAGATTGGCAATATTATAATATACTTGACATTTTCCACCTGAGGAGTGACCTGGGGCCCCCCACACCCCGGAAATTGAAATGTTTAATGTGGCCCTCGAGTATGCCAGCCTAATACAAATTCATTCTCTGATATAAACTGAGTTTCCTGTAAAAATTTCAGCCAGATTGACCAACTTTAAGGGGTGGTTTGGGCTGATCTGGCATTTTACCTATCCATCGCCAACTACACTCCCTGAACCTGTACTTTGGGCTACATATGTATTTATGAAGGAACACACTACTAAAATGCATTTCAGGGGCGACTCCTGTGTGATTCAATATGGTTTTCAACCTTGAATCTACCTTAATTGAGAATATATCAGCATTTCCTGATACAGCCATCTGAGGCTGTATTTTCGCCTTCCTGGATCACATATAACACATATGACACCACTGGTATACCAGATGTAATCCTAAAACCTATGCAGTCAGATTTAGTATGTGGCAAGTGATTTTTAGGCCAAATTTCAGACTTATAGACCAATATTTGGTACTGGTTTGGGCTGATTTACATCTATTTTTGGCTATATTTAGAACACTATTTTGGTGCAATATTTTCTGATTAGACATGTAATGCTCCAAATGTGCCTAAAATATCCTCATTAATTATTAGAATATGCATAAAATTAAATTTTGGCTTCAGATTGGCAATATTAGAATATACTTGACATCTTCCACCTGAGGGGTGACCTGGGGCCCCCCACACCCCGGAAATTGAAATTTTTAATGTGGCCCTCGAGTATGCCAGCCTAATACAAATTCATTCTCTGATATAAACTGAGTTTCCTGTAAAAATTTCAGCCAGATTGACCAACTTTAAGGGGTGGTTTGGGCTGATCTGGCATTTTACCTATCCATCGCCAACTACACTCCCTGAACCTGTACTTTGGGCTACATATGTATTTATGAAGGAACACACTACTAAAATGCATTTCAGGGGCGACTCCTGTGTGATTCAATATGGTTTTCAACCTTGAATCTACCTTAATTGAGAATATATCAGCATTTCCTGATACAGCCATCTGAGGCTGTATTTTCGCCTTCCTGGATCACATATAACACATATGACACCACTGGTATACCAGATGTAATCCTAAAACCTATGCAGTCAGATTTAGTATGTGGCAAGTGATTTTTAGGCCAAATTTCAGACTTATAGACCAATATTTGGTACTGGTTTGGGCTGATTTACATCTATTTTTGGCTATATTTAGAACACTATTTTGGTGCAATATTTTCTGATTAGACATGTAATGCTCCAAATGTGCCTAAAATATCCTCATTAATTATTAGAATATGCATAAAATTAAATTTTGGCTTCAGATTGGCAATATTAGAATATACTTGACATCTTCCACCTGAGGGGTGACCTGGGGCCCCCCACACCCCGGAAATTGAAATTTTTAATGTGGCCCTCGAGTATGCCAGCCTAATACAAATTCATTCTCTGATATAAACTGAGTTTCCTGTAAAAAATTCAGCCAGATTGACCAACTTTAAGGGGTGGTTTGGGCTGATCTGGCATTTTACCTATCCCTCGCCAACTACACTCTCTGAACCTGTACTTTGGGCTACATATGTATTTATGAAGGAACACACTACTAAAATTCATTTCAGGGGGGACTCCTGTGTGATTCAATATGGTTTTCAACCTTGAATCTACCTTAATTGAGAATATATCAGCATTTCCTGATACAGCCATCTGAGGCTGTATTTTCGCCTTCCTGGATCACATATAACACATATGACACCACTGGTATACCAGATGTAATCCTAAAACCTATGCAGTCAGATTTAGTATGTGGCAAGTGATTTTTAGGCCAAATTTCAGACTTATAGACCAATATTTGGTACTGGTTTGGGCTGATTTACATCTATTTTTGGCTATATTTAGAACACTATTTTGGTGCAATATTTTCTGATTAGACATGTAATGCTCCAAATGTGCCTAAAATATCCTCATTAATTATTAGAATATGCATAAAATTAAATTTTGGCTTCAGATTGGCAATATTAGAATATACTTGACATCTTCCACCTGAGGGGTGACCTGGGGCCCCCCACCCCCCGAAAATTGAAATTTTTAATGTGGCCCTCGAGTATGCCAGCCTAATACAAATTCATTCTCTGATATAAACTGAGTTTCCTGTAAAAATTTCAGCCAGATTGACCAACTTTAAGGGGTGGTTTGGGCTGATCTGGCATTTTACCTATCCCTCGCCAACTACACTCCCTGAACCTGTACTTTGGGCTACATATGTATTTATGAAGGAACACACTACTAAAATTCATTTCAGGGGCGACTCCTGTGTGATTCAATATGGTTTTCAACCTTGAATCTACCTTAATTGAGAATATATCAGCATTTCCTGATACAGCCATCTGAGGCTGTATTTTCGCCTTCCTGGATCACATATAACACATATGACACCACTGGTATACCAGATGTAATCCTAAAACCTATGCAGTCAGATTTAGTATGTGGCAAGTGATTTTTAGGCCAAATTTCAGACTTATAGACCAATATTTGGTACTGGTTTGGGCTGATTTACATCTATTTTTGGCTATATTTAGAACACTATTTTGGTGCAATATTTTCTGATTAGACATGTAATGCTCCAAATGTGCCTAAAATATCCTCATTAATTATTAGAATATGCATAAAATTAAATTTTGGCTTCAGATTGGCAATATTAGAATATACTTGACATCTTCCACCTGAGGGGTGACCTGGGCCCCCCCACCCCCCGAAAATTGAAATTTTTAATGTGGCCCTCGAGTATGCCAGCCTAATACAAATTCATTCTCTGATATAAACTGAGTTTCCTGTAAAAATTTCAGCCAGATTGACCAACTTTAAGGGGTGGTTTGGGCTGATCTGGCATTTTACCTATCCATCGCCAACTACACTCCCTGAACCTGTACTTTGGGCTACATATGTATTTATGAAGGAACACACTACTAAAATTCATTTCAGGGGCGACTCCTGTGTGATTCAATATGGTTTTCAACCTTGAATCTACCTTAATTGAGTATATATCAGCATTTCCTGATACAGCCATCTGAGGCTGTATTTTCGCATTCCTGGATCACATATAACACATATGACACCACTGGTATACCAGATGTAATCCTAAAACCTATGCAGTCAGATTTAGTATGTGGCAAGTGATTTTTAGGCCAAATTTCAGACTTATAGACCAATATTTGGTACTGGTTTGGGCTGATTTACATCTATTTTTGGCTATATTTAGAACACTATTTTGGTGTAATATTTTCTGATTAGACATGTAATGCTCCAAATGTGCCTAAAATATCCTCATTAATTATTAGAATATGCACAAAATTAAATTTTGGCTTCAGATTGGCAATATTATAATATACTTGACATCTTCCACCTGAGGAGTGACCTGGGGCCCCCCACACCCCGGAAATTGAAATTTTTAATGTGGCCCTCGAGTATGCCAGCCTAATACAAATTCATTCTCTGATATAAACTGAGTTTCCTGTAAAAATTTCAGCCAGATTGACCAACTTTAAGGGGTGGTTTGGGCTGATCTGGCATTTTACCTATCCATCGCCAACTACACTCCCTGAACCTGTACTTTGGGCTACATATGTATTTATGAAGGAACACACTACTAAAATGCATTTCAGGGGCGACTCCTGTGTGATTCAATATGGTTTTCAACCTTGAATCTACCTTAATTGAGAATATATCAGCATTTCCTGATACAGCCATCTGAGGCTGTATTTTCGCCTTCCTGGATCACATATAACACATATGACACCACTGGTATACCAGATGTAATCCTAAAACCTATGCAGTCAGATTTAGTATGTGGCAAGTGATTTTTAGGCCAAATTTCAGACTTATAGACCAATATTTGGTACTGGTTTGGGCTGATTTACATCTATTTTTGGCTATATTTAGAACACTATTTTGGTGCAATATTTTCTTATTAGACATGTAATGCTCCAAATGTGCCTAAAATATCCTCAATAATTATTAGAATATGCACAAAATTAAATTTTGGCTTCAGATTGGCAATATTATAATATACTTGACATCTTCCACGTGAGGAGTGACCTGGGGCCCCCCACACCCCGGAAATTGAAATGTTTAATGTGGCCCTCGAGTATGCCAGCCTAATACAAATTCATTCTCTGATATAAACTGAGTTTCCTGTAAAAATTTCAGCCAGATTGACCAACTTTAAGGGGTGGTTTGGGCTGATCTGGCATTTTATCTATCCATCGCCAACTACACTCCCTGAACCTGTACTTTGGGCTACATATGTATTTATGAAGGAACACACTACTAAAATGCATTTCAGGGGCGACTCCTGTGTGATTCAATATGGTTTTCAACCTTGAATCTACCTTAATTGAGAATATATCAGCATTTCCTGATACAGCCATCTGAGGCTGTATTTTCGCCTTCCTGGATCACATATAACACATATGACACCACTGGTATACCAGATGTAATCCTAAAACCTATGCAGTCAGATTTAGTATGTGGCAAGTGATTTTTAGGCCAAATTTCAGACTTATAGACCAATATTTGGTACTGGTTTGGGCTGATTTACATCTATTTTTGGCTATATTTAGAACACTATTTTGGTGCAATATTTTCTGATTAGACATGTAATGCTCCAAATGTGCCTAAAATATCCTCATTAATTATTAGAATATGCATAAAATTAAATTTTGGCTTCAGATTGGCAATATTAGAATATACTTGACATCTTCCACCTGAGGGGTGACCTGGGGCCCCCCACACCCCGGAAATTGAAATTTTTAATGTGGCCCTCGAGTATGCCAGCCTAATACAAATTCATTCTCTGATATAAACTGAGTTTCCTGTAAAAATTTCAGCCAGATTGACCAACTTTAAGGGGTGGTTTGGGCTGATCTGGCATTTTACCTATCCCTCGCCAACTACACTCCCTGAACCTGTACTTTGGGCTACATATGTATTTATGAAGGAACACACTACTAAAATTCATTTCAGGGGCGACTCCTGTGTGATTCAATATGGTTTTCAACCTTGAATCTACCTTAATTGAGAATATATCAGCATTTCCTGATACAGCCATCTGAGGCTGTATTTTCGCCTTCCTGGATCACATGTGACACATATGACACCACTGGTATACCAGATGTAATCCTAAAACCTATGCAGTCAGATTTAGTATGTGGCAAGTGATTTTTAGGCCAAATTTCAGACTTATAGACCAATATTTGGTACTGGTTTGGGCTGATTTACATCTATTTTTGGCTATATTTAGAACACTATTTTGGTGCAATATTTTCTGATTAGACATGTAATGCTCCAAATGTGCCTAAAATATCCTCATTAATTATTAGAATATGCATAAAATTAAATTTTGGCTTCAGATTGGCAATATTAGAATATACTTGACATCTTCCACCTGAGGGGTGACCTGGGGCCCCCCACCCCCCGAAAATTGAAATTTTTAATGTGGCCCTCGAGTATGCCAGCCTAATACAAATTCATTCTCTGATATAAACTGAGTTTCCTGTAAAAATTTCAGCCAGATTGACCAACTTTAAGGGGTGGTTTGGGCTGATCTGGCATTTTACCTATCCCTCGCCAACTACACTCCCTGAACCTGTACTTTGGGCTACATATGTATTTATGAAGGAACACACTACTAAAATTCATTTCAGGGGCGACTCCTGTGTGATTCAATATGGTTTTCAACCTTGAATCTACCTTAATTGAGAATATATCAGCATTTCCTGATACAGCCATCTGAGGCTGTATTTTCGCCTTCCTGGATCACATATGACACATATGACACCACTGGTATACCAGATGTAATCCTAAAACCTATGCAGTCAGATTTAGTATGTGGCAAGTGATTTTTAGGCCAAATTTCAGACTTATAGACCAATATTTGGTACTGGTTTGGGCTGATTTACATCTATTTTTGGCTATATTTAGAACACTATTTTGGTGCAATATTTTCTGATTAGACATGTAATGCTCCAAATGTGCCTAAAATATCCTCATTAATTATTAGAATATGCATAAAATTAAATTTTGGCTTCAGATTGGCAATATTAGAATATACTTGACATCTTCCACCTGAGGGGTGACCTGGGGCCCCCCACCCCCCGAAAATTGAAATTTTTAATGTGGCCCTCGAGTATGCCAGCCTAATACAAATTCATTCTCTGATATAAACTGAGTTTCCTGTAAAAATTTCAGCCAGATTGACCAACTTTAAGGGGTGGTTTGGGCTGATCTGGCATTTTACCTATCCCTCGCCAACTACACTCCCTGAACCTGTACTTTGGGCTACATATGTATTTATGAAGGAACACACTACTAAAATTCATTTCAGGGGCGACTCCTGTGTGATTCAATATGGTTTTCAACCTTGAATCTACCTTAATTGAGAATATATCAGCATTTCCTGATACAGCCATCTGAGGCTGTATTTTCGCCTTCCTGGATCACATATGACACATATGACACCACTGGTATACCAGATGTAATCCTAAAACCTATGCAGTCAGATTTAGTATGTGGCAAGTGATTTTTAGGCCAAATTTCAGACTTATAGACCAATATTTGGTACTGGTTTGGGCTGATTTACATCTATTTTTGGCTATATTTAGAACACTATTTTGGTGCAATATTTTCTGATTAGACATGTAATGCTCCAAATGTGCCTAAAATATCCTCATTAATTATTAGAATATGCATAAAATTAAATTTTGGCTTCAGATTGGCAATATTAGAATATACTTGACATCTTCCACCTGAGGGGTGACCTGGGGCCCCCCACCCCCCGAAAATTGAAATTTTTAATGTGGCCCTCGAGTATGCCAGCCTAATACAAATTCATTCTCTGATATAAACTGAGTTTCCTGTAAAAATTTCAGCCAGATTGACCAACTTTAAGGGGTGGTTTGGGCTGATCTGGCATTTTACCTATCCATCGCCAACTACACTCCCTGAACCTGTACTTTGGGCTACATATGTATTTATGAAGGAACACACTACTAAAATTCATTTCAGGGGCGACTCCTGTGTGATTCAATATGGTTTTCAACCTTGAATCTACCTTAATTGAGAATATATCAGCATTTCCTGATACAGCCATCTGAGGCTGTATTTTCGCCTTCCTGGATCACATATGACACATATGACACCACTGGTATACCAGATGTAATCCTAAAACCTATGCAGTCAGATTTAGTATGTGGCAAGTGATTTTTAGGCCAAATTTCAGACTTATAGACCAATATTTGGTACTGGTTTGGGCTGATTTACATCTATTTTTGGCTATATTTAGAACACTATTTTGGTGCAATATTTTCTGATTAGACATGTAATGCTCCAAATGTGCCTAAAATATCCTCAATAATTATTAGAATATGCACAAAATTAAATTTTGGCTTCAGATTGGCAATATTAGAATATACTTGACATCTTCCACCTGAGGGGTGACCTGGGGCCCCCCACCCCCCGAAAATTGAAATTTTTAATGTGGCCCTCGAGTATGCCAGCCTAATACAAATTCATTCTCTGATATAAACTGAGTTTCCTGTAAAAATTTCAGCCAGATTGACCAACTTTAAGGGGTGGTTTGGGCTGATCTTGCATTTTACCTATCCCTCGCCAACTACACTCCCTGAACCTGTACTTTGGGCTACATATGTATTTATGAAGGAACACACTACTAAAATTGATTTCAGGGGCGACTCCTGTGTGATTCAATATGGTTTTCAACCTTGAATCTACCTTAATTGAGAATATATCAGCATTTCCTGATACAGCCATCTGAGGCTGTATTTTCGCCTTCCTGGATCACATGTGACACATATGACACCACTGGTATACCAGATATAATCCTAAAACCTATGCAGTCAGATTTAGTATGTGGCAAGTGATTTTTAGGCCAAATTTCAGACTTATAGACCAATATTTGGTACTGGTTTGGGCTGATTTACATCTATTTTTGGCTATATTTAGAACACTATTTTGGTGCAATATTTTCTGATTAGACATGTAATGCTCCAAATGTGCCTAAAATATCCTCATTAATTATTAGAATATGCATAAAATTAAATTTTGGCTTCAGATTGGCAATATTAGAATATACTTGACATCTTCCACCTGAGGGGTGACCTGGGGCCCCCCACACCCCGGAAATTGAAATTTTTAATGTGGCCCTCGAGTATGCCAGCCTAATACAAATTCATTCTCTGATATAAACTGAGTTTCCTGTAAAAATTTCAGCCAGATTGACCAACTTTAAGGGGTGGTTTGGGCTGATCTGGCATTTTACCTATCCCTCGCCAACTACACTCCCTGAACCTGTACTTTGGGCTACATATGTATTTATGAAGGAACACACTACTAAAATTCATTTCAGGGGCGACTCCTGTGTGATTCAATATGGTTTTCAACCTTGAATCTACCTTAATTGAGAATATATCAGCATTTCCTGATACAGCCATCTGAGGCTGTATTTTCGCCTTCCTGGATCACATATGACACATATGACACCACTGGTATACCAGATGTAATCCTAAAACCTATGCAGTCAGATTTAGTATGTGGCAAGTGATTTTTAGGCCAAATTTCAGACTTATAGACCAATATTTGGTACTGGTTTGGGCTGATTTACATCTATTTTTGGCTATATTTAGAACACTATTTTGGTGCAATATTTTCTGATTAGACATGTAATGCTCCAAATGTGCCTAAAATATCCTCATTAATTATTAGAATATGCATAAAATTAAATTTTGGCTTCAGATTGGCAATATTAGAATATACTTGACATCTTCCACCTGAGGGGTGACCTGGGGCCCCCCACCCCCCGAAAATTGAAATTTTTAATGTGGCCCTCGAGTATGCCAGCCTAATACAAATTCATTCTCTGATATAAACTGAGTTTCCTGTAAAAATTTCAGCCAGATTGACCAACTTTAAGGGGTGGTTTGGGCTGATCTGGCATTTTACCTATCCCTCGCCAACTACACTCCCTGAACCTGTACTTTGGGCTACATATGTATTTATGAAGGAACACACTACTAAAATTCATTTCAGGGGCGACTCCTGTGTGATTCAATATGGTTTTCAACCTTGAATCTACCTTAATTGAGAATATATCAGCATTTCCTGATACAGCCATCTGAGGCTGTATTTTCGCCTTCCTGGATCACATATGACACATATGACACCACTGGTATACCAGATGTAATCCTAAAACCTATGCAGTCAGATTTAGTATGTGGCAAGTGATTTTTAGGCCAAATTTCAGACTTATAGACCAATATTTGGTACTGGTTTGGGCTGATTTACATCTATTTTTGGCTATATTTAGAACACTATTTTGGTGCAATATTTTCTGATTAGACATGTAATGCTCCAAATGTGCCTAAAATATCCTCATTAATTATTAGAATATGCATAAAATTAAATTTTGGCTTCAGATTGGCAATATTAGAATATACTTGACATCTTCCACCTGAGGGGTGACCTGGGGCCCCCCACCCCCCGAAAATTGAAATTTTTAATGTGGCCCTCGAGTATGCCAGCCTAATACAAATTCATTCTCTGATATAAACTGAGTTTCCTGTAAAAATTTCAGCCAGATTGACCAACTTTAAGGGGTGGTTTGGGCTGATCTGGCATTTTACCTATCCCTCGCCAACTACACTCCCTGAACCTGTACTTTGGGCTACATATGTATTTATGAAGGAACACACTACTAAAATTCATTTCAGGGGCGACTCCTGTGTGATTCAATATGGTTTTCAACCTTGAATCTACCTTAATTGAGAATATATCAGCATTTCCTGATACAGCCATCTGAGGCTGTATTTTCGCCTTCCTGGATCACATATGACACATATGACACCACTGGTATACCAGATGTAATCCTAAAACCTATGCAGTCAGATTTAGTATGTGGCAAGTGATTTTTAGGCCAAATTTCAGACTTATAGACCAATATTTGGTACTGGTTTGGGCTGATTTACATCTATTTTTGGCTATATTTAGAACACTATTTTGGTGCAATATTTTCTGATTAGACATGTAATGCTCCAAATGTGCCTAAAATATCCTCATTAATTATTAGAATATGCATAAAATTAAATTTTGGCTTCAGATTGGCAATATTAGAATATACTTGACATCTTCCACCTGAGGGGTGACCTGGGGCCCCCCACCCCCCGAAAATTGAAATTTTTAATGTGGCCCTCGAGTATGCCAGCCTAATACAAATTCATTCTCTGATATAAACTGAGTTTCCTGTAAAAATTTCAGCCAGATTGACCAACTTTAAGGGGTGGTTTGGGCTGATCTGGCATTTTACCTATCCATCGCCAACTACACTCCCTGAACCTGTACTTTGGGCTACATATGTATTTATGAAGGAACACACTACTAAAATTCATTTCAGGGGCGACTCCTGTGTGATTCAATATGGTTTTCAACCTTGAATCTACCTTAATTGAGAATATATCAGCATTTCCTGATACAGCCATCTGAGGCTGTATTTTCGCCTTCCTGGATCACATATGACACATATGACACCACTGGTATACCAGATGTAATCCTAAAACCTATGCAGTCAGATTTAGTATGTGGCAAGTGATTTTTAGGCCAAATTTCAGACTTATAGACCAATATTTGGTACTGGTTTGGGCTGATTTACATCTATTTTTGGCTATATTTAGAACACTATTTTGGTGCAATATTTTCTGATTAGACATGTAATGCTCCAAATGTGCCTAAAATATCCTCAATAATTATTAGAATATGCACAAAATTAAATTTTGGCTTCAGATTGGCAATATTAGAATATACTTGACATCTTCCACCTGAGGGGTGACCTGGGGCCCCCCACCCCCCGAAAATTGAAATTTTTAATGTGGCCCTCGAGTATGCCAGCCTAATACAAATTCATTCTCTGATATAAACTGAGTTTCCTGTAAAAATTTCAGCCAGATTGACCAACTTTAAGGGGTGGTTTGGGCTGATCTTGCATTTTACCTATCCCTCGCCAACTACACTCCCTGAACCTGTACTTTGGGCTACATATGTATTTATGAAGGAACACACTACTAAAATTGATTTCAGGGGCGACTCCTGTGTGATTCAATATGGTTTTCAACCTTGAATCTACCTTAATTGAGAATATATCAGCATTTCCTGATACAGCCATCTGAGGCTGTATTTTCGCCTTCCTGGATCACATGTGACACATATGACACCACTGGTATACCAGATATAATCCTAAAACCTATGCAGTCAGATTTAGTATGTGGCAAGTGATTTTTAGGCCAAATTTCAGACTTATAGACCAATATTTGGTACTGGTTTGGGCTGATTTACATCTATTTTTGGCTATATTTAGAACACTATTTTGGTGCAATATTTTCTGATTAGACATGTAATGCTCCAAATGTGCCTAAAATATCCTCATTAATTATTAGAATATGCATAAAATTAAATTTTGGCTTCAGATTGGCAATATTAGAATATACTTGACATCTTCCACCTGAGGGGTGACCTGGGGCCCCCCACACCCCGGAAATTGAAATTTTTAATGTGGCCCTCGAGTATGCCAGCCTAATACAAATTCATTCTCTGATATAAACTGAGTTTCCTGTAAAAATTTCAGCCAGATTGACCAACTTTAAGGGGTGGTTTGGGCTGATCTGGCATTTTACCTATCCCTCGCCAACTACACTCCCTGAACCTGTACTTTGGGCTACATATGTATTTATGAAGGAACACACTACTAAAATTCATTTCAGGGGCGACTCCTGTGTGATTCAATATGGTTTTCAACCTTGAATCTACCTTAATTGAGAATATATCAGCATTTCCTGATACAGCCATCTGAGGCTGTATTTTCGCCTTCCTGGATCACATATGACACATATGACACCACTGGTATACCAGATGTAATCCTAAAACCTATGCAGTCAGATTTAGTATGTGGCAAGTGATTTTTAGGCCAAATTTCAGACTTATAGACCAATATTTGGTACTGGTTTGGGCTGATTTACATCTATTTTTGGCTATATTTAGAACACTATTTTGGTGCAATATTTTCTGATTAGACATGTAATGCTCCAAATGTGCCTAAAATATCCTCATTAATTATTAGAATATGCATAAAATTAAATTTTGGCTTCAGATTGGCAATATTAGAATATACTTGACATCTTCCACCTGAGGGGTGACCTGGGGCCCCCCACCCCCCGAAAATTGAAATTTTTAATGTGGCCCTCGAGTATGCCAGCCTAATACAAATTCATTCTCTGATATAAACTGAGTTTCCTGTAAAAATTTCAGCCAGATTGACCAACTTTAAGGGGTGGTTTGGGCTGATCTGGCATTTTACCTATCCCTCGCCAACTACACTCCCTGAACCTGTACTTTGGGCTACATATGTATTTATGAAGGAACACACTACTAAAATTCATTTCAGGGGCGACTCCTGTGTGATTCAATATGGTTTTCAACCTTGAATCTACCTTAATTGAGAATATATCAGCATTTCCTGATACAGCCATCTGAGGCTGTATTTTCGCCTTCCTGGATCACATATGACACATATGACACCACTGGTATACCAGATGTAATCCTAAAACCTATGCAGTCAGATTTAGTATGTGGCAAGTGATTTTTAGGCCAAATTTCAGACTTATAGACCAATATTTGGTACTGGTTTGGGCTGATTTACATCTATTTTTGGCTATATTTAGAACACTATTTTGGTGCAATATTTTCTGATTAGACATGTAATGCTCCAAATGTGCCTAAAATATCCTCATTAATTATTAGAATATGCATAAAATTAAATTTTGGCTTCAGATTGGCAATATTAGAATATACTTGACATCTTCCACCTGAGGGGTGACCTGGGGCCCCCCACCCCCCGAAAATTGAAATTTTTAATGTGGCCCTCGAGTATGCCAGCCTAATACAAATTCATTCTCTGATATAAACTGAGTTTCCTGTAAAAATTTCAGCCAGATTGACCAACTTTAAGGGGTGGTTTGGGCTGATCTGGCATTTTACCTATCCATCGCCAACTACACTCCCTGAACCTGTACTTTGGGCTACATATGTATTTATGAAGGAACACACTACTAAAATTCATTTCAGGGGCGACTCCTGTGTGATTCAATATGGTTTTCAACCTTGAATCTACCTTAATTGAGAATATATCAGCATTTCCTGATACAGCCATCTGAGGCTGTATTTTCGCCTTCCTGGATCACATATGACACATATGACACCACTGGTATACCAGATGTAATCCTAAAACCTATGCAGTCAGATTTAGTATGTGGCAAGTGATTTTTAGGCCAAATTTCAGACTTATAGACCAATATTTGGTACTGGTTTGGGCTGATTTACATCTATTTTTGGCTATATTTAGAACACTATTTTGGTGCAATATTTTCTGATTAGACATGTAATGCTCCAAATGTGCCTAAAATATCCTCAATAATTATTAGAATATGCACAAAATTAAATTTTGGCTTCAGATTGGCAATATTAGAATATACTTGACATCTTCCACCTGAGGGGTGACCTGGGGCCCCCCACCCCCCGAAAATTGAAATTTTTAATGTGGCCCTCGAGTATGCCAGCCTAATACAAATTCATTCTCTGATATAAACTGAGTTTCCTGTAAAAATTTCAGCCAGATTGACCAACTTTAAGGGGTGGTTTGGGCTGATCTTGCATTTTACCTATCCCTCGCCAACTACACTCCCTGAACCTGTACTTTGGGCTACATATGTATTTATGAAGGAACACACTACTAAAATTGATTTCAGGGGCGACTCCTGTGTGATTCAATATGGTTTTCAACCTTGAATCTACCTTAATTGAGAATATATCAGCATTTCCTGATACAGCCATCTGAGGCTGTATTTTCGCCTTCCTGGATCACATGTGACACATATGACACCACTGGTATACCAGATATAATCCTAAAACCTATGCAGTCAGATTTAGTATGTGGCAAGTGATTTTTAGGCCAAATTTCAGACTTATAGACCAATATTTGGTACTGGTTTGGGCTGATTTACATCTATTTTTGGCTATATTTAGAACACTATTTTGGTGCAATATTTTCTGATTAGACATGTAATGCTCCAAATGTGCCTAAAATATCCTCATTAATTATTAGAATATGCATAAAATTAAATTTTGGCTTCAGATTGGCAATATTAGAATATACTTGACATCTTCCACCTGAGGGGTGACCTGGGGCCCCCCACACCCCGGAAATTGAAATTTTTAATGTGGCCCTCGAGTATGCCAGCCTAATACAAATTCATTCTCTGATATAAACTGAGTTTCCTGTAAAAATTTCAGCCAGATTGACCAACTTTAAGGGGTGGTTTGGGCTGATCTGGCATTTTACCTATCCCTCGCCAACTACACTCCCTGAACCTGTACTTTGGGCTACATATGTATTTATGAAGGAACACACTACTAAAATTCATTTCAGGGGCGACTCCTGTGTGATTCAATATGGTTTTCAACCTTGAATCTACCTTAATTGAGAATATATCAGCATTTCCTGATACAGCCATCTGAGGCTGTATTTTCGCCTTCCTGGATCACATGTGACACATATGACACCACTGGTATACCAGATGTAATCCTAAAACCTATGCAGTCAGATTTAGTATGTGGCAAGTGATTTTTAGGCCAAATTTCAGACTTATAGACCAATATTTGGTACTGGTTTGGGCTGATTTACATCTATTTTTGGCTATATTTAGAACACTATTTTGGTGCAATATTTTCTGATTAGACATGTAATGCTCCAAATGTGCCTAAAATATCCTCATTAATTATTAGAATATGCATAAAATTAAATTTTGGCTTCAGATTGGCAATATTAGAATATACTTGACATCTTCCACCTGAGGGGTGACCTGGGGCCCCCCACCCCCCGAAAATTGAAATTTTTAATGTGGCCCTCGAGTATGCCAGCCTAATACAAATTCATTCTCTGATATAAACTGAGTTTCCTGTAAAAATTTCAGCCAGATTGACCAACTTTAAGGGGTGGTTTGGGCTGATCTGGCATTTTACCTATCCCTCGCCAACTACACTCCCTGAACCTGTACTTTGGGCTACATATGTATTTATGAAGGAACACACTACTAAAATTCATTTCAGGGGCGACTCCTGTGTGATTCAATATGGTTTTCAACCTTGAATCTACCTTAATTGAGAATATATCAGCATTTCCTGATACAGCCATCTGAGGCTGTATTTTCGCCTTCCTGGATCACATATGACACATATGACACCACTGGTATACCAGATGTAATCCTAAAACCTATGCAGTCAGATTTAGTATGTGGCAAGTGATTTTTAGGCCAAATTTCAGACTTATAGACCAATATTTGGTACTGGTTTGGGCTGATTTACATCTATTTTTGGCTATATTTAGAACACTATTTTGGTGCAATATTTTCTGATTAGACATGTAATGCTCCAAATGTGCCTAAAATATCCTCATTAATTATTAGAATATGCATAAAATTAAATTTTGGCTTCAGATTGGCAATATTAGAATATACTTGACATCTTCCACCTGAGGGGTGACCTGGGGCCCCCCACCCCCCGAAAATTGAAATTTTTAATGTGGCCCTCGAGTATGCCAGCCTAATACAAATTCATTCTCTGATATAAACTGAGTTTCCTGTAAAAATTTCAGCCAGATTGACCAACTTTAAGGGGTGGTTTGGGCTGATCTGGCATTTTACCTATCCATCGCCAACTACACTCCCTGAACCTGTACTTTGGGCTACATATGTATTTATGAAGGAACACACTACTAAAATGCATTTCAGGGGCGACTCCTGTGTGATTCAATATGGTTTTCAACCTTGAATCTACCTTAATTGAGAATATATCAGCATTTCCTGATACAGCCATCTGAGGCTGTATTTTCGCCTTCCTGGATCACATATAACACATATGACACCACTGGTATACCAGATGTAATCCTAAAACCTATGCAGTCAGATTTAGTATGTGGCAAGTGATTTTTAGGCCAAATTTCAGACTTATAGACCAATATTTGGTACTGGTTTGGGCTGATTTACATCTATTTTTGGCTATATTTAGAACACTATTTTGGTGCAATATTTTCTGATTAGACATGTAATGCTCCAAATGTGCCTAAAATATCCTCATTAATTATTAGAATATGCATAAAATTAAATTTTGGCTTCAGATTGGCAATATTAGAATATACTTGACATCTTCCACCTGAGGGGTGACCTGGGGCCCCCCACACCCCGGAAATTGAAATTTTTAATGTGGCCCTCGAGTATGCCAGCCTAATACAAATTCATTCTCTGATATAAACTGAGTTTCCTGTAAAAATTTCAGCCAGATTGACCAACTTTAAGGGGTGGTTTGGGCTGATCTGGCATTTTACCTATCCCTCGCCAACTACACTCCCTGAACCTGTACTTTGGGCTACATATGTATTTATGAAGGAACACACTACTAAAATTCATTTCAGGGGCGACTCCTGTGTGATTCAATATGGTTTTCAACCTTGAATCTACCTTAATTGAGAATATATCAGCATTTCCTGATACAGCCATCTGAGGCTGTATTTTCGCCTTCCTGGATCACATGTGACACATATGACACCACTGGTATACCAGATGTAATCCTAAAACCTATGCAGTCAGATTTAGTATGTGGCAAGTGATTTTTAGGCCAAATTTCAGACTTATAGACCAATATTTGGTACTGGTTTGGGCTGATTTACATCTATTTTTGGCTATATTTAGAACACTATTTTGGTGCAATATTTTCTGATTAGACATGTAATGCTCCAAATGTGCCTAAAATATCCTCATTAATTATTAGAATATGCATAAAATTAAATTTTGGCTTCAGATTGGCAATATTAGAATATACTTGACATCTTCCACCTGAGGGGTGACCTGGGGCCCCCCACCCCCCGAAAATTGAAATTTTTAATGTGGCCCTCGAGTATGCCAGCCTAATACAAATTCATTCTCTGATATAAACTGAGTTTCCTGTAAAAATTTCAGCCAGATTGACCAACTTTAAGGGGTGGTTTGGGCTGATCTGGCATTTTACCTATCCCTCGCCAACTACACTCCCTGAACCTGTACTTTGGGCTACATATGTATTTATGAAGGAACACACTACTAAAATTCATTTCAGGGGCGACTCCTGTGTGATTCAATATGGTTTTCAACCTTGAATCTACCTTAATTGAGAATATATCAGCATTTCCTGATACAGCCATCTGAGGCTGTATTTTCGCCTTCCTGGATCACATATGACACATATGACACCACTGGTATACCAGATGTAATCCTAAAACCTATGCAGTCAGATTTAGTATGTGGCAAGTGATTTTTAGGCCAAATTTCAGACTTATAGACCAATATTTGGTACTGGTTTGGGCTGATTTACATCTATTTTTGGCTATATTTAGAACACTATTTTGGTGCAATATTTTCTGATTAGACATGTAATGCTCCAAATGTGCCTAAAATATCCTCATTAATTATTAGAATATGCATAAAATTAAATTTTGGCTTCAGATTGGCAATATTAGAATATACTTGACATCTTCCACCTGAGGGGTGACCTGGGGCCCCCCACCCCCCGAAAATTGAAATTTTTAATGTGGCCCTCGAGTATGCCAGCCTAATACAAATTCATTCTCTGATATAAACTGAGTTTTCTGTAAAAATTTCAGCCAGATTGACCAACTTTAAGGGGTGGTTTGGGCTGATCTGGCATTTTACCTATCCATCGCCAACTACACTCCCTGAACCTGTACTTTGGGCTACATATGTATTTATGAAGGAACACACTACTAAAATTCATTTCAGGGGCGACTCCTGTGTGATTCAATATGGTTTTCAACCTTGAATCTACCTTAATTGAGAATATATCAGCATTTCCTGATACAGCCATCTGAGGCTGTATTTTCGCCTTCCTGGATCACATATGACACATATGACACCACTGGTATACCAGATGTAATCCTAAAACCTATGCAGTCAGATTTAGTATGTGGCAAGTGATTTTTAGGCCAAATTTCAGACTTATAGACCAATATTTGGTACTGGTTTGGGCTGATTTACATCTATTTTTGGCTATATTTAGAACACTATTTTGGTGCAATATTTTCTGATTAGACATGTAATGCTCCAAATGTGCCTAAAATATCCTCAATAATTATTAGAATATGCACAAAATTAAATTTTGGCTTCAGATTGGCAATATTAGAATATACTTGACATCTTCCACCTGAGGGGTGACCTGGGGCCCCCCACCCCCCGAAAATTGAAATTTTTAATGTGGCCCTCGAGTATGCCAGCCTAATACAAATTCATTCTCTGATATAAACTGAGTTTCCTGTAAAAATTTCAGCCAGATTGACCAACTTTAAGGGGTGGTTTGGGCTGATCTTGCATTTTACCTATCCCTCGCCAACTACACTCCCTGAACCTGTACTTTGGGCTACATATGTATTTATGAAGGAACACACTACTAAAATTGATTTCAGGGGCGACTCCTGTGTGATTCAATATGGTTTTCAACCTTGAATCTACCTTAATTGAGAATATATCAGCATTTCCTGATACAGCCATCTGAGGCTGTATTTTCGCCTTCCTGGATCACATGTGACACATATGACACCACTGGTATACCAGATATAATCCTAAAACCTATGCAGTCAGATTTAGTATGTGGCAAGTGATTTTTAGGCCAAATTTCAGACTTATAGACCAATATTTGGTACTGGTTTGGGCTGATTTACATCTATTTTTGGCTATATTTAGAACACTATTTTGGTGCAATATTTTCTGATTAGACATGTAATGCTCCAAATGTGCCTAAAATATCCTCATTAATTATTAGAATATGCATAAAATTAAATTTTGGCTTCAGATTGGCAATATTAGAATATACTTGACATCTTCCACCTGAGGGGTGACCTGGGGCCCCCCACCCCCCGAAAATTGAAATTTTTAATGTGGCCCTCGAGTATGCCAGCCTAATACAAATTCATTCTCTGATATAAACTGAGTTTCCTGTAAAAATTTCAGCCAGATTGACCAACTTTAAGGGGTGGTTTGGGCTGATCTGGCATTTTACCTATCCCTCGCCAACTACACTCCCTGAACCTGTACTTTGGGCTACATATGTATTTATGAAGGAACACACTACTAAAATTCATTTCAGGGGCGACTCCTGTGTGATTCAATATGGTTTTCAACCTTGAATCTACCTTAATTGAGAATATATCAGCATTTCCTGATACAGCCATCTGAGGCTGTATTTTCGCCTTCCTGGATCACATATGACACATATGACACCACTGGTATACCAGATGTAATCCTAAAACCTATGCAGTCAGATTTAGTATGTGGCAAGTGATTTTTAGGCCAAATTTCAGACTTATAGACCAATATTTGGTACTGGTTTGGGCTGATTTACATCTATTTTTGGCTATATTTAGAACACTATTTTGGTGCAATATTTTCTGATTAGACATGTAATGCTCCAAATGTGCCTAAAATATCCTCATTAATTATTAGAATATGCATAAAATTAAATTTTGGCTTCAGATTGGCAATATTAGAATATACTTGACATCTTCCACCTGAGGGGTGACCTGGGGCCCCCCACCCCCCGAAAATTGAAATTTTTAATGTGGCCCTCGAGTATGCCAGCCTAATACAAATTCATTCTCTGATATAAACTGAGTTTTCTGTAAAAATTTCAGCCAGATTGACCAACTTTAAGGGGTGGTTTGGGCTGATCTGGCATTTTACCTATCCATCGCCAACTACACTCCCTGAACCTGTACTTTGGGCTACATATGTATTTATGAAGGAACACACTACTAAAATTCATTTCAGGGGCGACTCCTGTGTGATTCAATATGGTTTTCAACCTTGAATCTACCTTAATTGAGAATATATCAGCATTTCCTGATACAGCCATCTGAGGCTGTATTTTCGCCTTCCTGGATCACATATGACACATATGACACCACTGGTATACCAGATGTAATCCTAAAACCTATGCAGTCAGATTTAGTATGTGGCAAGTGATTTTTAGGCCAAATTTCAGACTTATAGACCAATATTTGGTACTGGTTTGGGCTGATTTACATCTATTTTTGGCTATATTTAGAACACTATTTTGGTGCAATATTTTCTGATTAGACATGTAATGCTCCAAATGTGCCTAAAATATCCTCAATAATTATTAGAATATGCACAAAATTAAATTTTGGCTTCAGATTGGCAATATTAGAATATACTTGACATCTTCCACCTGAGGGGTGACCTGGGGCCCCCCACCCCCCGAAAATTGAAATTTTTAATGTGGCCCTCGAGTATGCCAGCCTAATACAAATTCATTCTCTGATATAAACTGAGTTTCCTGTAAAAATTTCAGCCAGATTGACCAACTTTAAGGGGTGGTTTGGGCTGATCTTGCATTTTACCTATCCCTCGCCAACTACACTCCCTGAACCTGTACTTTGGGCTACATATGTATTTATGAAGGAACACACTACTAAAATTGATTTCAGGGGCGACTCCTGTGTGATTCAATATGGTTTTCAACCTTGAATCTACCTTAATTGAGAATATATCAGCATTTCCTGATACAGCCATCTGAGGCTGTATTTTCGCCTTCCTGGATCACATGTGACACATATGACACCACTGGTATACCAGATATAATCCTAAAACCTATGCAGTCAGATTTAGTATGTGGCAAGTGATTTTTAGGCCAAATTTCAGACTTATAGACCAATATTTGGTACTGGTTTGGGCTGATTTACATCTATTTTTGGCTATATTTAGAACACTATTTTGGTGCAATATTTTCTGATTAGACATGTAATGCTCCAAATGTGCCTAAAATATCCTCATTAATTATTAGAATATGCATAAAATTAAATTTTGGCTTCAGATTGGCAATATTAGAATATACTTGACATCTTCCACCTGAGGGGTGACCTGGGGCCCCCCACCCCCCGAAAATTGAAATTTTTAATGTGGCCCTCGAGTATGCCAGCCTAATACAAATTCATTCTATGATATAAACTGAGTTTCCTGTAAAAATTTCAGCCAGATTGACCAACTTTAAGGGGTGGTTTGGGCTGATCTTGCATTTTACCTATCCATCGCCAACTACACTCCCTGAACCTGTACTTTGGGCTACATATGTATTTATGAAGGAACACACTACTAAAATTCATTTCAGGGGCGACTCCTGTGTGATTCAATATGGTTTTCAACCTTGAATCTACCTTAATTGAGAATATATCAGCATTTCCTGATACAGCCATCTGAGGCTGTATTTTCGCCTTCCTGGATCACATATGACACATATGACACCACTGGTATACCAGATGTAATCCTAAAACCTATGCAGTCAGATTTAGTATGTGGCAAGTGATTTTTAGGCCAAATTTCAGACTTATAGACCAATATTTGGTACTGGTTTGGGCTGATTTACATCTATTTTTGGCTATATTTAGAACACTATTTTGGTGCAATATTTTCTGATTAGACATGTAATGCTCCAAATGTGCCTAAAATATCCTCATTAATTATTAGAATATGCATAAAATTAAATTTTGGCTTCAGATTGGCAATATTAGAATATACTTGACATCTTCCACCTGAGGGGTGACCTGGGGCCCCCCACACAACGGAAATTGAAATTTTTAATGTGGCCCTCGAGTATGCCAGCCTAATATAAATTCATTCTCTGATATAAACTGAGTTTCCTGTAAAAATTTCAGCCAGATTGACCAACTTTAAGGGGTGGTTTGGGCTGATCTGGCATTTTACCTATCCATCGCCAACTACACTCCCTGAACCTGTACTTTGGGCTACATATGTATTTATGAAGGAACACACTACTAAAATGCATTTCAGGGGCGACTCCTGTGTGATTCAATATGGTTTTCAACCTTGAATCTACCTTAATTGAGAATATATCAGCATTTCCTGATACAGCCATCTGAGGCTGTATTTTCGCATTCCTGGATCACATATAACACATATGACACCACTGGTATACCAGATGTAATCCTAAAACCTATGCAGTCAGATTTAGTATGTGGCAAGTGATTTTTAGGCCAAATTTCAGACTTATAGACCAATATTTGGTATTGGTTTGGGCTGATTTACATCTATTTTTGGCTATATTTAGAACACTATTTTGGTGCAATATTTTCTGATTAGACATGTAATGCTCCAAATGTGCCTAAAATATCCTCATTAATTATTAGAATATGCATAAAATTAAATTTTGGCTTCAGATTGGCAATATTAGAATATACTTGACATCTTCCACCTGAGGGGTGACCTGGGGCCCCCCACCCCCCGAAAATTGAAATTTTTAATGTGGCCCTCGAGTATGCCAGCCTAATACAAATTCATTCTATGATATAAACTGAGTTTCCTGTAAAAATTTCAGCCAGATTGACCAACTTTAAGGGGTGGTTTGGGCTGATCTTGCATTTTACCTATCCATCGCCAACTACACTCCCTGAACCTGTACTTTGGGCTACATATGTATTTATGAAGGAACACACTACTAAAATTCATTTCAGGGGCGACTCCTGTGTGATTCAATATGGTTTTCAACCTTGAATCTACCTTAATTGAGAATATATCAGCATTTCCTGATACAGCCATCTGAGGCTGTATTTTCGCCTTCCTGGATCACATATGACACATATGACACCACTGGTATACCAGATGTAATCCTAAAACCTATGCAGTCAGATTTAGTATGTGGCAAGTGATTTTTAGGCCAAATTTCAGACTTATAGACCAATATTTGGTACTGGTTTGGGCTGATTTACATCTATTTTTGGCTATATTTAGAACACTATTTTGGTGCAATATTTTCTGATTAGACATGTAATGCTCCAAATGTGCCTAAAATATCCTCAATAATTATTAGAATATGCACAAAATTAAATTTTGGCTTCAGATTGGCAATATTATAATATACTTGACATCTTCCACCTGAGGAGTGACCTGGGGCCCCCCCACACCCCCGAAATTGAAATTTTTAATGTGGCCCTCGAGTATGCCAGCCTAATACAAATTCATTCTCTGATATAAACTGAGTTTCCTGTAAAAATTTCAGCCAGATTGACCAACTTTAAGGGGTGGTTTGGGCTGATCTGGCATTTTACCTATCCATCGCCAACTACACTCCCTGAACCTGTACTTTGGGCTACATATGTATTTATGAAGGAACACACTACTAAAATTCATTTCAGGGGCGACTCCTGTGTGATTCAATATAGATTTCAACCTTGAATCTACCTTAATTGAGAATATATCAGCATTTCCTGATACAGCCATCTGAGGCTGTATTTTCGCCTTCCTGGATCACATATGACACATATGACACCACTGGTATACCAGATGTAATCCTAAAACCTATGCAGTCAGATTTAGTATGTGGCAAGTGATTTTTAGGCCAAATTTCAGACTTATAGACCAATATTTGGTACTGGTTTGGGCTGATTTACATCTATTTTTGGCTATATTTAGAACACTATTTTGGTGCAATATTTTCTGATTAGACATGTAATGCTCCAAATGTGCCTAAAATATCCTCATTAATTATTAGAATATGCATAAAATTAAATTTTGGCTTCAGATTGGCAATATTAGAATATACTTGACATCTTCCACCTGAGGGGTGACCTGGGGCCCCCCACCCCCCGAAAATTGAAATTTTTAATGTGGCCCTCGAGTATGCCAGCCTAATACAAATTCATTCTATGATATAAACTGAGTTTCTTGTAAAAATTTCAGCCAGATTGACCAACTTTAAGGGGTGGTTTGGGCTGATCTTGCATTTTACCTATCCATCGCCAACTACACTCCCTGAACCTGTACTTTGGGCTACATATGTATTTATGAAGGAACACACTACTAAAATTCATTTCAGGGGCGACTCCTGTGTGATTCAATATGGTTTTCAACCTTGAATCTACCTTAATTGAGAATATATCAGCATTTCCTGATACAGCCATCTGAGGCTGTATTTTCGCCTTCCTGGATCACATATGACACATATGACACCACTGGTATACCAGATGTAATCCTAAAACCTATGCAGTCAGATTTAGTATGTGGCAAGTAATTTTTAGGCCAAATTTCAGACTTATAGACCAATATTTGGTACTGGTTTGGGCTGATTTACATCTATTTTTGGCTATATTTAGAACACTATTTTGGTGCAATATTTTCTGATTAGACATGTAATGCTCCAAATGTGCCTAAAATATCCTCAATAATTATTAGAATATGCACAAAATTAAATTTTGGCTTCAGATTGGCAATATTATAATATACTTGACATCTTCCACCTGAGGAGTGACCTGGGGCCCCCCCACACCCCGGAAATTGAAATTTTTAATGTGGCCCTCGAGTATGCCAGCCTAATACAAATTCATTCTCTGATATAAACTGAGTTTCCTGTAAAAATTTCAGCCAGATTGACCAACTTTAAGGGGTGGTTTGGGCTGATCTGGCATTTTACCTATCCATCGCCAACTACACTCCCTGAACCTGTACTTTGGGCTACATATGTATTTATGAAGGAACACACTACTAAAATTCATTTCAGGGGCGACTCCTGTGTGATTCAATATAGATTTCAACCTTGAATCTACCTTAATTGAGAATATATCAGCATTTCCTGATACAGCCATCTGAGGCTGTATTTTCGCCTTCCTGGATCACATATGACACATATGACACCACTGGTATACCAGATGTAATCCTAAAACCTATGCAGTCAGATTTAGTATGTGGCAAGTGATTTTTAGGCCAAATTTCAGACTTATAGACCAATATTTGGTACTGGTTTGGGCTGATTTACATCTATTTTTGGCTATATTTAGAACACTATTTTGGTGCAATATTTTCTGATTAGACATGTAATGCTCCAAATGTGCCTAAAATATCCTCATTAATTATTAGAATATGCATAAAATTAAATTTTGGCTTCAGATTGGCAATATTAGAATATACTTGACATCTTCCACCTGAGGGGTGACCTGGGGCCCCCCACCCCCCGAAAATTGAAATTTTTAATGTGTCCCTCGAGTATGCCAGCCTAATACAAATTCATTCTATGATATAAACTGAGTTTCTTGTAAAAATTTCAGCCAGATTGACCAACTTTAAGGGGTGGTTTGGGCTGATCTTGCATTTTACCTATCCATCGCCAACTACACTCCCTGAACCTGTACTTTGGGCTACATATGTATTTATGAAGGAACACACTACTAAAATTCATTTCAGGGGCGACTCCTGTGTGATTCAATATTGTTTTCAACCTTGAATCTACCTTAATTGAGAATATATCAGCATTTCCTGATACAGCCATCTGAGGCTGTATTTTCGCCTTCCTGGATCACATATGACACATATGACACCACTGGTATACCAGATGTAATCCTAAAACCTATGCAGTCAGATTTAGTATGTGGCAAGTAATTTTTAGGCCAAATTTCAGACTTATAGACCAATATTTGGTACTGGTTTGGGCTGATTTACATCTATTTTTGGCTATATTTAGAACACTATTTTGGTGCAATATTTTCTGATTAGACATGTAATGCTCCAAATGTGCCTAAAATATCCTCAATAATTATTAGAATATGCACAAAATTAAATTTTGGCTTCAGATTGGCAATATTATAATATACTTGACATCTTCCACCTGAGGAGTGACCTGGGGCCCCCCCACACCCCGGAAATTGAAATTTTTAATGTGGCCCTCGAGTATGCCAGCCTAATACAAATTCATTCTCTGATATAAACTGAGTTTCCTGTAAAAATTTCAGCCAGATTGACCAACTTTAAGGGGTGGTTTGGGCTGATCTGGCATTTTACCTATCCATCGCCAACTACACTCCCTGAACCTGTACTTTGGGCTACATATGTATTTATGAAGGAACACACTACTAAAATTCATTTCAGGGGCGACTCCTGTGTGATTCAATATGGTTTTCAACCTTGAATCTACCTTAATTGAGAATATATCAGCATTTCCTGATACAGCCATCTGAGGCTGTATTTTCGCCTTCCTGGATCACATATGACACATATGACACCACTGGTATACCAGATGTAATCCTAAAACCTATGCAGTCAGATTTAGTATGTGGCAAGTGATTTTTAGGCCAAATTTCAGACTTATAGACCAATATTTGGTACTGGTTTGGGCTGATTTACATCTATTTTTGGCTATATTTAGAACACTATTTTGGTGCAATATTTTCTGATTAGACATGTAATGCTCCAAATGTGCCTAAAATATCCTCATTAATTATTAGAATATGCATAAAATTAAATTTTGGCTTCAGATTGGCAATATTAGAATATACTTGACATCTTCCACCTGAGGGGTGACCTGGGGCCCCCCACACCCCGGAAATTGAAATTTTTAATGTGGCCCTCGAGTATGCCAGCCTAATACAAATTCATTCTCTGATATAAACTGAGTTTCCTGTAAAAATTTCAGCCAGATTGACCAACTTTAAGGGGTGGTTTGGGCTGATCTGGCATTTTACCTATCCCTCGCCAACTACACTCCCTGAACCTGTACTTTGGGCTACATATGTATTTATGAAGGAACACACTACTAAAATTCATTTCAGGGGCGACTCCTGTGTGATTCAATATGGTTTTCAACCTTGAATCTACCTTAATTGAGAATATATCAGCATTTCCTGATACAGCCATCTGAGGCTGTATTTTCGCCTTCCTGGATCACATGTGACACATATGACACCACTGGTATACCAGATGTAATCCTAAAACCTATGCAGTCAGATTTAGTATGTGGCAAGTGATTTTTAGGCCAAATTTCAGACTTATAGACCAATATTTGGTACTGGTTTGGGCTGATTTACATCTATTTTTGGCTATATTTAGAACACTATTTTGGTGCAATATTTTCTGATTAGACATGTAATGCTCCAAATGTGCCTAAAATATCCTCATTAATTATTAGAATATGCATAAAATTAAATTTTGGCTTCAGATTGGCAATATTAGAATATACTTGACATCTTCCACCTGAGGGGTGACCTGGGGCCCCCCACCCCCCGAAAATTGAAATTTTTAATGTGGCCCTCGAGTATGCCAGCCTAATACAAATTCATTCTCTGATATAAACTGAGTTTCCTGTAAAAATTTCAGCCAGATTGACCAACTTTAAGGGGTGGTTTGGGCTGATCTGGCATTTTACCTATCCCTCGCCAACTACACTCCCTGAACCTGTACTTTGGGCTACATATGTATTTATGAAGGAACACACTACTAAAATTCATTTCAGGGGCGACTCCTGTGTGATTCAATATGGTTTTCAACCTTGAATCTACCTTAATTGAGAATATATCAGCATTTCCTGATACAGCCATCTGAGGCTGTATTTTCGCCTTCCTGGATCACATATGACACCACTGGTATACCAGATGTAATCCTAAAACCTATGCAGTCAGATTTAGTATGTGGCAAGTGATTTTTAGGCCAAATTTCAGACTTATAGACCAATATTTGGTACTGGTTTGGGCTGATTTACATCTATTTTTGGCTATATTTAGAACACTATTTTGGTGCAATATTTTCTGATTAGACATGTAATGCTCCAAATGTGCCTAAAATATCCTCATTAATTATTAGAATATGCATAAAATTAAATTTTGGCTTCAGATTGGCAATATTAGAATATACTTGACATCTTCCACCTGAGGGGTGACCTGGGGCCCCCCACACAACGGAAATTGAAATTTTTAATGTGGCCCTCGAGTATGCCAGCCTAATACAAATTCATTCTCTGATATAAACTGAGTTTCCTGTAAAAATTTCAGCCAGATTGACCAACTTTAAGGGGTGGTTTGGGCTGATCTGGCATTTTACCTATCCATCGCCAACTACACTCCCTGAACCTGTACTTTGGGCTACATATGTATTTATGAAGGAACACACTACTAAAACGCATTTCAGGGGCGACTCCTGTGTGATTCAATATGGTTTTCAACCTTGAATCTACCTTAATTGAGAATATATCAGCATTTCCTGATACAGCCATCTGAGGCTGTATTTTCGCATTCCTGGATCACATATAACACATATGACACCACTGGTATACCAGATGTAATCCTAAAACCTATGCAGTCAGATTTAGTATGTGGCAAGTGATTTTTAGGCCAAATTTCAGACTTATAGACCAATATTTGGTATTGGTTTGGGCTGATTTACATCTATTTTTGGCTATATTTAGAACACTATTTTGGTGCAATATTTTCTGATTAGACATGTAATGCTCCAAATGTGCCTAAAATATCCTCATTAATTATTAGAATATGCATAAAATTAAATTTTGGCTTCAGATTGGCAATATTAGAATATACTTGACATCTTCCACCTGAGGGGTGACCTGGGGCCCCCCACACCCCGGAAATTGAAATTTTTAATGTGGCCCTCGAGTATGCCAGCCTAATACAAATTCATTCTCTGATATAAACTGAGTTTCCTGTAAAAATTTCAGCCAGATTGACCAACTTTAAGGGGTGGTTTGGGCTGATCTGGCATTTTACCTATCCCTCGCCAACTACACTCCCTGAACCTGTACTTTGGGCTACATATGTATTTATGAAGGAACACACTACTAAAATTCATTTCAGGGGCGACTCCTGTGTGATTCAATATGGTTTTCAACCTTGAATCTACCTTAATTGAGAATATATCAGCATTTCCTGATACAGCCATCTGAGGCTGTATTTTCGCCTTCCTGGATCACATGTGACACATATGACACCACTGGTATACCAGATGTAATCCTAAAACCTATGCAGTCAGATTTAGTATGTGGCAAGTGATTTTTAGGCCAAATTTCAGACTTATAGACCAATATTTGGTACTGGTTTGGGCTGATTTACATCTATTTTTGGCTATATTTAGAACACTATTTTGGTGCAATATTTTCTGATTAGACATGTAATGCTCCAAATGTGCCTAAAATATCCTCATTAATTATTAGAATATGCATAAAATTAAATTTTGGCTTCAGATTGGCAATATTAGAATATACTTGACATCTTCCACCTGAGGGGTGACCTGGGGCCCCCCACCCCCCGAAAATTGAAATTTTTAATGTGGCCCTCGAGTATGCCAGCCTAATACAAATTCATTCTCTGATATAAACTGAGTTTCCTGTAAAAATTTCAGCCAGATTGACCAACTTTAAGGGGTGGTTTGGGCTGATCTGGCATTTTACCTATCCCTCGCCAACTACACTCCCTGAACCTGTACTTTGGGCTACATATGTATTTATGAAGGAACACACTACTAAAATTCATTTCAGGGGCGACTCCTGTGTGATTCAATATGGTTTTCAACCTTGAATCTACCTTAATTGAGAATATATCAGCATTTCCTGATACAGCCATCTGAGGCTGTATTTTCGCCTTCCTGGATCACATATGACACCACTGGTATACCAGATGTAATCCTAAAACCTATGCAGTCAGATTTAGTATGTGGCAAGTGATTTTTAGGCCAAATTTCAGACTTATAGACCAATATTTGGTACTGGTTTGGGCTGATTTACATCTATTTTTGGCTATATTTAGAACACTATTTTGGTGCAATATTTTCTGATTAGACATGTAATGCTCCAAATGTGCCTAAAATATCCTCATTAATTATTAGAATATGCATAAAATTAAATTTTGGCTTCAGATTGGCAATATTAGAATATACTTGACATCTTCCACCTGAGGGGTGACCTGGGGCCCCCCACACAACGGAAATTGAAATTTTTAATGTGGCCCTCGAGTATGCCAGCCTAATACAAATTCATTCTCTGATATAAACTGAGTTTCCTGTAAAAATTTCAGCCAGATTGACCAACTTTAAGGGGTGGTTTGGGCTGATCTTGCATTTTACCTATCCATCGCCAACTACACTCCCTGAACCTGTACTTTGGGCTACATATGTATTTATGAAGGAACACACTACTAAAATTCATTTCAGGGGCGACTCCTGTGTGATTCAATATGGTTTTCAACCTTGAATCTACCTTAATTGAGAATATATCAGCATTTCCTGATACAGCCATCTGAGGCTGTATTTTCGCCTTCCTGGATCACATATGACACATATGACACCACTGGTATACCAGATGTAATCCTAAAACCTATGCAGTCAGATTTAGTATGTGGCAAGTGATTTTTAGGCCAAATTTCAGACTTATAGACCAATATTTGGTACTGGTTTGGGCTGATTTACATCTATTTTTGGCTATATTTAGAACACTATTTTGGTGCAATATTTTCTGATTAGACATGTAATGCTCCAAATGTGCCTAAAATATCCTCAATAATTATTAGAATATGCACAAAATTAAATTTTGGCTTCAGATTGGCAATATTATAATATACTTGACATCTTCCACCTGAGGAGTGACCTGGGGCCCCCCCACACCCCGGAAATTGAAATTTTTAATGTGGCCCTCGAGTATGCCAGCCTAATACAAATTCATTCTCTGATATAAACTGAGTTTCCTGTAAAAATTTCAGCCAGATTGACCAACTTTAAGGGGTGGTTTGGGCTGATCTGGCATTTTACCTATCCATCGCCAACTACACTCCCTGAACCTGTACTTTGGGCTACATATGTATTTATGAAGGAACACACTACTAAAATTCATTTCAGGGGCGACTCCTGTGTGATTCAATATAGATTTCAACCTTGAATCTACCTTAATTGAGAATATATCAGCATTTCCTGATACAGCCATCTGAGGCTGTATTTTCGCCTTCCTGGATCACATATGACACATATGACACCACTGGTATACCAGATGTAATCCTAAAACCTATGCAGTCAGATTTAGTATGTGGCAAGTGATTTTTAGGCCAAATTTCAGACTTATAGACCAATATTTGGTACTGGTTTGGGCTGATTTACATCTATTTTTGGCTATATTTAGAACACTATTTTGGTGCAATATTTTCTGATTAGACATGTAATGCTCCAAATGTGCCTAAAATATCCTCATTAATTATTAGAATATGCATAAAATTAAATTTTGGCTTCAGATTGGCAATATTAGAATATACTTGACATCTTCCACCTGAGGGGTGACCTGGGGCCCCCCACCCCCCGAAAATTGAAATTTTTAATGTGGCCCTCGAGTATGCCAGCCTAATACAAATTCATTCTATGATATAAACTGAGTTTCTTGTAAAAATTTCAGCCAGATTGACCAACTTTAAGGGGTGGTTTGGGCTGATCTTGCATTTTACCTATCCATCGCCAACTACACTCCCTGAACCTGTACTTTGGGCTACATATGTATTTATGAAGGAACACACTACTAAAATTCATTTCAGGGGCGACTCCTGTGTGATTCAATATGGTTTTCAACCTTGAATCTACCTTAATTGAGAATATATCAGCATTTCCTGATACAGCCATCTGAGGCTGTATTTTCGCCTTCCTGGATCACATATGACACATATGACACCACTGGTATACCAGATGTAATCCTAAAACCTATGCAGTCAGATTTAGTATGTGGCAAGTAATTTTTAGGCCAAATTTCAGACTTATAGACCAATATTTGGTACTGGTTTGGGCTGATTTACATCTATTTTTGGCTATATTTAGAACACTATTTTGGTGCAATATTTTCTGATTAGACATGTAATGCTCCAAATGTGCCTAAAATATCCTCAATAATTATTAGAATATGCACAAAATTAAATTTTGGCTTCAGATTGGCAATATTATAATATACTTGACATCTTCCACCTGAGGAGTGACCTGGGGCCCCCCCACACCCCGGAAATTGAAATTTTTAATGTGGCCCTCGAGTATGCCAGCCTAATACAAATTCATTCTCTGATATAAACTGAGTTTCCTGTAAAAATTTCAGCCAGATTGACCAACTTTAAGGGGTGGTTTGGGCTGATCTGGCATTTTACCTATCCATCGCCAACTACACTCCCTGAACCTGTACTTTGGGCTACATATGTATTTATGAAGGAACACACTACTAAAATTCATTTCAGGGGCGACTCCTGTGTGATTCAATATAGATTTCAACCTTGAATCTACCTTAATTGAGAATATATCAGCATTTCCTGATACAGCCATCTGAGGCTGTATTTTCGCCTTCCTGGATCACATATGACACATATGACACCACTGGTATACCAGATGTAATCCTAAAACCTATGCAGTCAGATTTAGTATGTGGCAAGTGATTTTTAGGCCAAATTTCAGACTTATAGACCAATATTTGGTACTGGTTTGGGCTGATTTACATCTATTTTTGGCTATATTTAGAACACTATTTTGGTGCAATATTTTCTGATTAGACATGTAATGCTCCAAATGTGCCTAAAATATCCTCATTAATTATTAGAATATGCATAAAATTAAATTTTGGCTTCAGATTGGCAATATTAGAATATACTTGACATCTTCCACCTGAGGGGTGACCTGGGGCCCCCCACCCCCCGAAAATTGAAATTTTTAATGTGGCCCTCGAGTATGCCAGCCTAATACAAATTCATTCTATGATATAAACTGAGTTTCCTGTAAAAATTTCAGCCAGATTGACCAACTTTAAGGGGTGGTTTGGGCTGATCTTGCATTTTACCTATCCATCGCCAACTACACTCCCTGAACCTGTACTTTGGGCTACATATGTATTTATGAAGGAACACACTACTAAAATTCATTTCAGGGGCGACTCCTGTGTGATTCAATATGGTTTTCAACCTTGAATCTACCTTAATTGAGAATATATCAGCATTTCCTGATACAGCCATCTGAGGCTGTATTTTCGCCTTCCTGGATCACATATGACACATATGACACCACTGGTATACCAGATGTAATCCTAAAACCTATGCAGTCAGATTTAGTATGTGGCAAGTGATTTTTAGGCCAAATTTCAGACTTATAGACCAATATTTGGTACTGGTTTGGGCTGATTTACATCTATTTTTGGCTATATTTAGAACACTATTTTGGTGCAATATTTTCTGATTAGACATGTAATGCTCCAAATGTGCCTAAAATATCCTCATTAATTATTAGAATATGCACAAAATTAAATTTTGGCTTCAGATTGGCAATATTAGAATATACTTGACATCTTCCACCTGAGGAGTGACCTGGGGCCCCCCCACACCCCGGAAATTGAAATTTTTAATGTGGCCCTCGAGTATGCCAGCCTAATACAAATTCATTCTCTGATATAAACTGAGTTTCCTGTAAAAATTTCAGCCAGATTGACCAACTTTAAGGGGTGGTTTGGGCTGATCTGGCATTTTACCTATCCATCGCCAACTACACTCCCTGAACCTGTACTTTGGGCTACATATGTATTTATGAAGGAACACACTACTAAAATTTATTTCAGGGGCGACTCCTGTGTGATTCAATATGGTTTTCAACTTTGAATCTACCTTAATTGAGAATATATCAGCATTTCCTGATACAGCCATCTGAGGCTGTATTTTCGCCTTCCTGGATCACATGTGACACATGTGACACCACTGGTATACCAGATGTAATCCTAAAACCTATGCAGTCAGATTTAGTATGTGGCAAGTGATTTTTAGGCCAAATTTCAGACTTATAGACCAATATTTGGTACTGGTTTGGGCTGATTTACATCTATTTTTGGCTATATTTAGAACACTATTTTGGTGCAATATTTTCTGATTAGACATGTAATGCTCCAAATGTGCCTAAAATATCCTCATTAATTATTAGAATATGCATAAAATTAAATTTTGGCTTCAGATTGGCAATATTAGAATATACTTGACATCTTCCACCTGAGCGGTGACCTGGGGCCCCCCACCCCCCGAAAATTGAAATTTTTAATGTGGCCCTCGAGTATGCCAGCCTAATACAAATTCATTCTATGATATAAACTGAGTTTCCTGTAAAAATTTCAGCCAGATTGACCAACTTTAAGGGGTGGTTTGGGCTGATCTTGCATTTTACCTATCCATCGCCAACTACACTCCCTGAATCTGTACTTTGGGCTACATATGTGTTTATGAAGGAACACACTACTAAAATTCATTTCAGGGGCGACTCCTGTGTGATTCAATATGGTTTTCAACCTTGAATCTACCTTAATTGAGAATATATCAGCATTTCCTGATACAGCCATCTGAGGCTGTATTTTCGCCTTCCTGGATCACATATGACACATATGACACCACTGGTATACCAGATGTAATCCTAAAACCTATGCAGTCAGATTTAGTATGTGGCAAGTGATTTTTAGGCCAAATTTCAGACTTATAGACCAATATTTGGTACTGGTTTGGGCTGATTTACATCTATTTTTGGCTATATTTAGAACACTATTTTGGTGCAATATTTTCTGATTAGACATGTAATGCTCCAAATGTGCCTAAAATATCCTCATTAATTATTAGAATATGCATAAAATTAAATTTTGGCTTCAGATTGGTAATATTAGAATATACTTGACATCTTCCACCTGAGGGGTGACCTGGGGCCCCCCACACCCCGGAAATTGAAATTTTTAATGTGGCCCTCGAGTATGCCAGCCTAATACAAATTCATTCTCTGATATAAACTGAGTTTCCTGTAAAAATTTCAGCCAGATTGACCAACTTTAAGGGGTGGTTTGGGCTGATCTGGCATTTTACCTATCCATCGCCAACTACACTCCCTGAACCTGTACTTTGGGCTACATATGTATTTATGAAGGAACACACTACTAAAATTCATTTCAGGGGCGACTCCCGTGTGATTCAATATGGTTTTCAACCTTGAATCTACCTTAATTGAGAATATATCAGCATTTCCTGATACAGCCATCTGAGGCTGTATTTTCGCCTTCCTGGATCACATATGACACATATGACACCACTGGTATACCAGATGTAATCCTAAAACCTATGCAGTCAGATTTAGTATGTGGCAAGTGATTTTTAGGCCAAATTTCAGACTTATAGACTAATATTTGGTACTGGTTTGGGCTGATTTACATCTATTTTTGGCTATATTTAGGACACTATTTTGGTGCAATATTTTCTGATTAGACATGTAATGCTCCAAATGTGCCTAAAATATCCTCATTAATTATTAGAATATGCACAAAATTAAATTTTGGCTTCAGATTGGCAATATTAGAATATACTTGACATCTTCCACCTGAGGAGTGACCTGGGGCCCCCCCACACCCCGGAAATTGAAATTTTTAATGTGGCCCTCGAGTATGCCAGCCTAATACAAATTCATTCTCTGATATAAACTGAGTTTCCTGTAAAAATTTCAGCCAGATTGACCAACTTTAAGGGGTGGTTTGGGCTGATCTGGCATTTTACCTATCCATCGCCAACTACACTCCCTGAACCTGTACTTTGGGCTACATATGTATTTATGAAGGAACACACTACTAAAATTTATTTCAGGGGCGACTCCTGTGTGATTCAATATGGTTTTCAACCTTGAATCTACCTTAATTGAGAATATATCAGCATTTCCTGATACAGCCATCTGAGGCTGTATTTTCGCCTTCCTGGATCACATGTGACACATGTGACACCACTGGTATACCAGATGTAATCCTAAAACCTATGCAGTCAGATTTAGTATGTGGCAAGTGATTTTTAGGCCAAATTTCAGACTTATAGACCAATATTTGGTACTGGTTTGGGCTGATTTACATCTATTTTTGGCTATATTTAGAACACTATTTTGGTGCAATATTTTCTGATTAGACATGTAATGCTCCAAATGTGCCTAAAATATCCTCATTAATTATTAGAATATGCATAAAATTAAATTTTGGCTTCAGATTGGCAATATTAGAATATACTTGACATCTTCCACCTGAGCGGTGACCTGGGGCCCCCCACCCCTCGAAAATTGAAATTTTTAATGTGGCCCTCGAGTATGCCAGCCTAATACAAATTCATTCTATGATATAAACTGAGTTTCCTGTAAAAATTTCAGCCAGATTGACCAACTTTAAGGGGTGGTTTGGGCTGATCTTGCATTTTACCTATCCATCGCCAACTACACTCCCTGAACCTGTACTTTGGGCTACATATGTGTTTATGAAGGAACACACTACTAAAATTCATTTCAGGGGCGACTCCTGTGTGATTCAATATGGTTTTCAACCTTGAATCTACCTTAATTGAGAATATATCAGCATTTCCTGATACAGCCATCTGAGGCTGTATTTTCGCCTTCCTGGATCACATTTGACACATATGACACCACTGGTATACCAGATGTAATCCTAAAACCTATGCAGTCAGATTTAGTATGTGGCAAGTGATTTTTAGGCCAAATTTCAGACTTATAGACCAATATTTGGTACTGGTTTGGGCTGATTTACATCTATTTTTGGCTATATTTAGAACACTATTTTGGTGCAATATTTTCTGATTAGACATGTAATGCTCCAAATGTGCCTAAAATATCCTCATTAATTATTAGAATATGCATAAAATTAAATTTTGGCTTCAGATTGGTAATATTAGAATATACTTGACATCTTCCACCTGAGGGGTGACCTGGGGCCCCCCACACCCCGGAAATTGAAATTTTTAATGTGGCCCTCGAGTATGCCAGCCTAATACAAATTCATTCTCTGATATAAACTGAGTTTCCTGTAAAAATTTCAGCCAGATTGACCAACTTTAAGGGGTGGTTTGGGCTGATCTGGCATTTTACCTATCCCTCGCCAACTACACTCCCTGAACCTGTACTTTGGGCTACATATGTATTTATGAAGGAACACACTACTAAAATTCATTTCAGGGGCGACTCCTGTGTGATTCAATATGGTTTTCAACCTTGAATCTACCTTAATTGAGAATATATCAGCATTTCCTGATACAGCCATCTGAGGCTGTATTTTCGCCTTCCTGGATCACATGTGACACATGTGACACCACTGGTATACCAGATGTAATCCTAAAACCTATGCAGTCAGATTTAGTATGTGGCAAGTGATTTTTAGGCCAAATTTCAGACTTATAGACCAATATTTGGTACTGGTTTGGGCTGATTTACATCTATTTTTGGCTATATTTAGAACACTATTTTGGTGCAATATTTTCTGATTAGACATGTAATGCTCCAAATGTGCCTAAAATATCCTCATTAATTATTAGAATATGCATAAAATTAAATTTTGGCTTCAGATTGGCAATATTAGAATATACTTGACATCTTCCACCTGAGCGGTGACCTGGGGCCCCCCACCCCCCGAAAATTGAAATTTTTAATGTGGCCCTCGAGTATGCCAGCCTAATACAAATTCATTCTATGATATAAACTGAGTTTCCTGTAAAAATTTCAGCCAGATTGACCAACTTTAAGGGGTGGTTTGGGCTGATCTTGCATTTTACCTATCCATCGCCAACTACACTCCCTGAACCTGTACTTTGGGCTACATATGTGTTTATGAAGGAACACACTACTAAAATTCATTTCAGGGGCGACTCCTGTGTGATTCAATATGGTTTTCAACCTTGAATCTACCTTAATTGAGAATATATCAGCATTTCCTGATACAGCCATCTGAGGCTGTATTTTCGCCTTCCTGGATCACATATGACACATATGACACCACTGGTATACCAGATGTAATCCTAAAACCTATGCAGTCAGATTTAGTATGTGGCAAGTGATTTTTAGGCCAAATTTCAGACTTATAGACCAATATTTGGTACTGGTTTGGGCTGATTTACATCTATTTTTGGCTATATTTAGAACACTATTTTGGTGCAATATTTTCTGATTAGACATGTAATGCTCCAAATGTGCCTAAAATATCCTCATTAATGATTAGAATATGCATAAAATTAAATTTTGGCTTCAGATTGGTAATATTAGAATATACTTGACATCTTCCACCTGAGAGGTGACCTGGGGCCCCCCACACCCCGGAAATTGAAATTTTTAATGTGGCCCTCGAGTATGCCAGCCTAATACAAATTCATTCTCTGATATAAACTGAGTTTCCTGTAAAAATTTCAGCCAGATTGACCAACTTTAAGGGGTGGTTTGGGCTGATCTGGCATTTTACCTATCCATCGCCAACTACACTCCCTGAACCTGTACTTTGGGCTACATATGTATTTATGAAGGAACACACTACTAAAATTTATTTCAGGGGCGACTCCTGTGTGATTCAATATGGTTTTCAACCTTGAATCTACCTTAATTGAGAATATATCAGCATTTCCTGATACAGCCATCTGAGGCTGTATTTTCGCCTTCCTGGATCACATATGACACATATGACACCACTGGTATACCAGATGTAATCCTAAAACCTATGCAGTCAGATTTAGTATGTGGCAAGTGATTTTTAGGCCAAATTTCAGACTTATAGACCAATATTTGGTACTGGTTTGGGCTGATTTACATCTATTTTTGGCTATATTTAGAACACTATTTTGGTGCAATATTTTCTGATTAGACATGTAATGCTCCCAGTCCCCAAGACTCCCCCACCCAAGACATTAACACCAGCAAATGAGGATACAGTAATTTATTTAAAATGTATATAAAGTTAAATACATCTAACACTACTATATATGTACAAATCCAACTGTGTTACACATAAAATAAGGTTTTAATTAAAAGTCACATGATGCACCAATTACATAACACCATGTTACACAACCACAAAGACAAGCTTGGTTAAAATTAGAGTCCCGACAGAAAACTGTACAAGCTTGTCAACAATAAGTAATGATCTTCAACAACACATCATGTGACCCATAGCCATAGAACCAGAGATGTGACCATCAATTACTTGAAAGTACATAAGTATCACTTTACTCAATATTTATCACAATGTGATGTGACAGTCAACCAAATACGACTTTACTCAACAAACATGACAATGTGATGTGACAATCAACTCAGTATCACTTTACTGAATAAACCTCACAATGTGATGTGACAAACAAGTATGAATTTGATCAAGTACAAATTACTAAAAGGTTAAGGCCATCATAAGCCATGACTGAAGTAATAACACAATTAAAAACCTAAAAGTTACGTGTAAAGAAAGTGTAAACTACCATAGGCATTGGATAAAATAAATTACAGACACACACTCCAAGGCGTGGCATTACTGCACCAGTGACCCAACTGACAAACAAATGAACAATGAAGTAAGCAAACATTGTTGCCTGACAGACAAAGCAACCTTAAAGTCAGGATAATTGTTTATATAATAACATTATAACCACCTAACCCATATGATGAGCAGCAAGCATCCCACAGAGGGAGGGAGGGTGGGAGTTTTAAAAACACTTATAATGTTTCTTGTTCAAAAGCTGGCTTTCAACTGAAGACCCAACTGGAATTTTTACATAACCAGTATGAATTAACCAATCACAGAAGGCAATACAATGGTTGCCAGGAAAACATTCAACATTTGTATTCCTACACAGACTGGTCACCAACCCACCAGAAATAAGACATGGTCTGGTTACCTAACACAAGTATCCTCCAGCAAGTGGGGGTGGAGGGTTCCAGGACTGAAACCTGCAGCGCCCTGACGCTGCAATTCACAGTCCCCAAGACTCCCCCACCCAAGACATTAACACCAGCAAATGAGGATACAGTAATTTATTTAAAATGTATATAAAGTTAAATACATCTAACACTACTATATATGTACAAATCCAACTGTGTTACACATAAAATAAGGTTTTAATTAAAAGTCACATGATGCACCAATTACATAACACCATGTTACACAACCACAAAGACAAGCTTGGTTAAAATTAGAGTCCCGACAGAAAACTGTACAAGCTTGTCAACAATAAGTAATGATCTTCAACAACACATCATGTGACCCATAGCCATAGAACCAGAGATGTGACCATCAATTACTTGAAAGTACATAAGTATCACTTTACTCAATATTTATCACAATGTGATGTGACAGTCAACCAAATACGACTTTACTCAACAAACATGACAATGTGATGTGACAATCAACTCAGTATCACTTTACTGAATAAACCTCACAATGTGATGTGACAAACAAGTATGAATTTGATCAAGTACAAATTACTAAAAGGTTAAGGCCATCATAAGCCATGACTGAAGTAATAACACAATTAAAAACCTAAAAGTTACGTGTAAAGAAAGTGTAAACTACCATAGGCATTGGATAAAATAAATTACAGACACACACTCCAAGGCCTGGCATTACTGCACCAGTGACCCAACTGACAAACAAATGAACAATGAAGTAAGCAAACATTGTTGCCTGACAGACAAAGCAACCTTAAAGTCAGGATAATTGTTTATATAATAACATTATAACCAGCTCAAACCCAACAGTAGGAAGCATTATGACAAAGCATTACGGAAACATTTAGCCACATTCGAGCTAGCACTACCATCAGAGTGAATATACCTCCACACGCAATCCGACGTCCAGGTACCCTGTTCCTTTATATGAGGGACAGGAACTCGAAGCTGATACGCCAGAGAAGCACCTGAACGTCGGAAAGCATGGAAGGTATAGTAAGAAGAACGCAGTCCGAGACGTGCATTAATCTTGGACAAAGACTTCCTAACTCGGGAATCTGTGAGAGGCTGCCAACCATTTAGTGTGTGACATTGAAAGAGGGGTTCACACCCAGATGGGTTGTATAATTTCACAATGGCTTTCAAAGCCCTAAATGGACATATAGCCGGGATTTGTAAGCGAGGGAGAGAAATGAGTTTGACTTGGTCACGCGTTTGCAAAGTCTTTGACCACTTCAACAAGAGTTTAACATCGTGGGTATAAAAGAACACATCCGAACCAGTGAAGTGCCTCTGCCAATCGAACTGATGCACCGCGTGTGGGGCTAAGTTGGAAAGGCGGAAAAATCCGAAAAAAGCAGTGAGATATACAGCTTTTAATACCTGACCATGTGGCATCTCGTCACATATACTAACAATATTCTTGAGAGTTGAGACATCAATGACATTTTTTGACTTACTCACAGCCAAAGGTCTGTTTATTCTTAGTGCCTTCAGAAAATATGTTACTCTAGGGTGATCAAAGATTTGGAACCTCAAATTGTACACTACTGATACAGCTCTCAATGCTGAGACATAATTCTGGATCATGCATACAGTTACAGCATTTTTTACCAAGAATTCCAAGAACAACAACACCAATGATACTGACATACAGCATAATTTAACATCAGAGCAGATACAAAAAGCCACAAAATTCCTAAACAACCTAATATAACACTGACGCGTTTTAGGACGAAACGCAGAAAACAACCTGTGTTGAATTCTCCTGGTGGATTCTGTGGACACAGCCTCTGAAAAACAAAGCACAGTATCTGTAGCATATGAAGTGGTTACCTCACAAGGTAACATCAATGTCTAACATGTCAACATGAGTTGGGAACCATATAGGGTTATGTATCAGGGATTTCAATTCATGTACATTGTGCAAGTTTCCTTGCCAACGAGATAACAAATCTGCCACCCTGTTGTCACGACCATTGATATGTGCATACTGTAAATCAATGTCATTGAGGGCAGCAAGATACCAAACGTTACGTGCGCATGCGCCCAAGAAAGGATCTCTAGCCCTACCAGATTGAAGCACTGAAACTACTGCTTGATTGTCGCAGCGGACAAGAACCTTCTTATGGGCCCACATTTTTGAAAACAGTTTTACAGCAAGAACTATGTTTACCATTTCCAAGTGTACTATATTCATATCACGATACCCTCGTGGGATTTGCAAAGAATATACAAAACTTTCAAAACGTCCACCTAGACCAGTTAGACATGCATCTAACTCCAACACTGCATCCACCGACCTATGGTCGTACATTGACACACCATTGTATCTATCTAGAAACCTATCAAACCAGGCCAGATCGCGATGAAACTCGGGTGTAAGTCTAATAGCCTCAGAAGTAACCGCTTGTCTGAGGACGTCCAGCATTCGATTGAGAAAGATTCTCGCAGGTTTTACACACTTATGGATATAAAGCAGCAAACCCAAAAGGGACTGCAGTTGTCTTTTGGTACAAGTACGTTTTTGCGTCCACGCACGAACTGCTTGCTTAATCTGTTCTAGCTTCTCCTGGGGTATAGCAACCGTACCTTTTGTGGTATCTACTAAAATACCAAGACATACAGCTTGAGTAGATGGAGGGATGAGTTTTTTAGCACTAATGGTTAAACCTAAGTCACGCATGAGTTCCTGCAATTCGTGAAACGCACGACTAGCTTTCTCAGGAGTGCCATATCCAAGAAAATCATCAATATAATTTATGACGTCGACGTTACGTCGACGCATAACGTAACGCACGGCGTCGCTGGTGCGCTGAAAAAATTGGCTGCCATGCCGACAGCCGAACGGCAACTTTGTATCAACGAACGCAGCGTCCCAGTATAAACCTAACAGGTCGTAGTCTGCTGGATCCATGCTAAGGTGACGAAACGCACGGCTTACATCCACCTTGAAGATATGCGCGCCACGACCTAGCTTTTTCAGTTCTGAGGTCAAATGATCTATAGTAGGAAAGGTCAGCTTAAATTCGGAACCTAGGTAACTAGTTTTGCTTACACCATCATTCACAGACGCGCCTTTTGGCCAACTAAGATCTATGATCACTCTTCTAGTAGCTGAATTCGGTTTTGGTCGAGTCATGAAAGGACTAACGTGACACGGATCAATAGGAAATTTGGTAAACGGACCTTCAATTGCCCCAAAGCTCTTCTCTTCCTCAAGATATGCAAGAACGTCCGCAGGATATTCAGTGGCGGATTTGTGGTTACCAATGTCGTGTTGTAACTCAGAATTTCTATCAAAACCCACAGGGAATCCAAATTCCAGCAATTGTAGGAGTTGTTGGTCCCAATATTCTGACAACACACTTTTCCACATTGCAATGTTTAATTGGTTTTGTACTGGAATACGCGCCCCAAGGAAATTTGGAAGCCCCACCCCTTTAACCTTATGGTGTAACTCAGCTATTGAATAGCCAGGATTTTCACACCTATTGTTATTGGAGGGGAGTAATTGGTCTGAACACGGGACAAAGCCAAAGGCGGCATTCGACTGAGTACAATACGTTCTGTATGTAGCGCATTCAGTATTGACTGGGTATTTACTGTCATTTACATTGTGAAACAGTGCATGACCAAACTTGTCATCTGAATTGTCATTAATGTCGAACAAAGGTTTCAAACCAGCTCTCAATTCTTTGCTTTCATCTTGGACGTCTACACAAGGTATGGTCGTTTGATTTACCACATCTGTAAGTTCATTATTGTTACCAGTGACAATAGAAGGACCAGACTCTTGGGCTTGTGTACGAATCACCTTGCCACTAGCTTTATGAACTATCTTTTGTTTATTTTCATGGCCTATTACCCCGGTTTGAACTGGAATTGGTTCATGTACGCGTTTCTTAAGACCCAGATTCAACACCTCTGCATAAGTTCTATTGTGCACGACCTGACTGGATCTATTTACCTGAACCGAGTTTTGTAAGGGACGGACCAGTAAATCTCGCACTATTTGGGGGTTGTATCTACTGTTGTAAATAACCCTAGTTGAGAAACGCTTAACCTTGTCATGAGCTTTGTTTTGGTCGACCTTGTTACTATTTACAGTCGTGACCCGACTTTCACTAGCCCCCTGATACGACCTGATATATGGTTGTCTCTGAACACACACACTACCATTATTGCTGTCCAACTGCAAGGTCGGACAGCATGTTACACGTTTTTTGACTGTTTACGAGAAGAGGTACATTCTTTTTCTGGATGTACTGCCACTTTCCCTGCTTGAATACAAGCTGCACAAATATGTCTGTGGAGTTTGCCACCGACTTCATGATCTTTGTCAAATTTACACGTACCTAATTGAAAAAACCGACAATACCATGGCTTGGTCTTGCCTTCTAACGACTTTGACCAGGACTTTACTATACTAACATGCTTCTGCGCATGGGCCCGCCTGACCCTGTCTATTCTTGCGGTATCTTCCCAAGTTAAGGTCCCTCGTTCGATTTCGCAAAGCAAAACTGCATGTGCAGCTTTTGCCCCTTGCCAACTGAAGTCGGTGGCATCCTCCATCAGATCCGACATATAAGATAACATTTTCATACGCCTCTTAACATCTTTTTCGTCAAGTATGTTTCGAGTGAATCCCTGAACCCACTGTGTGATGGATAACTGGTCGTATGTTATTCTAGTCCTGTTGACACCCCCCAAAATCGCCTCATGCGGCCATGATACCTTGTGTTTGACAAGAACGTCAACAGGGCCCCCGCGTTTTGACTTGAGTTTACCACTACAATTCGTACCTGTATCATCATGTAAACACTCTAGCTCGCGAAGCCTCGCATCAACTTGCTTTTGAATGGCTACTGATGTACGTAATGACGACAATGAAGGCAAACTACTGTCACTACTTGTATCACTATCACTGTCCTGATATATCATTTTTTTACCTTTAGTTCTAGACTTCACACCAACATACTTTTTTCTATTACAAGGACTCAAACTACTTAACTTTGACTGTTCATGACTGTGGTGTTCTTTTGACTGCACAGACGACGACGAACCCGCGACTTGATCTTCCACAGCGTCTAGCCGCTTGTTCACCCGCTTGAGCTCCTGAAGAATCTTCATCTGGACAGAGGTCTCCACGTCACGATCTGACTCAGAATCTGACGAGTGCTCCACGGATGCTTTTTGGACATGCTTGTGTTTAACTGTAGCATCACTGCCACCACTGATATGGTCACTAGCCTCCATTTCGAGTTCATTGTCCTGTTTTTTATATAATTTACATTTTTTGCCAGTTGGAGGTAAATGTCTATCTCCACACTTACTGCATTTGTTTTTATTACTCGGCATAGTTTTTTGCCTCTGAAACACTACAAAATAAGAAACACAGACCCCTAGTGCTCTGCCTGCGACCGTGTTATGAATGTCAAACTAGATAAATTTGAAATGACGCTTCTCAACCCCCAATGCCCCAACACAATATATAGGTTAGACCGTCCCTGTTAGGTAGTTTGACAAGCATAAAGGCGTCACAATCAGAGCAATCTTCTAGGCCGTCATATTGTATCAGTTCATAATATCGTCCTTGGTATCAGACTTGACTAAAATATCTTGAACACTAAGCCAGCATAAACGTTACAAATTAAAATACAAGTTTTAAAAACACTTATAATGTTTCTTGTTCAAAAGCTGGCTTTCAACTGAAGACCCAACTGGAATTTTTACATAACCAGTATGAATTAACCAATCACAGAAGGCAATACAATGGTTGCCAGGAAAACATTCAACATTTGTATTCCTACACAGACTGGTCACCAACCCACCAGAAATAAGACATGGTCTGGTTACCTAACACAAGTATCCTCCAGCAAGTGGGGGTGGAGGGTTCCAGGACTGAAACCTGCAGCGCCCTGACGCTGCAATTCAAAATGTGCCTAAAATATCCTCATTAATTATTAGAATATGCATAAAATTAAATTTTGGCTTCAGATTGGCAATATTAGAATATACTTGACATCTTCCACCTGAGGGGTGACCTGGGGCCCCCCACCCCCCGAAAATTGAAATTTTTAATGTGGCCCTCGAGTATGCCAGCCTAATACAAATTCATTCTCTGATATAAACTGAGTTTCCTGTAAAAATTTCAGCCAGATTGACCAACTTTAAGGGGTGGTTTGGGCTGATCTGGCATTTTACCTATCCCTCGCCAACTACACTCCCTGAACCTGTACTTTGGGCTACATATGTATTTATGAAGGAACACACTACTAAAATTCATTTCAGGGGCGACTCCTGTGTGATTCAATATGGTTTTCAACCTTGAATCTACCTTAATTGAGAATATATCAGCATTTCCTGATACAGCCATCTGAGGCTGTATTTTCGCCTTCCTGGATCACATGTGACACATGTGACACCACTGGTATACCAGATGTAATCCTAAAACCTATGCAGTCAGATTTAGTATGTGGCAAGTGATTTTTAGGCCAAATTTTAGACTTATAGACCAATATTTGGTACTGGTTTGGGCTGATTTACATCTATTTTTGGCTATATTTAGAACACTATTTTGGTGCAATATTTTCTGATTAGACATGTAATGCTCCAAATGTGCCTAAAATATCCTCATTAATTATTAGAATATGCATAAAATTAAATTTTGGCTTCAGATTGGCAATATTAGAATATACTTGACATCATCCACCTGAGGGGTGACCTGGGGCCCCCCACCCCCCGAAAATTGAAATTTTTAATGTGGCCCTCGAGTATGCCAGCCTAATACAAATTCATTCTATGATATAAACTGAGTTTCCTGTAAAAATTTCAGCCAGATTGACCAACTTTAAGGGGTGGTTTGGGCTGATCTTGCATTTTACCTATCCATCGCCAACTACACTCCCTGAACCTGTACTTTGGGCTACATATGTATTTATGAAGGAACACACTACTAAAATTCATTTCAGGGGCGACTCCTGTGTGATTCAATATGGTTTTCAACCTTGAATCTACCTTAATTGAGAATATATCAGCATTTCCTGATACAGCCATCTGAGGCTGTATTTTCGCCTTCCTGGATCACATATGACACATATGACACCACTGGTATACCAGATGTAATCCTAAAACCTATGCAGTCAGATTTAGTATGTGGCAAGTGATTTGTAGGCCAAATTTCAGACTTATAGACCAATATTTGGTACTGGTTTGGGCTGATTTACATCTATTTTTGGCTATATTTAGAACACTATTTTGGTGCAATATTTTCTGATTAGACATGTAATGCTCCAAATGTGCCTAAAATATCCTCAATAATTATTAGAATACGCACAAAATTAAATTTTGGCTTCAGATTTGCAATATTAGAATATACTTGACATCTTCCACCTGAGGAGTGACCTGGGGACCCCCACACCCCGGAAATTGAAATTTTTAATGTGGCCCTCGAGTATGCCAGCCTAATACAAATTCATTCTCTGATATAAACTGAGTTTCCTGTAAAAATTTCAGCCAGATTGACCAACTTTAAGGGGTGGTTTGGGCTGATCTGGCATTTTACCTATCCATCGCCAACTACACTCCCTGAACCTGTACTTTGGGCTACATATGTATTTATGAAGGAACACACTACTAAAATTCATTTCAGGGGCGACTCCTGTGTGATTCAATATGGTTTTCAACCTTGAATCTACCTTAATTGAGAATATATCAGCATTTACTGATGCAGCCATCTGAGGCTGTATATTCGCCTTCCTGGATCACATTTGACACATATGACACCACTGGTATACCAGATGTAATCCTAAAACCTATGCAGTCAGATTTAGTATGTGGCAAGTGATTTTTAGGCTAAATTTCAGACTTATAGACCAATATTTGGTACTGGTTTGGGCTGATTTACATCTATTTTTGGCTATATTTAGAACACTATTTTGGTGCAATATTTTCTGATTAGACATGTAATGCTCCAAATGTGCCTAAAATATCCTCAATAATTATTAGAATACGCACAAAATTAAATTTTGGCTTCAGATTTGCAATATTAGAATATACTTGACATCTTCCACCTGAGGAGTGACCTGGGGACCCCCACACCCCGGAAATTGAAATTTTTAATGTGGCCCTCGAGTATGCCAGCCTAATACAAATTCATTCTCTGATATAAACTGAGTTTCCTGTAAAAATTTCAGCCAGATTGACCAACTTTAAGGGGTGGTTTGGGCTGATCTGGCATTTTACCTATCCATCGCCAACTACACTCCCTGAACCTGTACTTTGGGCTACATATGTATTTATGAAGGAACACACTACTAAAATTCATTTCAGGGGCGACTCCTGTGTGATTCAATATGGTTTTCAACCTTGAATCTACCTTAATTGAGAATATATCAGCATTTCCTGATGCAGCCATCTGAGGCTGTATATTCGCCTTCCTGGATCACATTTGACACATATGACACCACTGGTATACCAGATGTAATCCTAAAACCTATGCAGTCAGATTTAGTATGTGGCAAGTGATTTTTAGGCTAAATTTCAGACTTATAGACCAATATTTGGTACTGGTTTGGGCTGATTTACATCTATTTTTGGCTATATTTAGAACACTATTTTGGTGCAATATTTTCTGATTAGACATGTAATGCTCCAAATGTGCCTAAAATATCCTCAATAATTATTAGAATACGCACAAAATTAAATTTTGGCTTCAGATTTGCAATATTAGAATATACTTGACATCTTCCACCTGAGGAGTGACCTGGGGACCCCCACACCCCGGAAATTGAAATTTTTAATGTGGCCCTCGAGTATGCCAGCCTAATACAAATTCATTCTCTGATATAAACTGAGTTTCCTGTAAAAATTTCAGCCAGATTGACCAACTTTAAGGGGTGGTTTGGGCTGATCTGGCATTTTACCTATCCATCGCCAACTACACTCCCTGAACCTGTACTTTGGGCTACATATGTATTTATGAAGGAACACACTACTAAAATTCATTTCAGGGGCGACTCCTGTGTGATTCAATATGGTTTTCAACCTTGAATCTACCTTAATTGAGAATATATCAGCATTTCCTGATGCAGCCATCTGAGGCTGTATATTCGCCTTCCTGGATCACATTTGACACATATGACACCACTGGTATACCAGATGTAATCCTAAAACCTATGCAGTCAGATTTAGTATGTGGCAAGTGATTTTTAGGCTAAATTTCAGACTTATAGACCAATATTTGGTACTGGTTTGGGCTGATTTACATCTATTTTTGGCTATATTTAGAACACTATTTTGGTGAAATATTTTCTGATTAGACATGTAATGCTCCAAATGTGCCTAAAATATCCTCATTAATTATTAGAACATGCATAAAATTAAATTTTGGCTTCAGATTGGCAATATTAGAATATACTTGACATCTTCCACCTGAGGGGTGACCTGGGGCCCCCCCACATCCCGGAAATTGAAATTTTTAATGTGGCCCTCGAGTATGCCAGCCTAATACAAATTCATTCTCTGATATAAACTGAGTTTCCTGTAAAAATTTCAGCCAGATTGACCAACTTTAAGGTGTGGTTTGGGCTGATCTGGCATTTTACCTATCCCTCGCCAACTACACTCCCTGAACCTGTACTTTGGGCTGCATATGTATTTATGAAGGAACACACTACTAAAATTCATTTAAGAGGCGACTCCTGTGTGATTCAATATGGTTTTCAACCTTGAATCTACCTTAATTGAGCATATATCAGCATTTCCTGATACAGCCATCTGAGGCTGTATTTTCGCCTTCCTGGATCACATATGACACATATGACACCACTGGTATACCAGATGTAATCCTAAAACCTATGCAGTCAGATTTAGTATGTGGCAAGTGATTTTTAGGCCAAATTTCAGACTTATAGACCAATATTTGGTACTGGTTTGGGCTGATTTACATCTATTTTTGGCTATATTTAGAACACTATTTTGGTGAAATATTTTCTGATTAGACATGTAATGCTCCAAATGTGCCTAAAATATCCTCATTAATTATTAGAATATGCATAAAATTAAATTTTGGCTTCAGATTGGCAATATTAGAATATACTTGACATCTTCCACCTGAGGGGTGACCTGGGGCCCCCCACATCCCGGAAATTGAAATTTTTAATGTGGCCCTCGAGTATGCCAGCCTAATACAAATTCATTCTCTGATATAAACTGAGTTTCCTGTAAAAATTTCAGCCAGATTGACCAACTTTAAGGGGTGGTTTGGGCTGATCTGGCATTTTACCTATCCCTCGCCAACTACACTCCCTGAACCTGTACTTTGGGCTACATATGTATTTATTAAGGAACACACTACTAAAATTCATTTCAGGGGCGACTCCTGTGTGATTCAATATGGTTTTCAACCTTGAATCTACCTTAATTGAGAATATATCAGCATTTCCTGATACAGCCATCTGAGGCTGTATTTTCGCCTTCCTGGATCACATTTGACACATATGACACCACTGGTATACCAGATGTAATCCTAAAACCTATGCAGTCAGATTTAGTATGTGGCAAGTGATTTTTAGGCCAAATTTCAGACTTATAGACCAATTTTTGGTGCTGGTTTGGGCTGATTTACATCTATTTTTGGCTATATTTAGAACACTATTTTGGTGAAATATTTTCTGATTAGACATGTAATGCTCCAAATGTGCCTAAAATATCCTCATTAATTATTAGAACATGCATAAAATTAAATTTTGGCTTCAGATTGGCAATATTAGAATATACTTGACATCTTCCACCTGAGGGGTGACCTGGGGCCCCCCCACATCCCGGAAATTGACATTTTTAATGTGGCCCTCGAGTATGCCAGCCTAATACAAATTCATTCTCTGATATAAACTGAGTTTCCTGTAAAAATTTCAGCCAGATTGACCAACTTTAAGGTGTGGTTTGGGCTGATCTGGCATTTTACCTATCCCTCGCCAACTACACTCCCTGAACCTGTACTTTGGGCTACATATGTATTTATGAAGGAACACACTACTAAAATTCATTTCAGGGGCGACTCCTGTGTGATTCAATATAGTTTTCAACCTTGAATCTACCTTAATTGAGAATATATCAGCATTTCCTGATACAGCCATCTGAGGCTGTATTTTCGCCTTCCTGGATCACATATGACACATATGACACCACTGGTATACCAGATGTAATCCTAAAACCTATGCAGTCAGATTTAGTATGTGGCAAGTGATTTTTAGGCCAAATTTCAGACTTATAGACCAATATTTAGTACTGGTTTGGGCTGATTTACATCTATTTTTGGCTATATTTAGAACACTATTTTGGTGCAATATTTTCTGATTAGACATGTAATGCTCCAAATGTGCCTAAAATATCCTCATTAATTATTAGAATATGCATAAAATTAAAATTTGGCTTCAGATTGGCAATATTAGAATATACTTGACATCTTCCACCTGAGGGGTGACCTGGGGCCCCCCACATCCCGGAAATTGAAATTTTTAATGTGGCCCTCGAGTATGCCAGCCTAATACAAATTCATTCTCTGATATAAACTGAGTTTCCTGTAAAAATTTCAGCCAGATTGACCAACTTTAAGGGGTGGTTTGGGCTGATCTGGCATTTTACGTATCCCTCGCCAACTACACTCCCTGAACCTGTACTTTGGGCTACATATGTATTTATGAAGGAACACACTACTAAAATTCATTTAAGGGGCGACTCCTGTGTGATTCAATATGGTTTTCAACCTTGAATCTACCTTAATTGAGAATATATCAGCATTTCCTGATACAGCCATCTGAGGCTGTATTTTCGCCTTCCTGGATCACATATGACACATATGACACCACTGGTATACCAGATGTAATCCTAAAACCTATGCAGTCAGATTTAGTATGTGGCAAGTGATTTTTAGGCCAAATTTCAGACTTATAGACCAATATTTGGTACTGGTTTGGGCTGATTTACATCTATTTTTGGCTATATTTAGAACACTATTTTGGTGAAATATTTTCTGACTAGACATGTAATGCTCCAAATGTGCCTAAAATATCCTCATTAATTATTAGAATATGCATAAAATTAAATTTTGGCTTCAGATTGGCAATATTAGAATATACTTGACATCTTCCACCTGAGGGGTGACCTGGGGCCCCCCACATCCCGGAAATTGAAATTTTTAATGTGGCCCTCGAGTATGCCAGCCTAATACAAATTCATTCTCTGATATAAACTGAGTTTCCTGGAAAAATTTCAGCCAGATTGACCAACTTTAAGGGGTGGTTTGGGCTGATCTGGCATTTTACGTATCCCTCGCCAACTACACTCCCTGAACCTGTACTTTGGGCTACATATGTATTTATGAAGGAACACACTACTAAAATTCATTTAAGGGGCGACTCCTGTGTGATTCAATATGGTTTTCAACCTTGAATCTACCTTAATTGAGAATATATCAGCATTTCCTGATACAGCCATCTGAGGCTGTATTTTCGCCTTCCTGGATCACATATGACACCACTGGTATACCAGATGTAATCCTAAAACCTATGCAGTCAGATTTAGTATGTGGCAAGTGATTTTTAGGCCAAATTTCAGACTTATAGACCAATATTTGGTACTGGTTTGGGCTGATTTACATCTATTTTTGGCTATATTTAGAACACTATTTTGGTGAAATATTTTCTGATTAGACATGTAATGCTCCAAATGTGCCTAAAATATCCTCATTAATTATTAGAATATGCATAAAATTAAATTTTGGCTTCAGATTGGCAATATTAGAATATACTTGACATCTTCCACCTGAGGGGTGACCTGGGGCCCCCCACATCCCGGAAATTGAAATTTTTAATGTGGCCCTCGAGTATGCCAGCCTAATACAAATTCACTCTCTGATATAAACTGAGTTTCCTGTAAAAATTTCAGCCAGATTGACCAACTTTAAGGGGTGGTTTGGGCTGATCTGGCATTTTACCTATCCCTCGCCAACTACACTCCCTGAACCTGTACTTTGGGCTGCATATGTATTTATGAAGGAACACACTACTAAAATTCATTTAAGGGGCGACTCCTGTGTGATTCAATATGGTTTTCAACCTTGAATCTACCTTAATTGATAATATATCAGCATTTCCTGATACAGCCATCTGAGGCTGTATTTTCGCCTTCCTGGATCACATTTGACACATATGACACCACTGGTATACCAGATGTAATCCTAAAACCTATGCAGTCAGATTTAGTATGTGGCAAGTGATTTTTAGGCCAAATTTCAGACTTATAGACCAATATTTGGTACTGGTTTGGGCTGATTTACATCTATTTTTGGCTATATTTAGAACACTATTTTGGTGAAATATTTTCTGATTAGACATGTAATGCTCCAAATGTGCCTAAAATATCCTCATTAATTATTAGAATATGCATAAAATTAAATTTTGGCTTCAGATTGGCAATATTAGAATATACTTGACATCTTCCACCTGAGGGGTGACCTGGGGCCCCCCACATCCCGAAAATTGAAATTTTTAATGTCACCCTCGAGTATGCCAGCCTAATACAAATTCATTCTCTGATATAAACTGAGTTTCCTGTAAAAATTTCAGCCAGATTGACCAACTTTAAGGGGTGGTTTGGGCTGATCTGGCATTTTACCTATCCCTCGCCAACTACACTCCCTGAACCTGTACTTTGGGCTACATATGTATTTATGAAGGAACACACTACTAAAATTCATTTCAGGGGCGACTTCTGTGTGATTCAATATGGTTTTCAACCTTGAATCTACCTTAATTGAGAATATATCAGCATTTCCTGATACAGCCATCTGAGGCTGTATTTTCGCCTTCCTGGATCACATATGACACATATGACACCACTGGTATACCAGATGTAATCCTAAAACCTATGCAGTCAGATTTAGTATGTGGCAAGTGATTTTTAGGCCAAATTTCAGACTTATAGACCAATATTTGGTACTGGTTTGGGCTGATTTACATCTATGTTTGGCTATATTTAGAACACTATTTTGGTGAAATATTTTCTGATTAGACATGTAATGCTCCAAATGTGCCTAAAATATCCTCATTAATTATTAGAATATGCATAAAATTAAATTTTGGCTTCAGATTGGTAATATTAGAATATACTTGACATCTTCCACCTGAGGGGTGACCTGGGGCCCCCCACATCCCGGAAATTGAAATTTTTAATGTGGCCCTCGAGTATGCCAGCCTAATACAAATTCATTCTCTGATATAAACTGAGTTTCCTGTAAAAATTTCAGCCAGATTGACCAACTTTAAGGGGTGGTTTGGGCTGATCTGGCATTTTACCTATCCCTCGCCAACTACACTCCCTGAACCTGTACTTTGGGCTGCATATGTATTTATGAAGGAACACACTACTAAAATTCATTTAAGGGGCGACTCCTGTGTGATTCAATATGGTTTTCAACCTTGAATCTACCTTAATTGAGAATATATCAGCATTTCCTGATACAGCCATCTGAGGCTGTATTTTCGCCTTCCTGGATCACATTTGACACATATGACACCACTGGTATACCAGATGTAATCCTAAAACCTATGCAGTCAGATTTAGTATGTGGCAAGTGATTTTTAGGCCAAATTTCAGACTTATAGACCAACATTTGGTACTGGTTTGGGCTGATTTACATCTATTTTTGGCTATATTTAGAACACTATTTTGGTGAAATATTTTCTGATTAGACATGTAATGCTCCAAATGTGCCTAAAATATCCTCATTAATTATTAGAATATGCATAAAATTAAATTTTGGCTTCAGATTGGCAATATTAGAATATACTTGACATCTTCCACCTGAGGGGTGACCTGGGGCCCCCCACATCCCGGAAATTGAAATTTTTAATGTGGCCCTCGAGTATGCCAGCCTAATACAAATTCATTCTCTGATATAAACTGAGTTTCCTGTAAAACTTTCAGCCAGATTGACCAACATTAAGGGGTGGTTTGGGCTGATCTGGCATTTTACCTATCCCTCGCCAACTACACTCCCTGAACCTGTACTTTGGGCTACATATGTATTTATTAAGGAACACACTACTAAAATTCATTTCAGGGGCGACTCCTGTGTGATTCAATATGGTTTTCAACCTTGAATCTACCTTAATTGAGAATATATCAGCATTTCCTGATACAGCCATCTGAGGCTGTATTTTCGCCTTCCTGGATCACATTTGACACATATGACACCACTGGTATACCAGATGTAATCCTAAAACCTATGCAGTCAGATTTAGTATGTGGCAAGTGATTTTTAGGCCAAATTTCAGACTTATAGACCAATATTTGGTGCTGGTTTGGGCTGATTTACATCTATTTTTGGCTATATTTAGAACACTATTTTGGTGAAATATTTTCTGATTAGACATGTAATGCTCCAAATGTGCCTAAAATATCCTCATTAATTATTAGAACATGCATAAAATTAAATTTTGGCTTCAGATTGGCAATATTAGAATATACTTGACATCTTCCACCTGAGGGGTGACCTGGGGCCCCCCCACATCCCGGAAATTGACATTTTTAATGTGGCCCTCGAGTATGCCAGCCTAATACAAATTCATTCTCTGATATAAACTGAGTTTCCTGTAAAAATTTCAGCCAGATTGACCAACTTTAAGGTGTGGTTTGCGCTGATCTGGCATTTTACGTATCCCTCGCCAACTACACTCCCTGAACCTGTACTTTGGGCTACATATGTATTTATGAAGGAACACACTACTAAAATTCATTTCAGGGGCGACTCCTGTGTGATTCAATATAGTTTTCAACCTTGAATCTACCTTAATTGAGAATATATCAGCATTTCCTGATACAGCCATCTGAGGCTGTATTTTCGCCTTCCTGGATCACATATGACACATATGACACCACTGGTATACCAGATGTAATCCTAAAACCTATGCAGTCAGATTTAGTATGTGGCAAGTGATTTTTAGACCAAATTTCAGACTTATAGACCAATATTTGGTACTGGTTTGGGCTGATTTACATCTATTTTTGGCTATATTTAGAACACTATTTTGGTGCAATATTTTCTGATTAGACATGTAATGCTCCAAATGTGCCTAAAATATCCTCATTAATTATTAGAATATGCATAAAATTAAAATTTGGCTTCAGATTGGCAATATTAGAATATACTTGACATCTTCCACCTGAGGGGTGACCTGGGGCCCCCCCCCACACCCCGGAAATTGAAATTTTTAATGTGGCCCTCGAGTATGCCAGCCTAATACAAATTCACTCTCTGATATAAACTGAGTTTCCTGTAAAAATTTCAGCCAGATTGACCAACTTTAAGGGGTGGTTTGGGCTGATCTGGCATTTTACCTATCCCTCGCCAACTACACTCCCTGAACCTGTACTTTGGGCTGCATATGTATTTATGAAGGAACACACTACTAAAATTCATTTAAGGGGCGACTCCTGTGTGATTCAATATGGTTTTCAACCTTGAATCTACCTTAATTGAGAATATATCAGCATTTCCTGATACAGCCATCTGAGGCTGTATTTTCGCCTTCCTGGATCACATATGACACATATGACACCACTGGTATACCAGATGTAATCCTAAAACCTATGCAGTCAGATTTAGTATGTGGCAAGTGATTTTTAGGCCAAATTTCAGACTTATAGACCAATATTTGGTACTGGTTTGGGCTGATTTACATCTATTTTTGGCTATATTTAGAACACTATTTTGGTGAAATATTTTCTGATTAGACATGTAATGCTCCAAATGTGCCTAAAATATCCTCATTAATTATTAGAACATGCATAAAATTAAATTTTGGCTTCAGATTGGCAATATTAGAATATACTTGACATCTTCCACCTGAGGGGTGACCTGGGGCCCCCCCCACATCCCGGAAATTGACATTTTTAATGTGGCCCTCGAGTATGCCAGCCTAATACAAATTCATTCTCTGATATAAACTGAGTTTCCTGTAAAAATTTCAGCCAGATTGACCAACTTTAAGGTGTGGTTTGCGCTGATCTGGCATTTTACGTATCCCTCGCCAACTACACTCCCTGAACCTGTACTTTGGGCTACATATGTATTTATGAAGGAACACACTACTAAAATTCATTTCAGGGGCGACTCCTGTGTGATTCAATATAGTTTTCAACCTTGAATCTACCTTAATTGAGAATATATCAGCATTTCCTGATACAGCCATCTGAGGCTGTATTTTCGCCTTCCTGGATCACATATGACACATATGACACCACTGGTATACCAGATGTAATCCTAAAACCTATGCAGTCAGATTTAGTATGTGGCAAGTGATTTTTAGACCAAATTTCAGACTTATAGACCAATATTTGGTACTGGTTTGGGCTGATTTACATCTATTTTTGGCTATATTTAGAACACTATTTTGGTGCAATATTTTCTGATTAGACATGTAATGCTCCAAATGTGCCTAAAATATCCTCATTAATTATTAGAATATGCATAAAATTAAAATTTGGCTTCAGATTGGCAATATTAGAATATACTTGACATCTTCCACCTGAGGGGTGACCTGGGGCCCCCCCCCCCACACCCCGGAAATTGAAATTTTTAATGTGGCCCTCGAGTATGCCAGCCTAATACAAATTCACTCTCTGATATAAACTGAGTTTCCTGTAAAAATTTCAGCCAGATTGACCAACTTTAAGGGGTGGTTTGGGCTGATCTGGCATTTTACCTATCCCTCGCCAACTACACTCCCTGAACCTGTACTTTGGGCTGCATATGTATTTATGAAGGAACACACTACTAAAATTCATTTAAGGGGCGACTCCTGTGTGATTCAATATGGTTTTCAACCTTGAATCTACCTTAATTGAGAATATATCAGCATTTCCTGATACAGCCATCTGAGGCTGTATTTTCGCCTTCCTGGATCACATATGACACATATGACACCACTGGTATACCAGATGTAATCCTAAAACCTATGCAGTCAGATTTAGTATGTGGCAAGTGATTTTTAGGCCAAATTTCAGACTTATAGACCAATATTTGGTACTGGTTTGGGCTGATTTACATCTATTTTTGGCTATATTTAGAACACTATTTTGGTGAAATATTTTCTGATTAGACATGTAATGCTCCAAATGTGCCTAAAATATCCTCATTAATTATTAGAATATGCATAAAATTAAATTTTGGCTTCAGATTGGCAATATTAGAATATACTTGACATCTTCCACCTGAGGGGTGACCTGGGGCCCCCCACATCCCGGAAATTGAAATTTTTAATGTGGCCCTTGAGTATGCCAGCCTAATACAAATACATTCTCTGATATAAACTGAGTTTCCTGTAAAAATTTCAGCCAGATTGACCAACATTAAGGGGTGGTTTGGGCTGATCTGGCATTTTACCTATCCCTCGCCAACTACACTCCCTGAACCTGTACTTTGGGCTACATATGTATTTATTAAGGAACACACTACTAAAATTCATTTAAGGGGCGACTCCTGTGTGATTCAATATGGTTCTCAACCTTGAATCTACCTTAATTGAGAATATATCAGCATTTCCTGATACAGCCATCTGAGGCTGTATTTTCGCCTTCCTGGATCACATATGACACATATGACACCACTGGTATACCAGATGTAATCCTAAAACCTATGCAGTCAGATTTAGTATGTGGCAAGTGATTTTTAGGCCAAATTTCAGACTTATAGACCAATATTTGGTACTGGTTTGGGCTGATTTACATCTATTTTTGGCTATATTTAGAACACTATTTTGGTGAAATATTTTCTGATTAGACATGTAATGCTCCAAATGTGCCTAAAATATCCTCATTAATTATTAGAATATGCATAAAATTAAATTTTGGCTTCAGATTGGCAATATTAGAATATACTTGACATCTTCCACCTGAGGGGTGACCTGGGGCCCCCCACATCCCGGAAATTGAAATTTTTAATGTGGCCCTCGAGTATGCCAGCCTAATACAAATACATTCTCTGATATAAACTGAGTTTCCTGTAAAAATTTCAGCCAGATTGACCAACATTAAGGGGTGGTTTGGGCTGATCTGGCATTTTACCTATCCCTCGCCAACTACACTCCCTGAACCTGTACTTTGGGCTACATATGTATTTATTAAGGAACACACTACTAAAATTCATTTAATGGGCGACTCCTGTGTGATTCAATATGGTTCTCAACCTTGAATCTACCTTAATTGAGAATATATCAGCATTTCCTGATACAGCCATCTGAGGCTGTATTTTCGCCTTCCTGGATCACATATGACACATATGACACCACTGGTATACCAGATGTAATCCTAAAACCTATGCAGTCAGATTTAGTATGTGGCAAGTGATTTTTAGGCCAAATTTCAGACTTATAGACCAATATTTGGTACTGGTTTGGGCTGATTTACATCTATTTTTGGCTATATTTAGAACACTATTTTGGTGAAATATTTTCTGATTAGACATGTAATGCTCCAAATGTGCCTAAAATATCCTCATTAATTATTAGAATATGCATAAAATTAAATTTTGGCTTCAGATTGGCAATATTAGAATATACTTGACATCTTCCACCTGAGGGGTGACCTGGGGCCCCACACATCCCGGAAATTGAAATTTTTAATGTGGCCCTGGAGTATGCCAGCCTAATACAAATACATTCTCTGATATAAACTGAGTTTCCTGTAAAAATTTCAGCCAGATTGACCAACATTAAGGGGTGGTTTGGGCTGATCTGGCATTTTACCTATCCCTCGCCAACTACACTCCCTGAAGCTGTACTTTGGGCTACATATGTATTTATTAAGGAACACACTACTAAAATTCATTTAAGGGGCGACTCCTGTGTGATTCAATATGGTTCTCAACCTTGAATCTACCTTAATTGAGAATATATCAGCATTTCCTGATACAGCCATCTGAGGCTGTATTTTCGCCTTCCTGGATCACATATGACACATATGACACCACTGGTATACCAGATGTAATCCTAAAACCTATGCAGTCAGATTTAGTATGTGGCAAGTGATTTTTAGGCCAAATTTCAGACTTATAGACCAATATTTGGTACTGGTTTGGGCTGATTTACATCTATTTTTGGCTATATTTAGAACACTATTTTGGTGAAATATTTTCTGATTAGACATGTAATGCTCCAAATGTGCCTAAAATATCCTCATTAATTATTAGAATATGCATAAAATTAAATTTTGGCTTCAGATTGGCAATATTAGAATATACTTGACATCTTCCACCTGAGGGGTGACCTGGGGCCCCCCACATCCCGGAAATTGAAATTTTTAATGTGGCCCTCGAGTATGCCAGCCTAATACAAATACATTCTCTGATATAAACTGAGTTTCCTGTAAAAATTTCAGCCAGATTGACCAACATTAAGGGGTGGTTTGGGCTGATCTGGCATTTTACCTATCCCTCGCCAACTACACTCCCTGAACCTGTACTTTGGGCTACATATGTATTTATTAAGGAACACACTACTAAAATTCATTTCAGGGACGACTCCTGTGTGATTCAATATGGTTTTCAACCTTGAATCTACCTTAATTGAGAATATATCAGCATTTCCTGATACAGCCATCTGAGGCTGTATTTTCGCCTTCCTGGATCACATTTGATACATATGACACCACTGGTATACCAGATGTAATCCTAAAACCTATGCAGTCAGATTTAGTATGTGGCAAGTGATTTTTAGGCCAAATTTCAGACTTATAGACCAATATTTGGTACTGGTTTGGGCTGATTTACATCTATTTTTGGCTATATTTAGAACACTATTTTGGTGAAATATTTTCTGACTAGACATATAATGCTCCAAATGTGCCTAAAATATCCTCATTAATTATTAGAACATGCATAAAATTAAATTTTGGCTTCAGATTGGCAATATTAGAATATACTTGACATCTTCCACCTGAGGGGTGACCTGGGGCCCCCCCACATCCCGGAAATTGAAATTTTTTATGTGGCCCTCGAGTATGCCAGCCTAATACAAATTCATTCTCTGATATAAACTGAGTTTCCTGTAAAAATTTCAGCCAGATTGACCAACTTTAAGGTGTGGTTTGGGCTGATCTGGCATTTTACCTATCCCTCGCCAACTACACTCCCTGAACCTGTACTTTGGGCTACATATGTATTTATGAAGGAACACACTACTAAAATTCATTTCAGGGGCGACTCCTGTGTGATTCAATATAGATTTCAACCTTGAATCTACCTTAATTGAGAATATATCAGCATTTCCTGATACAGCCATCTGAGGCTGTATTTTCGCCTTCCTGGATCACATATGACACATATGACACCACTGGTATACCAGATGTAATCCTAAAACCTATGCAGTCAGATTTAGTATGTGGCAAGTGATTTTTAGGCCAAATTTCAGACTTATAGACCAATATTTGGTACTGGTTTGGGCTGATTTACATCTGTTTTTGGCTATATTTAGAACACTATTTTGGTGCAATATTTTCTGATTAGACATGTAATGCTCCAAATGTGCCTAAAATATCCTCATTAATTATTAGAATATGCATAAAATTAAAATTTGGCTTCAGATTGGCAATATTAGAATATTCTTGACATCTTCCACCTGAGGGGTGACCTGGGGCCTCCCCCACACCCCGGAAATTGAAATTTTTAATGTGGCCCTCGAGTATGCCAGCCTAATACAAATTCACTCTCTGATATAAACTGAGTTTCCTGTAAAAATTTCAGCCAGATTGACCAACTTTAAGGGGTGGTTTGGGCTGATCTGGCATTTTACCTATCCCTCGCCAACTACACTCCCTGAACCTGTACTTTGGGCTGCATATGTATTTATGAAGGAACACACTACTAAAATTCATTTAAGGGGCGACTCCTGTGTGATTCAATATGGTTTTCAACCTTGAATCTACCTTAATTGAGAATATATCAGCATTTCCTGATACAGCCATCTGAGGCTGTATTTTCGCCTTCCTGGATCACATATGACACATATGACACCACTGGTATACCAGATGTAATCCTAAAACCTATGCAGTCAGATTTAGTATGTGGCAAGTGATTTTTAGGCCAAATTTCAGACTTATAGACCAATATTTGGTACTGGTTTGGGCTGATTTACATCTATTTTTGGCTATATTTAGAACACTATTTTGGTGAAATATTTTCTGACTAGACATGTAATGCTCCAAATGTGCCTAAAATATCCTCATTAATTATTAGAATATGCATAAAATTAAATTTTGGCTTCAGATTGGCAATATTAGAATATACTTGACATCTTCCACCTGAGGGGTGACCTGGGGCCCCCCACATCCCGGAAATTGAAATTTTTAATGTGGCCCTCGAGTATGCCAGCCTAATACAAATTCATTCTCTGATATAAACTGAGTTTTCTGGAAAAATTTCAGCCAGATTGACCAACTTTAAGGGGTGGTTTGGGCTGATCTGGCATTTTACGTATCCCTCGCCAACTACACTCCCTGAACCTGTACTTTGGGCTACATATGTATTTATGAAGGAACACACTACTAAAATTCATTTAAGGGGCGACTCCTGTGTGATTCAATATGGTTTTCAACCTTGAATCTACCTTAATTGAGAATATATCAGCATTTCCTGATACAGCCATCTGAGGCTGTATTTTCGCCTTCCTGGATCACATATGACACCACTGGTATACCAGATGTAATCCTAAAACCTATGCAGTCAGATTTAGTATGTGGCAAGTGATTTTTAGGCCAAATTTCAGACTTATAGACCAATATTTGGTACTGGTTTGGGCTGATTTACATCTATTTTTGGCTATATTTAGAACACTATTTTGGTGAAATATTTTCTGATTAGACATGTAATGCTCCAAATGTGCCTAAAATATCCTCATTAATTATTAGAACATGCATAAAATTAAATTTTGGCTTCAGATTGGCAATATTAGAATATACTTGACATCTTCCACCTGAGGGGTGACCTGGGGCCCCCCCCACATCCCGGAAATTGAAATTTTTAATGTGGCCCTCGAGTATGCCAGCCTAATACAAATTCATTCTCTGATATAAACTGAGTTTCCTGTAAAAATTTCAGCCAGATTGACCAACTTTAAGGTGTGGTTTGGGCTGATCTGGCATTTTACCTATCCCTCGCCAACTACACTCCCTGAACCTGTACTTTGGGCTACATATGTATTTATGAAGGAACACACTACTAAAATTCATTTCAGGGGCGACTCCTGTGTGATTCAATATAGTTTTCAACCTTGAATCTACCTTAATTGAGAATATATCAGCATTTCCTGATACAGCCATCTGAGGCTGTATTTTCGCCTTCCTGGATCACATATGACACATATGACACCACTGGTATACCAGATGTAATCCTAAAACCTATGCAGTCAGATTTAGTATGTGGCAAGTGATTTTTAGGCCAAATTTCAGACTTATAGACCAATATTTGGTACTGGTTTGGGCTGATTTACATCTATTTTTGGCTATATTTAGAACACTATTTTGGTGCAATATTTTCTGATTAGACATGTAATGCTCCAAATGTGCCTAAAATATCCTCATTAATTATTAGAATATGCATAAAATTAAATTTTGGCTTCAGATTGGCAATATTAGAATATACTTGACATCTTCCACCTGAGGGGTGACCTGGGGCCCCCCACACCCCGGAAATTGAAATTTTTAATGTGGCCCTTGAGTATGCCAGCCTAATACAAATTCATTCTCTGATATAAACTGAGTTTCCTGTAAAAATTTCAGCCAGATTGACCAACTTTAAGGGGTGGTTTGGGCTGATCTGGCATTTTACCTATCCCTCGCCAACTACACTCCCTGAACCTGTACTTTGGGCTACATATGTATTTATTAAGGAACACACTACTAAAATTCATTTCAGGGGCGACTCTTGTGTGATTCAATATGGTTTTCAACCTTGATCTACCTTAATTGAGAATATATCAGCATTTCCTGATACAGCCATCTGAGGCTGTATTTTCGCCTTCCTGGATCACATTTGACACATATGACACCACTGGTATACCAGATGTAATCCTAAAACCTATGCAGTCAGATTTAGTATGTGGCAAGTGATTTTTAGGCCAAATTTCAGACTTATAGACCAATATTTGGTACTGGTTTGGGCTGATTTACATCTATTTTTGGCTATATTTAGAACACTATTTTGGTGAAATATTTTCTGATTAGACATGTAATGCTCCAAATGTGCCTAAAATATCCTCATTAATTATTAGAACATGCATAAAATTAAATTTTGGCTTCAGATTGGCAATATTAGAATATACTTGACATCTTCCACCTGAGGGGTGACCTGGGCCCCCCCCCCCCCCTACACACACACACACACACACCCCGGAAATTGAAATTTTTAATGTGGCCCTCGAGTATGCCAGCCTAATACAAATTCATTCTCTGATATAAACTGAGTTTCCTGTAAAAATTTCAGCCAGATTGACCAACTTTAAGGGGTGGTTTGGGCTGATCTGGCATTTTACCTATCCCTCGCCAACTACACTCCCTGAACCTGTACTTTGGGCTGCATATGTATTTATGAAGGAACACACTACTAAAATTCATTTAAGGGGCGACTCCTGTGTGATTCAATATGGTTTTCAACCTTGAATCTACCTTAATTGAGCATATATCAGCATTTCCTGATACAGCCATCTGAGGCTGTATTTTCGCCTTCCTGGATCACATATGACACATATGACACCACTGGTATACCAGATGTAATCCTAAAACCTATGCAGTCAGATTTAGTATGTGGCAAGTGATTTTTAGGCCAAATTTCAGACTTATAGACCAATATTTGGTACTGGTTTGGGCTGATTTACATCTATTTTTGGCTATATTTAGAACACTATTTTGGTGAAATATTTTCTGATTAGACATGTAATGCTCCAAATGTGCCTAAAATATCCTCATTAATTATTAGAATATGCATAAAATTAAATTTTGGCTTCAGATTGGCAATATTAGAATATACTTGACATCTTCCACCTGAGGGGTGACCTGGGGCCCCCCACATCCCGGAAATTGAAATTTTTAATGTGGCCCTCGAGTATGCCAGCCTAATACAAATTCATTCTCTGATATAAACTGAGTTTCCTGTAAAAATTTCAGCCAGATTGACCAACTTTAAGGGGTGGTTTGGGCTGATCTGGCATTTTACCTATCCCTCGCCAACTACACTCCCTGAACCTGTACTTTGGGCTGCATATGTATTTATGAAGGAACACACTACTAAAATTCATTTAAGGGGCGACTCCTGTGTGATTCAATATGGTTTTCAACCTTGAATCTACCTTAATTGAGAATATATCAGCATTTCCTGATACAGCCATCTGAGGCTGTATTTTCGCCTTCCTGGATCACATATGACACATATGACACCACTGGTATACCAGATGTAATCCTAAAACCTATGCAGTCAGATTTAGTATGTGGCAAGTGATTTTTAGGCCAAATTTCAGACTTATAGACCAATATTTGGTACTGGTTTGGGCTGATTTACATCTATTTTTGGCTATATTTAGAACACTATTTTGGTGAAATATTTTCTGATTAGACATGTAATGCTCCAAATGTGCCTAAAATATCCTCATTAATTATTAGAATATGCATAAAATTAAATTTTGGCTTCAGATTGGCAATATTAGAATATACTTGACATCTTCCACCTGAGGGGTGACCTGGGGCCCCCCACATCCCGGAAATTGAAATTTTTAATGTGGCCCTCGAGTATGCCAGCCTAATACAAATTCATTCTCTGATATAAACTGAGTTTCCTGTAAAAATTTCAGCCAGATTGACCAACATTAAGGGGTGGTTTGGGCTGATCTGGCATTTTACCTATCCCTCGCCAACTACACTCCCTGAACCTGTACTTTGGGCTACATATGTATTTATTAAGGAACACACTACTAAAATTCATTTCAGGGGCGACTCCTGTGTGATTCAATATGGTTTTCAACCTTGAATCTACCTTAATTGAGAATATATCAGCATTTCCTGATACAGCCATCTGAGGCTGTATTTTCGCCTTCCTGGATCACATTTGACACATATGACACCACTGGTATACCAGATGTAATCCTAAAACCTATGCAGTCAGATTTAGTATGTGGCAAGTGATTTTTAGGCCAAATTTCAGACTTATAGACCAATATTTGGTACTGGTTTGGGCTGATTTACATCTATTTTTGGCTATATTTAGAACACTATTTTGGTGAAATATTTTCTGATTAGACATGTAATGCTCCAAATGTGCCTAAAATATCCTCATTAATTATTAGAACATGCATAAAATTAAATTTTGGATTCAGATTGGCAATATTAGAATATACTTGACATCTTCCACCTGAGGGGTGACCTGGGGCCCCCCCCACATCCCGGAAATTGAAATTTTTAATGTGGCCCTCGAGTATGCCAGCCTAATACAAATTCATTCTCTGATATAAACTGAGTTTCCTGGAAAAATTTCAGCCAGATTGACCAACTTTAAGGGGTGGTTTGGGCTGATCTGGCATTTTACCTATCCCTCGCCAACTACACTCCCTGAACCTGTACTTTGGGCTACATATGTATTTATTAAGGAACACACTACTAAAATTCATTTCAGGGGCGACTCCTGTGTGATTCAATATGGTTTTCAACCTTGATCTACCTTAATTGAGAATATATCAGCATTTCCTGATACAGCCATCTGAGGCTGTATTTTCGCCTTCCTGGATCACATTTGACACATATGACACCACTGGTATACCAGATGTAATCCTAAAACCTATGCAGTCAGATTTAGTATGTGGCAAGTGATTTTTAGGCCAAATTTCAGACTTATAGACCAATATTTGGTACTGGTTTGGGTTGATTTACATCTATTTTTGGCTATATTTAGAACACTATTTTGGTGCAATATTTTCTGAGTAGACATGTAATGCTCCAAATGTGCCTAAAATATCCTCATTAATTATTAGAATATGCATAAAATTAAAATTTGGCTTCAGATTGGCAATATTAGAATATACTTGACATCTTCCACCTGAGGGGTGACCTGGGCCCCCCCCCACATCCCCGAAATTGAAATTATTTAATGTGGCCCTCGAGTATGCCAGCCTAATACAAATTCACTCTCTGATATAAACTGAGTTTCCTGTAAAAATTTCAGCCAGATTGACCAACTTTAAGGGGTGGTTTGGGCTGATCTGGCATTTTACCTATCCCTCGCCAACTACACTCCCTGAACCTGTACTTTGGGCTACATATGTATTTATGAAGGAACACACTACTAAAATTCATTTCAGGGGCGACTCCTGTGTGATTCAATATAGATTTCAACCTTGAATCTACCTTAATTGAGAATATATCAGCATTTCCTGATACAGCCATCTGAGGCTGTATTTTCGCCTTCCTGGATCACATATGACACATATGACACCACTGGTATACCAGATGTAATCCTAAAACCTATGCAGTCAGATTTAGTATGTGGCAAGTGATTTTTAGGCCAAATTTCAGACTTATAGACCAATATTTGGTACTGGTTTGGGCTGATTTACATCTATTTTTGGCTATATTTAGATCACTATTTTGGTGCAATATTTTCTGATTAGACATGTAATGCTCCAAATGTGCCTAAAATATCCTCATTAATTATTAGAATATGCATAAAATTAAAATTTGGCTTCAGATTGGCAATATTAGAATATACTTGACATCTTCCACCTGAGGGGTGACCTGGGCCCCCCCCCACATCCCCGAAATTGAAATTATTTAATGTGGCCCTCGAGTATGCCAGCCTAATACAAATTCACTCTCTGATATAAACTGAGTTTCCTGTAAAAATTTCAGCCAGATTGACCAACTTTAAGGGGTGGTTTGGGCTGATCTGGCATTTTACCTATCCCTCGCCAACTACACTCCCTGAACCTGTACTTTGGGCTGCATATGTATTTATGAAGGAACACACTACTAAAATTCATTTAAGGGGCGACTCCTGTGTGATTCAATATGGTTTTCAACCTTGAATCTACCTTAATTGAGAATATATCAGCATTTCCTGATACAGCCATCTGAGGCTGTATTTTCGCCTTCCTGGATCACATATGACACATATGACACCACTGGTATACCAGATGTAATCCTAAAACCTATGCAGTCAGATTTAGTATGTGGCAAGTGATTTTTAGGCCAAATTTCAGACTTATAGACCAATATTTGGTACTGGTTTGGGCTGATTTACATCTATTTTTGGCTATATTTAGAACACTATTTTGGTGCAATATTTTCTGATTAGACATGTAATGCTCCAAATGTGCCTAAAATATCCTCAATAATTATTAGAATATGCACAAAATTAAATTTTGGCTTCAGATTGGCAATATTAGAATATACTTGACATCTTCCACCTGAGGGGTGACCTGGGGCCCCCACCCCCCGAAAATTGAAATTTTTAATGTGGCCCTCGAGTATGCCAGCCTAATACAAATTCATTCTATGATATAAACTGAGTTTCCTGTAAAAATTTCAGCCAGATTGACCAACTTTAAGGGGTGGTTTGGGCTGATCTTGCATTTTACCTATCCATCGCCAACTACACTCCCTGAACCTGTACTTTGGGCTACATATGTATTTATGAAGGAACACACTACTAAAATTCATTTCAGGGGCGACTCCTGTGTGATTCAATATGGTTTTCAACCTTGAATCTACCTTAATTGAGAATATATCAGCATTTCCTGATACAGCCATCTGAGGCTGTATTTTCGCCTTCCTGGATCACATATAACACATATGACACCACTGGTATACCAGATGTAATCCTAAAACCTATGCAGTCAGATTTAGTATGTGGCAAGTGATTTTTAGGCCAAATTTCAGACTTATAGACCAATATTTGGTACTGGTTTGGGCTGATTTACATCTATTTTTGGCTATATTTAGAACACTATTTTGGTGAAATATTTTCTGATTAGACATGTAATGCTCCAAATGTGCCTAAAATATCCTCATTAATTATTAGAATATGCATAAAATTAAATTTTGGCTTCAGATTGGCAATATTAGAATATACTTGACATCTTCCACCTGAGGGGTGACCTGGGGCCCCCCACATCCCGGAAATTGAAATTTTTAATGTGGCCCTCGAGTATGCCAGCCTAATACAAATTCATTCTCTGATATAAACTGAGTTTCCTGTAAAAATTTCAGCCAGATTGACCAACTTTAAGGGGTGGTTTGGGCTGATCTGGCATTTTACCTATCCCTCGCCAACTACACTCCCTGAACCTGTACTTTGGGCTACATATGTATTTATTAAGGAACACACTACTAAAATTCATTTCAGGGGCGACTCCTGTGTGATTCAATATGGTTTTCAACCTTGATCTACCTTAATTGAGAATATATCAGCATTTCCTGATACAGCCATCTGAGGCTGTATTTTCGCCTTCCTGGATCACATTTGACACATATGACACCACTGGTATACCAGATGTAATCCTAAAACCTATGCAGTCAGATTTAGTATGTGGCAAGTGATTTTTAGGCCAAATTTCAGACTTATAGACCAATATTTGGTACTGGTTTGGGCTGATTTACATCTATTTTTGGCTATATTTAGAACACTATTTTGGTGCAATATTTTCTGATTAGACATGTAATGCTCCAAATGTGCCTAAAATATCCTCATTAATTATTAGAATATGCATAAAATTAAAATTTGGCTTCAGATTGGCAATATTAGAATATACTTGACATCTTCCACCTGAGGGGTGACCTGGGCCCCCCCCCCCCCCACATCCCGGAAATTGAAATTATTTAATGTGGCCCTCGAGTATGCCAGCCTAATACAAATTCACTCTCTGATATAAACTGAGTTTCCTGTAAAAATTTCAGCCAGATTGACCAACTTTAAGGGGTGGTTTGGGCTGATCTGGCATTTTACCTATCCCTCGCCAACTACACTCCCTGAACCTGTACTTTGGGCTACATATGTATTTATGAAGGAACACACTACTAAAATTCATTTCAGGGGCGACTCCTGTGTGATTCAATATAGATTTCAACCTTGAATCTACCTTAATTGAGAATATATCAGCAGTTCCTGATACAGCCATCTGAGGCTGTATTTTCGCCTTCCTGGATCACATATGACACATATGACACCACTGGTATACCAGATGTAATCCTAAAACCTATGCAGTCAGATTTAGTATGTGGCAAGTGATTTTTAGGCCAAATTTCAGACTTATAGACCAATATTTGGTACTGGTTTGGGCTGATTTACATCTATTTTTGGCTATATTTAGAACACTATTTTGGTGCAATATTTTCTGATTAGACATGTAATGCTCCAAATGTGCCTAAAATATCCTCATTAATTATTAGAATATGCATAAAATTAAAATTTGGCTTCAGATTGGCAATATTAGAATATACTTGACATCTTCCACCTGAGGAGTGACCTGGGGCCCCCCCCCACACCCCGAAAATTGAAATTTTTAATGTGGCCCTCGAGTATGCCAGCCTAATACAAATTCATTCTATGATATAAACTGAGTTTCCTGTAAAAATTTCAGCCAGATTGACCAACTTTAAGGGGTGGTTTGGGCTGATCTTGCATTTTACCTATCCATCGCCAACTACACTCCCTGAACCTGTACTTTGGGCTACATATGTATTTATGAAGGAACACACTACTAAAATTCATTTCAGGGGCGACTCCTGTGTGATTCAATATGGTTTTCAACCTTGAATCTACCTTAATTGAGAATATATCAGCATTTCCTGATACAGCCATCTGAGGCTGTATTTTCGCCTTCCTGGATCACATATAACACATATGACACCACTGGTATACCAGATGTAATCCTAAAACCTATGCAGTCAGATTTAGTATGTGGCAAGTGATTTTTAGGCCAAATTTCAGACTTATAGACCAATATTTGGTACTGGTTTGGGCTGATTTACATCTATTTTTGGCTATATTTAGAACACTATTTTGGTGAAATATTTTCTGATTAGACATGTAATGCTCCAAATGTGCCTAAAATATCCTCATTAATTATTAGAATATGCATAAAATTAAATTTTGGCTTCAGATTGGCAATATTAGAATATACTTGACATCTTCCACCTGAGGGGTGACCTGGGGCCCCCCACATCCCGGAAATTGAAATTTTTAATGTGGCCCTCGAGTATGCCAGCCTAATACAAATTCATTCTCTGATATAAACTGAGTTTCCTGTAAAAATTTCAGCCAGATTGACCAACTTTAAGGGGTGGTTTGGGCTGATCTGGCATTTTACCTATCCCTCGCCAACTACACTCCCTGAACCTGTACTTTGGGCTACATATGTATTTATTAAGGAACACACTACTAAAATTCATTTCAGGGGCGACTCCTGTGTGATTCAATATGGTTTTCAACCTTGATCTACCTTAATTGAGAATATATCAGCATTTCCTGATACAGCCATCTGAGGCTGTATTTTCGCCTTCCTGGATCACATTTGACACATATGACACCACTGGTATACCAGATGTAATCCTAAAACCTATGCAGTCAGATTTAGTATGTGGCAAGTGATTTTTAGGCCAAATTTCAGACTTATAGACCAATATTTGGTACTGGTTTGGGCTGATTTACATCTATTTTTGGCTATATTTAGAACACTATTTTGGTGCAATATTTTCTGATTAGACATGTAATGCTCCAAATGTGCCTAAAATATCCTCATTAATTATTAGAATATGCATAAAATTAAAATTTGGCTTCAGATTGGCAATATTAGAATATACTTGACATCTTCCACCTGAGGGGTGACCTGGGCCCCCCCCCACATCCCGGAAATTGAAATTATTTAATGTGGCCCTCGAGTATGCCAGCCTAATACAAATTCACTCTCTGATATAAACTGAGTTTCCTGTAAAAATTTCAGCCAGATTGACCAACTTTAAGGGGTGGTTTGGGCTGATCTGGCATTTTACCTATCCCTCGCCAACTACACTCCCTGAACCTGTACTTTGGGCTACATATGTATTTATGAAGGAACACACTACTAAAATTCATTTCAGGGGCGACTCCTGTGTGATTCAATATAGATTTCAACCTTGAATCTACCTTAATTGAGAATATATCAGCATTTCCTGATACAGCCATCTGAGGCTGTATTTTCGCCTTCCTGGATCACATATGACACATATGACACCACTGGTATACCAGATGTAATCCTAAAACCTATGCAGTCAGATTTAGTATGTGGCAAGTGATTTTTAGGCCAAATTTCAGACTTATAGACCAATATTTGGTACTGGTTTGGGCTGATTTACATCTATTTTTGGCTATATTTAGAACACTATTTTGGTGCAATATTTTCTGATTACACATGTAATGCTCCAAATGTGCCTAAAATATCCTCATTAATTATTAGAATATGCATAAAATTAAAATTTGGCTTCAGATTGGCAATATTAGAATATACTTGACATCTTCCACCTGAGGAGTGACCTGGGGCCCCCCCCCCACACCCCGGAAATTGAAATTTTTAATGTGGCCCTCGAGTATGCCAGCCTAATACAAATTCACTCTCTGATATAAACTGCGTTTCCTGTAAAAATTTCAGCCAGATTGACCAACTTTAAGGGGTGGTTTGGGCTGATCTGGCATTTTACCTATCCCTCGCCAACTACACTCCCTGAACCTGTACTTTGGGCTGCATATGTATTTATGAAGGAACACACTACTAAAATTCATTTAAGGGGCGACTCCTGTGTGATTCAATATGGTTTTCAACCTTGAATCTACCTTAATTGAGAATATATCAGCATTTCCTGATACAGCCATCTGAGGCTGTATTTTCGCCTTCCTGGATCACATATGACACATATGACACCACTGGTATACCAGATGTAATCCTAAAACCTATGCAGTCAGATTTAGTATGTGGCAAGTGATTTTTAGGCCAAATTTCAGACTTATAGACCAATATTTGGTACTGGTTTGGGCTGATTTACATCTATTTTTGGCTATATTTAGAACACTATTTTGGTGCAATATTTTCTGATTAGACATGTAATGCTCCAAATGTGCCTAAAATATCCTCAATAATTATTAGAATATGCACAAAATTAAATTTTGGCTTCAGATTGGCAATATTAGAATATACTTGACATCTTCCACCTGAGGGGTGACCTGGGGCCCCCCACCCCCCGAAAATTGAAATTTTTAATGTGGCCCTCGAGTATGCCAGCCTAATACAAATTCATTCTATGATATAAACTGAGTTTCCTGTAAAAATTTCAGCCAGATTGACCAACTTTAAGGGGTGGTTTGGGCTGATCTTGCATTTTACCTATCCATCGCCAACTACACTCCCTGAACCTGTACTTTGGGCTACATATGTATTTATGAAGGAACACACTACTAAAATTCATTTCAGGGGCGACTCCTGTGTGATTCAATATGGTTTTCAACCTTGAATCTACCTTAATTGAGAATATATCAGCATTTCCTGATACAGCCATCTGAGGCTGTATTTTCGCCTTCCTGGATCACATATAACACATATGACACCACTGGTATACCAGATGTAATCCTAAAACCTATGCAGTCAGATTTAGTATGTGGCAAGTGATTTTTAGGCCAAATTTCAGACTTATAGACCAATATTTGGTACTGGTTTGGGCTGATTTACATCTATTTTTGGCTATATTTAGAACACTATTTTGGTGAAATATTTTCTGATTAGACATGTAATGCTCCAAATGTGCCTAAAATATCCTCATTAATTATTAGAATATGCATAAAATTAAATTTTGGCTTCAGATTGGCAATATTAGAATATACTTGACATCTTCCACCTGAGGGGTGACCTGGGGCCCCCCACATCCCGGAAATTGAAATTTTTAATGTGGCCCTCGAGTATGCCAGCCTAATACAAATTCATTCTCTGATATAAACTGAGTTTCCTGTAAAAATTTCAGCCAGATTGACCAACTTTAAGGGGTGGTTTGGGCTGATCTGGCATTTTACCTATCCCTCGCCAACTACACTCCCTGAACCTGTACTTTGGGCTACATATGTATTTATTAAGGAACACACTACTAAAATTCATTTCAGGGGCGACTCCTGTGTGATTCAATATGGTTTTCAACCTTGATCTACCTTAATTGAGAATATATCAGCATTTCCTGATACAGCCATCTGAGGCTGTATTTTCGCCTTACTGGATCACATTTGCCACATATGACACCACTGGTATACCAGATGTAATCCTAAAACCTATGCAGTCAGATTTAGTATGTGGCAAGTGATTTTTAGGCCAAATTTCAGACTTATAGACCAATATTTGGTACTGGTTTGGGCTGATTTACATCTATTTTTGGCTATATTTAGAACACTATTTTGGTGCAATATTTTCTGATTAGACATGTAATGCTCCAAATGTGCCTAAAATATCCTCATTAATTATTAGAATATGCATAAAATTAAAATTTGGCTTCAGATTGGCAATATTAGAATATACTTGACATCTTCCACCTGAGGGGTGACCTGGGCCCCCCCCCCCACATCCCGGAAATTGAAATTATTTAATGTGGCCCTCGAGTATGCCAGCCTAATACAAATTCACTCTCTGATATAAACTGAGTTTCCTGTAAAAATTTCAGCCAGATTGACCAACTTTAAGGGGTGGTTTGGGCTGATCTGGCATTTTACCTATCCCTCGCCAACTACACTCCCTGAACCTGTACTTTGGGCTACATATGTATTTATGAAGGAACACACTACTAAAATTCATTTCAGGGGCGACTCCTGTGTGATTCAATATAGATTTCAACCTTGAATCTACCTTAATTGAGAATATATCAGCATTTCCTGATACAGCCATCTGAGGCTGTATTTTCGCCTTCCTGGATCACATATGACACATATGACACCACTGGTATACCAGATGTAATCCTAAAACCTATGCAGTCAGATTTAGTATGTGGCAAGTGATTTTTAGGCCAAATTTCAGACTTATAGACCAATATTTGGTACTGGTTTGGGCTGATTTACATCTATTTTTGGCTATATTTAGAACACTATTTTGGTGCAATATTTTCTGATTAGACATGTAATGCTCCAAATGTGCCTAAAATATCCTCATTAATTATTAGAATATGCATAAAATTAAAATTTGGCTTCAGATTGGCAATATTAGAATATACTTGACATCTTCCACCTGAGGAGTGACCTGGGGCCCCCCCCCACACCCCGGAAATTGAAATTTTTAATGTGGCCCTCGAGTATGCCAGCCTAATACAAATTCACTCTCTGATATAAACTGCGTTTCCTGTAAAAATTTCAGCCAGATTGACCAACTTTAAGGGGTGGTTTGGGCTGATCTGGCATTTTACCTATCCCTCGCCAACTACACTCCCTGAACCTGTACTTTGGGCTGCATATGTATTTATTAAGGAACACACTACTAAAATTCATTTCAGGGGCGACTCCTGTGTGATTCAATATGGTTTTCAACCTTGATCTACCTTAATTGAGAATATATCAGCATTTCCTGATACAGCCATCTGAGGCTGTATTTTCGCCTTCCTGGATCACATTTGACACATATGACACCACTGGTATACCAGATGTAATCCTAAAACCTATGCAGTCAGATTTAGTATGTGGCAAGTGATTTTTAGGCCAAATTTCAGACTTATAGACCAATATTTGGTACTGGTTTGGGCTGATTTACATCTATTTTTGGCTATATTTAGAACACTATTTTGGTGAAATATTTTCTGACTAGACATGTAATGCTCCAAATGTGCCTAAAATATCCTCATTAATTATTAGAATATGCATAAAATTAAATTTTGGCTTCAGATTGGCAATATTAGAATATACTTGACATCTTCCACCTGAGGGGTGACCTGGGGCCCCCCACATCCCGGAAATTGAAATTTTTAATGTGGCCCTCGAGTATGCCAGCCTAATACAAATTCATTCTCTGATATAAACTGAGTTTCCTGGAAAAATTTCAGCCAGATTGACCAACTTTAAGGGGTGGTTTGGGCTGATCTGGCATTTTACGTATCCCTCGCCAACTACACTCCCTGAACCTGTACTTTGGGCTACATATGTATTTATGAAGGAACACACTACTAAAATTCATTTCAGGGGCGACTCCTGTGTGATTCAATATGGTTTTCAACCTTGAATCTACCTTAATTGAGAATATATCAGCATTTCCTGATACAGCCATCTGAGGCTGTATTTTCGCCTTCCTGGATCACATATGACACATATGACACCACTGGTATACCAGATGTAATCCTAAAACCTATGCAGTCAGATTTAGTATGTGGCAAGTGATTTTTAGGCCAAATTTCAGACTTATAGACCAATATTTGGTACTGGTTTGGGCTGATTTACATCTATTTTTGGCTATATTTAGAACACTATTTTGGTGAAATATTTTCTGATTAGACATGTAATGCTCCAAATGTGCCTAAAATATCCTCATTAATTATTAGAATATGCATAAAATTAAATTTTGGCTTCAGATTGGCAATATTAGAATATACTTGACATCTTCCACCTGAGGGGTGACCTGGGGCCCCCACATCCCGGAAATTGAAATTTTTAATGTGGCCCTCGAGTATGCCAGCCTAATACAAATTCATTCTCTGATATAAACTGAGTTTCCTGGAAAAATTTCAGCCAGATTGACCAACTTTAAGGGGTGGTTTGGGCTGATCTGGCATTTTACCTATCCCTCGCCAACTACACTCCCTGAACCTGTACTTTGGGCTACATATGTATTTATTAAGGAACACACTACTAAAATTCATTTCAGGGGCGACTCCTGTGTGATTCAATATGGTTTTCAACCTTGATCTACCTTAATTGAGAATATATCAGCATTTCCTGATACAGCCATCTGAGGCTGTATTTTCGCCTTCCTGGATCACATTTGACACATATGACACCACTGGTATACCAGATGTAATCCTAAAACCTATGCAGTCAGATTTAGTATGTGGCAAGTGATTTTTAGGCCAAATTTCAGACTTATAGACCAATATTTGGTACTGGTTTGGGCTGATTTACATCTATTTTTGGCTATATTTAGAACACTATTTTGGTGAAATATTTTCTGACTAGACATGTAATGCTCCAAATGTGCCTAAAATATCCTCATTAATTATTAGAATATGCATAAAATTAAATTTTGGCTTCAGATTGGCAATATTAGAATATACTTGACATCTTCCACCTGAGGGGTGACCTGGGGCCCCCCACATCCCGGAAATTGAAATTTTTAATGTGGCCCTCGAGTATGCCAGCCTAATACAAATTCATTCTCTGATATAAACTGAGTTTCCTGGAAAAATTTCAGCCAGATTGACCAACTTTAAGGGGTGGTTTGGGCTGATCTGGCATTTTACGTATCCCTCGCCAACTACACTCCCTGAACCTGTACTTTGGGCTACATATGTATTTATGAAGGAACACACTACTAAAATTCATTTAAGGGGCGACTCCTGTGTGATTCAATATGGTTTTCAACCTTGAATCTACCTTAATTGAGAATATATCAGCATTTCCTGATACAGCCATCTGAGGCTGTATTTTCGCCTTCCTGGATCACATATGACACCACTGGTATACCAGATGTAATCCTAAAACCTATGCAGTCAGATTTAGTATGTGGCAAGTCATTTTTAGGCCAAATTTCAGACTTATAGACCAATATTTGGTACTGGTTTGGGCTGATTTACATCTATTTTTGGCTATATTTAGAACACTATTTTGGTGCAATATTTTCTGAGTAGACATGTAATGCTCCAAATGTGCCTAAAATATCCTCATTAATTATTAGAATATGCATAAAATTAAATTTTGGCTTCAGATTGGCAATATTAGAATATACTTGACATCTTCCACCTGAGGGGTGACCTGGGGCCCCCCACATCCCGGAAATTGAAATTTTTAATGTGGCCCTCGAGTATGCCAGCCTAATACAAATTCATTCTCTGATATAAACTGAGTTTCCTGGAAAAATTTCAGCCAGATTGACCAACTTTAAGGGGTGGTTTGGGCTGATCTGGCATTTTACGTATCCCTCGCCAACTACACTCCCTGAACCTGTACTTTGGGCTACATATGTATTTATGAAGGAACACACTACTAAAATTCATTTCAGGGGCGACTCCTGTGTGATTCAATATGGTTTTCAACCTTGAATCTACCTTAATTGAGAATATATCAGCATTTCCTGATACAGCCATCTGAGGCTGTATTTTCGCCTTCCTGGATCACATATGACACATATGACACCACTGGTATACCAGATGTAATCCTAAAACCTATGCAGTCAGATTTAGTATGTGGCAAGTGATTTTTAGGCCAAATTTCAGACTTATAGACCAATATTTGGTACTGGTTTGGGCTGATTTACATCTATTTTTGGCTATATTTAGAACACTATTTTGGTGAAATATTTTCTGATTAGACATGTAATGCTCCAAATGTGCCTAAAATATCCTCATTAATTATTAGAATATGCATAAAATTAAATTTTGGCTTCAGATTGGCAATATTAGAATATACTTGACATCTTCCACCTGAGGGGTGACCTGGGGCCCCCACATCCCGGAAATTGAAATTTTTAATGTGGCCCTCGAGTATGCCAGCCTAATACAAATTCATTCTCTGATATAAACTGAGTTTCCTGGAAAAATTTCAGCCAGATTGACCAACTTTAAGGGGTGGTTTGGGCTGATCTGGCATTTTACCTATCCCTCGCCAACTACACTCCCTGAACCTGTACTTTGGGCTACATATGTATTTATTAAGGAACACACTACTAAAATTCATTTCAGGGGCGACTCCTGTGTGATTCAATATGGTTTTCAACCTTGATCTACCTTAATTGAGAATATATCAGCATTTCCTGATACAGCCATCTGAGGCTGTATTTTCGCCTTCCTGGATCACATATGACACCACTGGTATACCAGATGTAATCCTAAAACCTATGCAGTCAGATTTAGTATGTGGCAAGTCATTTTTAGGCCAAATTTCAGACTTATAGACCAATATTTGGTACTGGTTTGGGCTGATTTACATCTATTTTTGGCTATATTTAGAACACTATTTTGGTGAAATATTTTCTGATTAGACATGTAATGCTCCAAATGTGCCTAAAATATCCTCATTAATTATTAGAACATGCATAAAATTAAATTTTGGCTTCAGATTGGCAATATTAGAATATACTTGACATCTTCCACCTGAGGGGTGACCTGGGGCCCCTCCACATCCCGGAAATTGAAATTTTTAATGTGGCCCTCGAGTATGCCAGCCTAATACAAATTCATTCTCTGATATAAACTGAGTTTCCTGTAAAAATTTCAGCCAGATTGACCAACTTTAAGGTGTGGTTTGGGCTGATCTGGCATTTTACCTATCCCTCGCCAACTACACTCCCTGAACCTGTACTTTGGGCTACATATGTATTTATGAAGGAACACACTACTAAAATTCATTTCAGGGGCGACTCCTGTGTGATTCAATATAGTTTTCAACCTTGAATCTACCTTAATTGAGAATATATCAGCATTTCCTGATACAGCCATCTGAGGCTGTATTTTCGCCTTCCTGGATCACATATGACACATATGACACCACTGGTATACCAGATGTAATCCTAAAACCTATGCAGTCAGATTTAGTATGTGGCAAGTGATTTTTAGGCCAAATTTCAGACTTATAGACCAATATTTGGTACTGGTTTGGGCTGATTTACATCTATTTTTGGCTATATTTAGGACACTATTTTGGTGCAATATTTTCTGATTAGACATGTAATGCTCCAAATGTGCCTAAAATATCCTCATTAATTATTAGAATATGCATAAAATTAAATTTTGGCTTCAGATTGGCAATATTAGAATATACTTGACATCTTCCACCTGAGGGGTGACCTGGGGCCCCCCACATCCCGGAAATTGAAATTTTTAATGTGGCCTTGAGTATGCCAGCCTAATACAAATTCATTCTCTGATATAAACTGAGTTTCCTGTAAAAATTTCAGCCAGATTGACGAACTTTAAGGGGTGGTTTGGGCTGATCTGGCATTTTACCTATCCCTCGCCAACTACACTCCCTGAACCTGTACTTTGGGCTACATATGTATTTATTAAGGAACACACTACTAAAATTCATTTCAGGGGCGACTCCTGTGTGATTCAATATGGTTTTCAACCTTGATCTACCTTAATTGAGAATATATCAGCATTTCCTGATACAGCCATCTGAGGCTGTATTTTCGCCTTCCTGGATCACATTTGACACATATGACACCACTGGTATACCAGATGTAATCCTAAAACCTATGCAGTCAGATTTAGTATGTGGCAAGTGATTTTTAGGCCAAATTTCAGACTTATAGACCAATATTTGGTACTGGTTTGGGCTGATTTACATCTATTTTTGGCTATATTTAGAACACTATTTTGGTGAAATATTTTCTGATTAGACATGTAATGCTCCAAATGTGCCTAAAATATCCTCATTAATTATTAGAACATGCATAAAATTAAATTTTGGCTTCAGATTGGCAATATTAGAATATACTTGACATCTTCCACCTGAGGGGTGACCTGGGCCCCCCCCACACCCCCCACACCCCGGAAATTGAAATTTTTAATGTGGCCCTCGAGTATGCCAGCCTAATACAAATTCATTCTCTGATATAAACTGAGTTTCCTGTAAAAATTTCAGCCAGATTGACCAACTTTAAGGGGTGGTTTGGGCTGATCTGGCATTTTACCTATCCCTCGCCAACTACACTCCCTGAACCTGTACTTTGGGCTGCATATGTATTTATGAAGGAACACACTACTAAAATTCATTTAAGGGGCGACTCCTGTGTGATTCAATATGGTTTTCAACCTTGAATCTACCTTAATTGAGAATATATCAGCATTTCCTGATACAGCCATCTGAGGCTGTATTTTCGCCTTCCTGGATCACATATGACACATATGACACCACTGGTATACCAGATGTAATCCTAAAACCTATGCAGTCAGATTTAGTATGTGGCAAGTGATTTTTAGGCCAAATTTCAGACTTATAGACCAATATTTGGTACTGGTTTGGGCTGATTTACATCTATTTTTGGCTATATTTAGAACACTATTTTGGTGAAATATTTTCTGATTAGACATGTAATGCTCCAAATGTGCCTAAAATATCCTCATTAATTATTAGAATATGCATAAAATTAAATTTTGGCTTCAGATTGGCAATATTAGAATATACTTGACATCTTCCACCTGAGGGGTGACCTGGGGCCCCCCACATCCCGGAAATTGAAATTTTTAATGTGGCCCTCGAGTATGCCAGCCTAATACAAATTCATTCTCTGATATAAGCTGAGTTTCCTGTAAAAATTTCAGCCAGATTGACCAACTTTAAGGTGTGGTTTGGGCTGATCTGGCATTTTACCTATCCCTCGCCAACTACACTCCCTGAACCTGTACTTTGGGCTACATATGTATTTATGAAGGAACACACTACTAAAATTCATTTCAGGGGCGACTCCTGTGTGATTCAATATGGTTTTCAACCTTGAATCTACCTTAATTGAGAATATATCAGCATTTCCTGATACAGCCATCTGAGGCTGTATTTTCGCCTTCCTGGATCACATTTGACACATATGACACCACTGGTATACCAGATGTAATCCTAAAACCTATGCAGTCAGATTTAGTATGTGGCAAGTGATTTTTAGGCCAAATTTCAGACTTATAGACCAATATTTGGTACTGGTTTGGGCTGATTTACATCTATTTTTGGCTATATTTAGAACACTATTTTGGTGAAATATTTTCTGACTAGACATGTAATGCTCCAAATGTGCCTAAAATATCCTCATTAATTATTAGAATATGCATAAAATTAAATTTTGGCTTCAGATTGGCAATATTAGAATATACTTGACATCTTCCACCTGAGGGGTGACCTGGGGCCCCCCCACATCCCGGAAATTGAAATTTATAATGTGGCCCTCGAGTATGCCAGCCTAATACAAATTCATTCTCTGATATAAACTGAGTTTCCTGTAAAAATTTCAGCCAGATTGACCAACTTTAAGGTGTGGTTTGGGCTGATCTGGCATTTTACCTATCCCTCGCCAACTACACTCCCTGAACCTGTACTTTGGGCTACATATGTATTTATGAAGGAACACACTACTAAAATTCATTTCAGGGGCGACTCCTGTGTGATTCAATATAGTTTTCAACCTTGAATCTACCTTAATTGAGAATATATCAGCATTTCCTGATACAGCCATCTGAGGCTGTATTTTCGCCTTCCTGGATCACATTTGACACATATGACACCACTGGTATACCAGATGTAATCCTAAAACCTATGCAGTCAGATTTAGTATGTGGCAAGTGATTTTTAGGCCAAATTTCAGACTTATAGACCAATATTTGGTACTGGTTTGGGCTGATTTACATCTATTTTTGGCTATATTTAGAACACTATTTTGGTGAAATATTTTCTGATTAGACATGTAATGCTCCAAATGTGCCTAAAATATCCTCATTAATTATTAGAATATGCATAAAATTAAATTTTGGCTTCAGATTGGCAATATTAGAATATACTTGACATCTTCCACCTGAGGGGTGACCTGGGGCCCCCCACATCCCGGAAATTGAAATTTTTAATGTGGCCCTCGAGTATGCCAGCCTAATACAAATTCATTCTCTGATATAAACTGAGTTTCCTGGAAAAATTTCAGCCAGATTGACCAACTTTAAGGGGTGGTTTGGGCTGATCTGGAATTTTACCTATCCCTCGCCAACTACACTCCCTGAACCTGTACTTTGGGCTACATATGTATTTATGAAGGAACACACTACTAAAATTCTTTTAAGGGGCGACTCCTGTGTGATTCAATATGGTTTTCAACCTTGAATCTACCTTAATTGAGAATATATCAGCATTTCCTGATACATCCATCTGAGGCTGTATTTTCGCCTTTCTGGATCACATTTGACACATATGACACCACTGGTATACCAGATGTAATCCTAAAACCTATGCAGTCAGATTTAGTATGTGGCAAGTGATTTTTAGGCCAAATTTCAGACTTATAGACCAATATTTGGTACTGGTTTGGGCTGATTTACATCTATTTTTGGCTATATTTAGAACACTATTTTGGTGAAATATTTTCTGATTAGACATGTAATGCTCCAAATGTGCCTAAAATATCCTCATTAATTATTAGAATATGCATAAAATTAAATTTTGGCTTCAGATTGGCAATATTAGAATATACTTGACATCTTCCACCTGAGGGGTGACCTGGGGCCCCCCACATCCCGGAAATTGAAATTTTTAATGTGGCCCTCGAGTATGCCAGCCTAATACAAATTCATTCTCTGATATAAACTGAGTTTCCTGTAAACATTTCAGCCAGATTGACCAACATTAAGGGGTGGTTTGGGCTGATCTGGCATTTTACCTATCCCTCGCCAACTACACTCCCTGAACCTGTACTTTGGGCTGCATATGTATTTATGAAGGAACACACTACTAAAATTCATTTAAGGGGCGACTCCTGTGTGATTCAATATGGTTTTCAACCTTGAATCTACCTTAATTGAGAATATATCAGCATTTCCTGATACAGCCATCTGAGGCTGTATTTTCGCCTTCCTGGATCACATATGACACATATGACACCACTGGTATACCAGATGTAATCCTAAAACCTATGCAGTCAGATTTAGTATGTGGCAAGTGATTTTTAGGCCAAATTTCAGACTTATAGACCAATATTTGGTACTGGTTTGGGCTGATTTACATCTATTTTTGGCTATATTTAGAACACTATTTTGGTGAAATATTTTCTGATTAGACATGTAATGCTCCAAATGTGCCTAAAATATCCTCATTAATTATTAGAATATGCATAAAATTAAATTTTGGCTTCAGATTGGCAATATTAGAATATACTTGACATCTTCCACCTGAGGGGTGACCTGGGGCCCCCCACATCCCGGAAATTGAAATTTTTAATGTGGCCCTCGAGTATGCCAGCCTAATACAAATTCATTCTCTGATATAAGCTGAGTTTCCTGTAAAAATTTCAGCCAGATTGACCAACTTTAAGGTGTGGTTTGGGCTGATCTGGCATTTTACCTATCCCTCGCCAACTACACTCCCTGAACCTGTACTTTGGGCTACATATGTATTTATGAAGGAACACACTACTAAAATTCATTTCAGGGGCGACTCCTGTGTGATTCAATATGGTTTTCAACCTTGAATCTACCTTAATTGAGAATATATCAGCATTTCCTGATATAGCCATCTGAGGCTGTATTTTCGCCTTCCTGGATCACATTTGACACATATGACACCACTGGTATACCAGATGTAATCCTAAAACCTATGCAGTCAGATTTAGTATGTGGCAAGTGATTTTTAGGCCAAATTTCAGACTTATAGACCAATATTTGGTACTGGTTTGGGCTGATTTACATCTATTTTTGGCTATATTTAGAACACTATTTTGGTGAAATATTTTCTGATTAGACATGTAATGCTCTAAATGTGCCTAAAATATCCTCATTAATTATTAGAACATGCATAAAATTAAATTTTGGCTTCAGATTGGCAATATTAGAATATACTTGACATCTTCCACCTGAGGGGTGACCTGGGGCCCCCCCACATCCCGGAAATTGAAATTTATAATGTGGCCCTCGAGTATGCCAGCCTAATACAAATTCATTCTCTGATATAAACTGAGTTTCCTGTAAAAATTTCAGCCAGATTGACCAACTTTAAGGTGTGGTTTGGGCTGATCTGGCATTTTACCTATCCCTCGCCAACTACACTCCCTGAACCTGTACTTTGGGCTACATATGTATTTATGAAGGAACACACTACTAAAATTCATTTCAGGGGCGACTCCTGTGTGATTCAATATAGTTTTCAACCTTGAATCTACCTTAATTGAGAATATATCAGCATTTCCTGATACAGCCATCTGAGGCTGTATTTTCGCCTTCCTGGATCACATTTGACACATATGACACCACTGGTATACCAGATGTAATCCTAAAACCTATGCAGTCAGATTTAGTATGTGGCAAGTGATTTTTAGGCCAAATTTCAGACTTATAGACCAATATTTGGTACTGGTTTGGGCTGATTTACATCTATTTTTGGCTATATTTAGAACACTATTTTGGTGAAATATTTTCTGATTAGACATGTAATGCTCCAAATGTGCCTAAAATATCCTCATTAATTATTAGAATATGCATAAAATTAAATTTTGGCTTCAGATTGGCAATATTAGAATATACTTGACATCTTCCACCTGAGGGGTGACCTGGGGCCCCCCACATCCCGGAAATTGAAATTTTTAATGTGGCCCTCGAGTATGCCAGCCTAATACAAATTCATTCTCTGATATAAACTGAGTTTCCTGGAAAAATTTCAGCCAGATTGACCAACTTTAAGGGGTGGTTTGGGCTGATCTGGAATTTTACCTATCCCTCGCCAACTACACTCCCTGAACCTGTACTTTGGGCTGCATATGTATTTATGAAGGAACACACTACTAAAATTCTTTTAAGGGGCGACTCCTGTGTGATTCAATATGGTTTTCAACCTTGAATCTACCTTAATTGAGAATATATCAGCATTTCCTGATACATCCATCTGAGGCTGTATTTTCGCCTTTCTGGATCACATTTGACACATATGACACCACTGGTATACCAGATGTAATCCTAAAACCTATGCAGTCAGATTTAGTATGTGGCAAGTGATTTTTAGGCCAAATTTCAGACTTATAGACCAATATTTGGTACTGGTTTGGGCTGATTTACATCTATTTTTGGCTATATTTAGAACACTATTTTGGTGAAATATTTTCTGATTAGACATGTAATGCTCCAAATGTGCCTAAAATATCCTCATTAATTATTAGAATATGCATAAAATTAAATTTTGGCTTCAGATTGGCAATATTAGAATATACTTGACATCTTCCACCTGAGGGGTGACCTGGGGCCCCCCACATCCCGGAAATTGAAATTTTTAATGTGGCCCTCGAGTATGCCAGCCTAATACAAATTCATTCTCTGATATAAACTGAGTTTCCTGTAAAAATTTCAGCCAGATTGACCAACATTAAGGGGTGGTTTGGGCTGATCTGGCATTTTACCTATCCCTCGCCAACTACACTCCCTGAACCTGTACTTTGGGCTACATATGTATTTATTAAGGAACACACTACTAAAATTCATTTCAGGGGCGACTCCTGTGTGATTCAATATGGTTTTCAACCTTGAATCTACCTTAATTGAGAATATATCAGCATTTCCTGATACAGCCATCTGAGGCTGTATTTTCGCCTTCCTGGATCACATTTGACACATATGACACCACTGGTATACCAGATGTAATCCTAAAACCTATGCAGTCAGATTTAGTATGTGGCAAGTGATTTTTAGGCCAAATTTCAGACTTATAGACCAATATTTGGTACTGGTTTGGGCTGATTTACATCTATTTTTGGCTATATTTAGAACACTATTTTGGTGAAATATTTTCTGATTAGACATGTAATGCTCCAAATGTGCCTAAAATATCCTCATTAATTATTAGAACATGCATAAAATTAAATTTTGGCTTCAGATTGGCAATATTAGAATATACTTGACATCTTCCACCTGAGGGGTGACCTGGGGCCCCCCCACATCCCGGAAATTGAAATTTATAATGTGGCCCTCGAGTATGCCAGCCTAATACAAATTCATTCTCTGATATAAACTGAGTTTCCTGTAAAAATTTCAGCCAGATTGACCAACTTTAAGGTGTGGTTTGGGCTGATCTGGCATTTTACCTATCCCTCGCCAACTACACTCCCTGAACCTGTACTTTGGGCTACATATGTATTTATGAAGGAACACACTACTAAAATTCATTTCAGGGGCGACTCCTGTGTGATTCAATATAGTTTTCAACCTTGAATCTACCTTAATTGAGAATATATCAGCATTTCCTGATACAGCCATCTGATGCTGTATTTTCGCCTTCCTGGATCACATATGACACATATGACACCACTGGTATACCAGATGTAATCCTAAAACCTATGCAGTCAGATTTAGTATGTGGCAAGTGATTTTTAGGCCAAATTTCAGACTTATAGACCAATATTTGGTACTGGTTTGGGCTGATTTACATGTATTTTTGGCTATATTTAGAACACTATTTTGGTGAAATATTTTCTGATTAGACATGTAATGCTCCAAATGTGCCTAAAATATCCTCATTAATTATTAGAATATGCATAAAATTAAATTTTGGCTTCAGATTGGCAATATTAGAATATACTTGACATCTTCCACCTGAGGGGTGACCTGGGGCCCCCCACATCCCGGAAATTGAAATTTTTAATGTGGCCCTCGAGTATGCCAGCCTAATACAAATTCATTCTCTGATATAAACTGAGTTTCCTGGAAAAATTTCAGCCAGATTGACCAACTTTAAGGGGTGGTTTGGGCTGATCTGGCATTTTACCTATCCCTCGCCAACTACACTCCCTGAACCTGTACTTTGGGCTGCATATGTATTTATGAAGGAACACACTACTAAAATTCATTTAAGGGGCGACTCCTGTGTGATTCAATATGGTTTTCAACCTTGAATCTACCTTAATTGAGAATATATCAGCATTTCCTGATACATCCATCTGAGGCTGTATTTTCGCCTTCCTGGATCACATATGACACATATGACACCACTGGTATACCAGATGTAATCCTAAAACCTATGCAGTCAGATTTAGTATGTGGCAAGTGATTTTTAGGCCAAATTTCAGACTTATAGACCAATATTTGGTACTGGTTTGGGCTGATTTACATCTATTTTTGGCTATATTTAGAACACTATTTTGGTGAAATATTTTCTGATTAGACATGTAATGCTCCAAATGTGCCTAAAATATCCTCATTAATTATTAGAATATGCATAAAATTAAATTTTGGCTTCAGATTGGCAATATTAGAATATACTTGACATCTTCCACCTGAGGGGTGACCTGGGGCCCCCCACATCCCGGAAATTGAAATTTTTAATGTGGCCCTCGAGTATGCCAGCCTAATACAAATTCATTCTCTGATATAAACTGAGTTTCCTGTAAAAATTTCAGCCAGATTGACCAACATTAAGGGGTGGTTTGGGCTGATCTGGCATTTTACCTATCCCTCGCCAACTACACTCCCTGAACCTGTACTTTGGGCTACATATGTATTTATTAAGGAACACACTACTAAAATTCATTTCAGGGGCGACTCCTGTGTGATTCAATATGGTTTTCAACCTTGAATCTACCTTAATTGAGAATATCTCAGCATTTCCTGATACAGCCATCTGAGGCTGTATTTTCGCCTTCCTGGATCACATTTGATACATATGACACCACTGGTATACCAGATGTAATCCTAAAACCTATGCAGTCAGATTTAGTATGTGGCAAGTGATTTTTAGGCCAAATTTCAGACTTATAGCCCAATATTTGGTACTGGTTTGGGCTGATTTACATCTATTTTTGGCTATATTTAGAACACTATTTTGGTGAAATATTTTCTGATTAGACATGTAATGCTCCAAATGTGCCTAAAATATCCTCATTAATTATTAGAACATGCATAAAATTAAATTTTGGCTTCAGATTGGCAATATTAGAATATACTTGACATCTTCCACCTCAGGGGTGACCTGGGGCCCCCCCACATCCCGGAAATTGAAATTTTTAATGTGGCCCTCGAGTATGCCAGCCTAATACAAATTCATTCTCTGATATAAACTGAGTTTCCTGTAAAAATTTCAGCCAGATTGACCAACTTTAAGGTGTGGTTTGGGCTGATCTGGCATTTTACCTATCCCTCGCCAACTACACTCCCTGAACCTGTACTTTGGGCTACATATGTATTTATGAAGGAACACACTACTAAAATTCATTTCAGGGGCGACTCCTGTGTGATTCAATATAGATTTCAACCTTGAATCTACCTTAATTGAGAATATATCAGCATTTCCTGATACAGCCATCTGAGGCTGTATTTTCGCCTTCCTGGATCACATTTGACACATATGACACCACTGGTATACCAGATGTAATCCTAAAACCTATGCAGTCAGATTTAGTATGTGGCAAGTGATTTTTAGGCCAAATTTTAGACTTATAGACCAATATTTGGTACTGGTTTGGGCTGATTTACATCTATTTTTGGCTATATTTAGAACACTATTTTGGTGAAATATTTTCTGATTAGACATGTAATGCTCCAAATGTGCCTAAAATATCCTCATTAATTATTAGAACATGCATAAAATTAAATTTTGGCTTCAGATTGGCAATATTAGAATATACTTGACATCTTCCACCTGAGGGGTGACCTGGGGCGCCCCACATCCTGGAAATTGAAATTTTTAATGTGGCCCTCGAGTATGCCAGCCTAATACAAATTCATTCTCTGATATAAACTGAGTTTCCTGTAAAAATTTCAGCCAGATTGACCAACATTAAGGGGTGGTTTGGGCTGATCTGGCATTTTACCTATCCCTCGCCAACTACACTCCCTGAACCTGTACTTTGGGCTACATATGTATTTATTAAGGAACACACTACTAAAATTCATTTCAGGGGCGACTCCTGTGTGATTCAATATGGTTTTCAACCTTGAATCTACCTTAATTGAGAATATATCAGCATTTCCTGATACAGCCATCTGAGGCTGTATTTTCGCCTTCCTGGATCACATTTGATACATATGACACCACTGGTATACCAGATGTAATCCTAAAACCTATGCAGTCAGATTTAGTATGTGGCAAGTGATTTTTAGGCCAAATTTCAGACTTATAGACCAATATTTGGTACTGGTTTGGGCTGATTTACATCTATTTTTGGCTATATTTAGAACACTATTTTGGTGAATTATTTTCTGATTAGACATGTAATGCTCCAAATGTGCCTAAAATATCCTCATTAATTATTAGAACATGCATAAAATTAAATTTTGGCTTCAGATTGGCAATATTAGAATATACTTGACATCTTCCACCTGAGGGGTGACCTGGGGCCCCCCCACATCCCGGAAATTGAAATTTTTAATGTGGCCCTCGAGTATGCCAGCCTAATACAAATTCATTCTCTGATATAAACTGAGTTTCCTGTAAAAATTTCAGCCAGATTGACCAACTTTAAGGTGTGGTTTGGGCTGATCTGGCATTTTACCTATCCCTCGCCAACTACACTCCCTGAACCTGTACTTTGGGCTACATATGTATTTATGAAGGAACACACTACTAAAATTCATTTCAGGGGCGACTCCTGTGTGATTCAATATAGATTTCAACCTTGAATCTACCTTAATTGAGAATATATCAGCATTTCCTGATACAGCCATCTGAGGCTGTATTTTCGCCTTCCTGGATCACATATGACACATATGACACCACTGGTATACCAGATGTAATCCTAAAACCTATGCAGTCAGATTTAGTATGTGGCAAGTGATTTTTAGGCCAAATTTCAGACTTATAGACCAATATTTGGTACTGGTTTGGGCTGATTTACATCTATTTTTGGCTATATTTAGAACACTATTTTGGTGCAATATTTTCTGATTAGACATGTAATGCTCCAAATGTGCCTAAAATATCCTCATTAATTATTAGAATATGCATAAAATTAAATTTTGGCTTCAGATTGGCAATATTAGAATATACTTGACATCTTCCACCTGAGGGGTGACCTAGGGCCCCCCACATCCCGGAAATTGAAATTTATAATGTGGCCCTCGAGTATGCCAGCCTAATACAAATTCATTCTCTGATATAAACTGAGTTTCCTGTAAAAATTTCAGCCAGATTGACCAACTTTAAGGTGTGGTTTGGGCTGATCTGGCATTTTACCTATCCCTCGCCAACTACACTCCCTGAACCTGTACTTTGGGCTACATATGTATTTATGAAGGAACACACTACTAAAATTCATTTCAGGGGCGACTCCTGTGTGATTCAATAGAGTTTTCAACCTTGAATCTACCTTAATTGAGAATATATCAGCATTTCCTGATACAGCCATCTGAGGCTGTATTTTCGCCTTCCTGGATCACATATGACACATATGACACCACTGGTATACCAGATGTAATCCTAAAACCTATGCAGTCAGATTTAGTATGTGGCAAGTGATTTTTAGGCCAAATTTCAGACTTATAGACCAATATTTGGTACTGGTTTGGGCTGATTTACATCTATTTTTGGCTATATTTAGAACACTATTTTGGTGCAATATTTTCTGATTAGACATGTAATGCTCCAAATGTGCCTAAAATATCCTCATTAATTATTAGAATATGCATAAAATTAAATTTTGGCTTCAGATTGGCAATATTAGAATATACTTGACATCTTCCACCTGAGGGGTGACCTAGGGCCCCCCACATCCCGGAAATTGAAATTTATAATGTGGCCCTCGAGTATGCCAGCCTAATACAAATTCATTCTCTGATATAAACTGAGTTTCCTGGAAAAATTTCAGCCAGATTGACCAACTTTAAGGTGTGGTTTGGGCTGATCTGGCATTTTACCTATCCCTCGCCAACTACACTCCCTGAACCTGTACTTTGGGCTACATATGTATTTATGAAGGAACACACTACTAAAATTCATTTCAGGGGCGACTCCTGTGTGATTCAATAGAGTTTTCAACCTTGAATCTACCTTAATTGAGAATATATCAGCATTTCCTGATACAGCCATCTGAGGCTGTATTTTCGCCTTCCTGGATCACATATGACACATATGACACCACTGGTATACCAGATGTAATCCTAAAACCTATGCAGTCAGATTTAGTATGTGGCAAGTGATTTTTAGGCCAAATTTCAGACTTATAGACCAATATTTGGTACTGGTTTGGGCTGATTTACATCTATTTTTGGCTATATTTAGAACACTATTTTGGTGAAATATTTTCTGATTAGACATGTAATGCTCCAAATGTGCCTAAAATATCCTCATTAATTATTAGAACATGCATAAAATTAAATTTTGGCTTCAGATTGGCAATATTAGAATATACTTGACATCTTCCACCTGAGGGGTGACCTGGGGCCCCCCCACATCCCGGAAATTGAAATTTTTAATGTGGCCCTCGAGTATGCCAGCCTAATACAAATTCATTCTCTGATATAAACTGAGTTTCCTGTAAAAATTTCAGCCAGATTGACCAACTTTAAGGTGTGGTTTGGGCTGATCTGGCATTTTACCTATCCCTCGCCAACTACACTCCCTGAACCTGTACTTTGGGCTACATATGTATTTATGAAGGAACACACTACTAAAATTCATTTCAGGGGCGACTCCTGTGTGATTCAATATAGATTTCAACCTTGAATCTACCTTAATTGAGAATATATCAGCATTTCCTGATACAGCCATCTGAGGCTGTATTTTCGCCTTCCTGGATCACATATGACACATATGACACCACTGGTATACCAGATGTAATCCTAAAACCTATGCAGTCAGATTTAGTATGTGGCAAGTGATTTTTAGGCCAAATTTCAGACTTATAGACCAATATTTGGTACTGGTTTGGGCTGATTTACATCTATTTTTGGCTATATTTAGAACACTATTTTGGTGCAATATTTTCTGATTAGACATGTAATGCTCCAAATGTGCCTAAAATATCCTCATTAATTATTAGAATATGCATAAAATTAAAATTTGGCTTCAGATTGGCAATATTAGAATATACTTGACATCTTCCACCTGAGGGGTGACCTGGGGCCCCCCCCCACACCCCGGAAATTGAAATTTTTAATGTGGCCCTCGAGTATGCCAGCCTAATACAAATTCACTCTCTGATATAAACTGAGTTTCCTGTAAAAATTTCAGCCAGATTGACCAACTTTAAGGGGTGGTTTGGGCTGATCTGGCATTTTACCTATCCCTCGCCAACTACACTCCCTGAACCTGTACTTTGGGCTGCATATGTATTTATGAAGAAACACACTACTAAAATTCATTTAAGGGGCGACTCCTGTGTGATTCAATATAGATTTCAACCTTGAATCTACCTTAATTGAGAATATATCAGCATTTCCTGATACAGCCATCTGAGGCTGTATTTTCGCCTTCCTGGATCACATATGACACATATGACACCACTGGTATACCAGATGTAATCCTAAAACCTATGCAGTCAGATTTAGTATGTGGCAAGTGATTTTTAGGCCAAATTTCAGACTTATAGACCAATATTTGGTACTGGTTTGGGCTGATTTACATCTATTTTTGGCTATATTTAGAACACTATTTTGGTGCAATATTTTCTGATTAGACATGTAATGCTCCAAATGTGCCTAAAATATCCTCATTAATTATTAGAATATGCATAAAATTAAAATTTGGCTTCAGATTGGCAATATTAGAATATACTTTTCAACCTTGATCTACCTTAATTGAGAATATATCAGCATTTCCTGATACAGCCATCTGAGGCTGTATTTTCGCCTTCCTGGATCACATATGACACATATGACACCACTGGTATACCAGATGTAATCCTAAAACCTATGCAGTCAGATTTAGTATGTGGCAAGTGATTTTTAGGCCAAATTTCAGACTTATAGACCAATATTTGGTACTGGTTTGGGCTGATTTACATCTATTTTTGGCTATATTTAGAACACTATTTTGGTGAAATATTTTCTGATTAGACATGTAATGCTCCAAATGTGCCTAAAATATCCTCATTAATTATTAGAATATGCATAAAATTAAATTTTGGCTTCAGATTGGCAATATTAGAATATACTTGACATCTTCCACCTGAGGGGTGACCTGGGGCCCCCCACATCCCGGAAATTGAAATTTTTAATGTGGCCCTCGAGTATGCCAGCCTAATACAAATTCATTCTCTGATATAAACTAAGTTTCCTGTAAAAATTTCAGCCAGATTGACCAACTTTAAGGGGTGGTTTGGGCTGATCTGGCATTTTACCTATCCCTCGCCAACTACACTCCCTGAACCTGTACTTTGGGCTACATATGTATTTATTAAGGAACACACTACTAAAATTCATTTCAGGGGCGACTCCTGTGTGATTCAATATGGTTTTCAACCTTGATCTACCTTAATTGAGAATATATCAGCATTTCCTGATACAGCCATCTGAGGCTGTATTTTCGCCTTCCTGGATCACATTTGACACATATGACACCACTGGTATACCAGATGTAATCCTAAAACCTATGCAGTCAGATTTAGTATGTGGCAAGTGATTTTTAGGCCAAATTTCAGACTTATAGACCAATATTTGGTACTGGTTTGGGCTGATTTACATCTATTTTTGGCTATATTTAGAACACTATTTTGGTGAAATATTTTCTGACTAGACATGTAATGCTCCAAATGTGCCTAAAATATCCTCATTAATTATTAGAATATGCATAAAATTAAATTTTGGCTTCAGATTGGCAATATTAGAATATACTTGACATCTTCCACCTGAGGGGTGACCTGGGGCCCCCCACATCCCGGAAATTGAAATTTTTAATGTGGCCCTCGAGTATGCCAGCCTAATACAAATTCATTCTCTGATATAAACTGAGTTTCCTGGAAAAATTTCAGCCAGATTGACCAACTTTAAGGGGTGGTTTGGGCTGATCTGGCATTTTACGTATCCCTCGCCAACTACACTCCCTGAACCTGTACTTTGGGCTACATATGTATTTATGAAGGAACACACTACTAAAATTCATTTAAGGGGCGACTCCTGTGTGATTCAATATGGTTTTCAACCTTGAATCTACCTTAATTGAGAATATATCAGCATTTCCTGATACAGCCATCTGAGGCTGTATTTTCGCCTTCCTGGATCACATATGACACCACTGGTATACCAGATGTAATCCTAAAACCTATGCAGTCAGATTTAGTATGTGGCAAGTGATTTTTAGGCCAAATTTCAGACTTATAGACCAATATTTGGTACTGGTTTGGGCTGATTTACATCTATTTTTGGCTATATTTAGAACACTATTTTGGTGAAATATTTTCTGATTAGACATGTAATGCTCCAAATGTGCCTAAATATCCTCATTAATTATTAGAATATGCATAAAATTAAATTTTGGCTTCAGATTGGCAATATTAGAATATACTTGACATCTTCCACCTGAGGGGTGACCTGGGGCCCCCCACACCCCGGAAATTGAAATTTTTAATGTGGCCCTCGAGTATGCCAGCCTAATACAAATTCATTCTCTGATATAAACTGAGTTTCCTGTAAAAATTTCAGCCAGATTGACCAACTTTAAGGGGTGGTTTGGGCTGATCTGGCATTTTACCTATCCCTCGCCAACTACACTCCCTGAACCTGTACTTTGGGCTACATATGTATTTATGAAGGAACACACTACTAAAATTCATTTCAGGGGCGACTCCTGTGTGATTCAATATGATTTTCAACCTTGAATCTACCTTAATTGAGAATATATCAGCATTTCCTGATACAGCCATCTGAGGCTGTATTTTCATAATTATATTTAAAATACTATGAGATAGTGTATAAAGTTGTGCATTTTTGAATTGTTTGCTTGTACCTTGATTCAGAAAAAGTTTACAGTATATTTTTGGAAAAAGAAATTACCCCTGTTCACTTGATGGAACAGCCAACATGGCGGCGCCCTATTGCGTTTACTTGGATAATTTTGTTAATTTTACAAGTGTGTTAGGGTATTTTATTTAAAACAGTCATGTTAGAATAGGAATATATCACGAAAAAACAGTGCAAACGCAGAATTTTATCACGGGTGGCGTTATCAAAGCTTCGCTTTTGTGCTTTGACAACACCACCCGTGCTAAAATTCTGCGTTTGGACAGTTTTTTCGTGATATATTCCTATAACCATTACACAGCACATATTACATCCAGCACAAAATAAAGCATGAATCACCAAAAATTAAAATTCTTGTAACCACTGTGAAAAAAATAAATCACCAAACACCAGTAAGAATCATAACATTACATGAGAAATAGTGAGCATTTGCAATGTCTCTAGTACAGATTTCAAAAGCAAACTGCTGTAATCAGAAGTTAAATTAATCACACTTTCTTATTGCTTTCTAGTATCCTGCTAATAGGTTAAAAGAAAGACTCTAAAACTGTGACAAGCTGGTAAATTCACAAATCAGAATTGATATCAACCACCAATGTCCATCAACCGTTAGCCAACTACCAGTTCGTATCTTTTCCAACACTCTAAACTTTATAGTAAACCTTGCAATTTACAACGGTGGAGTGATGTTAATCCCTACTACAGTCTTCTCAAAATACCCAACACAGTTAAATTATTCACCCCTTAACTAATGATCAGCAGTAATAAGCAGCAACACTCTAGTTGACGGAAGACAACAGCACTCCAGCTGTAAAAGAAATGTTTGTGTCGCATCGCACTAGCTACAGGTGTTTTCCCAGTGTAAGCTGATGTCCCTTGGATGTGACTGTCGTGGAAGTCCTTTAACCCCAACGATCTCATTGGGGCTCCAATGTGACCGGAGATGAGATGGGTCTGCCTCACTTAACTACAGGTCTCTGGTGAAACCAGGGGGTTGGGAAGAAGGAGCAAAGAAGCGACAGCCTTAACTAAAAGTTTATTATCACTCACATCATCCCTTGACACCACCAGCAGCAAGTGAACTTCACATCACATAAAAAGAAAACACCTACAAGAACATAATTAACCATTAAGTGGAATGACCGGTAAAGCATTGAACAATACACAATTAAATAATTCAATATTACTACTTTACACTACAATATACACACACTAGAAATTGTCATTCCAAATACTATTACATCACCTATTAAAACGCTTAATTTACTATATACAAAATAAAATAGTTACTAAGACAACTACAAGCACCACTCCTTTCTAAATGATTAGACAAGTATCAGACTAGTTTTAAAGCAAATGACCACATAAGAAGATTCTGTAAAATAAATGCAAAATAATCTTCACCAAGAATTTAGTAGCAACACCCCTTGAAGGGTTCCATTTCAATCATAATGAACTAGTCCACGCATTTGAACTCACCTCCATCCTTTCAGCATCAACCAATCAGAGTGGCCCACTCACCACGCGTGTGAAGAAAGCTTCTCTGCTGTCATTTATTTTCTGAAATCTGAACAAGCAACATGTTTTAAAATTTTAGCTTTTCTTTTATATCGACATACTTGGATATTATGGCGACTAACACTCCCACGGATAACTTACCCCAACCCACAATAGGGTTTTGCAAGAAATGTAATACTGAACACGAGAAGCCCATAGGGAATAAGTGTGATAAGTCGAAGAACGTGAAGGAAAAGAAACGAGATCTGAGTCGCGAGACTACCAAGAAGATGCCTGAGGGGAAAGCGGCTGACTCTCAGGAAAAAATGATGGATTTAATGCTTAATACTATGAACTCTGTCACGGAAAAATTGGCAAGCATGGACGAGAGGATATCTGGTTTAGCATCAAGAATAGACACTCCTATTACCAAGCCATCCACAAGGAAATCTCGTTCACGAGAACAAGTGAAAAGACGCGGTGTTTCCGAGAGTGAGGAAGCGTTATTTGGATCACCACCTCCAACGCATGATGTTATTCAAAATGGGGGAACATCATACTCTCAGGTCTTTGCAGACACTGCAGTAGCAATCAAGCCTACACCTGTTCGACCGAAGAAACAGAAGTCGACGATAGATTTGGGATGTACACCTATCTTGCAAACCATGACGTCACGCCTAACTTCCACTGTCACCTCTCAAACGAGTTCTCAACCCGAGACTTCATTGGTTACATTCCAAACGTTATCTCAACCCGTCACCGATCCTGTGGCACAATCTCAGCCCTCTGGTGTACAAACATGGCATGCGAATAAGGATATACCACGACAACCAACCAAAATGTTGCCTATAGTGAAGGAACCAATAATCCAGGACTGTAACCAGAACGTTTTGTTTGGCCATGTTGATCAATTTGGTAACCCTGTTAGTGTACAAGGATCAGTTGCACCTACTGTGGAGGCTCAAGAGACATTTGTCCCAGTAACGGAGCGCCCCATAGTTGCTGATGTAGGGTCTGCACCAACTATAGATGTACTCAGATCGAACCCTCTCATACAGCAGATGGTGGAGAGGATGGCGTTACTCGAAGCGAAAATGAAGTTGGAATTGCAAGGCGGTATGTCACGTAGAAGGAAGAGTGGCAGGTACAACGTCTCGGACACTCCACATTCAACCCCACATTTGAGATGGAAAACGGTGTTGGGTCTTTTGTTGAGGGGTCCTCCCCATGTGTGGTGTCTGTGGAGTGTCTGAGACGTTTGTCTGTCAATTTTGTAAATTTCAACAGTATGCATAATCAAGGTCCTTGTGGTAATCTTAAAGATCGACATGTAATTGATTACATCGGTACACCATTATCTGTTTTCTGTAACTGTCATCTCACACACCATCCCCATTTGTTGGAAATGATCATGAAAGGTTATGTTTACATTCAGATAAGTCATGCTCAGTGTCACATGAGCTCGTGGGTAAAGTGCGAAAATCTGTGACTTTTGAAAAAATAACTCCCCAGTTAGTGAGGGATCACCTGGAGGGTACTTTACCTCTAGTTTCTGAAAACCAGGTCAACGAGTCGGGGAATTTGTGTGCACAAGTTAATAAAGTTGATAAGTTTAACTACAATATTGGTTTCGTTACACAACCTTCCACTCAGATGAATGTGTTCAATAGCAAACCCATTGATATGACAGATCATGAAGCTTACCTGTCATTGGTGTCCCAGATACTGGCCACTTGTCTACCTAACTATCGTTCCCTCAGAGTCCCACTACCTTCTGTCTTCAAGTGGGATTACCTGCAACAACATATAGGTTCATATCATGACGATAGATTGATGGACTACCTAAAATATTGATTTCCGCTTGGTCTGGTCTCAAGAGGCCAGGTATTAAGCAATGCAGTGGATAACCATTCATCTGCAAACGAATATGCACAGGAGGTGGATGCTTTCTTATGTAAAGAAATGAAAGAGGGGGCACTCTTTGGCCCCTTTGACGAGGAACCACATCCTGCGTTTACGTGGGCACCACTAATGACTAGACCAAAGGGATCAGGAAGGCGAGTTATATTGGACCTCACGTATGGTGACCATTCCGTGAATAATTACACAGATAAATGTTGTTACGACGGAACCCCTTTTAGCTTGACCTTACCTACTTTGGATGCTTTAATACCCACACTGCGTGATTTGGGGATAAGGCTCGCATATTTAAGGTTGACATATCTCGTGCCTTCCGTCATGTACCCGTTGATCCTGCAGATGCCATACATTTAGGCATGAAATGGAGGGGCAAATACTATGTCGATAAATTCCTTGCATTTGGGGCGGTACATGGCACGGCTATTTTTCAAAGAATCACAGATTTCATCAGATTTATTCTAGTTAAGTTAGGTATCTGTGTCTTTAATTATATAGATGATATCTACGCTTGCTGCCACGTTGATAAAGCCGAACATGCTTTTGAAAGTCTCACCTCTGTCATTACTAATATTGGACTCCCCATGAATTCTCAGAAAGTTTTCTCCCCGACTACTTCACTAGCAATCATGGGGATTGTGGTAGATGTAAACCAGGCCATGTTCAGCATTGATCCAGAGAAGTTGAATGAGATTCGAGCAATTTGTTCGCAAGTTTTCTTGTGTGATGTGGTAACCAAACAAGAATTTCAGTCACTTTTGGGTAAACTGCTGTATGTGTCCCGTTGCGTGAGGTCGTCCAGAATTTTTCTGAATCGTTTGTTGATGACTCTGAGGAATCATACATACAAAGGCATGGTTAAATTAGATCAGGGCACATACGAGAGTTTGTCATGGTTCCTTACCTTTATGGACTCATTCAATGGGGTTGTATACTTTGACAAGCCGCCTGTCCAACATCACATTTATGTAGATGCGAGCATGAAGTATTTGGGGGGACTTGGGGTTCTCGGGTTTATTCAACTATCATACCAGTACATCTTATAGGTGACAGATCTATTACTCAGTACAAGCTGTATAATGTCCTCTTGGCTGTTCAATTATGGGCTTCAGACCTGAAAAATAAAACAGTTTGCACACATTGTGACAATCAGAGTGCAGTTACAGTCATCAACTCAGGTAAAACTAAAGACCCGTTTCTGGATTTGTGCATCCGGCGCCTAGCTATGTTGTGCGCTTTGTATAATATTGACATTAGGCTTCAACATGTGAAAGGGGTTGGCAACGGGATAGCAGATGCACTGTCTAGAGGCAAATTTGATAGATTGGGTGAAGTTGTGTGGGATGTTGTACCTCATGAGTTACTTGCTGTTTTTTAGGTCTGTCAAATGCAATGGAAGTATGGTTTGACCAAGCAATGAAAACAGTTCACAGGGGCCTCCGGCCACACACCAGTTATTTGTGGCATTTATGCTACAATTTGATTGTAAAAAATGGGATGCCATATCCTCAGTGTTATGTTTCTTAGAATTTCTGGCAGGAAATGCCTTGTCATTTCGGGTGGTCAATAATTATGTTTCAGTGTTAAAATACCATTTTGCAAGATATGGATGGACATTAAGTGTCTTTGAATCAGCATTGGTGAGAAGGTTCCTTCGGGGACTCCAATACTCAGTACCTGCAAACCCTCGACCGAAGGGCCTGTTCTCGCTTACACGAATTCTTGAAATCTCGCAATTGTGTGAGTCCTTTAAAAGTTCTCTCACATACCGGGCCGCTTATTTACTAGCCTTTTATGGCCTTTTTCGGATTTCTAATCTCGCACCATTATCTTCCAAACAGTTTGATAAGAACAGACATTTACTTCGCTCGGATATTGTGTTCCAACACCCCGGAGTACACATAAAAGTCAAATGGGCCAAGAATATTCAGGCCCCTGAGAAGTGTCATGTAGTTAGACTGCCAATTATTCAACTACCTCACATGTGTCCGGTTCACACTTTAGCTGCATTACTGAAGAAATTTCGTCTCCAACCAAATGACCCTCTCTTGGTGTTGGATGATTACCACCTTTAACTCAATCACATCTAAGATCTCATTTAGCCACATTTCTGCGGACAATGGGCATACATCTTCAGGCACACGGATTTCACACATTTCAACATTCAGCAGCAACCATTGCCTATGATGCAAACGCTTCGTTATTGAACTAGTCCACGCATTTGAACTCACCTCCATTCTATACACCAATCAGCTTTCAGCATCAACCAATCAGAGTGGCCCACTCACCACGCGTGTGAAGAAAGCTTCTCTGCTGTCATTTATGTTCTGAAATCTGAACAAGCAACATGTTTTAAAATTTTGGCCCCACCCAATTCCCTCCCCTTTTTAATGGTTTTAGTTTATTTTTATGTATTTCTCGTGTATCAAACCAAGTCACGTACTGAGAGTTTGTAATTGTAATCTTGGTCCATTGTTCATGTTTTAGTTGTGGGCTTATTTTGTGTCTAATCCGATTCTCGTTTGCGGGATCATGTTGATCATGAAAATCAAATCTCATGTTGTGAGATTGTTTATATGTATATTAACCCCTATAGAATACTAATAAATGGTAGTGCCCAAATCTCACGTGTATTTGTTATTCTCGTTGGGGTTTATGGTCATCTCTGCGTGCGTGAATTTGACTGATCAATCAAGTGAACATAAACAACAACAAACTGTTCACATATAGTCAAAGCTAAAACCCAATCTCTGACACAAATACAGTTATTAAGATACAATCCCTTAAATACACTGATTAAATATAATCCACCAACCTGCACTCTGCTACAACAACACACACAAGCCAAGCATGAACTCAACTTCCATAAACAAACATCCTCACCACACAGAAGCAAAAAGTGGTTTGTTACATTCCCGTGGATTCTATACAAACAAACGGACATGATACAGCAGAAGTTTTAAACTTCAGCCGACCAAACAAAGATAATTAATAGCCGTTCAAATCAGCCGCAAATGCCGTGGCTACATATATAATCCCATTGTTTGTTTATTGGAGGACAAGGACTGAGGTTAAAACCTACCCCTACATCACGGCATACCCATGCTATAGTCTTAATCTCCCCCGGAACTATCTGCCCCCGGTATTCTTATGGTGCTTGACATGTTTTTGGTCCCTGGATAGCTGATACTGAAATTGGTTGACTGGTTTGGTGATGTTGTGCCTTAGCGCCTGCTTTGATAGGGGGGAGATTAGAAGACTGATTAGAAATAATTTACTAGTAGAAAGAACTGTCAGTGCCATTGAGATTTCCTGTTAAATTGCTAAAGCTGGGACAGGCGGCGAACTTGGGTAGCTGTCATATGCATGGCTTAGTTGCTGAAAAGAGTAAATCTATTGGGATACCTATTCTATATATTGCTATATTGATTTTTTGGTAGTGTCAACCTCGAGCGACTTTGGCTGAATGCTAAGGTACATATGGACATTCATGTATGTTGGCGATAATAGAGTGCTTTTGGTATAAAAGCGTAACAAACGTCAATGTACGACACAAAAAAGCATCATACTCACAGAAATACATACATACAAACCTAACATCCTGTTTCAATATATAATTGTTAAATATTAGCAAGGTAATACTGACAAACTGTCTTGCGTATCACAACCTAAACCAATTGTGTCAATGTACGAAACTATCAACCTCGATCTTCACTATGATGGCCTTATTTGGGATGACCATTAATTGGGACGAACTCCCTGATTGCATGTGTCTCTCCATTATGAAATTAATGTCATGAAAACAAAATTGTTTACCATATCGTTTTATTATAACAAGCACTAAACGACCACAGTTATTACAGTTAGCTTAACAGACATTGCATACAATACAGAAACTTAGCCAGAAGTTTACCGAAAATATATTACAGATCAATGAAAATCACACCGATCATTGGTTAAAACCTGCTAGGGAGATGGATATTTTAAATATCAAAACTTCTAACCAGGTTGGTCTTACAGCAATTATATTGTCACAATAGTGGTAATAATTGTAAGTTTTGGGTCATGCTTGCATTGTAAGAAGTTATGTATATACAAAAAATCTTAACCTGGACTTAGACTTAAAGTTAAGATTTTTGTTTCAAATGAGCCTTAGTCTGTGGTTTTAGAATTACAGGGGCCGATTTCACAAAGGGACTTAAGTTCAGATTTAGACTTAAATTTAAGACTTTGGTCTTAAATTTTGTAAACAGAATGTTAAGTATGTGGTCTTAGACTTAGCGGATTTCATAAAGCAACTAAGTCCACGAAATTGCATGCTAAGTCAGTGGACTTAACTTATGTAAAGAGGACTTAAATATGGCCGCCATAAATGTTTCAGCACTTCAAAATTGGAAATGGCTGTAAATAAAGTATAATTATACAGAACACCTCACTGAAGTAGCCTTTGGGAAGTTTATATGATGTAACAAGGTTTCTGTTTCAACACAGCACTTATCCTTAGATAAAATCCATCAAATGAAGGATATAAAAGGTCATATGACACAGAAAACCACTGTGGTTATTTGATAAGCTTGGACTTAAGTCACCCTTTGTGAAATCCATTTTAAGTCCCAGACTTAGCTAAGACCAAAGTCGTAGATTTAAGTCCCTGACTTGGCCAAAAACTTGGCTAAGACTAAGTCCCTTTGTGAAATCGGCCCCTGGGTTTCACAAAACTGCTAAGTCTAGGTTTTAACTACGTCTACCTATGATTGGGCTTAACTTTTGTAAAGATTGACTTAATTATTGATGCCATATATTTTTCCCACTTCAACATCTGAAATGCTTGAAAATAAAGAATAAACATATGGAAAACCTCCCTAAATTAGTTTTTGGACATATTTATGTGGTCACAGGGCTTTTGTTTCAAAATCAGTTTTTTTAAGATAAAACGAGGTAAATAAAGGATACATGTCACCACTAAAACATTTTTACAAGATATAAAGAGTTATATTACACAGAAACTACTGTGGTTGATAACCCACCCTTCGTGAAATCCATTTAAGTCAAGGACTTAGCAAATACAAAAGGCTCAGATTTAAGTCCTCGACTTAGTATAATTCCAGGCTAAGCTTGAGACCCTTTGTGAAACGGGGTTCAGGTTTCCTCCTACAGAAATAAATGTCGTAATAATAATGTTTTAATTTCGGGACCGTGTTTGCATTATGAGAAATTGTGTGTCAAACATATGGTCAAAACTAACTACATTTTATTTTTAAAATCTTACGGGTCAAGAAAATCACATTATTGGTTAAACATTGTAAGGAAGGCTGTTTCTGTAATATTAACACTCCTTACCAGGTCTTTTACCAGCAATTAATGTCACAAAAATAAATATAATTATCTTTTTTGGCCTTGTTTGTGTTATAAGAAGTTATATGCGACAAGAATAGATGAAACTGGGTGGAAGTATTTTCAAAATATTATATCGAGGAAATCACAGATATTGGTTAACAACCTGCTGGGAAGGTTGATATTTTTTAAAATATGAATACCTCTAACCAGGTATGGCCGTACCACAAATATTGTCACAATAATCATAATTATATTTTTTGGACCTTGTCATTTCTATAAGAATTCGTGTGGCATTTATTTAAAAAAATGTGTTATTTGTCAAAGCAATCACTTAATTGGGTTAAAGTATGCTTGGAAGATAAATATTTTAAAATATCAACACTACTTAATAAGGAAACAATATGCAGTATATTTCCTTGGCATCTCCAAAGAAACAAATAAAACAATAATACACGTAGATTTATATCTGTGGATTTTCCAGTTCCCCTGAGAAGTCCATAAATGGGCAAATTTCTTCTATTTCGTTTCAGCTAAGTTTCCTAAAGTGAATAAAAAGAGTCACGCAGTCAGTTCTAGAATAGAAGTATACACAAGATCAGTGATTGTACACAAGATTTACTTAGAGTGCAAATACCACACCAATTATACAATATTATAATTCACATTCAATTTAGGTTAACAGTTTTATGTAGACTTTTTGTTTAAAAATCATGAATACAAGTTAGTTAAGCAAAGTGTAAATAATGTACAGGAAAAAATAACACCCAAGAAAGAGAAGATGCACAAAAAGTCGTGGGACCAAAATATTATACTTTTGCATCTTCACTTTCATTTTATGGATAAGAAAATACAAGATATAAGACACCCAAGGGATAGTTCAGGATGGCCGAAGTGGGGGCTGCTCCAAGGCTATATTGACAGTTATGTAAACTCAGATAGCCTTTGGTCAAATAGACGTTGGCTATTGTTCCCATGTTTGGCAGATTTTGATACAGTTGAGCCAATGTTGGGCCATCAGTGGCTTCCAAACAACTGTTTATGCTGCAGATCTCCAGATTTCGCCTCCGTTGAGGCAACATTGTGCCAACAGTGGATTTTTATTGAAGATAGAAGTGAGGTCATTAACAGGCGATATACATATAGGGAAACTCACTAAAAATCCTAGTGTGTTTAATAATCAGAAATCAGTGAATTCAAAATAAAAATCACAGAATTCGAAATAAAATAGTTATTTTACATTACATTTTACATGTCTGCATGTGACCAAGTAGCATGACTGTTTACCTACTTGTCACGTGACTTATCAGTGATTCATTTAACCAAGATATTAGACGGGAACCAGCCATCCTTTAACAATAAAGGGACTGGTATCGGCCATGATGGCCTTGAAGACATCATGCCAGCTGTCATTATCGGGATATCTCGATCATTATTTTAATTACATATATGCTTTTTGTATGTATTTAAAACATTTTAAACATTTATTATTGAAATTATAACATCAAATATTGTGAATTAAACTTAAAAATATTTTAGAATGACAATAATCTTTAGAAGCAAAACATCTTTTGGGTGATAATAGAAGATGGACAGTACTTAAACTAACTACGGAAGCGTTGTACCCAAGATGGTGGGCGATACCTGACCCTATATTCCAGAGTAGGGTCAGCGGAAACCAGACTACCAAGATATACCCACCCCCTGTTAACCTTTTGCCTTTTATATACGATGGTAATTTATTTGGGTTTAACGTTCCCTTCAACACATTACATAGGTAATATGAAGGACAAGCGGATGGGGGGGGGGGGGTGCTTCTACCCCGCCCCAGGAAAAGCATTTTACGGGCTCGATATTGAACCCAAAGTAACAAACACAGATTTAAAAATGGAATATCCTGCAATAGATTGTGCATGCTGCAGACACGAGAAAACCCCACCACCTTATTTAAAGCTTGGTGCCGCCCCTGTCAAGACTGGTAGTTTTCAGAGCATAGGAATCCAGCCTGGGGTTTGAATCGCCAACCTCATAGATAGGAAAGGCGTATGTTAACCACATTACATTACTTCAAAAAGGCTTATATCACAAGTAGATTTCTTACTTTGTGTGTCTTTCAGATGTTGGGATATCCCTTGAGAGATATATTCAGGGTATTTCTCACGCATCTCATGCGCAGTGCAATATCGGATTCTGACGGTTGCATTTTAAACAAATGCTTTTTATGTTACTCAATAATTTAATTTTTGATTTAATATATGTAGATTTAATTTTCACAGAAGCCATTTAGATTATATTCTGTCCAAAATACTATCAACACCTAAAATATCATAAATTTAAAGTGACTTATAAGCCCGTTACAGGGTTGAGTATTTACTTTTTCTTGTGTTTATTGTTTGTAAATATAAATTGTATAATACATGTCACTATAATATAATGAAATCATTAAAAATAAATATGAGGTACAAATAACTAGAAATCAATAAAATTACGTAGTTCTATGCATTCTTCAAATCCAGTGAGACTCGCACAATGTGTGATCGATTTCCAGTCCGTTTTTGGGGGTTGAAGTTTATATTTTGACAACATGTACGACTTTATTAAGGAAAAACACTGTTTCTCAATCTATAATTAATAATAATTGCTACATACCTTGACAAAAACTGGCTTTCCATCCACAATGGCATTAAACATTACTTTTAATGGCATTAAACATTACTTGGGGAGGGGGTATTTTAACAGCAGTTGTGTATGCCTTGAAATGTTTTGCCATGACATGACTCTTGGTCAAGCAGGGGTCATGCAGTAAATGGAAGCACTCGTAAAATAGCAAACTAACGAATACTTAAAGACAGTACAACAACAACTTAACTAAAGCGTTCAGGTCGCAAATTGAAGCTTTCCTCTTGTAGTCAGAACATTGTCAGTAGAGATTCCTTCGAGGCCACAAGTTTAGTTAAATGTCTTAATGACTGTAATATGGAAAGTACAATTTATGTTTCATTAGCTTACTGCACAACACTGCAGTAACTTAAGTTTATTTTATGCCAAAAATGGTAACTTTTTACATGTACTTATTTTGTTGTAAAGAACTAAGGGTTTACTTAACAAAGAGCTAATGACATGGTCTGTGTCATCTTTGAAATTATTTTTTTTTTTTGAGAAAAACTTAATTGACGATAAACTAAGGTTTTGATTTACCAAAAGGTTTCCTGGCTTAGAATTAACTAATTATCAATGAATCCATTGACAAAACGAAGACTTTGATTGACATATCCCAGTTTCACTGACACAGCAAATGTTATGGTAGAGTCCTGGCTACAGTGCAGGGCTTGGTGTGTCGGGGTCCATGCACAAAACCAGCTTATTTTAAATAATAAAATTTGTATTGTTAAATTATATGTGAAATATAGAATATGCTTTAGTCAATGCTTTTCTATTTTTTACTTTCATGTTACAATCAAACATGAATCTCGGAATCTCGGAGCTGGATTGGGAACGGATTTTTTTCCCAAATCGCACCTCTTATTACACCTCTTTATCGCATCTCAAGATGAGGTCACAAATTTCCTTGGGGTTTTCCTCCCAATATTTTACATATAATTATAGGCTGCTTGAAGATCAAATACTTTAAACTCACGGCCATAGCACCCAAGTCATTAATATTCATGAGAAAATATGAGGTCATGGATTTCATGCGGGCTTTTCTAGCAATATTTTAGAACATGGGAGCCTAGACGAAGACGTGCAGCAGTTTTCTAATGTTATACTACAGCAATTTATAAAATATTTACCAAAACTAAAAATCAGTGAATTTTCTTTTGATGAATTGACTGTTAACCTTCACCTTTTCCTATCAGTTATGGAGTAATGATGCTCTCATCCAAGTCTTGGATATCTTATGGTGCTACAGAAGCATTGGTGCTACAGATGGTTAGGTGAATTTTATACATTACATGTATATTCAATATGTTATAGTTGTCCAACACATCTACAAAAACTTTTTTAAAGTTATACTACAGTAACCTATACAAACAGAGATAGGATTTTTTATGCAATCAGCTAATTTTCTTTTAATAGACTGTTGAGCTCTGTGTGATATTTCCTCCCATCATTTATGGAGTCATTATGCGCCAGTCAAAGTGCCAGGTCTCTTGTGGTATCGTGGTGCTACAGAATTATTGGAGCAGCAGAGGGTTATCAGATTACAGGGGTGCTGTAAAAATGTCATCATAAACCCACATTCTTGTATTTGCAGTGGTGGTATTGTGAAAATATTTAGTACTAGCTGTTTTGTATATTTTAGTGTTTAATATTTAAACTGATAATCTCATATTATGTCTAGAAGCCTTTATATTACCCACAAATGTAGGATTGATAATTGGCCTATTAATCTGAGAATTGCTTGGATGTGTGATAGTATACTTAGAGCACTCCACCTGTCAGTTTTTACAGGCCTTCTATACCGTGAAATGTTTTTTTTTTCGGAAATCCACAAGATTAAAAAATCAAGAGGTTCTATCATACATCAAGGGAGGGGTAAACAATTGCCGATCTAGTGGGTAAATGACCTCGTTATTTTCATGCATTCCGCTGCATTCACGACTGGTCTGAAGTTCTCCAAAAGACACAGTCTTGTTTGTCGGGGAGGATTTCTGTTATAACTCATCAAGTGGATGCAGTGCTTTATATATTTATGTGGTCACAACTCAAATATTATGTAGTCTCAACCTGACATATTTATAGACCTTCATAAGGTATTTGACCTCACTGTCAGTCTCATTGGAGGGTACTCAAAAATAGAAGCATTTGAGAACATATTTGGCTTTTATTTTCATTTACATACATGGTTAATAAAACATTGTTAAAATACCAATATTTTACATGACTATAGTATTAGACTACTTTATTAATTCTTTTATACAATATTCCCACTAAGTTACTGCTTTAAACGCAAATCTTTTGTTCATAACATAACTGTTTGGCAATTTTTAACAACTGTGATGGGAATTACAATGCTTTAAGACAATCATAATATCAGATGCTGTAGCACTGCAAGTAATAGCCATTACTGTTAAATACTTGACATACCATGATATTTCAAAAGTCTGTTTATCTTCCAAACTGCTGAATGACCCTTTAAAATCTAAGCTTCAAAACTTAGCTATATGAGGAAACAATGCCTAGCAAGTAATTCTATTCCAAACGCCAATGCATTATTTACAGCAGAAGAGAAGAGTTTGACCTTCTCGAGGTCATTATATAAATCTGTATAAGAGGCATATCAGTATTACTTTTAAAATTAGCCAAAGCATTACTACTGGACAAAGCCCAAGCATGACCTTTGCAGAGGTCAAGGTAACTGTAAAAAACTACTTGCAAAGTAAAACAGTAAGCTATACTAAATGAAAAGTACCAACTAATAATTGTATGCAAACTGACCACTGGGGAGGGAGGGAAGGGAGCTTTATTAGAGAGTTTGCGAACAACGTTTTTGATGCCCGTATCTACTTCCCGCTACGTTACACGTCATTGATTTCTGTGTGGGACATAATTTCATAAGGTTTTAACTGCACAAGGTTACGTTTTTTACGTGGCAAATGTCTTCACTACGTAATTTGTTTCCCTTGTGGATTTATTAATTATTGGAGCAATAAAGTGTGTTATACATGTCAGTACAGAGTTCTTGAGAGACTGTAGATTATTTTTAGCAACTTTGCCAATTTTTGAAACAGCCAAGTGTACAACGACCAGCCTTTTTTCATCCCTTGTCCTAAATGTTTTTGAAGTAATGAACACAATCCTCCAAAGTGTTATGTACGTGTGTTTTATAAACTATTTAAGTTGTGGGTTCATTGGTTGTTGGGTCAATAAAGTCTGTAATATATATCAGTACCCAGTTCATTCAGTACTGTAGATGATTAAAACCAGTGTATTTTATTGACTTGTATAATTCCCAATTCATTTAAAAGAAATACTTGTAAAAATCATAGTTCAAACGCTGTTCGCAAACAAAACTGTCCCCCTTAATGGCTTTCTCCCGTACTGATTAATTATGTTGCGTGTTTTTACAAGGAACGTTTATGAAACGTTGTTCGCAAACTCTCTAATATTTGCTTCCCCAAATAACGTACACTGTCAGCCACACCCTAGCTCAGTTCAAATACATCAAAAGTTCATTATTCACCAGAATTTAAACTCACTTTCTAGGCAGTCACATGTTGAAGCCCGACAGTTCCTCATGAATATTCATGAATTGAAGAGTAATTCACACATAGTTCAACTTTTTTTAACCTAGATGTTGACAGGTACATTACCCACTAACTGGTTCTAAACGCCTATCCACCTAACCCTCCACAGAGTGAACATATGTGCTTTTCTACTAACGCAGCATTACCACACTATTATACATGAACATAACATTTCAGCTGGGATATTACACAAACTTCTGCTGGGGTCATTTTAACTCATGCATTACCAAATCTATTGGCTGGGAATTATACGGTTGCATGAAATTTAGTCTGAATTTTAGGGTAGGTGTATTTACCGTGTTAGTTACAAATTAACCATTTACCAAAAGAATAGATTTCAATTGTCACTCATATAATATTTATGCAACCACTTTCATTAAATTGATACTTGAAAATAATTGCATTATTCTAATTATATTCTAACAACCAACTGGATTTCAATTAGCCCCAGTGATGCAAGGAGTAGCTTGTCCCTTCTATTCTTTTCAAAGCCCCAGTGTATACCTTTGAAGTGTGACTGATAATGTTCTTTTACCTTGGTTCAAAGGTCTTAATGATTATGCACATTTCACCCTGACTTAATATAAATTAATGATTGATGAAATGCAATAGTATATGTGTGGGTAATATAAAGGTTTCTGGAGATAAACTGTGATTATCAGTTGCATGATGACACTTTGATAGCACCCCTGTAAATCCGAGTATTTTATGGGTGCCTGATGAAAAATTTCAAAAGCACCACTGCAAATCCCAGAATTATATGGATTCACACTGTTATAACACCACAACACATTTGAGATAGCTTTGAAGTTAATATAGGATTATCAGTTTAATTGTAATTTAAACAGCTGGTGCAGTAATAAATATTAGTTTAATTTTGATTTTTATATTAGAACTAAATGTTTACACTTTTGTAAAGTACATATCATGGTCTTGGATCTCACTGGTGCTACATACAGTGGGTGGTATTAATACAATATTTTACAGGGATGAAATGAAAGTATGATCATCCATATTTGAAATCTGTCGTTGGCAAGATGTCAGGTATCACAGATTTGCAGTGGTTCTATAAAAGTGTCATCATGCACTCATATACTTCTCGGATTTGCAGGGTGCTATGAAAGTATCATCATGCACCCATATAATTCTCGGATTTGCAAAGATGGTATGAGGTTCGATGGCCTATGCAAGTTTACATGTTCAGTTGAGTTGAGTCACTTGTGTGCTATGACCATGAGTTGTATTTGTATTTGTTTTTTTATACTTGCCGCAATATCTTCATGTACTTCAGGAATCAAAGCACTATATGAGCCATCCGACTGTACAAGTACAGTCCAATTCTCAAATTGCTGACATTCCCCCAACTGAAAGACAGAGGCTCATGGATGACCATTTATCAGCGTCCTTGATGTTCTTTAACTTGCCAATGGGGATAGGATCCAATGACAGAGGACTGCCATTTTAAGAGGTCATCTGAGATACTATGTATCTGCCTGTACCTGGGGTTGAAGCTACGTCCTCTGTGTTCCTAGGCGATGTGTGTTACCCACTAGGCCACAGTGACAGTCATCAAGTTTAAATAGTTAGATCTTCGTCGAGGCTTCCATTTTATAAAATATTGCTAAAAACGCCAAGGGACATCTGTGACCTCATATCTTCTCATAAGTTGGGTCCTACAACACCTATATTTTTAAGGTTATTTTATCAAGGCTCGGCTTCTTGAGAAGGGGGAAGGTCCTCAGTGGCCTAGTGGTTAGCAAGTTTGGCATCTAATCATAGGCTGTCACCTCTGTGGGTTCGAGTCCCACAAGTGGCAATTCTGAGGACCTGTCCCAATATGACCCTGGCTGTTGAACGGGACGTAAAACCCCAACTTTGACCTTTGAGAAGGGGGTGACATATGCAGTCTTAAAACAGTCGGGGAACTGCCTTCTGTGATTGAAAAATTAACAATACTAGTGATGGGGGTTATTGGAATATCAGCACACCAATTGATCAGTGACGTAGGAATAAAGTCAAGATTGCAGGATTCCGACAGTGAAGTCTTACTCAGACACAGGTGCAAAAAAGGAGTATTTTTAATACAACTGGGTCTGGCGACTGAAGCTGATAGTGATGACAGCAGAGCGCCACTTATTTTAAGGATTTGTCAAAATAACTTACAAAATTGTCGGCAAGATCAGTTTTATTTGTACAGTCTGGTACAGCAACAGCAGAGGACCTGTGTAAAATCTTTTTGAAACAATTCCACAAAGCCTTAGAAATTCCTTGATTTTCAGCAACAATGTTGCAGTTGTGATTACATTAGGACCTTTCAAGCAAAAAATTCTAGTGATTAGTTCTTGCATAATAGTCACATTTAACATATTTTGTTGAATTTGACATATAACATTTTCCAAAAAGGGGTGTGAATACCAATTCTATTTAGCTTAAAATTCTGAGAATACCTGCACATGATTTCAAGGTGGCTTTAACATTTGGTCTTAAAATTTTACTGCATTTTTTGTATGATTAATACAAGACATTTCACAACGAAATATTCTTTTCTTTATTTCTGACCCTCACTAAAAAGGCCTCCCACAATTTGAATAAAAATAGCATCAGAGATGAGTATATCTCACAGCCTAGGCAAATGGTGTTGGACATCATAAGATAGAGAATATTTCAAAAATTACAAAAATTTATTATCTCCTAGATCAGGCAGTGTAAGTTATGTAACGGTGCAGGGGAATATATATATATATATATAGACAGTATTAAAATAAGATCATTTAATAGCATGATTACAATGGTTATTTACAGAGTTAAAAGTTATGAAGCGGTATAATTTATTTATTATTTGAAGTATTGTCGTCAATGGAGCAAGCACAATTTATACAAAAATAAATGTAGTAATTTGTTGCAAAAATCCATTAGTTTTTTGATAGCAGATAATTCCAATCTCCTTCCAATCCACACCTGGACTTCTAGCTGCAATCAATGCAGGGGCATGGGCTTACTTTATTGTAATTTCATGACAACAACCACAGAGCCACATAGGGTCCTGAGTACAGTTGAAAGAAAACAACTGTTTTCATCTAGCAACATCACAGCCTTATATTCTTCTTTGAAATTGGTCCTGAGTACAGTTGAAAGATAAACAACTGTTTTCATCTAGCAACATCACAGCCTTATATTCTTCTTTGAAATTGGTCCTGAACACAGTTGAAAGAAAACAACTGTTTTTATCAAGCAACATCACAGCCTAGTCACTAAATAATTGGGAGGCATTTTTCCATTTATTTTAGGAGGCATTTTTTCCTAGTCACTAAATAATTGGGAGGTATTTTTTCCAGGAGGCAATTTTTTCCGGGAGGCATTTTTTTCCGTGCACCTAGCACGGCAATGTCTCAAGTGTGGTAATAGAAAGCAGAGCCAAGGCCAAAGTCACACCATGACACTGCAAACCTACACTCAGTAAATATTCCTACCCAGTACGAACATCCTACACCTTATAGTTTCCCACATAGAGGTCAGAAAATATTTCTAAAGTCAATGTCGCACAGTATATACGTCTCCCCCAACCAATATCCAGTATCAACTTCCTACACCTTTCAGTTTTCAAGATATTGCCAGTAAAAGATTTTAAAGGTCAAGGTCACAATTGTAAGGTTACACCATGATGTTGTATAAGTACGCCCAGTAAACAATATCTCTGGCAAGTATTAACTACCTAAAGCCTCTCTTACATCCCATCGTACGTGCACATACGTCCTGGTTACAGAGAAAAATCGCCGATTTGCAAGGGACACTTAAGCTACACTTGCGATTTTATAACAGATTTTTGAGGTTGCAGACTCCTCGCAATGAAAAATGGCATGGCTACAAATGCATCCATATCTCAAGAGTAACTTAAGGGAGACTTAGGTACGTGCATTCTCCTTACTAGTGTTGTAGATTCTCCCCATTTACTTACATTGTTTCCATATAGCATTTATGGTATATGTTAGTTTATTTTTAACAGAACAAAGTAAAGTCTGTATATCTAAAAGAAGACAAATTTATGAATTAAATTGATGAGCCCTATGTAAAGAATTTCTATGCCAAAATGCCATACTTTGGCACAAATCAAAGGAAAGAACAATAAACAATAGGTCAGTTTTTAAACTTTATTACTTTGACATGTATCACACAATAAAACAAAATCTACAAAAATAACATTATTGCTGAAACCCTACCCTCTTTAAGCCACCCAAAGAAAAACTCATACAATCTTTGGTGTACATATGTCTGATGTTATTTTTTCACTAAGTAGCCCAAAGTAAGAATTCACAATATTTAAAATAAATGAATTGTTAAAAAATAATGTAATGTTTGTTTGGCAAAATGTCAAACACCGTGTAATAAAAACATACAAAAAAAACCTGAGACTGTAAAATAAGGAGTTATTCAATTCTACTTGTGTGTGACAAACCCAGACAACCTCTCCACCATGATGATGCAGGGACAATTCCAGGTTAAAACCAGGTTTTTTTAAATTTTAATTAGAAAGAGGATTTCTGGTATCAGAGAGATTAATAAATACAGGTGAGAGATGTACAATCTTATTTGAATATTTTGTTACTAATAATGAGTGCAAACCTCCACCAATAAATTATTTTTTAAAAGGCTCAGTAATATGTAAATAGGAAAATCATGACCTTCGATATATTTTTTTAAATATATCTTCTCATTTGTTCCATGAAGATCCATCAAGTAGTATTTGCATAACCCTGCTATCATATAAATAAACCAACCAACCAAAAATGGCTTAATTCATTTTTTTATTTTAGAAGGTATGTTTTTTAAAGGCCCATTAATAAGTAAATGGGAAAACCTGGTTCTTGATTTTTTTTTGTATCCTGGTGGTGATCTGGATCAATCAAAATTTATTGGGATCTAAATGAAACCAAGACCCATCTTCTCAATTTTTCATGAATATCCAGCCAATAGTATTGAATTTCATGTAATCCTGCTAACAAACAAATGGACAGTTATGAATTTAATACCCCTTGGCAGAAGTAATTATCAAAAAGAGACTTAATTTTGGGTTTTATATCACATGCTCACATTACAAAATAGTCATACAAATGGCAGCGTAATAATGACAAAATGTTAAGTGGCACAACAATGTTATGAAATGAATAAGGGAATAACAAAAATAAATTTATAAATACAAATATTAGACATTTACAGTTGGACGAAGCTGACAAAAAATGAAGATTAAGAATAAACACTACAATCATGACATCAAAAGCAATATACCTGTCCAAAATTGGGTATATTTTTTTGTTTATTCCATAACCATCATGGCTTATGTGTTAATAAAGATACCTGGAAAAGGTATTAAAATGATGTATACATCTTTATAACATGATATACAGACAAAAAAAAAGATACAATAAAACATTCAATGTTTCAATAAAAAATGACCAATATGACTTCATCCTATACTAAATTATGATCATCAGTTCTGAATGATGCATAAACATTTAGACTGTATATGTGAGTGAAATGATATATTGGATATATTTGCAAAGGGCAACAGAACTGCATGAAAAATGATTTAGTCTGCATTTATTTCAGTAATGCAGACATATTAATTTTGAAATATTCTGAAAGTGAAATTTTCCTAATGTCTGGCTTCCTGGTCCCCCAGATCTCTGTAATGCCAAACTAGATCTGTATTACAGGCTCATAGACCTGGGTATCATGAGAGAGCCACTCTCACTCTGTGTCGCCAGGAAAAATTTACAAACATAATATGTCAATATAAGAGTTTCAATATATAAAAATCCTAAAAATACCCTTAACCCACAACAAGACAAAATGACCAAACACAAAAATATGTCTTAACCTTAAAGCCCCTAAAGATAAACTCAGATCCTAACCCTTAAACACTTACACACAAAGCAACTGAGGCAGCTCAAGTATACAACATGTAAATCCCCAAATATGAATTCATTGTAATGAAGTGCTTGCTGACAAGTATTCACCAGTTAAGCAAAAGCCTAAAATTATTAATATGATTCTGATGTTAATATGAATAAAAAAGCTTTCATAGACACCACAAGACGTTCTGTGTTCAAAGTACTAAAGGTACAACAAAAAAGCAGTGTATTAAGTATTAAGAATTGATAAAAATGATTGGAAGCTAAAATCAACACAAATTGCAAATTTTAATTAGTAAATTAAATTTTTGTTAGTTAATACCTTACCTACCAGACGATAGCTATAGCCCGGCGCCAGCCGGTCCCGCCAAACGAAAGAAAAAGACGTCCCGGGTTTCACCCCCGGCAGGACCGGCACACTACAATCCACTCGCCAGGTGGCCTAGTTCCTGCCTCACTCGCTAGAGGGACGTGACGTCATAGCATCTTTTTCGTCCCTAAGATTGAATGATGAGGCTGGAAGCGGGGAAGGCCGGGTGGGAATTTCCCGTCTGGTAGGTAAGGTATTAACTAACAAAAATTTAATTTACTAATTAAAATTTGCAATTTCATTACGTTAATACATCTTACCTACCAGACGATAGCTAGAATAACTACCCAGTGGAAGGAGGGCAGCCTTCTGAGGATTGGAGAGAACTCTTATATTATACCTAGGTGTGAGGTTCTAGTCCTTTGAGGAGACATGTTAGTCTCAAGGGTATCTAGACCTAACTGCCCCCCCCCTTTTTGACTGCTCTGAGGGGAGGAAGAGAGCAAGAGTTCAAGTCCATGATTCCCACTGTTAACCTGGAAGAGTAGGGAAAGTCCTATACCCAGAGAATTACTCTGCAGTAAAAAACTTTGAGAAGCCAAGGCATAGGCTAAAAGTGAGCCTGCACCTAAAACTAACTAGTATATACACTATATATAATTATATACAAAGAAGCTTAGGGGACTAGTGGTGGATCTGCTGGGCCGCCACCACAGGACCCAAGTGAAAAAGCTCCTTATCTGCCCAGGCAACATCCTTAAGGTAAAACTGTGTAAAGGTGTTGTGGGACTTCCAGTGGCATGCTGCTAGAATCTGGTCCAGAGATATGCCACCTTGAAAAGCTTTGGAGGCCGCAAAGGCCCTAACATCATGGGCCTTGACCTGATGTAAGGTCAAGGACTCTTGGTCAGAGAGATCATAACACAACACTACTGTTTGTTTGATCCAGGATGAGATAGTGGCAGGAGAGATGTCCCTGTCAAAACCTTGTTTGAATGAGACAAAAACTAACTCCTTTCCCGTTCTTAGGTTTTGTGTTTTGTCCAGGTAGTAGCGAAGAGCCCAAACGGGGCAAAGGGATCTGTCTTCCTTTAAAGACTTATCCAGAGTGGGGGCTAAGGCCGGGATGACCACAGGGGCCACGCACTCTGGTCCCTCCTTTGCCAAGTGATTTTTCGCCAAGAAGCTTGGTGATGGGTAGAGGGAAACTTTGGACCAATCAGCTTGGTGTCTGATATTTTTGTTTAACCAAGCGTGTATCTCACTTCTGCGTTTTCCTGAAGCCAGGGCTAGGAGAAAAACAGTTTTGAAAGTAAGGTGTTTTAGAGAAGCCTTTCTGAGGGGTTCAAACGGTGCTTTTGTAAGCTGGTGTAAAACTAGGGAGAGGTTCCAAGCAGGAACCCCCCTGCGTCCTTTGGGTCTATCCCTGTGAAAACTGTCTAACAGTCTAGTCAAATTGTTATCCTTGCCGACATTAATCGAGGTATTTCCCAGTTTGTCTGCAATGGCTGACCTGTAACCGTCAATAGTGCTGGGCTGGAGATTTTTCTCCTGGAAAAGGTGCAGGAGGAAATCTGCTATTTGTTTTATAGATGGGTTCCTGAAGTCCACCTGACTTGTTTGGCACCATCTGATAAAAACGGCCCACTTCGCTTCGTAGACTGTTCTGGTTGAACGTCTTTGAGGCGCCTCAATTCTTGACGCCACTGGGCTAGAGAACCCCTGCTCCTTGATTGTCTGGGCTCTAGGAGCCAGGCATGGAGATTTAGGTTTGTCAGATCCCTGTGACGTGCCTTGTTGAAAGGTTGGGTCACTAGATCTGGATGGTGTGGAAGACATAGAGGAACCCTCGCAGACAGTTCCACTAGGTCCCAAAACCAAGGCATGTTGGGCCATCCCGGGGCAATCAGGATTGCTCTGCGATACCAGTGATCTGACAGCTTGCTGACCACCTTCCCCATGAGAGACACTGGGGGGAAGAGGTACATGTCCAGGTCCTCCCAGGACAATGTCAGAGCATCCACTGACCAGGCCTTTGGGTCTGGAATTGGGGACACAAATTGAACTAGCTTGCAGTTGTACCTTGTTGCAAACATGTCCACTAGGGGAGAATGCCAGGTTTGACAAAGGAGGTCGAAGGTCTCTTGATGGAGGGACCACTCCGTCTGAATGACCTGCTTTTGGCGAGACAATTTGTCTGCAATTACATTCAGACGGCCTGGAATGTGTCTGGCCTTCAGTACTATTTGATTGAGGTTGCACCAACATAGGAGCCGCCAAAGAAGGGCACAGAGTGAGCCTGACCTCATACCTCCTTCCTTGTTGATGTATGCTACAACCGTAGTGTTGTCTGTGGCAATCAGGACGACCTTTCCTTGCACTAAATGTTGGAATCTTTTTAGTGCTAACAACACGGCTTTTAGTTCTAAGAAGTTTATGTGCAACTTGCTTTCGGGCACTGACCAAGTACCGCTTGCTGTGAAGTCGCCTAAGTGAGCACCCCAGCCTTCTTTTGAGGCGTCTGTAAAGATTTGAACTGCGTGTCGCAGGGGGTGTAAGGGCTGACCCTTTAGGACATTTTCCTCTTGGGTCCACCACTGCAGGTACTGGTGGAGAGACCTCGGAATTGGGATCTCCTTTTCCAGAGATTCTGGGACTCTCCAGTGCTTCTTGAGGTGCCACTGAATAGGTCTCATGTGCAGTCTGCCTAGGGGCACCTGTTTTTCTGTCGCAGTGAGAAGACCTATAAGAGACATGAAAGTTCTCACTCGGCAATATCTGGTCTGTAAAAGCACTGTTATCTTTTGTTGAAGGGCTTCCCAACGGTTTTGAGTAGGCCTGACTACTCCGTTGAGTAGGTCGTACTGGTAGCCTACGAAGTCGAAGACTTGTTGGGGTTCCAGTTCTGACTTTTGCATGTTTACCATCCAGCCCAACTCCTGGCAAAGGGCTAGGAGGGACTGGGTTCCCTGGTGGCAAGATTCTTTGGTAGGGGCTCGAATCAACCAGTCGTCTAGGTACTGGTGGATTCTTATACCCTGTGACTGAGCCATTAACTTGACCTCTTTGACCACACCCGTGAACTCCATGGGAGCTGTTGACAGGCCAAAGGGAAGTGCCCGAAACTGGTACGACTGGTTCTGAAAGTGGAACCTGAGGAATTTTCGGGATGTGAAGTGAATTGGAATGTGAAAGTAGGCGTCGCTGAAATCTAGCGATGTCACCCACTCCTCTTGTTGTAGAGAGGTCCGGATTGTCTCTGGAGTCTCCATTTTGAATGTTTTTACGCATAAAAACTGATTTAGAGTACTGAGATCCAAGATCGGCCACCACTTGTGGTTCGGCTTTGGGACAATGAACAGTCTGTTGAAAAAGGCTAGTGAGGTTTGAACCCTGACCCTCTCTACTGCCTTTTTCTCGATCAGAGCTTGTACAGCTTCTTGCAAGTGGGAGTCTCTGATGGGGTTTGCATAGCCACTTACTATCAGGGGATCCCTTACCAAGGGAGGTCTGACTTTGAAGGGGAGAACATAACCCTCCCTTAAAATGGACACTACTTTGGGGTTTGCACCTTTGTGAGCCCATATTTCCCAAAAACTCTGAAGACGTCCCCCCACTGGTTGGACACTTGCAACATTGGGGACATTTGGACAATTTGGAGCAGAAACAAAGTGACCGACAAAAGAAGCACTTTTCACACACTTTATTTGACTTTTGATCTTTGATTTTGGCCTTACGTCTTTCTTTTGTGACTGCCACCTTGTTACAGTAGGTACACGACATACAACATGATAAGAAACATTTGTTGGAACAGATACAAAAGAGTTTCTTGTTACGACACTTTTCACAGAACTGACTGGCCGGGCCACCGGCACCGGACTTGACTTGCAGTAATTGTCATTTATACTGTGTCTTCTCATGAGCCATCTTGGTACCACGTCCGGGCTGACCACCCCGACCTCTGCCCCGGCCTCTATTGCGGGAACCAAACGCTTTCCAAGCTGGTAGTTCCTTTCCGGCTTGAGAAGTTGTTTTAGCAGTGTCTTGAGGTTTCCAACCAGTACTGTAGGGTTGGTATCTCTGTTTTCTGCCTCTACCGGCGAACCCCCCGCGGCCCGGGCCGGGCTGGGAAGTACGTCGGGAAGCTTCTAATTGGTTTATTTCATCCTCAGCTTTTCTAATAGCAGCATCTGGAAATAACCCATATCCATTCAGGGGGCAATTTCTCAAGGAATTGAAAGTGTCTGGTTTAATCCCCGGTTTCACAGCTTCCAAGTATGAATCCCTACGGAGTAGGGTCAAATTCGCCATCTGCACAAATGTAAAGTCTGCCAAATGTTGTAGAGATTTACCCATGGCGAAACTGACATTCTGGTTAAATGAGGATAAATATAAAAGTTCATCCAATGCACCTTGAGCTTTGACAGAGGACTTGCCTTTCTTAAGTTCACTTTGTAAAATATGCAATTGTTCTTGGAAGGCATCCTGTATTTTGGTAATACAGCGATTAAACCCCGCTGACTGGTTGCAAATATATGAAGACTCTTTTGCTGCTTTCTCCCACTTACGCATAGTGTCTTGTGATAGTGGGCGGGATGGAGGCTGAGGCGATGTAGAAGATATGGTTGAAATCCTGGGGAATGAACTATTGATCTTCGCCGCATCATTTGGCCAAGAATTCACCGATTTACCCGGCCTAGTTGGATCTGTAGGCTCCGCCGGGTGTATCCCATACCATCTGTTCTGGGATTTGGGGGGTCTGAGGAATTGGTCCACATGCAGGCCACCTGGATCACTAGATTTTGAAGGATATCCTTCTATCAGAACAAGGTTTAGAGTTTCTAGTTTTCGGCACAACCAATCTTCCGGTGGAAGATCCACAGAAATCTTTCCCACAGGCTGAGAACGGTGACCTGCCCAAGGATTATCAGTGCGGGATTGCGGAGAAAACTCCAGGTCAGGAATGTGTGTCCATCCCATGAACGCGCGGACGCCTCTCACAGTCTCGCGGTAATTTTGATCTTCACTGAGGACCCGGTCCGGGTCTGAGGTTTCCAAGTCTGGGGATTCCTCTGCGTCAGATAACTCACCCTCTTCAAATGTTTCCTGAGGATTGACATCGCGGAAGGTGACCGGCCCGGAGCCGGAAGAAGGTTGTTGAAATGCAGATTGAGAGGAAGCAGACATAGCAGCTGACGAAACAGTAGCCACCGGAGCAGGGTGTTTAAACATAGGTTCTGCTTCCGGGTAGAGGTTTTGAAGTGGAGATTGTCTGTCAGCAAAGGAAACATCCTGATCTCTAGGCTCATCCGGGCCAACAGCCGGGCCGGCTGGGCCGGAAGAAGCCGAAGTAGAGACAAAAAAGGGTGTCTGGGAAAGAGCACCTGCTGGAGCAGCATGAGAGACCGGTACTTTGACCGGAGAAAATGTTGGATTTTGTTGCACAGAAGGTGAGGAGCGATGTCCTAAAGTAATAAGTGCCTCAAGCCTGGCCATACGAGTGGCCCACTTTTCGTCCAGTTCTTGAAGATCTTTCTTAAACTGAGGCACAGGAAGGGACAAATCCGGAGCAGAAGAAACAGAAACAGCAGGTTCTTGTTCTGGCTGGGTATCAAGTACTACCACAGAAGACGGATCGACTAACACCTCCTTTGCTTTAGCCTTTTCCTTTCTGAGTTTATAGGTAGGAGTACTTAACTTGAGCACTTGCTCCGGGGTAAGGACACTGCAAAAGTCACACTGCAGATTTTGAACACAAGGGTCATCACCTTGTCCTTTCTCGCGACAACGCGCACACCTACTATGTTTGTCAAATGAAGCCAATATATGGCCACACGCACCCTTTTTCTGTCCTGGAGATGCCATGATAGAAAAGTCAACTAATGGCAACAATTCCGACACAAATTAAACAGATATAATACAAATATAAAACTAAAAGGTTCACAGATAAAAATCCACAACTTTAAATATCGCGCCAAACGAAAAAGATGCTATGACGTCACGTCCCTCTGGCGAGTGAGGCAGGAACTAGGCCACCTGGCGAGTGGATCGTAGTGTGCCGGTCCTGCGGGGGGTGAAACCCGGGACGTCTTTTTCTTTCGTTTGGCGGGACCGGCTGGCGCCGGGCTATAGCTATCGTCTGGTAGGTAAGATGTATTAACGCAATGAAAATAAAATTTCATTAATAAGTATACAGTTACATGAATTAATTTTAATGTTATTTATTAGGGTTTCAACATCGCTTTCAACACATTGTATAGGTCATATCAGTTTTATGGCAGAGTACTTAGAGTTGGTCAAGGCTCTGTACTGTAAAATGCAGAGCAATGGCAAGTAACTCCTAGTTTTCTCACTTGAGGTCGGGCTGGGATTCGAACTCCGATCTCAGAGGTGGGATGTGACAGTGTTACCACTCTGCCACCATGGCCCCAAATTAATTTTAAAGTAATTTTGAGACAAAGTTTTTGTCTGTAACTAAGTCAAATACAGAGATGTAACGTTGGAATTTAGACAGTACATTAGTTCCGTGGCACTAGTGATTATAGGAATGATTTCAGACTTACATCTAGGTAGCAAACGCATGTCACGGCTTGTCCCGGCTAAACGGCCCAAGTACCCGAAGTGTCTTTTTTCATCTGTAAGTAAGTCAAATATTCAAATTTAATGCTGAAATTTGGAAAGGACATTGGTTGGGTGGCACTAGTAATCATGGCAATGATTTCAGACCTACATCCAGGTTGGAAACTCATGTTGCGACTTTTCCAGGCTACATGGCCCAAGTACCCGGAGCGCCTTTTTCCTCCGTAACTAAGTCATATATTGAGATGAAACGCTGGAATTTGGCCAGGACATTAGTTTCGTGGCATTAGTGATAATGGCAATGATTTTACAGAATTACATCTACATGGGAAACTCATGTCGTGACCTGTACAAGTACCCGCAGCGCCTTATTCCCTCTGTAACTAAGTCAAATACTGAGATGTAGCGCTGGAATTTAGACGGTACATTAGTTTCGTGGCACTAGTGATTATAGGAATGATTTCAGACTTACATCTAGGTGGCAAACGCATGTCACGGCTTGTCCTGGCTAAACGGCCCAAGTACCCGAAGCGTCTTTTTTCATCTGTAATTAAGTCAAGTATTCAGATTTAATGCTGGAATTTGGAGAGGACATTGGTTGGGTGGCACTAGTAATCATGGCAATGACTTCAGCCCTACATCCAGGTTGGAAACTCATGTTGCGACTTTTCCAGGCTACATGGCCCAAGTACCCGGAGCGCCTTTTTCCTCCATAACTAAGTCATATATTGAGATGTAACGCTGGAATTTGGCCAGGACATTAGTTTCATGGCATTAGTGATAATGGCAATGATTACAGAATTACATCTACATGGGAAACTCATATCGTGACCTGTACAAGTACCCGCAGCGCTTTTCTTCCTCTGTAACTAAGTCAAATACTGAGATGTAACGCTGGAATTTAGACAGTACATTAGTTTCGTGGCACTAGTGATTATAGGAATGATTTCAGACTTACATCTAGGTGGCAAACGCATGTCACGGCTTGTCCCGGCTAAACGGCCCAAGTACCCGAAGCGTCTTTTTTCATCTGTAAGTAAGTCAAATATTCAGATTTAATGCTGGAATTTGGGAAGGACATTGGTTGGGTGGCACTAGTAATCATGGCAATGATTTCAGACCTACATCCAGGTTGGAAACTCATGTTGCGACTTTTCCAGGCTACATGGCCCAAGTACCCGGAGCGCCTTTTTCCTCCGTAACTAAGTCATATATTGAGATGTAACGCTAGAATTTGGCCAGGACATTAGTTTCGTGGCACTAGTGATAATGGCAATGATTACAGAATTACATCTACATGGGAAACTCATGTCGTGACCTGTACAAGTACCCGCAGCGCCTTATTCCCTCTGTAACTAAGTCAAATACTGAGATGTAGCGCTGGAATTTAGACGGTACATTAGTTTCGTGGCACTAGTGATTATAGGAATGATTTCAGACTTACATCTAGGTGGCAAACGCATGTCACGGCTTGTCCTGGCTAAACGGCCCAAGTACCCGAAGCGTCTTTTTTCATCTGTAATTAAGTCAAGTATTCAGATTTAATGCTGGAATTTGGAGAGGACATTGGTTGGGTGGCACTAGTAATCATGGCAATGACTTCAGTCCTACATCCAGGTTGGAAACTCATGTTGCGACTTTTGCAGGCTACATGGCCCAAGTACCCGGAGCGCCTTTTTCCTCCATAACTAAGTCATATATTGAGATGTAACGCTGGAATTTGGCCAGGACATTAGTTTCATGGCATTAGTGATAATGGCAATGATTACAGAATTACATCTACATGGGAAACTCATATCGTGACCTGTACAAGTACCCGCAGCGCTTTTCTTCCTCTGTAACTAAGTCAAATACTGAGATGTAACGCTGGAATTTAGACAGTACATTAGTTTCGTGGCACTAGTGATTATAGGAATGATTTCAGACTTACATCTAGGTGGCAAACGCATGTCACGGCTTGTCCCGGCTAAACGGCCCAAGTACCCGAAGCGTCTTTTTTCATCTGTAAGTAAGTCAAATATTCAGATTTAATGCTGGAATTTGGGAAGGACATTGGTTGGGTGGCACTAGTAATCATGGCAATGATTTCAGACCTACATCCAGGTTGGAAACTCATGTTGCGACTTTTCCAGGCTACATGGCCCAAGTACCCGGAGCGCCTTTTTCCTCCGTAACTAAGTCATATATTGAGATGTAACGCTAGAATTTGGCCAGGACATTAGTTTCGTGGCACTAGTGATAATGGCAATGATTACAGAATTACATCTACATGGGAAACTCATGTCGTGACCTGTACAAGTACCCGCAGCGCCTTTTTTCCTCTGTAACTAAGTCAAATACTGAGATGTAACGCTGGAATTTAGACAGTACATTAGTTTCGTGGCACTAGTGATTATAGGAATGATTTCAGACTTACATCTAGGTGGCAAACGCATGTCACGGCTTGTCCCGGCTAAACGGCGCAAGTACCCGAAGCGTCTTTTTTCATCTGTAAGTAAGTCAAATATTCAGATTTAATGCTGGAATTTGGGAAGGACATTGGTTGGGTGGCACTAGTAATCATGGCAATGATTTCAGACCTACATCCAGGTTGGAAACTCATGTTGCGACTTTTCCAGGCTACATGGCCCAAGTACCCGGAGCGCCTTTTTCCTCCGTAACTAAGTCATATATTGAGATGTAACGCTGGAATTTGGCCAGGACATTAGTTTCGTGGCACTAGTGATAATGGCAATGATTACAGAATTACATCTACATGGGAAACTCATGTCGTGACCTGTACAAGTACCCGCAGCGCCTTATTTCCTCTGTAACTAAGTCAAATACTGAGATGTAGCGCTGGAATTTAGACAGTACATTAGTTTCGTGGCACTAGTGATTATAGGAATGATTTCAGACTTACATCTAGGTGGCAAACACATGTCACGGCTTGTCCGGGCTAAACGGCCCAAGTACCCGAAGCGTCTTTTTTCATCAGTAAGTAAGTCAAATATTCAGATTTAATGCTGGAATTTGGGAAGTACATTGGTTCGGTGGCACTAGTAATCATGGCATTGATTTCAGACCTACATCCAGGTTGGAAACTCATGTTGCGACTTTTCCAGGCTACATGGCCCAAGTACCCGGAGCGCCTTTTTCCTCTGTAACTAAGTCATATATTGAGATGTAATGCTGGAATTTGGCCAGGACATTAGATTCGTAGCATTAGTGATAATGGCAATGATTACAGAATTACATCTACATGGCAAACTCATGTCGTGACCTGTACAAGTACCCGCAGCGCCTTATTTCCTCTGTAACTAAGTCAAATACTGAGATGTAGCGCTGGAATTTAGACAGTACATTAGTTTTGTGGCACTAGTGATTTTAGGAATGATTTCAGACTTACATCTAGGTGGCAAACACATGTCACGGCTTGTCCCGGCTAAACGGCCCAAGTACCCGAAGCGTCTTTTTTCATCTGTAAGTAAGTCAAATATTCAGATTTAATGCTGGAATTTGGGAAGGACATTGGTTGGGTGGCACTAGTAATCATGGCAATGATTTCAGACCTACATCCAGGTTGGAAACTCATGTTGCGACTTTTCCAGGCTACATGGCCCAAGTACCCGGAGCACCTTCTTCCTCCGTAACTAAGTCATATATTGAGATGTAATGCTGGAATTTGGCCAGGACTTTAGATTTGTGGCATTAGTGATAATGGCAATGATTACAGAATTACATCTACATGGGAAACTCATGTCGTGACCTGTACAAGTACCTGCAGTGCCTTATTTCCTCTGTAACTAAGTCAAATACTGAGATGTAGCGCTGGAATTTAGACAGTACATTAGTTTCGTGGCACTAGTGATTATAGGAATGATTTCAGACTTACATCTAGGTGGCAGACACATGTCACGGCTTGTCCCGGCTAAACGGCCCAAGTACCCGAAGCGTCTTTTTTCATCAGTAAGTAAGTCAAATATTCAGATTTAATGCTGGAATTTGGGAAGGACATTGGTTGGGTGGCACTAGTAATCATGGCAATGATTTCAGACCTACATCCAGGTTGGAAACTCATGTTGCGACTTTTCCAGGCTACATGGCCCAAGTACCCGGAGCGCCTTTTTCCTCCGTAACTAAGTCATATATTGAGATGTAACGCTGGAATTTGGCCAGGAAATTAGTTTCATGGCATTAGTGATAATGGCAATGATTACAGAATTACATCTACATGGGAAACTCATATCGTGACCTGTACAAGTACCCGCAGCGCTTTTCTTCCTCTGTAACTAAGTCAAATACTGAGATGTAACGCTGGAATTTAGACAGTACATTAGTTTCGTGGCACTAGTGATTATAGGAATGATTTCAGACTTACATCTAGGTGGCAAACACATGTCACGGCTTGTCCCGGCTAAACGGCCCAAGTACCCGAAGCGTCTTTTTTCATCTGTAAGTAAGTCAAATATTCAGATTTAATGCTGGAATTTGGGAAGGACATTGGTTGGGTGGCACTAGTAATCATGGCAATGATTTCAGACCTACATCCAGGTTGGAAACTCATGTTGCGACTTTTCCAGGCTACATGGCCCAAGTACCCGGAGCACCTTCTTCCTCCGTAACTAAGTCATATATTGAGATGTAATGCTGGAATTTGGCCAGGACATTAGATTTGTGGCATTAGTGATAATGGCAATGATTACAGAATTACATCTACATGGGAAACTCATGTCGTGACCTGTACAAGTACCTGCAGTGCCTTATTTCCTCTGTAACTAAGTCAAATACTGAGATGTAGCGCTGGAATTTAGACAGTACATTAGTTTCGTGGCACTAGTGATTATAGGAATGATTTCAGACTTACATCTAGGTGGCAGACACATGTCACGGCTTGTCCCGGCTAAACGGCCCAAGTACCCGAAGCGTCTTTTTTCATCAGTAAGTAAGTCAAATATTCAGATTTAATGCTGGAATTTGGGAAGGACATTGGTTGGGTGGCACTAGTAATCATGGCAATGATTTCAGACCTACATCCAGGTTGGAAACTCATGTTGCGACTTTTCCAGGCTACATGGCCCAAGTACCCGGAGCGCCTTTTTCCTCCGTAACTAAGTCATATATTGAGATGTAACGCTGGAATTTGGCCAGGACATTAGTTTCGTGGCACTAGTGATAATGGCAATGATTACAGAATTACATCTACATGGGAAACTCATGTCGTGACCTGTACAAGTACCCGCAGCGCCTTATTTCCTCTGTAACTAAGTCAAATACTGAGATGTAGCGCTGGAATTTAGACAGTACATTAGTTTTGTGGCACTAGTGATTATAGGAATGATTTCAGACTTACATCTAGGTGGCAAACGCATGTCACGGCTTGTCCGGGCTAAACGGCCCAAGAACCCGAAGCGTCTTTTTTCATCAGTAAGTAAGTCAAATATTCAGATTTAATGCTGGAATTTGGGAAGGACATTGGTTCGGTGGCACTAGTAATCATGGCAATGATTTCAGACCTACATCCAGGTTGGAAACTCATGTTGCGACTTTTCCAGGCTACATGGCCCAAGTACCCGGAGCACCTTCTTCCTCCGTAACTAAGTCATATATTGAGATGTAATGCTGGAATTTGGCCAGGACATTAGATTCGTGGCATTAGTGATAATGGCAATGATTACAGAATTACATCTACATGGGAAACTCATGTCGTGACCTGTACAAGTACCTGCAGTGCCTTATTTCCTCTGTAACTAAGTCAAATACTGAGATGTAGCGCTGGAATTTAGACAGAACATTAGTTTCGTGGCACTAGTGATTATAGGAATGATTTCAGACTTACATCTAGGTGGCAGACACATGTGACGGCTTGTCCCGGCTAAACGGCCCAAGTACCCGAAGCGTCTTTTTTCATCAGTAAGTAAGTCAAATATTCAGATTTAATGCTGGAATTTGGGAAGGACATTGGTTGGGTGGCACTAGTAATCATGGCAATGATTTCAGACCTACATCCAGGTTGGAAACTCATGTTGCGACTTTTCCAGGCTACATGGCCCAAGTACCCGGAGCGCCTTTTTCCTCCTTAACTAAGTCATATATTGAGATGTAGCGCTGGAATTTGGCCAGGACATTAGTTTCGTGGCACTAGTGATAATGGCAATGATTACAGAATTACATCTACATGGGAAACTCATATCGTGACCTGTACAAGTACCCGCAGCGCTTTTCTTCCTCTGTAACTAAGTCAAATACTGAGATGTAACGCTGGAATTTAGACAGTACATTAGTTTCGTGGCACTAGTGATTATAGGAATGATTTCAGACTTACATCTAGGTGGCAAACGCATGTCACGGCTTGTCCCGGCTAAACGGCCCAAGTTCCCGAAGCGTCTTTTTTCATCTGTAAGTAAGTCAAATATTCAGAATTAATGCTGGAATTTGGAAAGGACATTGGTTGGGTGGCACTAGTAATCATGGCAATGATTTCAGACCTACATCCAGGTTGGAAACTCATGTTGCGACTTTTCCAGGCTACATGGCCCAAGTACCCGGAGCGCCTTTTTCCTCGGTAACTAAGTCATATATTGAGATGTAACGCTGGAATTTGGCCAGGACATTAGTTTCGTGGCACTAGTGATAATGGCAATGATTACAGAATTACATCTACATGGGAAACTCATGTCGTGACCTGTACAAGTACCCGCAGTGCCTTTTTTCCTCTGTAACTAAGTCAAATACTGAGATGTAACGCTGGAATTTAGACAGTACATTAGTTTCGTGGCACTAGTGATTATAGGAATGATTTCAGACTTACATCTAGGTGGCAAACGCATGTCACGGCTTGTCCCGGCTAAACGGCCCAAGTACCCGAAGCGTCTTTTTTCATCTGTAAGTAAGTCAAATATTCAGATTTAATGCTGGAATTTGGGAAGGACATTGGTTGGGTGGCACTAGTAATCATGGCAATGATTTCAGACCTACATCCAGGTTGGAAACTCATGTTGCGACTTTTCCAGGCTACATGGCCCAAGTACCCGGAGCGCCTTTTTCCTCCGTAACTAAGTCATATATTGAGATGTAACGCTGGAATTTGGCCAGGACATTAGTTTCGTGGCACTAGTGATAATGGCAATGATTACAGAATTACATCTACATGGGAAACTCATGTCGTGACCTGTACAAGTACCCGCAGCGCCTTTTTTCCTCTGTAACTAAGTCAAATACTGAGATGTAACGCTGGAATTTAGACAGTACATTAGTTTCGTGGCACTAGTGATTATAGGAATGATTTCAGACTTACATCTAGGTGGCAAACGCATGTCACGGCTTGTCCCGGCTAAACGGCCCAAGTACCCGAAGCGTCTTTTTTCATCTGTAAGTAAGTCAAATATTCAGATTTAATGCTGGAATTTGGGAAGGACATTGGTTGGGTGGCACTAGTAATCATGGCAATGATTTCAGACCTACATCCAGGTTGGAAACTCATGTTGCGACTTTTCCAGGCTACATGGCCCAAGTACCCGGAGCGCCTTTTTCCTCCTTAACTAAGTCATATATTGAGATGTAACGCTGGAATTTGGCCAGGACATTAGTTTCATGGCATTAGTGATAATGGCAATGATTACAGAATTACATCTACATGGGAAACTCATATCGTGACCTGTACAAGTACCCGCAGCGCTTTTCTTCCTCTGCAACTAAGTCAAATACTGAGATGTAACGCTGGAATTTAGACAGTACATTAGTTTCGTGGCACTAGTGATTATAGGAATGATTTCAGACTTACATCTAGGTGGCAAACGCATGTCACGGCTTGTCCCGGCTAAACGGCCCAAGTACCCGAAGCGTTTTTTTTCATCTGTAAGTAAGTCAAATATTCAGATTTAATGCTGGAATTTGGGAAGGACATTGGTTGGGTGGCACTAGTAATCATGGCAATGATTTCAGACCTACATCCAGGTTGGAAACTCATGTTGCGACTTTTCCAGGCTACATGGCCCAAGTACCCGGAGCGCCTTTTTCCTCCGTAACTAAGTCATATATTGAGATGTAACGCTGGAATTTGGCCAGGACATTAGTTTCGTGGCACTAGTGATAATGGCAATGATTACAGAATTACATCTACATGGCAAACTCATGTCGTGACCTGTACAAGTACCCGCAGCGCCTTATTTCCTCTGTAACTAAGTCAAATACTGAGATGTAGCGCTGGAATTTAGACAGTACATTAGTTTCGTGGCACTAGTGATTATAGGAATGATTTCAGACTTACATCTAGGTGGCAAACACATGTCACGGCTTGTCCGGGCTAAACGGCCCAAGTACCCGAAGCGTCTTTTTTCATCAGTAAGTAAGTCAAATATTCAGATTTAATGCTGGAATTTGGGAAGGACATTGGTTCGGTGGCACTAGTAATCATGGCAATGATTTCAGACCTACATCCAGGTTGGAAACTCATGTTGCGACTTTTCCAGGCTACATGGCCCAAGTACCCGGAGCGCCTTTTTCCTCCGTAACTAAGTCATATATTGAGATGTAACGCTGGAATTTGGCCAGGACATTAGTTTCGTGGCACTAGTGATAATGGCAATGATTACAGAATTACATCTACATGGGAAACTCATGTCGTGACCTGTACAAGTACCCGCAGTGCCTTTTTTCCTCTGTAACTAAGTCAAATACTGAGATGTAACGCTGGAATTTAGACAGTACATTAGTTTCGTGGCACTAGTGATTATAGGAATGATTTCAGACTTACATCTAGGTGGCAAACGCATGTCACGGCTTGTCCCGGCTAAACGGCCCAAGTACCCGAAGCGTCTTTTTTCATCTGTAAGTAAGTCAAATATTCAGATTTAATGCTGGAATTTGGGAAGGACATTGGTTGGGTGGCACTAGTAATCATGGCAATGATTTCAGACCTACATCCAGGTTGGAAACTCATGTTGCGACTTTTCCAGGCTACATGGCCCAAGTACCCGGAGCGCCTTTTTCCTCCGTAACTAAGTCATATATTGAGATGTAACGCTGGAATTTGGCCAGGACATTAGTTTCGTGGCACTAGTGATAATGGCAATGATTACAGAATTACATCTACATGGGAAACTCATGTCGTGACCTGTACAAGTACCCGCAGCGCCTTTTTTCCTCTGTAACTAAGTCAAATACTGAGATGTAACGCTGGAATTTAGACAGTACATTAGTTTCGTGGCACTAGTGATTATAGGAATGATTTCAGACTTACATCTAGGTGGCAAACGCATGTCACGGCTTGTCCCGGCTAAACGGCCCAAGTACCCGAAGCGTCTTTTTTCATCTGTAAGTAAGTCAAATATTCAGATTTAATGCTGGAATTTGGGAAGGACATTGGTTGGGTGGCACTAGTAATCATGGCAATGATTTCAGACCTACATCCAGGTTGGAAACTCATGTTGCGACTTTTCCAGGCTACATGGCCCAAGTACCCGGAGCGCCTTTTTCCTGCTTAACTAAGTCATATATTGAGATGTAACGCTGGAATTTGGCCAGGACATTAGTTTCATGGCATTAGTGATAATGGCAATGATTACAGAATTACATCTACATGGGAAACTCATATCGTGACCTGTACAAGTACCCGCAGCGCTTTTCTTCCTCTGCAACTAAGTCAAATACTGAGATGTAACGCTGGAATTTAGACAGTACATTAGTTTCGTGGCACTAGTGATTATAGGAATGATTTCAGACTTACATCTAGGTGGCAAACGCATGTCACGGCTTGTCCCGGCTAAACGGCCCAAGTACCCGAAGCGTTTTTTTTCATCTGTAAGTAAGTCAAATATTCAGATTTAATGCTGGAATTTGGGAAGGACATTGGTTGGGTGGCACTAGTAATCATGGCAATGATTTCAGACCTACATCCAGGTTGGAAACTCATGTTGCGACTTTTCCAGGCTACATGGCCCAAGTACCCGGAGCGCCTTTTTCCTCCGTAACTAAGTCATATATTGAGATGTAACGCTGGAATTTGGCCAGGACATTAGTTTCGTGGCACTAGTGATAATGGCAATGATTACAGAATTACATCTACATGGCAAACTCATGTCGTGACCTGTACAAGTACCCGCAGCGCCTTATTTCCTCTGTAACTAAGTCAAATACTGAGATGTAGCGCTGGAATTTAGACAGTACATTAGTTTCGTGGCACTAGTGATTATAGGAATGATTTCAGACTTACATCTAGGTGGCAAACACATGTCACGGCTTGTCCGGGCTAAACGGCCCAAGTACCCGAAGCGTCTTTTTTCATCAGTAAGTAAGTCAAATATTCAGATTTAATGCTGGAATTTGGGAAGGACATTGGTTCGGTGGCACTAGTAATCATGGCAATGATTTCAGACCTACATCCAGGTTGGAAACTCATGTTGCGACTTTTCCAGGCTACATGGCCCAAGTACCCGGAGCGCCTTTTTCCTCCGTAACTAAGTCATATATTGAGATGTAACGCTGGAATTTGGCCAGGACATTAGTTTCGTGGCACTAGTGATAATGGCAATGATTACAGAATTACATCTACATGGGAAACTCATGTCGTGACCTGTACAAGTACCCGCAGCGCCTTATTTCCTCTGTAACTAAGTCAAATACTGAGATGTAGCGCTGGAATTTAGACAGTACATTAGTTTCGTGGCACTAGTGATTATAGGAATGATTTCAGACTTACATCTAGGTGGCAAACACATGTCACGGCTTGTCCGGGCTAAACGGCCCAAGTACCCGAAGCGTCTTTTTTCATCAGTAAGTAAGTCAAATATTCAGATTTAATGCTGGAATTTGGGAAGGACATTGGTTCGGTGGCACTAGTAATCATGGCAATGATTTCAGACCTACATCCAGGTTGGAAACTCATGTTGCGACTTTTCCAGGCTACATGGCCCAAGTACCCGGAGCGCCTTTTTCCTCCGTAACTAAGTCATATATTGAGATGTAACGCTGGAATTTGGCCAGGACATTAGATTCGTAGCATTAGTGATAATGGCAATGATTACAGAATTACATCTACATGGGAAACTCATGTCGTGACCTGTACAAGTACCCGCAGCGCCTTATTTCCTCTGTAACTAAGTCAAATACTGAGATGTAGTGCTGGAATTTAGACAGTACATTAGTTTTGTGGCACTAGTGATTATAGGAATGATTTCAGACTTACATCTAGGTGGCAAACACATGTCACGGCTTGTCCCGGCTAAACGGCCCAAGTACCCGAAGCGTCTTTTTTCATCTGTAAGTAAGTCAAATATTCAGATTTAATGCTGGAATTTGGGAAGGACATTGGTTGGGTGGCACTAGTAATCATGGTAATGATTTCAGACCTACATCCAGGTTGGAAACTCATGTTGCGACTTTTCCAGGCTACATGGCCCAAGTACCCGGAGCACCTTCTTCCTCCGTAACTAAGTCATATATTGAGATGTAATGCTGGAATTTGGCCAGGACATTAGATTCGTGGCATTAGTGATAATGGCAATGATTACAGAATTACATCTACATGGGAAACTCATGTCGTGACCTGTACAAGTACCTGCAGTGCCTTATTTCCTCTGTAACTAAGTCAAATACTGAGATGTAGCGCTGGAATTTAGACAGAACATTAGTTTCGTGGCACTAGTGATTATAGGAATGATTTCAGACTTACATCTAGGTGGCAGACACATGTGACGGCTTGTCCCGGCTAAACGGCCCAAGTACCCGAAGCGTCTTTTTTCATCAGTAAGTAAGTCAAATATTCAGATTTAATGCTGGAATTTGGGAAGGACATTGGTTGGGTGGCACTAGTAATCATGGCAATGATTTCAGACCTACATCCAGGTTGGAAACTCATGTTGCGACTTTTCCAGGCTACATGGCCCAAGTACCCGGAGCGCCTTTTTCCTCCTTAACTAAGTCATATATTGAGATGTAGCGCTGGAATTTGGCCAGGACATTAGTTTCGTGGCACTAGTGATAATGGCAATGATTACAGAATTACATCTACATGGGAAACTCATATCGTGACCTGTACAAGTACCCGCAGCGCTTTTCTTCCTCTGTAACTAAGTCAAATACTGAGATGTAACGCTGGAATTTAGACAGTACATTAGTTTCGTGGCACTAGTGATTATAGGAATGATTTCAGACTTACATCTAGGTGGCAAACGCATGTCACGGCTTGTCCCGGCTAAACGGCCCAAGTTCCCGAAGCGTCTTTTTTCATCTGTAAGTAAGTCAAATATTCAGAATTAATGCTGGAATTTGGAAAGGACATTGGTTGGGTGGCACTAGTAATCATGGCAATGATTTCAGACCTACATCCAGGTTGGAAACTCATGTTGCGACTTTTCCAGGCTACATGGCCCAAGTACCCGGAGCGCCTTTTTCCTCGGTAACTAAGTCATATATTGAGATGTAACGCTGGAATTTGGCCAGGACATTAGTTTCGTGGCACTAGTGATAATGGCAATGATTACAGAATTACATCTACATGGGAAACTCATGTCGTGACCTGTACAAGTACCCGCAGTGCCTTTTTTCCTCTGTAACTAAGTCAAATACTGAGATGTAACGCTGGAATTTAGACAGTACATTAGTTTCGTGGCACTAGTGATTATAGGAATGATTTCAGACTTACATCTAGGTGGCAAACGCATGTCACGGCTTGTCCCGGCTAAACGGCCCAAGTACCCGAAGCGTCTTTTTTCATCTGTAAGTAAGTCAAATATTCAGATTTAATGCTGGAATTTGGGAAGGACATTGGTTGGGTGGCACTAGTAATCATGGCAATGATTTCAGACCTACATCCAGGTTGGAAACTCATGTTGCGACTTTTCCAGGCTACATGGCCCAAGTACCCGGAGCGCCTTTTTCCTCCGTAACTAAGTCATATATTGAGATGTAACGCTGGAATTTGGCCAGGACATTAGTTTCGTGGCACTAGTGATAATGGCAATGATTACAGAATTACATCTACATGGGAAACTCATGTCGTGACCTGTACAAGTACCCGCAGCGCCTTTTTTCCTCTGTAACTAAGTCAAATACTGAGATGTAACGCTGGAATTTAGACAGTACATTAGTTTCGTGGCACTAGTGATTATAGGAATGATTTCAGACTTACATCTAGGTGGCAAACGCATGTCACGGCTTGTCCCGGCTAAACGGCCCAAGTACCCGAAGCGTCTTTTTTCATCTGTAAGTAAGTCAAATATTCAGATTTAATGCTGGAATTTGGGAAGGACATTGGTTGGGTGGCACTAGTAATCATGGCAATGATTTCAGACCTACATCCAGGTTGGAAACTCATGTTGCGACTTTTCCAGGCTACATGGCCCAAGTACCCGGAGCGCCTTTTTCCTGCTTAACTAAGTCATATATTGAGATGTAACGCTGGAATTTGGCCAGGACATTAGTTTCATGGCATTAGTGATAATGGCAATGATTACAGAATTACATCTACATGGGAAACTCATATCGTGACCTGTACAAGTACCCGCAGCGCTTTTCTTCCTCTGCAACTAAGTCAAATACTGAGATGTAACGCTGGAATTTAGACAGTACATTAGTTTCGTGGCACTAGTGATTATAGGAATGATTTCAGACTTACATCTAGGTGGCAAACGCATGTCACGGCTTGTCCCGGCTAAACGGCCCAAGTACCCGAAGCGTTTTTTTTCATCTGTAAGTAAGTCAAATATTCAGATTTAATGCTGGAATTTGGGAAGGACATTGGTTGGGTGGCACTAGTAATCATGGCAATGATTTCAGACCTACATCCAGGTTGGAAACTCATGTTGCGACTTTTCCAGGCTACATGGCCCAAGTACCCGGAGCGCCTTTTTCCTCCGTAACTAAGTCATATATTGAGATGTAACGCTGGAATTTGGCCAGGACATTAGTTTCGTGGCACTAGTGATAATGGCAATGATTACAGAATTACATCTACATGGCAAACTCATGTCGTGACCTGTACAAGTACCCGCAGCGCCTTATTTCCTCTGTAACTAAGTCAAATACTGAGATGTAGCGCTGGAATTTAGACAGTACATTAGTTTCGTGGCACTAGTGATTATAGGAATGATTTCAGACTTACATCTAGGTGGCAAACACATGTCACGGCTTGTCCGGGCTAAACGGCCCAAGTACCCGAAGCGTCTTTTTTCATCAGTAAGTAAGTCAAATATTCAGATTTAATGCTGGAATTTGGGAAGGACATTGGTTCGGTGGCACTAGTAATCATGGCAATGATTTCAGACCTACATCCAGGTTGGAAACTCATGTTGCGACTTTTCCAGGCTACATGGCCCAAGTACCCGGAGCGCCTTTTTCCTCCGTAACTAAGTCATATATTGAGATGTAACGCTGGAATTTGGCCAGGACATTAGTTTCGTGGCACTAGTGATAATGGCAATGATTACAGAATTACATCTACATGGGAAACTCATGTCGTGACCTGTACAAGTACCCGCAGCGCCTTATTTCCTCTGTAACTAAGTCAAATACTGAGATGTAGCGCTGGAATTTAGACAGTACATTAGTTTCGTGGCACTAGTGATTATAGGAATGATTTCAGACTTACATCTAGGTGGCAAACACATGTCACGGCTTGTCCGGGCTAAACGGCCCAAGTACCCGAAGCGTCTTTTTTCATCAGTAAGTAAGTCAAATATTCAGATTTAATGCTGGAATTTGGGAAGGACATTGGTTCGGTGGCACTAGTAATCATGGCAATGATTTCAGACCTACATCCAGGTTGGAAACTCATGTTGCGACTTTTCCAGGCTACATGGCCCAAGTACCCGGAGCGCCTTTTTCCTCCGTAACTAAGTCATATATTGAGATGTAACGCTGGAATTTGGCCAGGACATTAGATTCGTAGCATTAGTGATAATGGCAATGATTACAGAATTACATCTACATGGGAAACTCATGTCGTGACCTGTACAAGTACCCGCAGCGCCTTATTTCCTCTGTAACTAAGTCAAATACTGAGATGTAGTGCTGGAATTTAGACAGTACATTAGTTTTGTGGCACTAGTGATTATAGGAATGATTTCAGACTTACATCTAGGTGGCAAACACATGTCACGGCTTGTCCCGGCTAAACGGCCCAAGTACCCGAAGCGTCTTTTTTCATCTGTAAGTAAGTCAAATATTCAGATTTAATGCTGGAATTTGGGAAGGACATTGGTTGGGTGGCACTAGTAATCATGGTAATGATTTCAGACCTACATCCAGGTTGGAAACTCATGTTGCGACTTTTCCAGGCTACATGGCCCAAGTACCCGGAGCACCTTCTTCCTCCGTAACTAAGTCATATATTGAGATGTAATGCTGGAATTTGGCCAGGACATTAGATTCGTGGCATTAGTGATAATGGCAATGATTACAGAATTACATCTACATGGGAAACTCATGTCGTGACCTGTACAAGTACCTGCAGTGCCTTATTTCCTCTGTAACTAAGTCAAATACTGAGATGTAGCGCTGGAATTTAGACAGAACATTAGTTTCGTGGCACTAGTGATTATAGGAATGATTTCAGACTTACATCTAGGTGGCAGACACATGTGACGGCTTGTCCCGGCTAAACGGCCCAAGTACCCGAAGCGTCTTTTTTCATCAGTAAGTAAGTCAAATATTCAGATTTAATGCTGGAATTTGGGAAGGACATTGGTTGGGTGGCACTAGTAATCATGGCAATGATTTCAGACCTACATCCAGGTTGGAAACTCATGTTGCGACTTTTCCAGGCTACATGGCCCAAGTACCCGGAGCGCCTTTTTCCTCCTTAACTAAGTCATATATTGAGATGTAGCGCTGGAATTTGGCCAGGACATTAGTTTCGTGGCACTAGTGATAATGGCAATGATTACAGAATTACATCTACATGGGAAACTCATATCGTGACCTGTACAAGTACCCGCAGCGCTTTTCTTCCTCTGTAACTAAGTCAAATACTGAGATGTAACGCTGGAATTTAGACAGTACATTAGTTTCGTGGCACTAGTGATTATAGGAATGATTTCAGACTTACATCTAGGTGGCAAACGCATGTCACGGCTTGTCCCGGCTAAACGGCCCAAGTTCCCGAAGCGTCTTTTTTCATCTGTAAGTAAGTCAAATATTCAGAATTAATGCTGGAATTTGGAAAGGACATTGGTTGGGTGGCACTAGTAATCATGGCAATGATTTCAGACCTACATCCAGGTTGGAAACTCATGTTGCGACTTTTCCAGGCTACATGGCCCAAGTACCCGGAGCGCCTTTTTCCTCGGTAACTAAGTCATATATTGAGATGTAACGCTGGAATTTGGCCAGGACATTAGTTTCGTGGCACTAGTGATAATGGCAATGATTACAGAATTACATCTACATGGGAAACTCATGTCGTGACCTGTACAAGTACCCGCAGTGCCTTTTTTCCTCTGTAACTAAGTCAAATACTGAGATGTAACGCTGGAATTTAGACAGTACATTAGTTTCGTGGCACTAGTGATTATAGGAATGATTTCAGACTTACATCTAGGTGGCAAACGCATGTCACGGCTTGTCCCGGCTAAACGGCCCAAGTACCCGAAGCGTCTTTTTTCATCTGTAAGTAAGTCAAATATTCAGATTTAATGCTGGAATTTGGGAAGGACATTGGTTGGGTGGCACTAGTAATCATGGCAATGATTTCAGACCTACATCCAGGTTGGAAACTCATGTTGCGACTTTTCCAGGCTACATGGCCCAAGTACCCGGAGCGCCTTTTTCCTCCGTAACTAAGTCATATATTGAGATGTAACGCTGGAATTTGGCCAGGACATTAGTTTCGTGGCACTAGTGATAATGGCAATGATTACAGAATTACATCTACATGGGAAACTCATGTCGTGACCTGTACAAGTACCCGCAGCGCCTTTTTTCCTCTGTAACTAAGTCAAATACTGAGATGTAACGCTGGAATTTAGACAGTACATTAGTTTCGTGGCACTAGTGATTATAGGAATGATTTCAGACTTACATCTAGGTGGCAAACGCATGTCACGGCTTGTCCCGGCTAAACGGCCCAAGTACCCGAAGCGTCTTTTTTCATCTGTAAGTAAGTCAAATATTCAGATTTAATGCTGGAATTTGGGAAGGACATTGGTTGGGTGGCACTAGTAATCATGGCAATGATTTCAGACCTACATCCAGGTTGGAAACTCATGTTGCGACTTTTCCAGGCTACATGGCCCAAGTACCCGGAGCGCCTTTTTCCTGCTTAACTAAGTCATATATTGAGATGTAACGCTGGAATTTGGCCAGGACATTAGTTTCATGGCATTAGTGATAATGGCAATGATTACAGAATTACATCTACATGGGAAACTCATATCGTGACCTGTACAAGTACCCGCAGCGCTTTTCTTCCTCTGCAACTAAGTCAAATACTGAGATGTAACGCTGGAATTTAGACAGTACATTAGTTTCGTGGCACTAGTGATTATAGGAATGATTTCAGACTTACATCTAGGTGGCAAACGCATGTCACGGCTTGTCCCGGCTAAACGGCCCAAGTACCCGAAGCGTTTTTTTTCATCTGTAAGTAAGTCAAATATTCAGATTTAATGCTGGAATTTGGGAAGGACATTGGTTGGGTGGCACTAGTAATCATGGCAATGATTTCAGACCTACATCCAGGTTGGAAACTCATGTTGCGACTTTTCCAGGCTACATGGCCCAAGTACCCGGAGCGCCTTTTTCCTCCGTAACTAAGTCATATATTGAGATGTAACGCTGGAATTTGGCCAGGACATTAGTTTCGTGGCACTAGTGATAATGGCAATGATTACAGAATTACATCTACATGGCAAACTCATGTCGTGACCTGTACAAGTACCCGCAGCGCCTTATTTCCTCTGTAACTAAGTCAAATACTGAGATGTAGCGCTGGAATTTAGACAGTACATTAGTTTCGTGGCACTAGTGATTATAGGAATGATTTCAGACTTACATCTAGGTGGCAAACACATGTCACGGCTTGTCCGGGCTAAACGGCCCAAGTACCCGAAGCGTCTTTTTTCATCAGTAAGTAAGTCAAATATTCAGATTTAATGCTGGAATTTGGGAAGGACATTGGTTCGGTGGCACTAGTAATCATGGCAATGATTTCAGACCTACATCCAGGTTGGAAACTCATGTTGCGACTTTTCCAGGCTACATGGCCCAAGTACCCGGAGCGCCTTTTTCCTCCGTAACTAAGTCATATATTGAGATGTAACGCTGGAATTTGGCCAGGACATTAGTTTCGTGGCACTAGTGATAATGGCAATGATTACAGAATTACATCTACATGGGAAACTCATGTCGTGACCTGTACAAGTACCCGCAGTGCCTTTTTTCCTCTGTAACTAAGTCAAATACTGAGATGTAACGCTGGAATTTAGACAGTACATTAGTTTCGTGGCACTAGTGATTATAGGAATGATTTCAGACTTACATCTAGGTGGCAAACGCATGTCACGGCTTGTCCCGGCTAAACGGCCCAAGTACCCGAAGCGTCTTTTTTCATCTGTAAGTAAGTCAAATATTCAGATTTAATGCTGGAATTTGGGAAGGACATTGGTTGGGTGGCACTAGTAATCATGGCAATGATTTCAGACCTACATCCAGGTTGGAAACTCATGTTGCGACTTTTCCAGGCTACATGGCCCAAGTACCCGGAGCGCCTTTTTCCTCCGTAACTAAGTCATATATTGAGATGTAACGCTGGAATTTGGCCAGGACATTAGTTTCGTGGCACTAGTGATAATGGCAATGATTACAGAATTACATCTACATGGGAAACTCATGTCGTGACCTGTACAAGTACCCGCAGCGCCTTTTTTCCTCTGTAACTAAGTCAAATACTGAGATGTAACGCTGGAATTTAGACAGTACATTAGTTTCGTGGCACTAGTGATTATAGGAATGATTTCAGACTTACATCTAGGTGGCAAACGCATGTCACGGCTTGTCCCGGCTAAACGGCCCAAGTACCCGAAGCGTCTTTTTTCATCTGTAAGTAAGTCAAATATTCAGATTTAATGCTGGAATTTGGGAAGGACATTGGTTGGGTGGCACTAGTAATCATGGCAATGATTTCAGACCTACATCCAGGTTGGAAACTCATGTTGCGACTTTTCCAGGCTACATGGCCCAAGTACCCGGAGCGCCTTTTTCCTGCTTAACTAAGTCATATATTGAGATGTAACGCTGGAATTTGGCCAGGACATTAGTTTCATGGCATTAGTGATAATGGCAATGATTACAGAATTACATCTACATGGGAAACTCATATCGTGACCTGTACAAGTACCCGCAGCGCTTTTCTTCCTCTGCAACTAAGTCAAATACTGAGATGTAACGCTGGAATTTAGACAGTACATTAGTTTCGTGGCACTAGTGATTATAGGAATGATTTCAGACTTACATCTAGGTGGCAAACGCATGTCACGGCTTGTCCCGGCTAAACGGCCCAAGTACCCGAAGCGTTTTTTTTCATCTGTAAGTAAGTCAAATATTCAGATTTAATGCTGGAATTTGGGAAGGACATTGGTTGGGTGGCACTAGTAATCATGGCAATGATTTCAGACCTACATCCAGGTTGGAAACTCATGTTGCGACTTTTCCAGGCTACATGGCCCAAGTACCCGGAGCGCCTTTTTCCTCCGTAACTAAGTCATATATTGAGATGTAACGCTGGAATTTGGCCAGGACATTAGTTTCGTGGCACTAGTGATAATGGCAATGATTACAGAATTACATCTACATGGCAAACTCATGTCGTGACCTGTACAAGTACCCGCAGCGCCTTATTTCCTCTGTAACTAAGTCAAATACTGAGATGTAGCGCTGGAATTTAGACAGTACATTAGTTTCGTGGCACTAGTGATTATAGGAATGATTTCAGACTTACATCTAGGTGGCAAACACATGTCACGGCTTGTCCGGGCTAAACGGCCCAAGTACCCGAAGCGTCTTTTTTCATCAGTAAGTAAGTCAAATATTCAGATTTAATGCTGGAATTTGGGAAGGACATTGGTTCGGTGGCACTAGTAATCATGGCAATGATTTCAGACCTACATCCAGGTTGGAAACTCATGTTGCGACTTTTCCAGGCTACATGGCCCAAGTACCCGGAGCGCCTTTTTCCTCCGTAACTAAGTCATATATTGAGATGTAACGCTGGAATTTGGCCAGGACATTAGTTTCGTGGCACTAGTGATAATGGCAATGATTACAGAATTACATCTACATGGGAAACTCATGTCGTGACCTGTACAAGTACCCGCAGCGCCTTATTTCCTCTGTAACTAAGTCAAATACTGAGATGTAGCGCTGGAATTTAGACAGTACATTAGTTTCGTGGCACTAGTGATTATAGGAATGATTTCAGACTTACATCTAGGTGGCAAACACATGTCACGGCTTGTCCGGGCTAAACGGCCCAAGTACCCGAAGCGTCTTTTTTCATCAGTAAGTAAGTCAAATATTCAGATTTAATGCTGGAATTTGGGAAGGACATTGGTTCGGTGGCACTAGTAATCATGGCAATGATTTCAGACCTACATCCAGGTTGGAAACTCATGTTGCGACTTTTCCAGGCTACATGGCCCAAGTACCCGGAGCGCCTTTTTCCTCCGTAACTAAGTCATATATTGAGATGTAACGCTGGAATTTGGCCAGGACATTAGATTCGTAGCATTAGTGATAATGGCAATGATTACAGAATTACATCTACATGGGAAACTCATGTCGTGACCTGTACAAGTACCCGCAGCGCCTTATTTCCTCTGTAACTAAGTCAAATACTGAGATGTAGCGCTGGAATTTAGACAGTACATTAGTTTTGTGGCACTAGTGATTATAGGAATGATTTCAGACTTACATCTAGGTGGCAAACACATGTCACGGCTTGTCCCGGCTAAACGGCCCAAGTACCCGAAGCGTCTTTTTTCATCTGTAAGTAAGTCAAATATTCAGATTTAATGCTGGAATTTGGGAAGGACATTGGTTGGGTGGCACTAGTAATCATGGTAATGATTTCAGACCTACATCCAGGTTGGAAACTCATGTTGCGACTTTTCCAGGCTACATGGCCCAAGTACCCGGAGCACCTTCTTCCTCCGTAACTAAGTCATATATTGAGATGTAATGCTGGAATTTGGCCAGGACATTAGATTCGTGGCATTAGTGATAATGGCAATGATTACAGAATTACATCTACATGGCAAACTCATGTCGTGACCTGTACAAGTACCTGCAGTGCCTTATTTCCTCTGTAACTAAGTCAAATACTGAGATGTAGCGCTGGAATTTAGACAGTACATTAGTTTCGTGGCACTAGTGATTATAGGAATGATTTCAGACTTACATCTAGGTGGCAGACACATGTCACGGCTTGTCCCGGCTAAACGGCCCAAGTACCCGAAGCGTCTTTTTTCATCAGTAAGTAAGTCAAATATTCAGATTTAATGCTGGAATTTGGGAAGGACATTGGTTGGGTGGCACTAGTAATCATGGCAATGATTTCAGACCTACATCCAGGTTGGAAACTCATGTTGCGACTTTTCCAGGCTACATGGCCCAAGTACCCGGAGCGCCTTTTTCCTCCTTAACTAAGTCATATATTGAGATGTAACGCTGGAATTTGGCCAGGACATTAGTTTCATGGCATTAGTGATAATGGCAATGATTACAGAATTACATCTACATGGGAAACTCATATCGTGACCTGTACAAGTACCCGCAGCGCTTTTCTTCCTCTGTAACTAAGTCAAATACTGAGATGTAACGCTGGAATTTAGACAGTACATTAGTTTCGTGGCACTAGTGATTATAGGAATGATTTCAGACTTACATCTAGGTGGCAAACGCATGTCACGGCTTGTCCCGGCTAAACGGCCCAAGTTCCCGAAGCGTCTTTTTTCATCTGTAAGTAAGTCAAATATTCAGATTTAATGCTGGAATTTGGAAAGGACATTGGTTGGGTGGCACTAGTAATCATGGCAATGATTTCAGACCTACATCCAGGTTGGAAACTCATGTTGCGACTTTTCCAGGCTACATGGCCCAAGTACCCGGAGCGCCTTTTTCCTCCGTAACTAAGTCATATATTGAGATGTAACGCTGGAATTTGGCCAGGACATTAGTTTCGTGGCACTAGTGATAATGGCAATGATTACAGAATTACATCTACATGGGAAACTCATGTCGTGACCTGTACAAGTACCCGCAGCGCCTTTTTTCCTCTGTAACTAAGTCAAATACTGAGATGTAACGCTGGAATTTAGACAGTACATTAGTTTCGTGGCACTAGTGATTATAGGAATGATTTCAGACTTACATCTAGGTGGCAAACGCATGTCACGGCTTGTCCCGGCTAAACGGCCCAAGTACCCGAAGCGTCTTTTTTCATCTGTAAGTAAGTCAAATATTCAGATTTAATGCTGGAATTTGGGAAGAACATTGGTTGGGTGGCACTAGTAATCATGGCAATGATTTCAGACCTACATCCAGGTTGGAAACTCATGTTGCGACTTTTCCAGGCTACATGGCCCAAGTACCCGGAGCGCCTTTTTCCTCCGTAACTAAGTCATATATTGAGATGTAACGCTGGAATTTGGCCAGGACATTAGTTTCGTGGCACTAGTGATAATGGCAATGATTACAGAATTACATCTACATGGGAAACTCATGTCGTGACCTGTACAAGTACCCGCAGCGCCTTATTTCCTCTGTAACTAAGTCAAATACTGAGATGTAGCGCTGGAATTTAGACAGTACATTAGTTTTGTGGCACTAGTGATTATAGGAATGATTTCAGACTTACATCTAGGTGGCAAACACATGTCACGGCTTGTCCCGGCTAAACGGCCCAAGTACCCGAAGCGTCTTTTTTCATCAGTAAGTAAGTCAAATATTCAGATTTAATGCTGGAATTTGGGAAGGACATTGGTTGGGTGGCACTAGTAATCATGGCAATGATTTCAGACCTACATCCAGGTTGGAAACTCATGTTGCGACTTTTCCAGGCTACATGGCCCAAGTACCCGGAGCGCCTTTTTCCTCCTTAACTAAGTCATATATTGAGATGTAACGCTGGAATTTGGCCAGGACATTAGTTTCATGGCATTAGTGATAATGGCAATGATTACAGAATTACATCTACATGGGAAACTCATATCGTGACCTGTACAAGTACCCGCAGCGCTTTTCTTCCTCTGTAACTAAGTCAAATACTGAGATGTAACGCTGGAATTTAGACAGTACATTAGTTTCGTGGCACTAGTGATTATAGGAATGATTTCAGACTTACATCTAGGTGGCAAACGCATGTCACGGCTTGTCCCGGCTAAACGGCCCAAGTTCCCGAAGCGTCTTTTTTCATCTGTAAGTAAGTCAAATATTCAGATTTAATGCTGGAATTTGGAAAGGACATTGGTTGGGTGGCACTAGTAATCATGGCAATGATTTCAGACCTACATCCAGGTTGGAAACTCATGTTGCGACTTTTCCAGGCTACATGGCCCAAGTACCCGGAGCGCCTTTTTCCTCCGTAACTAAGTCATATATTGAGATGTAACGCTGGAATTTGGCCAGGACATTAGTTTCGTGGCACTAGTGATAATGGCAATGATTACAGAATTACATCTACATGGGAAACTCATGTCGTGACCTGTACAAGTACCCGCAGCGCCTTTTTTTCCTCTGTAACTAAGTCAAATACTGAGATGTAACGCTGGAATTTAGACAGTACATTAGTTTCGTGGCACTAGTGATTATAGGAATGATTTCAGACTTACATCTAGGTGGCAAACGCATGTCACGGCTTGTCCCGGCTAAACGGCCCAAGTACCCGAAGCGTCTTTTTTCATCTGTAAGTAAGTCAAATATTCAGATTTAATGCTGGAATTTGGGAAGGACATTGGTTGGGTGGCACTAGTAATCATGGCAATGATTTCAGACCTACATCCAGGTTGGAAACTCATGTTGCGACTTTTCCAGGCTACATGGCCCAAGTACCCGGAGCGCCTTTTTCCTCCGTAACTAAGTCATATATTGAGATGTAACGCTGGAATTTGGCCAGGACATTAGTTTCGTGGCACTAGTGATAATGGCAATGATTACAGAATTACATCTACATGGGAAACTCATGTCGTGACCTGTACAAGTACCCGCAGCGCCTTATTTCCTCTGTAACTAAGTCAAATACTGAGATGTAGCGCTGGAATTTAGACAGTACATTAGTTTCGTGGCACTAGTGATTATAGGAATGATTTCAGACTTACATCTAGGTGGCAAACACATGTCACGGCTTGTCCGGGCTAAACGGCCCAAGTACCCGAAGCGTCTTTTTTCATCAGTAAGTAAGTCAAATATTCAGATTTAATGCTGGAATTTGGGAAGGACATTGGTTCGGTGGCACTAGTAATCATGGCAATGATTTCAGACCTACATCCAGGTTGGAAACTCATGTTGCGACTTTTCCAGGCTACATGGCCCAAGTACCCGGAGCGCCTTTTTCCTCCTTAACTAAGTCATATATTGAGATGTAACGCTGGAATTTGGCCAGGACATTAGTTTCATGGCATTAGTGATAATGGCAATGATTACAGAATTACATCTACATGGGAAACTCATGTCGTGACCTGTACAAGTACCCGCAGCGCTTTTCTTCCTCTGTAACTAAGTCAAATACTGAGATGTAACGCTGGAATTTAGACAGTACATTAGTTTCGTGGCACTAGTGATTATAGGAATGATTTCAGACTTACATCTAGGTGGCAAACGCATGTCACGGCTTGTCCCGGCTAAACGGCCCAAGTACCCGAAGCGTCTTTTTTCATCTGTAAGTAAGTCAAATATTCAGATTTAATGCTGGAATTTGGGAAGGACATTGGTTGGGTGGCACTAGTAATCATGGCAATGATTTCAGACCTACATCCAGGTTGGAAACTCATGTTGCGACTTTTCCAGGCTACATGGCCCAAGTACCCGGAGCGCCTTTTTCCTCCGTAACTAAGTCATATATTGAGATGTAACGCTGGAATTTGGCCAGGACATTAGTTTCGTGGCACTAGTGATAATGGCAATGATTACAGAATTACATCTACATGGGAAACTCATGTCGTGACCTGTACAAGTACCCGCAGCGCCTTATTTCCTCTGTAACTAAGTCAAATACTGAGATGTAGCGCTGGAATTTAGACAGTACATTAGTTTTGTGGCACTAGTGATTATAGGAATGATTTCAGACTTACATCTAGGTGGCAAACACATGTCACGGCTTGTCCCGGCTAAACGGCCCAAGTACCCGAAGCGTCTTTTTTCATCAGTAAGTAAGTCAAATATTCAGATTTAATGCTGGAATTTGGGAAGGACATTGGTTGGGTGGCACTAGTAATCATGGCAATGATTTCAGACCTACATCCAGGTTGGAAACTCATGTTGCGACTTTTCCAGGCTACATGGCCCAAGTACCCGGAGCGCCTTTTTCCTCCTTAACTAAGTCATATATTGAGATGTAACGCTGGAATTTGGCCAGGACATTAGTTTCATGGCATTAGTGATAATGGCAATGATTACAGAATTACATCTACATGGGAAACTCATATCGTGACCTGTACAAGTACCCGCAGCGCTTTTCTTCCTCTGTAACTAAGTCAAATACTGAGATGTAACGCTGGAATTTAGACAGTACATTAGTTTCGTGGCACTAGTGATTATAGGAATGATTTCAGACTTACATCTAGGTGGCAAACGCATGTCACGGCTTGTCCCGGCTAAACGGCCCAAGTTCCCGAAGCGTCTTTTTTCATCTGTAAGTAAGTCAAATATTCAGATTTAATGCTGGAATTTGGAAAGGACATTGGTTGGGTGGCACTAGTAATCATGGCAATGATTTCAGACCTACATCCAGGTTGGAAACTCATGTTGCGACTTTTCCAGGCTACATGGCCCAAGTACCCGGAGCGCCTTTTTCCTCCGTAACTAAGTCATATATTGAGATGTAACGCTGGAATTTGGCCAGGACATTAGTTTCGTGGCACTAGTGATAATGGCAATGATTACAGAATTACATCTACATGGGAAACTCATGTCGTGACCTGTACAAGTACCCGCAGCGCCTTTTTTCCTCTGTAACTAAGTCAAATACTGAGATGTAACGCTGGAATTTAGACAGTACATTAGTTTCGTGGCACTAGTGATTATAGGAATGATTTCAGACTTACATCTAGGTGGCAAACGCATGTCACGGCTTGTCCCGGCTAAACGGCCCAAGTACCCGAAGCGTCTTTTTTCATCTGTAAGTAAGTCAAATATTCAGATTTAATGCTGGAATTTGGGAAGGACATTGGTTGGGTGGCACTAGTAATCATGGCAATGATTTCAGACCTACATCCAGGTTGGAAACTCATGTTGCGACTTTTCCAGGCTACATGGCCCAAGTACCCGGAGCGCCTTTTTCCTCCGTAACTAAGTCATATATTGAGATGTAACGCTGGAATTTGGCCAGGACATTAGTTTCGTGGCACTAGTGATAATGGCAATGATTACAGAATTACACCTACATGGGAAACTCATGTCGTGACCTGTACAAGTACCCGCAGCGCCTTTTTTCCTCTGTAACTAAGTCAAATACTGAGATGTAACGCTGGAATTTAGACAGTACATTAGTTTCGTGGCACTAGTGATTATAGGAATGATTTCAGACTTACATCTAGGTGGCAAACGCATGTCACGGCTTGTCCCGGCTAAACGGCCCAAGTACCCGAAGCGTCTTTTTTCATCTGTAAGTAAGTCAAATATTCAGATTTAATGCTGGAATTTGGGAAGGACATTGGTTGGGTGGCACTAGTAATCATGGCAATGATTTCAGACCTACATCCAGGTTGGAAACTCATGTTGCGACTTTTCCAGGCTACATGGCCCAAGTACCCGGAGCGCCTTTTTCCTCCTTAACTAAGTCATATATTGAGATGTAACGCTGGAATTTGGCCAGGACATTAGTTTCATGGCATTAGTGATAATGGCAATGATTACAGAATTACATCTACATGGGAAACTCATATCGTGACCTGTACAAGTACCCGCAGCGCTTTTCTTCCTCTGTAACTAAGTCAAATACTGAGATGTAACGCTGGAATTTAGACAGTACATTAGTTTCGTGGCACTAGTGATTATAGGAATGATTTCAGACTTACATCTAGGTGGCAAACGCATGTCACGGCTTGTCCCGGCTAAACGGCCCAAGTTCCCGAAGCGTCTTTTTTCATCTGTAAGTAAGTCAAATATTCAGATTTAATGCTGGAATTTGGAAAGGACATTGGTTGGGTGGCACTAGTAATCATGGCAATGATTTCAGACCTACATCCAGGTTGGAAACTCATGTTGCGACTTTTCCAGGCTACATGGCCCAAGTACCCGGAGCGCCTTTTTCCTCCGTAACTAAGTCATATATTGAGATGTAACGCTGGAATTTGGCCAGGACATTAGTTTCGTGGCACTAGTGATAATGGCAATGATTACAGAATTACATCTACATGGGAAACTCATGTCGTGACCTGTACAAGTACCCGCAGCGCCTTTTTTCCTCTGTAACTAAGTCAAATACTGAGATGTAACGCTGGAATTTAGACAGTACATTAGTTTCGTGGCACTAGTGATTATAGGAATGATTTCAGACTTACATCTAGGTGGCAAACGCATGTCACGGCTTGTCCCGGCTAAACGGCCCAAGTACCCGAAGCGTCTTTTTTCATCTGTAAGTAAGTCAAATATTCAGATTTAATGCTGGAATTTGGGAAGGACATTGGTTGGGTGGCACTAGTAATCATGGCAATGATTTCAGACCTACATCCAGGTTGGAAACTCATGTTGCGACTTTTCCAGGCTACATGGCCCAAGTACCCGGAGCGCCTTTTTCCTCCGTAACTAAGTCATATATTGAGATGTAACGCTGGAATTTGGCCAGGACATTAGTTTCGTGGCACTAGTGATAATGGCAATGATTACAGAATTACACCTACATGGGAAACTCATGTCGTGACCTGTACAAGTACCCGCAGCGCCTTTTTTCCTCTGTAACTAAGTCAAATACTGAGATGTAACGCTGGAATTTAGACAGTACATTAGTTTCGTGGCACTAGTGATTATAGGAATGATTTCAGACTTACATCTAGGTGGCAAACGCATGTCACGGCTTGTCCCGGCTAAACGGCCCAAGTACCCGAAGCGTCTTTTTTCATCTGTAAGTAAGTCAAATATTCAGATTTAATGCTGGAATTTGGGAAGGACATTGGTTGGGTGGCACTAGTAATCATGGCAATGATTTCAGACCTACATCCAGGTTGGAAACTCATGTTGCGACTTTTCCAGGCTACATGGCCCAAGTACCCGGAGCGCCTTTTTCCTCCGTAACTAAGTCATATATTGAGATGTAACGCTGGAATTTGGCCAGGACATTAGTTTCGTGGCACTAGTGATAATGGCAATGATTACAGAATTACATCTACATGGGAAACTCATGTCGTGACCTGTACAAGTACCCGCAGCGCCTTATTTCCTCTGTAACTAAGTCAAATACTGAGATGTAGCGCTGGAATTTAGACAGTACATTAGTTTCGTGGCACTAGTGATTATAGGAATGATTTCAGACTTACATCTAGGTGGCAAACACATGTCACGGCTTGTCCGGGCTAAACGGCCCAAGTACCCGAAGCGTCTTTTTTCATCAGTAAGTAAGTCAAATATTCAGATTTAATGCTGGAATTTGGGAAGGACATTGGTTCGGTGGCACTAGTAATCATGGCAATGATTTCAGACCTACATCCAGGTTGGAAACTCATGTTGCGACTTTTCCAGGCTACATGGCCCAAGTACCCGGAGCGCCTTTTTCCTCCTTAACTAAGTCATATATTGAGATGTAACGCTGGAATTTGGCCAGGACATTAGTTTCATGGCATTAGTGATAATGGCAATGATTACAGAATTACATCTACATGGGAAACTCATGTCGTGACCTGTACAAGTACCCGCAGCGCTTTTCTTCCTCTGTAACTAAGTCAAATACTGAGATGTAACGCTGGAATTTAGACAGTACATTAGTTTCGTGGCACTAGTGATTATAGGAATGATTTCAGACTTACATCTAGGTGGCAAACGCATGTCACGGCTTGTCCCGGCTAAACGGCCCAAGTACCCGAAGCGTCTTTTTTCATCTGTAAGTAAGTCAAATATTCAGATTTAATGCTGGAATTTGGGAAGGACATTGGTTGGGTGGCACTAGTAATCATGGCAATGATTTCAGACCTACATCCAGGTTGGAAACTCATGTTGCGACTTTTCCAGGCTACATGGCCCAAGTACCCGGAGCGCCTTTTTCCTCCGTAACTAAGTCATATATTGAGATGTAACCCTGGAATTTGGCCAGGACATTAGTTTCGTGGCACTAGTGATAATGGCAATGATTACAGAATTACATCTACATGGGAAACTCATGTCGTGACCTGTACAAGTACCCGCAGCGCCTTTTTTCCTCTGTAACTAAGTCAAATACTGAGATGTAACGCTGGAATTTAGACAGTACATTAGTTTCGTGGCACTAGTGATTATAGGAATGATTTCAGACTTACATCTAGGTGGCAAACGCATGTCACGGCTTGTCCCGGCTAAACGGCCCAAGTACCCGAAGCGTCTTTTTTCATCTGTAAGTAAGTCAAATATTCAGATTTAATGCTGGAATTTGGGAAGGACATTGGTTGGGTGGCACTAGTAATCATGGCAATGATTTCAGACCTACATCCAGGTTGGAAACTCATGTTGCGACTTTTCCAGGCTACATGGCCCAAGTACCCGGAGCGCCTTTTTCCTCCGTAACTAAGTCATATATTGAGATGTAACGCTGGAATTTGGCCAGGACATTAGTTTCGTGGCACTAGTGATAATGGCAATGATTACAGAATTACATCTACATGGGAAACTCATGTCGTGACCTGTACAAGTACCCGCAGCGCCTTATTTCCTCTGTAACTAAGTCAAATACTGAGATGTAGCGCTGGAATTTAGACAGTACATTAGTTTCGTGGCACTAGTGATTATAGGAATGATTTCAGACTTACATCTAGGTGGCAAACACATGTCACGGCTTGTCCGGGCTAAACGGCCCAAGTACCCGAAGCGTCTTTTTTCATCAGTAAGTAAGTCAAATATTCAGATTTAATGCTGGAATTTGGGAAGGACATTGGTTCGGTGGCACTAGTAATCATGGCAATGATTTCAGACCTACATCCAGGTTGGAAACTCATGTTGCGACTTTTCCAGGCTACATGGCCCAAGTACCCGGAGCGCCTTTTTCCTCCTTAACTAAGTCATATATTGAGATGTAACGCTGGAATTTGGCCAGGACATTAGTTTCATGGCATTAGTGATAATGGCAATGATTACAGAATTACATCTACATGGGAAACTCATGTCGTGACCTGTACAAGTACCCGCAGCGCTTTTCTTCCTCTGTAACTAAGTCAAATACTGAGATGTAACGCTGGAATTTAGACAGTACATTAGTTTCGTGGCACTAGTGATTATAGGAATGATTTCAGACTTACATCTAGGTGGCAAACGCATGTCACGGCTTGTCCCGGCTAAACGGCCCAAGTACCCGAAGCGTCTTTTTTCATCTGTAAGTAAGTCAAATATTCAGATTTAATGCTGGAATTTGGGAAGGACATTGGTTGGGTGCACTAGTAATCATGGCAATGATTTCAGACCTACATCCAGGTTGGAAACTCATGTTGCGACTTTTCCAGGCTACATGGCCCAAGTACCCGGAGCGCCTTTTTCCTCCGTAACTAAGTCATATATTGAGATGTAACGCTGGAATTTGGCCAGGACATTAGTTTCGTGGCACTAGTGATAATGGCAATGATTACAGAATTACATCTACATGGGAAACTCATGTCGTGACCTGTACAAGTACCCGCAGCGCCTTATTTCCTCTGTAACTAAGTCAAATACTGAGATGTAGCGCTGGAATTTAGACAGTACATTAGTTTTGTGGCACTAGTGATTATAGGAATGATTTCAGACTTACATCTAGGTGGCAAACACATGTCACGGCTTGTCCCGGCTAAACGGCCCAAGTACCCGAAGCGTCTTTTTTCATCAGTAAGTAAGTCAAATATTCAGATTTAATGCTGGAATTTGGGAAGGACATTGGTTGGGTGGCACTAGTAATCATGGCAATGATTTCAGACCTACATCCAGGTTGGAAACTCATGTTGCGACTTTTCCAGGCTACATGGCCCAAGTACCCGGAGCGCCTTTTTCCTCCTTAACTAAGTCATATATTGAGATGTAACGCTGGAATTTGGCCAGGACATTAGTTTCATGGCATTAGTGATAATGGCAATGATTACAGAATTACATCTACATGGGAAACTCATATCGTGACCTGTACAAGTACCCGCAGCGCTTTTCTTCCTCTGTAACTAAGTCAAATACTGAGATGTAACGCTGGAATTTAGACAGTACATTAGTTTCGTGGCACTAGTGATTATAGGAATGATTTCAGACTTACATCTAGGTGGCAAACGCATGTCACGGCTTGTCCCGGCTAAACGGCCCAAGTTCCCGAAGCGTCTTTTTTCATCTGTAAGTAAGTCAAATATTCAGATTTAATGCTGGAATTTGGAAAGGACATTGGTTGGGTGGCACTAGTAATCATGGCAATGATTTCAGACCTACATCCAGGTTGGAAACTCATGTTGCGACTTTTCCAGGCTACATGGCCCAAGTACCCGGAGCGCCTTTTTCCTCCGTAACTAAGTCATATATTGAGATGTAACGCTGGAATTTGGCCAGGACATTAGTTTCGTGGCACTAGTGATAATGGCAATGATTACAGAATTACATCTACATGGGAAACTCATGTCGTGACCTGTACAAGTACCCGCAGCGCCTTTTTTCCTCTGTAACTAAGTCAAATACTGAGATGTAACGCTGGAATTTAGACAGTACATTAGTTTCGTGGCACTAGTGATTATAGGAATGATTTCAGACTTACATCTAGGTGGCAAACGCATGTCACGGCTTGTCCCGGCTAAACGGCCCAAGTACCCGAAGCGTCTTTTTTCATCTGTAAGTAAGTCAAATATTCAGATTTAATGCTGGAATTTGGGAAGGACATTGGTTGGGTGGCACTAGTAATCATGGCAATGATTTCAGACCTACATCCAGGTTGGAAACTCATGTTGCGACTTTTCCAGGCTACATGGCCCAAGTACCCGGAGCGCCTTTTTCCTCCGTAACTAAGTCATATATTGAGATGTAACGCTGGAATTTGGCCAGGACATTAGTTTCGTGGCACTAGTGATAATGGCAATGATTACAGAATTACATCTACATGGGAAACTCATGTCGTGACCTGTACAAGTACCCGCAGCGCCTTATTTCCTCTGTAACTAAGTCAAATACTGAGATGTAGCGCTGGAATTTAGACAGTACATTAGTTTTGTGGCACTAGTGATTATAGGAATGATTTCAGACTTACATCTAGGTGGCAAACACATGTCACGGCTTGTCCCGGCTAAACGGCCCAAGTACCCGAAGCGTCTTTTTTCATCAGTAAGTAAGTCAAATATTCAGATTTAATGCTGGAATTTGGGAAGGACATTGGTTGGGTGGCACTAGTAATCATGGCAATGATTTCAGACCTACATCCAGGTTGGAAACTCATGTTGCGACTTTTCCAGGCTACATGGCCCAAGTACCCGGAGCGCCTTTTTCCTCCTTAACTAAGTCATATATTGAGATGTAACGCTGGAATTTGGCCAGGACATTAGTTTCATGGCATTAGTGATAATGGCAATGATTACAGAATTACATCTACATGGGAAACTCATATCGTGACCTGTACAAGTACCCGCAGCGCTTTTCTTCCTCTGTAACTAAGTCAAATACTGAGATGTAACGCTGGAATTTAGACAGTACATTAGTTTCGTGGCACTAGTGATTATAGGAATGATTTCAGACTTACATCTAGGTGGCAAACGCATGTCACGGCTTGTCCCGGCTAAACGGCCCAAGTTCCCGAAGCGTCTTTTTTCATCTGTAAGTAAGTCAAATATTCAGATTTAATGCTGGAATTTGGAAAGGACATTGGTTGGGTGGCACTAGTAATCATGGCAATGATTTCAGACCTACATCCAGGTTGGAAACTCATGTTGCGACTTTTCCAGGCTACATGGCCCAAGTACCCGGAGCGCCTTTTTCCTCCGTAACTAAGTCATATATTGAGATGTAACGCTGGAATTTGGCCAGGACATTAGTTTCGTGGCACTAGTGATAATGGCAATGATTACAGAATTACATCTACATGGGAAACTCATGTCGTGACCTGTACAAGTACCCGCAGCGCCTTTTTTCCTCTGTAACTAAGTCAAATACTGAGATGTAACGCTGGAATTTAGACAGTACATTAGTTTCGTGGCACTAGTGATTATAGGAATGATTTCAGACTTACATCTAGGTGGCAAACGCATGTCACGGCTTGTCCCGGCTAAACGGCCCAAGTACCCGAAGCGTCTTTTTTCATCTGTAAGTAAGTCAAATATTCAGATTTAATGCTGGAATTTGGGAAGGACATTGGTTGGGTGGCACTAGTAATCATGGCAATGATTTCAGACCTACATCCAGGTTGGAAACTCATGTTGCGACTTTTCCAGGCTACATGGCCCAAGTACCCGGAGCGCCTTTTTCCTCCGTAACTAAGTCATATATTGAGATGTAACGCTGGAATTTGGCCAGGACATTAGTTTCGTGGCACTAGTGATAATGGCAATGATTACAGAATTACATCTACATGGGAAACTCATGTCGTGACCTGTACAAGTACCCGCAGCGCCTTATTTCCTCTGTAACTAAGTCAAATACTGAGATGTAGCGCTGGAATTTAGACAGTACATTAGTTTCGTGGCACTAGTGATTATAGGAATGATTTCAGACTTACATCTAGGTGGCAAACACATGTCACGGCTTGTCCGGGCTAAACGGCCCAAGTACCCGAAGCGTCTTTTTTCATCAGTAAGTAAGTCAAATATTCAGATTTAATGCTGGAATTTGGGAAGGACATTGGTTCGGTGGCACTAGTAATCATGGCAATGATTTCAGACCTACATCCAGGTTGGAAACTCATGTTGCGACTTTTCCAGGCTACATGGCCCAAGTACCCGGAGCGCCTTTTTCCTCCTTAACTAAGTCATATATTGAGATGTAACGCTGGAATTTGGCCAGGACATTAGTTTCATGGCATTAGTGATAATGGCAATGATTACAGAATTACATCTACATGGGAAACTCATATCGTGACCTGTACAAGTACCCGCAGCGCTTTTCTTCCTCTGTAACTAAGTCAAATACTGAGATGTAACGCTGGAATTTAGACAGTACATTAGTTTCGTGGCACTAGTGATTATAGGAATGATTTCAGACTTACATCTAGGTGGCAAACGCATGTCACGGCTTGTCCCGGCTAAACGGCCCAAGTTCCCGAAGCGTCTTTTTTCATCTGTAAGTAAGTCAAATATTCAGATTTAATGCTGGAATTTGGAAAGGACATTGGTTGGGTGGCACTAGTAATCATGGCAATGATTTCAGACCTACATCCAGGTTGGAAACTCATGTTGCGACTTTTCCTGGCTACATGGCCCAAGTACCCGGAGCGCCTTTTTCCTCCGTAACTAAGTCATATATTGAGATGTAACGCTGGAATTTGGCCAGGACATTAGTTTCGTGGCACTAGTGATAATGGCAATGATTACAGAATTACATCTACATGGGAAACTCATGTCGTGACCTGTACAAGTACCCGCAGCGCCTTTTTTACTCTGTAACTAAGTCAAATACTGAGATGTAGCGCTGGAATTTAGACAGTACATTAGTTTCGTGGCACTAGTGATTATAGGAATGATTTCAGACTTACATCTAGGTGGCAAACACATGTCACGGCTTGTCCGGGCTAAACGGCCCAAGTACCCGAAGCGTCTTTTTTCATCAGTAAGTAAGTCAAATATTCAGATTTAATGCTGGAATTTGGGAAGGACATTGGTTGGGTGGCACTAGTAATCATGGCAATGATTTCAGACCTACATCCAGGTTGGAAACTCATGTTGCGACTTTTCCAGGCTACATGGCCCAAGTACCCGGAGCGCCTTTTTCCTCCGTAACTAAGTCATATATTGAGATGTAACGCTGGAATTTGGCCAGGACATTAGTTTCGTGGCACTAGTGATAATGGCAATGATTACAGAATTACATCTACATGGGAAACTCATGTCGTGACCTGTACAAGTACCCGCAGCGCCTTTTTTCCTCTGTAACTAAGTCAAATACTGAGATGTAGCGCTGGAATTTAGACAGTACATTAGTTTCGTGGCACTAGTGATTATAGGAATGATTTCAGACTTACATCTAGGTGGCAAACACATGTCACGGCTTGTCCGGGCTAAACGGCCCAAGTACCCGAAGCGTCTTTTTTCATCAGTAAGTAAGTCAAATATTCAGATTTAATGCTGGAATTTGGGAAGGACATTGGTTCGGTGGCACTAGTAATCATGGCAATGATTTCAGACCTACATCCAGGTTGGAAACTCATGTTGCGACTTTTCCAGGCTACATGGCCCAAGTACCCGGAGCGCCTTTTTCCTCCTTAACTAAGTCATATATTGAGATGTAACGCTGGAATTTGGCCAGGACATTAGTTTCATGGCATTAGTGATAATGGCAATGATTACAGAATTACATCTACATGGGAAACTCATATCGTGACCTGTACAAGTACCCGCAGCGCTTTTCTTCCTCTGTAACTAAGTCAAATACTGAGATGTAACGCTGGAATTTAGACAGTACATTAGTTTCGTGGCACTAGTGATTATAGGAATGATTTCAGACTTACATCTAGGTGGCAAACGCATGTCACGGCTTGTCCCGGCTAAACGGCCCAAGTTCCCGAAGCGTCTTTTTTCATCTGTAAGTAAGTCAAATATTCAGATTTAATGCTGGAATTTGGAAAGGACATTGGTTGGGTGGCACTAGTAATCATGGCAATGATTTCAGACCTACATCCAGGTTGGAAACTCATGTTGCGACTTTTCCAGGCTACATGGCCCAAGTACCCGGAGCGCCTTTTTCCTCCGTAACTAAGTCATATATTGAGATGTAACGCTGGAATTTGGCCAGGACATTAGTTTCGTGGCACTAGTGATAATGGCAATGATTACAGAATTACATCTACATGGGAAACTCATGTCGTGACCTGTACAAGTACCCGCAGCGCCTTTTTTCCTCTGTAACTAAGTCAAATACTGAGATGTAGCGCTGGAATTTAGACAGTACATTAGTTTCGTGGCACTAGTGATTATAGGAATGATTTCAGACTTACATCTAGGTGGCAAACACATGTCACGGCTTGTCCGGGCTAAACGGCCCAAGTACCCGAAGCGTCTTTTTTCATCAGTAAGTAAGTCAAATATTCAGATTTAATGCTGGAATTTGGGAAGGACATTGGTTCGGTGGCACTAGTAATCATGGCAATGATTTCAGACCTACATCCAGGTTGGAAACTCATGTTGCGACTTTTCCAGGCTACATGGCCCAAGTACCCGGAGCGCCTTTTTCCTCCTTAACTAAGTCATATATTGAGATGTAACGCTGGAATTTGGCCAGGACATTAGTTTCATGGCATTAGTGATAATGGCAATGATTACAGAATTACATCTACATGGGAAACTCATATCGTGACCTGTACAAGTACCCGCAGCGCTTTTCTTCCTCTGTAACTAAGTCAAATACTGAGATGTAACGCTGGAATTTAGACAGTACATTAGTTTCGTGGCACTAGTGATTATAGGAATGATTTCAGACTTACATCTAGGTGGCAAACGCATGTCACGGCTTGTCCCGGCTAAACGGCCCAAGTTCCCGAAGCGTCTTTTTTCATCTGTAAGTAAGTCAAATATTCAGATTTAATGCTGGAATTTGGAAAGGACATTGGTTGGGTGGCACTAGTAATCATGGCAATGATTTCAGACCTACATCCAGGTTGGAAACTCATGTTGCGACTTTTCCAGGCTACATGGCCCAAGTACCCGGAGCGCCTTTTTCCTCCGTAACTAAGTCATATATTGAGATGTAACGCTGGAATTTGGCCAGGACATTAGTTTCGTGGCACTAGTGATAATGGCAATGATTACAGAATTACATCTACATGGGAAACTCATGTCGTGACCTGTACAAGTACCCGCAGCGCCTTTTTTCCTCTGTAACTAAGTCAAATACTGAGATGTAACGCTGGAATTTAGACAGTACATTAGTTTCGTGGCACTAGTGATTATAGGAATGATTTCAGACTTACATCTAGGTGGCAAACGCATGTCACGGCTTGTCCCGGCTAAACGGCCCAAGTACCCGAAGCGTCTTTTTTCATCTGTAAGTAAGTCAAATATTCAGATTTAATGCTGGAATTTGGGAAGGACATTGGTTGGGTGGCACTAGTAATCATGGCAATGATTTCAGACCTACATCCAGGTTGGAAACTCATGTTGCGACTTTTCCAGGCTACATGGCCCAAGTACCCGGAGCGCCTTTTTCCTCCGTAACTAAGTCATATATTGAGATGTAACGCTGGAATTTGGCCAGGACATTAGTTTCGTGGCACTAGTGATAATGGCAATGATTACAGAATTACATCTACATGGGAAACTCATGTCGTGACCTGTACAAGTACCCGCAGCGCCTTATTTCCTCTGTAACTAAGTCAAATACTGAGATGTAGCGCTGGAATTTAGACAGTACATTAGTTTCGTGGCACTAGTGATTATAGGAATGATTTCAGACTTACATCTAGGTGGCAAACACATGTCACGGCTTGTCCGGGCTAAACGGCCCAAGTACCCGAAGCGTCTTTTTTCATCAGTAAGTAAGTCAAATATTCAGATTTAATGCTGGAATTTAGGAAGGACATTGGTTCGGTGGCACTAGTAATCATGGCAATGATTTCAGACCTACATCCAGGTTGGAAACTCATGTTGCGACTTTTCCAGGCTACATGGCCCAAGTACCCGGAGCGCCTTTTTCCTCCGTAACTAAGTCATATATTGAGATGTAACGCTGGAATTTGGCCAGGACATTAGTTTCGTGGCACTAGTGATAATGGCAATGATTACAGAATTACATCTACATGGGAAACTCATGTCGTGACCTGTACAAGTACCCGCAGCGCCTTTTTTCCTCTGTAACTAAGTCAAATACTGAGATGTAACGCTGGAATTTAGACAGTACATTAGTTTCGTGGCACTAGTGATTATAGGAATGATTTCAGACTTACATCTAGGTGGCAAACGCATGTCACGGCTTGTCCCGGCTAAACGGCCCAAGTACCCGAAGCGTCTTTTTTCATCTGTAAGTAAGTCAAATATTCAGATTTAATGCTGGAATTTGGGAAGGACATTGGTTGGGTGGCACTAGTAATCATGGCAATGATTTCAGACCTACATCCAGGTTGGAAACTCATGTTGCGACTTTTCCAGGCTACATGGCCCAAGTACCCGGAGCGCCTTTTTCCTCCGTAACTAAGTCATATATTGAGATGTAACGCTGGAATTTGGCCAGGACATTAGTTTCGTGGCACTAGTGATAATGGCAATGATTACAGAATTACATCTACATGGGAAACTCATGTCGTGACCTGTACAAGTACCCGCAGCGCCTTTTTTCCTCTGTAACTAAGTCAAATACTGAGATGTAGCGCTGGAATTTAGACAGTACATTAGTTTCGTGGCACTAGTGATTATAGGAATGATTTCAGACTTACATCTAGGTGGCAAACACATGTCACGGCTTGTCCGGGCTAAACGGCCCAAGTACCCGAAGCGTCTTTTTTCATCAGTAAGTAAGTCAAATATTCAGATTTAATGCTGGAATTTGGGAAGGACATTGGTTCGGTGGCACTAGTAATCATGGCAATGATTTCAGACCTACATCCAGGTTGGAAACTCATGTTGCGACTTTTCCAGGCTACATGGCCCAAGTACCCGGAGCGCCTTTTTCCTCCTTAACTAAGTCATATATTGAGATGTAACGCTGGAATTTGGCCAGGACATTAGTTTCATGGCATTAGTGATAATGGCAATGATTACAGAATTACATCTACATGGGAAACTCATATCGTGACCTGTACAAGTACCCGCAGCGCTTTTCTTCCTCTGTAACTAAGTCAAATACTGAGATGTAACGCTGGAATTTAGACAGTACATTAGTTTCGTGGCACTAGTGATTATAGGAATGATTTCAGACTTACATCTAGGTGGCAAACGCATGTCACGGCTTGTCCCGGCTAAACGGCCCAAGTTCCCGAAGCGTCTTTTTTCATCTGTAAGTAAGTCAAATATTCAGATTTAATGCTGGAATTTGGAAAGGACATTGGTTGGGTGGCACTAGTAATCATGGCAATGATTTCAGACCTACATCCAGGTTGGAAACTCATGTTGCGACTTTTCCAGGCTACATGGCCCAAGTACCCGGAGCGCCTTTTTCCTCCGTAACTAAGTCATATATTGAGATGTAACGCTGGAATTTGGCCAGGACATTAGTTTCGTGGCACTAGTGATAATGGCAATGATTACAGAATTACATCTACATGGGAAACTCATGTCGTGACCTGTACAAGTACCCGCAGCGCCTTTTTTCCTCTGTAACTAAGTCAAATACTGAGATGTAGCGCTGGAATTTAGACAGTACATTAGTTTCGTGGCACTAGTGATTATAGGAATGATTTCAGACTTACATCTAGGTGGCAAACACATGTCACGGCTTGTCCGGGCTAAACGGCCCAAGTACCCGAAGCGTCTTTTTTCATCAGTAAGTAAGTCAAATATTCAGATTTAATGCTGGAATTTGGGAAGGACATTGGTTCGGTGGCACTAGTAATCATGGCAATGATTTCAGACCTACATCCAGGTTGGAAACTCATGTTGCGACTTTTCCAGGCTACATGGCCCAAGTACCCGGAGCGCCTTTTTCCTCCTTAACTAAGTCATATATTGAGATGTAACGCTGGAATTTGGCCAGGACATTAGTTTCATGGCATTAGTGATAATGGCAATGATTACAGAATTACATCTACATGGGAAACTCATATCGTGACCTGTACAAGTACCCGCAGCGCTTTTCTTCCTCTGTAACTAAGTCAAATACTGAGATGTAACGCTGGAATTTAGACAGTACATTAGTTTCGTGGCACTAGTGATTATAGGAATGATTTCAGACTTACATCTAGGTGGCAAACGCATGTCACGGCTTGTCCCGGCTAAACGGCCCAAGTTCCCGAAGCGTCTTTTTTCATCTGTAAGTAAGTCAAATATTCAGATTTAATGCTGGAATTTGGAAAGGACATTGGTTGGGTGGCACTAGTAATCATGGCAATGATTTCAGACCTACATCCAGGTTGGAAACTCATGTTGCGACTTTTCCAGGCTACATGGCCCAAGTACCCGGAGCGCCTTTTTCCTCCGTAACTAAGTCATATATTGAGATGTAACGCTGGAATTTGGCCAGGACATTAGTTTCGTGGCACTAGTGATAATGGCAATGATTACAGAATTACATCTACATGGGAAACTCATGTCGTGACCTGTACAAGTACCCGCAGCGCCTTTTTTCCTCTGTAACTAAGTCAAATACTGAGATGTAGCGCTGGAATTTAGACAGTACATTAGTTTCGTGGCACTAGTGATTATAGGAATGATTTCAGACTTACATCTAGGTGGCAAACACATGTCACGGCTTGTCCGGGCTAAACGGCCCAAGTACCCGAAGCGTCTTTTTTCATCAGTAAGTAAGTCAAATATTCAGATTTAATGCTGGAATTTGGGAAGGACATTGGTTCGGTGGCACTAGTAATCATGGCAATGATTTCAGACCTACATCCAGGTTGGAAACTCATGTTGCGACTTTTCCAGGCTACATGGCCCAAGTACCCGGAGCGCCTTTTTCCTCCTTAACTAAGTCATATATTGAGATGTAACGCTGGAATTTGGCCAGGACATTAGTTTCATGGCATTAGTGATAATGGCAATGATTACAGAATTACATCTACATGGGAAACTCATATCGTGACCTGTACAAGTACCCGCAGCGCTTTTCTTCCTCTGTAACTAAGTCAAATACTGAGATGTAACGCTGGAATTTAGACAGTACATTAGTTTCGTGGCACTAGTGATTATAGGAATGATTTCAGACTTACATCTAGGTGGCAAACGCATGTCACGGCTTGTCCCGGCTAAACGGCCCAAGTTCCCGAAGCGTCTTTTTTCATCTGTAAGTAAGTCAAATATTCAGATTTAATGCTGGAATTTGGAAAGGACATTGGTTGGGTGGCACTAGTAATCATGGCAATGATTTCAGACCTACATCCAGGTTGGAAACTCATGTTGCGACTTTTCCAGGCTACATGGCCCAAGTACCCGGAGCGCCTTTTTCCTCCGTAACTAAGTCATATATTGAGATGTAACGCTGGAATTTGGCCAGGACATTAGTTTCGTGGCACTAGTGATAATGGCAATGATTACAGAATTACATCTACATGGGAAACTCATGTCGTGACCTGTACAAGTACCCGCAGCGCCTTTTTTCCTCTGTAACTAAGTCAAATACTGAGATGTAACGCTGGAATTTAGACAGTACATTAGTTTCGTGGCACTAGTGATTATAGGAATGATTTCAGACTTACATCTAGGTGGCAAACGCATGTCACGGCTTGTCCCGGCTAAACGGCCCAAGTACCCGAAGCGTCTTTTTTCATCTGTAAGTAAGTCAAATATTCAGATTTAATGCTGGAATTTGGGAAGGACATTGGTTGGGTGGCACTAGTAATCATGGCAATGATTTCAGACCTACATCCAGGTTGGAAACTCATGTTGCGACTTTTCCAGGCTACATGGCCCAAGTACCCGGAGCGCCTTTTTCCTCCGTAACTAAGTCATATATTGAGATGTAACGCTGGAATTTGGCCAGGACATTAGTTTCGTGGCACTAGTGATAATGGCAATGATTACAGAATTACATCTACATGGGAAACTCATGTCGTGACCTGTACAAGTACCCGCAGCGCCTTATTTCCTCTGTAACTAAGTCAAATACTGAGATGTAGCGCTGGAATTTAGACAGTACATTAGTTTCGTGGCACTAGTGATTATAGGAATGATTTCAGACTTACATCTAGGTGGCAAACACATGTCACGGCTTGTCCGGGCTAAACGGCCCAAGTACCCGAAGCGTCTTTTTTCATCAGTAAGTAAGTCAAATATTCAGATTTAATGCTGGAATTTGGGAAGGACATTGGTTCGGTGGCACTAGTAATCATGGCAATGATTTCAGACCTACATCCAGGTTGGAAACTCATGTTGCGACTTTTCCAGGCTACATGGCCCAAGTACCCGGAGCGCCTTTTTCCTCCGTAACTAAGTCATATATTGAGATGTAACGCTGGAATTTGGCCAGGACATTAGTTTCATGGCATTAGTGATAATGGCAATGATTACAGAATTACATCTACATGGGAAACTCATATCGTGACCTGTACAAGTACCCGCAGCGCTTTTCTTCCTCTGTAACTAAGTCAAATACTGAGATGTAACGCTGGAATTTAGACAGTACATTAGTTTCGTGGCACTAGTGATTATAGGAATGATTTCAGACTTACATCTAGGTGGCAAACGCATGTCACGGCTTGTCCCGGCTAAACGGCCCAAGTACCCGAAGCGTTTTTTTTCATCTGTAAGTAAGTCAAATATTCAGATTTAATGCTGGAATTTGGGAAGGACATTGGTTGGGTGGCACTAGTAATCATGGCAATGATTTCAGACCTACATCCAGGTTGGAAACTCATGTTGCGACTTTTCCAGGCTACATGGCCCAAGTACCCGGAGCGCCTTTTTCCTCCGTAACTAAGTCATATATTGAGATGTAATGCTGGAATTTGGCCAGGACATTAGTTTCGTGGCACTAGTGATAATGGCAATGATTACAGAATTACATCTACATGGGAAACTCATGTCGTGACCTGTACAAGTACCCGCAGCGCCTTATTTCCTCTGTAACTAAGTCAAATACTGAGATGTAGCGCTGGAATTTAGACAGTACATTAGTTTCGTGGCACTAGTGATTATAGGAATGATTTCAGACTTACATCTAGGTGGCAAACGCATGTCACGGCTTGTCCGGGCTAAACGGCCCAAGTACCCGAAGCGTCTTTTTTCATCAGTAAGTAAGTCAAATATTCAGATTTAATGCTGGAATTTGGGAAGGACATTGGTTCGGTGGCACTAGTAATCATGGCAATGATTTCAGACCTACATCCAGGTTGGAAACTCATGTTGCGACTTTTCCAGGCTACATGGCCCAAGTACCCGGAGCGCCTTTTTCCTCCGTAACTAAGTCATATATTGAGATGTAACGCTGGAATTTGGCCAGGACATTAGTTTCGTGGCACTAGTGATAATGGCAATGATTACAGAATTACATCTACATGGGAAACTCATGTCGTGACCTGTACAAGTACCCGCAGCGCCTTATTTCCTCTGTAACTAAGTCAAATACTGAGATGTAGCGCTGGAATTTAGACAGTACATTAGTTTCGTGGCACTAGTGATTATAGGAATGATTTCAGACTTACATCTAGGTGGCAAACACATGTCACGGCTTGTCCGGGCTAAACGGCCCAAGTACCCGAAGCGTCTTTTTTCATCAGTAAGTAAGTCAAATATTCAGATTTAATGCTGGAATTTGGGAAGGACATTGGTTCGGTGGCACTAGTAATCATGGCAATGATTTCAGACCTACATCCAGGTTGGAAACTCATGTTGCGACTTTTCCAGGCTACATGGCCCAAGTACCCGGAGCGCCTTTTTCCTCCGTAACTAAGTCATATATTGAGATGTAACGCTGGAATTTGGCCAGGACATTAGTTTCATGGCATTAGTGATAATGGCAATGATTACAGAATTACATCTACATGGGAAACTCATATCGTGACCTGTACAAGTACCCGCAGCGCTTTTCTTCCTCTGTAACTAAGTCAAATACTGAGATGTAACGCTGGAATTTAGACAGTACATTAGTTTCGTGGCACTAGTGATTATAGGAATGATTTCAGACTTACATCTAGGTGGCAAACGCATGTCACGGCTTGTCCCGGCTAAACGGCCCAAGTACCCGAAGCGTTTTTTTTCATCTGTAAGTAAGTCAAATATTCAGATTTAATGCTGGAATTTGGGAAGGACATTGGTTGGGTGGCACTAGTAATCATGGCAATGATTTCAGACCTACATCCAGGTTGGAAACTCATGTTGCGACTTTTCCAGGCTACATGGCCCAAGTACCCGGAGCGCCTTTTTCCTCCGTAACTAAGTCATATATTGAGATGTAATGCTGGAATTTGGCCAGGACATTAGTTTCGTGGCACTAGTGATAATGGCAATGATTACAGAATTACATCTACATGGGAAACTCATGTCGTGACCTGTACAAGTACCCGCAGCGCCTTATTTCCTCTGTAACTAAGTCAAATACTGAGATGTAGCGCTGGAATTTAGACAGTACATTAGTTTCGTGGCACTAGTGATTATAGGAATGATTTCAGACTTACATCTAGGTGGCAAACGCATGTCACGGCTTGTCCGGGCTAAACGGCCCAAGTACCCGAAGCGTCTTTTTTCATCAGTAAGTAAGTCAAATATTCAGATTTAATGCTGGAATTTGGGAAGGACATTGGTTCGGTGGCACTAGTAATCATGGCAATGATTTCAGACCTACATCCAGGTTGGAAACTCATGTTGCGACTTTTCCAGGCTACATGGCCCAAGTACCCGGAGCGCCTTTTTCCTCCGTAACTAAGTCATATATTGAGATGTAACGCTGGAATTTGGCCAGGACATTAGTTTCGTGGCACTAGTGATAATGGCAATGATTACAGAATTACATCTACATGGGAAACTCATGTCGTGACCTGTACAAGTACCCGCAGCGCCTTATTTCCTCTGTAACTAAGTCAAATACTGAGATGTAGCGCTGGAATTTAGACAGTACATTAGTTTCGTGGCACTAGTGATTATAGGAATGATTTCAGACTTACATCTAGGTGGCAAACACATGTCACGGCTTGTCCGGGCTAAACGGCCCAAGTACCCGAAGCGTCTTTTTTCATCAGTAAGTAAGTCAAATATTCAGATTTAATGCTGGAATTTGGGAAGGACATTGGTTCGGTGGCACTAGTAATCATGGCAATGATTTCAGACCTACATCCAGGTTGGAAACTCATGTTGCGACTTTTCCAGGCTACATGGCCCAAGTACCCGGAGCGCCTTTTTCCTCCGTAACTAAGTCATATATTGAGATGTAACGCTGGAATTTGGCCAGGACATTAGTTTCATGGCATTAGTGATAATGGCAATGATTACAGAATTACATCTACATGGGAAACTCATATCGTGACCTGTACAAGTACCCGCAGCGCTTTTCTTCCTCTGTAACTAAGTCAAATACTGAGATGTAACGCTGGAATTTAGACAGTACATTAGTTTCGTGGCACTAGTGATTATAGGAATGATTTCAGACTTACATCTAGGTGGCAAACGCATGTCACGGCTTGTCCCGGCTAAACGGCCCAAGTACCCGAAGCGTTTTTTTTCATCTGTAAGTAAGTCAAATATTCAGATTTAATGCTGGAATTTGGGAAGGACATTGGTTGGGTGGCACTAGTAATCATGGCAATGATTTCAGACCTACATCCAGGTTGGAAACTCATGTTGCGACTTTTCCAGGCTACATGGCCCAAGTACCCGGAGCGCCTTTTTCCTCCGTAACTAAGTCATATATTGAGATGTAATGCTGGAATTTGGCCAGGACATTAGTTTCGTGGCACTAGTGATAATGGCAATGATTACAGAATTACATCTACATGGGAAACTCATGTCGTGACCTGTACAAGTACCCGCAGCGCCTTATTTCCTCTGTAACTAAGTCAAATACTGAGATGTAGCGCTGGAATTTAGACAGTACATTAGTTTCGTGGCACTAGTGATTATAGGAATGATTTCAGACTTACATCTAGGTGGCAAACGCATGTCACGGCTTGTCCGGGCTAAACGGCCCAAGTACCCGAAGCGTCTTTTTTCATCAGTAAGTAAGTCAAATATTCAGATTTAATGCTGGAATTTGGGAAGGACATTGGTTCGGTGGCACTAGTAATCATGGCAATGATTTCAGACCTACATCCAGGTTGGAAACTCATGTTGCGACTTTTCCAGGCTACATGGCCCAAGTACCCGGAGCGCCTTTTTCCTCCGTAACTAAGTCATATATTGAGATGTAACGCTGGAATTTGGCCAGGACATTAGTTTCGTGGCACTAGTGATAATGGCAATGATTACAGAATTACATCTACATGGGAAACTCATATCGTGACCTGTACAAGTACCCGCAGCGCTTTTCTTCCTCTGTAACTAAGTCAAATACTGAGATGTAACGCTGGAATTTAGACAGTACATTAGTTTCGTGGCACTAGTGATTATAGGAATGATTTCAGACTTACATCTAGGTGGCAAACGCATGTCACGGCTTGTCCCGGCTAAACGGCCCAAGTACCCGAAGCGTTTTTTTTCATCTGTAAGTAAGTCAAATATTCAGATTTAATGCTGGAATTTGGGAAGGACATTGGTTGGGTGGCACTAGTAATCATGGCAATGATTTCAGACCTACATCCAGGTTGGAAACTCATGTTGCGACTTTTCCAGGCTACATGGCCCAAGTACCCGGAGCGCCTTTTTCCTCCGTAACTAAGTCATATATTGAGATGTAATGCTGGAATTTGGCCAGGACATTAGTTTCGTGGCACTAGTGATAATGGCAATGATTACAGAATTACATCTACATGGGAAACTCATGTCGTGACCTGTACAAGTACCCGCAGCGCCTTATTTCCTCTGTAACTAAGTCAAATACTGAGATGTAGCGCTGGAATTTAGACAGTACATTAGTTTCGTGGCACTAGTGATTATAGGAATGATTTCAGACTTACATCTAGGTGGCAAACACATGTCACGGCTTGTCCGGGCTAAACGGCCCAAGTACCCGAAGCGTCTTTTTTCATCAGTAAGTAAGTCAAATATTCAGATTTAATGCTGGAATTTGGGAAGGACATTGGTTCGGTGGCACTAGTAATCATGGCAATGATTTCAGACCTACATCCAGGTTGGAAACTCATGTTGCGACTTTTCCAGGCTACATGGCCCAAGTACCCGGAGCGCCTTTTTCCTCCGTAACTAAGTCATATATTGAGATGTAACGCTGGAATTTGGCCAGGACATTAGTTTCATGGCATTAGTGATAATGGCAATGATTACAGAATTACATCTACATGGGAAACTCATATCGTGACCTGTACAAGTACCCGCAGCGCTTTTCTTCCTCTGTAACTAAGTCAAATACTGAGATGTAACGCTGGAATTTAGACAGTACATTAGTTTCGTGGCACTAGTGATTATAGGAATGATTTCAGACTTACATCTAGGTGGCAAACGCATGTCACGGCTTGTCCCGGCTAAACGGCCCAAGTACCCGAAGCGTTTTTTTTCATCTGTAAGTAAGTCAAATATTCAGATTTAATGCTGGAATTTGGGAAGGACATTGGTTGGGTGGCACTAGTAATCATGGCAATGATTTCAGACCTACATCCAGGTTGGAAACTCATGTTGCGACTTTTCCAGGCTACATGGCCCAAGTACCCGGAGCGCCTTTTTCCTCCGTAACTAAGTCATATATTGAGATGTAATGCTGGAATTTGGCCAGGACATTAGTTTCGTGGCACTAGTGATAATGGCAATGATTACAGAATTACATCTACATGGGAAACTCATGTCGTGACCTGTACAAGTACCCGCAGCGCCTTATTTCCTCTGTAACTAAGTCAAATACTGAGATGTAGCGCTGGAATTTAGACAGTACATTAGTTTCGTGGCACTAGTGATTATAGGAATGATTTCAGACTTACATCTAGGTGGCAAACGCATGTCACGGCTTGTCCGGGCTAAACGGCCCAAGTACCCGAAGCGTCTTTTTTCATCAGTAAGTAAGTCAAATATTCAGATTTAATGCTGGAATTTGGGAAGGACATTGGTTCGGTGGCACTAGTAATCATGGCAATGATTTCAGACCTACATCCAGGTTGGAAACTCATGTTGCGACTTTTCCAGGCTACATGGCCCAAGTACCCGGAGCGCCTTTTTCCTCCGTAACTAAGTCATATATTGAGATGTAACGCTGGAATTTGGCCAGGACATTAGTTTCGTGGCACTAGTGATAATGGCAATGATTACAGAATTACATCTACATGGGAAACTCATGTCGTGACCTGTACAAGTACCCGCAGCGCCTTATTTCCTCTGTAACTAAGTCAAATACTGAGATGTAGCGCTGGAATTTAGACAGTACATTAGTTTCGTGGCACTAGTGATTATAGGAATGATTTCAGACTTACATCTAGGTGGCAAACACATGTCACGGCTTGTCCGGGCTAAACGGCCCAAGTACCCGAAGCGTCTTTTTTCATCAGTAAGTAAGTCAAATATTCAGATTTAATGCTGGAATTTGGGAAGGACATTGGTTCGGTGGCACTAGTAATCATGGCAATGATTTCAGACCTACATCCAGGTTGGAAACTCATGTTGCGACTTTTCCAGGCTACATGGCCCAAGTACCCGGAGCGCCTTTTTCCTCCGTAACTAAGTCATATATTGAGATGTAACGCTGGAATTTGGCCAGGACATTAGTTTCATGGCATTAGTGATAATGGCAATGATTACAGAATTACATCTACATGGGAAACTCATATCGTGACCTGTACAAGTACCCGCAGCGCTTTTCTTCCTCTGTAACTAAGTCAAATACTGAGATGTAACGCTGGAATTTAGACAGTACATTAGTTTCGTGGCACTAGTGATTATAGGAATGATTTCAGACTTACATCTAGGTGGCAAACGCATGTCACGGCTTGTCCCGGCTAAACGGCCCAAGTACCCGAAGCGTTTTTTTTCATCTGTAAGTAAGTCAAATATTCAGATTTAATGCTGGAATTTGGGAAGGACATTGGTTGGGTGGCACTAGTAATCATGGCAATGATTTCAGACCTACATCCAGGTTGGAAACTCATGTTGCGACTTTTCCAGGCTACATGGCCCAAGTACCCGGAGCGCCTTTTTCCTCCGTAACTAAGTCATATATTGAGATGTAATGCTGGAATTTGGCCAGGACATTAGTTTCGTGGCACTAGTGATAATGGCAATGATTACAGAATTACATCTACATGGGAAACTCATGTCGTGACCTGTACAAGTACCCGCAGCGCCTTATTTCCTCTGTAACTAAGTCAAATACTGAGATGTAGCGCTGGAATTTAGACAGTACATTAGTTTCGTGGCACTAGTGATTATAGGAATGATTTCAGACTTACATCTAGGTGGCAAACGCATGTCACGGCTTGTCCGGGCTAAACGGCCCAAGTACCCGAAGCGTCTTTTTTCATCAGTAAGTAAGTCAAATATTCAGATTTAATGCTGGAATTTGGGAAGGACATTGGTTCGGTGGCACTAGTAATCATGGCAATGATTTCAGACCTACATCCAGGTTGGAAACTCATGTTGCGACTTTTCCAGGCTACATGGCCCAAGTACCCGGAGCGCCTTTTTCCTCCGTAACTAAGTCATATATTGAGATGTAACGCTGGAATTTGGCCAGGACATTAGTTTCGTGGCACTAGTGATAATGGCAATGATTACAGAATTACATCTACATGGGAAACTCATGTCGTGACCTGTACAAGTACCCGCAGCGCCTTATTTCCTCTGTAACTAAGTCAAATACTGAGATGTAGCGCTGGAATTTAGACAGTACATTAGTTTCGTGGCACTAGTGATTATAGGAATGATTTCAGACTTACATCTAGGTGGCAAACGCATGTCACGGCTTGTCCGGGCTAAACGGCCCAAGTACCCGAAGCGTCTTTTTTCATCAGTAAGTAAGTCAAATATTCAGATTTAATGCTGGAATTTGGGAAGGACATTGGTTCGGTGGCACTAGTAATCATGGCAATGATTTCAGACCTACATCCAGGTTGGAAACTCATGTTGCGACTTTTCCAGGCTACATGGCCCAAGTACCCGGAGCGCCTTTTTCCTCCGTAACTAAGTCATATATTGAGATGTAACGCTGGAATTTGGCCAGGACATTAGTTTCGTGGCACTAGTGATAATGGCAATGATTACAGAATTACATCTACATGGGAAACTCATGTCGTGACCTGTACAAGTACCCGCAGCGCCTTATTTCCTCTGTAACTAAGTCAAATACTGAGATGTAGCGCTGGAATTTAGACAGTACATTAGTTTCGTGGCACTAGTGATTATAGGAATGATTTCAGACTTACATCTAGGTGGCAAACACATGTCACGGCTTGTCCGGGCTAAACGGCCCAAGTACCCGAAGCGTCTTTTTTCATCAGTAAGTAAGTCAAATATTCAGATTTAATGCTGGAATTTGGGAAGGACATTGGTTCGGTGGCACTAGTAATCATGGCAATGATTTCAGACCTACATCCAGGTTGGAAACTCATGTTGCGACTTTTCCAGGCTACATGGCCCAAGTACCCGGAGCGCCTTTTTCCTCCGTAACTAAGTCATATATTGAGATGTAACGCTGGAATTTGGCCAGGACATTAGTTTCATGGCATTAGTGATAATGGCAATGATTACAGAATTACATCTACATGGGAAACTCATATCGTGACCTGTACAAGTACCCGCAGCGCTTTTCTTCCTCTGTAACTAAGTCAAATACTGAGATGTAACGCTGGAATTTAGACAGTACATTAGTTTCGTGGCACTAGTGATTATAGGAATGATTTCAGACTTACATCTAGGTGGCAAACGCATGTCACGGCTTGTCCCGGCTAAACGGCCCAAGTACCCGAAGCGTTTTTTTTCATCTGTAAGTAAGTCAAATATTCAGATTTAATGCTGGAATTTGGGAAGGACATTGGTTGGGTGGCACTAGTAATCATGGCAATGATTTCAGACCTACATCCAGGTTGGAAACTCATGTTGCGACTTTTCCAGGCTACATGGCCCAAGTACCCGGAGCGCCTTTTTCCTCCGTAACTAAGTCATATATTGAGATGTAATGCTGGAATTTGGCCAGGACATTAGTTTCGTGGCACTAGTGATAATGGCAATGATTACAGAATTACATCTACATGGGAAACTCATGTCGTGACCTGTACAAGTACCCGCAGCGCCTTATTTCCTCTGTAACTAAGTCAAATACTGAGATGTAGCGCTGGAATTTAGACAGTACATTAGTTTCGTGGCACTAGTGATTATAGGAATGATTTCAGACTTACATCTAGGTGGCAAACGCATGTCACGGCTTGTCCGGGCTAAACGGCCCAAGTACCCGAAGCGTCTTTTTTCATCAGTAAGTAAGTCAAATATTCAGATTTAATGCTGGAATTTGGGAAGGACATTGGTTCGGTGGCACTAGTAATCATGGCAATGATTTCAGACCTACATCCAGGTTGGAAACTCATGTTGCGACTTTTCCAGGCTACATGGCCCAAGTACCCGGAGCGCCTTTTTCCTCCGTAACTAAGTCATATATTGAGATGTAACGCTGGAATTTGGCCAGGACATTAGTTTCGTGGCACTAGTGATAATGGCAATGATTACAGAATTACATCTACATGGGAAACTCATATCGTGACCTGTACAAGTACCCGCAGCGCTTTTCTTCCTCTGTAACTAAGTCAAATACTGAGATGTAACGCTGGAATTTAGACAGTACATTAGTTTCGTGGCACTAGTGATTATAGGAATGATTTCAGACTTACATCTAGGTGGCAAACGCATGTCACGGCTTGTCCCGGCTAAACGGCCCAAGTACCCGAAGCGTTTTTTTTCATCTGTAAGTAAGTCAAATATTCAGATTTAATGCTGGAATTTGGGAAGGACATTGGTTGGGTGGCACTAGTAATCATGGCAATGATTTCAGACCTACATCCAGGTTGGAAACTCATGTTGCGACTTTTCCAGGCTACATGGCCCAAGTACCCGGAGCGCCTTTTTCCTCCGTAACTAAGTCATATATTGAGATGTAATGCTGGAATTTGGCCAGGACATTAGTTTCGTGGCACTAGTGATAATGGCAATGATTACAGAATTACATCTACATGGGAAACTCATGTCGTGACCTGTACAAGTACCCGCAGCGCCTTATTTCCTCTGTAACTAAGTCAAATACTGAGATGTAGCGCTGGAATTTAGACAGTACATTAGTTTCGTGGCACTAGTGATTATAGGAATGATTTCAGACTTACATCTAGGTGGCAAACGCATGTCACGGCTTGTCCGGGCTAAACGGCCCAAGTACCCGAAGCGTCTTTTTTCATCAGTAAGTAAGTCAAATATTCAGATTTAATGCTGGAATTTGGGAAGGACATTGGTTCGGTGGCACTAGTAATCATGGCAATGATTTCAGACCTACATCCAGGTTGGAAACTCATGTTGCGACTTTTCCAGGCTACATGGCCCAAGTACCCGGAGCGCCTTTTTCCTCCGTAACTAAGTCATATATTGAGATGTAACGCTGGAATTTGGCCAGGACATTAGTTTCGTGGCACTAGTGATAATGGCAATGATTACAGAATTACATCTACATGGGAAACTCATATCGTGACCTGTACAAGTACCCGCAGCGCTTTTCTTCCTCTGTAACTAAGTCAAATACTGAGATGTAACGCTGGAATTTAGACAGTACATTAGTTTCGTGGCACTAGTGATTATAGGAATGATTTCAGACTTACATCTAGGTGGCAAACGCATGTCACGGCTTGTCCCGGCTAAACGGCCCAAGTACCCGAAGCGTTTTTTTTCATCTGTAAGTAAGTCAAATATTCAGATTTAATGCTGGAATTTGGGAAGGACATTGGTTGGGTGGCACTAGTAATCATGGCAATGATTTCAGACCTACATCCAGGTTGGAAACTCATGTTGCGACTTTTCCAGGCTACATGGCCCAAGTACCCGGAGCGCCTTTTTCCTCCGTAACTAAGTCATATATTGAGATGTAATGCTGGAATTTGGCCAGGACATTAGTTTCGTGGCACTAGTGATAATGGCAATGATTACAGAATTACATCTACATGGGAAACTCATGTCGTGACCTGTACAAGTACCCGCAGCGCCTTATTTCCTCTGTAACTAAGTCAAATACTGAGATGTAGCGCTGGAATTTAGACAGTACATTAGTTTCGTGGCACTAGTGATTATAGGAATGATTTCAGACTTACATCTAGGTGGCAAACACATGTCACGGCTTGTCCGGGCTAAACGGCCCAAGTACCCGAAGCGTCTTTTTTCATCAGTAAGTAAGTCAAATATTCAGATTTAATGCTGGAATTTGGGAAGGACATTGGTTCGGTGGCACTAGTAATCATGGCAATGATTTCAGACCTACATCCAGGTTGGAAACTCATGTTGCGACTTTTCCAGGCTACATGGCCCAAGTACCCGGAGCGCCTTTTTCCTCCGTAACTAAGTCATATATTGAGATGTAACGCTGGAATTTGGCCAGGACATTAGTTTCATGGCATTAGTGATAATGGCAATGATTACAGAATTACATCTACATGGGAAACTCATATCGTGACCTGTACAAGTACCCGCAGCGCTTTTCTTCCTCTGTAACTAAGTCAAATACTGAGATGTAACGCTGGAATTTAGACAGTACATTAGTTTCGTGGCACTAGTGATTATAGGAATGATTTCAGACTTACATCTAGGTGGCAAACGCATGTCACGGCTTGTCCCGGCTAAACGGCCCAAGTACCCGAAGCGTTTTTTTTCATCTGTAAGTAAGTCAAATATTCAGATTTAATGCTGGAATTTGGGAAGGACATTGGTTGGGTGGCACTAGTAATCATGGCAATGATTTCAGACCTACATCCAGGTTGGAAACTCATGTTGCGACTTTTCCAGGCTACATGGCCCAAGTACCCGGAGCGCCTTTTTCCTCCGTAACTAAGTCATATATTGAGATGTAATGCTGGAATTTGGCCAGGACATTAGTTTCGTGGCACTAGTGATAATGGCAATGATTACAGAATTACATCTACATGGGAAACTCATGTCGTGACCTGTACAAGTACCCGCAGCGCCTTATTTCCTCTGTAACTAAGTCAAATACTGAGATGTAGCGCTGGAATTTAGACAGTACATTAGTTTCGTGGCACTAGTGATTATAGGAATGATTTCAGACTTACATCTAGGTGGCAAACGCATGTCACGGCTTGTCCGGGCTAAACGGCCCAAGTACCCGAAGCGTCTTTTTTCATCAGTAAGTAAGTCAAATATTCAGATTTAATGCTGGAATTTGGGAAGGACATTGGTTCGGTGGCACTAGTAATCATGGCAATGATTTCAGACCTACATCCAGGTTGGAAACTCATGTTGCGACTTTTCCAGGCTACATGGCCCAAGTACCCGGAGCGCCTTTTTCCTCCGTAACTAAGTCATATATTGAGATGTAACGCTGGAATTTGGCCAGGACATTAGTTTCGTGGCACTAGTGATAATGGCAATGATTACAGAATTACATCTACATGGGAAACTCATGTCGTGACCTGTACAAGTACCCGCAGCGCCTTATTTCCTCTGTAACTAAGTCAAATACTGAGATGTAGCGCTGGAATTTAGACAGTACATTAGTTTCGTGGCACTAGTGATTATAGGAATGATTTCAGACTTACATCTAGGTGGCAAACACATGTCACGGCTTGTCCGGGCTAAACGGCCCAAGTACCCGAAGCGTCTTTTTTCATCAGTAAGTAAGTCAAATATTCAGATTTAATGCTGGAATTTGGGAAGGACATTGGTTCGGTGGCACTAGTAATCATGGCAATGATTTCAGACCTACATCCAGGTTGGAAACTCATGTTGCGACTTTTCCAGGCTACATGGCCCAAGTACCCGGAGCGCCTTTTTCCTCCGTAACTAAGTCATATATTGAGATGTAACGCTGGAATTTGGCCAGGACATTAGTTTCATGGCATTAGTGATAATGGCAATGATTACAGAATTACATCTACATGGGAAACTCATATCGTGACCTGTACAAGTACCCGCAGCGCTTTTCTTCCTCTGTAACTAAGTCAAATACTGAGATGTAACGCTGGAATTTAGACAGTACATTAGTTTCGTGGCACTAGTGATTATAGGAATGATTTCAGACTTACATCTAGGTGGCAAACGCATGTCACGGCTTGTCCCGGCTAAACGGCCCAAGTACCCGAAGCGTTTTTTTTCATCTGTAAGTAAGTCAAATATTCAGATTTAATGCTGGAATTTGGGAAGGACATTGGTTGGGTGGCACTAGTAATCATGGCAATGATTTCAGACCTACATCCAGGTTGGAAACTCATGTTGCGACTTTTCCAGGCTACATGGCCCAAGTACCCGGAGCGCCTTTTTCCTCCGTAACTAAGTCATATATTGAGATGTAATGCTGGAATTTGGCCAGGACATTAGTTTCGTGGCACTAGTGATAATGGCAATGATTACAGAATTACATCTACATGGGAAACTCATGTCGTGACCTGTACAAGTACCCGCAGCGCCTTATTTCCTCTGTAACTAAGTCAAATACTGAGATGTAGCGCTGGAATTTAGACAGTACATTAGTTTCGTGGCACTAGTGATTATAGGAATGATTTCAGACTTACATCTAGGTGGCAAACACATGTCACGGCTTGTCCGGGCTAAACGGCCCAAGTACCCGAAGCGTCTTTTTTCATCAGTAAGTAAGTCAAATATTCAGATTTAATGCTGGAATTTGGGAAGGACATTGGTTCGGTGGCACTAGTAATCATGGCAATGATTTCAGACCTACATCCAGGTTGGAAACTCATGTTGCGACTTTTCCAGGCTACATGGCCCAAGTACCCGGAGCGCCTTTTTCCTCCGTAACTAAGTCATATATTGAGATGTAACGCTGGAATTTGGCCAGGACATTAGTTTCATGGCATTAGTGATAATGGCAATGATTACAGAATTACATCTACATGGGAAACTCATATCGTGACCTGTACAAGTACCCGCAGCGCTTTTCTTCCTCTGTAACTAAGTCAAATACTGAGATGTAACGCTGGAATTTAGACAGTACATTAGTTTCGTGGCACTAGTGATTATAGGAATGATTTCAGACTTACATCTAGGTGGCAAACGCATGTCACGGCTTGTCCCGGCTAAACGGCCCAAGTACCCGAAGCGTTTTTTTTCATCTGTAAGTAAGTCAAATATTCAGATTTAATGCTGGAATTTGGGAAGGACATTGGTTGGGTGGCACTAGTAATCATGGCAATGATTTCAGACCTACATCCAGGTTGGAAACTCATGTTGCGACTTTTCCAGGCTACATGGCCCAAGTACCCGGAGCGCCTTTTTCCTCCGTAACTAAGTCATATATTGAGATGTAATGCTGGAATTTGGCCAGGACATTAGTTTCGTGGCACTAGTGATAATGGCAATGATTACAGAATTACATCTACATGGGAAACTCATGTCGTGACCTGTACAAGTACCCGCAGCGCCTTATTTCCTCTGTAACTAAGTCAAATACTGAGATGTAGCGCTGGAATTTAGACAGTACATTAGTTTCGTGGCACTAGTGATTATAGGAATGATTTCAGACTTACATCTAGGTGGCAAACGCATGTCACGGCTTGTCCGGGCTAAACGGCCCAAGTACCCGAAGCGTCTTTTTTCATCAGTAAGTAAGTCAAATATTCAGATTTAATGCTGGAATTTGGGAAGGACATTGGTTCGGTGGCACTAGTAATCATGGCAATGATTTCAGACCTACATCCAGGTTGGAAACTCATGTTGCGACTTTTCCAGGCTACATGGCCCAAGTACCCGGAGCGCCTTTTTCCTCCGTAACTAAGTCATATATTGAGATGTAACGCTGGAATTTGGCCAGGACATTAGTTTCGTGGCACTAGTGATAATGGCAATGATTACAGAATTACATCTACATGGGAAACTCATGTCGTGACCTGTACAAGTACCCGCAGCGCCTTATTTCCTCTGTAACTAAGTCAAATACTGAGATGTAGCGCTGGAATTTAGACAGTACATTAGTTTCGTGGCACTAGTGATTATAGGAATGATTTCAGACTTACATCTAGGTGGCAAACACATGTCACGGCTTGTCCGGGCTAAACGGCCCAAGTACCCGAAGCGTCTTTTTTCATCAGTAAGTAAGTCAAATATTCAGATTTAATGCTGGAATTTGGGAAGGACATTGGTTCGGTGGCACTAGTAATCATGGCAATGATTTCAGACCTACATCCAGGTTGGAAACTCATGTTGCGACTTTTCCAGGCTACATGGCCCAAGTACCCGGAGCGCCTTTTTCCTCCGTAACTAAGTCATATATTGAGATGTAACGCTGGAATTTGGCCAGGACATTAGTTTCATGGCATTAGTGATAATGGCAATGATTACAGAATTACATCTACATGGGAAACTCATATCGTGACCTGTACAAGTACCCGCAGCGCTTTTCTTCCTCTGTAACTAAGTCAAATACTGAGATGTAACGCTGGAATTTAGACAGTACATTAGTTTCGTGGCACTAGTGATTATAGGAATGATTTCAGACTTACATCTAGGTGGCAAACGCATGTCACGGCTTGTCCCGGCTAAACGGCCCAAGTACCCGAAGCGTTTTTTTTCATCTGTAAGTAAGTCAAATATTCAGATTTAATGCTGGAATTTGGGAAGGACATTGGTTGGGTGGCACTAGTAATCATGGCAATGATTTCAGACCTACATCCAGGTTGGAAACTCATGTTGCGACTTTTCCAGGCTACATGGCCCAAGTACCCGGAGCGCCTTTTTCCTCCGTAACTAAGTCATATATTGAGATGTAATGCTGGAATTTGGCCAGGACATTAGTTTCGTGGCACTAGTGATAATGGCAATGATTACAGAATTACATCTACATGGGAAACTCATGTCGTGACCTGTACAAGTACCCGCAGCGCCTTATTTCCTCTGTAACTAAGTCAAATACTGAGATGTAGCGCTGGAATTTAGACAGTACATTAGTTTCGTGGCACTAGTGATTATAGGAATGATTTCAGACTTACATCTAGGTGGCAAACGCATGTCACGGCTTGTCCGGGCTAAACGGCCCAAGTACCCGAAGCGTCTTTTTTCATCAGTAAGTAAGTCAAATATTCAGATTTAATGCTGGAATTTGGGAAGGACATTGGTTCGGTGGCACTAGTAATCATGGCAATGATTTCAGACCTACATCCAGGTTGGAAACTCATGTTGCGACTTTTCCAGGCTACATGGCCCAAGTACCCGGAGCGCCTTTTTCCTCCGTAACTAAGTCATATATTGAGATGTAACGCTGGAATTTGGCCAGGACATTAGTTTCGTGGCACTAGTGATAATGGCAATGATTACAGAATTACATCTACATGGGAAACTCATGTCGTGACCTGTACAAGTACCCGCAGCGCCTTATTTCCTCTGTAACTAAGTCAAATACTGAGATGTAGCGCTGGAATTTAGACAGTACATTAGTTTCGTGGCACTAGTGATTATAGGAATGATTTCAGACTTACATCTAGGTGGCAAACACATGTCACGGCTTGTCCGGGCTAAACGGCCCAAGTACCCGAAGCGTCTTTTTTCATCAGTAAGTAAGTCAAATATTCAGATTTAATGCTGGAATTTGGGAAGGACATTGGTTCGGTGGCACTAGTAATCATGGCAATGATTTCAGACCTACATCCAGGTTGGAAACTCATGTTGCGACTTTTCCAGGCTACATGGCCCAAGTACCCGGAGCGCCTTTTTCCTCCGTAACTAAGTCATATATTGAGATGTAACGCTGGAATTTGGCCAGGACATTAGATTCGTAGCATTAGTGATAATGGCAATGATTACAGAATTACATCTACATGGGAAACTCATGTCGTGACCTGTACAAGTACCCGCAGCGCCTTATTTCCTCTGTAACTAAGTCAAATACTGAGATGTAGCGCTGGAATTTAGACAGTACATTAGTTTTGTGGCACTAGTGATTATAGGAATGATTTCAGACTTACATCTAGGTGGCAAACACATGTCACGGCTTGTCCCGGCTAAACGGCCCAAGTACCCGAAGCGTCTTTTTTCATCTGTAAGTAAGTCAAATATTCAGATTTAATGCTGGAATTTGGGAAGGACATTGGTTGGGTGGCACTAGTAATCATGGTAATGATTTCAGACCTACATCCAGGTTGGAAACTCATGTTGCGACTTTTCCAGGCTACATGGCCCAAGTACCCGGAGCACCTTCTTCCTCCATAACTAAGTCATATATTGAGATGTAATGCTGGAATTTGGCCAGGACATTAGATTCGTGGCATTAGTGATAATGGCAATGATTACAGAATTACATCTACATGGGAAACTCATGTCGTGACCTGTACAAGTACCTGCAGTGCCTTATTTCCTCTGTAACTAAGTCAAATACTGAGATGTAGCGCTGGAATTTAGACAGTACATTAGTTTCGTGGCACTAGTGATTATAGGAATGATTTCAGACTTACATCTAGGTGGCAGACACATGTCACGGCTTGTCCCGGCTAAACGGCCCAAGTACCCGAAGCGTCTTTTTTCATCAGTAAGTAAGTCAAATATTCAGATTTAATGCTGGAATTTGGGAAGGACATTGGTTGGGTGGCACTAGTAATCATGGCAATGATTTCAGACCTACATCCAGGTTGGAAACTCATGTTGCGACTTTTCCAGGCTACATGGCCCAAGTACCCGGAGCGCCTTTTTCCTCCTTAACTAAGTCATATATTGAGATGTAACGCTGGAATTTGGCCAGGACATTAGTTTCATGGCATTAGTGATAATGGCAATGATTACAGAATTACATCTACATGGGAAACTCATATCGTGACCTGTACAAGTACCCGCAGCGCTTTTCTTCCTCTGTAACTAAGTCAAATACTGAGATGTAACGCTGGAATTTAGACAGTACATTAGTTTCGTGGCACTAGTGATTATAGGAATGATTTCAGACTTACATCTAGGTGGCAAACGCATGTCACGGCTTGTCCCGGCTAAACGGCCCAAGTTCCCGAAGCGTCTTTTTTCATCTGTAAGTAAGTCAAATATTCAGATTTAATGCTGGAATTTGGAAAGGACATTGGTTGGGTGGCACTAGTAATCATGGCAATGATTTCAGACCTACATCCAGGTTGGAAACTCATGTTGCGACTTTTCCAGGCTACATGGCCCAAGTACCCGGAGCGCCTTTTTCCTCCGTAACTAAGTCATATATTGAGATGTAACGCTGGAATTTGGCCAGGACATTAGTTTCGTGGCACTAGTGATAATGGCAATGATTACAGAATTACATCTACATGGGAAACTCATGTCGTGACCTGTACAAGTACCCGCAGCGCCTTATTTCCTCTGTAACTAAGTCAAATACTGAGATGTAGCGCTGGAATTTAGACAGTACATTAGTTTCGTGGCACTAGTGATTATAGGAATGATTTCAGACTTACATCTAGGTGGCAAACACATGTCACAGCTTGTCCGGGCTAAACGGCCCAAGTACCCGAAGCGTCTTTTTTCATCAGTAAGTAAGTCAAATATTCAGATTTAATGCTGGAATTTGGGAAGGACATTGGTTCGGTGGCACTAGTAATCATGGCAATGATTTCAGACCTACATCCAGGTTGGAAACTCATGTTGCGACTTTTCCAGGCTACATGGCCCAAGTACCCGGAGCGCCTTTTTCCTCCGTAACTAAGTCATATATTGAGATGTAACGCTGGAATTTGGCCAGGACATTAGTTTCATGGCATTAGTGATAATGGCAATGATTACAGAATTACATCTACATGGGAAACTCATATCGTGACCTGTACAAGTACCCGCAGCGCTTTTCTTCCTCTGTAACTAAGTCAAATACTGAGATGTAACGCTGGAATTTAGACAGTACATTAGTTTCGTGGCACTAGTGATTATAGGAATGATTTCAGACTTACATCTAGGTGGCAAACGCATGTCACGGCTTGTCCCGGCTAAACGGCCTAAGTACCCGAAGCGTTTTTTTTCATCTGTAAGTAAGTCAAATATTCAGATTTAATGCTGGAATTTGGGAAGGACATTGGTTGGGTGGCACTAGTAATCATGGCAATGATTTCAGACCTACATCCAGGTTGGAAACTCATGTTGCGACTTTTCCAGGCTACATGGCCCAAGTACCCGGAGCGCCTTTTTCCTCCGTAACTAAGTCATATATTGAGATGTAATGCTGGAATTTGGCCAGGACATTAGTTTCGTGGCACTAGTGATAATGGCAATGATTACAGAATTACATCTACATGGGAAACTCATGTCGTGACCTGTACAAGTACCCGCAGCGCCTTATTTCCTCTGTAACTAAGTCAAATACTGAGATGTAGCGCTGGAATTTAGACAGTACATTAGTTTCGTGGCACTAGTGATTATAGGAATGATTTCAGACTTACATCTAGGTGGCAAACGCATGTCACGGCTTGTCCGGGCTAAACGGCCCAAGTACCCGAAGCGTCTTTTTTCATCAGTAAGTAAGTCAAATATTCAGATTTAATGCTGGAATTTGGGAAGGACATTGGTTCGGTGGCACTAGTAATCATGGCAATGATTTCAGACCTACATCCAGGTTGGAAACTCATGTTGCGACTTTTCCAGGCTACATGGCCCAAGTACCCGGAGCGCCTTTTTCCTCCGTAACTAAGTCATATATTGAGATGTAACGCTGGAATTTGGCCAGGACATTAGTTTCATGGCATTAGTGATAATGGCAATGATTACAGAATTACATCTACATGGGAAACTCATATCGTGACCTGTACAAGTACCCGCAGCGCTTTTCTTCCTCTGTAACTAAGTCAAATACTGAGATGTAACGCTGGAATTTAGACAGTACATTAGTTTCGTGGCACTAGTGATTATAGGAATGATTTCAGACTTACATCTAGGTGGCAAACGCATGTCACGGCTTGTCCCGGCTAAACGGCCTAAGTACCCGAAGCGTTTTTTTTCATCTGTAAGTAAGTCAAATATTCAGATTTAATGCTGGAATTTGGGAAGGACATTGGTTGGGTGGCACTAGTAATCATGGCAATGATTTCAGACCTACATCCAGGTTGGAAACTCATGTTGCGACTTTTCCAGGCTACATGGCCCAAGTACCCGGAGCGCCTTTTTCCTCCGTAACTAAGTCATATATTGAGATGTAATGCTGGAATTTGGCCAGGACATTAGTTTCGTGGCACTAGTGATAATGGCAATGATTACAGAATTACATCTACATGGGAAACTCATGTCGTGACCTGTACAAGTACCCGCAGCGCCTTATTTCCTCTGTAACTAAGTCAAATACTGAGATGTAGCGCTGGAATTTAGACAGTACATTAGTTTCGTGGCACTAGTGATTATAGGAATGATTTCAGACTTACATCTAGGTGGCAAACGCATGTCACGGCTTGTCCGGGCTAAACGGCCCAAGTACCCGAAGCGTCTTTTTTCATCAGTAAGTAAGTCAAATATTCAGATTTAATGCTGGAATTTGGGAAGGACATTGGTTCGGTGGCACTAGTAATCATGGCAATGATTTCAGACCTACATCCAGGTTGGAAACTCATGTTGCGACTTTTCCAGGCTACATGGCCCAAGTACCCGGAGCGCCTTTTTCCTCCGTAACTAAGTCATATATTGAGATGTAACGCTGGAATTTGGCCAGGACATTAGTTTCATGGCATTAGTGATAATGGCAATGATTACAGAATTACATCTACATGGGAAACTCATATCGTGACCTGTACAAGTACCCGCAGCGCTTTTCTTCCTCTGTAACTAAGTCAAATACTGAGATGTAACGCTGGAATTTAGACAGTACATTAGTTTCGTGGCACTAGTGATTATAGGAATGATTTCAGACTTACATCTAGGTGGCAAACGCATGTCACGGCTTGTCCCGGCTAAACGGCCCAAGTACCCGAAGCGTTTTTTTTCATCTGTAAGTAAGTCAAATATTCAGATTTAATGCTGGAATTTGGGAAGGACATTGGTTGGGTGGCACTAGTAATCATGGCAATGATTTCAGACCTACATCCAGGTTGGAAACTCATGTTGCGACTTTTCCAGGCTACATGGCCCAAGTACCCGGAGCGCCTTTTTCCTCCGTAACTAAGTCATATATTGAGATGTAATGCTGGAATTTGGCCAGGACATTAGTTTCGTGGCACTAGTGATAATGGCAATGATTACAGAATTACATCTACATGGGAAACTCATGTCGTGACCTGAACAAGTACCCGCAGCGCCTTATTTCCTCTGTAACTAAGTCAAATACTGAGATGTAGCGCTGGAATTTAGACAGTACATTAGTTTCGTGGCACTAGTGATTATAGGAATGATTTCAGACTTACATCTAGGTGGCAAACGCATGTCACGGCTTGTCCGGGCTAAACGGCCCAAGTACCCGAAGCGTCTTTTTTCATCAGTAAGTAAGTCAAATATTCAGATTTAATGCTGGAATTTGGGAAGGACATTGGTTCGGTGGCACTAGTAATCATGGCAATGATTTCAGACCTACATCCAGGTTGGAAACTCATGTTGCGACTTTTCCAGGCTACATGGCCCAAGTACCCGGAGCGCCTTTTTCCTCCGTAACTAAGTCATATATTGAGATGTAACGCTGGAATTTGGCCAGGACATTAGTTTCATGGCATTAGTGATAATGGCAATGATTACAGAATTACATCTACATGGGAAACTCATATCGTGACCTGTACAAGTACCCGCAGCGCTTTTCTTCCTCTGTAACTAAGTCAAATACTGAGATGTAACGCTGGAATTTAGACAGTACATTAGTTTCGTGGCACTAGTGATTATAGGAATGATTTCAGACTTACATCTAGGTGGCAAACGCATGTCACGGCTTGTCCCGGCTAAACGGCCCAAGTACCCGAAGCGTTTTTTTTCATCTGTAAGTAAGTCAAATATTCAGATTTAATGCTGGAATTTGGGAAGGACATTGGTTGGGTGGCACTAGTAATCATGGCAATGATTTCAGACCTACATCCAGGTTGGAAACTCATGTTGCGACTTTTCCAGGCTACATGGCCCAAGTACCCGGAGCGCCTTTTTCCTCCGTAACTAAGTCATATATTGAGATGTAATGCTGGAATTTGGCCAGGACATTAGTTTCGTGGCACTAGTGATAATGGCAATGATTACAGAATTACATCTACATGGGAAACTCATGTCGTGACCTGTACAAGTACCCGCAGCGCCTTATTTCCTCTGTAACTAAGTCAAATACTGAGATGTAGCGCTGGAATTTAGACAGTACATTAGTTTCGTGGCACTAGTGATTATAGGAATGATTTCAGACTTACATCTAGGTGGCAAACGCATGTCACGGCTTGTCCGGGCTAAACGGCCCAAGTACCCGAAGCGTCTTTTTTCATCAGTAAGTAAGTCAAATATTCAGATTTAATGCTGGAATTTGGGAAGGACATTGGTTCGGTGGCACTAGTAATCATGGCAATGATTTCAGACCTACATCCAGGTTGGAAACTCATGTTGCGACTTTTCCAGGCTACATGGCCCAAGTACCCGGAGCGCCTTTTTCCTCCGTAACTAAGTCATATATTGAGATGTAACGCTGGAATTTGGCCAGGACATTAGTTTCATGGCATTAGTGATAATGGCAATGATTACAGAATTACATCTACATGGGAAACTCATATCGTGACCTGTACAAGTACCCACAGCGCTTTTCTTCCTCTGTAACTAAGTCAAATACTGAGATGTAACGCTGGAATTTAGACAGTACATTAGTTTCGTGGCACTAGTGATTATAGGAATGATTTCAGACTTACATCTAGGTGGCAAACGCATGTCACGGCTTGTCCCGGCTAAACGGCCCAAGTACCCGAAGCGTTTTTTTTCATCTGTAAGTAAGTCAAATATTCAGATTTAATGCTGGAATTTGGGAAGGACATTGGTTGGGTGGCACTAGTAATCATGGCAATGATTTCAGACCTACATCCAGGTTGGAAACTCATGTTGCGACTTTTCCAGGCTACATGGCCCAAGTACCCGGAGCGCCTTTTTCCTCCGTAACTAAGTCATATATTGAGATGTAACGCTGGAATTTGGCCAGGACATTAGTTTCGTGGCATTAGTGATAATGGCAATGATTACAGAATTACATCTACATGGGAAACTCATGTCGTGACCTGTACAAGTACCTGCAGTGCCTTATTTCCTCTGTAACTAAGTCAAATACTGAGATGTAGCGCTGGAATTTAGACAGTACATTAGTTTCGTGGCACTAGTGATTATAGGAATGATTTCAGACTTACATCTAGGTGGCAGACACATGTCACGGCTTGTCCCGGCTAAACGGCCCAAGTACCCGAAGCGTCTTTTTTCATCAGTAAGTAAGTCAAATATTCAGATTTAATGCTGGAATTTGGGAAGGACATTGGTTGGGTGGCACTAGTAATCATGGCAATGATTTCAGACCTACATCCAGGTTGGAAACTCATGTTGCGACTTTTCCAGGCTACATGGCCCAAGTACCCGGAGCGCCTTTTTCCTCCTTAACTAAGTCATATATTGAGATGTAACGCTGGAATTTGGCCAGGACATTAGTTTCATGGCATTAGTGATAATGGCAATGATTACAGAATTACATCTACATGGGAAACTCATATCGTGACCTGTACAAGTACCCGCAGCGCTTTTCTTCCTCTGTAACTAAGTCAAATACTGAGATGTAACGCTGGAATTTAGACAGTACATTAGTTTCGTGGCACTAGTGATTATAGGAATGATTTCAGACTTACATCTAGGTGGCAAACGCATGTCACGGCTTGTCCCGGCTAAACGGCCCAAGTTCCCGAAGCGTCTTTTTTCATCTGTAAGTAAGTCAAATATTCAGATTTAATGCTGGAATTTGGAAAGGACATTGGTTGGGTGGCACTAGTAATCATGGCAATGATTTCAGACCTACATCCAGGTTGGAAACTCATGTTGCGACTTTTCCAGGCTACATGGCCCAAGTACCCGGAGCGCCTTTTTCCTCCGTAACTAAGTCATATATTGAGATGTAACGCTGGAATTTGGCCAGGACATTAGTTTCGTGGCACTAGTGATAATGGCAATGATTACAGAATTACATCTACATGGGAAACTCATGTCGTGACCTGTACAAGTACCCGCAGCGCCTTATTTCCTCTGTAACTAAGTCAAATACTGAGATGTAGCGCTGGAATTTAGACAGTACATTAGTTTCGTGGCACTAGTGATTATAGGAATGATTTCAGACTTACATCTAGGTGGCAAACACATGTCACAGCTTGTCCGGGCTAAACGGCCCAAGTACCCGAAGCGTCTTTTTTCATCAGTAAGTAAGTCAAATATTCAGATTTAATGCTGGAATTTGGGAAGGACATTGGTTCGGTGGCACTAGTAATCATGGCAATGATTTCAGACCTACATCCAGGTTGGAAACTCATGTTGCGACTTTTCCAGGCTACATGGCCCAAGTACCCGGAGCGCCTTTTTCCTCCGTAACTAAGTCATATATTGAGATGTAACGCTGGAATTTGGCCAGGACATTAGTTTCATGGCATTAGTGATAATGGCAATGATTACAGAATTACATCTACATGGGAAACTCATATCGTGACCTGTACAAGTACCCGCAGCGCTTTTCTTCCTCTGTAACTAAGTCAAATACTGAGATGTAACGCTGGAATTTAGACAGTACATTAGTTTCGTGGCACTAGTGATTATAGGAATGATTTCAGACTTACATCTAGGTGGCAAACGCATGTCACGGCTTGTCCCGGCTAAACGGCCTAAGTACCCGAAGCGTTTTTTTTCATCTGTAAGTAAGTCAAATATTCAGATTTAATGCTGGAATTTGGGAAGGACATTGGTTGGGTGGCACTAGTAATCATGGCAATGATTTCAGACCTACATCCAGGTTGGAAACTCATGTTGCGACTTTTCCAGGCTACATGGCCCAAGTACCCGGAGCGCCTTTTTCCTCCGTAACTAAGTCATATATTGAGATGTAATGCTGGAATTTGGCCAGGACATTAGTTTCGTGGCACTAGTGATAATGGCAATGATTACAGAATTACATCTACATGGGAAACTCATGTCGTGACCTGTACAAGTACCCGCAGCGCCTTATTTCCTCTGTAACTAAGTCAAATACTGAGATGTAGCGCTGGAATTTAGACAGTACATTAGTTTCGTGGCACTAGTGATTATAGGAATGATTTCAGACTTACATCTAGGTGGCAAACGCATGTCACGGCTTGTCCGGGCTAAACGGCCCAAGTACCCGAAGCGTCTTTTTTCATCAGTAAGTAAGTCAAATATTCAGATTTAATGCTGGAATTTGGGAAGGACATTGGTTCGGTGGCACTAGTAATCATGGCAATGATTTCAGACCTACATCCAGGTTGGAAACTCATGTTGCGACTTTTCCAGGCTACATGGCCCAAGTACCCGGAGCGCCTTTTTCCTCCGTAACTAAGTCATATATTGAGATGTAACGCTGGAATTTGGCCAGGACATTAGTTTCATGGCATTAGTGATAATGGCAATGATTACAGAATTACATCTACATGGGAAACTCATATCGTGACCTGTACAAGTACCCGCAGCGCTTTTCTTCCTCTGTAACTAAGTCAAATACTGAGATGTAACGCTGGAATTTAGACAGTACATTAGTTTCGTGGCACTAGTGATTATAGGAATGATTTCAGACTTACATCTAGGTGGCAAACGCATGTCACGGCTTGTCCCGGCTAAACGGCCCAAGTACCCGAAGCGTTTTTTTTCATCTGTAAGTAAGTCAAATATTCAGATTTAATGCTGGAATTTGGGAAGGACATTGGTTGGGTGGCACTAGTAATCATGGCAATGATTTCAGACCTACATCCAGGTTGGAAACTCATGTTGCGACTTTTCCAGGCTACATGGCCCAAGTACCCGGAGCGCCTTTTTCCTCCGTAACTAAGTCATATATTGAGATGTAATGCTGGAATTTGGCCAGGACATTAGTTTCGTGGCACTAGTGATAATGGCAATGATTACAGAATTACATCTACATGGGAAACTCATGTCGTGACCTGAACAAGTACCCGCAGCGCCTTATTTCCTCTGTAACTAAGTCAAATACTGAGATGTAGCGCTGGAATTTAGACAGTACATTAGTTTCGTGGCACTAGTGATTATAGGAATGATTTCAGACTTACATCTAGGTGGCAAACGCATGTCACGGCTTGTCCGGGCTAAACGGCCCAAGTACCCGAAGCGTCTTTTTTCATCAGTAAGTAAGTCAAATATTCAGATTTAATGCTGGAATTTGGGAAGGACATTGGTTCGGTGGCACTAGTAATCATGGCAATGATTTCAGACCTACATCCAGGTTGGAAACTCATGTTGCGACTTTTCCAGGCTACATGGCCCAAGTACCCGGAGCGCCTTTTTCCTCCGTAACTAAGTCATATATTGAGATGTAACGCTGGAATTTGGCCAGGACATTAGTTTCATGGCATTAGTGATAATGGCAATGATTACAGAATTACATCTACATGGGAAACTCATATCGTGACCTGTACAAGTACCCGCAGCGCTTTTCTTCCTCTGTAACTAAGTCAAATACTGAGATGTAACGCTGGAATTTAGACAGTACATTAGTTTCGTGGCACTAGTGATTATAGGAATGATTTCAGACTTACATCTAGGTGGCAAACGCATGTCACGGCTTGTCCCGGCTAAACGGCCCAAGTACCCGAAGCGTTTTTTTTCATCTGTAAGTAAGTCAAATATTCAGATTTAATGCTGGAATTTGGGAAGGACATTGGTTGGGTGGCACTAGTAATCATGGCAATGATTTCAGACCTACATCCAGGTTGGAAACTCATGTTGCGACTTTTCCAGGCTACATGGCCCAAGTACCCGGAGCGCCTTTTTCCTCCGTAACTAAGTCATATATTGAGATGTAATGCTGGAATTTGGCCAGGACATTAGTTTCGTGGCACTAGTGATAATGGCAATGATTACAGAATTACATCTACATGGGAAACTCATGTCGTGACCTGTACAAGTACCCGCAGCGCCTTATTTCCTCTGTAACTAAGTCAAATACTGAGATGTAGCGCTGGAATTTAGACAGTACATTAGTTTCGTGGCACTAGTGATTATAGGAATGATTTCAGACTTACATCTAGGTGGCAAACGCATGTCACGGCTTGTCCGGGCTAAACGGCCCAAGTACCCGAAGCGTCTTTTTTCATCAGTAAGTAAGTCAAATATTCAGATTTAATGCTGGAATTTGGGAAGGACATTGGTTCGGTGGCACTAGTAATCATGGCAATGATTTCAGACCTACATCCAGGTTGGAAACTCATGTTGCGACTTTTCCAGGCTACATGGCCCAAGTACCCGGAGCGCCTTTTTCCTCCGTAACTAAGTCATATATTGAGATGTAACGCTGGAATTTGGCCAGGACATTAGTTTCATGGCATTAGTGATAATGGCAATGATTACAGAATTACATCTACATGGGAAACTCATATCGTGACCTGTACAAGTACCCACAGCGCTTTTCTTCCTCTGTAACTAAGTCAAATACTGAGATGTAACGCTGGAATTTAGACAGTACATTAGTTTCGTGGCACTAGTGATTATAGGAATGATTTCAGACTTACATCTAGGTGGCAAACGCATGTCACGGCTTGTCCCGGCTAAACGGCCCAAGTACCCGAAGCGTTTTTTTTCATCTGTAAGTAAGTCAAATATTCAGATTTAATGCTGGAATTTGGGAAGGACATTGGTTGGGTGGCACTAGTAATCATGGCAATGATTTCAGACCTACATCCAGGTTGGAAACTCATGTTGCGACTTTTCCAGGCTACATGGCCCAAGTACCCGGAGCGCCTTTTTCCTCCGTAACTAAGTCATATATTGAGATGTAACGCTGGAATTTGGCCAGGACATTAGTTTCGTGGCACTAGTGATAATGGCAATGATTACAGAATTACATCTACATGGGAAACTCATGTCGTGACCTGTACAAGTACCCGCAGCGCCTTATTTCCTCTGTAACTAAGTCAAATACTGAGATGTAGCGCTGGAATTTAGACAGTACATTAGTTTCGTGGCACTAGTGATTATAGGAATGATTTCAGACTTACATCTAGGTGGCAAACACATGTCACGGCTTGTCCGGGCTAAACGGCCCAAGTACCCGAAGCGTCTTTTTTCATCAGTAAGTAAGTCAAATATTCAGATTTAATGCTGGAATTTGGGAAGGACATTGGTTCGGTGGCACTAGTAATCATGGCAATGATTTCAGACCTACATCCAGGTTGGAAACTCATGTTGCGACTTTTCCAGGCTACATGGCCCAAGTACCCGGAGCGCCTTTTTCCTCCGTAACTAAGTCATATATTGAGATGTAACGCTGGAATTTGGCCAGGACATTAGTTTCATGGCATTAGTGATAATGGCAATGATTACAGAATTACATCTACATGGGAAACTCATATCGTGACCTGTACAAGTACCCGCAGCGCTTTTCTTCCTCTGTAACTAAGTCAAATACTGAGATGTAACGCTGGAATTTAGACAGTACATTAGTTTCGTGGCACTAGTGATTATAGGAATGATTTCAGACTTACATCTAGGTGGCAAACGCATGTCACGGCTTGTCCCGGCTAAACGGCCCAAGTACCCGAAGCGTTTTTTTTCATCTGTAAGTAAGTCAAATATTCAGATTTAATGCTGGAATTTGGGAAGGACATTGGTTGGGTGGCACTAGTAATCATGGCAATGATTTCAGACCTACATCCAGGTTGGAAACTCATGTTGCGAATTTTCCAGGCTACATGGCCCAAGTACCCGGAGCGCCTTTTTCCTCCGTAACTAAGTCATATATTGAGATGTAACGCTGGAATTTGGCCAGGACATTAGTTTCGTGGCACTAGTGATAATGGCAATGATTACAGAATTACATCTACATGGGAAACTCATGTCGTGACCTGTACAAGTACCCGCAGCGCCTTTTTTCCTCTGTAACTAAGTCAAATACTGAGATGTAACGCTGGAATTTAGACAGTACATTAGTTTTGTGGCACTAGTGATTATAGGAATGATTTCAGACTTACATCTAGGTGGCAAACGCATGTCACGGCTTGTCCCGGCTAAACGGCCCAAGTACCCGAAGCGTCTTTTTTCATCTGTAAGTAAGTCAAATATTCAGATTTAATGCTGGAATTTGGGAAGGACATTGGTTGGGTGGCACTAGTAATCATGGCAATGATTTCAGACCTACATCCAGGTTGGAAACTCATGTTGCGACTTTTCCAGGCTACATGGCCCAAGTACCCGGAGCGCCTTTTTCCTCCGTAACTAAGTCATATATTGAGATGTAACGCTGGAATTTGGCCAGGACATTAGTTTCGTGGCACTAGTGATAATGGCAATGATTACAGAATTACATCTACATGGGAAACTCATGTCGTGACCTGTACAAGTACCCGCAGCGCCTTATTTCCTCTGTAACTAAGTCAAATACTGAGATGTAGCGCTGGAATTTAGACAGTACATTAGTTTCGTGGCACTAGTGATTATAGGAATGATTTCAGACTTACATCTAGGTGGCAAACACATGTCACGGCTTGTCCGGGCTAAACGGCCCAAGTACCCGAAGCGTCTTTTTTCATCAGTAAGTAAGTCAAATATTCAGATTTAATGCTGGAATTTGGGAAGGACATTGGTTCGGTGGCACTAGTAATCATGGCAATGATTTCAGACCTACATCCAGGTTGGAAACTCATGTTGCGACTTTTCCAGGCTACATGGCCCAAGTACCCGGAGCGCCTTTTTCCTCCGTAACTAAGTCATATATTGAGATGTAACGCTGGAATTTGGCCAGGACATTAGATTCGTAGCATTAGTGATAATGGCAATGATTACAGAATTACATCTACATGGGAAACTCATGTCGTGACCGGTACAAGTACCCGCAGCGCCTTATTTCCTCTGTAACTAAGTCAAATACTGAGATGTAGCGCTGGAATTTAGACAGTACATTAGTTTTGTGGCACTAGTGATTATAGGAATGATTTCAGACTTACATCTAGGTGGCAAACACATGTCACGGCTTGTCCCGGCTAAACGGCCCAAGTACCCGAAGCGTCTTTTTTCATCTGTAAGTAAGTCAAATATTCAGATTTAATGCTGGAATTTGGGAAGGACATTGGTTGGGTGGCACTAGTAATCATGGCAATGATTTCAGACCTACATCCAGGTTGGAAACTCATGTTGCGACTTTTCCAGGCTACATGGCCCAAGTACCCGGAGCGCCTTTTTCCTCCGTAACTAAGTCATATATTGAGATGTAATGCTGGAATTTGGCCAGGACATTAGTTTCGTGGCACTAGTGATAATGGCAATGATTACAGAATTACATCTACATGGGAAACTCATGTCGTGACCTGTACAAGTACCCGCAGCGCCTTATTTCCTCTGTAACTAAGTCAAATACTGAGATGTAGCGCTGGAATTTAGACAGTACATTAGTTTCGTGGCACTAGTGATTATAGGAATGATTTCAGACTTACATCTAGGTGGCAAACGCATGTCACGGCTTGTCCGGGCTAAACGGCCCAAGTACCCGAAGCGTCTTTTTTCATCAGTAAGTAAGTCAAATATTCAGATTTAATGCTGGAATTTGGGAAGGACATTGGTTCGGTGGCACTAGTAATCATGGCAATGATTTCAGACCTACATCCAGGTTGGAAACTCATGTTGCGACTTTTCCAGGCTACATGGCCCAAGTACCCGGAGCGCCTTTTTCCTCCGTAACTAAGTCATATATTGAGATGTAACGCTGGAATTTGGCCAGGACATTAGTTTCGTGGCACTAGTGATAATGGCAATGATTACAGAATTACATCTACATGGGAAACTCATGTCGTGACCTGTACAAGTACCCGCAGCGCCTTATTTCCTCTGTAACTAAGTCAAATACTGAGATGTAGCGCTGGAATTTAGACAGTACATTAGTTTCGTGGCACTAGTGATTATAGGAATGATTTCAGACTTACATCTAGGTGGCAAACACATGTCACGGCTTGTCCGGGCTAAACGGCCCAAGTACCCGAAGCGTCTTTTTTCATCAGTAAGTAAGTCAAATATTCAGATTTAATGCTGGAATTTGGGAAGGACATTGGTTCGGTGGCACTAGTAATCATGGCAATGATTTCAGACCTACATCCAGGTTGGAAACTCATGTTGCGACTTTTCCAGGCTACATGGCCCAAGTACCCGGAGCGCCTTTTTCCTCCGTAACTAAGTCATATATTGAGATGTAACGCTGGAATTTGGCCAGGACATTAGTTTCATGGCATTAGTGATAATGGCAATGATTACAGAATTACATCTACATGGGAAACTCATATCGTGACCTGTACAAGTACCCGCAGCGCTTTTCTTCCTCTGTAACTAAGTCAAATACTGAGATGTAACGCTGGAATTTAGACAGTACATTAGTTTCGTGGCACTAGTGATTATAGGAATGATTTCAGACTTACATCTAGGTGGCAAACGCATGTCACGGCTTGTCCCGGCTAAACGGCCCAAGTACCCGAAGCGTTTTTTTTCATCTGTAAGTAAGTCAAATATTCAGATTTAATGCTGGAATTTGGGAAGGACATTGGTTGGGTGGCACTAGTAATCATGGCAATGATTTCAGACCTACATCCAGGTTGGAAACTCATGTTGCGACTTTTCCAGGCTACATGGCCCAAGTACCCGGAGCACGTTTTTCCTCCGTAACTAAGTCATATATTGAGATGTAATGCTGGAATTTGGCCAGGACATTAGTTTCGTGGCACTAGTGATAATGGCAATGATTACAGAATTACATCTACATGGGAAACTCATGTCGTGACCTGTACAAGTACCCGCAGCGCCTTATTTCCTCTGTAACTAAGTCAAATACTGAGATGTAGCGCTGGAATTTAGACAGTACATTAGTTTCGTGGCACTAGTGATTATAGGAATGATTTCAGACTTACATCTAGGTGGCAAACACATGTCACGGCTTGTCCGGGCTAAACGGCCCAAGTACCCGAAGCGTCTTTTTTCATCAGTAAGTAAGTCAAATATTCAGATTTAATGCTGGAATTTGGGAAGGACATTGGTTCGGTGGCACTAGTAATCATGGCAATGATTTCAGACCTACATCCAGGTTGGAAACTCATGTTGCGACTTTTCCAGGCTACATGGCCCAAGTACCCGGAGCGCCTTTTTCCTCCGTAACTAAGTCATATATTGAGATGTAACGCTGGAATTTGGCCAGGACATTAGTTTCATGGCATTAGTGATAATGGCAATGATTACAGAATTACATCTACATGGGAAACTCATATCGTGACCTGTACAAGTACCCGCAGCGCTTTTCTTCCTCTGTAACTAAGTCAAATACTGAGATGTAACGCTGGAATTTAGACAGTACATTAGTTTCGTGGCACTAGTGATTATAGGAATGATTTCAGACTTACATCTAGGTGGCAAACGCATGTCACGGCTTGTCCCGGCTAAACGGCCCAAGTACCCGAAGCGTTTTTTTTCATCTGTAAGTAAGTCAAATATTCAGATTTAATGCTGGAATTTGGGAAGGACATTGGTTGGGTGGCACTAGTAATCATGGCAATGATTTCAGACCTACATCCAGGTTGGAAACTCATGTTGCGACTTTTCCAGGCTACATGGCCCAAGTACCCGGAGCGCCTTTTTCCTCCGTAACTAAGTCATATATTGAGATGTAATGCTGGAATTTGGCCAGGACATTAGTTTCGTGGCACTAGTGATAATGGCAATGATTACAGAATTACATCTACATGGGAAACTCATGTCGTGACCTGTACAAGTACCCGCAGCGCCTTATTTCCTCTGTAACTAAGTCAAATACTGAGATGTAGCGCTGGAATTTAGACAGTACATTAGTTTCGTGGCACTAGTGATTATAGGAATGATTTCAGACTTACATCTAGGTGGCAAACGCATGTCACGGCTTGTCCGGGCTAAACGGCCCAAGTACCCGAAGCGTCTTTTTTCATCAGTAAGTAAGTCAAATATTCAGATTTAATGCTGGAATTTGGGAAGGACATTGGTTCGGTGGCACTAGTAATCATGGCAATGATTTCAGACCTACATCCAGGTTGGAAACTCATGTTGCGACTTTTCCAGGCTACATGGCCCAAGTACCCGGAGCGCCTTTTTCCTCCGTAACTAAGTCATATATTGAGATGTAACGCTGGAATTTGGCCAGGACATTAGTTTCATGGCATTAGTGATAATGGCAATGATTACAGAATTACATCTACATGGGAAACTCATATCGTGACCTGTACAAGTACCCGCAGCGCTTTTCTTCCTCTGTAACTAAGTCAAATACTGAGATGTAACGCTGGAATTTAGACAGTACATTAGTTTCGTGGCACTAGTGATTATAGGAATGATTTCAGACTTACATCTAGGTGGCAAACGCATGTCACGGCTTGTCCCGGCTAAACGGCCCAAGTACCCGAAGCGTTTTTTTTCCATCTGTAAGTAAGTCAAATATTCAGATTTAATGCTGGAATTTGGGAAGGACATTGGTTGGGTGGCACTAGTAATCATGGCAATGATTTCAGACCTACATCCAGGTTGGAAACTCATGTTGCGACTTTTCCAGGCTACATGGCCCAAGTACCCGGAGCACGTTTTTCCTCCGTAACTAAGTCATATATTGAGATGTAATGCTGGAATTTGGCCAGGACATTAGTTTCGTGGCACTAGTGATAATGGCAATGATTACAGAATTACATCTACATGGGAAACTCATGTCGTGACCTGTACAAGTACCCGCAGCGCCTTATTTCCTCTGTAACTAAGTCAAATACTGAGATGTAGCGCTGGAATTTAGACAGTACATTAGTTTCGTGGCACTAGTGATTATAGGAATGATTTCAGACTTACATCTAGGTGGCAAACACATGTCACGGCTTGTCCGGGCTAAACGGCCCAAGTACCCGAAGCGTCTTTTTTCATCAGTAAGTAAGTCAAATATTCAGATTTAATGCTGGAATTTGGGAAGGACATTGGTTCGGTGGCACTAGTAATCATGGCAATGATTTCAGACCTACATCCAGGTTGGAAACTCATGTTGCGACTTTTCCAGGCTACATGGCCCAAGTACCCGGAGCGCCTTTTTCCTCCGTAACTAAGTCATATATTGAGATGTAACGCTGGAATTTGGCCAGGACATTAGTTTCATGGCATTAGTGATAATGGCAATGATTACAGAATTACATCTACATGGGAAACTCATATCGTGACCTGTACAAGTACCCGCAGCGCTTTTCTTCCTCTGTAACTAAGTCAAATACTGAGATGTAACGCTGGAATTTAGACAGTACATTAGTTTCGTGGCACTAGTGATTATAGGAATGATTTCAGACTTACATCTAGGTGGCAAACGCATGTCACGGCTTGTCCCGGCTAAACGGCCCAAGTACCCGAAGCGTTTTTTTTCATCTGTAAGTAAGTCAAATATTCAGATTTAATGCTGGAATTTGGGAAGGACATTGGTTGGCTGGCACTAGTAATCATGGCAATGATTTCAGACCTACATCCAGGTTGGAAACTCATGTTGCGACTTTTCCAGGCTACATGGCCCAAGTACCCGGAGCGCCTTTTTCCTCCGTAACTAAGTCATATATTGAGATGTAATGCTGGAATTTGGCCAGGACATTAGTTTCGTGGCACTAGTGATAATGGCAATGATTACAGAATTACATCTACATGGGAAACTCATGTCGTGACCTGTACAAGTACCCGCAGCGCCTTATTTCCTCTGTAACTAAGTCAAATACTGAGATGTAGCGCTGGAATTTAGACAGTACATTAGTTTCGTGGCACTAGTGATTATAGGAATGATTTCAGACTTACATCTAGGTGGCAAACGCATGTCACGGCTTGTCCGGGCTAAACGGCCCAAGTACCCGAAGCGTCTTTTTTCATCAGTAAGTAAGTCAAATATTCAGATTTAATGCTGGAATTTGGGAAGGACATTGGTTCGGTGGCACTAGTAATCATGGCAATGATTTCAGACCTACATCCAGGTTGGAAACTCATGTTGCGACTTTTCCAGGCTACATGGCCCAAGTACCCGGAGCGCCTTTTTCCTCCGTAACTAAGTCATATATTGAGATGTAACGCTGGAATTTGGCCAGGACATTAGTTTCATGGCATTAGTGATAATGGCAATGATTACAGAATTACATCTACATGGGAAACTCATATCGTGACCTGTACAAGTACCCGCAGCGCTTTTCTTCCTCTGTAACTAAGTCAAATACTGAGATGTAACGCTGGAATTTAGACAGTACATTAGTTTCGTGGCACTAGTGATTATAGGAATGATTTCAGACTTACATCTAGGTGGCAAACGCATGTCACGGCTTGTCCCGGCTAAACGGCCCAAGTACCCGAAGCGTTTTTTTTCATCTGTAAGTAAGTCAAATATTCAGATTTAATGCTGGAATTTGGGAAGGACATTGGTTGGGTGGCACTAGTAATCATGGCAATGATTTCAGACCTACATCCAGGTTGGAAACTCATGTTGCGACTTTTCCAAGCTACATGGCCCAAGTACCCGGAGCGCCTTTTTCCTCCGTAACTAAGTCATATATTGAGATGTAATGCTGGAATTTGGCCAGGACATTAGTTTCGTGGCACTAGTGATAATGGCAATGATTACAGAATTACATCTACATGGGAAACTCATGTCGTGACCTGTACAAGTACCCGCAGCGCCTTATTTCCTCTGTAACTAAGTCAAATACTGAGATGTAGCGCTGGAATTTAGACAGTACATTAGTTTCGTGGCACTAGTGATTATAGGAATGATTTCAGACTTACATCTAGGTGGCAAACGCATGTCACGGCTTGTCCGGGCTAAACGGCCCAAGTACCCGAAGCGTCTTTTTTCATCAGTAAGTAAGTCAAATATTCAGATTTAATGCTGGAATTTGGGAAGGACATTGGTTCGGTGGCACTAGTAATCATGGCAATGATTTCAGACCTACATCCAGGTTGGAAACTCATGTTGCGACTTTTCCAGGCTACATGGCCCAAGTACCCGGAGCGCCTTTTTCCTCCGTAACTAAGTCATATATTGAGATGTAACGCTGGAATTTGGCCAGGACATTAGTTTCGTGGCACTAGTGATAATGGCAATGATTACAGAATTACATCTACATGGGAAACTCATGTCGTGACCTGTACAAGTACCCGCAGCGCCTTATTTCCTCTGTAACTAAGTCAAATACTGAGATGTAGCGCTGGAATTTAGACAGTACATTAGTTTCGTGGCACTAGTGATTATAGGAATGATTTCAGACTTACATCTAGGTGGCAAACACATGTCACGGCTTGTCCGGGCTAAACGGCCCAAGTACCCGAAGCGTCTTTTTTCATCAGTAAGTAAGTCAAATATTCAGATTTAATGCTGGAATTTGGGAAGGACATTGGTTCGGTGGCACTAGTAATCATGGCAATGATTTCAGACCTACATCCAGGTTGGAAACTCATGTTGCGACTTTTCCAGGCTACATGGCCCAAGTACCCGGAGCGCCTTTTTCCTCCGTAACTAAGTCATATATTGAGATGTAACGCTGGAATTTGGCCAGGACATTAGTTTCATGGCATTAGTGATAATGGCAATGATTACAGAATTACATCTACATGGGAAACTCATATCGTGACCTGTACAAGTACCCGCAGCGCTTTTCTTCCTCTGTAACTAAGTCAAATACTGAGATGTAACGCTGGAATTTAGACAGTACATTAGTTTCGTGGCACTAGTGATTATAGGAATGATTTCAGACTTACATCTAGGTGGCAAACGCATGTCACGGCTTGTCCCGGCTAAACGGCCCAAGTACCCGAAGCGTTTTTTTTCATCTGTAAGTAAGTCAAATATTCAGATTTAATGCTGGAATTTGGGAAGGACATTGGTTGGGTGGCACTAGTAATCATGGCAATGATTTCAGACCTACATCCAGGTTGGAAACTCATGTTGCGAATTTTCCAGGCTACATGGCCCAAGTACCCGGAGCGCCTTTTTCCTCCGTAACTAAGTCATATATTGAGATGTAACGCTGGAATTTGGCCAGGACATTAGTTTCGTGGCACTAGTGATAATGGCAATGATTACAGAATTACATCTACATGGGAAACTCATGTCGTGACCTGTACAAGTACCCGCAGCGCCTTTTTTCCTCTGTAACTAAGTCAAATACTGAGATGTAACGCTGGAATTTAGACAGTACATTAGTTTTGTGGCACTAGTGATTATAGGAATGATTTCAGACTTACATCTAGGTGGCAAACGCATGTCACGGCTTGTCCCGGCTAAACGGCCCAAGTACCCGAAGCGTCTTTTTTCATCTGTAAGTAAGTCAAATATTCAGATTTAATGCTGGAATTTGGGAAGGACATTGGTTGGGTGGCACTAGTAATCATGGCAATGATTTCAGACCTACATCCAGGTTGGAAACTCATGTTGCGACTTTTCCAGGCTACATGGCCCAAGTACCCGGAGCACGTTTTTCCTCCGTAACTAAGTCATATATTGAGATGTAATGCTGGAATTTGGCCAGGACATTAGTTTCGTGGCACTAGTGATAATGGCAATGATTACAGAATTACATCTACATGGGAAACTCATGTCGTGACCTGTACAAGTACCCGCAGCGCCTTATTTCCTCTGTAACTAAGTCAAATACTGAGATGTAGCGCTGGAATTTAGACAGTACATTAGTTTCGTGGCACTAGTGATTATAGGAATGATTTCAGACTTACATCTAGGTGGCAAACACATGTCACGGCTTGTCCGGGCTAAACGGCCCAAGTACCCGAAGCGTCTTTTTTCATCAGTAAGTAAGTCAAATATTCAGATTTAATGCTGGAATTTGGGAAGGACATTGGTTCGGTGGCACTAGTAATCATGGCAATGATTTCAGACCTACATCCAGGTTGGAAACTCATGTTGCGACTTTTCCAGGCTACATGGCCCAAGTACCCGGAGCGCCTTTTTCCTCCGTAACTAAGTCATATATTGAGATGTAATGCTGGAATTTGGCCAGGACATTAGATTCGTAGCATTAGTGATAATGGCAATGATTACAGAATTACATCTACATGGGAAACTCATGTCGTGACCTGTACAAGTACCCGCAGCGCCTTATTTCCTCTGTAACTAAGTCAAATACTGAGATGTAGCGCTGGAATTTAGACAGTACATTAGTTTTGTGGCACTAGTGATTATAGGAATGATTTCAGACTTACATCTAGGTGGCAAACACATGTCACGGCTTGTCCCGGCCTAACGGCCCAAGTACCCGAAGCGTCTTTTTTCATCTGTAAGTAAGTCAAATATTCAGATTTAATGCTGGAATTTGGGAAGGACATTGGTTGGGTGGCACTAGTAATCATGGTAATGATTTCAGACCTACATCCAGGTTGGAAACTCATGTTGCGACTTTTCCAGGCTACATGGCCCAAGTACCCGGAGCACCTTCTTCCTCCGTAACTAAGTCATATATTGAGATGTAATGCTGGAATTTGGCCAGGACATTAGATTCGTGGCATTAGTGATAATGGCAATGATTACAGAATTACATCTACATGGGAAACTCATGTCGTGACCTGTACAAGTACCTGCAGTGCCTTATTTCCTCTGTAACTAAGTCAAATACTGAGATGTAGCGCTGGAATTTAGACAGTACATTAGTTTCGTGGCACTAGTGATTATAGGAATGATTTCAGACTTACATCTAGGTGGCAGACACATGTCACGGCTTGTCCCGGCTAAACGGCCCAAGTACCCGAAGCGTCTTTTTTCATCAGTAAGTAAGTCAAATATTCAGATTTAATGCTGGAATTTGGGAAGGACATTGGTTCGGTGGCACTAGTAATCATGGCAATGATTTCAGACCTACATCCAGGTTGGAAACTCATGTTGCGACTTTTCCAGGCTACATGGCCCAAGTACCCGGAGCGCCTTTTTCCTCCGTAACTAAGTCATATATTGAGATGTAACGCTGGAATTTGGCCAGGACATTAGTTTCATGGCATTAGTGATAATGGCAATGATTACAGAATTACATCTACATGGGAAACTCATATCGTGACCTGTACAAGTACCCGCAGCGCTTTTCTTCCTCTGTAACTAAGTCAAATACTGAGATGTAACGCTGGAATTTAGACAGTACATTAGTTTCGTGGCACTAGTGATTATAGGAATGATTTCAGACTTACATCTAGGTGGCAAACGCATGTCACGGCTTGTCCCGGCTAAACGGCCCAAGTACCCGAAGCGTTTTTTTTCATCTGTAAGTAAGTCAAATATTCAGATTTAATGCTGGAATTTGGGAAGGACATTGGTTGGGTGGCACTAGTAATCATGGCAATGATTTCAGACCTACATCCAGGTTGGAAACTCATGTTGCGAATTTTCCAGGCTACATGGCCCAAGTACCCGGAGCGCCTTTTTCCTCCGTAACTAAGTCATATATTGAGATGTAACGCTGGAATTTGGCCAGGACATTAGTTTCGTGGCACTAGTGATAATGGCAATGATTACAGAATTACATCTACATGGGAAACTCATGTCGTGACCTGTACAAGTACCCGCAGCGCCTTTTTTCCTCTGTAACTAAGTCAAATACTGAGATGTAACGCTGGAATTTAGACAGTACATTAGTTTTGTGGCACTAGTGATTATAGGAATGATTTCAGACTTACATCTAGGTGGCAAACGCATGTCACGGCTTGTCCCGGCTAAACGGCCCAAGTACCCGAAGCGTCTTTTTTCATCTGTAAGTAAGTCAAATATTCAGATTTAATGCTGGAATTTGGGAAGGACATTGGTTGGGTGGCACTAGTAATCATGGCAATGATTTCAGACCTACATCCAGGTTGGAAACTCATGTTGCGACTTTTCCAGGCTACATGGCCCAAGTACCCGGAGCGCCTTTTTCCTCCGTAACTAAGTCATATATTGAGATGTAACGCTGGAATTTGGCCAGGACATTAGTTTCGTGGCACTAGTGATAATGGCAATGATTACAGAATTACATCTACATGGGAAACTCATGTCGTGACCTGTACAAGTACCCGCAGCGCCTTATTTCCTCTGTAACTAAGTCAAATACTGAGATGTAGCGCTGGAATTTAGACAGTACATTAGTTTCGTGGCACTAGTGATTATAGGAATGATTTCAGACTTACATCTAGGTGGCAAACACATGTCACGGCTTGTCCGGGCTAAACGGCCCAAGTACCCGAAGCGTCTTTTTTCATCAGTAAGTAAGTCAAATATTCAGATTTAATGCTGGAATTTGGGAAGGACATTGGTTCGGTGGCACTAGTAATCATGGCAATGATTTCAGACCTACATCCAGGTTGGAAACTCATGTTGCGACTTTTCCAGGCTACATGGCCCAAGTACCCGGAGCGCCTTTTTCCTCCGTAACTAAGTCATATATTGAGATGTAACGCTGGAATTTGGCCAGGACATTAGATTCGTAGCATTAGTGATAATGGCAATGATTACAGAATTACATCTACATGGGAAACTCATGTCGTGACCGGTACAAGTACCCGCAGCGCCTTATTTCCTCTGTAACTAAGTCAAATACTGAGATGTAGCGCTGGAATTTAGACAGTACATTAGTTTTGTGGCACTAGTGATTATAGGAATGATTTCAGACTTACATCTAGGTGGCAAACACATGTCACGGCTTGTCCCGGCTAAACGGCCCAAGTACCCGAAGCGTCTTTTTTCATCTGTAAGTAAGTCAAATATTCAGATTTAATGCTGGAATTTGGGAAGGACATTGGTTGGGTGGCACTAGTAATCATGGCAATGATTTCAGACCTACATCCAGGTTGGAAACTCATGTTGCGACTTTTCCAGGCTACATGGCCCAAGTACCCGGAGCGCCTTTTTCCTCCGTAACTAAGTCATATATTGAGATGTAATGCTGGAATTTGGCCAGGACATTAGTTTCGTGGCACTAGTGATAATGGCAATGATTACAGAATTACATCTACATGGGAAACTCATGTCGTGACCTGTACAAGTACCCGCAGCGCCTTATTTCCTCTGTAACTAAGTCAAATACTGAGATGTAGCGCTGGAATTTAGACAGTACATTAGTTTTGTGGCACTAGTGATTATAGGAATGATTTCAGACTTACATCTAGGTGGCAAACGCATGTCACGGCTTGTCCGGGCTAAACGGCCCAAGTACCCGAAGCGTCTTTTTTCATCAGTAAGTAAGTCAAATATTCAGATTTAATGCTGGAATTTGGGAAGGACATTGGTTCGGTGGCACTAGTAATCATGGCAATGATTTCAGACCTACATCCAGGTTGGAAACTCATGTTGCGACTTTTCCAGGCTACATGGCCCAAGTACCCGGAGCGCCTTTTTCCTCCGTAACTAAGTCATATATTGAGATGTAACGCTGGAATTTGGCCAGGACATTAGTTTCGTGGCACTAGTGATAATGGCAATGATTACAGAATTACATCTACATGGGAAACTCATGTCGTGACCTGTACAAGTACCCGCAGCGCCTTATTTCCTCTGTAACTAAGTCAAATACTGAGATGTAGCGCTGGAATTTAGACAGTACATTAGTTTCGTGGCACTAGTGATTATAGGAATGATTTCAGACTTACATCTAGGTGGCAAACACATGTCACGGCTTGTCCGGGCTAAACGGCCCAAGTACCCGAAGCGTCTTTTTTCATCAGTAAGTAAGTCAAATATTCAGATTTAATGCTGGAATTTGGGAAGGACATTGGTTCGGTGGCACTAGTAATCATGGCAATGATTTCAGACCTACATCCAGGTTGGAAACTCATGTTGCGACTTTTCCAGGCTACATGGCCCAAGTACCCGGAGCGCCTTTTTCCTCCGTAACTAAGTCATATATTGAGATGTAACGCTGGAATTTGGCCAGGACATTAGTTTCATGGCATTAGTGATAATGGCAATGATTACAGAATTACATCTACATGGGAAACTCATATCGTGACCTGTACAAGTACCCGCAGCGCTTTTCTTCCTCTGTAACTAAGTCAAATACTGAGATGTAACGCTGGAATTTAGACAGTACATTAGTTTCGTGGCACTAGTGATTATAGGAATGATTTCAGACTTACATCTAGGTGGCAAACGCATGTCACGGCTTGTCCCGGCTAAACGGCCCAAGTACCCGAAGCGTTTTTTTTCATCTGTAAGTAAGTCAAATATTCAGATTTAATGCTGGAATTTGGGAAGGACATTGGTTGGGTGGCACTAGTAATCATGGCAATGATTTCAGACCTACATCCAGGTTGGAAACTCATGTTGCGACTTTTCCAGGCTACATGGCCCAAGTACCCGGAGCACGTTTTTCCTCCGTAACTAAGTCATATATTGAGATGTAATGCTGGAATTTGGCCAGGACATTAGTTTCGTGGCACTAGTGATAATGGCAATGATTACAGAATTACATCTACATGGGAAACTCATGTCGTGACCTGTACAAGTACCCGCAGCGCCTTATTTCCTCTGTAACTAAGTCAAATACTGAGATGTAGCGCTGGAATTTAGACAGTACATTAGTTTCGTGGCACTAGTGATTATAGGAATGATTTCAGACTTACATCTAGGTGGCAAACACATGTCACGGCTTGTCCGGGCTAAACGGCCCAAGTACCCGAAGCGTCTTTTTTCATCAGTAAGTAAGTCAAATATTCAGATTTAATGCTGGAATTTGGGAAGGACATTGGTTCGGTGGCACTAGTAATCATGGCAATGATTTCAGACCTACATCCAGGTTGGAAACTCATGTTGCGACTTTTCCAGGCTACATGGCCCAAGTACCCGGAGCGCCTTTTTCCTCCGTAACTAAGTCATATATTGAGATGTAATGCTGGAATTTGGCCAGGACATTAGATTCGTAGCATTAGTGATAATGGCAATGATTACAGAATTACATCTACATGGGAAACTCATGTCGTGACCTGTACAAGTACCCGCAGCGCCTTATTTCCTCTGTAACTAAGTCAAATACTGAGATGTAGCGCTGGAATTTAGACAGTACATTAGTTTTGTGGCACTAGTGATTATAGGAATGATTTCAGACTTACATCTAGGTGGCAAACACATGTCACGGCTTGTCCCGGCCTAACGGCCCAAGTACCCGAAGCGTCTTTTTTCATCTGTAAGTAAGTCAAATATTCAGATTTAATGCTGGAATTTGGGAAGGACATTGGTTGGGTGGCACTAGTAATCATGGTAATGATTTCAGACCTACATCCAGGTTGGAAACTCATGTTGCGACTTTTCCAGGCTACATGGCCCAAGTACCCGGAGCACCTTCTTCCTCCGTAACTAAGTCATATATTGAGATGTAATGCTGGAATTTGGCCAGGACATTAGATTCGTGGCATTAGTGATAATGGCAATGATTACAGAATTACATCTACATGGGAAACTCATGTCGTGACCTGTACAAGTACCTGCAGTGCCTTATTTCCTCTGTAACTAAGTCAAATACTGAGATGTAGCGCTGGAATTTAGACAGTACATTAGTTTCGTGGCACTAGTGATTATAGGAATGATTTCAGACTTACATCTAGGTGGCAGACACATGTCACGGCTTGTCCCGGCTAAACGGCCCAAGTACCCGAAGCGTCTTTTTTCATCAGTAAGTAAGTCAAATATTCAGATTTAATGCTGGAATTTGGGAAGGACATTGGTTGGGTGGCACTAGTAATCATGGCAATGATTTCAGACCTACATCCAGGTTGGAAACTCATGTTGCGACTTTTCCAGGCTACATGGCCCAAGTACCCGGAGCGCCTTTTTCCTCCTTAACTAAGTCATATATTGAGATGTAACGCTGGAATTTGGCCAGGACATTAGTTTCATGGCATTAGTGATAATGGCAATGATTACAGAATTACATCTACATGGGAAACTCATATCGTGACCTGTACAAGTACCCGCAGCGCTTTTCTTCCTCTGTAACTAAGTCAAATACTGAGATGTAACGCTGGAATTTAGACAGTACATTAGTTTCGTGGCACTAGTGATTATAGGAATGATTTCAGACTTACATCTAGGTGGCAAACGCATGTCACGGCTTGTCCCGGCTAAACGGCCCAAGTACCCGAAGCGTCTTTTTTCATCTGTAAGTAAGTCAAATATTCAGATTTAATGCTGGAGTTTGGGAAGGACATTGGTTGGGTGGCACTAGTAATCATGGCAATGATTTCAGACCTACATCCAGGTTGGAAACTCATGTTGCGACTTTTCAAGGCTACATGGCCCAAGTACCCGGAGCACCTTCTTCCTCCGTAACTAAGTCATATATTGAGATGTAATGCTGGAATTTGGCCAGGACATTAGATTCGTGGCATTAGTGATAATGGCAATGATTACAGAATTACATCTACATGGGAAACTCATGTCGTGACCTGTACAAGTACCCGCAGCGCCTTATTTCCTCTGTAACTAAGTCAAATACTGAGATGTAGCGCTGGAATTTAGACAGTACATTAGTTTCGTGGCACTAGTGATTATAGGAATGATTTCAGACTTACATCTAGGTGGCAAACACATGTCACGGCTTGTCCGGGCTAAACGGCCCAAGTACCCGAAGCGTCTTTTTTCATCAGTAAGTAAGTCAAATATTCAGATTTAATGCTGGAATTTGGGAAGGACATTGGTTCGGTGGCACTAGTAATCATGGCAATGATTTCAGACCTACATCCAGGTTGGAAACTCATGTTGCGACTTTTCCAGGCTACATGGCCCAAGTACCCGGAGCGCCTTTTTCCTCCGTAACTAAGTCATATATTGAGATGTAACGCTGGAATTTGGCCAGGACATTAGATTCGTAGCATTAGTGATAATGGCAATGATTACAGAATTACATCTACATGGGAAACTCATGTCGTGACCTGTACAAGTACCCGCAGCGCCTTATTTCCTCTGTAACTAAGTCAAATACTGAGATGTAGCGCTGGAATTTAGACAGTACATTAGTTTTGTGGCACTAGTGATTATAGGAATGATTTCAGACTTACATCTAGGTGGCAAACACATGTCACGGCTTGTCCCGGCTAAACGGCCCAAGTACCCGAAGCGTCTTTTTTCATCTGTAAGTAAGTCAAATATTCAGATTTAATGCTGGAATTTGGGAAGGACATTGGTTGGGTGGCACTAGTAATCATGGTAATGATTTCAGACCTACATCCAGGTTGGAAACTCATGTTGCGACTTTTCCAGGCTACATGGCCCAAGTACCCGGAGCACCTTCTTCCTCCGTAACTAAGTCATATATTGAGATGTAATGCTGGAATTTGGCCAGGACATTAGATTCGTGGCATTAGTGATAATGGCAATGATTACAGAATTACATCTACATGGGAAACTCATGTCGTGACCTGTACAAGTACCTGCAGTGCCTTATTTCCTCTGTAACTAAGTCAAATACTGAGATGTAGCGCTGGAATTTAGACAGTACATTAGTTTCGTGGCACTAGTGATTATAGGAATGATTTCAGACTTACATCTAGGTGGCAGACACATGTCACGGCTTGTCCCGGCTAAACGGCCCAAGTACCCGAAGCGTCTTTTTTCATCAGTAAGTAAGTCAAATATTCAGATTTAATGCTGGAATTTGGGAAGGACATTGGTTGGGTGGCACTAGTAATCATGGCAATGATTTCAGACCTACATCCAGGTTGGAAACTCATGTTGCGACTTTTCCAGGCTACATGGCCCAAGTACCCGGAGCGCCTTTTTCCTCCTTAACTAAGTCATATATTGAGATGTAACGCTGGAATTTGGCCAGGACATTAGTTTCATGGCATTAGTGATAATGGCAATGATTACAGAATTACATCTACATGGGAAACTCATATCGTGACCTGTACAAGTACCCGCAGCGCTTTTCTTCCTCTGTAACTAAGTCAAATACTGAGATGTAACGCTGGAATTTAGACAGTACATTAGTTTCGTGGCACTAGTGATTATAGGAATGATTTCAGACTTACATCTAGGTGGCAAACGCATGTCACGGCTTGTCCCGGCTAAACGGCCCAAGTTCCCGAAGCGTCTTTTTTCATCTGTAAGTAAGTCAAATATTCAGATTTAATGCTGGAATTTGGAAAGGACATTGGTTGGGTGGCACTAGTAATCATGGCAATGATTTCAGACCTACATCCAGGTTGGAAACTCATGTTGCGACTTTTCCAGGCTACATGGCCCAAGTACCCGGAGCGCCTTTTTCCTCCGTAACTAAGTCATATATTGAGATGTAACGCTGGAATTTGGCCAGGACATTAGTTTCGTGGCACTAGTGATAATGGCAATGATTACAGAATTACATCTACATGGGAAACTCATGTCGTGACCTGTACAAGTACCCGCAGCGCCTTTTTTCCTCTGTAACTAAGTCAAATACTGAGATGTAACGCTGGAATTTAGACAGTACATTAGTTTTGTGGCACTAGTGATTATAGGAATGATTTCAGACTTACATCTAGGTGGCAAACGCATGTCACGGCTTGTCCCGGCTAAACGGCCCAAGTACCCGAAGCGTCTTTTTTCATCTGTAAGTAAGTCAAATATTCAGATTTAATGCTGGAATTTGGAAAGGACATTGGTTGGGTGGCACTAGTAATCATGGCAATGATTTCAGACCTACATCCAGGTTGGAAACTCATGTTGCGACTTTTCCAGGCTACATGGCCCAAGTACCCGGAGCGCCTTTTTCCTCCGTAACTAAGTCATATATTGAGATGTAACGCTGGAATTTGGCCAGGACATTAGTTTCGTGGCATTAGTGATAATGGCAATGATTACAGAATTACATCTACATGGGAAACTCATGTCGTGACCTGTACAAGTACCCACAGTGCCTTATTTCCTCTGTAACTAAGTCAAATACTGAGATGTAATGCTGGAATTTAGACAGTACATTAGTTCCCTGGCACTAGTGATTATAGGAATGATTTCAGACTTACATCTAGGTGGCAAACGCATGTCACGGCTTGTCCCGGCTAAACGGCCCAAGTACCCGAAGCGTTTTTTTTCATCTGTAAGTAAGTCAAATATTCAGATTTAATGCTGGAATTTGGAAAGGACATTGGTTGGGTGGCACTAGTAATCATGGCAATGATTTCAGACCTACATCCAGGTTGGAAACTCATGTTGCGACTTTTCCAGGCTACATGGCCCAAGTACCCGGAGCGCCTTTTTCCTCCGTAACTAAGTCATATATTGAGATGTAACGTTGGAAATTGGCCAGGACATTAGTTTCGTGGCATTAGTGATAATGGCAATGATTACAGAATTACATCTACATGGGAAACTCATGTCGTGACCTGTACAAGTACCCGCAGCGCCTTATTTCCTCTGTAACTAAATCAAATGCTGAGATGTAGCGCTGGAATTTAGACAGTACATTAGTTTCATGGCACTAGTGATTATAGGAATGATTTCAGACTTACATCTAGGTGGCAAACGCATGTCACGGCTTGTCCCGGCTAAACGGCCCAAGTACCCGAAGCGTCTTTTTTCATCTGTAAGTAAGTCAAATATTCAGATTTAATGCTGGAATTTGGAAAGGACATTGGTTGGGTGGCACTAGTAATCATGGCAATGATTTCAGACCTACATCCAGGTTGGAAACTCATGTTGCGACTTTTCCAGGCTACATGGCCCAAGTACCCGGAGCGCCTTTTTCCTCTGTAACTAAGTCATATATTGAGATGTAACGCTGGAATTTGGCCAGGACATTAGTTTCGTGGCATTAGTGATAATGGCAATGATTACAGAATTACATCTACATGGGAAACTCATGTCGTGACCTGTACAAGTACCCGCAGCGCCTTATTTCCTCTGTAACTAAGTCAAATACTGAGATGTAGCGCTGGAATTTAGACAGTACATTAGTTTCGTGGCACTAGTGATTATAGGAATGATTTCAGACTTACATCTAGGTGGCAGACACATGTCACGGCTTGTCCCGGCTAAACGGCCCAAGTACCCGAAGCGTCTTTTTTCATCAGTAAGTAAGTCAAATATTCAGATTTAATGCTGGAATTTGGGAAGGACATTGGTTGGGTGGCACTAGTAATCATGGCAATGATTTCAGACCTACATCCAGGTTGGAAACTCATGTTGCGACTTTTCCAGGCTACATGGCCCAAGTACCCGGAGCGCCTTTTTCCTCCGTAACTAAGTCATATATTGAGATGTAACGCTGGAATTTGGCCAGGACATTAGTTTCGTGGCATTAGTGATAATGGCAATGATTACAGAATTACATCTACATGGGAAACTCATGTCGTGACCTGTACAAGTACCCACAGTGCCTTATTTCCTCTGTAACTAAGTCAAATACTGAGATGTAATGCTGGAATTTAGACAGTACATTAGTTCCCTGGCACTAGTGATTATAGGAATGATTTCAGACTTACATCTAGGTGGCAAACGCATGTCACGGCTTGTCCCGGCTAAACGGCCCAAGTACCCGAAGCGTTTTTTTTCATCTGTAAGTAAGTCAAATATTCAGATTTAATGCTGGAATTTGGAAAGGACATTGGTTGGGTGGCACTAGTAATCATGGCAATGATTTCAGACCTACATCCAGGTTGGAAACTCATGTTGCGACTTTTCCAGGCTACATGGCCCAAGTACCCGGAGCGCCTTTTTCCTCCGTAACTAAGTCATATATTGAGATGTAACGTTGGAAATTGGCCAGGACATTAGTTTCGTGGCATTAGTGATAATGGCAATGATTACAGAATTACATCTACATGGGAAACTCATGTCGTGACCTGTACAAGTACCCGCAGCGCCTTATTTCCTCTGTAACTAAATCAAATGCTGAGATGTAGCGCTGGAATTTAGACAGTACATTAGTTTCATGGCACTAGTGATTATAGGAATGATTTCAGACTTACATCTAGGTGGCAAACGCATGTCACGGCTTGTCCCGGCTAAACGGCCCAAGTACCCGAAGCGTCTTTTTTCATCTGTAAGTAAGTCAAATATTCAGATTTAATGCTGGAATTTGGAAAGGACATTGGTTGGGTGGCACTAGTAATCATGGCAATGATTTCAGACCTACATCCAGGTTGGAAACTCATGTTGCGACTTTTCCAGGCTACATGGCCCAAGTACCCGGAGCGCCTTTTTCCTCCGTAACTAAGTCATATATTGAGATGTAACGCTGGAATTTGGCCAGGACATTAGTTTCGTGGCATTAGTGATAATGGCAATGATTACAGAATTACATCTACATGGGAAACTCATGTCGTGACCTGTACAAGTACCCGCAGCGCCTTATTTCCTCTGTAACTAAGTCAAATACTGAGATGTAGCGCTGGAATTTAGACAGTACATTAGTTTCGTGGCACTAGTGATTATAGGAATGATTTCAGACTTACATCTAGGTGGCAGACACATGTCACGGCTTGTCCCGGCTAAACGGCCCAAGTACCCGAAGCGTCTTTTTTCATCAGTAAGTAAGTCAAATATTCAGATTTAATGCTGGAATTTGGGAAGGACATTGGTTGGGTGGCACTAGTAATCATGGCAATGATTTCAGACCTACATCCAGGTTGCAAACTCATGTTGCGACTTTTCCAGGCTACATGGCCCAAGTACCCGGAGCGCCTTTTTTCCTCCTTAACTAAGTCATATATTGAGATGTAACGCTGGAATTTGGCCAGGACATTAGTTTCATGGCATTAGTGATAATGGCAATGATTACAGAATTACATCTACATGGGAAACTCATATCGTGACCTGTACAAGTACCCGCAGCGCTTTTCTTCCTCTGTAACTAAGTCAAATACTGAGATGTAACGCTGGAATTTAGACAGTACATTAGTTTCGTGGCACTAGTGATTATAGGAATGATTTCAGACTTACATCTAGGTGGCAAACGCATGTCACGGCTTGTCCCGGCTAAACGGCCCAAGTACCCGAAGCGTCTTTTTTCATCTGTAAGTAAGTCAAATATTCAGATTTAATGCTGGAATTTGGGAAGGACATTGGTTGGGTGGCACTAGTAATCATGGCAATGATTTCAGACCTACATCCAGGTTGGAAACTCATGTTGCGACTTTTCCAGGCTACATGGCCCAAGTACCCGGAGCGCCTTTTTCCTCCGTAACTAAGTCATATATTGAGATGTAACGCTGGAATTTGGCCAGGACATTAGTTTCGTGGCATTAGTGATAATGGCAATGATTACAGAATTACATCTACATGGGAAACTCATGTCGTGACCTGTACAAGTACCCACAGCGCCTTATTTCCTCTGTAACTAAGTCAAATACTGAGATGTAATGCTGGAATTTAGACAGTACATTAGTTCCCTGGCACTAGTGATTATAGGAATGATTTCAGACTTACATCTAGGTGGCAAACGCATGTCATGGCTTGTCCCGGCTAAACGGCCCAAGTACCCGAAGCGTTTTTTTTCATTTGTAAGTAAGTCAAATATTCAGATTTAATGCTGGAATTTGGAAAGGACATTGGTTGGGTGGCACTAGTAATCATGGCAATGATTTCAGACCTACATCCAGGTTGGAAACTCATGTTGCGACTTTTCCAGGCTACATGGCCCAAGTACCCGGAGCGCCTTTTTCCTCCGTAACTAAGTCATATATTGAGATGTAACGTTGGAAATTGGCCAGGACATTAGTTTCGTGGCATTAGTGATAATGGCAATGATTACAGAATTACATCTACATGGGAAACTCATGTCGTGACCTGTACAAGTACCCGCAGCGCCTTATTTCCTCTGTAACTAAATCAAATGCTGAGATGTAGCGCTGGAATTTAGACAGTACATTAGTTTCATGGCACTAGTGATTATAGGAATGATTTCAGACTTACATCTAGGTGGCAAACGCATGTCACGGCTTGTCCCGGCTAAACGGCCCAAGTACCCGAAGCGTCTTTTTTCATCTGTAAGTAAGTCAAATATTCAGATTTAATGCTGGAATTTGGAAAGGACATTGGTTGGGTGGCACTAGTAATCATGGCAATGATTTCAGACCTACATCCAGGTTGGAAACTCATGTTGCGACTTTTCCAGGCTACATGGCCCAAGTACCCGGAGCGCCTTTTTCCTCCGTAACTAAGTCATATATTGAGATGTAACGCTGGAATTTGGCCAGGACATTAGTTTCGTGGCATTAGTGATAATGGCAATGATTACAGAATTACATCTACATGGGAAACTCATGTCGTGACCTGTACAAGTACCCGCAGCGCCTTATTTCCTCTGTAACTAAGTCAAATACTGAGATGTAGCGCTGGAATTTAGACAGTACATTAGTTTCGTGGCACTAGTGATTATAGGAATGATTTCAGACTTACATCTAGGTGGCAGACACATGTCACGGCTTGTCCCGGCTAAACGGCCCAAGTACCCGAAGCGTCTTTTTTCATCAGTAAGTAAGTCAAATATTCAGATTTAATGCTGGAATTTGGGAAGGACATTGGTTGGGTGGCACTAGTAATCATGGCAATGATTTCAGACCTACATCCAGGTTGGAAACTCATGTTGCGACTTTTCCAGGCTACATGGCCCAAGTACCCAGAGCGCCTTTTTTCCTCCTTAACTAAGTCATATATTGAGATGTAACGCTGGAATTTGGCCAGGACATTAGTTTCATGGCATTAGTGATAATGGCAATGATTACAGAATTACATCTACATGGGAAACTCATATCGTGACCTGTACAAGTACCCGCAGCGCTTTTCTTCCTCTGTAACTAAGTCAAATACTGAGATGTAACGCTGGAATTTAGACAGTACATTAGTTTCGTGGCACTAGTGATTATAGGAATGATTTCAGACTTACATCTAGGTGGCAAACGCATGTCACGGCTTGTCCCGGCTAAACGGCCCAAGTACCCGAAGCGTCTTTTTTCATCTGTAAGTAAGTCAAATATTCAGATTTAATGCTGGAATTTGGAAAGGACATTGGTTGGGTGGCACTAGTAATCATGGCAATGATTTCAGACCTACATCCAGGTTGGAAACTCATGTTGCGACTTTTCCAGGCTACATGGCCCAAGTACCCGGAGCGCCTTTTTCCTCCGTAACTAAGTCATATATTGAGATGTAACGCTGGAATTTGGCCAGGACATTAGTTTCGTGGCACTAGTGATAATGGCAATGATTACAGAATTACATCTACATGGGAAACTCATGTCGTGACCTGTACAAGTACCCGCAGCGCTTTTTTTCCTCTGTAACTAAGTCAAATACTGAGATGTAACGCTGGAATTTAGACAGTACATTAGTTTCGTGGCACTAGTGATTATAGGAATGATTTCAGACTTACATCTAGGTGGCAAACGCATGTCACGGCTTGTCCCGGCTAAACGGCCCAAGTACCCGAAGCGTCTTTTTTCATCTGTAAGTAAGTCAAATATTCAGATTTAATGCTGGAATTTGGAAAGGACATTGGTTGGGTGGCACTAGTAATCATGGCAATGATTTCAGACCTACATCCAGGTTGGAAACTCATGTTGCGACTTTTCCAGGCTACATGGCCCAAGTACCCGGAGCGCCTTTTTCCTCCGTAACTAAGTCATATATTGAGATGTAACGCTGGAATTTGGCCAGGACATTAGTTTCGTGGCATTAGTGATAATGGCAATGATTACAGAATTACATCTACATGGGAAACTCATGTCGTGACCTGTACAAGTACCCGCAGCGCCTTATTTCCTCTGTAACTAAGTCAAATACTGAGATGTAGCGCTGGAATTTAGACAGTACATTAGTTTCGTGGCACTAGTGATTATAGGAATGATTTCAGACTTACATCTAGGTGGCAGACACATGTCACGGCTTGTCCCGGCTAAACGGCCCAAGTACCCGAAGCGTCTTTTTTCATCAGTAAGTAAGTCAAATATTCAGATTTAATGCTGGAATTTGGGAAGGACATTGGTTGGGTGGCACTAGTAATCATGGCAATGATTTCAGACCTACATCCAGGTTGGAAACTCATGTTGCGACTTTTCCAGGCTACATGGCCCAAGTACCCGGAGCGCCTTTTTTCCTCCTTAACTAAGTCATATATTGAGATGTAACGCTGGAATTTGGCCAGGACATTAGTTTCATGGCATTAGTGATAATGGCAATGATTACAGAATTACATCTACATGGGAAACTCATATCGTGACCTGTACAAGTACCCGCAGCGCTTTTCTTCCTCTGTAACTAAGTCAAATACTGAGATGTAACGCTGGAATTTAGACAGTACATTAGTTTCGTGGCACTAGTGATTATAGGAATGATTTCAGACTTACATCTAGGTGGCAAACGCATGTCACGGCTTGTCCCGGCTAAACGGCCCAAGTACCCGAAGCGTCTTTTTTCATCTGTAAGTAAGTCAAATATTCAGATTTAATGCTGGAATTTGGAAAGGACATTGGTTGGGTGGCACTAGTAATCATGGCAATGATTTCAGACCTACATCCAGGTTGGAAACTCATGTTGCGACTTTTCCAGGCTACATGGCCCAAGTACCCGGAGCGCCTTTTTCCTCCGTAACTAAGTCATATATTGAGATGTAACGCTGGAATTTGGCCAGGACATTAGTTTCGTGGCACTAGTGATAATGGCAATGATTACAGAATTACATCTACATGGGAAACTCATGTCGTGACCTGTACAAGTACCCGCAGCGCTTTTTTTCCTCTGTAACTAAGTCAAATACTGAGATGTAACGCTGGAATTTAGACAGTACATTAGTTTCGTGGCACTAGTGATTATAGGAATGATTTCAGACTTACATCTAGGTGGCAAACGCATGTCACGGCTTGTCCCGGCTAAACGGCCCAAGTACCCGAAGCGTCTTTTTTCATCTGTAAGTAAGTCAAATATTCAGATTTAATGCTGGAATTTGGAAAGGACATTGGTTGGGTGGCACTAGTAATCATGGCAATGATTTCAGACCTACATCCAGGTTGGAAACTCATGTTGCGACTTTTCCAGGCTACATGGCCCAAGTACCCGGAGCGCCTTTTTCCTCCGTAACTAAGTCATATATTGAGATGTAACGTTGGAAATTGGCCTGGACATTAGTTTCGTGGCATTAGTGATAATGGCAATGATTACAGAATTACATCTACATGGGAAACTCATGTCGTGACCTGTACAAGTACCCGCAGCGCCTTATTTCCTCTGTAACTAAGTCAAATACTGAGATGTAGCGCTGGAATTTAGACAGTACATTAGTTTCATGGCACTAGTGATTATAGGAATGATTTCAGACTTACATCTAGGTGGCAGACGCATGTCACGGCTTGTCCCGGCTAAACGGCCCAAGTACCCGAAGCGTCTTTTTTCATCTGTAAGTAAGTCAAATATTCAGATTTAATGCTGGAATTTGGAAAGGACATTGGTTGGGTGGCACTAGTAATCATGGCAATGATTTCAGACCTACATCCAGGTTGGAAACTCATGTTGCGACTTTTCCTGGCTACATGGCCCAAGTACCCGGAGCGCCTTTTTCCTCCGTAACTAAGTCATATATTGAGATGTAACGTTGGAAATTGGCCAGGACATTAGTTTCGTGGCATTAGTGATAATGGCAATGATTACAGAATTACATCTACATGGGAAACTCATGTCGTGACCTGTACAAGTACCCGCAGCGCCTTATTTCCTCTGTAACTAAATCAAATGCTGAGATGTAGCGCTGGAATTTAGACAGTACATTAGTTTCATGGCACTAGTGATTATAGGAATGATTTCAGACTTACATCTAGGTGGCAAACGCATGTCACGGCTTGTCCCGGCTAAACGGCCCAAGTACCCGAAGCGTCTTTTTTCATCTGTAAGTAAGTCAAATATTCAGATTTAATGCTGGAATTTGGAAAGGACATTGGTTGGGTGGCACTAGTAATCATGGCAATGATTTCAGACCTACATCCAGGTTGGAAACTCATGTTGCGACTTTTCCAGGCTACATGGCCCAAGTACCCGGAGCGCCTTTTTCCTCCGTAACTAAGTCATATATTGAGATGTAACGCTGGAATTTGGCCAGGACATTAGTTTCGTGGCATTAGTGATAATGGCAATGATTACAGAATTACATCTACATGGGAAACTCATGTCGTGACCTGTACAAGTACCCGCAGCGCCTTATTTCCTCTGTAACTAAGTCAAATACTGAGATGTAGCGCTGGAATTTAGACAGTACATTAGTTTCGTGGCACTAGTGATTATAGGAATGATTTCAGACTTACATCTAGGTGGCAGACACATGTCACGGCTTGTCCCGGCTAAACGGCCCAAGTACCCGAAGCGTCTTTTTTCATCAGTAAGTAAGTCAAATATTCAGATTTAATGCTGGAATTTGGGAAGGACATTGGTTGGGTGGCACTAGTAATCATGGCAATGATTTCAGACCTACATCCAGGTTGGAAACTCATGTTGCGACTTTTCCAGGCTACATGGCCCAAGTACCCGGAGCGCCTTTTTTCCTCCTTAACTAAGTCATATATTGAGATGTAACGCTGGAATTTGGCCAGGACATTAGTTTCATGGCATTAGTGATAATGGCAATGATTACAGAATTACATCTACATGGGAAACTCATATCGTGACCTGTACAAGTACCCGCAGCGCTTTTCTTCCTCTGTAACTAAGTCAAATACTGAGATGTAACGCTGGAATTTAGACAGTACATTAGTTTCGTGGCACTAGTGATTATAGGAATGATTTCAGACTTACATCTAGGTGGCAAACGCATGTCACGGCTTGTCCCGGCTAAACGGCCCAAGTACCCGAAGCGTCTTTTTTCATCTGTAAGTAAGTCAAATATTCAGATTTAATGCTGGAATTTGGAAAGGACATTGGTTGGGTGGCACTAGTAATCATGGCAATGATTTCAGACCTACATCCAGGTTGGAAACTCATGTTGCGACTTTTCCAGGCTACATGGCCCAAGTACCCGGTGCGCCTTTTTCCTCCGTAACTAAGTCATATATTGAGATGTAACGCTGGAATTTGGCCAGGACATTAGTTTCGTGGCACTAGTGATAATGGCAATGATTACAGAATTACATCTACATGGGAAACTCATGTCGTGACCTGTACAAGTACCCGCAGCGCTTTTTTTCCTCTGTAACTAAGTCAAATACTGAGATGTAACGCTGGAATTTAGACAGTACATTAGTTTCGTGGCACTAGTGATTATAGGAATGATTTCAGACTTACATCTAGGTGGCAAACGCATGTCACGGCTTGTCCCGGCTAAACGGCCCAAGTACCCGAAGCGTCTTTTTTCATCTGTAAGTAAGTCAAATATTCAGATTTAATGCTGGAATTTGGAAAGGACATTGGTTGGGTGGCACTAGTAATCATGGCAATGATTTCAGACCTACATCCAGGTTGGAAACTCATGTTGCGACTTTTCCAGGCTACATGGCCCAAGTACCCGGAGCGCCTTTTTCCTCCGTAACTAAGTCATATATTGAGATGTAACGTTGGAAATTGGCCAGGACATTAGTTTCGTGGCATTAGTGATAATGGCAATGATTACAGAATTACATCTACATGGGAAACTCATGTCGTGACCTGTACAAGTACCCGCAGCGCCTTATTTCCTCTGTAACTAAGTCAAATACTGAGATGTAGCGCTGGAATTTAGACAGTACATTAGTTTCATGGCACTAGTGATTATAGGAATGATTTCAGACTTACATCTAGGTGGCAGACGCATGTCACGGCTTGTCCCGGCTAAACGGCCCAAGTACCCGAAGCGTCTTTTTTCATCTGTAAGTAAGTCAAATATTCAGATTTAATGCTGGAATTTGGAAAGGACATTGGTTGGGTGGCACTAGTAATCATGGCAATGATTTCAGACCTACATCCAGGTTGGAAACTCATGTTGCGACTTTTCCTGGCTACATGGCCCAAGTACCCGGAGCGCCTTTTTCCTCCGTAACTAAGTCATATATTGAGATGTAACGCTGGAATTTGGCCAGGACATTAGTTTCGTGGCATTAGTGATAATGGCAATGATTACAGAATTACATCTACATGGGAAACTCATGTCGTGACCTGTACAAGTACCCGCAGCGCCTTATTTCCTCTGTAACTAAGTCAAATGCTGAGATGTAGCGCTGGAATTTAGACAGTACATTAGTTTCATGGCACTAGTGATTATAGGAATGATTTCAGACTTACATCTAGGTGGCAGACGCATGTCACGGCTTGTCCCGGCTAAACGGCCCAAGTACCCGAAGCGTCTTTTTTCATCTGTAAGTAAGTCAAATATTCAGATTTAATGCTGGAATTTGGAAAGGACATTGGTTGGGTGGCACTAGTAATCATGGCAATGATTTCAGACCTACATCCAGGTTGGAAACTCATGTTGCGACTTTTCCTGGCTACATGGCCCAAGTACCCGGAGCGCCTTTTTCCTCCGTAACTAAGTCATATATTGAGATGTAACGCTGGAATTTGGCCAGGACATTAGTTTCGTGGCATTAGTGATAATGGCAATGATTACAGAATTACATCTACATGGGAAACTCATGTCGTGACCTGTACAAGTACCCGCAGCGCCTTATTTCCTCTGTAACTAAGTCAAATGCTGAGATGTAGCGCTGGAATTTAGACAGTACATTAGTTTCATGGCACTAGTGATTATAGGAATGATTTCAGACTTACATCTAGGTGGCAGACGCATGTCACGGCTTGTCCCGGCTAAACGGCCCAAGTACCCGAAGCGTCTTTTTTCATCTGTAAGTAAGTCAAATATTCAGATTTAATGCTGGAATTTGGAAAGGACATTGGTTGGGTGGCACTAGTAGTTATGGCAATGATTTCAGACCTACATCCAGGTTGGAAACTCATGTTGCGACTTTTCCAGGCTACATGGCCCAAGTACCCAGAGCGCCTTTTTCCTCCGTAACTAAGTCATATATTGAGATGTAGCGCTGGAATTTGGCCAGGACATTAGTTTTGTGGCATTAGTGATAATGGCAATGATTACAGAATTACATCTACATGGGAAACTCATGTCGTGACCTGTACAAGTACCCGCAGCGCCTTATTTCCTCTGTAACTAGGTCAAATACTGAGATGTAACGCTGGAATTTAGACAGTACATTAGTTTCGTGGCACTAGTGATTATAGGAATGATTTCAGACTTACATCTAGGTGGCAGACACATGTCACGGCTTGTCCCGGCTAAACGGCCCAAGTACCCGAAGCGTCTTTTTTCATCAGTAAGTAAGTCAAATATTCAGATTTAATGCTGGAATTTGGGAAGGACATTGGTTGGGTGGCACTAGTAATCATGGCAATGATTTCAGACCTACATCCAGGTTGGAAACTCATGTTGCGACTTTTCCAGGCTACATGGCCCAAGTACCCGGAGCGCCTTTTTCCTCCGTAACTAAGTCATATATTGAGATGTAGCGCTGGAATTTGGCCAGGACATTAGTTTCGTGGCATTAGTGATAATGGCAATGATTACAGAATTACATCTACATGGGAAACTCATGTCGTGACCTGTACAAGTACCCGCAGCGCCTTATTTCCTATGTAACTAAGTCAAATACTGAGATGTAATGCTGGAATTTAGACAGTACATTAGTTTCGTGGCACTAGTGATTATAGGAATGATTTCAGACTTACATCTAGGTGGCAGACGCATGTCACAGCTTGTCCCGGCTAAACGGCCCAAGTACCCGAAGCGTCTTTTTTCATCTGTAAGTAAGTCAAATATTCAGATTTAATGCTGGAATTTGGAAAGGACATTGGTTGGGTGGCACTAGTAATCATGGCAATGATTTCAGACCTACATCCAGGTTGGAAACTCATGTTGCGACTTTTCCTGGCTACATGGCCCAAGTACCCGGAGCGCCTTTTTCCTCCGTAACTAAGTCATATATTGAGATGTAACGCTGGAATTTGGCCAGGACATTAGTTTCGTGGCATTAGTGATAATGGCAATGATTACAGAATTACATCTACATGGGAAACTCATGTCGTGACCTGTACAAGTACCCGCAGCGCCTTATTTCCTATGTAACTAAGTCAAATACTGAGATGTAATGCTGGAATTTAGACAGTACATTAGTTTCGTGGCACTAGTGATTATAGGAATGATTTCAGACTTACATCTAGGTGGCAAACGCATGTCACAGCTTGTCCCGGCTAAACGGCCCAAGTACCCGAAGCGTCTTTTTTCATCTGTAAGTAAGTCAAATATTCAGATTTAATGCTGGAATTTGGAAAGGACATTGGTTGGGTGGCACTAGTAATCATGGCAATGATTTCAGACCTACATCCAGGTTGGAAACTCATGTTGCGACTTTTCCTGGCTACATGGCCCAAGTACCCGGAGCGCCTTTTTCCTCCGTAACTAAGTCATATATTGAGATGTAACGCTGGAATTTGGCCAGGACATTAGTTTAGTGGCATTAGTGATAATGGCAATGATTACAGAATTACATCTACATGGGAAACTCATGTCGTGACCTGTACAAGTACCCACAGCGACTTATTTCCTCTGTAACTAAGTCAAATACTGAGATGTAATGCTGGAATTTAGACAGTACATTAGTTCCCTGGCACTAGTGATTATAGGAATGATTTCAGACTTACATCTAGGTGGCAAACGCATGTCACGGCTTGTCCCGGCTAAACGGCCCAAGTACCCGAAGCGTTTTTTTTCATCTGTAAGTAAGTCAAATATTCAGATTTAATGCTGGAATTTGGAAAGGACATTGGTTGGGTGGCACTAGTAATCATGGCAATGATTTCAGACCTACATCCAGGTTGGAAACTCATGTTGCGACTTTTCCAGGCTACATGGCCCAAGTACCCGGAGCGCCTTTTTCCTCCGTAACTAAGTCATATATTGAGATGTAACGTTGGAAATTGGCCAGGACATTAGTTTCGTGGCATTAGTGATAATGGCAATGATTACAGAATTACATCTACATGGGAAACTCATGTCGTGACCTGTACAAGTACCCGCAGCGCCTTATTTCCTCTGTAACTAAGTCAAATGCTGAGATGTAGCGCTGGAATTTAGACAGTACATTAGTTTCATGGCACTAGTGATTATAGGAATGATTTCAGACTTACATCTAGGTGGCAAACGCATGTCACGGCTTGTCCCGGCTAAACGGCCCAAGTACCCGAAGCGTCTTTTTTCATCTGTAAGTAAGTCAAATATTCAGATTTAATGCTGGAATTTGGAAAGGACATTGGTTGGGTGGCACTAGTAATCATGGCAATGATTTCAGACCTACATCCAGGTTGGAAACTCATGTTGCGACTTTTCCAGGCTACATGGCCCAAGTACCCGGAGCGCCTTTTTCCTCCGTAACTAAGTCATATATTGAGATGTAGCGCTGGAATTTGGCCAGGACATTAGTTTCGTGGCATTAGTGATAATGGCAATGATTACAGAATTACATCTACATGGGAAACTCATGTCGTGACCTGTACAAGTACCCGCAGCGCCTTATTTCCTATGTAACTAAGTCAAATACTGAGATGTAATGCTGGAATTTAGACAGTACATTAGTTTCGTGGCACTAGTGATTATAGGAATGATTTCAGACTTACATCTAGGTGGCAAACGCATGTCACAGCTTGTCCCGGCTAAACGGCCCAAGTACCCGAAGCGTCTTTTTTCATCTGTAAGTAAGTCAAATATTCAGATTTAATGCTGGAATTTGGAAAGGACATTGGTTGGGTGGCACTAGTAATCATGGCAATGATTTCAGACCTACATCCAGGTTGGAAACTCATGTTGCGACTTTTCCTGGCTACATGGCCCAAGTACCCGGAGCGCCTTTTTCCTCCGTAACTAAGTCATATATTGAGATGTAACGCTGGAATTTGGCCAGGACATTAGTTTCGTGGCATTAGTGATAATGGCAATGATTACAGAATTACATCTACATGGGAAACTCATGTCGTGACCTGTACAAGTACCCACAGCGCCTTATTTCCTCTGTAACTAAGTCAAATACTGAGATGTAATGCTGGAATTTAGACAGTACATTAGTTCCCTGGCACTAGTGATTATAGGAATGATTTCAGACTTACATCTAGGTGGCAAACGCATGTCACGGCTTGTCCCGGCTAAACGGCCCAAGTACCCGAAGCGTTTTTTTTCATCTGTAAGTAAGTCAAATATTCAGATTTAATGCTGGAATTTGGAAAGGACATTGGTTGGGTGGCACTAGTAATCATGGCAATGATTTCAGACCTACATCCAGGTTGGAAACTCATGTTGCGACTTTTCCAGGCTACATGGCCCAAGTACCCGGAGCGCCTTTTTCCTCCGTAACTAAGTCATATATTGAGATGTAACGTTGGAAATTGGCCAGGACATTAGTTTCGTGGCATTAGTGATAATGGCAATGATTACAGAATTACATCTACATGGGAAACTCATGTCGTGACCTGTACAAGTACCCGCAGCGCCTTATTTCCTCTGTAACTAAGTCAAATGCTGAGATGTAGCGCTGGAATTTAGACAGTACATTAGTTTCATGGCACTAGTGATTATAGGAATGATTTCAGACTTACATCTAGGTGGCAAACGCATGTCACGGCTTGTCCCGGCTAAACGGCCCAAGTACCCGAAGCGTCTTTTTTCATCTGTAAGTAAGTCAAATATTCAGATTTAATGCTGGAATTTGGAAAGGACATTGGTTGGGTGGCACTAGTAATCATGGCAATGATTTCAGACCTACATCCAGGTTGGAAACTCATGTTGCGACTTTTCCAGGCTACATGGCCCAAGTACCCGGAGCGCCTTTTTCCTCCGTAACTAAGTCATATATTGAGATGTAGCGCTGGAATTTGGCCAGGACATTAGTTTCGTGGCATTAGTGATAATGGCAATGATTACAGAATTACATCTACATGGGAAACTCATGTCGTGACCTGTACAAGTACCCGCAGCGCCTTATTTCCTATGTAACTAAGTCAAATACTGAGATGTAATGCTGGAATTTAGACAGTACATTAGTTTCGTGGCACTAGTGATTATAGGAATGATTTCAGACTTACATCTAGGTGGCAAACGCATGTCACAGCTTGTCCCGGCTAAACGGCCCAAGTACCCGAAGCGTCTTTTTTCATCTGTAAGTAAGTCAAATATTCAGATTTAATGCTGGAATTTGGAAAGGACATTGGTTGGGTGGCACTAGTAATCATGGCAATGATTTCAGACCTACATCCAGGTTGGAAACTCATGTTGCGACTTTTCCTGGCTACATGGCCCAAGTACCCGGAGCGCCTTTTTCCTCCGTAACTAAGTCATATATTGAGATGTAACGCTGGAATTTGGCCAGGACATTAGTTTCGTGGCATTAGTGATAATGGCAATGATTACAGAATTACATCTACATGGGAAACTCATGTCGTGACCTGTACAAGTACCCACAGCGCCTTATTTCCTCTGTAACTAAGTCAAATACTGAGATGTAATGCTGGAATTTAGACAGTACATTAGTTCCCTGGCACTAGTGATTATAGGAATGATTTCAGACTTACATCTAGGTGGCAAACGCATGTCACGGCTTGTCCCGGCTAAACGGCCCAAGTACCCGAAGCGTTTTTTTTCATCTGTAAGTAAGTCAAATATTCAGATTTAATGCTGGAATTTGGAAAGGACATTGGTTGGGTGGCACTAGTAATCATGGCAATGATTTCAGACCTACATCCAGGTTGGAAACTCATGTTGCGACTTTTCCAGGCTACATGGCCCAAGTACCCGGAGCGCCTTTTTCCTCCGTAACTAAGTCATATATTGAGATGTAACGTTGGAAATTGGCCAGGACATTAGTTTCGTGGCATTAGTGATAATGGCAATGATTACAGAATTACATCTACATGGGAAACTCATGTCGTGACCTGTACAAGTACCCGCAGCGCCTTATTTCCTCTGTAACTAAGTCAAATGCTGAGATGTAGCGCTGGAATTTAGACAGTACATTAGTTTCATGGCACTAGTGATTATAGGAATGATTTCAGACTTACATCTAGGTGGCAAACGCATGTCACAGCTTGTCCCGGCTAAACGGCCCAAGTACCCGAAGCGTCTTTTTTCATCTGTAAGTAAGTCAAATATTCAGATTTAATGCTGGAATTTGGAAAGGACATTGGTTGGGTGGCACTAGTAATCATGGCAATGATTTCAGACCTACATCCAGGTTGGAAACTCATGTTGCGACTTTTCCTGGCTACATGGCCCAAGTACCCGGAGCGCCTTTTTCCTCCGTAACTAAGTCATATATTGAGATGTAACGCTGGAATTTGGCCAGGACATTAGTTTCGTGGCATTAGTGATAATGGCAATGATTACAGAATTACATCTACATGGGAAACTCATGTCGTGACCTGTACAAGTACCCACAGCGCCTTATTTCCTCTGTAACTAAGTCAAATACTGAGATGTAATGCTGGAATTTAGACAGTACATTAGTTCCCTGGCACTAGTGATTATAGGAATGATTTCAGACTTACATCTAGGTGGCAAACGCATGTCACGGCTTGTCCCGGCTAAACGGCCCAAGTACCCGAAGCGTTTTTTTTCATCTGTAAGTAAGTCAAATATTCAGATTTAATGCTGGAATTTGGAAAGGACATTGGTTGGGTGGCACTAGTAATCATGGCAATGATTTCAGACCTACATCCAGGTTGGAAACTCATGTTGCGACTTTTCCAGGCTACATGGCCCAAGTACCCGGAGCGCCTTTTTCCTCCGTAACTAAGTCATATATTGAGATGTAACGTTGGAAATTGGCCAGGACATTAGTTTCGTGGCATTAGTGATAATGGCAATGATTACAGAATTACATCTACATGGGAAACTCATGTCGTGACCTGTACAAGTACCCGCAGCGCCTTATTTCCTATGTAACTAAGTCAAATACTGAGATGTAATGCTGGAATTTAGACAGTACATTAGTTTCGTGGCACTAGTGATTATAGGAATGATTTCAGACTTACATCTAGGTGGCAAACGCATGTCACAGCTTGTCCCGGCTAAACGGCCCAAGTACCCGAAGCGTCTTTTTTCATCTGTAAGTAAGTCAAATATTCAGATTTAATGCTGGAATTTGGAAAGGACATTGGTTGGGTGGCACTAGTAATCATGGCAATGATTTCAGACCTACATCCAGGTTGGAAACTCATGTTGCGACTTTTCCTGGCTACATGGCCCAAGTACCCGGAGCGCCTTTTTCCTCCGTAACTAAGTCATATATTGAGATGTAACGCTGGAATTTGGCCAGGACATTAGTTTCGTGGCATTAGTGATAATGGCAATGATTACAGAATTACATCTACATGGGAAACTCATGTCGTGACCTGTACAAGTACCCACAGCGCCTTATTTCCTCTGTAACTAAGTCAAATACTGAGATGTAATGCTGGAATTTAGACAGTACATTAGTTCCCTGGCACTAGTGATTATAGGAATGATTTCAGACTTACATCTAGGTGGCAAACGCATGTCACGGCTTGTCCCGGCTAAACGGCCCAAGTACCCGAAGCGTTTTTTTTCATCTGTAAGTAAGTCAAATATTCAGATTTAATGCTGGAATTTGGAAAGGACATTGGTTGGGTGGCACTAGTAATCATGGCAATGATTTCAGACCTACATCCAGGTTGGAAACTCATGTTGCGACTTTTCCAGGCTACATGGCCCAAGTACCCGGAGCGCCTTTTTCCTCCGTAACTAAGTCATATATTGAGATGTAACGTTGGAAATTGGCCAGGACATTAGTTTCGTGGCATTAGTGATAATGGCAATGATTACAGAATTACATCTACATGGGAAACTCATGTCGTGACCTGTACAAGTACCCGCAGCGCCTTATTTCCTCTGTAACTAAGTCAAATGCTGAGATGTAGCGCTGGAATTTAGACAGTACATTAGTTTCATGGCACTAGTGATTATAGGAATGATTTCAGACTTACATCTAGGTGGCAAACGCATGTCACAGCTTGTCCCGGCTAAACGGCCCAAGTACCCGAAGCGTCTTTTTTCATCTGTAAGTAAGTCAAATATTCAGATTTAATGCTGGAATTTGGAAAGGACATTGGTTGGGTGGCACTAGTAATCATGGCAATGATTTCAGACCTACATCCAGGTTGGAAACTCATGTTGCGACTTTTCCTGGCTACATGGCCCAAGTACCCGGAGCGCCTTTTTCCTCCGTAACTAAGTCATATATTGAGATGTAACGCTGGAATTTGGCCAGGACATTAGTTTCGTGGCATTAGTGATAATGGCAATGATTACAGAATTACATCTACATGGGAAACTCATGTCGTGACCTGTACAAGTACCCACAGCGCCTTATTTCCTCTGTAACTAAGTCAAATACTGAGATGTAATGCTGGAATTTAGACAGTACATTAGTTCCCTGGCACTAGTGATTATAGGAATGATTTCAGACTTACATCTAGGTGGCAAACGCATGTCACGGCTTGTCCCGGCTAAACGGCCCAAGTACCCGAAGCGTTTTTTTTCATCTGTAAGTAAGTCAAATATTCAGATTTAATGCTGGAATTTGGAAAGGACATTGGTTGGGTGGCACTAGTAATCATGGCAATGATTTCAGACCTACATCCAGGTTGGAAACTCATGTTGCGACTTTTCCAGGCTACATGGCCCAAGTACCCGGAGCGCCTTTTTCCTCCGTAACTAAGTCATATATTGAGATGTAACGTTGGAAATTGGCCAGGACATTAGTTTCGTGGCATTAGTGATAATGGCAATGATTACAGAATTACATCTACATGGGAAACTCATGTCGTGACCTGTACAAGTACCCGCAGCGCCTTATTTCCTCTGTAACTAAGTCAAATGCTGAGATGTAGCGCTGGAATTTAGACAGTACATTAGTTTCATGGCACTAGTGATTATAGGAATGATTTCAGACTTACATCTAGGTGGCAAACGCATGTCACGGCTTGTCCCGGCTAAACGGCCCAAGTACCCGAAGCGTCTTTTTTCATCTGTAAGTAAGTCAAATATTCAGATTTAATGCTGGAATTTGGAAAGGACATTGGTTGGGTGGCACTAGTAATCATGGCAATGATTTCAGACCTACATCCAGGTTGGAAACTCATGTTGCGACTTTTCCAGGCTACATGGCCCAAGTACCCGGAGCGCCTTTTTCCTCCGTAACTAAGTCATATATTGAGATGTAACGCTGGAATTTGGCCAGGACATTAGTTTCGTGGCATTAGTGATAATGGCAATGATTACAGAATTACATCTACATGGGAAACTCATGTCGTGACCTGTACAAGTACCCGCAGCGCCTTATTTCCTATGTAACTAAGTCAAATACTGAGATGTAATGCTGGAATTTAGACAGTACATTAGTTTCGTGGCACTAGTGATTATAGGAATGATTTCAGACTTACATCTAGGTGGCAAACGCATGTCACAGCTTGTCCCGGCTAAACGGCCCAAGTACCCGAAGCGTCTTTTTTCATCTGTAAGTAAGTCAAATATTCAGATTTAATGCTGGAATTTGGAAAGGACATTGGTTGGGTGGCACTAGTAATCATGGCAATGATTTCAGACCTACATCCAGGTTGGAAACTCATGTTGCGACTTTTCCTGGCTACATGGCCCAAGTACCCGGAGCGCCTTTTTCCTCCGTAACTAAGTCATATATTGAGATGTAACGCTGGAATTTGGCCAGGACATTAGTTTCGTGGCATTAGTGATAATGGCAATGATTACAGAATTACATCTACATGGGAAACTCATGTCGTGACCTGTACAAGTACCCACAGCGCCTTATTTCCTCTGTAACTAAGTCAAATACTGAGATGTAATGCTGGAATTTAGACAGTACATTAGTTCCCTGGCACTAGTGATTATAGGAATGATTTCAGACTTACATCTAGGTGGCAAACGCATGTCACGGCTTGTCCCGGCTAAACGGCCCAAGTACCCGAAGCGTTTTTTTTCATCTGTAAGTAAGTCAAATATTCAGATTTAATGCTGGAATTTGGAAAGGACATTGGTTGGGTGGCACTAGTAATCATGGCAATGATTTCAGACCTACATCCAGGTTGGAAACTCATGTTGCGACTTTTCCAGGCTACATGGCCCAAGTACCCGGAGCGCCTTTTTCCTCCGTAACTAAGTCATATATTGAGATGTAACGTTGGAAATTGGCCAGGACATTAGTTTCGTGGCATTAGTGATAATGGCAATGATTACAGAATTACATCTACATGGGAAACTCATGTCGTGACCTGTACAAGTACCCGCAGCGCCTTATTTCCTCTGTAACTAAGTCAAATGCTGAGATGTAGCGCTGGAATTTAGACAGTACATTAGTTTCATGGCACTAGTGATTATAGGAATGATTTCAGACTTACATCTAGGTGGCAAACGCATGTCACAGCTTGTCCCGGCTAAACGGCCCAAGTACCCGAAGCGTCTTTTTTCATCTGTAAGTAAGTCAAATATTCAGATTTAATGCTGGAATTTGGAAAGGACATTGGTTGGGTGGCACTAGTAATCATGGCAATGATTTCAGACCTACATCCAGGTTGGAAACTCATGTTGCGACTTTTCCTGGCTACATGGCCCAAGTACCCGGAGCGCCTTTTTCCTCCGTAACTAAGTCATATATTGAGATGTAACGCTGGAATTTGGCCAGGACATTAGTTTCGTGGCATTAGTGATAATGGCAATGATTACAGAATTACATCTACATGGGAAACTCATGTCGTGACCTGTACAAGTACCCACAGCGCCTTATTTCCTCTGTAACTAAGTCAAATACTGAGATGTAATGCTGGAATTTAGACAGTACATTAGTTCCCTGGCACTAGTGATTATAGGAATGATTTCAGACTTACATCTAGGTGGCAAACGCATGTCACGGCTTGTCCCGGCTAAACGGCCCAAGTACCCGAAGCGTTTTTTTTCATCTGTAAGTAAGTCAAATATTCAGATTTAATGCTGGAATTTGGAAAGGACATTGGTTGGGTGGCACTAGTAATCATGGCAATGATTTCAGACCTACATCCAGGTTGGAAACTCATGTTGCGACTTTTCCAGGCTACATGGCCCAAGTACCCGGAGCGCCTTTTTCCTCCGTAACTAAGTCATATATTGAGATGTAACGTTGGAAATTGGCCAGGACATTAGTTTCGTGGCATTAGTGATAATGGCAATGATTACAGAATTACATCTACATGGGAAACTCATGTCGTGACCTGTACAAGTACCCGCAGCGCCTTATTTCCTCTGTAACTAAGTCAAATGCTGAGATGTAGCGCTGGAATTTAGACAGTACATTAGTTTCATGGCACTAGTGATTATAGGAATGATTTCAGACTTACATCTAGGTGGCAAACGCATGTCACGGCTTGTCCCGGCTAAACGGCCCAAGTACCCGAAGCGTCTTTTTTCATCTGTAAGTAAGTCAAATATTCAGATTTAATGCTGGAATTTGGAAAGGACATTGGTTGGGTGGCACTAGTAATCATGGCAATGATTTCAGACCTACATCCAGGTTGGAAACTCATGTTGCGACTTTTCCAGGCTACATGGCCCAAGTACCCGGAGCGCCTTTTTCCTCCGTAACTAAGTCATATATTGAGATGTAACGCTGGAATTTGGCCAGGACATTAGTTTCGTGGCATTAGTGATAATGGCAATGATTACAGAATTACATCTACATGGGAAACTCATGTCGTGACCTGTACAAGTACCCGCAGCACCTTATTTCCTCTGTAACTAAGTCAAATACTGAGATGTAACGCTGGAATTTAGACAGTACATTAGTTCCGTGGCACTAGTGATTATAGGAATGATTTCAGACTTACATCTAGGTGGCAAACGCATGTCACGGCTTGTCCCGGCTAAACGGCCCAAGTACCCAAAGCGTTTTTTTTCATCTGTAAGTAAGTCAAATATTCAGATTTAATGCTGGAATTTGGAAAGGACATTGGTTGGGTGGCACTAGTAATCATGGCAATGATTTCAGACCTACATCCAGGTTGGAAACTCATGTTGCGACTTTTCCAGGCTACATGGCCCAAGTACCCGGAGCGCCTTTTTCCTCCGTAACTAAGTCATATATTGAGATGTAACGCTGGAATTTGGCCAGGACATTAGTTTCGTGGCATTAGTGATAATGGCAATGATTACAGAATTACATCTACATGGGAAACTCATGTCGTGACCTGTACAAGTACCCGCAGCGCCTTATTTCCTCTGTAACTAAGTCAAATACTGAGATGTAACGCTGGAATTTAGACAGTACATTAGTTCCGTGGCACTAGTGATTATAGGAATGATTTCAGACTTACATCTAGGTGGCAAACGCATGTCACGGCTTGTCCCGGCTAAACGGCCCAAGTACCCAAAGCGTTTTTTTTCATCTGTAAGTAAGTCAAATATTCAGATTTAATGCTGGAATTTGGAAAGGACATTGGTTGGGTGGCACTAGTAATCATGGCAATGATTTCAGACCTACATCCAGGTTGGAAACTCATGTTGCGACTTTTCCAGGCTACATGGCCCAAGTACCCGGAGCGCCTTTTTCCTCCGTAACTAAGTCATATATTGAGATGTAATGCTGGAATTTGGCCAGGACATTAGTTTCGTGGCATTAGTGATAATGGCAATGATTACAGAATTACATCTACATGGGAAACTCATGTCGTGACCTGTACAAGTACCCGCAGCGCCTTTTTTCCTCTGTAACTAAGTCAAATACTGAGATGTAACGCTGGAATTTAGACAGTACATTAGTTTCGTGGCACTAGTGATTATAGGAATGATTTCAGACTTACATCTAGGTGGCAGACACATGTCACGGCTTGTCCCGGCTAAACGGCCCAAGTACCCGAAGCGTCTTTTTTCATCAGTAAGTAAGTCAAATATTCAGATTTAATGCTGGAATTTGGGAAGGACATTGGTTGGGTGGCACTAGTAATCATGGCAATGATTTCAGACCTACATCCAGGTTGGAAACTCATGTTGCGACTTTTCCAGGCTACATGGCCCAAGTACCCGGAGCGCCTTTTTCCTCCGTAACTAAGTCATATATTGAGATGTAACGTTGGAAATTGGCCAGGACATTAGTTTCGTGGCATTAGTGATAATGGCAATGATTACAGAATTACATCTACATGGGAAACTCATGTCGTGACCTGTACAAGTACCCGCAGCGCCTTATTTCCTCTGTAACTAAGTCAAATGCTGAGATGTAGCGCTGGAATTTAGACAGTACATTAGTTTCATGGCACTAGTGATTATAGGAATGATTTCAGACTTACATCTAGGTGGCAAACGCATGTCACGGCTTGTCCCGGCTAAACGGCCCAAGTACCCGAAGCGTCTTTTTTCATCTGTAAGTAAGTCAAATATTCAGATTTAATGCTGGAATTTGGAAAGGACATTGGTTGGGTGGCACTAGTAATCATGGCAATGATTTCAGACCTACATCCAGGTTGGAAACTCATGTTGCGACTTTTCCAGGCTACATGGCCCAAGTACCCGGAGCGCCTTTTTCCTCCGTAACTAAGTCATATATTGAGATGTAGCGCTGGAATTTGGCCAGGACATTAGTTTCGTGGCATTAGTGATAATGGCAATGATTACAGAATTACATCTACATGGGAAACTCATGTCGTGACCTGTACAAGTACCCGCAGCGCCTTATTTCCTATGTAACTAAGTCAAATACTGAGATGTAATGCTGGAATTTAGACAGTACATTAGTTTCGTGGCACTAGTGATTATAGGAATGATTTCAGACTTACATCTAGGTGGCAAACGCATGTCACAGCTTGTCCCGGCTAAACGGCCCAAGTACCCGAAGCGTCTTTTTTCATCTGTAAGTAAGTCAAATATTCAGATTTAATGCTGGAATTTGGAAAGGACATTGGTTGGGTGGCACTAGTAATCATGGCAATGATTTCAGACCTACATCCAGGTTGGAAACTCATGTTGCGACTTTTCCTGGCTACATGGCCCAAGTACCCGGAGCGCCTTTTTCCTCCGTAACTAAGTCATATATTGAGATGTAACGCTGGAATTTGGCCAGGACATTAGTTTCGTGGCATTAGTGATAATGGCAATGATTACAGAATTACATCTACATGGGAAACTCATGTCGTGACCTGTACAAGTACCCACAGTGCCTTATTTCCTCTGTAACTAAGTCAAATACTGAGATGTAATGCTGGAATTTAGACAGTACATTAGTTCCCTGGCACTAGTGATTATAGGAATGATTTCAGACTTACATCTAGGTGGCAAACGCATGTCACGGCTTGTCCCGGCTAAACGGCCCAAGTACCCGAAGCGTTTTTTTTCATCTGTAAGTAAGTCAAATATTCAGATTTAATGCTGGAATTTGGAAAGGACATTGGTTGGGTGGCACTAGTAATCATGGCAATGATTTCAGACCTACATCCAGGTTGGAAACTCATGTTGCGACTTTTCCAGGCTACATGGCCCAAGTACCCGGAGCGCCTTTTTCCTCCGTAACTAAGTCATATATTGAGATGTAACGTTGGAAATTGGCCAGGACATTAGTTTCGTGGCATTAGTGATAATGGCAATGATTACAGAATTACATCTACATGGGAAACTCATGTCGTGACCTGTACAAGTACCCGCAGCGCCTTATTTCCTCTGTAACTAAGTCAAATGCTGAGATGTAGCGCTGGAATTTAGACAGTACATTAGTTTCATGGCACTAGTGATTATAGGAATGATTTCAGACTTACATCTAGGTGGCAAACGCATGTCACGGCTTGTCCCGGCTAAACGGCCCAAGTACCCGAAGCGTCTTTTTTCATCTGTAAGTAAGTCAAATATTCAGATTTAATGCTGGAATTTGGAAAGGACATTGGTTGGGTGGCACTAGTAATCATGGCAATGATTTCAGACCTACATCCAGGTTGGAAACTCATGTTGCGACTTTTCCAGGCTACATGGCCCAAGTACCCGGAGCGCCTTTTTCCTCCGTAACTAAGTCATATATTGAGATGTAACGCTGGAATTTGGCCAGGACATTAGTTTCGTGGCATTAGTGATAATGGCAATGATTACAGAATTACATCTACATGGGAAACTCATGTCGTGACCTGTACAAGTACCCGCAGCACCTTATTTCCTCTGTAACTAAGTCAAATACTGAGATGTAACGCTGGAATTTAGACAGTACATTAGTTCCGTGGCACTAGTGATTATAGGAATGATTTCAGACTTACATCTAGGTGGCAAACGCATGTCACGGCTTGTCCCGGCTAAACGGCCCAAGTACCCAAAGCGTTTTTTTTCATCTGTAAGTAAGTCAAATATTCAGATTTAATGCTGGAATTTGGAAAGGACATTGGTTGGGTGGCACTAGTAATCATGGCAATGATTTCAGACCTACATCCAGGTTGGAAACTCATGTTGCGACTTTTCCAGGCTACATGGCCCAAGTACCCGGAGCGCCTTTTTCCTCCGTAACTAAGTCATATATTGAGATGTAATGCTGGAATTTGGCCAGGACATTAGTTTCGTGGCATTAGTGATAATGGCAATGATTACAGAATTACATCTACATGGGAAACTCATGTCGTGACCTGTACAAGTACCCGCAGCGCCTTTTTTCCTCTGTAACTAAGTCAAATACTGAGATGTAACGCTGGAATTTAGACAGTACATTAGTTTCGTGGCACTAGTGATTATAGGAATGATTTCAGACTTACATCTAGGTGGCAGACACATGTCACGGCTTGTCCCGGCTAAACGGCCCAAGTACCCGAAGCGTCTTTTTTCATCAGTAAGTAAGTCAAATATTCAGATTTAATGCTGGAATTTGGGAAGGACATTGGTTGGGTGGCACTAGTAATCATGGCAATGATTTCAGACCTACATCCAGGTTGGAAACTCATGTTGCGACTTTTCCAGGCTACATGGCCCAAGTACCCGGAGCGCCTTTTTCCTCCGTAACTAAGTCATATATTGAGATGTAGCGCTGGAATTTGGCCAGGACATTAGTTTCGTGGCATTAGTGATAATGGCAATGATTACAGAATTACATCTACATGGGAAACTCATGTCGTGACCTGTACAAGTACCCGCAGCGCCTTATTTCCTCTGTAACTAAGTCAAATACTGAGATGTAATGCTGGAATTTAGACAGTACATTAGTTTCGTGGCACTAGTGATTATAGGAATGATTTCAGACTTACATCTAGGTGGCAAACGCATGTCACGGCTTGTCCCGGCTAAACGGCCCAAGTACCCGAAGCGTCTTTTTTCATCTGTAAGTAAGTCAAATATTCAGATTTAATGCTGGAATTTGGAAAGGACATTGGTTGGGTGGCACTAGTAATCATGGCAATGATTTCAGACCTACATCCAGGTTGGAAACTCATGTTGCGACTTTTCCAGGCTACATGGCCCAAGTACCCGGAGCGCCTTTTTCCTCCGTAACTAAGTCATATATTGAGATGTAACGTTGGAAATTGGCCAGGACATTAGTTTCGTGGCATTAGTGATAATGGCAATGATTACAGAATTACATCTACATGGGAAACTCATGTCGTGACCTGTACAAGTACCCGCAGCGCCTTATTTCCTCTGTAACTAAGTCAAATACTGAGATGTAGCGCTGGAATTTAGACAGTACATTAGTTTCATGGCACTAGTGATTATAGGAATGATTTCAGACTTACATCTAGGTGGCAGACGCATGTCACGGCTTGTCCCGGCTAAACGGCCCAAGTACCCGAAGCGTCTTTTTTCATCTGTAAGTAAGTCAAATATTCAGATTTAATGCTGGAATTTGGAAAGGACATTGGTTGGGTGGCACTAGTAATCATGGCAATGATTTCAGACCTACATCCAGGTTGGAAACTCATGTTGCGACTTTTCCTGGCTACATGGCCCAAGTACCCGGAGCGCCTTTTTCCTCCGTAACTAAGTCATATATTGAGATGTAACGCTGGAATTTGGCCAGGACATTAGTTTCGTGGCATTAGTGATAATGGCAATGATTACAGAATTACATCTACATGGGAAACTCATGTCGTGACCTGTACAAGTACCCGCAGCGCCTTATTTCCTCTGTAACTAAGTCAAATGCTGAGATGTAGCGCTGGAATTTAGACAGTACATTAGTTTCATGGCACTAGTGATTATAGGAATGATTTCAGACTTACATCTAGGTGGCAGACGCATGTCACGGCTTGTCCCGGCTAAACGGCCCAAGTACCCGAAGCGTCTTTTTTCATCTGTAAGTAAGTCAAATATTCAGATTTAATGCTGGAATTTGGAAAGGACATTGGTTGGGTGGCACTAGTAGTTATGGCAATGATTTCAGACCTACATCCAGGTTGGAAACTCATGTTGCGACTTTTCCAGGCTACATGGCCCAAGTACCCAGAGCGCCTTTTTCCTCCGTAACTAAGTCATATATTGAGATGTAGCGCTGGAATTTGGCCAGGACATTAGTTTTGTGGCATTAGTGATAATGGCAATGATTACAGAATTACATCTACATGGGAAACTCATGTCGTGACCTGTACAAGTACCCGCAGCGCCTTATTTCCTCTGTAACTAGGTCAAATACTGAGATGTAACGCTGGAATTTAGACAGTACATTAGTTTCGTGGCACTAGTGATTATAGGAATGATTTCAGACTTACATCTAGGTGGCAGACACATGTCACGGCTTGTCCCGGCTAAACGGCCCAAGTACCCGAAGCGTCTTTTTTCATCAGTAAGTAAGTCAAATATTCAGATTTAATGCTGGAATTTGGGAAGGACATTGGTTGGGTGGCACTAGTAATCATGGCAATGATTTCAGACCTACATCCAGGTTGGAAACTCATGTTGCGACTTTTCCAGGCTACATGGCCCAAGTACCCGGAGCGCCTTTTTCCTCCGTAACTAAGTCATATATTGAGATGTAGCGCTGGAATTTGGCCAGGACATTAGTTTCGTGGCATTAGTGATAATGGCAATGATTACAGAATTACATCTACATGGGAAACTCATGTCGTGACCTGTACAAGTACCCGCAGCGCCTTATTTCCTATGTAACTAAGTCAAATACTGAGATGTAATGCTGGAATTTAGACAGTACATTAGTTTCGTGGCACTAGTGATTATAGGAATGATTTCAGACTTACATCTAGGTGGCAGACGCATGTCACAGCTTGTCCCGGCTAAACGGCCCAAGTACCCGAAGCGTCTTTTTTCATCTGTAAGTAAGTCAAATATTCAGATTTAATGCTGGAATTTGGAAAGGACATTGGTTGGGTGGCACTAGTAATCATGGCAATGATTTCAGACCTACATCCAGGTTGGAAACTCATGTTGCGACTTTTCCTGGCTACATGGCCCAAGTACCCGGAGCGCCTTTTTCCTCCGTAACTAAGTCATATATTGAGATGTAACGCTGGAATTTGGCCAGGACATTAGTTTCGTGGCATTAGTGATAATGGCAATGATTACAGAATTACATCTACATGGGAAACTCATGTCGTGACCTGTACAAGTACCCACAGCGCCTTATTTCCTCTGTAACTAAGTCAAATACTGAGATGTAATGCTGGAATTTAGACAGTACATTAGTTCCCTGGCACTAGTGATTATAGGAATGATTTCAGACTTACATCTAGGTGGCAAACGCATGTCACGGCTTGTCCCGGCTAAACGGCCCAAGTACCCGAAGCGTTTTTTTTCATCTGTAAGTAAGTCAAATATTCAGATTTAATGCTGGAATTTGGAAAGGACATTGGTTGGGTGGCACTAGTAATCATGGCAATGATTTCAGACCTACATCCAGGTTGGAAACTCATGTTGCGACTTTTCCAGGCTACATGGCCCAAGTACCCGGAGCGCCTTTTTCCTCCGTAACTAAGTCATATATTGAGATGTAACGTTGGAAATTGGCCAGGACATTAGTTTCGTGGCATTAGTGATAATGGCAATGATTACAGAATTACATCTACATGGGAAACTCATGTCGTGACCTGTACAAGTACCCGCAGCGCCTTATTTCCTCTGTAACTAAGTCAAATGCTGAGATGTAGCGCTGGAATTTAGACAGTACATTAGTTTCATGGCACTAGTGATTATAGGAATGATTTCAGACTTACATCTAGGTGGCAAACGCATGTCACGGCTTGTCCCGGCTAAACGGCCCAAGTACCCGAAGCGTCTTTTTTCATCTGTAAGTAAGTCAAATATTCAGATTTAATGCTGGAATTTGGAAAGGACATTGGTTGGGTGGCACTAGTAATCATGGCAATGATTTCAGACCTACATCCAGGTTGGAAACTCATGTTGCGACTTTTCCAGGCTACATGGCCCAAGTACCCGGAGCGCCTTTTTCCTCCGTAACTAAGTCATATATTGAGATGTAGCGCTGGAATTTGGCCAGGACATTAGTTTCGTGGCATTAGTGATAATGGCAATGATTACAGAATTACATCTACATGGGAAACTCATGTCGTGACCTGTACAAGTACCCGCAGCGCCTTATTTCCTATGTAACTAAGTCAAATACTGAGATGTAATGCTGGAATTTAGACAGTACATTAGTTTCGTGGCACTAGTGATTATAGGAATGATTTCAGACTTACATCTAGGTGGCAAACGCATGTCACAGCTTGTCCCGGCTAAACGGCCCAAGTACCCGAAGCGTCTTTTTTCATCTGTAAGTAAGTCAAATATTCAGATTTAATGCTGGAATTTGGAAAGGACATTGGTTGGGTGGCACTAGTAATCATGGCAATGATTTCAGACCTACATCCAGGTTGGAAACTCATGTTGCGACTTTTCCTGGCTACATGGCCCAAGTACCCGGAGCGCCTTTTTCCTCCGTAACTAAGTCATATATTGAGATGTAACGCTGGAATTTGGCCAGGACATTAGTTTCGTGGCATTAGTGATAATGGCAATGATTACAGAATTACATCTACATGGGAAACTCATGTCGTGACCTGTACAAGTACCCACAGCGACTTATTTCCTCTGTAACTAAGTCAAATACTGAGATGTAATGCTGGAATTTAGACAGTACATTAGTTCCCTGGCACTAGTGATTATAGGAATGATTTCAGACTTACATCTAGGTGGCAAACGCATGTCACGGCTTGTCCCGGCTAAACGGCCCAAGTACCCGAAGCGTTTTTTTTCATCTGTAAGTAAGTCAAATATTCAGATTTAATGCTGGAATTTGGAAAGGACATTGGTTGGGTGGCACTAGTAATCATGGCAATGATTTCAGACCTACATCCAGGTTGGAAACTCATGTTGCGACTTTTCCAGGCTACATGGCCCAAGTACCCGGAGCGCCTTTTTCCTCCGTAACTAAGTCATATATTGAGATGTAACGTTGGAAATTGGCCAGGACATTAGTTTCGTGGCATTAGTGATAATGGCAATGATTACAGAATTACATCTACATGGGAAACTCATGTCGTGACCTGTACAAGTACCCGCAGCGCCTTATTTCCTCTGTAACTAAGTCAAATGCTGAGATGTAGCGCTGGAATTTAGACAGTACATTAGTTTCATGGCACTAGTGATTATAGGAATGATTTCAGACTTACATCTAGGTGGCAAACGCATGTCACGGCTTGTCCCGGCTAAACGGCCCAAGTACCCGAAGCGTCTTTTTTCATCTGTAAGTAAGTCAAATATTCAGATTTAATGCTGGAATTTGGAAAGGACATTGGTTGGGTGGCACTAGTAATCATGGCAATGATTTCAGACCTACATCCAGGTTGGAAACTCATGTTGCGACTTTTCCAGGCTACATGGCCCAAGTACCCGGAGCGCCTTTTTCCTCCGTAACTAAGTCATATATTGAGATGTAGCGCTGGAATTTGGCCAGGACATTAGTTTCGTGGCATTAGTGATAATGGCAATGATTACAGAATTACATCTACATGGGAAACTCATGTCGTGACCTGTACAAGTACCCGCAGCGCCTTATTTCCTATGTAACTAAGTCAAATACTGAGATGTAATGCTGGAATTTAGACAGTACATTAGTTTCGTGGCACTAGTGATTATAGGAATGATTTCAGACTTACATCTAGGTGGCAAACGCATGTCACAGCTTGTCCCGGCTAAACGGCCCAAGTACCCGAAGCGTCTTTTTTCATCTGTAAGTAAGTCAAATATTCAGATTTAATGCTGGAATTTGGAAAGGACATTGGTTGGGTGGCACTAGTAATCATGGCAATGATTTCAGACCTACATCCAGGTTGGAAACTCATGTTGCGACTTTTCCTGGCTACATGGCCCAAGTACCCGGAGCGCCTTTTTCCTCCGTAACTAAGTCATATATTGAGATGTAACGCTGGAATTTGGCCAGGACATTAGTTTCGTGGCATTAGTGATAATGGCAATGATTACAGAATTACATCTACATGGGAAACTCATGTCGTGACCTGTACAAGTACCCACAGCGCCTTATTTCCTCTGTAACTAAGTCAAATACTGAGATGTAATGCTGGAATTTAGACAGTACATTAGTTCCCTGGCACTAGTGATTATAGGAATGATTTCAGACTTACATCTAGGTGGCAAACGCATGTCACGGCTTGTCCCGGCTAAACGGCCCAAGTACCCGAAGCGTTTTTTTTCATCTGTAAGTAAGTCAAATATTCAGATTTAATGCTGGAATTTGGAAAGGACATTGGTTGGGTGGCACTAGTAATCATGGCAATGATTTCAGACCTACATCCAGGTTGGAAACTCATGTTGCGACTTTTCCAGGCTACATGGCCCAAGTACCCGGAGCGCCTTTTTCCTCCGTAACTAAGTCATATATTGAGATGTAACGTTGGAAATTGGCCAGGACATTAGTTTCGTGGCATTAGTGATAATGGCAATGATTACAGAATTACATCTACATGGGAAACTCATGTCGTGACCTGTACAAGTACCCGCAGCGCCTTATTTCCTCTGTAACTAAGTCAAATGCTGAGATGTAGCGCTGGAATTTAGACAGTACATTAGTTTCATGGCACTAGTGATTATAGGAATGATTTCAGACTTACATCTAGGTGGCAAACGCATGTCACGGCTTGTCCCGGCTAAACGGCCCAAGTACCCGAAGCGTCTTTTTTCATCTGTAAGTAAGTCAAATATTCAGATTTAATGCTGGAATTTGGAAAGGACATTGGTTGGGTGGCACTAGTAATCATGGCAATGATTTCAGACCTACATCCAGGTTGGAAACTCATGTTGCGACTTTTCCAGGCTACATGGCCCAAGTACCCGGAGCGCCTTTTTCCTCCGTAACTAAGTCATATATTGAGATGTAGCGCTGGAATTTGGCCAGGACATTAGTTTCGTGGCATTAGTGATAATGGCAATGATTACAGAATTACATCTACATGGGAAACTCATGTCGTGACCTGTACAAGTACCCGCAGCGCCTTATTTCCTATGTAACTAAGTCAAATACTGAGATGTAATGCTGGAATTTAGACAGTACATTAGTTTCGTGGCACTAGTGATTATAGGAATGATTTCAGACTTACATCTAGGTGGCAAACGCATGTCACAGCTTGTCCCGGCTAAACGGCCCAAGTACCCGAAGCGTCTTTTTTCATCTGTAAGTAAGTCAAATATTCAGATTTAATGCTGGAATTTGGAAAGGACATTGGTTGGGTGGCACTAGTAATCATGGCAATGATTTCAGACCTACATCCAGGTTGGAAACTCATGTTGCGACTTTTCCTGGCTACATGGCCCAAGTACCCGGAGCGCCTTTTTCCTCCGTAACTAAGTCATATATTGAGATGTAACGCTGGAATTTGGCCAGGACATTAGTTTCGTGGCATTAGTGATAATGGCAATGATTACAGAATTACATCTACATGGGAAACTCATGTCGTGACCTGTACAAGTACCCACAGCGCCTTATTTCCTCTGTAACTAAGTCAAATACTGAGATGTAATGCTGGAATTTAGACAGTACATTAGTTCCCTGGCACTAGTGATTATAGGAATGATTTCAGACTTACATCTAGGTGGCAAACGCATGTCACGGCTTGTCCCGGCTAAACGGCCCAAGTACCCGAAGCGTTTTTTTTCATCTGTAAGTAAGTCAAATATTCAGATTTAATGCTGGAATTTGGAAAGGACATTGGTTGGGTGGCACTAGTAATCATGGCAATGATTTCAGACCTACATCCAGGTTGGAAACTCATGTTGCGACTTTTCCAGGCTACATGGCCCAAGTACCCGGAGCGCCTTTTTCCTCCGTAACTAAGTCATATATTGAGATGTAACGTTGGAAATTGGCCAGGACATTAGTTTCGTGGCATTAGTGATAATGGCAATGATTACAGAATTACATCTACATGGGAAACTCATGTCGTGACCTGTACAAGTACCCGCAGCGCCTTATTTCCTCTGTAACTAAGTCAAATGCTGAGATGTAGCGCTGGAATTTAGACAGTACATTAGTTTCATGGCACTAGTGATTATAGGAATGATTTCAGACTTACATCTAGGTGGCAAACGCATGTCACAGCTTGTCCCGGCTAAACGGCCCAAGTACCCGAAGCGTCTTTTTTCATCTGTAAGTAAGTCAAATATTCAGATTTAATGCTGGAATTTGGAAAGGACATTGGTTGGGTGGCACTAGTAATCATGGCAATGATTTCAGACCTACATCCAGGTTGGAAACTCATGTTGCGACTTTTCCTGGCTACATGGCCCAAGTACCCGGAGCGCCTTTTTCCTCCGTAACTAAGTCATATATTGAGATGTAACGCTGGAATTTGGCCAGGACATTAGTTTCGTGGCATTAGTGATAATGGCAATGATTACAGAATTACATCTACATGGGAAACTCATGTCGTGACCTGTACAAGTACCCACAGCGCCTTATTTCCTCTGTAACTAAGTCAAATACTGAGATGTAATGCTGGAATTTAGACAGTACATTAGTTCCCTGGCACTAGTGATTATAGGAATGATTTCAGACTTACATCTAGGTGGCAAACGCATGTCACGGCTTGTCCCGGCTAAACGGCCCAAGTACCCGAAGCGTTTTTTTTCATCTGTAAGTAAGTCAAATATTCAGATTTAATGCTGGAATTTGGAAAGGACATTGGTTGGGTGGCACTAGTAATCATGGCAATGATTTCAGACCTACATCCAGGTTGGAAATTCATGTTGCGACTTTTCCAGGCTACATGGCCCAAGTACCCGGAGCGCCTTTTTCCTCCGTAACTAAGTCATATATTGAGATGTAACGTTGGAAATTGGCCAGGACATTAGTTTCGTGGCATTAGTGATAATGGCAATGATTACAGAATTACATCTACATGGGAAACTCATGTCGTGACCTGTACAAGTACCCGCAGCGCCTTATTTCCTATGTAACTAAGTCAAATACTGAGATGTAATGCTGGAATTTAGACAGTACATTAGTTTCGTGGCACTAGTGATTATAGGAATGATTTCAGACTTACATCTAGGTGGCAAACGCATGTCACAGCTTGTCCCGGCTAAACGGCCCAAGTACCCGAAGCGTCTTTTTTCATCTGTAAGTAAGTCAAATATTCAGATTTAATGCTGGAATTTGGAAAGGACATTGGTTGGGTGGCACTAGTAATCATGGCAATGATTTCAGACCTACATCCAGGTTGGAAACTCATGTTGCGACTTTTCCTGGCTACATGGCCCAAGTACCCGGAGCGCCTTTTTCCTCCGTAACTAAGTCATATATTGAGATGTAACGCTGGAATTTGGCCAGGACATTAGTTTCGTGGCATTAGTGATAATGGCAATGATTACAGAATTACATCTACATGGGAAACTCATGTCGTGACCTGTACAAGTACCCACAGCGCCTTATTTCCTCTGTAACTAAGTCAAATACTGAGATGTAATGCTGGAATTTAGACAGTACATTAGTTCCCTGGCACTAGTGATTATAGGAATGATTTCAGACTTACATCTAGGTGGCAAACGCATGTCACGGCTTGTCCCGGCTAAACGGCCCAAGTACCCGAAGCGTTTTTTTTCATCTGTAAGTAAGTCAAATATTCAGATTTAATGCTGGAATTTGGAAAGGACATTGGTTGGGTGGCACTAGTAATCATGGCAATGATTTCAGACCTACATCCAGGTTGGAAACTCATGTTGCGACTTTTCCAGGCTACATGGCCCAAGTACCCGGAGCGCCTTTTTCCTCCGTAACTAAGTCATATATTGAGATGTAACGTTGGAAATTGGCCAGGACATTAGTTTCGTGGCATTAGTGATAATGGCAATGATTACAGAATTACATCTACATGGGAAACTCATGTCGTGACCTGTACAAGTACCCGCAGCGCCTTATTTCCTCTGTAACTAAGTCAAATGCTGAGATGTAGCGCTGGAATTTAGACAGTACATTAGTTTCATGGCACTAGTGATTATAGGAATGATTTCAGACTTACATCTAGGTGGCAAACGCATGTCACAGCTTGTCCCGGCTAAACGGCCCAAGTACCCGAAGCGTCTTTTTTCATCTGTAAGTAAGTCAAATATTCAGATTTAATGCTGGAATTTGGAAAGGACATTGGTTGGGTGGCACTAGTAATCATGGCAATGATTTCAGACCTACATCCAGGTTGGAAACTCATGTTGCGACTTTTCCTGGCTACATGGCCCAAGTACCCGGAGCGCCTTTTTCCTCCGTAACTAAGTCATATATTGAGATGTAACGCTGGAATTTGGCCAGGACATTAGTTTCGTGGCATTAGTGATAATGGCAATGATTACAGAATTACATCTACATGGGAAACTCATGTCGTGACCTGTACAAGTACCCACAGCGCCTTATTTCCTCTGTAACTAAGTCAAAAGCTAATTACTAGTTCTTTCACTGATATCTGTTTTTAAAAATTACATTTTATGGATCCAGAAGATCCATATAGTGATCCGGATCACTTCCAAAATTCAATCATTTTATTCTTTTACCTTTTTGGACATATTCTAAAAATTTCATCAAAATCCATCCATAAGTTTTTTAGTTATCTTGTGCACAACACATCTGGCAGCCTGGATCCACATGATCCAGACAGTGATCCAGATTACTCCCAAAAACTAATCACTTGTTCCTTGTCCCATTTAAGACATTTCCTGAAAATTTCATAAAAATCCATCCATGACTTTTTGAGCTATTTGTCTTTAAAAATTACATTTCTTGGATCCAGAACATCCAGATAGTGGTCCAGATCACTCGCACATTTGAATCATTTCTTCCTTTTACCACTTCTTCCTTTTACCATTTCTAACATATCCTAACAATATCATCAAAATTCATGCTAAAATTCTGTTGCAGCCTGGATCCAGATGATCCAGATCACTCCAAAAATGTAATCACTTGTTCCTTGTCCCATTTAGGACATTTCCTGAAAATTTCATCAAAATCCACCCATGACTTTTTGAGCTATTTGTCTTTAAAAATTATGTTTCATGGATCCAGAAGATCCAGACAGTGGCCCAGATCACTCACAAAATTGAACCATTTCTTCCTTTTACCACTTCTTCCTTTTACCATTTGTAACATATCCTAAAAATATCAAAATTCATCCTAAAATTATGTTGCAGCCTGGATCCAGATGATCCAGATCACTCCAAAAATGTAATCATTTGTTCCTTTTACCATTTAGGTCATTTACTGAAAATGTCATCACAATCCATCCATAACTTTTTGAGGTATCTGTCTTTAAAAATTACATTTCATGGATCCAGAAGATCCATATAGTGATCCGGATCACTTCCAAAATTCAACCATTTCATCCTTTTACCTTTTCAGACATATCCTGAAAATTTTATCAAAATCCATCCATATGTTTTTGAGCTATATTGTAAACAAACACATCGGACAGCTTGTTTCCGGATGATCCAGACAGTGATCCAGATCACTCCCAAAATGTAATCACTTGTTCCTCGTCCCATTAAAGACATTTCCTGAAAATTTCATCAAAATGCACCCATAAGTTTTTGAGTTATGTGTCTTTAAAAATTAAATTTCATGGATCCAGAAGATCCAGACAGTGATCCGGATCACTCCCAAAATTTAATCATATCTTCCTTTTACCATTTTGGACATATCCTGAAAATTTTATCAAAATCCATCTGTCAGTTTTTGAGTTATCTTGTTCACAAACAAACAAATAGAGGGCCAAAAATGACCCTCGGTCAGGTACTTTGGCGGTCAGTGGATGACCTTAAATGACGATCTGTAACCGGTAAGCCTGGATGCTGGTACTCCAGCATGTACTCAACCTCCAAAGCCATTTTCAATAGTTTCCATGCAATGTAGTCAGCATTAAGTGTGAAAATATCTCCAAATTTGCCAAAAATGACCCACGGTCAGGTACTTTGGTGGTCAGTGGATGACCTTAAATGAAGATCTGTAACCAGTAAGCCTGGATGGTAGAAGTCCATCATGTACTCAACCTCCAAAGCCATTTTCAATAGTTTCCATGCAATATAGTCAGCATTAAGTGTCAAAATATCTCCAAAAAGGCCAAAAATGACCCTCGGTCAGGTACTTTGGCGGTCAGTGGATGACCTTCAGTGAAGAGCTTCAAGGTCAAATTTCTGCATACTTACAGAGGACATATATATGTATTATATATACCAGCCAACCACAGAGTCGAATCTTAGGACAGCACTGGGTGTTGAAATCTGTAAACTCGGTATTATCGCCCACATTTGCAAACCGCTTCCAGAGAAGTTTTCAGGTTATTTTGTATAGCGAGATGGGTATTTGTAGTGACATGATGTGAAAGGTTTACAAATATAAAGGGTCTGTAGATGCGCAGTTTGAAATTTGATTTTGAAGTGAGAAGACATATTTTAATTTTGAAGCGTGGATATAATAGCGAACTGGTTTATTTTGTAAATATACTGTAAAACAATTTGGAAGACATAATTAAAGTGTTATATGGATATTGTACAGAAGCAAACTGCAAGTATTTTAATAAAATATTCAACAATTTCATTTAAAACTAGACCAAGGATGTATCCACTGACAAAGGCCAAGTAACATAGTTTAGAAGATAAACAGCATTTTTTGTTAATAAGCAAGCTGAAAGCACTTTTAAGTTTGGCTACCCTTATTTGACCCTGTAGCAGGGGCCCAAGGTGAAGTCTGACCACATCAAAAGATTCGCAGCCCATGATTTCCTATAAGTCATTTTCACATTGCAAACCTCTAGGACCAATAATAAGCAGGAGGGGCCCAAGGTCAAATCTGACCACATGAAAAGGTTTGCAGCCCATGACTTCCTATAAGTTGTTTTCATATTAATGAGTTATTTGAGAAATACTGGCTATCTGCAATACTTCTAGAGATAATTCCCATTTACTCATTTTGAGTAGGTGAATAATTAGCTACGGGTCTGAAACTTCACCAAGTGAAAGCTCTCTCAAAAGTAGGCGAATGAGTTATTTGAGAAAAATTGGCTATCTACAATACTTTTAGAGATAATTTGAATTTACTCATTTTCAGTAGGTGAGTAATTACCTACGGGTCTGGAACTTCACCATGTGAAAGCTCTCCCAAAAGTAGATGAATGAGTTATTTGATAAAAAAATTGGATATCTGCAATATTTTTAGAGATAATTAGCATTTAAAGTAGGTGAATAATTAGCTACAGGTCTGAAACTTCACCAAGTGAAAGGTCTCCCAAAAGTAGGTGAAGGAGTTATTTGACAAAAATTGGCTATCTGGAATACTTTTAGAGATAATTTGCATTTACTCATTTTGAGTAGGTGAGTAATTACCTACGGGTCTGAAACTTCACCAAGTGAAAGCTCTCCCAAAAGTAGGTGAATGAGTTATTTAAGAAAAATTTGCTATCTGCAATACTTTTAGAGAAAATACAAAATTATTCATTTTTAGTAGACAAGTAATTTAGCCACAGGCCTAATTTAGACATAAAGCCTACCAATAGAATACTGTGGTGCACCCTCTAATATACTTTGCAAACTTGAGAAGGCTAGCTATAATATTTTTTTTGTTAGAGCGGTAATGGTGAAATCTCTCTACACACTGCGGCTATCCAGTGGATACAATGATTTACTCAACAGTTAGAACCTGAAAGTAGATATTGGTAAGCTATGCCATGATATAGAGGTCTGCAATTTCACTCTGTTATAGCTGACCAAAAATTATGTGAATAACATGTTTAAACACAATACTGTAAATGTAATAGTTTTCACGTTATAACTGATTTACTCAACAGTGATAACCTCAAAGTTGTTATTACTCAGCTATGCAATGAGCTACATGTCTGAATTTTTTCTATGTTATAGCTGACCCAAAATTAGGTGAACAACATATTTAAGCAAAATACTGTAAATGCAATAGTTTTCAAGTTACAACTGATTTACTCAATAGTGAGAACCTGAAAATAGCTATTGCTCAGCTATGCCATGAGCTATAAGTCTATAATTTCATGATGTTATAGCTGACCCAAAAGTAGGTGAACAATATATTTTAACAAAATACTCAAAATGCAATATTTTTCAAGTTACAAGTCATTTACTCAACAGTCAGTACCTGAAAATAGCTATTGCTCAGTTGTGCCATGAGCTACAGGTCTGTAATTTCACTATGTTATAGCCGACCCAAAAGTAGCTGAATAACATATTTACAGAAATTTCTTTAAATGCAATAGTTTTCCAATTACAACTGATTTACTCAACAGTGTGAACTTCAAAGTAGCTATTACTCAGCTATGCAATGAGCCACAGGTTTGGAACTTCACTATGTTATAGCTGACTCCGAAATAGGTGAATAATATATTGAAACAATATACATGTACTCTAAATGTAATACTTTTGAAGTTATAAGTAATTTACTCAACAGTGATAACCTAAAAGTAGCTATTACTCAGCTATGCCATGAGCTACAGGTCTGAAATTTTACTATGTTATAGCTGACCCCAAAATAGGTGAATAACATATTTATACAAAATTGTGTAAATGCAATAGTTTTCAAGTTACAAGTGATTTTACTCATGATGGAAGTTACTGAAAAGCCCAAAAGTAGCTATTACTCACTTAGCTATTGAGACAGACACCCAAGTTACTCACCATGTTGTAGCTATGGAAAAAGTATCTGAATAACATATTTTAACAAAATGCTCTAAATGCAACACTTTTCAAGTTATAAGTGATTTAGTGCATGATTTCATGAATTTTAATGCATTTAGACATTTTTGTCTACCACAGGCCTAATTTAGACATAAAGCCTACCAAAAAGATAGGGTGGCAAGTCCTCTAGCATACCAAGCCACCTGCCAAATATGAAAGAAATCTGGAAAGAAATGTGGACTGTAGGTCGCTAACAAGCAATATTCCACATTTTAGACATTTTTGTCTACCACAGGCCTAATTTAGACATAAAGCCTACCAAAAAGATAGGGTGGCGAGTCCTCTACCATATCAAGCAACCTGCCAAATATGAAAGAAATCCGGAAAGAAATGTGGACTGTAGGTCGCTAACAAGAAATCTCTGCGGACGAGGGCGCGGACAACAACGATGATGAATCCATAGTATCCCAGCTTTGCGTAGGGGATACAATAAGAAAATATATTTGCCTTTATATTTTTTTGTGATTTATGTACGTGCAGCAGTCGGTACTTTTCGTGTACACTGTCAGGTAGCGTCCTGTGCAGTCTTTGTCCTCATTTGACAAATGAAGAAACTGCAAAGAAATTATGAATGAAGTAATGTCATTGTAGTACAAGCTTTCATTCAATAAAAAGGCAAATTAACTCACAAATTTCATTGTTGTAAATGCTTCTTATTTTATCCTCAAGTGTCACAGTCACTGTTAGTGTAAAATCGATGTCTGCGCATCCCCCATATTTTTAATGACCAATATCTAGTAAATCTTTTACTGACCCAGTAAACATTACAAACGTTTATAAACATTTTTTAAACCAAATATAAACCTAAATATTGACAATTATTCAATATTAAGGGTTTATAAATGTTTCAGCAACATTAGTTTGGTTTATAAACGTTTATAAATGTTTTTAAACCTTTACAAAGGGTTAAAAATATCTTAACCTCACTTTCAGTTGGGATGATGACATCTGCACAGCCATTTTGAGAGAAACTGGAGAAATATTTCTGTTACTATATCTTGCTGTATCACTGTTGTTTGAAGCCATCATTATATTCTAAGTAGTGTTATAAAAGTATATAATATCATCAAATTATATACTTCTATATATCTACTTAGAATGTAATGATGGCTTCAGACAACAGTGATACAGCAAGATATACTTACAGAAATATTTCTCCAGATTTTAAACACGTGTATAAATGTTTATAAACATTTATATATAAACGTTTATAAATGTTTATGCTTAAATGTTTATAAATGTTTATAGGCAAACGTTTAGGGACCCATCATTTTAAACCTAATCTAAACCGTTGATAGTTAGGTTTATAAACGTTTATAAACGTTTGTAATGTTTACTGGGAAGTAGATAACCTTTTCCAGTTATATTAATTCCAAAAATTATATATTTTCCAGATAAAATATTTCACAACTTCTTCCAAAAGAAGAAACGGATTGACAGAAACAATGAAATCATGTGAGAACTTCTAGGAAATGGAAACCTAAATACAAAAACGCCTTCGAGTGGTTGAATGTAGAACTATGGAGTTGTGCATATTTTCATTGTCTCTGCCACGAATCAATCTGTAGTAAAATAACATCCATTTATTTTTCTGTCTATCCATTTTGAAGGCCGATATTAGAAGACTTAACAACTAACAGGTTCTGAAACTGGAGGGGCACTGTATACGGAATATATTGGCAATTACCGGTACATGTATTAAGGTCATCTTTGTGAGAAATGGAAATAAATAGCGATAAAGATGTAGAAAGCAAATTAATTTACGAATTCCAATGTCGTATCACCACCAAGTGTCACACAGTCACAGTTAGTGTAAAAACATTGTCTGCGCATCACCCCATATTTTTATTGGCCAATGTCTAGTACTACCGTGACGTCACTTCATTCATTAATTTCTTTGCGGTTTATTGGTTTCACAAATGAGTAAGGCTGTGACTACCTATTTTAAACACAAATATCTGTCAAGTGATGTGATTGGTTTATAAATACTTTTTAAATTAATTGTCAAGCTTCGATGAATGAAGTCACGTAGATGCGCAGACGATTTTACACTAACAGTGACTGCGTGATAAACCAGCAGACGAATAAATATATGCACTTTAATTGGGCTTTCACATCTAGAAACCAGCAGACGAAACCGTTAAAAAAGACTCGTTCGAGTAGGCCATCACAATGGGAAAGACAATAGTTTCTAGGACATACGGGACCTTACAGAAAGTCAGACGTAGTGCTAGACAAGCTTCTTACTTTATAAAATATAACTGAATAAAAGCATTAAAAATTTTCAAAATGGCAGAGTGTATACTATACACCTTAATGTACAGATATGTGAACAAATATTATGCAGAATCTGATATTTAAGGGCTTAAACGGCCGATTTAAAATCACGACCACAACCCAGTACATAACTCGAATCAAAGATTCGACTAATAAAACCAGTTCTTGATTCTAAAATCTTACAAAACTATTGTTGATAACTGGACACAATTTCTGCACTAATATCTGGTTTGGGGTCCTAATACCTTACAGAGCAAATGGGTTCAAGGTATGGGTTAAAACCCCTGGCCTTCACATTGCATGACCACCCTTACATCTTAGCACAAAGCATTTTTTGGGCCAAGTGTATTTTTCCAAAGCTATTTTTGATTTCTTATTTTTAATTATGTTTAGCCAAGGTCCTTTTTTACAGGGTTTCTTGGGGTTTTTTTTTTTGTTTAGCCAAATTGTTATGTATATTGTTTGGGGGAAGAATCTCAGCTGATTGTTTTGGATAGTCCTGTATAGCAGGTATAATTGAAATGGCCTGTCCCAGCCAGCTACTTGAGATTGGAGGATGGCTGCTGCTGGGGAGGAAGGGTTGATGCTGATGTGGTGGTAGGTTGCGTAGTTTTCGGGTCTTGGTACAGACAGAAAAAAAATCAGCATGAGACACCTCTTCAGCTTCTGGTGCAAGGAAATTAAAAAATTATACATGATGAGACCCCGACTTCCTCTGCCTATCGATTTCAATAAAACTGGTCATTAGCATTTTTACCTGTCCTACATATGTAATCCACACTGGTAATAGGCTTAGGAGTCTCTGTAGTATGGTGTGGAATGGGCCTCTGTCTCCTGATACATGTTTGAATCTGGGAGAAAAACCCTATAGGAGAAAAGCCCTACACTTTGTGACACCCAAGGAGGAAAGCCAACACCATTTTGGCAAACCCTGGAGAAAGGCCCTACACTAATTTCTAAGACCGTGGAGTAAAGCCCTACAACCCAAAAAATTCAGTAGCATAGAAAAAAGGTAAAACAGCTATTGAAAAGCCCTACACTAATCACTGAGACCATAGAGAAAAGCCCTACAACCTAAAAATTCAGTAGAATAGAAAAATGGTAAAAACAGCTGTGTTTGTATTTTATTTTAATATAAGCAAAACTTCAATACACAAAAATATGAAAAAAGGAACAAACTATATTTATAAGTATTTACATACTTGCTAAGTATAAAAATGCATTTGAATAGCATTCTCTTTAATCATTCATCAAAGACATAAGCATTAAGTTTCTAACAGTATAATTGACAATTGGAATTAGAGATTACAGTGGTCAACATTTTGGATAGCAATTAGAAATCTTGGAAATGGCTTTGGATTATTCCTGAAAGGTCATCTCTTTGATTAGCAGGTTCAGCAGAAACAAACAAATATATCCAATTTGAAATGTCACAATATAAGAGGCATTCTCTTTTATCATTCATCAAAGATGTAAGAAGCTTAGGTGCAGGTTTTGAGGCATTGCCTTTCATCATTCATCACATACACAACAAATTGAAAATTTTAATTACTTAAATGTAGCTTTTATAAGCTACAAGCTTACCATGTGGGACTGAATGCTTTACTGGTTGCCGCGAGGCACAGACGACCAACGCTCGAGAAAAACAAGCATGTAGTTGGTTCGGCCTCATAGGTTGTCGTGACGTCATCACTTCCTGTGTATCAGCCTCCTTTTCGTTGAGATTAAACCCATGTCCCCTCAGCTGTAATACAGCGGGGAGGTAGGGTGGGACTCTTCTCAGTCCCACATGGTAAGCTTGTAGCTTATAAAAGCTACATTTAAGTAATTAAAATTTTCAATTTTATTGCGCTACAATAGCTTACCATGTGGGACTGAATGCTGAATTCAACCACCCGGTGGCGGGATTACAGCTGAGACTGGAAGGTCTGAATGTTGTTTTTCTCGAATTGAGAGTAATAAAAAATAGTTCCAAAAAATTTCCAGTCTGAGTCCCATTTACAGAGTCCCAATCCTGAAGGTCGGACTTGTAAAGAGCCAAAAACCTGATGAGAATACACAGTGTCGTACACTGTAGGGTGTTTGGAAGGAGGATTGTGTACCCGGAGTACACAGATAGGAAGAACCCCTAAGGGCTATGACGTCAGAAATGAGGTCAAGGTTCAAGAATTGCTATTTGCAACCTTATTTATAAGACAACCTTATGGTCCCAAGAATTTAAAGTTAATGTAAATTTAATATGTGAGACCTTACCTGTAACACCCTGATGAGGTAGCTTATACCTAGACCTGGGGAGACTCCTGAAGGCTTAGCTGTAGCGGACGTGCCCCCCCCCCCCCCTTTTCTTTCCGAAGAAGACATCACTGAGGAGAAGGGTCTAGGACCTGTTGAGCCGCTACTACTGGTCCCAGATACATGTTGTTGTCGTTGTCCGACCAAGTAAGGTCTTTTAGATAAAAATTGGTAAACGTGTTGTGAGCTTTCCAGTGACACGCTTGCATGATCTGGTCCACCGATACCCCACCGTAAAAAGCCTTAGAGGCTGCGAAGGCCCTAATGTCATGCACTTTAACTTGGACTAAGTCCAAGGCTTGCTGGTCTGCTTGCTTATAACAAAGTAGAATGGTTTGTTTCAACCATGAAGAGAGAGTAGCGGGTCTGATATCTGAGGTATGTCCTTTCTTGAAGGAGATGAAAAGAAGAGACCGGGACCCTCTCAGGTCCTTGGTTCGGTCCAGATAGTACCTCAAAGCCCGTACAGGACACAAGGTCCTGTCTTCTTTGAATTGTCTATCTACAATGGTAGTCAAGGCAGGAATAGTCACCGGAAACACACTTTGAGAACCTTCTCTTGCTAGCTGGTTTTTGGCTATAAAATCTGATGAAGGGAACAAGGCTACCTTTTCCCATTGGCCTAGATTAGATACTTTGTTTGCGACCCAGGCGTGGATTTCACTGCGGCGCTTGCCGGAGGCCAGAGCTAGCAAGAAAGCAGTCTTGAGAGTGAGATGTTTGAGGTCTGTGTCTTTCATAGGCTCAAAGGGCGCTTTTGTGAGCTCATTGAGGACAACAGATAGGTTCCACTGAGGAAGGTTTCTGGAACTCTTGGGGCGATCCCTGTGAAAACTGGAGAGCAACCTGTGAAGGTCCTCATTATGGGCAATATGCTGGGCCGTAGGGCCCAGAGTGTCAACAATAGCTGTCCTGTAACCATCAATGGTAGAGGGGCGCCTGTTTAGGTCTTGGTACAGATACATAAAGAAATCTGAGATTTGCTTCACAGATGGTGAGGAGAAATCCACCGAATTATCTCTGCACCATTTTTCAAATAGGGCCCACTTTGATTTGTAGATGTTCCTTGTTGAAGACCGCTGAGGTGCAGCAATTCTCTCTGCCACTTCCACAGAGAAGCCTTGTTCTTGGAGTTGTCCACTCCTAGAGACCAGGCGTGGAGGTTGAGGTGCTGCGGGGAGCTGTGGAACACGAAGTTGTGGGACTGCTTGAGGAGTGTTGTCGACACCGGGAGTTGTAGAGGGATCTCTGTTGAGAGCTGCACTAGGTCCCAGAACCAGGGCATCCCTGGCCAGCCTGGGGCTATTAGTATGATCAGGCAGGTGCATTGCCTGATTTTTTGGATCACCCTGTAAAGGAGAGCCGTTGGAGGGTAAGCATAAGCAGTGAGACCCGTCCAGTCTATGTTTAGAGCATCTATGTCCCAGGCCTGGGGGTCTGGGATAGGAGACACGTACAGAGGGAGCTTGTGGTTCAGATGAGTGGCAAAAAGGTCCACGTGGGGAGTGAACCACTTTCGGCAGATCTGTTTGAACACCTGTGGATGGAGTGACCATTCGGTCGACTGAACCTGGTTTGACCTGGAAAGTAGGTCGGCCATCACATTCAGGCACCCTGGAATGTGTCTGGCTTTCAAGATTATGTGATAGTGGTGGCACCAGGTCATGAGTCTCCACAGGAGTGCGCACATCTCTGCCGAGTGTGTTCCCCCTTGTTTGTTTATGTAAGCTACCACAGTTGAGTTGTCCGTGGCAACTAGCACTGTTTGGTCCTGACACTGGTCTTTGAAGTGTCTAAAAGCCAGAAAGACAGCTTTCAATTCTAGGACGTTTATGTGAAGTCCTTTTTCCTGAGGTGACCACAGACCTTTTGTAGAACTTTGTTCTAAGTGAGCGCCCCAGCCTTCGTTTGAGGCGTCTGTAAAGAGTTGGATACTGTGGTCTTTGGGATGAAGGTCGGCGCCTATCATCACCTTTGCAGGATTCTGCCACCAGTCCAGATGAGCAGAAATGACTTCTGTCCAGGGAAGGAGGCTGTCCAGCGACTGAGGAAATTTCCAGTGCTCTTTCAGGTGAAACTGAAACGGTATCATGTGAAGGCGTCCCTCCGGGACCATCTTCTCCGTTGAGGCTAGCAACCCAATTAGAGACATTAAACATCTTGCAGTCAAAACATGTTTCGACTTGAGTCGTAGGATCAAATCCTGAAGTTTGACCCATCTCTCTTGAGTGGGTTTTACAACGGCTGAATCTAGGTGGTATTCGTAGCCCACGAACGAGAACACCTGAGTTGGTTTCAGTTCTGATTTCTCTTGGTTTAAGATCCATCCCAAGGACTGGGTGAGATCTACCACTGTCCGAGTGTTCACTAATGCTTCCTCCTGGGACTGAGACCTGATCAGCCAGTCGTCCAGGTATTGATGAAGTCTGAGTCCTCTGCTGAGGGCCATGAGCTTCACTTCTTTGACGACCATGGTGAATACCTGGGGGGCTGTGGCTAGTCCGAATGGGAGCGAGGTGAACTGGAACACCTGTGACCTGTGGCAAAATCTTAGATACTTCCTTGAGTTTGGATGGATGGGGATGTGGAGGTAAGCGTCCGACAGGTCTATTGACGCTACCCATTCCCCAATCAGAGAAGTCCTGATGGACTCTGGCGTTTACATTTTGAACTTTTCTACGTGTAGAAAAGTGTTGAGCCTGCTTAGGTCTATTACTGGCCTCCACCTTTGGTGAGGCTTGGGTACAAGAAAGAGGCGACTGTAAAACCCGAGAGATTTTACATTTTCCACCCTTTCGATAGCGTTCTTTAACAGGAGAGACTGGATGCAATCGGCCAAGGCTTGGTCTTTTTGAGGGGCCTTGTACTCTGACACAATCAGAGGAAATCTTATGAAGTTTGGCCTTGAGAGAAATGGCAGAACGTAGCCATTGGTGATGATATTTAACACGTTGGCTGAGCAATTGTTTGCGTGCCAGTCTCTCCTGAAAGAACGGAGGCGACCTCCTACTGGTGGATTGATTGAGGCTTGATAGGAGTCATTGGGAAGAGGGGTTTCCACGCCCTTTTCCTTTGTTGTGGGGTCGAAAATGACCCCTGGAGCCTCTGAAGTTTGGTTTTCCTCTAGAAGAGGGAAACGAATAGTTGCTGCTTTGGGAGGAATTGCCCCCAAAGGGGCGTTTCCTGTAGGAGCCTCTTCTCTTATTGTGGTGGGAACCACGAAAGGGCTTATTTTGGTAGGGTCCGAAACCCTGAGCATCTTTTGAGGTGCCTTTTTTGAGAAGGAAGTCCTCGCCTTCCTTCACTGACTGGGAGTTGAACAGGGAACGAGTCCAGAGAGAGGAATTCCTGAGCTCTTGACGTCTGGTTTCCCCTAATTGTGGCTGCAGATGGGACATTTCGGCTTCGCGTCTAAGCAAGCCGGAAGTTGCCATTGTGTAAAGTTCCCTTTGTAAAATATGGGCAAGGGATTTGCTCAGGCAGGTTATGGCCTTATGTTGAATAGTGAGGGTCTTCTCCCAGAGATCAAAGTAGTCATAGGCCTCATCATAACCACGTTTTACTGCTTTTTCAGGGTCGGCACCTTTCCTGACCTGGGACTTGACCTTCTTGAAGGTTTCTTTTAGTCCATAACGACACCTCCTCATGGTAGAGTTGCAGGAGGAGGATGTCTTGGCAAAAGTGGTCGTGAAATTCAATGTGGTTAGATTGTACCTTGCCTGTTGTTCTAAGTCCTTGAGGACAGAGAGTGGGACATTGCCTAAAGGGGCCCCGGAAGGTTTAGGAGATATACAGATCTTGGCAAAGTCTGCATTTAAATCTTGGAGTTTCTCCGAAAAACAAGGTTGTCCAACCTTGTACCACTTAGAAGTGGAAGGGGGGGGCTTTGGGTATTTGCCCTCTGCCAGGTTTGCAGCCATAAGGTCATTGTTGAATTTGTCAAAGGCATCTCTTATACCAGAGTTGAGGGGCAACATAGCTGATGGACCCGTAGGTCTCAGCTCTTGGACGGCCACCTCGTCATCGATACCTATGATAGCAGTAGCAGGTCTGGGGACTGAATCCCTCGGATCAGGTAATTTGAGGATACGTCGAAAAGTATCTACCTCCTCCGCATATTGATTTGGGATGTCAGCCAGAGCCACATCCCTATAGTAGGGCGGATCAAGGTCAATTTGAGGATGTTCCTGATCATCAGAGGCCATTCTCTGGGGCTTGGGAGACCTGTGTCTACGTCTAGGGGACTGATCCTCCCCTGACGATGAGGGCAAATATGCGGACCTTGACTTATGTTTAGACTTGTCAGAGTGCTTTTTAGGTCTAGAATATGAAGGGCGATCATGATCGGAATCAGATCCCGAACCTGAGATTGGAGCATGGCTAACCTTGTGAGTGGACGTCTTGGGGCGAACAGACTGTGTATGTTCGGAAGAGCTAAGACGAACGTCCGAACCTTGCTCGGCCTGAAGGCGAGGAGGAAGAGAAGGGCCATATTCAATATCCATGGGTTCTGAAGCACTGACAGAGGTCTGAGGTTCGGTGCGAACAGCCGAAGAGGCGATCTTATCAGCCAGCCCTTGTTGAGATTTTAGGAAATCTTCACGCATAGATTTAAGGGCATCATAGATGTGGCTTGAAAAACACCAAATTTCTGATCAAATTTGTGGTCCAAAGACTTTTCTACAGAAGAATGGACTTTATGATGTAAGGCTGTACTGGGAGTGGGAGGAACAGTACGCCCTGGTGTAGTAAGAGGCAAAGGATCGAAAGATAAGGGTCTGGGACGTGGAGGTGAAGTAAACAAATGATCGGCCGCAGCCTCAAGTTCGGCTTGCGATCCAGAAAACGATTCAAAAGAATCGCTAAGTACCTCGTCCCGATCTTTGTCCGATGCCTGTGAAGTGGGATGTTTTTTCTTGTATCGTCTTCTATTAGCAATTTTAGTGGACTGTTCGTCTGTGAAAGACGCACAGATTTGACAAGTACCAGCTTTTGTAACACACAGATCATCGCCCTTCCCTGCATCTCTGCAGGAGGGGCAATAGCCATGACTGTCGAATGGCTGACAGAAATGATTGCATTTGCTGGATCTGGGTTTATCTTTAGAAGACTGGTGGGCGGTGGCCATGTTTTAATGCAATAAAATATGAAATACTCCGAACCGTAGATTCGAGCAGTACTAGTGTAGTGGCGAGCACACAACACGTGAATTAAGAAGACGTTAAAAAACTGACAAAATACAGCACCGGAAGTGCTGAAAATTGGGTATAAGATTCTATACTGCTAAATAAAGGAAAAGCCGAATTATGGACGAATGACAAACAATATATCCAGAGATATAATAGAAAACAGCTTTGAAAACTTAGCAGAGCATCCAATATGGCGGCGACCAACGAAAAGGAGGCTGATACACAGGAAGTGATGACGTCACGACAACCTATGAGGCCGAACCAACTACATGCTTGTTTTTCTCGAGCGTTGGTCGTCTGTGCCTCGCGGCAACCAGTAAAGCATTCAGTCCCACATGGTAAGCTATTGTAGCACAATAAAATAAGCCCTACACAACACTATTAACTGTTCAATGTTCAACCCTGAGTAGCCAAATTCTTTCTGATCCTTTATCATATAAAGCCTGAGTAGTTCCAACCCTGAGTAGGTCTTACCCTTTTAATCATTATTTATAAAAGTTCACAGGAGAAAAGTGGAATAAACTTCTGAATTATTTATAAACTATTTAAGAAAATTAAGTATTTATGAAGCATATCTATATGAATCCTACACTATTCCTACACTTAATTCAATAAGTTTGTTTTTTAATTATTGATTAACTACTTAAGAATATAAAGTAATTATGGAGTTTGCTTATGTCAAAATAAAATACAAACACAGCTGTTTTTACCATTTTTCTATACTACTGAATTTTTAGGTTCCACGGTCTCAGAGATTACTGTAGGGCTTTTCATGCAATAGCTGTTTTATCTTTTTCCCATACTACTGAATTTTTAGGGTTATAGGGCTTTTCTCCACGGTCTAAGAAATTAGTGTAGGGCTTTTCTCCATGGTTTGCAAAAATGGTGTAGGGCTTTTCTCCACGGGCGTCAAAAAGTGTAGGGCTTTTTTCCGTAGGGTTTTCTCCGTACAACACATGTTTCCATACTCTTTATAATACTTTGAGTGAGACATGACATGGAAGAGCCTGACAGAGTGACAGTTGCCAAGGATGTGCATGTTGGGGATCTTGAATCCTGAGGAATTTAGCGCCTGACGATGTGTGATTTGATGAATGAGAAACCGTCCGGGGCCGGATTCACGAAAGGTCTCAAGTCTCAAATGTGATCCGTGACCTCATATCTTCTCATGAATATTAATGCCGCGAAACCGCCATAGTTTTATCGCGAAACCTCTGTCGCGAAACCTACTGCTTCCCTTCATAAGTTGGCCGCAGTCATAAGTTGACCGCAGCTCATCTAGATCTACAGGTTCCAGAAAGACAAGTTATTTGTACACCAATGAAAACTGTTGCATATAATATGTTTAACAATAACACAAGGTTTCAGAGTGTAGTAGGCCACTCATGTTAAAGCCCTGTGAAGCTGTGGTGAGGGCGGCCAACTTATGAAGGGAAGCAGTACCCGTCGCGAAACCTCTTGATTCCGGTTCAATGGCATTACTGTACAGTACCGTTAAAACTGTCGTTTTCAGAGACAATTTGCCAATTATAAATGGAGCTCTTTCAAACAAATGTAACAGCTAGAAAGATAGTACAACGGTGTAATTTAGTAATCTTGTTCAACAAAAAAAATATAATCTGCAGCTCGTGACAAATTTTAAATTTCAAATATTACTACCACTGAACCGATGATGTTCCGTCATCTGCCCTGAAAAGTTTTAAACGGGAGAAATGTTAATATTTAAAAGAAATGGAACAAACTCTTGGCAAAGGAAAGCATACTTTTAGACCGAAAGCTCATTACTGTATGGTCAGGTTTTACAATCAATTAATAAAATACTAACTTCAGTTTTATGTCACCACCATGGGTTAATTTTCATCACAATTTCAACGATGGTTCACTCCATTTTCAATTTCCACGCCACAGTCGAATTTCAATATGGACCAATATTGTGAAACGTACGCCAAGTATTGACGGGACAACTCGAGGTTTAGCTTATTGTTTGTTCTATCGTTTGAACAAGGCCAATTAGGCACTTCATTTAATGTTATTGGAATATTGGTCAACATTGTCACAATTGTTGTCGGACAAACAAGGTTTTTTGTCAAGGAGCGGCTCAGAGCAATGTAGATTGGTTTTCATAGGGATTTCTAACCAATTCAGACACGACCCCTGCTTTAGACCTTTTTTCAATGGTTCAAATGATCGATGCTCCACTACACAGCTGGGCGGGGATTCATAAAAGGTCTTGTCTTAGACATTTTTTTTGCTTAGACCATGCAGTCTTAAAGTTATGACTTTTGTCTTAGCTAAGATTTCTCTTAAGTTGGGATTCACAAAAAGTGCTTAGCAAAATCTTAGCTGAGACAAAATTTGTGCGAAAAGTCCTATAACTATTTTGAATTCAAATTAACAAATTTTAGTAAAACAAAAACATTTTTCATTGATAAATACACCAAACATGGTCTTCAAAATTATAAAACGGATTTGTTACTTTTTTTTATAAAATTATGTAAAAATAGTAGTCTTTGTGTTTTATTGTGAGTCAGCCATTTTTATAACAATATTTTAACCACAAGAGGGTAAAATGTGAAAAATTGTAGGTAATTAAATTATGTAAATTTCTATTACAATCCACAGAAATTACTTTTATAAGAAGTATAGATCGCCATAGTAATTTTTTTAATTTTGTCTAAGACCTTTTGTAATTTTTTCTAATTTTGTCTTAGACCTTTTGTGAATCCCATTTTGTTTATGAACGTTCACCAAAGGTGGTATGGGATTCAAAGTCATAATGCACACATTAAGGTTAGGTTGATTGAAGATTTTATCAAACTCTTCACCCAAATAAAGTGTTTTCACAGTCAATGTGACTATACTGATATTTATTTCAATACGGTGAACCAATTAATGTGAACCATGTTTTCTTACAATATTTTCTGGCACCTTTTTTTCAAAACATGGGCATCACTAGACAGTGTCATATGTACTGTATAAGATTTTTTTTTCTTTGTAGAATTCGTCAGGGCTAGTTGTTTCTCCAAAAGTCATACAGTACCCATATATTACACAAAAGACAAAAGGACTTGGTGGAAGTCTAGTTTGTTGTTAATTAGGGGAAAGAAAGTAATAGCATTGAGTATGAGCAGTTGCTATTCATAGAGAAGCCTGGGGCTGATTTCACAAAGGGTCTTAGACTTAGCCAATTTTTGGCAAAGTCAGGGGCTCAAATCTGAGACTTTGGTCTTAACTCGGTCTGGGACTTAAATAAATTTCACAAAGGGTGACTTAGCTAATGTGGGTGTTCCACCACACGACTAAGCTCCCCAATTAAGGATTTTTAGGAGTCGGTTTCAAATATTTGCTTAGTCCCAGATGTCCTGTATGGGTCGGTAGTTGTCGGTTGTGGCCGTGAGAGAAATCAAACATGTTTGGTATTTCTCATGATTCAAACCGATTCTTATTTTCCGCCGTCAACAAAATGTCCAGTCCCAGGCTTTCTCAGGCTTCCTCAGGCCTCCTCAGACCCAAATTTACACAGTCCTATGTTGTCCCAGGCGTCCTGTGACCCTTAGTCCGAGGCCTCCGTAGCTTAGTCCCAGGAAGCCTGTTTGGCAGTCCCCAACTCATTACAGACCTTTGAAGTTTCATGCGTGTGAAAGGGAATCGGTTTCATTAGTCCCAGGAAGCCTCAGACCGTCCCAGATGTCCTGCAACCCAAAAATCCAGGTCTGGGACTAAGTCCCGACTAAGAGAAGCCGACCCTAACCAATCCAGGCCACCTGGCACAACACAAATTTAGTCTGCGACGGTCTGAGGACGCCCCAGGAGGCCTGGGACTAAGAACCGATTAAGAGCCGACTATTTTCGTGCGTCGGAAATTAAAACGAGGCAATGAGGGGATCTGAGACTATATAAGTGACCGTGCATAGATTCTCATTGTTACTGACTGGTTGGCTACTGAGAGACATGTGTCACTGTTTTGTAGGGCTTTTCATTTTTTTTAAATATCGTATAATATTTTTTGAGCTTAAGGCAAATTTTAAAGTTAGGAGACACTTTTTAGTTTTTTACTTTTTTTGCTATTGACTGGAGTAATGAGGAAAGAGAAAGGAGGGAAGAGAGGAAAGAAGAAGATGGATGAGAGGCAAGAGGATAGGGAGACGGAAGGTGGAGAGGTGGAGGAAAAGGATGGAGGAGGGTACAGAGGAGGGTACACATGAGACTGAGGAGCGTTTGGAACTTACTGAGGAAGCTTGCGAAGAAGAAGAGAGGTGTGAGGAGGATTCAGAGAGTCAGTCGGCAGCCAGGAGAGCCAGGGTCTGTGCAACTTTCACTGACAGCCAAGAAACTGCAATTATGGAGTTTGTGAAGGAGCATCCAGAGATCTACGACAAGGAGCATGCGCGTTTCCACGACAGACAGAAGAAGGAGGCTCTCTGGGCAGAAATCTCTGCAGAACTGAAGCTCCAGCCCTTTGATGTCAGAAGATGGTTCGAATCCCAGAGAATGCGTTATGACAAGCTGTCCAAACTACAATCTGGCAAAGCTCCAAGGGAGATGACCAAGAGACAGTCCTGGGTCTACCAGCAGATGGGTTTCCTTAAGACCCACATCAGACGAAAGGGGGCCAGCAGAAGTTCAGGGTTCGCGGCCAGTCCAAACACCAGCAAGCAGGACAAATCTCGTGGATCTACTACTGATACAGAACACCTTGAGTCCAGTGTCCTGAGGGAGAGTAGGACTCAAACTATGTTCACATCTACACCAGTTTCAACAGACTCCAAGATACTCGAGCACTTTGACCAGATGAGGACATTGATCTCAGGTTTCCTCAGCAGAAGTCAGACAGGCAGCCCTTCTTTGACTACGTGGCATCCGAGGCTGAAAAGGTGACCCAGGAGGAGTTTGAGGACCTCAAGGGCAGAATTTTTAGAAACATTGAAAGCATTAAGAGCAACCGTAGACGTCAGCCACTACCCAGAAGATCAGCCACTATTACCACAGAGTCCCAGAGGGTCGGGATACTGCCAACAACCACTCAACAGGCATCTACTTCCACCCAAGCAGCAGCTAGCGGCAGTTATGTCTACTACACACCCAGCCCACTTGGCTTTGGCAACCCTACATCAGTTCTAACAGTACAGGACGAGGGCAGTAGACACAACTTAAGTGGAATACTAAGCCAGCTACCAGATCTGACATCTACACAGATCATTGAGCAGCCTCAGCAGCAGCAGCAGCCGCAACTCTTCACTATCACCACTACAGCACCGTCTCAACACCAGCAGCCTCCTCAGTAGCCATCCAGTCAGGGCAGGTCTTTGACCTGCCAGGCCCTTTTCAGGGCCACCCAAATATTCCAAACACAATTATTCAGCTGCAAGTTATTCCAATTCCCCTCCCAGAACATAACAGTTCAGTACAAATACTTATCACAAAAAAAAGTCCAACACCTACACCACCCCAAACATGAAACAAATAACCCATGGTACCACACATAACAAAAAAGGCCACATAGAAAAAAAATTAAAATAAATAAACTCCCAATATGGCCAATAATCAGCCCATTTTTAGCTTAAGATCCATGGGATTGGTTAAAATCTTTAATAAGAAAGTGCAACACTTACACCATCCCTAGAGTTAAAAGGCATTATCACATAATTACCAACCCACAAACACACAAACCCAATACCAAACCTAACCCCCAACTAACAAACACACAATCCCAATAACAAACATAACCACCAACCAAGAAACAGACCAACCCAATAGCAAACAGAACCCAAACCAAAGAACTGACAAACTATTTTGCAAACATAACCCCCCATCATTGTAAAGAAAACCAGTTTGGTGGTTATATTTCCTAAATATTTGTGAAGTGGAGTAAAAGATTTTAATTTTAAGATTTCCAGGAAAACATTTCTGTTTCAAATATTTTTCCCCAAAAAAAACAAATGTAAGTAAAATTAGGATGTAGCTTTCAAAATATATGCAATATTTATTCCATTTAGGAAGTTATGTTTGGCTTTGTGTGTTTCTTTTGATAATTATGTTTAGCACTGGGTTTGTTAGTTGGATGACTGGCATTACTTTCTGTCTGTTTGTTGGGTGGGTGAATTATGTTGGCCATGGGGTTTGTCTGTTTGTTGGGTGGGTGACTTATGTTGGGCATTGGTTTTGTCTGTCTGTTGGCTGCGTGACTTCTGTCGGGCATTGGGTTTGTCTGTTTGTTGGTGGGTGAATTATGTTGGGAAATGGTTGTGATATTTGGAACAAGCACAGCTGATTAATTGTTTTTGGAATATTTGGTAGTCCTGAAAAGGACTGGTTATTAGTCCTGAAAAGGACTGGTTACTGCAGCAGGAGTTATATTCTGCCATCTTGCCAGGCCACTGCTCCCTCATTATTTAAGTAGTCCCTGAGGTAATCCCTCTGTCTTTTGGCTTCTCTAGCAGGGTTTCTGTCTGGACCACCACCAGCAGCACCACCAATGAGTCAACAATCACCAGGCACATCATCATCATCATTATCATCAGCATCTCCAGGCTCTTGACCACCATGTTGACCTTGATACTGGCTTCTCAGTATGTTGTGCAGAACCACACAGGTCAAGACCACTTCCCTCACTGTTGCTGGGGGTAGTTCAATAGTGGTCAGCATCACTCTGAATCTTGAGACCAGGATGCCAAAAGCGTTTTCAACAACTCTCTTGCCCCTTGATATTCTGTAGTTGGCAATCCTTCCCTCTCTGGTTAACATCCTTCTGCCATAGGGTTTCATGAGCCAGATCTTCAGGGCAAAGGCATCATCTTCCAGAATGAAGTAGGGGACATCTCTACCACCCTGAGTTATAGGAGCTGGGTCGGGGAAGCCTATCCTGCCTTCCTCAATCCTCCTCTTCAGCTGACAGGCATTAAATATCTTGGCATCTGAGCAAGATCCAGCTGTACCAGCATCCACCCATCTGAATTTGTACTGCCCATCTACCAAGGCCAACATTACTATAGAAAAGAACCCTTGTAGTTGTGGTACAGGGCTCCAGTGTTCTTGGATTTCTTCAGGGCCACATGCTTGCCAACAAGGGCTCCCAGGGCATGTGAAACATTCCACCTGATCCTGAATTCCCTTTCCAGTTCTTTCCACTCATCTGGAGTAGTAGGATATCTGAGGTACTCTCTGGTGAACTCATCCTGGATGGCCCTGCAGACCTCTGGTAGAAACTTGGAAATGGTGAATCTGCCAACCCTGAACTGACAGGATAATGTGTAGGACTCTCCAGTGGCCAGATATCTAATGGTGAGGGCTAACTTCTCCCCAACACTGTAGTTGGTGGCCTGCCTGGCTAGACATGGTTCCAGTCTGGTCTTTATCATTTCAAAGAATTCTGGGGTCATCCTCGTGTAGTTGGTGAATCCTGGAATGTCTGTGGCATACAGTTCAGCCATAATGTTGTGGTAGGTCCTCCTCTACTCTCTCTGTAGTAGCCATGGCCTGACCCACATGTTGTGCCTTCTTCTAGGTCTCTGTCTGGCTGGTGGAGGTGCTGGTGGTGGTTGCTGTGGTTGACGTAGAAATAGCAAATACATCATTATATGTAACTGAATAAAAACTAAAAAAGCCCTAAGTTATTGCTGAAGTTGTCTTCCATTAACAGGTGGCATCCTGCTGTGTTCCTAGAAAAGTAATGATAATTAGATTGCAGAATTTGTATATATATACCCAGAAAATCCAGCTTTTCTTCAAAACAAGAATCGGCCACATTGGTCTGAGGAGGCCTGAGGACGCCGGGACTTAATCAGGGCTTGAGGTGTCCTTGGACCCAGTCGGTATGTGTACGACAAGATCGTGGTTGAAACCAACCAGAAAACTGGCTTAATCGGTTCTTAGTCCCAGACCAGTTGGGGGCTGTCTGGGGCCACCCGGGCCTCCTCAGGCTTCCTGAGGCTGATCTGTACTTAATCCCAGACTTCAATACTGATTCAGTATTCCCGCCCATTTTACCTTTTTTTCACCGACTGTCCACGATTAAGGGTCGCTGACAGGATCAGGGCTTAGTCCTTTGGTGGAACAGGGGCATTAGTCAAACCTTATTAAATAACAACAGAGGTTTTCTGTGTCATGTGACCTTTTATTTCTGTTCAAAATATACTATACTATACAGGGGTCGATTTCACAAAGGGACTTAAGCCCAAATGTAGACTTAAATTTAAGACTTTGGTCTTAAATTTTGTCAACAGAAAGTTAAGTCCGTGGTTTTAAACTTAGTAGATTTCATAAAGCAGCTGAGTCCATGAAATTGCTGTCAGTGGGCTTTACTTTTAGTCTGGTATGTAGTGGGTTAAATTTTGTAAATAGGACCTAAATATGGCTGTCAAGAACTTTTCTCCACTTCAAAATTTGAATAGGATGTAAATAAAGTACAATGATACAGAACGCCTCACTAAAGTAGTGTTTGGGAAGTTTATATGTGGTAACAAGGTTTTCCATTTCAAAACAGCACTTATCCTCAGATTAAATGCATCAAATAAGGTATATATGTCACCAATAGTATATTTTGAATAGATATAAAAGGTCACATGACATAGAACACCACTGTGGTTATTTGATAAGCTAGCTTGGACTTAGTTAAGTCACCCTTTGTGAAATCCATTTAAATCTCAGACCTAGCTAAGACCAAAGTCTTAGATTTAAGTTCCTTACTTAGCAAAAAAATTGGCTAAGTCTACATCCCTTTGTGAAATCAGTCCCTGGATTCATTGCAACAAGTTCAGTGCTGTAGTGTCTCACAGTCTTACTTGTAATCTCTGGTGTCTGGCTTTAATCTCTCCCCGGGCTCTATGTGGCAGTAGGTTATATGATACAAGCCAGACAAGCTTACATGTGATCTGTCACTGTTCCACCCAAACTGATATGAAAACATCACTTTTCTTATTCCCATGTTTAATAGTTTGTTAAATGGCATTGACAAAGTGAAAACAGCACCTGAGAAAATATAAGTGTATAGTTTTTACTTCTGTCATTTTTCCGTTCATGTAGAGGATATCAAATTAACGCACCCCCTACCCCAACAACAGAAATACAACAATGGGATTATTAGTTTTTTATATATCAACCATATAAATGGGACTACTAAAATATAACAAGACTGAAAAGGGGTTTCGGTCTACTAGCGTGAGAGCAAAGCCATCAGAGATGCAAGTAGTGCACCGAAGCAGTCACCCACCCCACCAAGTTATTCCATTCCTGCTTAACTTCAGAAAACAGGCAGATACTCGTCACACCAGGCCACAATTCATGGAAGGCCGGTGTAGCGCCAGATTTTACACCCCACATAAAATGCATGGGGGTGTAATATATGGCAAGTTCACTTGCTATATTTTACACCCTTTGCCGTAATCTACACCCCCCTGCCATATTTTACACCCCTTGGTGGATTTCTTTACAGTTACTATATTATGAAATAAGTAAAGTTCAACAGCTATGAATATCCACAAATTAAGCATTAAAACTCAAAGACAATAATTCCTTTGCTTACAAATTGTTATATGTCTAAGTATAACAAACTGAATGAAATAAAATATATTTAGTGTTAATACAGTGGGACAAAATCCTTTCTATGTATTATCCTTTGAAGTGACAGGCCAACCCATTGTTGTTGATTTGTATTCTATTGTAGTCTTAAGTCACCACAGCCCTTTGATTGAAATCTTGCTACTAGACCTACAACTATGTCCAAGGCTTTAAGCTTCTGTGGCTTCTCACCTGGGGGTTCTTGTTTATGAACTGTTAGTGTTTTCATTTTGTTGACTTTAAAAAGACTGACAGTAATAGGTAATACATAGGTTATTGTTCTATAATAAGTTAGTGATTAGTTAATTAGATCCATGCATTGTTTCTTTTGGTTGGATTTACATCACATAATGAACAAAATGGGTCCATTGAACCACGTGTCTGTGGCTTCTCATCTAGAAACCATGAACAAGCAAAATGACATATGTACATAAATTAAATGAATTGTAATATATTATTGATATCCATGAATATTGAAATATATTTTATGATACCTGAACACATTGGATGTTATTGCATATCAGAGTATTTTATTAACAATGGTATTTTACAATTTTCTATGTTATGATAATAATGTAATAATAAAGTTCTTCAAGAATGATTTTTACTCTGAATATAGTACATGTGTATAAACCATACAAGCACATGTAAATGAAGAAATTTATGTTACATTATCAGGGAGGGGAAGAATCTCCCGTAAATACCTTAAAAAGAGTTTTTCAACAATACCAATTAATCCTGTGAGCTTAGCTAGTCACTTAACCAATAGTGAAACAAATCAAGTTCAAAAGAATGCTAGAACAAAAGGCAAATCTAAGACTAATCCATTTACCAAGTCACAAACATAGCCAAATAAATCAGCTTAAAGAGTCTTGTAACAATAGACATATCATAATCTAATCCAGTTTCTGTCACACCCCAGAAGTAAAACAAATCAAGTTCTAAGCTGTGGTTAGACAATGGAGAATTACAAACTCAATTGCAATCTAACCAATAAAAGGTTTGCTCTTAATCCCCAATTGATTTGCTCTGTATGGCCCAGTAGGGGTGTAACTTTTGATGGGGGTGTAAAATATGGCAGAAATATTTTACACCCCCTAAATCCCCCATTGTTAAGGGTGTAAAATATGATTGCCATATAATGCACCCCCTAAAAGATCAAAGAGAGGGTGTAAAATATAGCAGGGGTGTAAAATATGGCGTTACAAAACCGGAAACAAAAAATCGATCTCTAGAAGCACGAGGCTCATTAGAGCTCGCTCTTAATAAAGATATAATAGGTATAATGTACACATACATATTAGCATAAGGAACTTTGACCATGAAAACTATACAAAACAATGTATCAAAGTTCAGCATGCTGATACGTATGTGTGCATTATACCTATGTCTTTATTATATTTTTAGGATTCCCATTTATCTGGTATAATAAAATAATAATCCTATTGTTGTATTTCTATTATTGGGGCTAATTAAATGTGCTAGGAGACATGCAAGTGTTTCAGGGCTCATTTCGTCTATTTCAGGTGCTGTCATTTGTACCATTTGTTATCTCTCTTGACCCTGACCTTGCCATACTGTACCCTTGGCTTTAAATTTGTTTCTTCACCCATGTTGTGCACCTCCACTTTTGTCAATCTCCTGCTGGCAGGCAGTTTGTTGAGTTGTAGGTGCTGCCATGTCTGTGGGGTTGATGGTCGCCTGGCTGGTTCATGGTACTTACTTTGGATTGATATTGTCTCCTAGTACTACAGCATCTCAGTTCTCCTGCTCCTCTTCCTAAATAGGTGAGATGTCACGCTGCCATGACTCCTGGCCGCACATTGAAGCGTGAGAAGGTAACTGGCCTGTTTACCTGATGTCTGGTTGCTAATTACTACCAATCCTGGGCCTCACATCTGACTCGCCAGCTCTGGTCTGGTTGGTCAGCCACACCTGATTATCCTAGTAACCTGGTGTCTGATTATGAGCTGATCCTTCAGTGTTGCTTTCACTTCGACTCACCAGCTTACTCTGGCTGGTCATCTGCAGGAGGTGTTTTAGGTGCCCTGTTAACTGTGGCATCTGGCTTGTTGACCCACCCTAAGTAGTTTACCTGACTGAGCTTCAGTCACTCATGGATGTTGCCTCGACTATGCAGGATGAAATTATGATGCCATATGACTCACCCTTTTTAACTATCTGAATTCTATGGACTTGTGAATTAAACTTTTTCCTCCTGCTTAGGTAGCAGGAAGTCAGAATTCACAGGAGAACGCCTGTTTGTGTTTTGTTTTGAAGGTATATAAGAAGCAGAATATGGACCAGTAGAGATTCAGCTTTCGTTGGTCATCTTCATTTGTGCTCATAGATGTGTTGTCATTAATGTCAGACATAGGTTGGAACTGGTGCAGCATTGATACTCTACGAGGATTCTCATTCTATTATTCTATTAGTCATTGCGGCTTGCCATGCAGTGGATGACTATTCTTTTCCGGGACTCTTTCCCTGCATGTACTGTTATCTGCCATTGCCTTTTAACTAGCAAACACTTATTGGTTTATATATTATTACTTATGTTTTAACTTATCTCACTCCATTTGATTGTACTAAAGCATTTACGTGTAGTCTGACTGATCATAAGAGTTATTCTAATTCCTATTGCTTTTATACTTAGTCAATACATCGTTTTTAAATTGTAACTTGTGGTATTTTGCATATTAACTTATTCTATTCTAACTGGACTTTTATAGCGCTAAATCTCCCCTATTTATAGGGGACTCCAAGGTGCCACAGAATCAAAAGTCTTACAATTTCAGTATCCAGGGACAGAAAAGAGGTGAAGCAACACTGAAAACACCAGCGGATCATAAAGTCTAACGTGGGTATGGTTTGCTGTACAGGTAGGTTTTAAGTTGCTTTCCTAAAGAGGCTAGGTAGGGGTATGCATTTCACTAACTCGTGTGTGTTAGCACATGACCTTAATAATTGGTCTATTTACAGACCTAGTGGTCAATTCTTCTTTTCCTCCCCACATGGCTTGGAACTTCACTTTATCCGTCACCTTGTTAATTTGTTAATTGGTTCTCATTGGTCGGATGGACCTTTGCATCTGACCCCTAACAATGTAACTTAGGGATCAGACGCAAAGGTCAGCCCGACCCCTGAGAATACATTAACAAATTAATAGGGTGATGGATGAAGTAAAAGTCCAACGCCATGGGGAGGAGAGGAAGAGTTGACCTGTAGGTCTGTAAATAGACCAAATATTTAGATCACACAGCAAGTTCGTATGAGCCTAGAGTTGAATAAAGGTGACTGACTGACTGCTGTGAATTTAATGAAAAATTTGATATGATCATGAAGACAGAGACAAAGCCATTAATGTGGGAATATATATGAGACAACACGAATAACCTGCTTACAAGTATTTGCAGTGTCATGTGTAACAGGACTGAAGATATTGGCAATGAGCTGAAATTTTTTTTTATCTTCAGTCATTAAAGGTAATACTTTTTAAATCATCAAAAGTATAGAGTGTAACCAAATCATGTGCTAACAGATATGAGTTGGTTAAATACATGAGTGAATATGCAAAAATCTCGTAAGTTACACAGGGACTCAGTTGCAAGGAGTCAGGTGCAGACGTATAGTCTTGTTAAAGTGCATATTTAAGTGTCCCATAAAACATCATATCAGGCCAAAGCACAACTGAAAATATGGATGGAAAATCCTGTGTGTACAACTTAAACTTTTGTACATGTTTGATTTAAAACACAGCATTATGGACTTCCGGTTTTTGTGAGGCACAATGAAGGACAGATCAGTCCAAAATATGATTTTGTGATTATATTGTTGTCCAGTTTGTACAGGTCACAATCTGGGCCCCAAAAAGATTTTAACTGAACTATTAAGCGTATTCAACCCCCTTTTGTGGAAGTAATTTTTGTTTCAACTGTTGCTGCTTAATGGAACAATTTAATTTATTTCAGAAATGTTTGGAGGGTATTATGAGCTAGTTTAAAGTATATGTTTGTACAAAAAGTGTACTTCATGTTGAAAATGAGACAAAGAGAGGGAAGTGTATCACGATTTTTATATGTTGAAGTAGTATTTATTATTGATGAAGAGTTCCTTAAATTTACAGCTGGCTAAATCCAGACACCAACAAGTCTTCTACTGAAAGGCATTCTGGGTCCACTAAGGATTTTAGGTGTACTATAAAGAGCATTCACTCACATTTTGTGGAAGTAATTTTATTTCAGGTAATGCTGCTTAATGGAGCAATTAAATTTAATACAAGAATGTTTCAACGAGTTTAAGCATCTTATGACTGAACAAAAAGTATAATATCAAATATCCGTCATGAGACAAAAAGCGGAAACTTTATCGGGAGTACTTGAGTTATCTTTCTTCTTTTTTAATCTACATGTTAATGTAGTATATATTGTCATTGAAAATTTTATTAAATTTGTCAGCTTGTTCTACCCAAAAGCAAACATTCATTGGGAAATTTGTACAAAAAAAGCAAGATTAGAAACTTAACATATACCATTGCCAGTTTTTTCTTTGAATGAAGAAGTCAGAAAAACAATCAGGCCAAAGGTAAATAACTTCAGAGATAAAATTTGGACAGTATCAAATTTACACTGGGTTAAGATTGGTCTAAATCATTGTTATCTGTTATCTGATTACCATCTGTTATTTCCAAGTCTTTTCAGGTTTAGGTTCTTGTTCCTTATGAAAATTATTTTGTATTACATTTTGTAAATTCAATGAAATGAGAATGTCTTTCTTTGTGTTGCTGTTGCTTTGTATGACATTTGGCATAACAACAGGTAAAGTGTAAAACAAGGTGAATGTAAAGGATTACTTTATTTTAAGATAATAATCATAAAACATAATACCATTATATGACTTTTTATTTAATAATCCAACCTGCCATTACAATCAACTGGGTTAACACATCCTGCTAGTTGAGGTAACTGAAATATATTTTTACTACAATAATCACATTGGTACCAATAGTAAAGAGTAAGTTTCCGGTTCCAAGGATTCTATCGAGGATTCCATATTTCAGTCATGTTAAAATTATCTTTAACTGTCTTTGAATTGATTTGGAAAATATGCACTAGAGTGTACTCATCAATATTTACATGTAGTTCACCATATGGCAAATTTGAATTTAAATGTCCTATCATTACTGATTTCAGTAACAATAAGGATAAAATAATAATATAAATCAGAGCACTTTACTTGGTAGTGTATTGGTAACATTATTTTATTCCGTTTGAAAAAGATAAAGTTAATCTTATATTATTAATATAAAAGCCATACTAAATCAAAATAATTACATTTTAATGCATTTTTGCATTTCCCAATAAGTTTTGAGAGGCATCAGCAAGTTGGTGGTTAAAAAGTTTGTTACTTAATCATCTGGTTTTTACATCTATGTCTGAGGCCTTTGCAGGCGGAAAACCCAAGCCTTGATCTTTGATCATATTTCATTTTATCAGGCTCAAATGTGACCTTTATTGCTCTTGGTGATTGGGGAGACACCCTACTTCCGGGTCAACAGCAAGTAGCCAATCAGATGGCACTGTGGGCAGAAAAATGGCAGCCATCGTTCATTATGTCAACTGGCGATAACTTTTACCCCAATGGTGTGAGATCAGTGGATGACAGACAGTTTGACAACAAATGGAGAAACGTGTACAATCATACCTCCCTGGTAGATCTTCCTTGGTACTTAACAGTGGGAAACCATGATTATGGCAGGGACAGGTAATCTATCAATGGATGCTCAAAGAGCTTCAGTACAGTTAATATATCCGTGAAATAATTTTCTGTTTTATAAGCATATAAGTATGTCATTATTACATTAGAGTAATCACAAGATATTTCTATAAGGAACAAAATAGATGTCTCAGAGCAATTCAGTTGAGGGTCACGTCTACATGAGTACCTGAATGAAAAATGTGTAAAAGAATTACATATTTCAGAGCTAATTATTCAGTTATTATGCACAAAACCAATCCAACTGTAATGTCATACCCAGTCTCTGCTAAGTGAAGATGATACAAGCAGATGTAAAAATACTGCTTTAAAAGAATTTGCCAATTTTTACCTGATTGATGACATCGTTAGCACAACATGTAAATATCTAGTTGAAAGACCATGGGCGGATTTAAAGAAAGGGCTTAGCCTGGTCTCAGGCTCAAACTTGAGACTTTTGTCTCAAATTATTGGAACATTTTACTTGAGCCCATGAGTCCTTTATAAATTTCACAAATGGTCTCAGTCTCAACTTTGGCTCGGCCACTGGCTCCAATGCTGAGACTGGTACATAGTGGCATAAAGATTTTTAAACAGAGGCTCAAATATGGCTGTCATAATTCATTCTCCACTTCAAAATTTGAAATGGCTACAAATAAGGTACAACAGTATAAAACCACCCCCTGAAGTAGTCTTTGATTGTTTTTACATGTTTACAAGGTTTCCCATAGCAAAATAGCATTTGACCAGAGATAGTATATATCAAATAACAAACATATATGTCAACCCTAGAAAATTTTGAGAACAAAAAAGGGTCGCATGGCACAGAAAACCACTTTGGTTATTTGATAAGCTTGGTCTCAACTGAGACCCCTTCTGTGAAACCCATTTGAGACAAAGAGTTAGCTGAGCCAGAAGGCTCATATTTGAGTCAGTGACTCAGCCTGAGACTGGGCTAAGTCTGAGACCTTTCATGAAATCCGTCCCTGGGGCCGTATTCACTAAACTTCTTTTATTTTTAAGGTCCCTTTATTAAGGGAAGGTGAAAAATATCCTTTGGGAAGGCGAGCTTAAAAATGTTATTGACTAAACCTCCTTTATAGTTTCCTTACCAAAGGAGACCTTAAATAAAGGATCCTTTTTTTCAAGGAGTGTATTCAGTTATCTGATGGTTAAAAAGTTTCTTTACAAAGGCTCCTTTATATTTACCTTACTTGTAAACCCTACTTGCAGGTTTTCACTATTGACTGATATGTCCAATACTAATCAGTATCAGTGACCATTTTGGAGGATTAATGTATTCTTGTAAAGAGAGACATTACAGAATTTGGGGACATTGTATCATATATCTTCGGACCAGGCATCAAATAGGATATAGAGTGGGGTTTACAAGAGCCAAACTCCTCAAAAGTGGCCAATACCAAAAAATATTCAAAATCTCGGCTCTATTAGGCCTCGCTCTCCAATATTTTCTGGTATTGGCCACTTTTTTGGAGTTTAACTGTATTATTCTATTTCCTTCTTTCCATATTAATTATTCAGTATAAGACTAGAGTTATGAACTTATGATATATTTTCTATTACTGTTTTGTGTAATATTTCATATTGTGGTAATAACCGCTTGTCATACAGATGTTGCGACAGATATTGTGAGACACACATAAACTACATTTTCATCTGGGTTTGATGACAATCAATTAAATAAACCATAAAGTTAAAAAAGAAGTATTGTGATATTAATAATATGTTATGGAGAAAAAAGGTGTAAAAATGTTTTTATTTTAAATATTTTTTGCAAATATCATAACACTTCACCAATTACTTCAAGTTTACTTATAAAGTCAAACCACCAAAAAAACCCTTATCATAAAGGTGGTTACACACCCAACCTAGAAAGTAAAGAAAAAAACAAGGATTTCTCAGTAATAGAAGGTTAGTGTACATCAAAGTTAAAGATTTCCCTGAAAGTTAAGGGTTTCATGGATTTTTAAGTTTTCCTTGAAATTCAAGGAAAAAAGTTAGGTTCCTTTGTTTTAGGGGATTTAATGAATACCAAAACAGAGGAGGGGCAAGAAATAAAAGAAATACTTACTTTTTAAGCGTTCCTTGGAATAAAGGCGTTTTAGTGAATACGTGACCAGAACTTGTGCATTTAAAATTCTATGTATCACTTTTCCCAAAGATTGTTTACTCAAGTAATGGACATCCATGTCGTATGTAAACCTGATTGTCACACTGTAGTTATAAATTGCTATGTTTGTATTTCATGGGGTGTTCCATTGGAGCCAACCCTAACTGACGTGAGTTGGGGCAATTGTAGTCCAGGAAAATGAAAAGTCTAGTCAGACCTTCACGACAAAATGTAGTACATCCTTGCATGTCTTGGGTCCCGCTGTTTATCAGCACAATCAAATGCGAACGTTTTAGAACAAACTATAAAGGCAAACAGACATCAGGTGGAATCATAACACATAATTGGAACATAATAAAATTTTATTAATATTAAAGCATTAATAAACATATACATGTTAATACACTACTCATTAACATTTACACTATTCATTAATCTGTTACTCACTAAAAGTTACACTGCTCATTAATCTGTTAACACTATTACTGTATTAATAAAAATTTTAATACACATAACATCCAAGGCCCAACTGGCCACTTCAATTATCCAAAAAGCTAACCTTCAGTTAACCAAACATTAAGTATATTTGTTTTAATAGGTGCATAGCCCCCATCATCATGACCAATGATGTATATCATTTCATATCAATTATTAATGCTTACACATAAAACACCAAGATACTACTAATATTTTAATAATAAAACAGCTAGTTACATACAATAGATAGTAAGATATAAGACTATACCTCCCCAGTAGGGGATAGACAGGAGGTGACAACTCCTATTAACATGAAACCAGATCTCTGTAGAGGTCCAATAAGGTGTAATCATTTATCAGAAGCCTGGATTGGTGACCAATGGAATTAAAATTAATAATAATTAAAATTAATAAAAAGGTCAAACCCAATTGGTAATAGGGTAGATTAGGGTTTGAGGAGATGTTGAAAAATGGACATAAGGGAGGTAGAGTGAGAGGGATCATTGATCAAATAAGCCCATACTGCATCTGAAGTTCAGGTGCCTTGTTTCTTAACAGATTCCACACCAATACCATTGTTATAAGCAAAGGAAGCTTCAGACCTACGAAAGGTATGGAATGAGTGAATTTCTGGATCAAGGCCTAAAGATGATACCAAAGCCCTAAGTTTTTTCCTAACCTTGTTTTGGGTGAGTGGAATCAGGCCTAAACCCTGAGGTACACAAGATAAACGGAAATTACCATCAGCAGGAATAGATCAACACATTACCTGGAGGGCCGAAATAGGGCAAAGGGGAGAGGGACCTAAAATGGGGAGGGGAATAACTTTAAATTCATTTTGATTTTGAAGAGTTTTGGACCACTTTAAGACTAAGTTGCCATGTGACTCAGACCTAATAAAGTCCGCCCTAAACAGATGAGTCATAACATCAAATGAATTAACAGAGGTAGGGACAATATTGGAAAGCCTAAGAAAGCCGAAAAAGGCACATAAAAAGAGGGGTTTATACACAAGGCCATAAGGAAAATTATCACATAATGCAATTAATTGAGAAATCAACTCACAAAATTGTAAAAAGGTAGTAAAATGAGTTTTATGAGCTAGAATAGTTTTTGGCCTGTAGGCAGATTCTATCCTAGTAAAGGCTTGATGATACAGATCTTGAAACAGATGAGAACCTGTAACACAGTATAACATTTAAATATTACAATCTATATGTAACATGTAAGGAAAAATGTTCCACCATTTATGCTGAGGAACCAACCTATATAAATTTTGTTGACTACAAGGATCTTTGTTTCACTGAGACAGTAACTCAGCCGTAACATTTTTTCGGCCGGCAATATGACTGACCTGAATTTGAAAGTCCTGGGAAGCCATGGCCAGCCAAATGTTACGGGCCATAGCTACCAAGGAACAATCCCAGGTAGCCCCACTGTTAAGTACATGCACTACAGCTTCATTGTCGCACAAAATATGCACAGAAGAACCTGACCAAAGGTCCCCCCAAACGTGACAGGCAACCAAAATGTTCCACATTTCCAGATGAACAATGGAAAAGTTGGGGGGAACATAAATGTCATTCAAATCAAAGAAGTATACATTTCTACTATACACAGCTCCAAAACCTTTCAAACAGGCATCAAGAGCAATAACTTTTAAGTCATTTAACCTAGGGTGTACATATTTAGAAACCACAATGTATTTCTCAAGAAATGTCACAAACCACTGCAAATCGCTGTGCATATCAACCGTGACATCAATAGAATGACCTTCACATTCTCAAAGGGCTTGAAGAGGTCTGTTAACAAAAATACGAGCTGGTTTCACAGCTTTGTGAACAAACATCGATAGACCAATTAATGACAGGAGATTTTTCTTTGATATGACCTTTTTTGTAAGTACTGAACGACATTCATTTAAATTCTGGTTCATCTTTTCATTTGGAATGGCCAGAGTCTGTTTAGTAGAATCTATCTCAATACCAAGACAAACCATATTTGTACTGAGAGGGGTGAGCTTCCCCACGCTAATAGGAAAGTTCAAATCAGAAAGGAGAGTAGCTAATGAATGGAAACTACATTCGGCATTTTCCGGAAGTTCGCCCGACAACATATCATCAATATACGTGATTAGATGAAAGCCACGTCGTGTACGAATGAAACGAAGGCTTTCGGTAAAACAACAACACCCGAGAGCACCTCCACGATGGCCAAACGCGACTGCACAATCAATGAAATACTCATCCTGCCATTGTAAACAGAGGAGTGGAAAATCAAGGGGGTCGACCTTCAGCTGTCGAAAAGCACGTGAGAGATCTACTTTATACATTTTTCCTCCAGGACCTAATTCAACCAAACGCTGTACGAGGTGTATGAAATATAGAGCCCATATAGTGCGTAGAAGAGGTAAAACCATTTACACTTGTGGCGTGAGGCCATGACAAATCTACAATAACCCTACACTTGTCACTGTTAGCTTTCGCCCGAGTAATGAATGGGAAGATGTGAATGACGTCACTGAAGGGTTTGGTAGTGAAACCAGTTGTAGCTGATAACGATAAGACAGTGAGTTAATAGGACTGGTATAGACATGAGCAGAATAAAAGGTAAAGTAAGGATAAGACATCAAGTGACAATGACTGTTTTCAGTTTAATCCAATGTAAAATTATAAGATCAAGCCATAGAGGCAAACAGACATGGCTTAGTTGGTAACTATAACATGGTGAACCAATACGACTGGTCTGGAAGTGGGTAGATAATGTAACAAGGACATACCGGTTTCATTGTGGGTGAAGCCAGGGTCAGGATAAGGAGACCAAGTTGGTCAGTGAAATATCAAACGTGTTTATCCTCCAAGTAAAGTGGAGAACCCCTAACTAACACTGGAAACAAAGCAAACCAACCCTAGAGTCAGTTAGAATTGGTTTCAGTGTAACACACACCTTCATTACAGTACTTGGTGATATTTGAAGGATTGTAAATGTCTTCTGTTTGGCATTGAATAGTTTCCCCCCTCTTATGTGGTTGTTGATTTAAATCAGTCTCATGACAACATGCCTTACGCCCAAAGAGACAAAAATGTCACAATTAAAAGAATAAAAAGCAAAACAACCCTATGCCAAAAGGTATAACCGTTTGAACAATTTTGGCAGAGGTGAAGAGTGGAACCAGGTGGAATTTACCTTTGTGGAAGAGAGGTGGAACCTTCCTCACTTATGGTACTCATTCTATGAAGATATTGATGAACAGACCAAAGTTCATTTCATAGCCATTGACACTGAAGCCTTACGGAAAGAGGTGAACAACCACACAGAGCTTGTACCCTGGCTGGATGAGGAGCTGAGGACTTCTGAAGGACATTGGAAGATAGTGTTTGGCCACAGACCTATCTACAGTGTAGGAGACTATGGTCCTTGGAGTGGCACTATGGAAGATCAAATATTGCCGGGTTGGTGGAAATATTTAGATATCTTTGAAGAAGGCTTTATTTTTATCTTGCTATCATAATATTAAGGAGAAATATATTTTGTTGATGTTTAATTATATATTTCATAAGGTGTTAAACATTTACAATATTGCACATATTTATAAATTTCAAAGTGACAACTGTGATACCAGGCATTCATTAATAAGATATTGTTGCAATGTTTGACACCTTAGAGTTCTCCACCCTGATATCAAGACATGGAATCCTTGTTTGGCAAACCAAGTTCACACACTAAGCAATGATGTATATTATGTTTATTACTCTTCACTCATATGTTTCAGTACTGGAGAAATACGGTGCCCACATGTTTATCTGTGGTCATGACCACAATCTACAGCTTCTCCACCATCAGAATGGTACAGGGATGGAGTTCGCAATTTCAGCAGGCGGAGGCGCGCTGTGGTATAGATATGATGAAGAGGCAGAAGAGATTCTTCTCCGAGAAAGAGGCATAGTGTCAGAGATGTTTGAGCTTACTTGGGGGTTCATGGGGGTGACCTTAAGCAGGGAGACACTGTATTTAGAGTATGTGGATAACCAGGGCAACACGTTCTTTACCTATGATAGGGATTGGTGGTGAGGTATTTGGCTATTGTAATCAGTGTGTCCTGTGGAATCAATAAATCTACACAGAGCTTTATTATTTGTTTTATTCTATACGTCTTTGTTTTCAACGTATGACCTAATAAATCCTTCAACACATCGTATGAACATTTTTAAATGTCAGAATTTTTAACAGAATTAATTCATTTGCATCTATGTGTTCCTCATTTTGAAAATTGAAAAATTACACCTGGAATGTGTTAAATCCCGATAACACTATAGCCAAATGCTGAATATAACAATAGTAAATAACAATTAATTATTTTCAAATATTTCTGAAGGCCTGAAACTCAATTATTACCTCCGCTAAGAAGGTTATATTTTGGCTTGTTAATTTGCAAAATAAGTTGAATAGTTATGGCCAGATTCGGAAACAAGGAATAAATGATTTGATTTGTTGATGATCCAGATCACTGCCTGTATTTGGGAATTTTCTTAAAGATTTTTACTTCCACCAAGGAGAAATTATATTCATGACTATTTCTATGTCCGTTTGTTTGTTAGTAGGATTATGCAGAAACCATTTGTTGGAATTTCATGACAAAAGGGAAACGATAGATAATGGTCAAACTTAGATCCCATTAAGTTTTGCGAGTGATCTGAATAACCACCTCAATACGCAAAAAAAATCCAGATTTTCCCATTTACTGATTATTACGTATTTCGGCAGAGGTCTGCAGTATCCGAATACTCTTGTTTAACATTGCAATCATAAGCAACATGAGAGGTGCTTGGCCTTGGCTTGACTCTGCGAACTCCGGCCCTCTTATTGATTGCAATGATGCTGCTAATTTACTTTTCACAATTGTTAATTTACTCTGAACAATTTCTACAAACACAACCGATTAGTATTTTCACACAGCCATTATGTCAGATATCCTGTATCTGGCAATTGTTCCATGTAAATCTGTCAGCCAAACAAACACGATGAAATGGCTGCATTGAACAGATTGATGTCATCAAACTTTATATGGATAACTAGGCTTTTCAGTAAAATTGATCACATGCAATTAGTTAGAATAATTAAGAGATACCACTTATATTCAAATGGATATAAAGATGAATCAAAGGCTATACACTTCACAACAATTTTGGTAATATTTTATTTAATATATACAAAACGTAAGTAAGTAAAAACCAAAAATAAGTGTCATTTAAAAAATAAGATGCATGTAGGAGAATTTACATTCAAATCTGCCATATGTATAGCAGTGTTACTGAGGAGTATTTCAGGCCAAGATTTAGTTGGTGACAACAGCTGTGGCTTCGAGGGTCATGTTGGACCACCCCAAGTTTGGTATTCTCAATGTTCATTGGCAGAATATATAGATTACTGCCCTTCTCTGTGTATGGAAACTGAAGGCTGTGTTTACTTTGCACAGGTAAGAATACCGAGTATCTCTTCTGATAAATTGCTGTAACATCTTTTGTACATTACCTCCACTAGCTCTTGTACTTTTGAGGATTCTCATGTATTTCAACTAGTACAATATCCAGACTTCTAGTTATTTATGTGTGCCCTATGAGCAAGGACTTACTTAAATTTAGGTAGAAACATTATATTTTTCTTAGAATAATTAGTTTACAGTTGGTCTAGTTTTTTCAAGTGGGATTGGTAAAATATAAACAGGCTTTTGATGGTCCAATGGTTAGCAAGTTTGTTATCTTAGCACTTACTGTCACCTTTGTGTGGGTTCCAGTCTCACACGTGGCAATACTGGGGCCTGCCAAGGTGTCTCTTGCACCTTGTGTAACTCTGCTGGCATTGGTTGGAAATTTTATTTGAACAAAAACAATGTAGTGTATTTATCGATGATACATTCCACAAAACTTCTATTTGGTGTACCAGTTTAATCAAATCATAATATTTTCAGCTTTGATTCTTAATGTTTAAGGTTATTCCCTCTGATTAAAATTTAATCAGACTTTTGTAAAACTTACTGTCTTTGCCATCAATATCTGAGCCCTTACAATGATATCTATATTGTTGCAACATGTTATATAGTCAATTGACAATCATGGAGTACCAGCTAATGACATAGTGGAAAAACTGTTGAGTACATGACATTTATGCCTTTTCTTCAGCGAGTTGTGGTTTCAGAGCTGTTAAAGCATTTAAGTTATTCTCTCCAAGAACTGATTTACTTATGTCTGGAACAATAGCATCTGTCTAGTTATCAGACAATCACTAGTTTATATTGCTTATGGCCCTATCTCTTCCCAGGGAAAGTTAATTAAGTTGTAATTATGTAGTTCCACAAAAATAGTGGGCTGGCATTACGTGTTGTGACTATGAAATATGAATTAACAGGGAACTGAAAACCCAACATTGAATAGGATCATATGTTCACATTTTATATAGTTGTATGCAATAGTTATATGCTCGTATGCAATACCGTATTCCCCAGTCACACTTTCAGGGAGTTTCCCTGGTGCGCGTATGTAATGAGTGTGCTTATAGCACTTAATCTTCATCATATGACAGACTCTAAGGCACTTGAGATACAATGACAGAAGGAAAATAAATCAGACTCCAGACACATTGCAGGCCAACACCAATAATACATGGTTATGGAGGGTAAGCTTTACTGAAGCGGTGTGTCTTCATTTTGTGCAAGTGAATACAGGAAAACCACAGTTTGTATATTATTGCAAAGCTCCTTACACAAAGTTTGAGTACTGTGCGGAAAGCTGTGGCTTAAGTGTTTTTTTTATTTGTACCCTAAAGACAAGTGCCATAGAACATTGAGTTACTTCATATCCGATTTGCTGGTCTGGTATCTAGGTGACTGATGTCTTAGAAAGTTTGGAGTTGCTATATTTTGGTAAACTGATGTAGACTATCTTTGTGACATGTTAATAGAACTCTGATATTGTATCATATGTCATAAGATGAATCACTTGTTTGATTTTGTCTCTGGACAGTGTATAATCCTGTAAATGTCTGCCCCATCAATATCAGAATTACATCTGATAATAAATTGATACAATAATTTATTACATCATTTTCAGCTCTCTTCAAAAAGCTGTGCAATATGCATTGCCATGCCTACCTTGTCTAATGTCTATCCTTACCTAGACATCAACAAAGCATCCATTGCTCAAGCTTGGGTGATGAAAGACTGTAGTTTTGAAGAATGTCATTACTACAATGGTCAAAGCTACCAAGCATATACAGAGGATCAGCTTTCTCTGGGGGATCAAGTTGGAGATGAGATGCATATTTTCATGGACTTTCGTACCTCTGCTACTGACGGGTTGATGTTTTACTTTGGAGGAAATGGTGTGTCTACATATTTTGTGTCCATATATGTGGACAATTATATAGTAGTGACACTGGATGTTGGGTGTGGTGTCCAAACCATCTCTGCAACCTTGAGTGTCAATGATAACTCCTGGCACATGCTGACTGTGCAGAAGTATGGAACTTGGATCAATGCCAGGGTAGATAACCATTACGTCTCTCATGGCATGTATGATCCCCTAGGATTGGGCTGCAATAGCTTTTCAACCAATGGGAAAGTGTACATCGGAGGTGTAGGAGATGAATCTAAAGCCTTCTGTAACTATGATACTGCGGTAAGTTGTAATCTAGACACATGGCTTAATGTTATGTCATTATTTGTGTATATATGTCTGGATGTTGTAAACAATATTTTCCTGAATTTCTTGAATCTGTAGTGTAGTGCATGATGAGGTGAAATGGTATGGTTTAACATCATTTTGTAGAGCTACTAGTGCATATAAGGCCAGAACCTTTATGAAAACCACATGCATTCAAAGCAATGACCACAGAGATGAGAGCCTAGTGTTTAAATACCTAGTTTTACTCACCCTAGATTTATCATTTTATAATTGGGATAAGAATTTTCTGTATAGTAATTTTGAATAATAGACATTGTCAATATTATGATTAATAAAATGTCAAAACTAGCTATTTTTATGCCAAACTATATTCCTTAGACTTCTTTCAGGAGTTAATTGTTTATTGTAGTTCCGTATTAACAAAATCTCTAAAGTGTCATAGAAGGTTATTATTATCAGATTATCATATTCCAAAAAATCTAATTTTATTTGCAGAAGGTATTCATTCGAGATTTATGAATATTTCACCTATTTACAGTCTGTTACAAAAACTGTACTGTCTTTTCTAGCTCTAACATTTAAAACACTTTAGTGAACTTTTCCTGTGCAACAAATTCTGTGTATAACAAACAAGACTTTTATTTTCAGAATATTTGTGTGTTTCTGTAAACATAACAACACTACAAGTCTTGTAACTTTCAGTATTTTTAAGTTACACCATCTTGCGAAAACTTACTCACTTTTGATTACAATTTTTGAATACTTTCAATCACAAATGTTTATTTTCTGGTGCAAACAAAAAACATCGCAATATGGGCTATCACTAGGTTTTGAAGGAGATGTCTGCACTATGAGTGATCTTGTTCTACAATTGTTTGAAGACCCTAAAATGCTATTCATTGTTGTGTTTTTTCAGGGACGTTGTGGACAAGGTTTCACTGGCTGCATAAAAAACCTGAAGTTTGAAACAAAGCGGTTTGGAGTACCTAATGAGTCTAAAGGTGTACTGCCCTGTGAGGGAAATTGTTATACATAATGCTTAGTTCACACTCAGTAGATCTCTCAACGCCAATATAGTTGGATTTTCTGTACAGATACTAATTGGGGGGATGGGCAAACAGCTTCACAAACAGCAAAGGGGATCAACATTTCTATACTTTAAAGATTATCAATGTAAAAAACCAATATTGTTTATATCAATGCATCTATTAGCCATGAGTAGGCTTGGTGATTTTGCTGAAACATGTACCAGTTTTCATAAACATTTATAATTTGATGTGACCTTTAAAATGCCTTTTAATGTATCACTGATGTAGGTATAAGGTTAGCACCTCAGTGGTAACAAATCCTTATAATATAATCCAGAAAATATGTACTTTGGGGAATAAAACAGCACCAAACAGACATGTTTCAGATTTGGCCCATTGCATGGTTAAAACAATTGAGAGGCTGGATTCACTAAAAGGCATAGTGTCTGTTATTTGGGAATAACTCTAGAAACTGTTGTCTGACTTCAAATTAAAATTTTGTTTGAGGATTCATGAAAGGCTTGCAACCTCTGTTTGCTTATCTCTGAACCGTCTTTTAGCTTATCTCTGAACCTGAGTATTTTTGCACCTTTACATGATTTTATACTTACTGTGCAGAAATATAAATTACATTGTGTTTTTTGTTCCTGTTTGACTGCATTTATATGAATAACAATTATGGATATATATGAGACTTGGGTAGACTTGGGTATTAAAAGCCTTATTTAAGCATTGACCACAGTTCATTTATGAATGTTAACTTAAGCCGAAACTTAGCTGATACAAAAGTCTTAGGTTTTGTAAGGGACATAAGCCCATAACTTAAGTTCTTCAGATAAACCAGCCCTGGAACTTCTGGTATATTTTGAGGATACAAATGAAGCACAAAATGACGATGATACATGGTCTAAAAGTACAGAGGGGGCCAGAAAAAATATAATTAGTGTTATATTTAATAAGGCGGAAAATGACATATAACAGACTGGCTTTCCATTGAAACATGGAATTCTAAGAAATATCATTGTAATCCTAACATCATAATTAATTTTTTTTTCATCCAATCTTTTGGTTGAGCAAGTCAAATGTAGCGTGTCAGGCTTTTTGAGTGAATGTTGCAAATATTGGCCTCACGTAACTAAGAGAACTTAATCAAACATGTAGCTTGTTCATAGAGCTGCAGTAATGGGTCGTCAAATAGAAGTTAATGATTTTATTGTTCATGTTTATTTACTCTTCTTGTAAAATCTTTTCTCCTAAAAAGGTTTTGGGTAACAAACCCTCAATCGGGAACTTTAATACACAGTAGATTCTAAACACCTTTAATATCCCCCAACTTTAATACACGACAGATTCTAAACACCTTTAATATCCCCCAACTTTAATACACAGTAGATTCTAAACACCTTTAATATCCCCTAAATTTAATGCACAGTAGATTCTAAACACCTTTAATATTCCCCATTAATCTACTGATGAAACCACTACAGTACAAATCAGTGTGAAATCTTATGAAAACTGTTATTCTTAAAGCATATAATTTCAGTTGTCTATCAATAAATGCAAACAATTAAAAATGCCATTGTCAAATGTCTATACTGATATTTAATGAAACATTCGTGTATTCTTTGTATTTAAAGTATGATTCTCACAATGTTAACAATAAAAGTATAAACGAGTCTGGCATTTAAAAAAAGTACAAGAAAAGTTAATGTAATTTATGAAGAACATCCATTCATTTATTAAGTGGTTTTGAAAATAATTCATTATGGTGTAATATTATATTAGCAGGTAACTTCTTGTCAAAACGAATATAAGTTTTAATTTAAATGCTAGTTTGTAGATAGTTATTATTCTCCGGAACATCAGATAGATGCTTTAACAAATACTATTACAAGTGTCAATAAAAACAGCGTAAAGTGCCTGTGGAGATTTTGAAATTAGGATTGTTTTGAACCAAACACGGAAACACTGGGAAAACTGTGAGTTTCCAGTTTCTGACACCCCAAAACCGAATCCTGCTATCATTCAACAGTACTGACCACCCATTTTTTTTCTGACATACATTTTGTCATTCATAAACCAATACAGCATTTGCTACTGTGCAGCCTGTCTTTCATATGAAGTGGCTAATCATAATGCAAATGTGTAATATATCATAATGCTTACTGTATCAGAGGTTTTTCTCGTAAGAAATGCATTTCTCCTCCAGAGGCAGATCTAGGGGGGGGGGGGGGGGGGGGGGGCATGGAGGGCGCACGCCCCCCCCCCCCCCCCTTTCAGAGTTTGAAACTTTAGTCATGGGGATTTTTGTCCTTGCCCACGCCCCCCCCCCCCCAATCCCCCACCCCAAGATCTGTTTTTACTAGGGTCATATATCTGTTTAAAGTGACAGTTATTATACAAGTGTCACTGTCTAGTATCAAAGTGAATTAAACTCTTTTGTGTTTGTACTAAGTTAGATCTCATCCTCAAACAAACTGGGGATTACATCTTTTGTGAATAACTTTGTTTATAAACCTTTTTTGTTTACTAGTGTATGTTTAAACATGAGATATATACAGTTTACAAAACTGGAATCACTCACCCCAATTAATAATTTATTATTTTACTTCTATGTTTCAAAACAAGTTAAATTCTGAAAACGTTTCATCAAATTTAATCAATTGGTGCATGTGTTTTTAAAGAAAAACAATGAAAGAATCAGTTATTTTAAAATAAAAATGTTAAAGAAAAAATGTGGCATTTATATTAAGATTCAAGTATGTCTCCCTCCAATTTTTTTTTCAGGTGTAGCATTGTTTATTATGGGAAGCCCCTTTGAGTTTATTTTAGGTTTCAAGTGTTTTATTTGTGTCAGTAAACTTCTGTATTGGTCTGACAATTGATTTTAGAAAAAGCCCCAGTAGAAAAAAAATTCTGCAGAAAAAGTCACAGTAGAAAACTAGTGTATGAACAAATAATCCAAGTAGAAAATATTTCGGGTTTTTTTTCATGAAGAGTGGGGTTTTGTCCTCATTCTTATTTATCTGAGTGGGGTTGTGTCTGAGTGGGGTTTTTGCCTGATAGGGTTTGGTCTGAGTGGGGTTTTGCCCAGTGCGGTTTTGCCCCACCTTTGTTACATTGTGTACACTATTTGGCAGTGCTTGTGTAAATGTGTTATGAACCATTTAGTTAGAGGGCTTTTATACTGAGGTTTTTCTACTGCAGGTTTTCACAGTGGCTTTTTTCTGCTAGAGGCTTGTTCAGTTTACTTGACCATCAGTATCATATATACAGTTTTTTTGATAAGATTGGAATTTTGCTTTCCCTGTCCCAGCATTTTGTCCCACCTTGCAATTTTGACTGGTGTTTTGTCCCCCAGTATTTTGTCTGTTGACATTTTGTCCATGCATCGCATGATATGTCCCGCTACAAAAGGTCCAAGTATGAAAATCCATACCCGCGATAACCCACGCCCCTCCTTTCGGGAAATCCTGTATCTGCCTCTGTCCTCACCTAGATAAGATTAATAAATGGTAAAAATAATTTTATTGCAAATCATAGATGTGGTCGCCTATTGGATAAAATTACGGTTTATATCCTCAGCATCTTGATACAACCACTGAAGTTCATTCACAAAAAACATGTATGGCCTGTCACCAAAGCAAAAGTACTATTCATTATGGATGATGACTATATACCTACTCTCTAAAAACCATAATTTATTTATATATTTGAAGTATTATGTCTTTCAACACTGTACAGGTCATATCACGATCGGTATTTGGAAGGGCAGAAGAAACCAGTACAAACAGTTGGTCAAGGTTTTGTACTGTAAACTGCCAACCAACGGCAAGCAACTACCAGCCTTCCCACTTGAGGTCAGGCCGGGAAACAAACTTCGATCTCAGAGGTGAGAGGCGAGAGTGTTACCACTCTGCCACCATGGCCCCATCTAAAAACCTAAAAAAAAAAAACGGATGATGAATGGCTGTATAGGGTGGGTTGTGTGGTGAGTCAATGGAAGATGAATTTGAGGTTTTGAAACTTGTTTGAAAGTTGGGATGAGTGTCCAACATCACCGACTTCTTGTTACATGAGATTGGCTGTATGACCAACAAGATTATGCTTTCAAATTCGTCATCAGGATAGTTGAGACGCAAGTTTGTTATAGTAGAACTTCAGTGTAAACACTCTCAGACAATCCAAGAAAAATTAATGCATATGGCACATAATGTTATTCATATTTTATATGTGCACTGTTACCATATTACTGTGGCTGAAACTTTCTTTGCTGATAGATAAGTAATACCAAATGATATAATGACATGTATTGACAGGATAAATTTTGAACTGGTATGGCATACCTTGCGTGCAAACACTGAAAATGGTACGTAGCGACTTAACGAAAGGATTTTAATTTTGGAGAATTCTCAAATTTAAAATCAGATTGGTAGGCTTTGTTAGCATGAACAACAATACCTTTCAGTTAACTACAGTTTCTTAAAACCCGATTAGAATTTTGGAAAGGTTTCTTGAGGAGGGTATGTATTCGAGCTTATCATTAACATATCCTGTGTGGTTTATTGAGTTGGAACACTTGCCTCTCAGTTCCCAGGTCAGGAATTCAGTTCCTAGTGTGACGTAAAGTTGGCTGTGGCTTGCCACTGGTATATATTGCTTTATTCATCTCTCAATTACCTAAATGATTAATTCAATAATTCCATTAGCAAAGTCATCCTGCATGCGTCCTGTTATATTTGATGACCCACCAACAAAGTGCAGCAGCAGACTGTTTAGATTTCATAATGTAGTCATATAAGTAAATGTGGACAAGTGTTCAGTGTCAGTTCAATGTGATCCGTTGATCTTTGATTTTATTACCCTGTCTCAACACATATCTTGCAGGAATTGAAATTGTGAGAGAGCACTATGACGTTTAATGCTCGTTTATACCATTTTACTGTAGGAATGCAATGAAACATTAAAATCGGCGCACCTTTTTAAATGCTAGTATTTAATACACCTAAAAATATGGGCCCAGTCACTGTACCCCCCCCCCCCCCAACAAAGACGCACTGGGGTTATATATATTTATTATACAATAAATATTGCTACTAGAAATACTTTTAAAGACATATAATACAAAGCAGACATTAAAGAGTACATAATATATGTTAATAAAGGAGTACTAAAGCTGACATTATAATCTCATTAATATAGATCTGAGGACCCCCGATGACCCCAGTCTAACTGGGGTTGACCTGAAGGTCAAATTATAAACTAATACATGACCTAATATCTACTTGATAAAAGCATGAAGTAAGTATGAATTACAAAACAAGTTGAAAGGTGAAAACAATACCTGGAGGTCAAAACCCAGGTGAATTAAGGTCAAAGGTAAAAGTAAACCATGAACTAGTATTTATTTATCCTTAGAAAATTGAGGGGTGAAAACAACACCTCCATCAATGACAAGTAGATGTGAATTAAAGTCAAAGGTCAAGGTCACCCAAGCAGATCATGAACCTTGAGTTGAGAAGTGGAGAGGTCCAACCAGGTCACGAGGTCATAATATAGTATAAACATGTAACATTATGACTGAAATGTGATATAATAATGGAAAGAAGGGGCCCAAACACCCAGTAGAGGTAGGAAGAGAAGGCTAGACATACAAGTGTGATCTAAATACAGCTTTAACCAGTGACTGGGAAGAAGGAAGGGCAATATAGCTCCAGACACAATTGGAAGTCCAGGTTCCCTGGGCTTGGATGTCCTAAATGGAAACTCCATGCTGAAAAGCCCAGGAGCCCCCCCCCCCCCCCCCCCCCGTAAAAATCGTGGAAGGTGAGGGACCTATGTAGTCCCAGGAGTACCAACACCTGCTTAAGATGCTTTCTAGCAGCCGAATCTGTGAGGGGTGTAGGTGTCCCAGCCTGTGGAACCTGAAACAAAGAGGAATCCTGATGGGAGGGATATGTGGCCAGTATTTCTTTCAAAGCTGCAATTGGACAGAGGGCAGAACTACTAAGTAAGGGATATCTATTGTAGTGGTCTTCACCCGGTCCTGCAAGGTCTTAGACCATTTCACCACAATGACCACCCTCTGAAAAGCAAAATCCACATCCCCTACACAGAGATGCCTCGTTTTGTCGAAGTTCTTGGCGGCATGGGGCAGTATGTTAGATATCCTGAGGAAGGAGAATAAGGCCAATAAGTAAGTGAGCTGAAATTGTAACTATTTGCAAAAGCAAAATCTGATCTATGAGTATTTTAACAACAGGAGCCAAAGAGCAGTTAATCTTTAGGGATTTAATAAACAAAGGATTCCTTTGGTTCCTGAATGGTGCAGTGTCAATGCCATATACAAAGGACATGGATCTAATACCAGTAATATGATTTGTGATATTGTCAGGAGACATACCAGACTGGGCTAGGTATTCCATAAAGGCAAGTACATCCAATTTTGAGATTCTAGGGAGCGACAGGTCCACCACCACCAGGAAAGCCAAGAAGAGTTGAAACATTCATTCATAAGAAGCCAAGGTATTGGGACGGAAGCCAAAATGCAACCTTCTGCAAGCCTGGGTAGCCAGTGGAGCTGTCACCACCCAAGAATCTGAATTTACAAGAAACACCTGGCTACATATTGTGATTAAACAAGGTTAGATCTATATGTGTGTCAACCCATACAGGATTTTCAACCAAAGTGTGTAATGTTTGACAATTATCAACAGTTACATGCCATCTGGAAAGCAGATCAGCTATGTAGTTATCCAGACCTTTGATGTGACTGGCAATAATGTTAACATTAAACATAGCTGCCAATAGCCATACATTCCGGGCACAACTTGCCATAATAGAGTCCCTTGCTCTGCCACAAGTGAGGACCTCAACTAATGCCATATTATCACACATGATCTGAATGGATTTGTTGGCCCATAGAGGGACCAAATTTTAAGGGCTACAACCACATTAAGAATCTCTAAATGTGCAATATTATAGTTATTGTGACATCTGGGAATGCATAAAGCATGTACATCTTTATCATAACAACCACCTAAACCTTCTAGGGAAGCATCTAGATATATACGCTTGTGAAGGGGGATTGATGATTGATGGTTCTGTTATAAGAGTCAGGAAAACTTGAAACCATTTCAAGTCCTTGAAAAATTCATCAGTCAGACAGATATTTTGATTATTATGGTTATCTCTAAGAAGCTGGAGCATATGGTTCAGAAAATATATGGCCGGTCTAACACATTTTGTGATATACAGCAATAAACCTAATAATGAGGACTGTTACTCATTTTTGGTAACTATTCTCTTATCCGACCATACATTACAGGTTTGACATATTTCATGTAACTTATTATCCGGAATTGTGATACTTCTGTTAACAGTGTCAAACATGATGCCTAAACATATGACCTTGGTACTGGGAGGACACAGTATCTTAATACTAATATCAAGTCATAGGTCCCGAAGAAGATCTAACAAAAAGTTATAAGAATAACCTATGTTTGAAGGCAATTAACAGTATATGAGGTCATCAATGTAATTAATGAGTGCATTATGACCATTTTTATTCATAATAAACCTTACAGCATCGCTTATCTTGCTAAAGAAAAAAGCACCGAAGCGATATCCAAATGGGAGAGAAAGATCCAGATAGAGCTTATCCCTATGCTGCAAGCCAAGGAGGTCAATGTCTCCTGGATCTATATGGATATGCCTAAAAGCTCAGCTAATATCAACCTTAAAAATTTCTGCCGAAGGACCTAATTCATTAAGTGTTTGTATAATGGAATCAATAGATGGATGGTGCATCTGAAAATTGATGCCCAAGTATGTGTCCTTGAGCAGGCCATCATTAATGGAAAAACCTTTTGGAAAACTCAGATCCATGATAGTCCTTCTGGAATTAGAATCTGACTTAGCCCTAGTCATGAAGGGTGATATATGGATATCAAAAGGCTTGGTATCCAGGGGGCCTAGCATTGCTTGGAACCCGACTTCCTCTTCGATACATTTGTCCACATGATCCGGATACAATCTAGCAGAAGCATGATTCACAAATGTACTTTGGAGGTCTCTGGATCTGTCAAAATCAAGGGAAAATCCGAATTCAATCAAATCCGAAAGCTGCTGGTCAAAATAGTCAACTAAATGATGCCTCCAACTATTGACATTCAAGTTGGTTTGAACCGGTATCCTAAGTCCCAAGAAATTAGGAAGTCCTGACTGTTGGATAAGCTTATGAGCAGTTAAGATATCTGGGATATTATCCCAGTATCTTGTAGGACCCTTGTAAACATATATAGGGGCAAGGGGAACGCAGCCAAACTTGTTGCCAATTTGCTCTTTACATTTTTGGTATTCCCGGAACGGAACTAGGATCAGCTATGGTCATATTAGGATCTGGTTCTACAATCATTTGTTGTGTGCTTGAATAAGCTTGTAACTGTTGTTCATGAGCATGGCTATCTACACTCTGTGAGTCGACTTCACCTAATGTGTTTACCAGCACATCTTGATTGTTATCAAGTACTTTAAACCTATTACTTGTAGCTACCGGATAGCATTCACTCCCCTGTATGGTACTAGCCTGTAGTTGTTTGTGTGCAGGGTTTGAATCTGCCTTACCACTCACACACTACTCTCACAAAATGTGAGACAAGTTTTGTGCCAAGATATTTGCAAATATTTAGTTCCAATTTGGGATTGCATCAAATCTTCTTTATTTAAATAATAAGAAATAGATGCTAAACTAAAAGTTCAAATAAATAAAGTAATTAAAGTTGTTTTTATTTGTCTTTTTTTTTAATTTCACTTCTAAACCACATCTAAGCCTCAATGGCTGGATGCTACTGGTTTTTTGTTTGTTTCTTTCTTTTTTACTGTTATCTGGATTAATTAAATAAATAAATTGCATTTCTTCTCTTTTCTTTTAAGAAATATATATTTTGTCTTTTCTGATATTAGACACGTTTCTTTGGTCAGTAGTTGTTTTGACTGTTTCGCCTGTGACTCTATGTAGAAGACGAGTTAAACATTAGACAAAAAGCACTGAAATCTCGAAAATACCCAAATTCTGGCATGAATTACTGTTAGTTGGATATATCTAATAAAAGAAAGTACCCTTCGTGCTTTTCTCACCCATTTCTATGAGGAAATATGCACGTCTTTGCTTCCGATAAAAGACGAATTTCCTCTGTCAGTTTTGAGTGTTTCCCCCTGGTAGCGACAGCACAGACGTGTTGGTGATTTGGTTTTGCGACAACTCACCCCAGAGTGTGTGCAAACTCGCAAAACCACGCTCGAGAGCAAATACTGCACATGTGTTGTCAATGTCATCCAAGTCCGGAGATAAAAGGACATATGTTTGGGCAAAAGCCGAAAGGACATTTGTCCTTTTAGCTATTGGAGATCTGTAGAAGTGCGAGCTTTATCGAGGCTTGCACTTAAAAATTGGGTAGGATGTCCTCATTGAATATAACTCAGACAATGTTTTGTTTTCGAAACTGCTTTGTTAAATGTCTGAAAACCTCACACTAGCCTCCATGGTCTACACAAAGATAGCAATGCTGGAGGGCAAAAAGGGGACCAGATAGATATACAGGGCTGCTGATTCTTTACCATATACTACCCAGATACAAGAGTATCTTTCTGGAGCCATTAGGATCAGATAATCCAGTGGTAAGCAAATATACAATTTCTTATTTTCTTTTAATTTACGCCACTTTCAACACTTTACAGGTCATATCATGGCATGTAGTTTAGCTGGCAGAGGAAACCAGTACATACAGTTGGCCAAGGTTCTGTACTGTAAACTACCGGTCATCTGTAAGCAACCACCAACTTTCCCACATAAGGTCTGGGGTTTGAACCGCCGACCTCAGAGGTGAATGTGTCACCATTGCACCACCATGGCCCCTCAGCAAATATATAAATATGACCACGAGGAAATATGTGAGTGGGGAATAATAGGGCCGTAGAGGGGCTTCCTATGACTTATATATGCTACTATGTAGCACAATCTACAGATCTCTAAGACATTTTTTACACCTGAACATTATGTCAAAAGTGTGGAATTAACTAATCATCAAAACACATACTTAATTTTTTTCGAAGATACCAGATCACAACATACTTCATTCAAGTTTAATATGACGCTTCACAGTTAACAGTAAACCCCGTCTCCTAATAAAGATTTACAGAGGCAACATCTTTCACAATAACATTATAACAAGGAAATTTACAAGGAATCTGTGTTACAAAATGTAATATATTTGAGGATGCGTGGTAATTCGAAAGACTTAACTCTATTGATTTGTGCTGCAGTAATATTCATAGTAGTAATATTCAAGACCAGAGATGAGAGTCAAAGGACCAGCCAGAAAAACCACTAACAGTCACAAGGTCAGTGAGAACTCTGGGGATTAAGTTGGATAATGTCAAATTTTCCATTAAACTGGAGCCAAAACGCATGGTGAAAAAGACTTATCACCAATGTATAATCCATCAGATTGATCAAATTAAAATAGCCACACAAGTGGTAAAAAGATGCTGCACGTCGCAATCTTGGAATGAATTCTGACAAATATCCATGAAAAGCCAAACAAAACAAAAATGATACAATTAAACTAAATTTTCATGTGCACAATTTAGAAGGTCTTATTGATTGCAATTCTGATCTTAGCAATTATGCATTAAAATAATTGCATCTTATTTTACCTTTTTACTTTCAGTTAAAAATACATGGTGTTTTTTCTATAGCTGGTAGTTTATAAACGGGGTAGTTAGTAATCTCCATTACATGCTATAGTTTTATGGTGTTATTGTACATAACACCATCATTGTTTATTTCTCACATGGGAAAGCTATCCTGATAGACCAATTATTTGTGCAGTCATAACTTCACCGTAATATGTCTCTTGCAATATTTCAACCCATCTATACAATTCATCTGTGAATGGCACTGGTGATACGTTTGTGCTAAAAAGCACTGAGGGGCACACTCTATGGGTAATTTCCCTTTTCCTCATTTATGACAACTGTTTTATGCCCAGTCACACTTCTCAGGCACAATAAATGCATTATTTGTTTGACCTGATCAGGCAGAACCGATTTGATAGTGTGGTGGACTCCATTCAGACTGAATGTAATCTTTGGATATAAAACTTAGTTTTGCTAACCTGAATAATATTTTATTTACTTATTCATTGTTTTTGGTTATAATATGATGGGTAGTTGGAAGGGCAGAGGAAAACAGTACATATACAGTTGGTCAAGGTTCTGTCCAGTAAACTGCTGGCCAACAGCAAGCAACTACAAGCTTTCCCCCATGATGTCAGGTCGGTATTGAGGCTATGGTCTCAGAGGTGGAAAGGCAAGTGTGTTACCACTGCGCCAGCATCTTGATTTGAAAGCAATATAGATAAAATGGTTAATGAAAGTATGCAGCATGTTTTCAAGAAACATTTTTTATTAAAAAGAGCCCTCATTTCTATGAATTTCTATGATAAACAATAATTCACACCACTTGTTTGACAAGCTACACTTGGTTTATTTCCAGAAATATAGTGAAAACATACACACAAACACGAGTGTAACGGCAAACCCCCTATAGGGTTGCATTTCAGTCGTAATGAACTGGTCTACGCATTTTGAACTTACCCTGATGTCTGTAGCCAATCATATTCCTCCTTCTAAACCCGGCCAATCAGAGGCCTTCTATGGTTGTGGAGTGGCTGAAGGGCTTGTATCTCATCATTTGTGTTCTGATACCTGAACAAGTAACATGTTTTAAATGAAAGCTTTTAACTTGACATTATATACTGGATTATGGCTGCTAATACTTCTACGGATACGTTACCTAAACCCGCACTTGGATTCTGTAAGAAATGCAATAGCGAGCATGAGAAACCCATTGGAAATAAGTGCGAGAAACTTAAGAATGTAAAAGAAGAGAAACGTGATCTCAGTCAAGAGACTGTAAAGAAAACACCACGGGGAAAGCCAGCTGACTCTCACGAGAAGATGATGGACATGATGTTAAATACTATGAACTCCGTTACTGAGAAACTGGCTAGTATGGATGAAAGAATATCGGGGTTGACAGCACGTATTGATACTCCAGCTGTAAAACCTTCTACAAGGAAATCTCGTTCCCGAGAACAAGTCAAACGATGGGGAACGCCTGATAAAGAAGAAGCACTGTTTAGTTCACCAGTGGCGGCTCACACAGTTATACAGGAGGGAGGCACAGCTTACTCTCAAGTATTCGCGGACACAGCAGTGGCCATTAAACCTACACCAGTACGTCCAAAGAAACATAAGGCAACCATAGACTTGGGCTGTACACCTCTCATGCAGACGGCCACAGCACGCGTGACTTCAACTGTTACATCTCAGACAGTTTCTCCACCTTTAGCTGAGACTGTTGCACAACCACAGGATCCACCTACGCAGATCTGGACCACACCACAAGATATCGTGCAGCAACCACCTGATAGTGGACCTCAGACAAAGCAACCTGTTATCCAGGACTGTAATCAAAACATTCTGTTTGGACATGTGGACCAGTTTGGCAATCCTGTGAGAGTGCAAGGTCCAGCTGAGGCAATTCCCGAAGTACGTGATACATTTGTTCCAGTCACAGAGCATCCTATAACTGTTGATGCCGGACCTGTATCGAATATAAATATGCTGAGATCGAACCCACTGATTCAGCAGATGGTGGAGGAGCGGATGGCGCTGTTAGAAGCGAAGATGAAACTTGAATTACAAGGGGGTATGTCGCGACGCAGAAAAAGTGGCAGATACAACATTTCGGACACCCCACATTCAACACCACACTTAAGATGGCCAAATGAATCTTGTGTCATCGGCACAGCTAGGAAACGGACGACCTTTGATGAACTCACGTTGGGGCAATTTGTCATAGGATTGGTAACTAATGCACTTGATACGCAGCACATACCCACTATGAAGAATATGCTGAACGAGTTAGTTGAGATGGTTAAGTTGGCGGAAAACATTTCTTGGCCCATTGCCTCAAAATTGAAGACGAAGGAATTACATGGGCTGATTCCAGAACTCTCGTGGACCATCGTCTTACTTACTCTCAATCCGCCGTATTCTCAGGATCAACAACAATGTCGCCCCACATCCAACAGACAACCCCTGGCAATGGATCGATTAAGAAAATTGCATGCAAGTGGTTTAACGAGGGCACGTGTCCTCATTCAGCAGATCACCTGGATTCAACGGGTACGACGTTATTTCGACATGTCTGCCTTTATTGCTTTAAGACTCTGAAACGCAATAATGTTCACGTGGAAGCTGATTGCTTCAACAAGAAGAAAACTGGTATGGACTAGGGAAACATTGGCTGTAACTTTGACTGCTTGTCACATATGTATAATTCTGTTAATTGTAACTTTACTCAGTATGCTTATTGTCATAAAAGTGGTGTTGGGTGTAATTTTAAGGGGTTCTCCCTGTGTGTTGAATCTGTGGAGTGTCTGGATGATGTATCTGCCAACTTTGTACATATTAATTATATGCATAGTAAAGGTCCTTATGGTAACTTGCGAGATCGTTCAGTGGCTAACTTTATTGGTAGCCCATTACTAGCTTACTGTAATTGTCACAAGCTGGAAGAACATTTGTTCGTAGACAAGGCCAACGAGAGTTTAAATCTCAAATCTCGGATAACGAGATGTGCACCTGAAAATGTTGTTCCAACAAATTTTAGTGAATCAGTGATATCAGTAAGGACTGAATCATGCGGTGGTCAGTTATCAGTTAATGAAGATCCTGTTATTGAGTTACAAGACATTGTGGTTCTGTAAATAAAGTTGAGCAATTTAACTATGATCTTGGTTTTGTTACACAACCATCTAAGCAAAATATTGCCTTCAATAGCACACCTATTAATATGAAAGATCATAAAGCTTACCTGGCATTGGTGTCAGATGTATTGGCATCTGGTCTGCCCAATTATCGTTCCGTTCGCGTTCCACTGCCTTCTGTTTTCAACTGGAGCTACCTGCAACAGCACATAGGCTCATATAATGATGGTAGGTTGCTGGATTATCTAAAGTTTGGTTTCCCACTTAACATCGCTTCAAGGGACCAAATTACAAATAATGCACAGGACAACCATGCATCTGCAAATGAATATGGAGAGGAGATTGATGCCTTCTTTAAGAAGGAATTGGAAGAAGGTGCGTTATTTGGCCCATTTGAGGAGGAACCTCACCCTGCGTTTACGTGGGCACCATTGATGACCAGACCTAAAGGAACAGGAAGGCGAGTAATATTGGATCTGACTTATGGCGACCATTCTGTTAATAAACATACAGATAGGACCTGTTTTGATGGTATGTCGTTTAACTGGACCTTACCTACGTTAGACGCTTTAATACCGACACTCCAGTCTTTGGGAAGTGAAGCTCGAGTTTTTAAAATTGATATAGCTCGTGCTTTTAGGCATGTCCCTATTGACCCAGGGGACGCAATTCACTTGGGAATGAAGTGGAGAAACAGGTATTATATTGACAAGTTCCTAGCCTTTGGGGCAGTACATGGAACAGCAATATTTCAGAGAATAACGGACTTCATACGGTTTATCTTGGCAAAACAAGGAATTCACGTTTTCAATTACATAGATGATATCTATGCATGTTGTCATGTTGACACAGCTGAACATGCTTTTCAAAGTCTCATCTCGGTCATTACAGACGTTGGCTTGCCCATGAATCCTCAGAAGGTATTCTCCCCTACCACTTCATTAACCATTATGGGAATTGTAGTGGATGTAAACACAGCCTCCTTCAGTATTGATAAAGCAAAATTGGACGAGATTAGAACAATTTGTGCACAGACTTTTCTGCGAGATGTGGTTTCAAAACGAGATTTTCAGTCGTTATTGGGAAAGTTGTTATACATATCTCGTTGCGTGAAATCATCGAGAATTTTCTCAATCGACTATTGATAACTCTTAGGAATCACACGGATAAAGCTAGGGTCACACTAGATCAGGGAACATACAAGAGTTTGGCATGGTTCCTTACCTTCATGCATTCGTTTAATGGAGTGGTTTACTTTAAGAAACCTCCCATCCAACATCACATTTATGTAGATGCAAGTCTGAAGTATCTCGGGGGCACCTGGGGTTCTCGAGTTTATTCGACTGTCGTCCCAGTTGAGATAATTGGTGAGAGATCTATTACTCAATATGAATTATATAATGTCCTCTTAGCTATTCGTCTTTGGGCTTCAGAGCTAACAAACAGAACTGTATGTGTACATTGTGACAATCAGAGCGCAGTTACAGTCATTAACTCAGGAAAAACGAAGGACGCTTTCTTAGATATGTGTATTCGACAGTTAGCAATGTTGTGTGCACTACATAACATAGATCTTAGGTTACAGCATGTCAGAGGAATAGATAATGCTATGGCTGATTCACTGTCTAGAGGCAAATATAACAATCTTGGGGAGGTACAATGGGATATTGTCCCTCATCATTTGCTTGCTGTTTTTTAGATATCCCCAATGCCTTGGGCAGGTGGTTTTATCAAGCCATGGGAACAGTTCAGAAAGGACTTCGTCCACATACCAGAGCTCAGTATATCAAGCAGTTTAAACTATTTGTAGCATTTATGTTACAATATAAATGTAAAAAATGGGACTCTGTTTCATCAGTATTATGTTTCTTGGAGTTCCTTGCAGCCAATGCATTAACATTTAGGGTGATTAATAATTATATGTCAGCATTGAAGCACCATTTTGCTAGATATTCTTGGGGAATTGATGTTTTTGAGTCACCACTAGTTAGGAAATTCCTGCGTGGGCTTCAGTATACAGTACCCCCTAATCGCCGACCAAAAGGTTTGTTCTCGCTAAACCAAATCCATGAGATCTCGCAATTGTGTGAATCCTTTGAGAGCTCTTTGACATATCGAGCTGCATATTTATTGGCATTCTATGGCCTTTTCCGCATTTCTAATTTGGCACCAGTTTCTTCTACTCAATTTGACAAGAAACGTCATCTTCTTCGGTCTGACATTACATTTGCTCCTCCAGGCGTACATATAAAGATCAAATGGGCCAAAAATATACAGGCCCCTGAAAAGATACACTTTGTTAAACTCCCAACTATCCGCGTACCAAATATGTGCCCTGTCAAGACGTTAGCAGCACTGTTGAAGAAATTTTGTTTGCAGCCAGACGACCCTCTTCTGGTTTTAGACGATTATCACTTGTTAACACAATCTAACTTGAGGTCCCGTCTGGCCACATTCCTTCGCACTATGGGAGTTCCGTTACAAGCTCATGGATTTCACACATTCCGTCGCTCTGCAGCTACAATAGCATATGATGCTAATGCTTCACTGTCTGCAATCAAATCTCATGGCTTATGGAGTAGTGATGCGGTTTGGTGTTACATTTCTGACAACACCTCAAAAGCTTTACAAGTTCCCCTTACATTCCAACGCCTGGTTAACACTACTTTTTCATAAATGCTCCGTTTGGGTTTGGGCTTATTGTGTGTGTAATTCTGAGTCTCGTCAATGAGATTAGAAGTATTATGAAGTTGAAATCTCGTATTGTGAGATCTCGTGATTATGTATGTAGAACTAACCAATATAGACATTAATAAATGGTAGTGCCCAAATCTCGGAGTGTTTGTTAAATCTCGCTTGAGGTTATAGTCGTCTTATGCGTGTGTGATTTAGACTGTAACGGCAAACCCCCTATAGGGTTGCATTTCAGTCGTAATGAACTGGTCTACGCATTTTGAACTTACCCTGATGTCTGTAGCCAATCATAGTCCTCCTTCTAAACCCGGCCAATCAGAAGCCTTCTATGGTTGTGGAGTGGCTGAAGGGCTTGTATCTCATCATTTGTGTTCTGATACCTGAACAAGTAACATGTTTTAAATGAAAGCTTTTAACCCACCCAATTCCCTCCCTTTCTTTTAATTTAAATTTATGTTTTACATGTTTTTAGTTGTCATATTTTGTGCCTTTGTATGGGCTTATTGTGTGTGTAATTCTGAGTCTCGTCAATGAGATTAGAAGTATTATGAAGTTGAAATCTCGTATTGTGAGATCTCGTGATTATGTATGTAGAACTAACCAATATAGACATTAATAAATGGTAGTGCCCAAATCTCGGAGTGTTTGTTAAATCTCGCTTGAAGTTATAGTCGTCTTATGCGTGTGTGATTTAGACTGTAATTAATATTATGTCTTGAACAATCTGCCCCAAAACAAACAAAAACAAGTTGCACTCGGAGAGAGAGCAAAATTCTCGACTACATGTGACCAGTCTCGCAAGTGTGACATAAAGTATTGTATTATCTACCGTCTATTGCTTGTTTTTGAAACTATGTTGGAAGACATTAAAATGAAACCAAATATGTTAATTAATTTTCAGTGGATTACTCCCCACAGATGACCACAGGCATACTTAAAGACCCATAGACACTGAATAAATATTTTGTGGATATTTAGTCAGTACACAATCATACATCTTACTCTCTAGTTGACAAAGTGTATTAGAAATTATTGAATGCTCACAACCACCAGACTAGCATTTCCAAAATTTGTAGATTTATTGGTATCCAGAATATGAAAGAGATCTTTCCTAAAATGTAATTACTTCTTTTTACTAGGCCCTTCCTACTGATAATTTTACCATAAAAATTTGTTCATTACTTTTGAAGAAATCTCAAGTACAAAACCAAAATCATCAAAAATACATTGCAGATGGGACCTCTGAAAATTCAGAAGGTAAGAAAATCAGTTTACTGCTTCAAAAATAGGATACCCACTCACTGGGGAACCCAAAGGGAGTACTTGTTCTTCAAAAATTGGGGTTTCACGCGATACTAGCATTCAAGCACCCACAGGGTGTCAGGTTGAGAATAGCGCTGTTAATTCTTTTACCAGTAACACAACAGTAGTAGATTTACATGATAATGACAAATATGAACTGAAAATTCAAACAAAACTGAAGAAATAAAAAATCCAGGTAGCCAAAGGGGCACATGAAAATGAATTATATGGAACTATATTGATGATTTTTTGTGTGTGTCTCTTCCCTCTAAAATAGGCAAAACATTCATCAGATTGCAGGAATTGTTAAAAGAATTAGGTGTATCAGTCAGCGTCAAGAAGTTGGTCCCTCTAAGGACTAAGGTCACGTGTCTGGGTATCCAGGTAGACACTGAAAATTTATCAGTTTCAATACCTACCGAAAAGTTGCAAACAATAAAGTTTATGTGTCAAAATTGGGTTCAAAAATCTTTTTGTACCAAGAGGGAGTTACAATCCCTCTTAGGCTCACTTTTGTATGTGGCAAAATGCATAAAGCATGCTAGGCACTTTCTTAATAGAATGCTTACTTTATTGCGAGAAAATGCACAAGAAAAACAAATTAAAATTACTGAGGAATTTAGAAGTGATCTAAGGTGGTTTAATAACTTCTTGTCAGTCTATAATGGTGTGTTTTTCTTCAATTATGTTCCCAGTAAGTCTGTGTACCTTGATGCCTGTCCCTCAGAACTTGGGGCCATTTTTGACAGCCAGGTGTATGCCCTTCCTCTTCCTCACAGTTGGCAGGATGTTAATATAGCATATACTGAGATGATTAACATTCTGGTGGCCCTCAAGGTTTGGCATATCCAGTGGGCTGGCCTTAAAGTCCGAATTCAATGTGACAATCAGGCAGTTGTCTCAGTGTTAAATACTGGTAAAACACGTGATAGGGTCATTTATTTATTTGGGATTTAACATCGCTTTCAACACTGTACAGGTCATATCATGACGGGTAGTTGGAAGGGCAGAGGAAACCAGTACATAGAGTTCGCTAGGGTTGTGTACTGTAAACTGCCGACCAACGGCAAGCAACTACCAGCTTTCCCACTTGAGGCCAAGTATGCAAGGAATGTGTTTCTGTGGCTTAGTGCCTTTAATATTGATATTCAGGTAGTCCACATTCCAGGGAAGATGAATCCAGTGGCTGATCTGCTGTCTAGATGACATAAAACTGTTAACAATGTTTCAAAATTGCAGGCATTAATTCACCCTGTGACTTGGATCCATACCACTGCAGATCTCTTGTATTGTAATGAGAGAAAAAAAGGTATTGTTATTAATTAATATATTTTAGGTACATTGCCACTGGAACGTTACCTGTCACAGCTTGCAACATCTAGGCTATCTCATGCCTTCTCAGAGTCAACAAAGAAAGCCTATGCACTACTCTTCAGAACCTTCCTGGCATTTGTGGCATTCATGTCTTGGGACATTTATCAGGTGACCACCTTAAGATTGCTCTGTTTTTTGGAATGTTTACAATTTAATACGGTCACACAGCCACAAATGGCCAATTATTTATCTGCCATTAAAACAAAATTTTTAATTTTTGGCCTGGATGTTGCTTGTTTCTCAGATTATCGCTTAAGATACTATCAGAAAGCTGTACAAATGCATGCTCCACTTAATGTTAAATTGAAGAGTATTATTGACATATATTGTCTACTAAAGACAATTGTCGACCAATGTGACTTTACATACATGGGCCAAATCTTTAAAGCCTTGTATTTACTTAGTTTTTATTTGTTCTTGCACCTATCGAATCTTGTACCTCATACTGTAGCACTGTTTTCACCATTAAAGCATCTACCTAGGGGTGATGTTTTATTGAGATCGGACAAGTTAGTTCTGATATTAAAATGATCAAAAACTATGCAGAGTAATAAGCAGATTAAGCTGATAACAGTATCTAGAATACCGAATTCCAGCATCTGTCCTGTTGCTGCCATTAAACATTTGTTAGATCTCACCCCCAGGGGTTCAAATCTTCCACTGTTTCAATTTAAAGTAGCTCACACTTGGCTCCCTCTAACTGACAATAGGGTCAGGCGCCATTTTGCCATGATTCTAGCCAAATTGCAGCTAAATCAAGCTGGTTTTACCTTACACACATTCCGACGTTCAGGTGCAACCTTTGCTTTCAATAATGATGTAACTTTGCAAAATATTCAAAAACATGGCACCTGGACCTCGGACTGTGTGTGGAGGTACATTACTGATACTGTAGATGCTGGTGACCAAGTTGCAAATATGTTTAGATCCAAGTTGTCTGTTTCTTAACTACTAACACTTTTGGGGTTTGGGTGAAAATGTACTCTTTCATAATTTTACTTTGTATGCCCTCATGTAGGGCTTGAGTACACTTTACTTCATCACTATTTAGGGTCACCTTCCATAAGACACTCTCTTATTATCTTCAAAATTGTCACTCTTACCTTAAACTTAACCTTAACTTTCCTCCTTATTGTTTATTTAGGGTAGTCAGAAACTGTGCCTCAGGTAAGGTGACCCTATGTTCAATTAAAGAATTGGCTGGGTTTGTAAATACAACTAGTGTAGAAATGCCCTGTTAATGTATTAATAAATATTTATAACCGCAATGCTGTCTTGACCTTTGTTGTCATCCTCAAGGTCATATGAGTTCAATGAACTGAAACTGACCCTGCCTGTAAGGGTAATCTCTTTGCCCTACTGGGACTCGAGTAACTGAAATTAATATAAACGTAGAATTCATGAATACACCACCATTCTCTTAATTATCTTCATGTCAAATTTAAGAAATAAAATGATATGAATTTTTTAAACTAAAGACAGGAAATATCACAAGCTAGGTTTGTGATTTCAGAATGACAATTGTATTGTGACATCATTAAGTAATGACATCATAAAAAATATTGATTTTTGTATGTGAGGAAGAGAAGCAGATTTCTATGCATATGCCAAATAATTTTAACTGTTAAGGTGCTTCCTAAGGAGATACTGAGAACCTGGTTCATCACAAAGTTAAAGAACTTAAAAATTAGGTGCATACTGACTGCCAGACTTTAATGATGATATATGGGTTTTTTAAACTTTGAAGTCACAAGAAGGGAATTAAAGGACCGGAGTTCTGGGAAGATACATTACTGTGTTAGAATCTGCAGATAGATGGAGTACTCTCCTCAGGTATACCAAGAAGACATATTTTAGAACTTGAGATGAATTCAATATGTATAACAGTGTAGTCAAAGACTATGCAAACAAGACCACTGCTGCGGTGTTTATCTCCAGCTGGGTGTTAAGCAAAAGTGAGGTAGTGTGACCAGGAAACTCGGTTGAAAGACCATGAAGCAATACTAAGGAAGGTAAAAGATCTTTTCCATATGATAAACTGAACTTTGAAGCAACTTTACTAAGTAGGAAATGTAGAATTCAAGGTAAATCAAGCTTGTAAATGTATTGCATAACGTCGCAACACTATTATAAAATACTATAAAGACCTGTCAGAATTAACAAAATTACCTAACTTTGACGGTGAATCAATTATACATTCTTTAAACACAAGCATTACATACCACAAACCGTCAATTCAAGTACTATATTAATAGAACAACACACAATACCAGTACATGACCAAGGCAAAGGACGCCCCTAAAAACTAAAACTTTTTAAAGAAAAAACTTGTAACATAAAAATTTTTTTTTACAACTTGTTACAAAGACGTCCTATCCCTCTGACTTCCCTCTCAAGAGTGACTAGCAATGTGCTTTTAGGCGGGAGAATCTGACCTGGGGTCAAAGGGCAGCCAATGAAATTATAACACATGGAAACAAGAATAAACTTTTTAAAGTATCTGTTGCAATGAAACGTGTACAACTTTATGTTTTACACCCCCACACAATAATGCCTCCCTGTTGGAGGTAAAACACATCTAGAACATAGGAGATATTTTGAGCAATGTGCGAGGTGGCATTTGGGTGCCACCAAGTTCATTCCTGGAGGGTCCCTTCCCCCCCTCCCCCTTTCAAAAATTTCGGATCAGCTTTTCTTTTGGTTTACAGGTTTTTGATCTCAGATGCTGCCCTTCATTTTGCCATTTGTATGATTGGCAGCAGAGGGATAACATCTCTTGAAGCTAAATACCAGTGATACTGCATACTTTTAGTTACGTTATTTTTAGTTTGTATATTTTATTCTATCACTGGTGTTTTACTTCTAGACGGTTATTGTGGATAGAAAGGCAAAGCAGTATAATTTACGCTCCAGGAGCAAGTACATATGCCGATACACAAACAGCTGTGCGATGATAGGGAATTTTCGACAGAAATGTTGGGTAAACAATCAGATCCGACTGATAGCTCTTTCCATGATTCAAATACTTCTACTTCGGATAGTGAGCTGGATTGTAGTGGCTTGATTTCTCAGTCAGACAATGAGGCACATTTGAGCAAGACAGAAAGTCATACTTACAAAAAATTTGCCACGCAAAGACAAAAGCCTTCCCATAGTAGGGACAACGGTTCAGATCTGCTTTCTCAAACCCTCATCAATCAACAAATCCTGCATCAGCTCACAGTTTTGAGTGAACAGCTTGACAGTATTGAAACTGGATCAGTCAAGAAAACAAATGATCAAAGTAAAATTAAAAAACACGTGTTAAGAAACCAAAAATAAGTCAGGCAACAGAAGCCAGTAAACCTGCACAAGAGTGCAATCCCTCCCCCATTGAAAAGTTACCTAATCTTGCTGCCTTGAGACAAAATTCGTTCATACAAAATCAAGTCGAACAGAGGTTGAAAGAACTTACTGCTTTGCAATCAGGTAGTGAACAAAAAATTAAGTCTCAGAGGGGTGGGGTGGAAGCCATGGTTAAAAATAGAATTAAATGGCCCCATGAGTGTGTGCTCACCGGAAGTACAAAGGAAAGAGTATCATACGACCAGTTGACTCCAATACAGTGGATGGCTGGCTTTTGTCGCACCATGAAAGAGGAAAAAAATTAGAATTAAAGAACATATGCTTGATTATGTCATTGCATTATTCGATGATGCAAATGATTTTTCCTGGGGTGCGGCAAAGGCCAGCCATGCAGTATTACTGTGTAGTATGGAACAAGGGGAGGTTTCTGATTTCTCGGATATCCAAAATATTGATAGGATCCAGAGTGCAAATGCACAAAAACATGTTACTTCCAACAGTTCTTCCTCACAAAATGCTTTTTCAAAGAAACTTGGTGGAAAAAATACTAGGTCAATGCCCTACAATAACTACAACCAAGATTCTTGTGTCCATAATAAAACACATGAAAAAGGCACTATTTACAAGCACATATGCTCAGCATGCTTTGCAAATGGGGGAAAAAGTTTCATGCACCCAGAAACTCAGTGTAAAAATAAAAATAAAAATTCTCAGTCAAAAAACGAGTAAACCGGGGTACAGAAGCCAATGCCTGTACCCATGAGTCCAATCTTTTGAAAAATCCAACCAAGTTTGTCTATGCAAAAAATGCCAAAAATTGAGAGTTTTTTCAGGAAAGGTATGCCACCAAGCAGGATTGGCTCGCCTGGTTTTACAAATCCAAAACTAACATGCTTGACCATAGGTTTTATGATGATGTTGTCCGTACCGAAAAAAATAGTGTACCAATTACTCTTTCCACTGGAAAGTCTGCACAATTTCATTCCAATTTTCAACTCAGTGCAAACTACAATCATAATGTTTCCAATACGACAGACATACTGGAAAGACACAAACATCAATCCCCAGTAATATATCAAAAGTCTGTCAGTCCAAGGGTTATTCTGGAAAATACAATAACTTCTTTGCCAAAATCGAATAGCGATTTTGATTTACACTTGAACAACAGATTTACCCCATTGCAGGACTTGGGTTCGGAACCATTTCAGTCAAACCCATGCATGTGTATTCCCAAATTGACTGCATGCTCTCCTTTCTGTTATCCTAAAGGTTGAGTTTTTTTGTTTTTTTTTCCTAGGTTTTCAACTCCACCATTCCCATCTGTGATCCAGATCCAGATGGGGATTAAGGGCTGTAAACGTCCACATTTGATTAGATTAGATATTTCAATCTTTACATCTCAATTTAATTTCTTACCTAGTAATACATATTATATTGCCATTTAATTTTTAAAAACTCAAATTTGCGTTTACTTAGGTTCACAGTTACATAATGTGATCTGATTTCGTTACGCCTGCCTGTGTATCATCAACATTTAATGTTCAGATCCCATTAGTGATATTGGCTCTTTTACCCTATTATAATTCCTTGTTTCAAACATGTATGATCATTTCATTATGCTATGTGTATATATTAAGCATTATTGATTTGAAGACACTGCAGTAAAAAGTAAGGTATAGGATGTAGCACTAGACCTTAGTTTGCAGTTTCATTTTGAGAGAAGTTTTGAACTTCATACATTTACAAAGAGAGCACCACCCTGGTGACACATGTGCTGACTGGAATGGCATGCTTTACCATATATCAACACAATCGAATGCCAAAGCTTTCTTTGAGAAAATCACAGACAAACCTGTTTTAGTATATAAAACATCACTTAAAAATCTGTCAACTAAAATTACATCAGATTATTTTTCAATGTGATATTTTTTATCAAATCAAACCTGATTGAAGAAAACTAATGGTGTACTTAATGACATCTGCTTGAATTAGCCAGCTGTGTACAAGAGTAAAATATTTCCGAGATAGAAATACAGCATAAAACTGATATTACAACAAATGTCTGGTGTTGTATTGAGGATCTAGGGATATGTTTTCGTTTCATTACCATCTGCCAGTCTATATGTATTAGCTTCACATAAATTACTTCCCATTACCAATACAAATTTCATATACTAATTCCACATTCAAAGCAAACCATTTAGCCAAGCTGATAAAAACATTCCAATTGTGACCTTATCCAAAAAAAGAAAAAAACAACAAACACAAGTAGCTGTCATATTTTGGTCCTTGAGGTCTACATGATTTAAATAGAAAAAGTTAAATGAAAATGAAACTTAAATGCTCTGCTTCAGTTTCCTGTGCCATTCTTCTGTTTACATGCACCTGTCTAGGTCACACTAATCTAGGTCAGAAATGTCTCTACTTAAAAACTACTGATGCCAAAAAAGAGCTGTAAGACAGTCGGATAAGCTTTTCTAGTGAAGAAAGTTGTTAGCCCTTAACACATATAATTTACATTATCTCCTCAAAGATGATTCGGATGGAAAATCAAAAATTATTTATTTAAATGAGAAACTATTGATTTTTTCCAAACAAGGTGATGTCTAACCATTGAAATGTACATATTTTATTTATTCAGCATCCAAATTTTAACCAGTCAGGAATTCTGAGTCTAAAGCTTTATGTTGATTTATTCGTCTGACAATTTGGAGCACTGGTTTCAAGTAGAAATTCTAAAATGGCCCTCCACAAATCCCTCTTAATGTTTTATTAATTGCAAGAGTATTTTTAAAAGTGTGATTGTAGTTTTTTTCCAGATTTTTTTTTAAATAAATGTATGCCATATTAGACAAAACGCTAAAGTTAAGCTTTGTACCCTAGCATTACCAAACCAATTAAACATTTTAGCTTGCAATATAATTTAAGGAACGCATCATAAACAGGTCACAATTAAGAAAAAAATTGATCATATAGTTTCCCAATACGTGCTTGAGGCAGAAAAACAATTGGATTATTTTACCAGGAAAGCGACAACGAAATTGACCTTGTCCTTATACCTGGTTTACACTTGTCTGGTGTATTGATTCTGAAGTCGGTCCGACCAAGTTTATCAGGGCTGACAAAAATCTTCAAAGATTACTCTTGTGATTGAATAAGTCCATATTTTTATAATTTTGTCACACTGGAAACATGTAATTTACTAGTTCTCGCCTACTGGCATGTATCACTGATGCGAGTTATCATATAAGTCCTTAAATGTGGTCTTTACTGAATCAAACACTTCAGAATTCAGTCACATTTAAATCAACAATACTATTGAAATCAACCGTTTAAATATCTCAGTTGACAATTCTAAACATTCCTGCGCAACTTGCCACGGATAATTTTAGTCAAACATTAGTAAAGACATGTCAGCTTTCATAAACAGTTCTTTAATCATGTGAGCTCTGTGCACCGTTTAATCATCACAAAGTTATTTTGTGTTTATTTTTCTTTCAATAAGATCTCACCAGATATGTCAGAGAGATCTCAATTTAAATGATTACTGTTTTACATCCACTACAGGCCCGTAAGTATGGATACGTTTCACATTTAATATTTTGCATTACTGTGAAATATGGACTAGTTTTGCTTATTAATGAAGAATAGTTGTGAAGTGTACAGGTAGACATGCATGAAATCATTCATGAAGAGGAACCGTACAAGTCTTGTGATAGACAGTCATATGATTGGCATATTCATTCATGATGTATATTTTTTCACATTTTTTTCTTTTTAGGAAGTTTTTCATAAAAATGATGATAAAAGACTTTAAGCATAGTCTAAAATTATAAAGACACAATTCTAAATGTTATTATATCAGGGTGTGCTATCTGAAGAGTGAGAATACAGTTTTATTGGGTACTGTACAAGTAGTGTATAAAATAATTTTCCTTGTCTAAAACAAAGGGGATACAATTTAGTACATTTACGAAAAACAAAGGAAATAAAAGGTACAATAGAACTCTAGTGGAAGACAATAGTCAGTTTATGACACTTGAGCATCTATAAAAGTGGCAGAAGATGACATTTGCTGAATGGGAAGTATTGTTTAAAGATTCATCGCAAAGCTGATTAATTATTTGTGCTGCCATAGTATATAAAGGGGGACAGGAACTTGGATAGCAGTTTAGGCCGTCTTAAATGCATTCTGGGAAGTCACACAGATAATCCCCATGCAGTTAATCAAATTGTTTGTGTCAATGTTTTTTTTCTTATATCATTGATGTATTGCAGACAAAAGATTGCACTGGGGCTTATTTGAAACTTAATCTCCAGGATATACTTGACACTTTGAATATGTTTTTACATATGTAATACACACCAATGGGATGATACTTGTGATAATGTGGAACCTCACTCTTCATTTAATGGTTTATCTGTAGAATTAATGAAAGGAAGAATTATTATTTTAGAAATGAAGGGTAAATTGATTCAAATGGCAGTGGGCATAACAACTGTTCAACCTTGACTATACTGGATATTTAAAAAAAACACTAAATATAAACACTTTCTGGAAAAAAAAATTTTTTTTTCTAGTGTTTACAGAATTTATCACATTAAAAAAAACATTTCTCTTTAATAAGTACCAGGTAGACTCAGGTATATTGTAGGCCTCTTACAAACACCATGTTTAGCACTAAAGTTACTTATGGAGGACAGACAGACAGGCAAGGTAAGTGTCATTTCTTTCCATTTATTTTTTTAGTTAAGTCTCTCTTGACAAAGTACTCAGTTGGACACAATGACAGGAAGGACTAAGTTACAGACCAGTTAAACAGTTTACATTTTATCTTGACTCTTACCTCTGGTTCAAATCCAGGACCTTAGTTATTAAAAAGGCCTTTCAAAGATGACACTCGCCATGCTGTGATTATGTGGTCCTGTCTGGATGGAAGTTGGTAATGACCTGATATTTAGCATCTTAACAAGTCAATACACAAGTCAATTCCCCATCACTAAAGCTATTTGTCATTGTGTAACCTTTGATAATGTGTTGAAAGTGACATTTAACTCTGACACATTAATTTCACTCACTTTTGAGGGGTTCATTGTTCAAAATGTGGATTTTAGAACAATTTCATTAAGTAAGCCTTATCAGAACAAATTCTCAGTGCATCTCACAAGTTACAATAAGCTGGGTTATAAAGCTTAAGTCAAATGAATAAATGGCAAACCTATAAAGTAGGCGGCCAGGGGACTGTTACTACTGTTATGACTGCTGTTGCTAGTACATGTGATGCTACTTAGGCACTACTACTATTACTACTACTACTATTACTACTACTTCATATATAAGCCACAAGTATAACATAACCATTTAATAGCCTAATGGTATCGAGTGTTTACCTAACTATCACTGAGCCCCCAATCAGTGGATTCACTAAAATGCTGGACATGTCTACCGTTCTTCAGTTGTTGACACTGCTAATTTGATTATTGTCACTATGTCTTTATTATAATTTACTTATGTAAGTATTTAAACTCCAATTTTGTATACATATATAACAACAAACTTTGAAACATGCGAGATTCCGAGGGAACCTGTCATAATAAAAATTAATCAATTTGTGTCAATAACTTCTAGTTCCTGGCGATACTCAACAATCACCCATTACCTTGTGATTTTTTTTAAATTTTTATTTGCCAAGTTTCTATAAACACTTGATGTGCACTGTAGAAGAAAATATCGGCTGAGAGTGACGTCATCATTGCAATGATATTTGCTAAGTATGTCACCTTGGCCATATTTGTATGCCTCTTGGTTCAAGTGTTTTACTTCCGTTATGTCACATAACACAGAGTGTGTATTTTAGATCCTTTTGCAAATTGTGACATACAGACTAATGGCAACTAATGTATTTTTTGCCCCACATTGTTTTATTTGGTCGTGGTAGAAAAAGGTCCAAAACTATTCCCAGGTGAACAGGGCAAAGATACAGTACACATACAACAGAATGTATACAATACAGTAAGATCACTGAAATAGGAACTGTATGTGAAATTCCCGATTGAAGAAACACCCTCTCTACTTTACCTGGATATATGGGGTATTCTTGTCAAAATATCTTTGACAATGTACGCAATCTATTGCTGAATTGAAAGTAATTGATGCTTGCTGTTTAAGCAAGGGGTGTGTGCCACTCGTGGTAAATCTGATATTCTGTGGAGAATTTCACAGATCTTACTCTGCCAAGCACAATTCCATTTGTCCGTGAAAAAATGGGTGTTCTTGTGAAGTTCTGATACGTTGGTTGTGTACAACATTAGGGATTACTTTGAGCAATGGTGTCAGATGGTCTTTCTTTGGAAACAATCAAATTACTCAGAGATCTTTCAGGATAAAAAGTATGCAGGTAACCCGTTCACACTTTGCCGACATCATGCCCTGAATACTCCAGTTTGGTTCCATGTGTATAAAGTCTGAAACCTGGTTACATGATATTGCTACCGAGGCTGACAAGGTCCTCAATGGCCTAACAGAATGAATTTTTAAATAGGGAGCTTTGGGGTGTTCAGCCTACAGCATATGTGAACGATACCTGAATGTGGGACACTAAAACTAAACTTGCCCCAACAGGCAATCCAATTATTTACACAAACAAACAGGAAAGACAAACATTGTACATGGAAGGGGGAAAAGCGCTGAAGGTTCTTTTATCAATAAAAATACACGGGAACTATGTTTTACAGCTGAAGTATAAAAATATGTCCCGAGGCTTATATGATAGAAACATCAATGGGGTTTGTAAGATATTGTCATTGCAGGGGCAAATACTACTAAACCTACTTCTAGAACTACTACTGCATTAACTGCAGTTGCATCAAAAATATTTTTAAACCTTCTGAGACCATCACTGCATTTCCATCTACTTAAAACTTCAACCCTGTGGAAAAATGTTTGACAGCTGGTAAGTGCAACATTTTCTCCCATATTCACTATACAATGCATTGGGAAAGTGGACACAAACTAGTATCTAGACAATGCAATAAGGGGCCCAAATATTTTAATGAAAGTACATTTACAACACATTACAAACATATATCACAAGAAAACATTCCAGGCCGCATGTAAAACATGCAACACAATAGCCTAATTACACCTTTCACTCCAGTCCTATCTGTATGTATTTGCTTTTCACTTAACAAAAATGTTGTTATGACTCTAAAAAGAATCACTTGTATCTGGTTAGGGCACGTTGGAGAATGAGCCACCCCTAAATATCAATCCAGTCACCCTTAAAGTCCTCCAGTGTGTACATGATCAGCTATATCAGACATTTAAAACAAGCCGTCCTCAATGGAAATTTCCTTCTGAATTGTGTCAAATCACCCCATAAGTGTGTAATCCAAATACATACAATTCTTAACCTAATACAGTGAGGAAGTCCTACCAAAGTATGAAAAAAACAGAACCTAATTCCGATGAACTTGTTCGGTTGAAGTTTGTGACTAAAATATAGAAAGGTGTAAACTATGTATAATATAAACAGTTCCCAAATGATGTAATATGAACTAAAATATATGCTTAGTAAAAAGTTTTATTTTCTTCATGGATATATGAAGGTTGGTTTATTTTTAATATCTACTTCTTATTCAGGTTTTTACATGCCAGTTTTACCAAAACAGTCGAACTTTTAATGGATAATAAATAAGAATCTTAATGTATTTCAGTTTATAATTTGGTCTATTTCTGATTATTTCGCTCCACCACCCCCAAATGAAAACAAATCAACATCAATAGAATGTTGACACAATAGAAACAAATATAATTAAGAAATCATCACAATAAAAGACAAATAAATCAACATCAGAGGAATATTGTAATGCTTGTGAAAAGCTCAGGAAACACATTTCATTTTAGTTTTTGTAATTATGTCTAAACAATGTTTGATATAATTTAGCATATTTTATATATAAAAAATATTGGACAGAAAAAGCCAAACTTTTGTTCAAGTTGTCAGTTAAGTATATAAATAATAATGTCATATTTTTATGACAATGACAAATAAGTTAATTTCATTTCAACATGCTAAAAAGCATGTAGCGTTTATTATATTCAGCATAAAACTATTTTTGAATTTTATTATCTCAAATTTGGCTGATATGTTCTGCCCTATCTTAAAATAAGCTGCCTTTCTAAAGATAGGCTGACTCCAAAGTTGGGTGTCAACATATAGATCAAACTTTTATATTGCAAGGAATTTTCAAAATTGCACTTTTGCAGGAGGTTACCGATGCAAAATAAGATGAACTAGATTTTATGTCAGGATACAAAGTCCAGTCTGGTAGTATTTCATATTCTACCTGTAGAAAGTCCAGTTGGAGTTTCTACAGAAGAAAGTCCAATCTAGTAGATTTAGGTATTGCTCTGGGATCTGACATCTAATAAATGCCGTTGCAGAAGCATTGGTGTTTATTGCTCAACTAAATGCAATGTAAAAAGTGACTGCTGTCAAAATTCAATTGGCTAAAGCTGTAGTTTTGTATAATATTTGATATATGACATTTATCTCTTACATCAGTAATATCCATATTACAGATTTACCTTGAAAATGGCGGTGGGATTTGATGTTGATTTAAAATTCTTGAAATAGACTGAAATTTTTCAGTTTCCGTTATATTTAATTATGTTGGATCTGTGTTACACTAAAATATCTTCTTTAAAATGCATTTTCTTCATTTAAGAAAGCTGTCTCTAGGGTTTATTAGATTTTGGACCCCATGGCAACACCCAAATATCCTTGATTGGACTTTCTATCATGACATATACATTGCTTCTGTCCAACGTAGGATAAGTATATCACCATATGGCCAGTGGAATGTGAAAGAAATACAATTGAACTTCATAGAAAGTGAACCTTTTTTGTAGACACCAGTGAAGCACTCACTGCTAGGTCGGAGTGTGATGACAAGCTGTCTGAGAGGCCCAGGCGGTGGCGTCACTTATGTGCTGACTTCTCGCAAGACACCACAATGCATGGGGTGCGTTTTGTGGGAACAAAGTCCAAATTTATACTCCGGAGGTGAGGAAATATGGGCAACCCTTGTATTTTAGATTGTGCATTATCCCGGCTTAACATGTTTATGTCTTATAGTTATTTATTAGGTGTGTGGAGATATGTGTCATATGTACATTGGGGGTGAGTTTCATACATAAACATTTGTGAAATATATGCAATATATGAATGTAATTTACATAACAATATATATGTAACCGTTTATCTTCCAGATGAATCTTGATTGGCATGAATTTTAAATTATAATTTTCTTCGATATATTTAGGCAATTTGAAGCATAAAATAAATAAAACTGACACCTGTCAAGAGGTAGAGGAATTATGATCACCCTTTTACCTTAAAAGCCATGCTACCATCAAAATAAGTGCTGTAGAAAGATGTCTTATAATAAAAAACAAGAAATGGTGGTATTGCATAATATTTAAAACATCAAGAGTTGTTCATGTTCTTTTTACAGGATCTTCTGGTTTGTTGTCACAGGCTTTGCCTTTGGTGTATTCATGTTCTACCTTGTGGATCGAGTCTCTTTCTACCTTAGCTTCCAGGTTTGTAACTAGATAAATTGGGTTATGCCTCTGTTTGGCATAAAATATAATACTCATGCTATTCAATAGCTGATTGGCATTGCGAATGTTTATGCATTTTCCATACCAAATAAGACTGACAAGGGGAGAAGCTATTTTATGTCTTATTAATGATTCTACTAACAAACTCGTATATCTGGGCGTACTGGCTTGTACATAGGCAATACCTCTCTTGATTGCATGGTAGCTGTAAGAAAGGACATAAATTAATTGTTTCAGAAATTTATATTTTGGATAGTCATGGTATTATCGCCCATTCAAAAAATATTTTTAACATTAAATTGAATTGATTTTTAAAATTTTAAAGTGTATTTATAAAGCACACTATTATCAACACATATTTAACTACCAATACATGAGCGTGCACAAACCTTCACCCTGGCACATACAACCAGGCATGGGCGAAAACAAGCCCTGCTTCAGTCTCAGTGCAGATTAATTTGGATGAGGACCAAGTCAGTAGTTCAGGTTAGATAAGTTAAACCTTTTTATTTAATATAAAAATGAAGTACAAAGTACTTCTGTACAGTGTTCAGTGTAGTTAATCAATGCTAATATAATCTTTTTCATGAAAAATAATTTTCTTGTAAATAGTTTATATTATGTTCCACATAAAATCATTCTTGGGCTGACATGTTCTAGCCCATCTTAAGATAGGCTACGTTGGGCTATAAAGCCCATCCCACTTTCTACTTCGCTTTAAAGTCTTAAAGTCTTGGAAGCATCTGTTCTCTGAATAACATGGGGACTGTTAAACTGCTAAAGCTTGACCCCCACAATATAGTGTTGCATTACATCAATATTGTTTTGACTAATGGAAGACATTGACAACAAGTAAAATAAAGAGTAATATTTACTTGTATTATTCAAAGTTATTTTTACAGTTCAATTAGTTGAGTTTTTCACATTTACATAGTTGCTTCAACACTCTGTCAGCAACATTTTACTGCAAAAGGTTTTTATAAATTAGCTCATGTGATGAATGTAGTGACGGATATGATATTATTACACTGTTAGTGGTATGACACTAATTCAAATGTATGATATGTTATCTATATTTTCTTCTATAATAAATTTCAAACCTGTCAAGCCATTAATAAATTTCACTCTTCACTTATTAATAATACCATGGTGGCTGTCATGTTAGGCAGCATTTGAAAAAAAAAGAACACGTTATTAAATTCTGGTAATTCATCTGTCAAACTGTCATTGATATATGGCTTGACTCTATTTAATTCAGTTTGAGTTGTATTTGGGTGAATGCCATATTGCACTGTTTGGTTTAAAGCTTAGGTTAAATTTTTCCCTATAGTTATTTCTGTACATATTTCCCTTCCGGTGGACAACCTTATCCAAATGGATTCTAAAAACAGGCCCTACATCTAGATAGTGCACATTGAAGAACTAGCCATCCGACACCCTGTGTATTCATCCCACCCACCCCTTCTCTACAGCGAGTGATTAGGTTGTGAGTTATAGACACGGGCAGACCCAGTTTCAATACCTTTACACCTTCTATTCATGGTGGGATGAATCCATAGGAGGTTTTTCAAGAATTTCCCTAAAGATTTCCCAAAAGGCATCTCCAATGGAAAACGATTATAACCACATTTTAATTTCTCAGATATGTTATTATGCGTTGAAAATGTTAAGATACTAAAACAATATGTAATAGTAGTAGTTTCTTTTGATGATTTAAAAGTTTGCATGTCAAGCGAATTAAAAATAAATAAACTTAATTCAAAAAGACGCTTCATCACAGAACTTTTCAAACCCATTTTTTCTGGTTGGAGTCATTTACCCAGTTCCCCACTCCCTTTACAAAAAGGGTAAAAAACAAATAGAAAATTGGCGAATGTGCAATCTAGAGAAGTACCCTATGAGGGGAATTGGAGGAAAGCAGCGGATACAAACTGGTCACTGCAAAGCACCAGATATCATTATTTAATTGGTATATCCAGGTCAGGACTGGAATCCTATTTTGTTCTGGTACAAATGTTTTCTTTATTTAAACCTTCTTTACACAAAGTTGCCTCATGACCACAACAGTAGCACTTTTGCAGACATTGGCATTGTTGTTGAGAGACTGACTTTATAAACCATTGATCGCTTTTAATGGAAGGGGGGGCTATATTAAGCTAATTAAGCAGATACTTGTTTTATTGAATTTATTCACATAAGGTTTTATAGGTTTTTTTTCAAAGAACAAACACAGAGCAATCTTTATTTAGTTCCACCTTACATTATCACATTTGTTTAGAAATGAATCATGAATAGTTCAGTGACTCTACTCAAATTAGCAAATGAATAGATAATTGGATAAATTGTTTGAAATGCAAATGCCACAATGCTATTTTTGTGTTCCTATTCTTTGACATAACCATGTATTGGTTGGGTTTTCTTCTTTCAGGTGAATAGCAAGATTTGTTTACAGACGTAAAAACCAGCAGAGATCCCAAATCAATGTATTTCTCAAATGCCCCCGACATTTTCAAAGGTTCAGCCTGTCTGAAATTAGCACATTCACAGAGATAACTTCCTCTACCGTTTACACAAGTCAAAATAGATTATATTCAGTAAGAATTTTAATGTAAAATTAACATGGTATTTTTAATGTGTGCCACACTCATGAGGATAAAAAAAGTTGGTTGTTAAAAGACTTTTGGTGACAATACCACGTTGGCACTAAATCTCTCAACCTATGACACTGCAAATTTACCATCACTGTGAATTTACCATCACTGTTTTCACCCCATCCCCCATCCCACCTGAAGGGAAAGTGTAGGGGTATTGTAGTTGAGTCTGTCTGTGGCCATAACGCAAAAATTATTCATTGGATCTGGTTCATATTTTTACATACGGTAAATTCTGTGGATCTATTCACCTCAAAAAAGGGTTCGATCTGAATCAAAATTTGATTTTTTATGATTTGTTGAGCAATATCTACATGTATCACCCACAAATTATTCGTTAGGCTGTATTTCACATGAAATGACATGTACCCATAGGTTGGTCCTCCTTATATTTGATCCAGGGTCCGGCTGTGAATTGGAAATAAATTTGTTTATTATTTAATTCTGTCCATAGATGAGGGTTTTGGCATTCTTAGAAGGGTTTGTTCAGTAACTGTAACATTTGGTGCTATTTGAAACACTATCCCTAACAGAACTTTGGCTTGTTACAAACATTTTAAAATTATATTTGAACAAGTACCAAAAATGTCATGCTTACTTAACCCCTCACATGGTAAAGGATATCTAAGAGGGTTGGTTTTGATGTGCTCATAAAAACATAGCACAAACAAAATTAAACGTGAAATTTGCCATTACACGGGGGTTCCTAATCTATGTAGCTTCTTCCAGCCAAAAATGTTTGTGATTTACATAGAAAAATACCATTGATCTTGTCATTGTTACAAAGAAAGTCAGATTTCAGAAATCATTTCCTGAAATCGTTAATAAATATACATCAATAACAATTCCCCCGACCTTTCAATTGAGTAGTGATGTTAAAAACCATTCCAAGTATTTTGCATGACATATGGTGATCCCTCACACAGATATATGCATCCTGTGTTACAAAAGGCACTAAAATAAACATTTATTTTCTACAGTGGCCCTATAAATATAGTTTTTAATAGAGGTTTTAATAGAGATCTCCCTTGACTGATTAAAAAGTGGTCTATTTGGGCTGGTGATATTAAAACTGATAAATGACCCCCTGACCCTCACTTTTGTGTTCAAATCCAGCTGATGACAAAATGTGGACAACAATTGGGGGTTTAAGATTCTTTGTCTCCCATGATGAAACGTGGCATTAGATTTAAGATTCTTGCTATGGTAAATACATATATTATAAAACCTTCTAGTAGCTTTGTGCCTTTCATGTTTGCAGTTTTGTATCAGCCAAAGAGGTTATGTGGTTGTTGGATTATGTTTGTTTGTTTGCATGCTAGCAAGATTATGAAAAAATTACTTCTTCAACATGGAATTATTTCAAATTGTGAGTCTTGGTTTAACATACAACTGATTGATTTTTTAAAATTTAACTTAATTTTTCAAATGCTCAAGAACAGTTCAGGATTTATTCTATTCAGTACTTTTATAGCTCTTAACCACTGTGAAGGTAGACTTTAAGGAGCATTAGAGGAAACTAATTGATAAAAATATTATTCCATAGACATAGCCAGGTCAATACGACAGAGACACCAGATACATATAAGTTCACAGATAGCATTTTGGGCCAACGTTGGCCCAAAGTCGGCACATCCATCGATCAGATGTTGGCTGCCAACATTGGCCCAATGGCTTTTTGGCTGGCGGTATGATGTTGGGCCAACGTTGGCAAGCCACCGGTAAAAAATTTTTACTCAATGTATAGCATCAGCCAATCAGATTGCAGCATGGTGTTATGTGGCCATTGTTTAACAGAAGGCAAGTGATAGACAGATTGTCGGAGGATCTTAGTTAATGGAATCCCTGATAAATCACATGAGCAAACATTAACAATGGTGGAACAGTGTCATAAGGTGATAGTCCATAATACAGTGATAAAATTATAATGTTCACAAACAACATTTTCAGTGTAAAGTTATATTGAGAATATTATTTTTATGTCTAAAATTGTTAAATAGTTAGTTAAAATTTGTGGGCTCACTGAAATATGATTATTAGACATACCATAATAAATAAATTTTTACTAAGTTTCACAAAATCCCCTATTATTGCTCGCCGTCATCTTGAATAAAAACCACCTTTGGCCCAATGTCGGCAAAATATAGAGATATGCAATCTGAGTTGTAGTTGGCAAGCCACCATTGGGCCACGGTTGGCAAAATCTGCTGATGATGTGACCAATAGCCAATGTCAGTCCGACGACGGAATGCTATCTGGGTTAAAGGGAGTAAGCCCTATTGAAGAGATGAGGCTTGAGCTTTTTTTCCAAACAGAAGAGAGGAGGCAGAATGCACATCATCTGGAAAATCAGTCCAAATTGTGGGCGCATCAAACGCAAAACAATGTCCAAAATGTGTCTTATATGTATGTACAGAAGAATAAACTTGAGGAGCTTCCAAGAACTTTTTATCTGGTTGGCCATATGTTGTGTTATATTTGCCGGTACAAATATACAGTAAGCAGAAGAGGACCAAAATTGCTTGGGTGAGCACTAAGGAGAAACTTATGGACCATTGTAGCTGTTTTAAAGATACAACAGTGTTCAACAGGCAACCAATGGAGTCTTTTGAGAATAGGAGTAACCCGTGTATATCTATTTTGCAGTTTGTGACAATCCTAGCAGGGTTATTTTGAGGAAATTACAGTAGATGAGACCTGGACTTTTTAAAAAGTCTTTAAGGCTTTGGCTGAGGTATCCATTCTCTGAGTTCCCCTGTGTACGTGATGCAAGTTTATCTGGAAACGCAATTGATGATGAGGACACATCAATATACATAGAGCTTACATAAAGAGGGGCTTTATCTGGTACTCTACTTGTGGGTTCCAAACTTCAATAGTGGTGTATGTTCATTTGTACACACCTTTGTACATGTTAATCGCTCTAATATTGATTCTGCGATGTATAATAACAAGTCGGCCTTTGCCTAACTATGACAATGGAGCAGTAGATTATTGCATCCAAATTACAAAGATAAATGTTTTGCTATTCAGTTGAAGGGCTTAATTATAAACAAGAAGTGATCAAAGGCTGACACTCTGTTGTTAATTATTGCCTCATTGCCGTTGGCAGAGCCGTGTCTCATACTACACACAATTATTGCATAATGCACTGCTTTACTTATTCATATAAAAGGAAATAAATCACATGGTGGTGTAGACATAGCCTATAAGGTGTCACATCACCCTGCCTATGTACCCAGATATAACTAGGAATTCCATGACAACCTTGATGATTGTCTTCATAAGTTAACCGAGCATGTATTATACACCTAGTGCTTGCTCATACCTCGTATTGGTTTTGGCTTATAATTGTTACATATGTGTTCTACTTTTTTGTCCTGTAGAAAAGTGTCAATGTAGAAGTGAATTATATAGATGAAGTGGAGTTCCCAGCTGTCACCATTTGTAACCAGAACCAGTTCAAGTAAGTGCAAAACGTGATTCTTCTTTTCCTGTTAGTGAATGTTTCCATGCATGGGATCTGGTACCATATTCACTGACCGTTGTTTGTACAAAAAATCCATGAAGCTTAAAGTTAATGAAATCATGAAGGAACCTTACAGATTATAGATTTTTGGTCACTTTACTAGGGGAGATTTTATTTTCTCAATTTCTATTTGTAAAGTGACCTTTCAAATATTGGAGGTTTAATTTGTATTGACGGAGTGATTCAGAGTTATGCTTCATAATTGGGCTTTTCATTGTTTTAATTCTATGTGTTATTTCAACTATAGCTATGAAGCACTCATAGAATGCAGACCTCGCCCAAGGGACATTTCCAAAAATTAAAAGTTTTTTATGGAAAATGTTGTAATAACTTTTTCCCTTTGACCAGGCCTTACCCATAAAAATTATAAAGATTGCCACATTACTTTTTGAAGTTATGTCAACCAGAAAGCTAAAGTCATTGAAAATCGGACCATTGTAAAATTAGTATTGTATTATATCCAGAAGATCATCTGGAACTTTTTCTCAAATTTAGTCAGCGGTGGAACTGCCTCCCAGGATGCCTTGTATTGCCCAAAGTTTGGTGTGTCCATAAGGTATCACAGTCATGGCCACTGATTGGACACAGTGTGTAAGCATGAAAAACAGTAAGACAATAGTGGTATAAATGTTGGTCAACAAGAAGCAACCTTAATTAACCTCAACTCACCTTTGATAGTCGTCGAACGAACAAGTGATACCAAAACATGACTGAGTCACAACCTTATATAAACCATGGACCACACGTTCAGTTACCATAGCAAAAAGGACATCTGCGCCTGCTGATGGTTCCAAATTCTAACATAGAAACTTTAAACATCTTAAAACTTCTGTAGCACATGCAAGGAATTGGATATCCCACCAAGTTTGCATATGGGTGTCAGTGTTTACCGCTTAGCAAAATATGTTGTAGGACAGCAGGGCCTTGGGCAAGAAAAAGTTGCAGGGTCAGCCAAAAAGTTGCACGCCCGGCCAAAAACTCCAAATAAATTAATTTGTGCTGTTTTTATTTGTCATTTTTTTAAATTTTACTTCAAAAGCACATCTAAGCCTTAATGGCTGAGTGCTAATGTTTTTGTTACTGTTATCTGGATTCATCAAATAAACTTCTCTTTTCTTTGAAGAAATATATATTTTGTCTCTTCCGATTATAGACAAATTTCTTTGATCAGTAGTTGTTTCGACTGTTTCGCCTGTGGTACTCAAGCAGAAGACAGTTAAAAATTCGACAAAAAACACTGAAATCTCGCGAGAATACCCGAATTCTCGCGTAAATTACTGTTAGCTAGATGTATCAAATAAAATAAACTCACTTCCATGTCTTTGTCACCCATTTCTATGAGGAAATATGTACGTCGTGGCTTTTGATAATAAACAAATTGCAGTAGTTGTTTTGACTGTTTCGCCTGTACAACATATGCAGAAGACGAGTTACAAAAACCACTGAAAAGCACTGCTACATTTTGAAAGCTATCGTCTGATTAGTCGATGGTAGAGGACATTGGCCAATCAGAAGAGAGATAAGAAATGTGATGACAAAATTTGTTTATAATAATGGCTACCGCTTTCAAACCCCCTAATATGTGGAAAAAACATAGCAATAAACATGGATATATCTTATGTTAAAAGTTTCTGGTCATCGGGACCGACACAGTGCACAACATTGTCAGTCCAGAGATGAAATTGGCAGACTGGGACCGCCGTGTAACCACCAATGTCGAACACTGGTGTCAGACAGTAATTGAAGGACCGGGACATTTCGGCAAGTGCCTATAACTGCAGGGTATACTATGTCCTCGGATTAATGTCAACCGCCTTTTGCTTTATGTTCAGTTGTGCCTTAGAGTCCAACAGTGATGGAGATTAAGCGCTATAAAAGTCCACATTAGATTAGATTAGATATACTACCTATAGTATGAAAGGGGTATTACCTGCATTAACAGTTGAGAAAGATCAGTTCATTACTTTTAGACAAACAATTAAACAGACAAACAAATGAACGCCAAAGTATATCCTTCTAGTGGAGGTATAAATTGTCATATTTCTGTTTATGTCAGGAATAACACCAAAAATCAATTCGTGAAAAAGAGACTATACATCTTACAATTTTTGTGTGTTTGACTATTGAGTGCTAGTTACTGTAGCATATGAATTAATGGACAATAAAAAGCTTAATGGGTTGAAGCAACAGAGCATAAATTCTGGCATTCAGTTTTTGGAGAATGTGTGACCCAGTTCACATTCTTGTTTTGTGTTTTGACCAGTTCATTATGATTTTCTAGCCCTTGTCTCTTTTACTACTATTGCATCTGCTATTGGTAGCTGATGTAAAGAGATTCAGAAACTAATCTGGCTGTCTGAGCAGGTTACTGACCTTCTATTGATATACTAACATACTAGCAGTGTCCCAGCCTTGAGGTGCAATCAACCATTTCAAGTATTGATGGCATTCAAAAAACTTGTGAAGTGAGGTTGCTCTTTGATATTGTTTAGTCCTTGGATCTGAGTAGCGGGATTGGTTCAAAAATCTGTGAAGTGTAGAAACTGTAGATTAAAAGACAGTAAGAACTTTCATTAGAATTCTGACTAGTCCTATATTGCTTAAGGTTTATTTACTTCCGTCAAGGAGGTAAAACTTTATGACTGTTTGTCTGTTTGTCCATTTGTTTGTTTGTTAGCAGGATTATACTACTGGTTGGTATTTAACGATAAAAATCAGAATATGGACCTTGGTCCAACTTATCCCATTAAATTTTGAGATGGACCTGGATCACCATCTGGATACAAAAGAAATCAATCCGAATTTAGTCATTTATTTAATACTATGTGTCTAGCAGAGGTCTGTGCTCTCCGAATGTTCTTGTTTATTATTATTTATGTTATAGTTTACCATTAATATCAATATGTTCATCGTCACCAAATTAACCAGGGGATATCCTCTGCAGAAGAAGAAAAGAAAAATTTAACAAAAAATACAACCATAACTAAAAAGCACTCGTACAACGCAGACTTCCACCTCATGACATTTCTAATAATTGATGATTTTTTATTAAGAATGTGAGGCCCTAACCACATAAAATTACAGAAAGATCTTTTGGAAGTCTCATAAACACAAACAAGCAAACAGACGGACAGACAAGAAGACAAATTGACAAAGAAATGTATGCAGGTACGGACAAAAACATAAAAATATAGCCATGAAAAAAGGGGGTCAAAGTCATTTTTGGAGCAATTTTATTTCATTATATGAAATAAATCTTCGTGACCTGACAATTTCATTGCCGCTTGTGTTTTTAATGTTTCACAAAGAAAAAGTTTGGTAAAACTGTCTCGAAGTTGCTATGGTTACACCAGAAATATGATAAAACAGGACAATAAAACATATATTTCACCTTTGATAAAGGTTATCTTTTCAGGTAATTTTGTTTCATTAAATCGAATAAAAAGGCTTTAAAGTTTACAAATATCATTTTTCAATTTAAATTAATTAATATATATCAAATGTAACAATAATGATGTATGTAACCATAGCAACACTGATAGCGAAATGTCATTCTTCTATAGAATAAGCAATTTAAATATACATTTTATGTATTTAAAAGTGATCATACCACACATTTTAATTCAATTTTAAATAATTAAGTGAAACAATCCATCTTTCATTATTGAAAGAAATTTTACAGCTAGCAAATTACAAAAAAGCCCTTTCTGACAGGATTTAATTATCTGGCTCAGGGCACAGAAGGTCTTGGCAAGATGGTTCACATAAATATGTAAATGATATTATTATCAATTAGGCAGTTTAAAGTTTAGTCTATATACTCTTGCAAATAGTACACATTGTAAAATTACAATTAACCGTTTTCTTCCACTATCAAAAATGACGGTTGTAAGGCATTCTATTTAATGTCCAAATTGATACTTAAACCAACATGTTAAATAAACAAAAATGCAAAAGTAACTCAAAATGTGAACTTTAATCGCATTTACATTTTCAGCAATAAAATATAAAAGGTCATAAGGGTTATATCTGGTGCATCTCGAATTGAGTCCAGGCACATATGCTTGGACGTCACTAAACATAAACTACAATTTTGCAAGGAAGCCATTATTTATTTGTGCCAACAGTAACAAAGTTTGCCATTTGTATGAAGTACATCTTTAAGTGCACGAATATTAAAAAAAAATATTGTAGCCTAAGGCAGCCTCTCACGTGTCATCGATTTCTTTATAATTTGAATAATATCTAGGACACAGAGAGGCCCATTTTTTTCACCTTTACGCCAGCAAGTAACACCACAACTCCATCAACACGACTTGCATTAAACGATTTTAGAGTACGATTTCTATAATATTGTACCAAATCAAAGGACGCATTTCAAAATATCCAGTGATATTAAGAATGACCAACAGCAATAAGCGATGGTTATTTTGTTTTTATTTCTACTTGTTGCTAAATATATATTTATGGATTTTTTATATTATTTCATGAACTGCATCAGTAATTGGTGCAGACAAGAAGACAAATTTATAACAAATTATATACGATAACTACAGATGATTGGATCACATTTGAGGAAACCAGTAATAAGTGATGCTTTTTAAGCTTTTATTTCTATTCATTTACTTATTTTGGAGGGGGTGGCTTTGCAGCATTCTTTGAAATTATATTCGCATTTTGATATATATATTGTTCGGTATGTTGAATTGACACCTTCAAAATATCCACAACCAAACAGGAAAACAGATATGTACATAAACATCGTATTCAGTGACTCCTGATGTGAAATGGTGTACATCAACTCATGAATTATGTTTTTCTTGCCCGCATATGAGTTCAGACTTATTTTTGTGGACTAAATTTGATAGGTTTAATTCAATGTCTGCAGTGGAACATAGACTTTTGTTTGTGTTAATATTGATGCATTCACTTACTATCTTACTTGCATTGGAGTGTAGACTTAGTTGTCTGCCATCATTGAAGCACAGACTTAGTTTCTTGCCTGCACTAGTATTAATGAGTAAACTTAGGTTTGTGTCTGCATTGAGTGTAGACTTAATTTATTAACATAGACTTATTTTTGTATGCGTGGAAGCATTAACTTAGTTTCTAGTTGGTAGTTTTTCTGGTTACTTGTACATACATAATTGAACTATTTATGACTTTTTATCTGTCAAACCTACTGACACCAGGGCGATATACATTGACATAAAAACATTCAATGTTTTCTGCATGTTTTTAGGTTGGCGTATTGTTCACAATATTTAATTTCCAAGGCCAAATAAGATAATCTGTACAGTGAAATGTTTGTTTTGCTGGCATTCCTCACTCAGCTTTTGTCAATAAAACGTTTTACCATTTATTTGCACATTCTTATTTGTTGAATCTTACACGTGATTCCAACAGCATACTTAGTCAGATAACATTTCAGGGTACGTTTTAATTAGGCAGATGGGGCAAGGACAGAAACAATCACTCTCATTGAATAAATGTGTAAATATTATTCTTATTAAGATTGGTTATACTTGAAACAGAAGTTATTGTAAGTCTGTCATGATTCAATCAAGAACATAGGTCAAGCATGGACACTCAGATCACACTATTCCAACTCTTACAAAAAATATTTACAAAAATATTATTTGTTCCTGGTGTCCTATTTTCTAAGATTACATGTGAATATTATGAATATATCTTTATTTTAAAAAATAAATGTAATGATTATTTATTATGACATACCACCACAGAATCACTATTTTAGGCAGAGGTATCCAAATGCACTTTACTTCATTTTATTTATGGAATTGTTCTGTGTTAGTGTTAAGTGAAGTAATTGATGTCAGCATTAATAACAAAACGGTTTTGTAATATGGATTTTATGAAATGTAGAAATGAAGACAACACAACCCAGTTGAAAGCTATGAACACTTTAAGTCAATGGTTGTCAGCAGGGACCAAAAAATGTTATAGACAAATCAGAAGTCATACCTTTGGCCCTCTTTAATGTTCAATTTAGGTTAAGTGGGCAAAAGTAGATCAAAGGGATACAAATAGGTAACAATGTTAAGATATAGAGAGTGAGAAGAAAACATCTTACAGGGTGGTAATATATAAAGGAAATACTTCAACAGGTTTCATCATGAAATATTAAGCATTTAATCAGCAAAACTACCAAACAGAAGTTTAAAGCACAATGGTGACGGTTATGCAATGGAACAAGATTACATCAAATATGGGTAGCGTGCTCAGCTTTCAATCACCTGACAGTCAAAGAATACTAAAAACCTCTGGTTATTGGCAAAATTACAAAAACAACCCTTGTGATCTTGAAAAATATTGTTTGTTTTTAAATTACCATATTGCTGCTTTAGGATTTGCGAAAACTAATGAGGGATGATTGTGCATAAAATCCTTGACAGTGGTATTATATTAAAACAGTTTTAGTCTATAAAACTGCAAAAGTTTGGCTGAAAACTGTAGTTGGCACGTTGTTCTAGATACATAAACATTTTATGTGTTTTATATTCATATATTCTCATTATCTCTGTTTTTATGTCAGTTTTCTTTAAATTCCCCCATTAAACTGTATTTACTTATATCAGTACATATATTTAATTATTTGTTTGCACCAGATAAAACTGGTGTACTACCACATTACTACTTAAATTTTGCAAAAAGTAACTTGCTTTATTTCCTTAATTAAAAGAGACGCTCGGTAAGACCCTTCTTTAACACAGGCAAATAGAATTGGGTTACCTCATGTATTTCTCAATCTTCACAAATAAATCAGTTGTAAAATCTACAACGTTTAAAATGGTACATTACTGTTCAAGAAATGGTATTGGTAGGTATTAGTATATAGTTCTATTGCTAATTTTAATATGGATTTTTGTTGTGTCTCAGAGAATAATACCGTGGAATTTTGTGTGGGATGGGGTGATTTATCAAATACTTCTTTCACCTATTTATCTTTCACTAAATGATCTCTACGAGTTTTTAAAACAGTCACTGCTACTTTTAGCTTCACTAATATTTAGTAGATTTAGTAGAACACATACAAATGCTGGAATCAACAGAATGTAGGCCATGATGTAGACATACTTGGTGTCAAGAATCTTGTATCCCCAGGTAGTTTTGAGGTGTTTTTAGGAGATTTACGAGGAATGATTAGCTCAACTGGAGTGGTTGGAATCAAATTTTTATGAGGCATAGAGGGGGTCTTCATTTTAATTAGATTAACTTGAGATATATGTGGAGAGATTGGATAGATTCACCTTAAACCTACATCTTGGATTAACTTTACATATTTAAGTGGTTTATGTAATGTATGAAATGTTTACCCTTGAGCTACATCTTGAATTTACTTACAATATATAAGGGTGTACGGGGGTTTACCATTTCGCTAGATCTTCTATAAGTTGATCATGTAAATCAGGTTTATGGGAATGGTTAAATATTTAATCCACCTTTGTAAACTTATTTCTTGGTGATAAAGATTTACTTTTAAACTAAGTTTGACATACATTATATATTTATGTTGTTTATGGTGTATTTGACAATATTGCACTTTAAGTTTATCTCCTTTTGGATGGAAACTTTTGAGTGAAAATAACTGATTATCAGGTTATGATGTTAGAGCATATTTTGCTTTAATATTGGTTATGTCAGTATCACTCAGTTTAATTAATTTATGTGGAGTAAATTAAAATAAAAATGTTTGGCGTTAAAACAAACAGGGAGTTTGTACAGATTCCCAGTAAAGAAACTGCCTCCATAGAAATCCAAGTCCAATAAAAGAGCTTTTCAGTTGCTCAAGCCAAACCTCAAGTAAAATGAAGGACACCAGAGAGTTTTCCCCTACTCTCCATTTCAGTGAAGAGGTGTGATATATGCGGGGGAAGTGTAAGCTGGTCTATCAACCATGGGTAGCAAAGGTGTTTTGATAAAGGGTATGCTCACAGCTCCTATAAAATGGTGTCTTGTGTACCAAATTATTCATTAGCAAGCACTAAAGTGTTCAATAATTTCTAATATTAGACGTTAATGGAGAGCCCCAGATGTCCCAACTGACGTAAATGTATTCTATAACCAACAGACTAAAAGTTAGAGCCTATAGGTTGTAATGTAAAACGGCTAAAGGGTAAACGGGGTAGTATATGATATCGCTACAGAAGCCAAAAAAGGTCACACTGAAAAACATTATGTCGAAGTGGTGAGATAAAGTCAAAATTTTGAGACAGTTAAATCAAAATTTCGAGTTAGTAAGTCAAAATAAGGAGACGAAATTCGAAATTTTTTCTTGCAATTGACTTCTCTGATCAGAGTAAAAGGAGAAGACATTTTATTTTTGGGAAATATCCCACAAAATGGCCAAATGGTCAAGGTGGGGTGCAGAGACAGTCTTTGAATGATCTTGAATAAAGACAGTGAAGCAAAAAGTAAATCATTAAATAAGCTGTAAAGAATGCTGTTTCACAGCTATTTTGTCCGTTGTGCAATGTATAACCACACTCTTTCCATTTGTTTTCTAAGAATTATGACAATAAAACTCCATATGGTTGTTCTTCATCAAATGGAATGTATGCTGAAAGTATGCTTAAAATAAACAAATTAAAGCGAAAAAAAATTATTAAATATAAATTCATCAACGGCTTTTTGAAAATAAAATCAAATGTTCACTGTTCATCTACTCTCTTCGACTTCGGTGTCGTTCAAACCCAATGATATAAAAACTTGGAAAACTTCAGTGTGTGGTGTTACCCAAGACTTGCCAAAGATGCAGATATAAAACATTTTAGTCTATCTAATGTTGTGGCTTACTGGAAAGTATGACAAGTGCTAATTGGTATTTTTGTGCCAAGGAACAAGTTAGAATACTTAGGTGTCTTATTCTACTAAAATTTTACTTTTGCTAGTCAAGCCAATTCTCTCTGCATATCCTGCCTCCCAATTTGAGGAAGATCAGGATTATGCATCACCTCCCAAACTCTGTAGTGACTTCATTGACAAATGCATTTGTTAGTTGCAGGCTGGCTAGACTACTGCAAGTTGCTTATTGAAGTTTGTCTAACTGCAACTTCTTCAAATGATAGTGGATGCAAAATGCTATAGGCTGATTAGGCAGTGACACCAAAAGATGGTTGCACATCACACCTGTCATAATATCACTTATTGACTACTTGTGAAGTACCGGTAGATGTTTATACTGCTATGCTGAGCTATAATTTTTAACATCCAGGACTCCCAATACTTGTTGAGCCTCATCTTGAATATTACAATTCAAGTCGCAACACATGTAGATTGGCTGCAAAGAACAGATATCTAGTGGTTCCGCCATTCTACTCACACAACCATAAGTCCAAGGTCCAATTCAATGGCTGCTTTGCTTATGGCGGGCATAGACAGTGGAACAACCTTCCTACCAACCTCAGACAGGCTTCAACACTACCGGCTTTTAGGCGTCAACTCAAGGCACACCATTTTCAGGTTGCCTATTGTTGTAACTCTTGGTATTAATGCTTGCATGGTGCCATCTCATGCCTGAAAATGACCAAATGAATTATGATGGATCAATGTTCTTGGCATCTTGGATTCAATGCTAAAATAGGCTCTGCATCTGGGATATCTTGTAGCAGATGCTACAATTACGACATTTATCATAAATTATTTATAGCATTTTTAGTATGACATGTTACTTGTCATTTGAAATCACTAGCTATTTCGAAATGGCCAAATAAATTGGATGGCAATTTCAAAAACTACAAGAGCTTTTGAAATGGCTTGGCCATTTTAAAATCATCTCACTGGTCTAGTGGTTTTAATATTGATTTAAAAGTTATAATCTCAATTGCTTTGAATTTGTAGTGGCACTAATATATAATAACTACTATGTTTTAGATCTCTTTATAATGCATTTTGATTATCCAGCTTTATGGGGTGTTCCACTGGGGCCATCTTGTAAGCAAGTGTGAATTTTTTGAGGGTCGGGAGCAATGTTTACAGAGTTGGTTAGGATAGTTATAGTTTCCCAGCATGTTGTGCTGGATCTGCAAATATCAAACATGTTTGATATTTCCCTGGCCTTCTAACTCTTGATCATCGTAGTCAAGTACCCAGACATCACTTCATGGTAGGCCACAGATACAAACCGACTGTACTTGAAAGGTAACCGGCCTGTCATTAACACTCACAACCTGACATCGTAGTTTCCAAGTCTTTGGCCGCAGAGTCATTAACACCTCAGCGGGACCAGCTAAGAACACACCAGGACAAGCCATAAAGAGAAGAGATGGTTACAGCAACAGACAAGCCCAGGAAGGGTAAATTACAGGCCGTCTTCATTTTACTGACCCACGGCTTGTCAGTTAATGCAATCTCTGTCCATATAAGGCAAGTCAGTTTTCAGAATGCATCATTAGGATTTTAAACTCTGACATAAACACCTGCGACCTGTCAAGACGGGAAATTTCCAAGTCTTTGGCTGCAGAGTTATTAACATCTCAGCAGGAGCAGCCAGGAGCATACCAGGGCAAGCCATAAAGAGAAGAGGTGTTTACAGCAACAGTCAAGCCGTGAAGGTTATAGGACAGGCCGGTTTCATTTTTACCAACCCACGGCTTGTCAGTTAATGCAATCTCTGTCAAAATAAGGCAAGTCAATTTGCAAAAACTATCATTGGGATTCACAGCATTGGGATTACACCTAGCAGCATTCACAAAGGCTTTTGTTTTTTTTCTTTTTACAAATTAACGTAGGATTTAGTATTGAGATACAAGTTGGGCTGACTTGCTGATAGGCTTTTGTTTTTTACAAATGCTGCTTTTATTTCATTTACAAGATGGCTCCTAAAAAGGGACAAAGGAATGTGAGGAAGACAGAGTTTGAGTTGGGAGATACAGCTGCTGACATACAGAGGAGGGAGGAGAGAGGCGAGAGAACAGAGAGACGGAGCAGGCAGAGAAACAACAGAAGGAGAGGGAGGAAGCCAGGGGGAGAAAACTCCACAGACACACACAGAGGAGGCTGAGAGTAGTGACATTGAAAGGGACACAGAGGGTGGAGGAGAGGTTCGCTATTTTTGACTTTGTCAAGGATCATGAGCAGCTCTAGGACAAGACCAATCAGCACTTTAAGGACAAGACCAGGAAGGAGTGTCTGGATTCAGGACAAATTTAACTTCTTGAAGACACACATAAGAAGGAAGGGACTTGGCAAATCTCCAAACTTTAAGTCCCTGGCCTGAAGAGCCGACGCAAATGCCACCTTGGCACATGGCATATCCAGAAGTTCCACTGACATGTAAAGTTTGGAGATGAGCGTGCGATCAGACACCACAAAACAACCATCAATTGCAAGCCCCAGTGTAGTTTCCCAGCATTCAAGAGTCAATCAGCAGGTCGGGGACTAGTTTGCACAGATGATAGATGATACCAGACTTTTCGGACCCCAGGGTAGTTGCTTGTCAAATCTCAAATCCTGTCCTTCTGCCCAGCCAATGTAGCCAATATATCCCTCCAAGGATGTCTGTAGTTGTCATCAGGCACATTCACCACCTGTTCATTTTGTAGGGCCACTATGTAATCTGCTGGGGTGGTTGCTTAACTGCTCCGTCCAGGTGTGTCCTCAACATGTTGTGCAACACTTCATATGTCAAACTCTGTCTCTAACAACCTTTGGCTTTTGCTCCTGCAAGGCCTGGAATCTGCTTGCCAGGATTCCAAATGCATTTTCCACAACCCTCCTGCCTCTGGAGGTCCTGTTGTTTGTTATTCTCTCTTCCCTTGTGAGTTGTCTTCTGATGTAGGGTTTTACTAGATATGGCATCAATGCAAAAGTGTCATCACCCAGCAAGATATAGTACAAATCTGGTCCTGCCTCCCACAGGTGTTCAGAAGCCAGAAACCCCAAGGTGCCTTCCTTGATCTTCTTCCTCAACTTGCGGTGTGTTCATATTTGTGCATCTGATTATCAAGTGCATCCACTTGTCCCATCATCTATCCACAGGAATCTGTATTTAACATCGACCAGAGCTTGCAGCATCAGGGAAAGGTAGTTCTTGTAGTTGTAATATTCACTGCTAGATTTCTGGTTCTGAACTTCTCCTTCACTTTTTCCAGTCTTCAGGCTCGGTAAGATATGTCAAATACCCTTTGTAGAATTCAGCAAGGATGGCCAGGCAGATCTTGGAGACGAATTTATATATGGTGGTTTGGCCAACCAGCCAGTGGTACTACAAGGACGTGTAGGTTTCTCAGCATTATTGCTAGCTTCAATCCGACTTCTTAAATTGATGACTGACTTTTTGATGATGTGGTGAATGTGTTCGTTAATGAGGTAAATAAATGTATGTGGCATCCTAACAAAATGCTTGTAAACTGGAATATCAGTCTGTATTAAATCGGCTGGAAGGGTTCTATAGCATCCTCTTTCTTCTCTTTCAAGGATCCAGGGCATGAACCAGGGGTGTGGTGCCTTTCTTCTTCTCCTGGGTTGTGGCTGTGGTGAAGGTGCTGACTATAGGTCAGGTGCTGGTCCTGGGTTCAGATTCTTCTATTTCTGTCTGCAAAAAAACATAATGAATATCAAAATATTAAACTCAATAAAAAGTATACTTACTTCTGTAGAAAGTCTCTCTGATGTGTAGCTGGCATCTTTGTAGTGATACATGATAAGTTACAGCAGCCAAAAGGGGATTATGTAGTGTTGGTTTGATCCCTGTCCCGACTCCAGAAATTAATCAGTCCAGTTGAGGTCGGTTGGAAAACTGCTCCAGTCCTGTTGGTTTCTCAGTATAGCTTGTCTGGGCCTGATACACCTTGTCTGTTAGGGGTTTATGGTTTGAGGGGTTTTTACATCTAGTTGTGGAGAAAAGCACAATGACCCCAATTCAGGTCGGGAGGTAGATCCAGACAAGCCAGGATGCACTACATGCTGTCGGGGAGGTGAAGACCAATCCATATCTTTGTGCGCTTTTTTCTGGATTTTTCGCCAAAGACCCCTGACTGTTCTAATTGACCCTGGAGTAGTAGAGTCAGTTGTAGGGTAGGCCCCAGTGGAACACCCCATTGAAAAGCTCTGCAATTAAAGAACTGCTTTAACGTAGTTTGTTCTATTTTATAATTCAAAGTATTTTCTTTGATTTCCTAAAAATAGGGGAAATCCAATCCAGCGATCACTAAAAGAATGACAAAAGAATCACTACCAAAGGAATAACTATTTATAAGAAAACACAGGGACGGGGAGGAAGCCATTCCTTCTCATGTCAATTTTTTTTGCATTTAACCTTTGTCACTGACTGGTCATACACCAACTGCAAACTAATCAATATATTAAAACACCAGACATATTCAGAAATGAAGATCATAGCATAACTGTAGCTGTTGAAGTCACTAGTTGTCTGCTCAGGAAAATTCATTCAAATCAAATGGCACAATTGAAGATTATTGCTTAAGGTACCTGATTAAGTCACTCCGATCACTAAAATTCAAAAACTTTTATGTCATTATTTGTCAATCATAATACTATCCTTGAATGAAGCAAACAAAATTATAAAAAAATATATAAAAATGAAGCTAAAAGAGATCTTTGATGACCTTTGAACTTGCCAAGAAGTCGTTTTTCTGGTGTTGGGGAGCCACTATATCAGGTATCTGGAGATCATGTGACCAAATTCATTAGGGATAAAAATTAGTAAAATATTACCCAAGCATACAATCTTCAAAGCACTCATAATTGATCTCCAAATAAGGTCCTGTATGGGATTCTTGATCCCTCTACTGCAGGAACTTCATCATGATCCACCACAATTGCCACATTAATGACCCCTTAGAATAAAGTCTCTCAAATCTTGCACTAAAAGCTGAGAAAAGTCGATCAGTCAAACCCTGCTCCACTCATTTCACAGTCCCTGATAAAAGCTATCTGTGTGCAACTATCACATTTTGACATTTTCCACAGAGCGGGGTTAACATCGCATTTACTTTTATATGGTACAAACTTGAACAAGGCTGGACAGGGAGCTGACAGTTAGGAGAAAGCCGATACACTCCTGTCACTAATGTTACACAGCATTAATGTTAGACAATGACACAAAATAGGCATGTCTACCTGTTTAGGTGATAAAAATGTATTAGTATATATAAATTAGGTACACTTATTGTATTCCCTTTTTAGTAAATTGTAAAAAAATGGGACTAAATAATGACTAACCAATACCCCTTTCACACTACAGGTGGTATCACCTGCGGTAACCCACATTTAGGGAAATGTTGCCATCCTTTGATTACCATCTGATGTCCGTAGATGACCTTGCGAGTCAGTAGCAAATCATCCATTGCCTTGTGTGTTCTACTGAAATTTTGATATATTTGAAGTTTCTGCCTCTGATTTTGGCATATTGAGCATGAGCAGACGATTTTGCGCATGCTGGGATGAATTTTCTACTACGGTAACCGAAGGTATTATCCAGGGTGTACACAAGGTTGTCTTTCAGTGTAATACGGCGACATGAGATCAGTTAAGATATTAGTCGTTGTGCCGAAGGTGAGTTTAAGGTTAATTGAGGTTGTCTCTCGGTGACCAATGTTTGTAGTACTGTCATCTGATTGTTATTGATGGTTCACCATGTCAAACACCATGTCCAATCAGTGGCCGTCCGTCTGTAGTGTGAAAAACTTGTACAAAATGGAGCGCCGGGGGGTGGTTCAACCTCCCCCAGAAAACTTCTTACTGTGGGACGACCACCTGTAGTGTGAAAGGAGCATAACATTAATGCCACGGGTGTATAAATCTTTTTGATCGACAGCTGTAGTTCAGTTGGTCGCACTTCTACAAAATCAGGTCAACATTGATTTCATTTGTTTGACTAAGTATGTCTCCATCAAAATATTTTGTAAATTATTTAATGTGGAAACGTCTATTTAGTCAAGAGCATTATTAAATACTTCAAATTGGCGCACTTGTAGAACATATTAATTTACATTCTCAAGTGATCCATTTTCAACTAAAAAACAAAACAATCTTGAGAACTAGACCTATCGCATCGGAGAATTGATGCAAATTGTATCCACCAGAGAGAAAACTCACTAAAGCCAATCAACCATTGCTTAACCTTGAAGGAGGCGTTAGCAAGTTGTAAGCACTTTTAAGTTTGGTTATGCTTGTTTGGCCTTGAAGGGGGAGCCCAAGGTAAAATCTGACCACATCAAAAGATTCTTAGCCCATGAATTCCTATGGGTTGGTGTGACATTGCAAACCTCTAGGACCAATAATAAGTGAGTTATAAGCATTTTAGGTTTGCTATCTTCGTTTGACCTAGAAGGAGGAGCCCAAGGTCAAATCTGACCACACCAGAAGATTCCCAGCCCACGATTTTCTCTGAGTTGGTTTACCATTCCAAACCTCTAGGACCAATAATAAGCGAGTTATAAGCACTTTTAAGTTTGGCTAGCCTCGTTTGACCTTGAAGGAGGGGTCCAAGGTCAAATCTGACCACACCAGAAGAATCCCAGCCCATGATTTCCTGTAATTTAGTTCACCAGCCTAAACCTGTACGACCAATAATAAGTGAGTTATAAGCACTTTTAAGTTTGGGTATCCTCGTTTAACCTTGAAGGAGGGGTCCAAGGTCAAATCTGACCGCATAAAAAATTCCTAGCTCATGATTTCCTATAGGTTGGTTTACCATACCAAACCTCTAGGACCAATAATAAGCAAGTTATAAGCACTTTTAAGTTTGGCTATCGTCGTTTGACCTTGAAGGAGGAGCCCAAGGTCAAATCTGACCACGCCAAGAGATTTGCAGCCCATGATTTCCTATAGGTTGGTTTACAATTTCAAACCTCTAGGACCAATAATAAGCGAGTTATAAACACTTTTAAGTTTGGCTATCCTCGTTTGACCTTGAAGGAGGGGTCAAAGGTCAAATCTGACCACATCAGAAGATTCCCAGCCCATGATTTCCTATAGGTCGATTTACTATCCCAAACCTCTAGGACCAATAATAAGGGAGATATAAGCACTTTTCATGACTGACAAAGAAACGCCCATGGCGGCCATCTTGTTTTTCAAAATGAGGCTAAAATATTCCCAGGCAAGATTTTATGTTTATGAATATATCCTGTAAATTTGAGAAAGCTAGCTATAATATTTTTTGTTAGAGCAGTAACAGTGAAATCTCTCTACGCCCATCGGTGGCAGTGGTGGCGTAATGAAGCGAAATCCACAGTATTCACAGGATGCTATCCGGTGGATACAATGATAAATTTATGCGTAGGCAATATCCACATTGGGGTGGACGCTTCGGTACCTACTATACTTGCCAGAAGTGGAACACACTTTGTTTATATTGGAGTGGTAACAGATGTGACAGACACACCTCCTCCGATTTCAAACTACGTTACATGACAAAACATGGCAGCAATCACGGGAGTTTTGTAAAATTCCTCTAGCATACCACAATAATTATTGATTTTCTGCAATTAATACACCAGAGGAAGGCTATCCATGTTGATAAAAAATTACACCATGTCCATTAAAATGATGTAGAATGTTTCGTCTGATAAAAAACAGAAGTAACAGACTTACAAATAATTAAATAAAATTACCACGGAAAATATATTGTGTGTAGACAGTTAGTATTGAATGGTTTATACAAATTATACTGCGATTGTGCAATTATCCCAACAATTTGTAAGTCTATGTGTATAATTGTTGATTAAAAGTAGACCAAATAAGAATGTTTAGAATACCTTACATACCCACATGTGATCACCCTCCTTTGTATAAATACCAGCCAGTCAGATTCAGAAGAAGTGACGTCATTGCAAATAACTTTTCGTTGTTCTGGTAGAGTTTCCGGTGAGTACTGGTTGTTACTACCTTGGTGTACACAGTTTATATTAGTTTCTGCAAAGTTTCCCATCAGAATGAATTTATGTTGAAGTTTGGAATAGTATCATTTCTATAGTGTATATCAGGCAGGAATTTTCATTTCAGACTCACGGCTGCCACATCCGGGGGTTATTATGACAAGGTGCGGAGTATTGTTCAGTCATCCTCTTCTAATGGTAAGTGGAAACATTTCTTGTTAAATTGTTTCAGGGCCCCAGTCTAATTCTCTCTTAATTCTAAGTGGAAAGCTACATTACTGTCATCACACTAGCTTAAGCCATTGGGCTTCGTAAGCCATTACACCCATAAAGGTTTAACATATCCTTTACAATTGATAAAAACGAGCTGCATTTGAAGCCCGATTATCAATAATTAAAACGATTAAAACTCCTTACCCATCTTCCCCCAAGAGGTAACTGGAATTCTCCACAAAAAATCTGTTGCTGTTAATGTTCATGAAATCCGTGGCCTAAGTGGTAAGTGGAAAGCTACATTGAAAACCCTTCCACACAAAAGTAACTGAACTTTCTGATCTTCTAATTGTTAGTGGAAACCTCCATCAGATATCTCTCTACATCAGATTAAGACAGATTAATATCCCGTACCCCCGTTTTAATGGGGGGGCTAGGTGGTGTAATGGTTAGAGTGCTCTCCTCCAACCTCTGATGTTACCGGGTTGAATGTTGTCCCGCGGTGCTTCATATTGGAAGGTTGGTAGTTACTTCCTGACAACTGGTGGTTTACAGTGCAGAATCTTGACCAACTAGTATGCAATGGTTCCTCCACCCGAAAACTACCCATCGCAATATGACCCTGGCTGTTGAATGCGGGGTAAAACAAACAATAAAATCCAAATCCCTACCCTTTTGATGGTGAGTGGGAAGTTCCATTCATGTAAATATGTATAAAGATGCTACATGGCAGTAGGCATGGGCATTGAAAACACTACAAAATATACCTGTGTCCATTTCTGTAAGATAATTGATTCAGATTTTGACCCTAGCCTTGAGGGAAAAGATTCATTTGACAAATCTCTCCACAGTCCTTCAAATGCACTTTATGATAAATTGCAAATGCAACAGGCCATTTCTAGACCTGAATGGTGTGATGCTTTGTAAATATGCCACATCCGGTGTAATCATGTGTGTAATTTCAACAAATAATTGATGAGGATAGAAATGACCATTCATTCCCCTGATAAAGAAAAACTGAAAAAGCTTGTCTGGGCTGTATCTCAGAAACCACCAGGTGAAGGAAGTTGAAACTTGTTGGGGACATTGGTTGGGTGTGTAGGTATGCAATGCCATAGTATGACTTTGATTTGACCTTTGACCTTGCTGTACAAGGGTCCTCTCCTTGCCGACATGGTGGCTTCATACGACCTTGATCTTCTATGCCTCACGGAAACACACATACGTCCATTTGACTCTGACAGCTTCTTACGGTCTATAACTCCTCCCGATTTTAACTTTCCTCACAAGCCTCGTCCCTCAGGTATTGGTGGTGGTGTGGGTTTTTTCATCAGATCCTCCTACAGACCCCATATAATTGAAACTCCTTGTTATCAGTCATTTGAAAATATAGTGGTGTCAATCGGGCTTCATGGCCATTCAGTGTTGCTTGCCTGCATCTATCGCCCTCCAGGATCATGTACCTGTAATTTTCTGGAAGAATTCATGTCATTTGTTGGTTACCTTTCATCCATTAATTCTTCATATTACATTTGTGGCGACTTCAACATTCATGTTGATGTTCCAGTTGGTGACGGTCAGAAATTCACTACCTTTCTTGATTCATGTGACCTCAAACAGTTAGTCAATAAACCTACTCATCTACATGGTCACATATTGGACCTGATTTTATCCCCCTGTGATCAGGACACCATTGCTGATGTTAAAATTTGTGACTTTGTTTCCGATCACGCATTAGTCACATGTTCAGTTGCCTTCCCTTGTCAAGTGTCTCATACTCCAAATGTAGTTCAATATAGAAGGTTCCACCGCATCAATATGTCTGACTTCCGCTCAGATCTCAAAAATACGTCCTTCGTCAAGTCTCCAGCTGATGCTGTTGTCGATCTGTATGATCAATATGTACATGATTTGAGTGATGTTCTGGATAGGCATGCACCTCTTATATCTAAATTGACGAAAAAGGAGTCCGCCGATTGGATGTCTGATGATTATCGACGTGCAAAGTCCCTTAGGCGCCAATTTGAGAGAACCTGGCGTAGGGCTAAAAGTACACTTAACAGGAGTAGGCTTCGTCGCCAGATTGCTCGGTGCAATGCACTTGTAAATAAAGATAAATCAGACTACTATAGCAAACTGATCTCAGACAATAGTCATGACTCTCGGAAACTTTGGCGTGAGCTCCATAAGACCCTGAACAGGGTTTCTGGTGCCACACTTCCATCTCATGAGTCCGAAAAGTCATTGGCTGACCAGTTTGCCTCCTTCTTCACCAACAAAATTAAGAAGATTAGACATAATTTTGCTTCTTCTGGCACTGAATATGATGTTAACCCTCCTTCAGATCCTCCCCAAATTACTGTTTTTGGGCAAGTTTCTGAAGATGCTGTTGATAAAATAATTAAAGCATCACCAACAAAATCATGCCTGTTGGACCCTCTGCCGACATTCCTGATTAAGGAATGCATTGATATATTGCTACCATCCCTTACAAAGCTGGTCAACTGCTCACTCATGGAGGGTTGTGTTCCTGATGCCTTCAAATCTGCTGTGGTCACTCCACTTATTAAAAAGCCAAATCTTCCCTCAAATGACCTTAAGAATTATCGCCCTGTATCAGGTCTCAGTTTTATATCTAAATTGGTAGAACGTGTGGTTGCTAAGCAGCTGTTAGAACATATTAATGCCAATAACTTAGACAACCCGTACCAGTCGGCATATAAGGCGGGCCATTCAACTGAGACTGCTCTTCTCTACATAAAAAATGAGGTTCACTTATCATTGTCAAGAGGTGAATCCACTGCCTTGGTATTGCTTGACTTGTCTGCTGCCTTCGACACCATTGATCACTCTACTCTTCTGGGTTGCTTCCAAAACTGGTTTGGGGTCAGTGGCTCCATTCTGAAATGGTTCACATCCTACCTAATGGACCGTTACCAATCAGTACAAATTGGTTCTACTTTGTCAGATGTTTGTAAACTCCTATTTGGTGTTCCCCAAGGTTCTGTCCTGGGTCCTTTGTTGTTCTCATTGTACACTACCCTCCTCAGTTCCATTATCAGTAAACATAATGGAATAAAGTTTCATTTCTATGCAGATGATAGCCAACTTTATATCCATTTATCCCAGAAGAATGCATCTGCTGCCTTTGAAAAGCTAAATAAGTGCCTAAATGATGTTAAAGAGTGGATGACAACTAGTAAGCTCAAACTGAATCCTGATAAGACTGAGTTTATCATCTTTGGTTCGTAGAGACAAAGGGATAAGTTGAAAGCATGTTTTCCAATTGATATCCTGGGCAACTCACTCTGCCCTGCAGATTCAGTAAAAAATCTGGGTGTGTGGTTTGATTCAGATTTCTCTTTGTTCAAGCATGTTCAGAATGTCTGCAAAAGTTGTTTTGTTAAACTCCGTGACTTCAGACATGTCAGGCGGTTTCTTACTCATGATGTTTCTGTGCTTGTAGCCAACGCTCTTGTTAGTAGTCGGTTGGATTACTGCAACTCACTTTTCAGGAGCCTGTCCAAGTTCAATCTACGCAAATTACAGTGCATCCAAAATAGTGCAGCTAGAATTGTATCAAACACCAGTCGATACACCAGCATAACTCCTGTGCTAAAGAAACTGCATTGGCTTCCTGTTGAACAGCGCATTGTGTTCAAGACAGTCACACTTGTTTATAAGTATCTTCACACAGGTTTTCCCAGGTATTTTTCACCACATCTTTCTTCCTACAGCAGTTCTTATAGTACCAGGCGCAGTCAAAGTGGTGGTAATTTCCTAGTTATTCCAAAGTTCTGCCCCTCTGTTCATAAATCTGTCAAACAGTTTGGTAATAGTTTTGCGTTTGATGCTCCTACTGTGTGGAATACTCTCCCTGATGTGATTCGTGCCTCTCCATCCCTGGCCTCCTTCAGAAAACAGCTTAAAACCTACCTGTACACCAAAGCATATCCACCCTAGCCTGAATCATCCCCCTGGCGTTCTCCGTGGTGTTCGACCCCTGTTATGTCCCTGGACACAGAATTTTGTTGACTGCTTTTTGTTTTGTTGTGCCTTAGAGTCCTCTTGTTTGGGGAGATTAAGCGCTATAAAAGTCCAATTAGAATTAGAATTAGAATTGTATTGACTTTGACCTTTAAAATCTTGTTCGGGCTATATTTAAAAACGCATAAGGTGTAGGAAGTTGATACTTGGTAGGAATATTGGTTGGGGAATGTAGGTGTGCAGCATCAAGGTGTGACTTTGATTTGACTTTGAACTTGCTGTTGAGACCTTGAACTCAAAAACTATAAGGTAAAGTTGATCCTCGATGGTTTGTTGGTTGGGGTATGTAGCTTTGATTTGACTTTGAACTTGCTGTTGAGACCTTGAACTCAAAAACTATAAGGTAAAGTTGATCCTCGATGGTTTGTTGGTTGGGGTATGTAGGTATGCTGAGCCATGGTGTGGACTTGGCCCTGCCACATTGTTCCTCTGCCATAATTGAGACATATTTATCTTACAACAAAGCTATGGATTACTCTAGCTGATTATTATCTCCCGCCTGGCACGCCGGAGGGAGATTATAATTTGCTCCATGTGTGTGCGTACATCTGTGAGTGCGTGCGTGCGTGACGTTTGTCACACAGTTTCCTCTATAACTGCTACAGTTATATATTTTTGGTAAATTATTAGTCCTAATGAAGTTTTATGCCCTTCAATATTTTTTGGATTTTGTGAACTTTGGCCTATTTTTGAGAGAGTAACAGCACATTTACCCAATATAATTAAATGGCTTATAACTCTCAAACTATTACATGTACAGTATTTTCTTCAAATATGTTGTTCAGGTATTTTTCCCGCATCAGTAGTTTGGAAGTGCATCTCCATAATTAAGTGAGTAATAGCTACTTTGTCACTTTTTAATGGTAACCATAATCTGTAAATGGCTTCTATCTTCAAAAGGATTGCAGCTACACAATTTCTCTCAAATATGTCCCAGTAGACATTAGAAACGTTTTTGAATGGTTTAACTGTTTACAAAACGTTTTTAAAACCTAATTAAACCTTATCTCATGGTTTTGTAAATGTTAGTTAGTGGATGTTTATGCTGTAATGTTTAAAAAACGTTTTCTAAAGATTCTCCGTACAAACGTTTTTCTGAAAATGTTTATAATGAACATTTATAATGTTGCCGCCGTCTCCCAGTGGGTCATACAGGTCACCAGACGAGGGACTTACAGTGGACGTGAGCATGGAAATGCTTAACTAAAATCTTGATCAGTTTATTAACTACAGTGGTCCTACCATGGATGAAGCGGTTTACAATCACCCAAACATCAGAACATCAAGTCAAACAGAATCGATCACCGACCATACAAAACACCTACAAATAATCAGATTCAAAGTAAGAAATCTGATATGGGACCACAATGATGATAGAAGAACATACTTGAAAGTTATAGGGGGGTATCACCATTATTGGTATCACAGAATTCATAAAACAATACTAATCTCCAATAGTAATGCATTAACGACAACTACAAAGCTCATCCCAATAATGTAAAGTATTCAAGATAATTATTACAGTTTACAGCAGACTATCTGAATCAAAAATAGATACAAGTTCAACAAATTCAGTGAAAATGAATTTCAAGAGTTTCACTAAAGACAGTAAGCAAGTTACCAAGCACTAGCTAATGTAAACAAACATAATAATTACTGAACAGTTACAATACCATTCATACAGTTGTAACACTAACCTGCAACATCACCAACACAACCAACAACTCCCACACAAAGTTCTTCCCAAAACCCAGCTACTGCAACAGCATGTTTATCCTTTAAAACAAACTTTAAAACTGAACAAAATGTTCATTTTTCCCGCGATTGTAACACACAAGCTGGCGGAAGTAAAATTCTTTTATTTCTAACTGCTTATATAAAATAGTTATCGATGAGTTCTAAAACCCAGCTGCGATCACGGTGACATACTTCCCTGTGTGAGGAAAATGTCTCCTGACATTTACAAACATGACTTCACAAACAGACATCATTCCCTTGCCATTATCCTACACAATGTGAGAAAATATAATTTCCTCCCCTAACAGAAACTTTCTTAGTTGTCTTTCAAGAACAAAAAAATAAATGAAAAAAATACACAAACCAAAAAGGTTAGATCTACAATTAAAATAACTTTAAAAATTCCTTCAGAAATTTAACTTTCTGAATTGCATCTGGGTTTCTCTTACAATTTCTGAGTTTGTTGTTTGTGCAAAGTCGTATACAAAATCTGGTCTTAAATGTGCTTTCGATTTTATCCTAGCAGACCTTCTAGGAGCAGGTGTGATAGGCTTTTCAGCTTCACTGTCTGTTTCATATGTCTCGGCTTGCACAGCTGTTTTGAGAACAGTTCCACTGTCCATTTCCTCCTCCCCCCCCCCAGAAAGGATGGTGTGGTCACTTTCTAAACCAGTCTGGCTTTCGGAAATATTACAATCACTTTCTTCGCCCAGAACAGAATTATTGATTACAGAGTTAGTCAACTCTTGTGTACCCTGTTCCAGAGCACCAGAAGAATCTTCCAGGACAACCTGTTCAACTGTTTTGTTTACAGAATGCTCCTTCTCGGAAATAGGAACAGTCTCAGCCATCCAACCAGCAACTGGTGTTCCAGACCTAGTTTTACGAGGCGCAAGTACTGGTGCCCGGCGAGGCATAATAGTAAAACTAATCTCACTACTCACATCTGAAACACTGATAAGATCTGCCATACCCTTATTCTCCTCAGCTATCACTGCTGGGGTGGTCTCTCCATTGGCAGTATCTGCTTTCAGTGTTTTGACTGGAAGACATGGGATTGGCAACAAACTCCTACCAATCTCTGGTTTCACTTCATACACAGGGATGTCAGGGTTAGGTTGAGAAACAACAAAATAAACTTGCTCACTACATTTGTCAGCACTCTTGTTTCATCCTTTTAACCCTACATTGTGAACCAGAACCCTGTCTCCAATCTCTAGGAAAGCACCTCGGATACGCCTGTTGTACAACCTTTTCTGTTCAGCTTGAGTATTTCTTGAGTTAACCTCAGCCAACTCATAAGCTTTCTTAAGCTGAGTATGTAAGTTGGATATGTAACGATCTGGTGTTGTGTGTGTTTCAACTGACTCCCTTCCTAAAGCAAGATCCACAGCTATGCATGGGTGACAACCAAATATCAAATAGTAAGGTGAAAATCCTGTACTATCATGTTTAGTACAATTGTACGCATGTACAAGTGACCCAATATGACTTTTCCAGTCTACTTTCTTATCAGGGTCCAGCGTGCCCAGCATGTTGAGGAGAGTAGAGTTGAAGCGCTCTGCAATCCCATTACCCATTGGGTGGTAAGGAGTTGCTCTACTCTTATGCACTCCTGCTCAATGGCAAAGCTGCTGGATGGTTTTACTTTCAAAATTCCTACCCTGGTCACTATGTAACCGACGTGGGGCACCCATAATGCACAAAGAAGTTGTCAAACAACACTTTAGCAGTTGTGCTTGCTGTCTGGTTCCGGGTCGGATACGCTTGAGCATACTTTGTGAAATGGTCTGTGACCACTAACACATTTTCAATTCCACCCTTGGAAGGTTGAAGTTTCAGGAAATCGATACACACCAACTCAATCGGCTGAGAAGTTTGTGTATTGACAAGTGGAGCACGCGGAGAATGATAGTCTTTCCGTTGTATGCTTCTGTCACACTGGGAAATGTAGTCAACAACTGACTTTTGCATGCCAACCTAGTAAAACCTTTCTCTCAGTAGCTCTAAAGATCTATCTCATCCGATATGACCCATATGATTGTGCACATAATTCAGAGCCACCTTATGGTATTTACAAGGTCAAACCAATTGCCACTGCTTCAGATCTGAGCAAAGTCTACTATGCATTAGTTTACCACTAATAAGTGAAAGATGTTTTCTTTCCTTCCACAAGGACTTCACTTGTGGGGTCAGCTCAGACTCTCTGAGTTTATTCTCAAGCCTAAGTTTGACAGACTTGATCACATGATCTTGATCCTGTTCCTGTGCCCAATCAATAACCCGATCCAATGTGTGGGCTCCTTGATTTTCTAGTTCAACAGGAATTGCCTGTTGACCATAGCAAAAGCTCTCCACCTGAGGATGGTTATCCAGGTGAACAGTCATCACCTGGTTCAGCACCTCAGTACTGACGTCAGGCCATTGGATACATGACAATGCATCCGCAACAGAATTTGAAGCTCCGGTACAGTATTTCAAAGTGAAGTGATAATTTGCCAGTTGGTCAACCCAACGGTGTCCTGTGACATCAATTTTTGCTGAACTGAGCACGTAGGTCAATGGGTTATTATCTGTGTTCACTGTAAACTCATTACCATAGAGATAGTCATGAAACTTCTCGGTAATGGCCCATTTGAGTGCCAAAAACTCAAGTTTATGAATGGGGTAGTTTCTCTCAGATTTAGACAAGCCCCGGCTTGCATAACCAATACATGTTTCACCCCATTGTCCTCCTGATGTAGAACTGCACAAATCCCTTCTATACTTGCATCTGTGTGTAAAGTAAAGGGCTTGGTGTAATCAGCAAATCCAAGGACAGGAGTGCTGCAACAAGCCTGCTTAAGCATATCAAATGCTTTTTGTTGTTCTGGTCCCCATTGTAGTACCGAACTTTTGTTTTAGTCTTGGTTTGATAGTGAACACCCCCCTGTGTTACTAAGTGCAAAGGACGGGCAATCTTAGCAAAATCCTTCACAAATCTCCTATAAACACTCGTAAAGCCAACAAAACGCTGCACCTCCGAAACAGTCTTTGGAATGGGCCAATCCTTTACACAGGAGATTTTATCTGGATTTACTGCGATGCCATCTTCTGAGATGATGTGTCCCAGATACTTTATCTGTTTCTTGAACAGGTGACATTTGGATGGGCTCAACTTCAAGCCAGCAGCCTTCATTTTTTTCAAACACAGCCTCCAAACGGAGTATGTGTTCATCATATCTCCTACTGAAGATAATTATATCATCCAAATAAAGTAAGCAGTAGTTCAAATGTAGATCTCCCATGCAATTTTCCATCAAATGTTGAAATGTGGCTTGCATTTGTCTTCCTCAGCTAATGGGACTTGCCAGTACCTTGATTTTAAATCAAGACAACTAAACCACCTGGATCCTGACAATACATCCAGTGTTAAGTCAATGCAGGATAAACTGTAGCAATCAGGTACAGTAAGCTGATTAAGATGGCGCAGGTCTAAACAGAACCTGAGAGCACCATTCTTTTTACTCACAATAACCATATTAGAGGCATAAGGGCTTTGGGACCTTTGAATAACTCCCAAGGTTTCCATTTCTTTTGAGTGATCACGCACCTCTTCAAACATCATAGGTGGAATCGGTCTTGGTTTTTCCTTGAAAGGTGTATCATCCCTTAACTTGATGTGATGTTCAGCTTGATTGGTCAGACCAAGATCAAGATCATGATGTGAAAAGACACTGGGCCACTTCTGCAATAGTCCAAGCACCTCATCCACTTTCTCCTGGGGCAATGTATCCCTGATGTGCTGGAAATGCTTAAGAAAACTGGCTTCATCACATTCGGCTGCTGATGTATCTATGTCCAAGTTCTGCTGATCCAGAGTGATAACATCATCAGTGCTGTACAAGTCACATATCCTGGCCTTGGCCGGGATAGTAACAGCTTGTTGCAGATGGTTCACCACTTCCACTGACAACTTAGATGTTGATGCACCTGGCTCAAGATAGTTAACACTTGGGGAGACCACTACGCCTTTGGGCAAACTCGTTTCAGATCAGTCCAAGCAAACGGATATGCGGGAACATACAGCCCTTACATGGGTTTGACCCTTGATGATCATATGCCCATTAGGGGGTATAGTGACTGGCTTCGTAGTTTTCAAAAACCCAAGTGAACTTTCACTCTTGGCCAATACTTGCTGTTTAGCCAACTTTGCCAACACATTATGCCAGATAGGGTTTTGTACTGCCTGTCCATCTGTCAGAAGTCCAAAAATGTTAGTGCCAAGAAGGACTGGGACTCTATCGTGGTACCTGGTGTTTGGAACCACAAGCATGATTACTAAAAAATCAAAGAGGTTAATATCAGCACAAGTAATGTCTATTTCCACATACCCCAGGTATGATAACTTATGCCCTCTTGCACCCTCAACAGTCAGTAAATGCTCCAACGGCTGAACTTTTAAATCAAGAGATTCACCCAGACTGGCTGATATGGTGCTAACCATGGAACCAGTATCTAATAAGGCTATCACCGGCTGCTCATGAACAGTCAGTGAAACTTCATTGTCTTTACCAACGACTTTATCAACAAAGGAGCGTTTTCCTACCGAGTCGGACCACTCCTGCCTTCCGACTGGTTGGAGTTTAAAGGACAGTCTCTCTTGACATGCCCAATTTGGTTACATCCCCAACAATGAATGTTAGAGGGTTTCCCCTGACGATTACCCCTGGACCTAGAATTTCTAGAAGGTCTAGGTATGTTTCTAGTATCCGCTGATGGAGTTGATTGATTACCGGATTTACTTTCCAGAGCTGAGAGTCTATCCTTGATAGAGTTTAAACTCTGTTTCAACCAGGAAGTAGGCTCTGCAGTTGCCTGTTGAATCTTTGCTGTTCTTACAGCAAATTCTGGTTCAATCTTCCTTGCCTCAACCACAAACTGCGATTTAGTAGCCATGACATCAAATTTATGTCTAAGAGCATTCTTCATTTGCTCATTGGACATTTTGGTCCAAAACTGCGTATTCACAATCACATCATAGTTGTTTGGTGTAAAGATGGAAGCGTCTTACCTGATGATTCTACTTGCAAGATCTTCCAATCTTGCATACCACGCTGTCAAGCTTTCATTCACATTCTGCTCTGCAGCATAAAACTGTGCTAACAGTACATGTGGAGGATCTACATCTCCAAACATCATCTCGTAGCGGGCCAGTATGTCAGCTACAGTAGCCTCTTCCCCCATGTGCAGAAGAATTTCTTGTGCCTAATCCTTGATGGATCTCCGGATGGCAGTGAGGATCAACGCTTCTGAGCATCCTTGCTTGATGACACTCTGAACGTCGTACCTGAACTGTTCGAAAGAACTATCCTTCGGTCCACCCGAGAAAGTACTCACCCTTATACTGTTGACGTTGAAAGATCTAAACTGAAAAGATGGTTCTTGAGGTTGAACAGGTGCCCAGGTCTTAGGACTGTAGGCTAATTGTTGACCTGCATGAACCCCCTGTTTTAAGCTGGAGGTCGCATGATACGGGCTGCTTGACTTGGGCTGTGTGGCTGCTACAAGGGGTGATGACACTGGCTTGAGCTGCAAAGTAGCCTTCAACTGCAACTGTTGTTCCATTGTCAAGCTGTCAAATGCCTCGAGAATGTCACTAAGCCCAGTAAGCGGCTTATTTTGACTTTTAGAGGCTGCCAGCTGAATGCACCTGAAGGTGGAGCTTCAGTACCTTGGGTTACTGCAGAATGAGCAACTTTCTGCCCAAAATTAGTTTAAAATGGTTCAGTACCTTCATCACCTCAACTGAGAGTCTTGAAGCTCGAACCACCGATCCAAGAAACATTTTCCCATGACACTGGTGTATGACCTTTTCAACAAACGCCAAAAATACTGTCATTGTGAATCGCATAATCAAGAATCACTTCATCCAGATTTGCATCTGACTGAAGTTCATTCTCTAGATCTATGACATCAAAGTCAGGCCTTAACTGACTAATATACACCACGTTTTCAAACATGGTTTTGGTTATGATCCAAACTCAAAATAAATAATGGTCAAACTGGTTAAAATCTGATAAAAATAATGGTCAAACTGATAAAAATCAATATTTATGCAGCAGTGATTCATCAATTAACTACAACTGAATAATGCTTACCGTATCAAATCAATAAGTTTTATGAATAACAAAAATAATAAGATTCAACCATCAATCAGAATCAATCAAAGGTGTGGTCAGTTTCAGATCCACAATATAAGCATTCCAACATATGACAATAAATTGTAGATGCTAACTGAACAATCAGTTATATCACAGTCGGAAGTACAGAGGAAACTAGTGAAGACAACTGGAGTCTGTATTCACCAATCAACCTTGCCAAGGTGAACAAATGTACCCAACAAAATGGTAAGTATGTATTACGCAATAAAAATGGTAAGTATGTATTACACAATACAAATGGTAAGTATGTCTTACGCAATAAAAATGGTAAGTATGTCTTACGCAATAAAAATGGTAAGCATGTTTTACGCAATAAAAATGTACACGAAGCACCTTGAAATGCAATAAAGTAATATGTATCTTACATAAGCTTTCATTCACTCAGCATTCATCACTCATTCCTAAGTCCAAACTGCTCATTCACTCCCAAGTCTCCTAATCAACCACCAATCAATCAGAGTCAATCAGCCCAAGCAAACTGCACTCAATGTCTCAAGTACAAATTAAAGCAGCAAGGTTAATACATGCAATAATACTTGACTAGAAATTAAAGTATTACCAATCCAGATGCATTACATTAATCACACAGTTCTTCGCTTGATTATATACACAAGTAATTCAAATGGATTAAATGATGACTTCACAGCAGTAATAATGTCAGCATTACATGTAAATTATGTTTGGAAAAATAAAAAGAACTACAAACTAATTCACTAAAAGTACGCTACCATTAAACTTGAAAAACTCAATATCAACCTAAAATTCCTATTTTACTAATCACAGAATTTTGCTTGTCAAAAGTTCCAGAAAGAAAACAAATTTTGAACAAATGAATTCTATACCAAATTCTAATCTGACCTCGATGTAAAAATAATTCAATCCGAACTATGCAAAAAGTAGCACTTGTAAATCATGCAGTAGAAATTCAAAATGAAATATACATATAAACAAAATAACTGAACACCAATCGGCACTTACAAAATTATAGTAGTTCCCAACTTAAATACACACGAAGAATAAAACAACATGTATAACATAGATGAGACACAGATCATAAAGACACGCAAACTACGCACATACTGAGAATTTATACTTGAATGATCAGAGTCAGTTCGTATTTTAACTTATCAGCATAAAGGCAGACCTGTTGTTTGAAAAAAAAATTACATCCAGTTCTTGACCGAAAATAAAAAAAATAAACAAATCAGTCTATGGATGCTACATTAACCAGTATTTACTTAAATTCACCTGTAGTTAAGTCAGTCAATAACTGTCCAGAAAATTTCTCTCTCCGTCTCTGTCGCCAATTATATCAAAGGTTTGATTCTAGATGTTACTGAACCAATGTCTTAAAATTTAGCTTTACTCTGTGTTGACACACATCTTCCAGCAGAGGTTTGAACGAATTTTCAAACTCAAACAATTAACGATGTCTTTTATGCTCAAATTACCTTCTCCAGATGTTCACAGATGAAACACACTCTTAACTACAGTACTTGCACAACATTAAAGTGGAAGTTTGTTGACCGTGGAAATATGCAGGTGTTGTACACTGTTCTCAAGATCTCATGTCACGCTAGATCTCATAAGGGGCTCCAATGTTGCCGCCGTCTCCCAGTGTGTCATACATGTCACTAGACGAGGGTCGTAAGCATGGAAACACTTAACTAAAATCTTGATCAGTTTATTAACTACAGTGGTCCCACCATGGATGAAGCAGTTCACAATCACCCAAACAGTCAAACAGAATCGGTCACCGACCATACAAAACACCTACAAATAATTAGATTCAAAGTAAGAAATCTGATATGGGACAATAATGATTAAACAATATACTTGAAAGTTACAGACTAAAATAGGTATCACCATTATTGGTATCACAGAATTCATAAAACAATACTAATCTCCAACAGTAATGCATTAACGACAACTACAAAGCTCATCCCATTAATGTAAAGTATTCAAGATAATTATTACAGTTTACAGCAGATTAACTGAATCAAAAATAGATACAAGTTCAACAAATTCAATGAAAATGAATTTCAAGAGTTTCACTAAAAACAGTAAGCAAGTTACCAAGCACTAGCTAATGTAAACAAACATAATAATTACTGAACAGTTATAATACCATTCATACAGTTGTAACATTAACCTGCAACATCACCAACACAACCAACAACTCTCACACAAAGTTCTTCCCAAAACCCAGCTACTGCAACAGCATGTTTACCCTTTAAAACCAATTTTAAAACTGTTGACCATACAAAACACTTTAAAAATGAAAATATTAATAAACTGGATGGAAATGAAAGCCTTAATTTGGGAAAACTGCTGACAGTGGATGAACTTGGTTATACGCTAAAAAATATGAAGAATAATAAAACACCAGGGATAGATGGGTTCCCTGCAGAATTTTTAAAGATTTTTTGGTGTAAATTAAAAACTATTATTACTAGAGCACTTAATCACTGCTTTCAAAAAGGACAACTCTCAATCAGTCTCAGACATGCTATAATTAACTGTATTCCAAAAGGAAACAAACCAATAGAGTTTTTAAAAAATTGGAGACCTATCTCACTATTAAGTGTACTCTATAAATTACTTTCAGGCACAATTGCAAATCGCACAAAACCTTTTTTAAACAAACTTATTTCAGAGACTCAAACCGGATATATAGGTGAATCAACAAGGCTAGTCTATGATACCATACAATACCTGGAAGCCAATTCTAAGCCTGGGTTATTGATGTTGATTGATTTTGAAAAGGCATTTGATTCTATCTCATGGAAATTTATGTACAACGTACTGAACTTTCTAGGGTTTCCTTCAGACTATGTTCTATGGATAAAGCTCCTGAATGCAAATTTCACTGCTTCAGTAGTTCAAGCTGGGGTAAAATCTGAAACAGTATCAATTGAAAGGGGTTGTAAACAAGGTGACCCAATTGCATCATATCTGTTCATATTCTGTGGTCAAATACTCAGCTACCTATTGCAATTTGAAAAAAAACTTTACAGGAATAACTATAAAGGAAAAAGAATTAAAATTATCGCAATTTGCAGATGATACCACTCTTTTCCTAGATGGCTCACAAAATTCACTTCAAGCTGCATTAAATACCATTGAAATTTTTGGATCCTATTCTGGTTTAAAAATGAATAAAAATAAGACAAAGGTGATTTGGATTGGGAAAAGAAAGCATTCAATCGACAAACTATCAGTAAATGCACCCTTGGATTGGGGAACAACCCAATTTGATCTACTTGGTATCAGATTTTCAGTAGATTTGCAAGAAATGACTAATCTTAACTATTCTCTTGCATTAGAAAAATCAGAAAAACTTCTGCACTCCTGGAAAAAGAGGACTCTTACTCCACTTGGGAAAATAACTGTCATAAAAACTTTTATTATTTCGAAATTTGCCCATCTTTTTACCTGTATTCCCTCTCCTGACGTTCACTTCATCAAAACTTTGAATACACTTCTTTTTTGCTATCTTTGGAATGGAAAACCTGATAAAATTAAAAGAAAATGGATAACTCAAGACTATGATTATGGTGGTCTTAGAATGATTAATTTGAATTGTTTCATTCAGTCACTGAAACTGACCTGGATGGCAAGACTGTTAAAACAAGGTTCGTCTTTATGGATAAATGTGTTTGAACAAACAATATCTCCCATTGACAAGTTAATTAAACTTGGACCCCAGTGGTGTCAATGTTTATGCAATTCAATTTCTAACAAGTTCTGGGTAGATGTATTTAACAATTGGGTAACTTTTTGCAGCAAAGTACCACTGAGGACTAGTGATGATGTCATGTCAGCTCCAATATGGTTTAATTCAAATATTTCCAATGAAATTTTATATTTCCCTACATGGTTCAAGCATGGTATAACTTGTGTTGGGGATGTACTTGAATTGGATGGGAACTTTATGAGTAATGAAGATCTTCAAAACCGTTATAAACTTAAAGAAAAAACTTCTTAGATACCCTCCGACTTAAACTACTCCTTACCAGGTTCCTATCAACTTTTAAATTGAATTCTCTGTATGTTTTCCAGAGACCCCAAATATCTAGACACATAGCATTTGTGCTGTCTAATAAGGAAAAAGCTAAAGGCTATTATAAGGTTCTGAATGAAAAGTCTGAAAATATAATTTGCACTTTACACCAAAAATGGCAAGGTGATCTGAACTATACATTTGAAGAGTCGCAATGGTACAAAATCTTTAAAATCTGTTTCAAAGTTGTTAAAGACAACAATATTATATGACCTTATTACCCTTAAAATTGACTTTACCTGAAATTTTGTTGGGCTATATGAAACCGGAACATTTTATACCTGTTAACACAATTATATTGTGTACAAAGAAATATATCTTTTCAAGCTCAAGAAGTGGACAAATTCTTTCAATTTCTGAACTGAAAATCAAAATCAAAACTGTATATGAAGAACAATATTTTTTAGCAAAATTGGACTTAACAAAGGATTACTTTGAAAACTGCTGGGCCATTTATAATAGTATCTTTCACACAGAAAATCTCCATCCTTAATATGTATTCTCAGTTAATTTACCTTTCATACCTATTATAATGGAACCATATTCCACAACTTCTTTTAACAGGGTGACATCGAGGCTTGTTATCTTTTTTCTTGTGTAAAAAATAGATCAGTTTTGTTTATTTTTACATGTTAGTTTTTGAGTTGAAAGAATTGATAAAAAATCTGAGTATGCTACTCTGTATGTTAAGACATTGAGCTTCTTCACTGTATGGTGATTGAAATGTATCGTAATAAAATTGATCTGAAAGATTTTTTAAAAAAAAACAAAAAAAAAACAAAAAACTTTAAAACTGAACAAAATATCCGTTTTTTCCGCGATTTCAATTTTTGCCACTTTTGGCGGCCACCTTGAATTTTTCCGTTTTTTCCGCGATTTCAATTTTTGCCACTTTTGGCGGCCACCTTGAATTTTAGCGGAAAATGAAAAATTGTAAATATCTCAAAAAACGGTGAGAGATAAAGTGATTTTGAGCGAATTTTTGACCAACAGGATAGTATAAGAATATCCTATGTAAATGGAAAAAATTTCAATTTTCACCACTTTTGGCGGCCATGTTGGATTTTAGCGGAAAATAAAACATTGAAAATATCTCAAAAACAGTAAGAGATAGAGCGATCTTGAGTGAATTTTTGACCCACGGGGTAGTACAGGAGTATCCTGTGTCTAGGAGAAAAATTTCAATTTTTGCCACTTTTGGCGGCCATCTTGGATTTCAGTGGTAAGTGAAAAATTGTGAATATCTTGAAAACTGTATTTCTTCCCCGTTGATACTCGGCGGGAGATACAAACCGCAGCAGTAGTCTTGTTATATATACTTTATATATACTTTACTTAATTGTGCTATTTCTTTTGGTAGCTTTGCTTTAATTAATAAATTTTTCAGCTTCATAGTTTACATTTTCTCTCTTAAAAGTTATTTTCCCCACTAACATTATTTTGACCTTTACATAACTGACATTGTTTACTGTGAAAGTCTCCTAATCTTGGTACTGTTTCACTTCTTCTGTATTTCATGGTGTAAAAAAATTGAAAGTGTGATTTTGAAAATAATAAATCACAAATGACCACTTGTTTGGAATATCTTTAATAATTATTGATAAAAATAATAAAACCCACCTTGTTGGCAATCTGAAATGAAACTATATCTCTATTCAGTAATTACATGTCTCTGTTTGCTGGGGCTAAGGTTACAAGGTATGACTATAGAGAATGGGGTCTAGTTATTGTACTCTAATACCATGGCCCTTTGTTATTCATGCCTGTGAGTGCCCCTATTTTGACTTGAAAAGTTTTATACAATAATATTTCTACGCTGTTCTTTTAGGATAAAGAACTTTGGATGACCTAAATTAAATGCTTGAACTTAAGTTCAAATATATGAAAAATCAGGGAAGCAAAGTTCAAATATATGAAAAATCAGGGAAGCAGAGTTTTGGCAAAGACAAAGTTACTTTATTTATAGTTATTTTTGCAAAATCATGGACAAATATATCACTGAGGAAAATAGTTTTAAAATTAAGTTTACAGACTGTACTTTTATCAATGTTTTATGCTGCCTTATAACTCCTTCATAGCTTGTGTTGTTGATAACATCCTTTCTTTTTGCTGAGATAATCAATCTATTCAAACAGTCAAAACATGGTATAAAGCTCTTTAGCTATTTATTAAAAGTTGATGAGACTGCCTGGTCATCTGTCACGTAACAAAATATAGAGAGGCAATTTCAAGCATTAAAATATAATGTGGCACCTCATTGATAATAACCAATAATTATCTGTAATATTAAGATTTATTGTAGTTCCTGAGAGAAAATTTAATGTGATCATGAAGAGGTAACTAACTATTGCTCAGTGACTATATAAATCTGTGATTATTCTAGGTGCAGTGGAATGCCAAGACAATGAGTTCAGATGTGACAACAAATGCATTGCGTCATCACGAAAGTGCGATGGTTTGGCAGACTGTCTTGACCAAACAGATGAAAATGTGACTACTTGTGGTCAGTATTAGAAGATCACTCAAGCACCATATTTGTCTGATATTTGAACTGTATTAAGTGTTTAATGTAGCATTATACAGCAGCTTTCTTGTAGTTCAGCTTCTGGAAGGGCAAAAGCAAAAACAGTACCTAGTAGGGAAGAGGCTGGTATGATGGCCGGAGATATATTCGGAAATGGTGAATGTTTTGGTTTCTTTCTGTGTGTTTCTAGCATTCTATTCAACTGAAAGGTATCACAATTGCTGCTGTTTTTTTGGTTTGTGGTTATCTTTGGATTTTCTGTTGGTCAGATATGGAAATTTGCCAAAATGTAGAGCATTTTAACTGTAGGAAGTGTTAATTGAAAAGAATGCATCATTTGACAAATTTGGCAATTAGTCAGAAAATGAGTCATTTCAGCTGTACTTTTCACTTGGGAGACAAGTCTATGAAGGGAGTTCTGAAACTGTTAATGTTTGACTATATTGGCTTCACTGAGTCACTACACAAAACACCAACAATTTAAGATATAACCAGTAAATTATATTTGATTATATACTATGCAGGAGCAATTTTTTTCTTTCAATTTTTATCTCAGATTTTATCAATTCAGTCTAGTGTATAATAATTTGCATGTATTTAATAATTTGGAAAAATGAAATAATAAAAGACACACAAAAAGTAATAACAGGTAACAAATTTCACATTTTCACACCACAAGAGTAAACACCAGATTCTCGTATATCTTCCTAGATCATCCAAGAATCTATTAAATTAAAGGTCTGGGAGGTATCACGTAGATCAAACAAAAGCTGCTTAATATATTTCTGTCATTTTATAATGATAATCATTTAAATAGGTCTGACATTTTCAACAGTGACTTCAATAAAAATTGCTTGGTCAAAGTAAAGGCTGAACAAAATGCAATAGCACATAAACACTTACAGATGTGGTACTGTTCCTTTTTTGCATAGAAACTCTGTTCACAGTAATTCTATCTTAAATACATTGATGCACTTTCATTTCTTATGTGATAGGTTGCAAACGTCTGGAGGTAACCGGGAGTGAAACTTCCAATTACTCAATAGATGCCACCATTTTGGATCACGTGTTTATGATTGACGAATCACTGGAGTTTTCTGACAGAAATGTGTACTTCACCAGTTCAGATGATACTGAAGTGATAAGTTTTTTACTGTATGACAATAATACACAGAAGTGGTTCTTTAGTCATTCCATGGACAGAAACAGGTTTGCCTCAGATTTACTTCCTCATTTTATTACAAACATATGAAGTACAGTGAATGCAATATTTTTAATCGGCAAAAAAATTGTTGGAACAACAACAGTTACAAACAAATAGTGTCATTGATAGTAACTGAAGATTACTAAATATAAAGGATTATTTAATGTACAAATTATGCCACCCAAATATTATTTCATAGTTAATGTTTTTTTTCACTGGCTTCAGATACACATTCAGTTTGTCAGTGTTATCACTGTTCAGTAAGTCTATTAAACTCTATGACATGTTCTCAATTGTCATGATAGTGTGTTTTATTCACCATTTAAGTTTGAAGGCGATATTAAGATTTAAGACCAAAGGATTTTGGATTTGTGGTTAAGGTCATGGATAACACTGTGTCAAAAATAACTTGAAGTGACCAAACTGAGTATTTCTTTTCACATAGTAAGACATTTGCCTCCCATCTTGGAAGGTTTTATGTACCAATTTCTAACATGTTTAAGGAAATTTTAATCATTTATCTGAGTTTCGTTTTAACACATTGTATAAGTTATATCATGACAGGTAGTTTTAAGGGCAGAGGAGCCAGTACATACTTGCTGCTCAAGTATCTGCACTAGACACTTCCAGGCATCGGTAAGCAACTACCCACTTTCCAACATAGGGTCAGGTCCAGGGTATGAACCACCAAGTTGGGAGGAGAGTGTGTTATCCATTATACCACTGGGCCCCATCATATTTCAGGAAGAAGCTTAGGGCCTACTTATTTTTATCCATCTTAATATCTTTCTTGATTATCCCCTGTCTTTGGTTTGAGGATGACGCACACTCAAATGGCTGAATCAATTTGAATAATCAACCTATTTCTGCACATTAGAATCAATGAGAATGGTAGCATATGCAAGATGCTCTGAGAGTATGGTTACATTATATGGTTATAGAAGATTATATACGAACAGGAAAGTACTTGATATAAGTTTTCTGTTTCAATATTTGTTCTCCAAAACTTTTCTCCTATAGATTTTGGAATACTGCTTATGATTGTTGTGTCCTAGAGTCTGATTAAATGCAGAGATAAATTTCTATAAAATGTCTAGAAGAGAAAAATATAGAATAGAGGTTTGGTCATTTTGGTGGTTGACACAGGCATTCAGTCAATATTTCCCATATGTTTTTTCACATGCCATAACTTATTCATATTTAATTTAAACTAAATATTTGCAGATCAATTGATATATAGAACTGCTTTGTCTAAAATGAGGTGAACATTTTGCAAAGATATTCCAATTTAGATGTTTCTCTTTGTTGCACAACTACATCTGTTAGTCTTATTTCTAACTCATTGAGCTCTATGGCCTGAAGGCTGGACCAATCAATGAACAATTAGTGAATGTTGTATACCATTGCCTCTAAAATTACTCTAATATGCAAATTTAAATGTCTTTGCATTATTTATTTATGTGAAGCTATACCATCATTTTGGAGACAGATGAGGTTGTCATGGGTGACATACATGATTACAATGGGCAATGGACGTATGTTGGAGGAAATATTTTCCTAGAATTGCAATGTACAGGTGATGATAGACTCTGTGATACCCTTTCAGCCAGATTATTGACATGATCAACAGTTTTCAAGCTTTGGAAACTTCATATTCTCTGAAATGGCCATTGCTGATCTTACTGAACCGCGCCATATTGTTGGGAATATGTTGTTGTAATAGTATGCTGGCCATAATGTATTTATAAGTATCTAGTTTCTGTTCATAATTCACAGAAATACTTCACTTATAATGGAAGTGTTATAGTAGCTGCATCAAGATGTTGAGCTGCAGATTTATAATACCTAAACAATGCAGAGACATCCCTTTTCTATCTTGTATTGTATTTTTACACAGATGTCAACTAAGTTAGGCCCAGACATACACAGAATCCAAGAAATTACACTGATGTAAATGTGAATACTGTTTGTAAATCCTGGTGAAATTATACAGACATTTAAGTGTTTTAACCATATCAAAAATATGTTACAGTGCATTTATATACACATTTAAGCAGTTAATTTGTGTAACTAAATTAATTTCTTTTAGCTGTAGTACCAGCAGAACAGGCATTAGAAAGCTTAGTGACGTCACATGTTGGCGTCTCCAGCATGAAAGACATGTATGACCATGGCTCACATGACATCACTGATATGATTCAAGGGTGAGTTTATGTGAAGTTGTTATTGTGTTAGCTTATCTGTTTATGGTCCAGTGAGACTGGTTTCCTCAATATATAATTATAGTGACTATGTTGTAACACACCCATACAACCTCTGATAAGTTTTACAAAATGTGGTAATTTTTAACATATGGCCTTATGTATGTAAACGCTGCTCCAAGTATTCCTCTTGGTAGTTACGCGGTTTAATCATTAACATTATGTCATTAGTCATATTGCCAGAGTGTTAAGCGTGACTGACAATAAGTATGGCATCTACCACATTGGATTAGTGGGTTCCACATTCACTTACAAACACAAGTGGGTTCTGTCCTGGTCCAGGCAGATACATAGTGGCCAGGACAAGCACTTAAAATTGATGTCCTCTGTCATTGGGTACTATCCCCAGTGACAGGCTGTGGAACCTCAGGGACTTTGTTAAATGGTCATCTCTGAAACTGTGCCATTCAGTTAGAGAATGTCAGTTGCCACAAAGCTTCGCCAGTACTTGTTCAGTTACGCAATGTTAAACTCACTGGTTTTCATTATGATATTACCAATTAAAATGTGAAAGAAAACATTTCCACAATTTACATAGTTTTCCGAAATCGGTTTGCCCAGATAAATGTTTAAGTCTCATTCCTTGAACCAGTTGCAACAAAGAGGCCACACTCAAACAAGCTACACCATTTTATGTACTAAGGTTTAAAGATGAATGTTTTTTTTCCATCCTGTGAAAACGTAGTATCCTTAGTCATGGAATAATTCAATCTGTATGGCTTACATCAATTAATTAAGCTACATTGTTACCCTGAAACTGTATCTTTATATTTTGAAGAAGAATAGAAGTGAAGTGTACTTTAAAAGAGATATTATTGATTGGTTCTGATGGGACTCAATCTCACTGCCTACAGAAATAAGCACAAGTCTAGCTCTGAGCTAAAAGGGAATTTCTGTAAGGATAACTGTACATATTATGTCCATTGCTAAAATGGAGAGTCAGTTTGCATTATATTAACTTAGTTGTCATATTATCCACACAGTGACTAGTAACCAGCCGCCACCTTTTTGAGGTTGTTAACTAATATATTGGTCCTGACTTGAAGTGTGAAATTTGATGGTAATATATTAACCTCTTCATATAGTCAAAATGGCTCAGGGGTGTTGTGTTATCCCTAGGTGGCTGAAGTGACTGACTGAAGTTGCTGTAGTGACTGATTACACAGATTTGAAAGTAGCTGTAATAAGTCATTGTACTCTTTCTTTTCAAAATATCATCCAAGCTGATATATTCTTCTGTTGCAACAATGGCAACTTAGAAACTGATTCAGACTTAGAGCACCAATGTAGTAACTTCATCATATTCTAGATTAACACATTTAATAATGTTTATAAAATGATAATCATATTTAGAACTTTATATTAAACATGAAAATTATTACAAAAAACTGCCATTTCTTTTGTGTTTGGTTCAGTAGTTGATTACTGTGGCTTACTGCACATCATCGTCACTAGATGACATGGCCTCATTTAAATATCCTCACAAATATTTATTTATTTATATTACTTATAGCATATGTTGGGAAGAAAATTAAACCCAAAGCACTTTTGATACCATTGGGTGGAACTGAATTGATCTCAGGCCTTGGACTATATTCTTCTTCTTCAAAAAAGATGAATGACACTAGATTTAATCAATTTATATGTTTCACACAGCTGCACCTGGAAGGGACGTTCATGCAGCACCTCTGACTTTGAGGTAACAGACACAGACTTGGGCAGGTGTTTCACTTACAAACCCCAAACCAAAATAGAGCAGTCAGGTATGTACAGTGTTTCATATTATCAAAAGCATCAAGATAAATAGGCCCTTATTTCCAGTTGACCTACCTTAACAATTTTCTTAAAAGAACTTTGAATTTAAACAGTTTGCCATAGGAAAATATTTGCAGGAATTTTGAATGCCTGCACACTGTTAATATTCAGTTTCCTTTAATAACATCTCTTTGTAAGCTTTGCTAATTTAAACTTTTGATTTTCAAAAGTCTGAAACCTATTTATTCAAGTATATCAGATCATCCAGTTGTATGAAGTGTGTTTTGGGGTGTTCTGTTTTGAAAAGATAAAATTTTATGAAGATTTTGTTACGAATATTTCTATGTAGCCTACTGATGTGTAGGTTAAGTTTCTCCTTTTTGTTTTGAAATGACTCAGCATTGTATTTCTCCATTCATTTGATGACTTATCAATATTTCAATGATTGTCCTCATAAGCTCACATTTTTTACACCTGTTCATTATTAATTTTCCACCTCCATTTCAATATGTTTTCTCAAAACTTCAAGTTAATTCTTTTCAAAGTTTTATGTTTTTGACAGGGCCAGGTTTTGGGCTTGGTTTTACGGTCAACATACAACAATATGAGTACACCAAAAACACTCAGGATGGAGTTGGCCTTCAGGTGAGGAAGTATGAATAACATTTGTCTGTTGGACAGTCCTTTTTAGCCATATCTGTACTGATGGAACATGTTTTCTCCTTTTTGTTGGTCACAGTTTGGGGTTTAGTTCCCATTCAACAGCTAGGGTCATATTGGGACAGGTCCTCAGCATTGCCACTTGTGGTAGTCAAACCCACACAGAGATGACAGCCTGTGATTGGATGCCAAACTTGCTTGCCACTGAGGGCCTCTTTCTTTTTGTTTTGAACTTTAAGTATAATCACCCACAAATGTACCTTTAGCTATGCATAGGGATCAGAATGGCACTGTTATTCGTTTAGAGATTGTTTGATGCACATTTTATCAGATTATGTTTCATGACTCTCAGTTTATGAAATGGTTCGGGTCTTATGGCAAACTTGAACGTCTTAACCAAGCTTCTTTTAGCTAACAGTGACAGGGAAGTGATCTGTTAATCATTTTAGTACATACATATGTACTACATATATATATACATAGAGGAAAGCATAGCTTAAGACATTCAGACACTTACGATATAGATACAATGTAAGAGGAATTAGAAACCTGTACATTAATAGTTTAATGAAAATATCTGTTCATTATCACACTATAGCACTGTATGCATGATAATGCGGGTGAATATGTGTTTTTATACCAGGTACTACTTCATGCAGCAAATGAGGCTCCAATGATGGCAGAGCGATCGTTTGCTGTTTCACCAGGACTGTATTCATTGGTCACTATTGACAGGACAGAGGTATAGTTTAGATTATTTAGTACAGAGTAAAAATACAAAAATGTAAGTTATTTACAAAGAGTTTAACACTAGCAGTAAGTTATTTACAGGGTTAAAGGCTAGTTTTTACTTTACCGGTACGAGTGGATTTCGTACTTGTAAAGTAAAATTGCTCCAAGTTAAGCACTAGCAGTAAATGTGTATATGTGCACATATGCTGCTATATTATTAAGGTACAGAAAAATAATCATCTCATTTAATTCATAGAAAGTAAAGAGAGAGTATGTAGAATCTTTGAGTGACAGTAAATCCCTGATATTATCAGCTACTTTTTCCTCATATTCTGCCTCTAGACTCACACCATTATCAATTTTATATTCAGGCAGTTTGTACCTAGGGGAATGGAAAACATTACTTAGTACTGTTAAGTTTTTACTTACAGATGGTCCACTATCTTTTGTTGCTAAGCGAGCAGACTATCTAATACGTAGTGACATATATTATACAAAATGAGAACAACTTATAACTTGTTCAACGAAACACAATAGAATGAATAAAATAAGTAAAATATATATCAAAATATGATGATGTCTGAAGGTTTAAATTGCATTTTCTAACTTTATCCAATGAAAGTCAAAGAAGTAAAATGTTTCTAAAACCTCCTGTCATTTCTGTCATTTCTTTTAAATTAAAACATTGGAATATTTACAGACACAGCATTTCATTTTTATTCAATTTTAAAACAATACCAAAGTCATTGATAATGAGATAGACCATACATGAGTGATAAATCTGGTTATTTAGTGTTATTCCAGGGTGACCACTGAATGCTAAAATATCATATACCATGAAATTTTCAGATATTTCTGCCAATTAGTTTTTTATGTAACATGTATTTATTTTTTGTCCAACACATTAAATATATTTGTAGATGTATACCATTTTCTTTATATATTAATTCGTTGCTTCAAAAATCTAATAACATTGGCATCTGGAGAGTTTTTTTCCCACAACTCACAGCAATGTATATTAGTTTTAAGATGTATTATGAAAACAAATATCATGTCACATTTCAACCAGTTTACTACTTCCTGTAGGTAGAGAATCTGAACCCTCCTTGGGGTCAGTGTCAGCAGATGGACCTTGATTACTATGATGTGTACTCTGTCAGCACCTGTAATCTGAACTGTCTGAATGTGAAGGTCAGGGAGATATGTCACTGTAAAGACATGTACATGCCTGAGCCGAGATATTCAGATAATGGTATGTTTTTTTTATTGATGGAGAGTTCAAGTAGAATATTTCTGAATTTTCTTCTTTTGAACGCTTGCATTTGCTTTACAATATCCTGTGGATTGTGGTGCAGTATATTGACCATCTAGCTTGCCCTGCATGCATCCCTACATCACATTTACTGTCTTAGCTCTTTGCTATCAGTGTATAGGACATTATATTTGTCTACAATTTCAAGTCATCAAACTCACAGGAACAGAGGACAAATTGAAATCAGTTGGGCAGGCATATTGTTTAATTAATACCCAAATGGACAGTTTCACACCCCAGGGTCAAAAAAACATTGACGTTATTCATCGTTTATTGAAATAGCTTGGACAGCTATTTACATTTTTAATGAGGTCTGTTTTAATGATTTTGTTTGCCTCCTTTTGTTGTTGACCTCAAACAGGAATTAGGGCAATAGAAGTTGTACAAATTATGGATGCAGAGAAAATATGTGCATTTTATGCCATGAACAATGCCTGTTGTGGACTTTTGTTTACCAAATGGGTTTCACACTTGAAAGCTCGGTATGAAGCTTTTAGTTCAATACAGCAATAAAGGATATAAAGATCTGTAATGCAGGTTAATATATCGTTCATTGACTGTGACATCTGGAGATTATTTAACTATATGAATTTCTCACATGTAAGTCGCACATGTTACAGAAATATTTAGGTTTCTTTACCGAATATCTGGACTACACATATAAATCATGAATTGACAAGAGTCTTTTGTACACTGACCTACAAGTAGATTTTTTTATGTTTTACATGTTTTATACTATCTAGAAATAAGTAAATATTTAACTATTATCGTGTAAAGGCTGTACAGGACTTGCTTTTAAATTGGCTGTGTAATAATTTCAGGACTCTGATATTCCATAAGTAATAAATGTGCTATTTTATGTAGATAACTACCTCTACGAGGTAACAAGAATTATGACATAATATTTTAGTTTAATATGCTTTGACAAGAGTACATAGAAGCCATACTATACGTGAGACAAATGTGTGCACTAAAATTTAATCATCAGTTCACAGGTTCATAGTTACTCGACGGAGGACAAGAAACCATATACAGTTCTAGCCGTGGACAGTAAATTATTATTTTCCACTTTCAGATACAATTTTAAAAATCCATCAACTGATTGATTATTTGAATGTTTATTTAGTTTATACATTTAATTTGTTTTATAACTATGATATTGCCAACTTTCTGTTTCAGGTGATGTGGGATACTGTACTTTAGACCAGTACACAAAGTGCTGGAAACCTAAACTGGGTGAGTGTTGTGTGTATATAACATCACATATAACCTTGGGTAAATGACCCAACATCCTGTAATATACCTCAATATATTTTATTGTAACATTTTAGTAGTTCCTGCTGATACACAGTGAGTTACAAATTAATGCAGATTAAAATTTAAAATATTAATCACTTTTTCACAACCAAGGCACTTTAAGCTATAATAGCTAAATAAATGCACAGTTTCTAGTAAGGATATCAACTCATTATGAATTAATAACAATAATCCATTTAATCATAATATTATTCAATGTTTAAGTTTAAATGACAAATAATGGAAAGAAATTAAATAATTTTCACGACACATTAAACTTATATCCCACAGAAGACAAACAATAATCCAATAGGTAACAAAGTAATAGCTAGAAAAAGAGTTGAAATGGCTGGGGGCTGCTGGAGCCAGCCATTTTAAATGGCTCAGCCATTTAGAACCCTTATTTAAACCAGATGAATGTAAATGGCAGGGTCTGCCATTTAAAATGGTGGACCCTGCTGTTTTATAGCGGCTTGGGGGTCAAAACGGCAGTGAACAAAATGTTTGCTGTACATACAGCATCTGGTGTATACAAAGTATCTGTTACATATTCACAATCTGCTACCATATTCATAACTTGCTAGCTCTATGTTATCTGTTACATAACTACTATTTAATTAATATTTTCCAAATATCTAGCGATTGATATACACCTGTTATACATGTACCAACCATACATCATTATTTCTCTGCAATATATCTAAAATACAAAAGACTCTGGGAACAAAACCTGATACAAAATTTTAGTCAATAGTTCATTATATCAGAAACCCTCATGCACTTCTCTGAATCAACCCAAACAACTAAGGTTCGGGTATTGGTAGCCAATGTGCCAACCATCAGAAATTAACTACTTTAGCATATTTTCTTATGTAGATTTTGGGTTTTGTGCCAAGTTATGTTATTGAGTCAGCTGACATTATGGCATCACTCTGTGGTATCCATGTATCCATCCAAAAGTACAAGGCCCTGAGACATGCTGTTTCTTATAAAAGAATCCTTATCTATTGAGGATAAAACTGTTCAAGGCATGCAGATCTGTTAGTCTGTCTGTTCCCCAAAGACATTAAAAGTTAGGCACCCCTACCAAAACTATGAACATTTCAACACTTTCTAACAATTTTCTTATCGACTATTATAGGGATTTCTCTCGCATCTTGCATATATGTACAAGGACTCAATTAGAAAGGAATCAATTAGATTCCTTCTGTGTGTATCAGGCTTGGGTCTTTGTTAATTATTTTTATGAATTTTTGAAATAATTTTTGCCCCACAGTCCTACAGGGCTGTCGAGGTATTGTTTTCACCCATGGTGTCCGGATGGGCAGGCGGGCGGGTGGCAGGAAAAATTTGTTTGGGCTGCATCTCAGAAACTGTAAGGTGTAGGAAGTTGATACTTGTTAGAGACATTGCTTAGGGTGTGTAGGTGTGCAGCGTCATGGTGTGACCTTTTTTTAATTTTCACCTTGCTGTAGTGCTCCTTCATTGATTTGATTATTAGGTGATAAAGTACATTTTCAACTTTTGCTTATGCATATTCATATTTTAATCTCCTTATTACCCTCACATTCATGACAGGAAGCAGAAAATAAGTATTTTGTTCAGGTTGTGTACAGTAACAGCAGTTAGAGATGTTGATTATCTGCTGCATACCTCTAACTGACACCCACCTTCTACATATATTCTATCAGTCACACATTTTTCTGCCTCCTACCCATCAGCTGTTTATATCTACTTCACACCTGTCTGTCATACAGTTTCTAACTGCCACACCTATTGTACGGGTTAGATACTTATCACCTGCTATAATTCTCTTACAAACACATGTACAGGGGGGACAGAAATTCGCGGGGGACAGCGATTCGCCAATTTCTATTGTACCTCATTTAAAACTAACATCTGTGTTGATACTGAAGGTCCCTTATAGCATAAAAAAGTGGGCAACATGTCTTAATACTTTTCTAAGATTTTAGAACTGACAGCATCCAGGATTATAAAGATGAATAAAAAGGTTTAAATGTCAGTGAGAAATGTGCCTAACAAACTGCATCTGACTGATGCAAAGAGCTGTACATTCTCTAAACTCTGTCTGGGGTCAATATAAATACTATTTATAACTTCATTAAGTGCTAGAATACAATGAGAAGAATTGATCTTTAGCTTTAATTATTGTTTGCAAAGTTCTTAACAGTCTTTATAACTTTTTTGGGAAGAGTATAAAATAATCAGCGAAATGCTGTCCACTTTCCAACAGCCCTAACCTTATTGCCATAGGACAAGTTCTATTGTTGTATTTGTACTTATCACAAAATATATTTTATGATGCTACTATAATTTTACAGTTGAGGAACCTCTTTTCATTCTGATAACTTTTATAAAACTACACTGCATATTTGTTCTCAAGAAACTGCATTTTGCTGTTTTTGTGGGTGAATCGTTGTCCCCTCCCTGTATCTGTAGATGAGCTGAAACTGGTGGGAAACTACTGCTCCTGTGCCACACCCTGTGATGAGATCCTCTATGTGCCCAGTCTGTCATTCTCCTCCATCAGCTCCAACCAGGATCTGCTACAAGGGGAGGACCTCCAGAAGATGATCCAGATGAGGCAGAATTTAATACATGCAAGGGAGGTCACATACAGGTGAGCTGTATTCATAGCTGCAACATGTTACCAAGGTCATGCAATGAAAACAAACAATGGAATGTTAGGTTACCATCATTTTACAAAACATGCTAGCATCTAGCTTTGTGTGTGGAAGTTTTTTACATATTTGATTTCTGCATCAGCACCTCTTTTTTATACTTCACTCACACATTATAGAGAATTTAATACAGCTCATGAAAGGTCATGATATATTGTCATCAGCCCTGAATACAAATCACATTCTGCGTTGTGTCAGTGAATCGCATTTTACTCAAATGTAATTTTCTGAATCACACTAAATATGTCACATTGAGACACAAAGTGGACCATACCACAACAGAAGCCCATTCCTCTGTAGGTACTGACCACAGAAAGAAAAGATGTGACCTAAGTATACAATAAATAAATTACAGAGAAATCTAGCATAACATGCATTTTATACATTTTGTCCCTTCCTGAATAAAATGGTCTTCTCCAGACAACAAATCAGACAGCTTATTTGTGAAAAAAGATATATGTTTTTATGATAAATTGGTCTGCAGAGGATAAAATTTACAAATATACAGGTTCAGAATATCTATTTAAAGTATGTGTTACTTGACAGAATTTATCCAGACAAGTACTTGGAGAGCATACGAGTGATGACACAATTAAGTCACCAATCTAAGAAGACACAAATCAGGTAATTATATCCACATATCATCTGATGTATGGTTTTATACATGATATCTCAGACTTGTGAAAAATTGTATAGATAATTCTCTGAAAGTGCATGATATTGCTTATCAGCATTCTTAAAAGGAAAAGGGTGAAAAACAAAGAAATGATATGAGTAGTTCCTAAACAGTCGGCCTAGAAGAACCCTAAAAAGATCTGTCAACTCATGTCAGTTGTATCCAAGTGTCAGAGGGAAAAGTCAGTCATAGCACATTATATTTATGTAATTGTGCCAGCATATTCAAATATCCAGTCTTAAAAATGTAAGAAATATAATCAGAAATTAAGTTAATTAAGTTTTGAATTAAGCTTATAATATACAAGATAGAAAAATAAACAAACAAAAACATCTGATTTATAAAAAACAGAAATGGTAGAAATTGTCTGTTGCTAAAAAACACTTGTGTTTCATCTTGTAGAATTCAAACAGTGGAAAGTAGGATCAGTCATGAATTAGGCCAAGTGAGAGGGTTGATGGGACAGGTGAACGCAGACTGTCTGTGGTTGACTAAGGAACAGCAAAAGCTGATAGACCTACTGAACATGCACCTCATGCCACTGATAGAGAATATCTACCAGAATGTGCACTATAATGTCTATCTATACGTCATGGAATTACCTTACAGGTTTAAAGCTTTTATTCTTTGTGCAGAAAAACTGTATATAATAAACTTCCCAAATGGCACATACATCAAAAACATGCCATAAATGAAGATGAATAGTATAATATGAGTGCATAACTACAAGTTAATTTCACTGAAACAAACTTGCATGGGGAGCTGTTTTGTACAATAATCTTTCTCTTTCTGTATTTTAACATAATTCAAGACATACAGCCTTGACTGGATAACTGAAGTTCCCTTTGTTCTTTTTATGTCAGCCAACTTTTGAGTCAGCTGACATTATGGCATCACTCTGTGGTATCCATGTATCCATCCAAAAGTACAAGGCCCTGAGACATGCTGTTTCTTATAAAAGAATCCTTATCTATTGAGGATAAAACTGTTCAAGGCATGCAGATCTGTTAGTCTGTCTGTTCCTCAAAGACATTAAAAGTTAGGCACCCCTACCAAAACTGTGAACATTTCAACACTTTCTAACAATTTTCTTATCGACTATTATAGGGATTTCTCTCGCATCTTGCATATATGTACAAGGACTCAATTAGAAAGGACTCAATTAGATTCCTTCTGTGTGTATCAGGCTTGGGTCTTTGTTAATTATTTTTATGAATTTTTGAAATAATTTTTGCCCCACAGTCCTACAGGGCTGTCGAGGTATTGTTTTCACCCATGGTGTCCGGATGGGCAGGCGGGCGGGTGGCAGGAAAAATTTGTTTGGGCTGCATCTCAGAAACTGTAAGGTGTAGGAAGTTGATACTTGTTAGAGACATTGCTTAGGGTGTGTAGGTGTGCAGCGTCATGGTGTGACCTTTTTTTAATTTTCACCTTGCTGTAGTGACCTTGATTTTGAAAATCTTGTCAACGTTATATCTCATAAACTGTAAGGCACAGAAAGTTGATACTTGGTAGGGACATTGGTTAAGAGGCATAGGTTTGCATTGTAATGATGTGACCTTGATTTGAACTTTGACTGTAGTGACCATGGCCTTTAAAATTTTGCCACGACTATATCTCAGGAACCGTATGGTGTAGGAAGTTGATATCTTGGTATGGATATTGGTTAACGAGTATAGGTGTGTTGACGTTGCTGTAGTGACAGTGACCCTTAAAATCTTGTCTGGGCTATATCTTGGACCCTGTAAGGCCTAAGTTGATACTTGGTAATGACATTGGTTAGGGTTTGTGAGTGTGCATCATCATGGTGTGACCTTTACTTTGGCTCTGCCGAAGTGTGTTGACCTGCCATATTTGAGACATACTTCTTTTATCACGAAGATATGTCGATTGCTGCAGCTGATTATTAAATGTACTTTTATTTAATTGCACCATTTCTATTAACAGCTATACTTCAATTAGCAAGTTTTAAAGATTTATAAATTTTAGTTTACTGACTTATGCCATCATCTTACTATTGATATGTCATTTTAGTACTTTTTCTTTATATAACTTTTGTCCCTCTTAAACATTATTTTTTTCTACTTAAATATTACTTAGACCTTTACAAAGCTGACACTGCCTACTCTGAACGTCTACAGATCTTTGAACTGTTTCACTTCTTCTGTATCTCTTGGTGTTGAAAATTATTTCTTAAACATGTTATTCAGCTACTTTTTCCATATTTACAACATGGTAAGTAACTTTGAGCATGTCCCAATAGCTAAATGAGTAATCGCTACTTTGTGACTTTTCAGTACCTTCCAAAATGGGTAAAATCACTTGTAACTTAAAAACTATTGCATTTATAAAATTTTGTGTAAATACTTTTGGTTCAGCTATAGCATAGGGAAAATGCAGAGCTGTAACTCGTTGCATAGCTGAGCAAATGTTACTTTGACATTCGCAATGTTGAGTAAATCAGTTGTAACTTGAAAAGTTTTGTGTTCAAAGTATTTTGCTTAAATATGTTTTCACCTACTTTGGGGTTACATATAAATTGCAGACTAGTAACCTATCGCATAGCTGAGTGATAGTTATTCAGATCATCCCTGTTGAGGAAATAACTTGTATTTACAGCATTTCCTTAAAATACATTGTTCAGTCACTTTTTCCATAGATATGACATGGCGAGTAACTTGGGTATCTATCCGAATAGCTAAGTGAGTAATAGCTACTTTCCTTTCAAGGTTAAATAAGTCTTTGCTACTTTTAATCCCTTTCCTTTACTGTTGGTCCTAGAAATTTTGTGTGTGCAGACGAGCTCTTACGAAGGAGGTCCCCTATCTTAGACTAGTATTAAAATTTTAATACTCTTTCATGATTTTCTCTGTGAACATTGGGGGGATTTGGCTGTTATTTTGCTAATATATACTAGGCCAGATTACTTTGTGAAGGTATCAGCTCTTAATCTGTAGTGACTTTGTACCTTTTTGAAATCTGCACCTTTGTACAAGAATCATTTCTTCAGTAGCTCCTTAGTAAGCATCTTAACACTGTGTCAGTTACTTTTATACTTTACTTCTGAATAACATTTGCATTTTCTGCTTTCATTTATACTCACAGTCAGCTGACACGGAGCCACATCATGGGCATTGGTTGCTTGTTTGTATTCCATGCACAGTCAGTATTTAAAAGAGCTTAATTAAAGCCATTATCTTAATATGAGCAGTACATTCTGAAGCCAGAAAAAAAATGTATATTTTGGGGTGTTTTGTTGTAATTAAGTGGCCCGTTGGGGGTGTTTATTTGTTTTCACATAAGGTCAACTGATCGCCGCTGCCGCCAGATTATGGTTTCCCTCTACTAACTTCTTGGGCTTTCAAATTTTTTCCTTCCTATCTTTCTTAAAAACTATAGGGGCGGGAAAGTTTTGGGATACACTGAGGAGACCTTAAGCATTACTTAAGGTAACCCTAAGCATTTATCAAAAACACCCCGTCATAACTTTTAAAATTTATCAGGTACATTCTAGACCTAAATCCACAAGTTGGAAAGGATTTTCTGATCAATCGGACCATAGATGCCTGAATGGGAAGCATTTCATTTTCGTATTTTTTTTAAATGGGTACTTTGTCTGTATTTCAAAAACAATTGGGGCTTTTGGCGTTTTGTTGGAATAACTTATTCAGCTACTTTTTGATAATCTTTCACATGCCAAAGTTTTACCACTGTATCTGCAATCTTAAGGTCACCTTAATGTCAAAAAAGGTGTTTTTAGCCCTCAAGTTCACTTAGTTTTTCACTTTTTTCAACGAAACTAGACATATATATTAAGATTTACCAAAGGATTATCCTGACTAAAGTCATAAAATTGGAATAAAACTGTCTGGCCCATTTATTTTTCCATTTTTTAAAAATCTAACGTATATTAATTTTGAGGTAGATCAATAGAAGACTCTTACTACCTTAAGATTTAAATATTGATAATCTTATGGCCATCTTAGTCTTAAAATATAGGGGTTTTCAGCCCTAAGCTCAGTTAATGTTTAAATGTTTAAAATAAAACTTGGCACATTTATAAAGGTTAGCAGAAGGGACATTCTGATTTTATGGTCGCCCTAAAATGCCAATATGAATGAAGTTATGGTCACCTTACAGTGAAAGAAGGAAGTTTTCAGCCTGCAGCTATCTTATTGTTTAACTGACCTCAGCTAAACATTGTGCACTTAGGAAGGATGACAAAAGGGACATTCTTATTTTATGGTCCCCTTAAAGTCCCAATATGAATGACGTTATGGCCACCTTGCAGTGAAATTATGGAGTTTTTCACCGCCAGCTATCATATTGTTCAGCTGACCCCAGTTAAATTTTGCACACTTATTAAATATGACAATGGGGACATTCTTATTTTCTTTCCACTTTGGAGTTCCAATAAAAATACAGTCATGGCCATCTTGAAGTAGAAGTTAGGGTTTTTAGCCCCTAACTGACTTACTGTTCAATAACGTCAGTTTAACTTGACATATTGATTAAGCTCAAGGAAGATTTTTATGACCTTTTTACTTAAAATTCTTGTATTTAAGAGACTTTGGCCATCTTAATATAATAAATATATGGCTCTTCCTGCCACCTCATTTATTTTAAGACTTTTAAAACGACACCTGGCACATGTATACTTAAAACAAAATTTTTGTTATCTGGCAAAAGTAACCTCCTGTTTATGAGTTTATGAAGTTATGGCATCTTCAAAGAAAAAAAATGAAGTATTTAGCATGCACTGATGTGGTTATTAACTTATTGCAGGTGATCAGCGTTCTTATAATATAAATTCCCAATTTTAGGCAAATTAAAAAATCCCACATTCTTCTCATTCCATTCTTGTGGAATTGTGTGCATATGCCTTTTACTTTTCTGGAAAAAGCTTCAATTAATTCAGCTTTTGTTTTGCAGCAGGAGTTGTTGATCTAGGTACTTACTCACACAGACTATGTAAATTCGTCAAATGCATAGACTTCACTTCTTTCAGAAGATAAGACGATTGCAAAAAAAACTTTCTGACAAACAGTTGTTCTTGTACAGTATTTTATGTGTCTCCAGCTAATTGAAAATGAATGACTTGTTTCTTTTTCCTCCTCCAACTCTGTTTTTGCTTTTGTGTGATATCTATCTGGAAGCAGATTCATGGAAATTCCCACTCACTTATGCTCTATGCCCCGCTGTGTTTTTGTGTCTGCACACTGAGTGAAAAGGTTGATAAGGGATATCAAGAGGTATTCATTTCTATTCATTAAGGGTAAACAATTCAAACAAGGACATTTATCTGTAGGTTCATGAAAGTGGATCCTTCTGGAAGTAATGTCTTGTGGAAAGAATGCCTTGTTTGTTTTGAGAGAATGGAAAAAGCCTTATTTAAAAACCTTAGTGTTTTTTTCACATATAGAGTCATGTGTGAATAAAAATGTTAACAGTAACATCTGAAAACATGACTTTGTATACTATTTTTACAATAGAACAATAAGGAGGATTATCTTAAGCATATTTATCTTATAAAAATATTATATAGCAATAATATTTATCTTATAAAAGCATTTTTATTGCACTACAATAGCTTACCATGTGGGACTGAATGCTGTTCTTGGATGGCCGCAGGCATTCGGCCAACGTCTAAGAAAAAAAGACATTTATAGTTGGCCATAGCCTCAGGTTGCCTTCTTGCGGAACTCTGTGAGATTTCTTCCAACTTTCTCGTTGGCTGCATGAATTGGTAGCATCTGTAACTTATGCAGATATTTTCATCTATTTCTCAGCACATATGTATTGTTGAATGTTGATTGTTGGTTATATTATGTAATATATCTCATAGTTTATTCTGTGAAAGTTCAACAGGATAAGTATTTTTTTCTTATTTTGGTGTTTTTGAGTTTTCCGCGGTTCAGGCTTTTCATCTACATCTTTTTATTGTGTTTCAAGATTTCTGCCCACCAAACAAATAAAGATAAGCCAAGATCTAGTAAGTGTCATCACTTTTGCTTCGCGTTTGATGCACATAATTACTGCCCTACCTGTAGGGAATCTGGCAAGGGTGATGACCCCTGTGTCACTTTTGAAATGTGAAATATGTACTTCTTTTACAGAAGAACAACTGTTAAAAATTTCACAAAGAAAACACTATGTTAAGAAAGAAAAGAGGGACACTGCTAGTTCAAAAGATGATGAACTAGATCTGTTAGGGGATGACATGGATTTATTTACTGGATCTCATGCAGACCTTGAGAGTGCTGCAGATAACTTATTTACTTCCCCCCATGCATCCTCAGTCCCTACCCTTCAGTTCATTGTCTATCAAAACACCAGCAAAAACTGGCCCACCCACCCCAGGTACTGCCTTACAGCAGAGGATTGAATCAAATTTAGAAAAAATCCCTGGGTAACACACTTAACATCCATTTACAGCAGCAAATGGGTTATTTCCAGGCATCTATGTTAGAAGCTTTCCAGTCTCTCCGAGACGAATTGACAACTAAAAAACAAGCAGAGGTGGATCAGACCTCGGCCTCAGCTTCTAAGCCTGGATCCTCCACTAGTGCAGTTAACCTGGACCTACCCCCTCCAAGACCTAGAACTACCTCACATGTCCAGGAAATGGAAGTGGACTATGGTCATGCACTTCCTCCATGTCTTAGTTCTGACCTTCATGACGCATCAGATCAGAATTCTAATGCATCCGAGGAGCCTTTTAAGAAGGCCTCGGATAGACCTAAAAACACTCTCACTCTCACAAAAGGCATGACGTTGACCCGAGGTCTGCCTTGGATCAATACTATGATGAATCTGATGAACCTCGGATTTCATCTTCTAAACCCAAAAAACATGCTGACAAGAGTAGACATGAGGTCAGCTCCAGATATGTGTCATCCTCTTCACAGGAGGATCAGTCCTCTGTAGCCAGACACAGGTCTTCAAGACCCTCTGGGGTTCAGACCTCTGGGGCTCTCTCTGATCAAGACCAACCTCAACATGAGCCAGACCCCCCTTATTATAGGGAAGTAGCTCTGTCTGACGTTCCCTCCCAATACACTGAAGAAGTGGACACGCATTCTCTCACTCCCTGACCCCAGGGAGTCTATGCCTAGGTCCTCATCTTCAGTCATGGGTCTGAATGATGAAAAAGGTTGTCAGGAACTCAGACCTAGAGGTCCTTCCTGTATGCTCCCACTTAGTTCAGTTATCAAAGATGCCTTTGATAAGTTTGAGAATGATTTCCAGGCCGCTAATTTACCTGAGGGTAAATACATCAAACCTCCTTCCACTGCAAAGTGGTACAAGGTGGGACAGCCCTGTTATGAGGAGAAATACATGAGTTGAATACAGATTTATGCAAAAATCTGTATTACTCCCAACCCCCCTGGGGTTCCTATGGGCAATGTTTCTTAAGGAATTGGAACACCAAGCTAAGCAAAATATTGACTTCATTTTCTTGCAATGCCACTCTTGAAAAGTGTCAACATAGCCTGAAGTCTACCTTTAAGAGGGTTAAGTCTCAGATCCAGAAAGGTGCCAATCCTGAGAAACCAGTGAAACGTGGATATGAGAAAGCCTGTCAATATTTAGATTTATGGAATAAGACTGTTCTTATTCAACACAGAACTCTCACATGCCTCAGCAAATCCTTAGCCCATATACTCTAGAGGGAGCTATATACTATGGGTAACACCAGCTTACTAAGGCGAGAAGCCGAAATGACCCTTTTACAACCACATCTCAGGGAAACGAGATGCCAAGAACTCAGGAACTTGCCTTTTTGGCACTCCTCCTTGTTCAAGTCTCAACTTGTGAAGGGGGGAGAATACTTCCTCCTCAAAAAAGGCACCTCTAAAGACTCTCAGGGTTTCGCACTGTATCAAAATAAGCCCTTTCGTGGTCTCCACAATAAGAAAAGAGGCTCCTACAGGAAACGTCCCTATGGGGGCAACTCCCCTCAAAGCAGTAACCAATCGTTTTCCTCAGGTAGGGAGAAACCAAACTTCAGAGGCTCTAGGGGCCGTTTTCGACCCCACTCTAGGGGACGACGGCATAGAAACCCCTCCCCCCATGACTCCTTAAAAGCCTCCCTCAGTCCACCAGTAGGAGATCACCTCCATTCTTTCAGAAGAGATTAGCAAACAAACAAATGTTCATCCAACATGTTAAACATTATCACCAATGGCTACGTACTGCCATTTCTCTCAAAACCAAGTCTGGTCAGATTCCCTCTGATTCAGTCAGAATACAAGGCCCGTCAAAAAGACCAAGCTCTGGCCACTTGTATCCAGTCTCTTCTGTCAATAGAAAGGGTGGAAAATGTTAAAATGTTAAATCTCTAGGGTGGCCTGTTTCTAGTCCTCAAGCCTCACCAAAGGTGTAGGCCAGTCATAGACTTAAGCAGGCTCAACACTTTTCTACACATAGAAAAGTTCAAAATGGAAACTCCAGAGTCCATCAGAAGCTCCCTGCTTCCAGGGGAATGGGTATCGTTGATAGACCTATCAGACGCTTACCTTCACATCCCCATCCACCCACACTCAAGGAAATACCTAAGGTTTTGCTACAGGTCAGGTGTTCCAGTTCACCTCCCTCCCATTTGGATTAGCCACAGTCCCCCAGGTCTTTACAGTGATTGTAAAGGAAGTGAAGCTCATGGCCCTCTCCAGATGACTCAGGCTTCACCAATACCTGGACGATTGGCTGATCAGGACCCAATCTCAAGAGGAAGCCCAAGTAAACACTCAGGCAGTGGTAGACCTAACCCAGTCCTTGGGGTGGATAATAAGGAGAAATCATAACTAAAACCAACTCAGGTGTTTTTATTCGTGGGCTACGAATACCATCTGGATTCAGACCATGTAAAACACAATCAAGAGAGATGGCTCAAACTTCACGATTTGATCCTACAAGTCAAAACATGTTTTGACTGCAAGATGTTTGATGTCGCTAATTGGGTTCCTTACCTCAACGGAGAAAATGGTCCCAGAGGTGAGGCTCTTTCAGTTTCATCTCAAGGAGCACTGGAGATATCCTCAGTGACTGGACAGCCTCCTTCCTTGGACAGAAGACATTTGTGCACACCTAGACTGGTGGCAAAATCCCGCAAATGTGACGAGAGGTGCAGACCTTCATCCCAAAGACCACAGTATCCAACTCTTTACAGACGCCTCAAACGAAGGTTGGGGCACTCACTTAGATCAAAGTTCTACAAAGGGTCTCTGGTCAGACCGGGAAAAAAGGCTACACATAAATGTTCTAGAGTTGAAGGCAGTCTCCCTGGCCCTTCTAGGGGGCTTGGTGGTGTAGTGGTTAGAGTTCTCGCCTCCAACCTCTGAGGCCGCCTGTTTGAATCTCGGGCCGGGTGCTTCATGTTGGAAAGTTGGTAGTTACTTGCCGATGCCCGGTGGTTTACAGTGCAGTATGCACTGGTTTCCTCCACTTGTAAAACTACCCGTCGCAATATGACCCTGGCTGTTGAATGTGATGTAAAACAACAAATAAATCTAAATCTAACCCTGGCCCAAGAAACAAGGAGGAACTCAAACAGTGGAGATGTGCATGCTCCTGTGGAAGATCACAACATGGTGTCATCGCTATCACATAACATTAAAAGCCAGACACATTCCAGGGTGTCTGAATGTGATGGCCGACCTCCTGTCCAGGTTGAACCAAGTGCAGTCAACAGAATGGTCACTGCATGCGCAGGTGTTCAAAAAATATGTCAAAAGTGGTTCACTCCTCGTGTAGATCTTTTTGCCACTCATCTGAACCACAAATTTATTTATTTATTTGGGGTTTTACGTCACTTTCACCACTGTAGAGGTCATATCACGACGGGTAGTTGGAAGGGCAGAGGACACCACTACATATAGTTCGTTACGGTTCTGTACTGTAAACTGCCGACCAACGGCAAGCAAGAACCAGCTTTCCCACTTGAGGCCGTGCCGGGAATCGAACCCTGGCCTCAGAGGTGGGAGGCTAGAGGGTTACCACTCTGACACCGTGGCCCCCCTGAACCACAAACTTCTACTGTACATGTCTCCAGTCCCAGACCCAAATGCTTGGGACATAGATGCTCTGAACTTAAACTGGACGCGTCTCACTTCCTATGCTTACCCTCCAACGGCTCTCCTTCACAGGGTGATCCAAAAAATCAGGCAATGCCTGATCATTGTAACAGTCCCAGGCTGGCCAGGGATGCCCTGGTTTGGGACCTAGTGCAGCTCTCAACAGAGATCCCACTGCAACTCCCGGTGTCAACAACTCTTCTCAAACAGTCCCACAATTATGTGTTCCACAGCAATCCACAACATCTCAACCTCCACACCTGGTGTTTAGGAGTGGTCAGCTCCAAGAACAAGGCTTCTCTGTGGAGGAGGCAGAGAATTGCTGCACCTCAGAGGTCATCAACAAGGACCATCTACAGGTCAAAGTGGGCCCTATTTGAGTAATGGTGAAGATAAAATTCAGTGGATTTCTCCACTCCATCTGTGAAACAAATAACTTTTTAATGTACCTGTACCAAGGTCAAAACAGGCGCCCCTCAACCATTGATGGTTACAGGATGGCCATTGTTGACACTTTGGGCCCAGCGGGCCACCATATTACACAAAGTTTTCACAGGGATCGTCCAAAAGGTTCCAGGAATAGATTTTCCAAAATAGAACCTTTCTGTTGTTCTCAATGAGCCACAAAAGCACCTTTTGAGCCTATGAAATACACAGACCTCAAACATCTTACTCTCAAAACTGCTTTCTTGCTAGCTTTGGCCTCCGGCAAGCGCCGCAGTGAAATCCATGCCTGGGTTGCCAAGAAAGTATATAATCTAGGCCAATGGGAAAAGGTTGCCTTGTTCCCTTCTTCTGACTTCATAGCCAAAAACCAACTAGCAAGAGAAGGTTCTCAAAGTGTGTCTCTGGTCACTATTCCTGCTTTGACTACCATTGTAGATAAACAATTCAAAGAAGACAGGACCTTATGTCCTGTGCTGGCCCTGAGGTACTATTTGGATTGAACCAAAGACCTGAGAGGGTCTCGATCCCTTCTTTTCATCTCCTTCAAGAAAGCACACACCTGAGACATCAGACCCGCTACTCTTTCTTCTTGGTTGAAACAAACCATTCTACATTGTTATAAACAAGCAGACCAACAAGCCTTGGACTTGGTCCAAGTTAAAGCGCATGACATTAGGGCCTTCGCGGCCTCTAACAACAGTATGTTTCGGGGGCCAGTGGTGGCACAACAACAAATCCTAGATCCTTCACCTCAGACCAGTTGTCCTCGGAAAGAAAAGAAGGGGGGCACATCCGCTACAACCAAGTCTTCAGGAGTCTAATCCCAGGGTCTAGGTATAGGTTACCTCTCAAGATGTTACGGTAAGGTCTTTTTTCTTATTATCAGTATATATTGTGTATTATATATTAAGGACTTATCAAGGTTGTCATGAATCTCATATTAGGTGGCAAAATATAAGAATTCCAAGCCTAGGGCTGGTTTCTATCGTGGATTGGCTCTAGGGCCTTACTCTGTGTAAGTGAGCATGGCTTCACTTCTTTCCTACATCCAAACAGGTTTTAGATCTGTCACTCATTCAATTTAGGTTTTTGGCTCTTTACAGGCCCGGTCTTCGGGATTGGGGCACTGTAAACGGGACTCAGAATGGCATTTCTAAACATTCATTCTAATCTATTACTTCAAAATCTACCAGTCTCAGCTGTAATCCTGGCACCGGGCGGTTGGATTCAGCATTCAGTCCCACATGGTAAGCTATTGTAGCGCAATAAAATTGAAAATTTTGATTACTTAAATGTAGCTTTTATAAGCTACAGGCTTACTGTGTGGGACTGAGGAGAGTCCCACCCTGTCTCCCCGCTGTATTACAGCTCAGGGATATGGTTTAAAATTGAAAGTAGGAAGAAATCTAGCAGAGTTCCGTGAGAAGGCAACCTGAGGCTATGGCCAACTATAAATGTCTTTTTTTCTTAGACGTTGGCTGGATGCCTGCGGCTATCTGAGAACAGTATTCAGTCCCACATGGTAAGCTTGTAGCTTATAAAAGCTACATTTTATTGCACTACAATAGCTTACCATGTGGGACTGAATGCTGTTCTTGGATGGCCCCAAGGCATCAGGCCAACGTCTAAGAAAAATAGACATTTATAGTTGGCCGCAGCCTCAAGTTGTTGTCTCGTGGTGAACTCTGACCTTTTGTCCTACTTTCTCATTGGCCTCGTGAATTGGTAGCTTCTGTCACTTACACAGATATTTTCATCTATTTCTCTGTACATACGTATTGTTGGATGTTAATTTTTGGTAATATATATAATAGATTATTCTGTAAAAGTTCCGTTTTGACAGGATAAGTATTTTTCATTATATTTGTGTGTTTTGAGTTTTCCTCTGTTCAGGCTTTTAGTACGTATTTTATTGCATTTAAAATGTCTTCCCACTAAGCGAATAAAGACAAACCGAGATCTAGCAAGTGTACTCACTTTTGCTTCCCATTTGACACACATAATTACTGCCCTACCTGTAGGGAATCTGGCAAGGGTGATGACCCCTGTGTCACTTTTGAAAATCCGTGTCAAATATGTGGTTCTTTTACTGAAGAACTAATGTTGAAGATCTCAAAAACCTTTTTCTAGTTTAAATTTGTTTCACAAAACTTGTCATTTGGTTTGCAGTTACAACTTTCCAAATATTGATTAATTTTGTGAATTAAATATATTTGTCTGATAAATAGTCAAGCCTCTAACACGAAGTTAATACAGACCACAGTTATCTTCTCTGTTGAAATCTATTCAATTTTTCATGACATCATATTTTTATTTCTTTAAAAAGATTACAAGAAATATACGACTGTTGGGGTACCACATAGGGACCAACTTAGATGATTAATTTACATATGTTCATAAATGCAGTGAATTAAACATGTTTATCCTACGAATAGCCGATCTTTTAAAGTGAAGATAATTCAGACCATCGTAACCGTGCTCTATCTCAAGTTTTCAAACTTTTTACGACTGTCATATTTTTGTATTTCCTAAAGGTTGCAAGAAATATACGACTGTTGGGATGTTGGAAATTGTGGCTATGAGATCTGTGAGAATATATACAACTGTACTAACATAGAGACCAACTTCACTGTTTTATGCGGTGCTGACACTTGCTCGGGCAACCACAGTGTTGGTTTATTGGCTCCCGTTGATCGTGAATCCTGTACATTGGAATCAGTCTGTAAACCTTCTGAAGGCAAGACTTGGCAGGTCATGGGCAGACCGCTTACAGCAACTCTTCAGACCTCTCTCAACATTCTAAATGACAGCCTGGATAATGAAACCATGGACAAGGTACACATGATTTTACAGGAAGAGACTCTCGAGTTCATTCTGAAACCAATTTATATGAAGCCTCTAATTCCGTACATTAGGGCAGAGTGTAACTGGTGTTTCTCATCTAATATCTCAGTGACACAGTTGCTGTTAGATAAACTCAGTTACGGATTGTTGGTGCAAGTTCCTAGCTTGTTAGATGATGTTGCTGCCTTTACTGATGAACTAAATGCAACTTATCTTTACAATGGTGACTTTTTGTTCAACAGGACAGATAGGTTAGTTATATTGTAATTAATAACATTGTTACATTTCATATCAAATCATGTTAATTGTTATACATCTATCAATTGAAAATTTAAATTACTTACTTTAAGACAAGAGCACTCAGGCAGCACATATCTCCATTAAGGACCAAACCCCCAATAATGCTTGAGTCAATGAAAAAATTCGAAATCCCAGTCATCTGTTTCTTGTGCTATTGTCAACATTTCCTGAAAATTTAATTAAAACTGTCTGACTTTTTGCTGTACATATGAAAAAAACATATAAACGAATGAGATCACACAAACAAAATTATAACCTCCCTTGTTGTGGTAATAACTGTGATAATACATATAGTTATCTGATGAAAAATAAAGTTAAGGGGGTCCTTTAATTCCCTGTGTATGATTTGATGTATCCGAATGTTATAAAGTAATAACATTTTGTTTTAAAGTAATACCATAATAAAAAGGGACTAGTTTGAAAAATCTAACACTGGCACTATTTATTACCAATTTTAGATTTTAAATATGCATTTTCGAAAATGTATAGTTCGTCATATTTGATTGTTTTGGACAGGAAAGAGATTTTTGATTTTTTAACGAAAATTTCAAATTCAACTGGAATAATCTTGGACAAAATTGAAAACAAAATCAAGCAGCCAATCAGAGAGGTTGTTGCAATGATGTCAGAACTTCTGCGATTGGTTACTCCGAGGTGTGGGAGCGAGATGCGAAAGCTCTACAATGAATATATTGATGAACATAACAGAATGCAGAACACATTGGAGGATACTAAGAAGTTTGTGTACACCTATGGTAAATATTATGGCTTTATCATATTAGGGTTTTCAATAGATCTGGAAAAACTTTTTTGACTCTGAAAATTCAAAGTTTGAATGTGGTCAATAAAATATAATACAAAATGGTTTATTTTGTATTGTACAACTTCAACGTGAAGTGTTATACTAAACAAGTTACCCATTGATCAATCTTGCTTTTCTTCACAATGGTCATTACGGTTAAACCTGATTACAATTAAATCACAAAATCAGCAAATCAGTCCATCAATATAGAAATTTACTATGGACTATCCATAGCTCTAACTCCCACAAGACAAAGATTAAGACAGCTGTCATGAGTGGTAAATGGCTAATTCTGTTTCAAAATAATTCACTCAACTTCATTTTCAATGATTCATTGAATTGGTCAATGAATGCATGATTTAATCAATCAAAGAAGAAAACAAGCATATAATTTTATTACCTGTAGGTGAAGACTACCACAGCTATCAGGATCAGTACCTGGATACCGTGCTGGCACTCACAGAGCTTCACTCCAAGTCTAGTTTCTCTCTCACCTCTACCTATATCCAGAGCTCCAACCTTACCCTTGAGAGTAGGTTCCAGGACAGGCAGATCACACTCAACAGGATCCAGCAGCATCTGGATAACCTCTACTACTGGTTCTCTGCACAGGTCAAAAAGCACAAATATAAAACATATTGTTAATAACAGGTAATCCAATGTACAACTGAAGTTAGTAATGTAGCAGCATTGTATCTGATCTACTGCTTTGAAGGCATGACATCTTCCCAGCAATAGGGAACTGAGTGGGTTAGCAAAAGAAGTGCTCAAAAGTAGTCAAGGAATGATGTAGACAATCACTATCTTAGTTTGGTATAGGATTAAGAGTAATTATGGACAAAAAATAACACCGAATTTATCCTTGGAGCAGAAATATGCCCACTGAACTACTAGTTGACTGAATATTGTAGAAGTATTGTTATGTGTAATATATGTTGGACAACACTCAGACCCATGTAGGTAACACATCTCCACACTCACTACTTTGGTACTAAGTGAAAAATCCAATATTAAACCTATTTTTATTGTGTGACTGGACATTCAAATGATTATCCAAAAATGGACATTTCGCCAAATACCTTTCATTTACATAAATTGTTCCATCACCCGTATGCAAATAGGGACTAAACTGACAACTAAAGAATAAATTAATTTCTAAATATGCTATTAAAAGAATTCTAAATAAGATTATTACGTCTAGTTAAAACTAAGCAAAACAACCAGGTCAAAGGCCAAACTGTTCATAATTAAAGTTTAACAGAGAGACTCTAAGATCACCACATTTTGTGATCCCTATGCTAAGATTACCTTAAGCCAGAGCTAAAGCCATAAGTTTTACATTACACTATGAAATAATAAGCCATACATGTATATCTTTCCAGGTTACTAATACATCCCTTTCCTCTGGTTCACTATTCTGGAATCACTTTGATATAAATAACCCAAACCTTCAGACAGGGGACAACACCACTGAGACAGTGGGAGTGCCCATGGATGAAGGTTACACATTTACTGACACAGACGTACAGCAGTTCTGGAGAGTCATAGCTGAAGACCTTGAAGAATCTAGGTAAACTCCTTCCACATAAACTCTGTGGTCTACATAAATAACCAGAATACCCAAGTTCATAGTAATTCTTTATGTTAAACTCAAGAAACTTAATTCTGTTTATGTAAAATTTGTGTTAACACAAATAAATATAACAGATACAATTGCTTCTTTGGCTTTATACTAACTACTCTCTTTGATAAACTACACTTTGCATTTTCTTGGTGGTGAACCATATTTTGTCATATTTGGACGGGTAGTTGCAACGGTGGTAAAAAGTGATTCATACTAGTTGGTCTGCACTATTGAAAAAAATAACAAAATAAATACCTAACATCTTCTTTACCTTAAGATGTATAAATCCTAAGGCATAACTATCATGCTTTTGCATACAGTTAATATTAAAGATACTGCAATCACCTACTAATAGATTAGTTTTTAATGTTATATGTAATAATGATGACATTAATTTTATGTGATACTTTTTTTCAACAGAATACATCTTGGGATTGGAATTACCTCTATGCTCAGTCAGATTACTGAAACTCAGGCATATGTTGACAATTTTGTGTCAGGAAATGAAATTTCTGAATCATTTTATGGGTAAGTATTACAGAGTGATAGCATGCCTTTAGTACTTTGAAGTACTTGATTTGCTATATGATATTGAAAGAGAGATAAATAGAAAAACTTTTTCCAAATAGATGTGCAATTGATAACTCATTATACTGTAACAAAAATGATTGGGAATGTGTCACTCATCATCTGAAGTGAAACAAAGATACTCTGAAAAACAAACAATAGCAGAGAATAATTGGCGACCACAGATGTTCACATCTAGTATAGTTATATATTATAATGGGAAAGGCTTCCTATCTAACACACTGTAAAATATGCAGTTCTACACTCATATCATTACATTTGTATAATGAAGTAGTTCAGATAAACAAGTAAACTTTTCGTTTTTCTTATTAAAATCCGGATAATTTTCAGGATTTTTAGGGACTTGTAATTTTATTATCTCAAGGCTGATGATTTATTTATTAGTTCATGAAACAGTAATTATGTTTGTCATGGAATATTTAAAGTTAACTTGTGTGTAGTTATCTCGCTCCACAACACAAATAATGAACATTATCATTCAATTGGCTTTTTATTAATAAGGGATTATGTCCCCCAGAGTTTTGGAACTAAGCCAGTTATATGTACCTGGGGCCGATTTCACAAAGGGTCTTAGACTTAGCCAAGTTTATGGCTAAGTCATGGACTTAAATCTAAGACTTAGGTCTCAGCTAAGTCTGGGACGTAAATGGATTTCACAAAGGGTGACTTAGCTAAGCCCAAGCTTATCATATAACCACAGTGGTTTTCGGTGTCATGTGACTTTTTATTTCTATTCAAAATATAATATTGGTGACAAATCCTTCATTTAACTCATTTTGTCTAAGGATGAGTGCCGTTTTCAAATGGAAAAACTTGTTATCATATAAAAACTTTCCAAAGACTACATCAGGGAGATAGTTTATATATTTATACTTTATTTACAGCCATTTCCAGTTTTGAAGTGGAGAGAAATTTACGGTGGCCATATTTAAGTCTTTGTTTACAAAAGTTAAGCCCACTCCCAGGTAGGCTTAATTTTGAGCCCCAAAACTTAGTCAAAGCTTGGGAGTTGTTGCTTTGTGAAATCTGCTAAGTCTAAGACCACGAACTTAGCATGATTTAAAGACAAATGTCTTGATTTTAAGTCTAAGTCCAGGCTAAGTCCTTTTGTGAAACCGACCCCAGCTGTAACTTGGCAGTGTAAGGAGAATATTGTCCTAGACAATAATTATCAGGATTTTAATAAGAAAAACGAAAAGTTTACTTGTTTATCTTAACTACTTCATTATACAAATGTAATGATACGAGTATAGAACTGCATGTTTTACAGTGTGTTAGATAGGAAGCCTTTCTTATAGACACGCACATGTGTTTTTTATATATATTGTAGCGTGCCGAGGGTAGTGATATGGTTCCAACATGAATAGTAATATTTGATTAATGGTTCATATTATAACTTCAAGATTTAAACATAATGAATTGTCTGAATTGTCTATTCTCATTTAGAATGATTTCCCTGAAAGACCAAGTTGAACCCACATTATTTAATTATTCTAGGTTCAACAAACTAACAACACTATGTACAAATATGTACAACCCAGTATAACTGGGGCTGGCCACTTCCCTCCCTCTAATTCCCTAGATCATATTAGAAGAAAGGTTTAAATTGTATCCATGAAATTTACCTATCAATTTCCTCCCCCTTTTACTCCTAACCCAAGTTTACAAAATAAACCTCACCCTTCTTGTGCAGATCTGGGCATCTTGACAGTCTTTGGACTTTAATGCTTCAGAAGTGCTATAGAAGTGCTGTCTCCTTAGGGAGAAAGTGAACCAGGAAGAAACACCCCAAAGTTGGCCCTTTTATAGGGAATAACTGGGTCAACAACTGTCTAGCAGTAAAATGCATTTTTGTGATTGGATTAAAAATCCCCAAATGACCTGTTGAACTTTGGCATTTACCTGATTGGACAAGAGCTTGAGATGTTTAACCCTTGCAGTAGCAAAGATGGCTGACTTCCTGTCCTCCCACTTCAAAACTTTAACAACAAACTATGATTGATTGAAGATATATAAACAGGTAAAAAGTATGTGAAATGTAATAAAGTAGCCAACATAATGTTATAAATGTACTTTCAATGTGATTTAATGTGATTAACGATGTAAAATTACCGGCAGTTGCCGATAGTTGAAACTCTGCATTAACGGCATCGCCGATACACGACAATACCCCCCACCAACTAAAGAGGGTTTGTCCCCAAACATAGCTGAAAAATAAACACATTAAAACAACATGACAAAAAAACAATCTTTATTCATACAAAATACAATAAAAAAAAAATACATTTAATAAATATCATTTCTGGTGAAACCTTGGGTCACCCTTCAGGTAGTACTCTGTATAACGGCATGGCCTGGGCAGGAAACTATACAGAGGTTTGGCAACATCTACATCAATAGGAGTTAGCTTCCACTGAACTGGTACCTGACTTGGAGAAGCTGGACCCAATACATCACCTTTGGGTGACCCCCCTCTCAACTTGGATACACCACTGACATTGTTTTTATGGTCAATGTCATCCTCCACAAAATCAAAAAACTCAAACTCATCCACATCCGACATAGTCGGTGTTTTGGGTGGTGTTCCCCTGAGTGGAGAGTTTCCTGTCTGGACAGTAGGAGCGATCCCAATAGGGGACCTCGATCTGCTCCTAGGCCTGTCGCACATGATTGGGTCCCTATGCAGTAACCCTAAATGACACCTCTTATGGTGATCACGCAATAGACATTTTTTATGTATTGGGAATATAAAATTACACCCAAACCCACACTTTGCCAGCCTGTCATGGTTCTCCCTCTCATGCCTCTCAAGCACGTCTCTCTTAATGGTTATAAAACTGCATCTCTTGCAATTGAAGCGAGCTCTAAAAATATAAAAATGAAAACAAACATGCAATGTACATTTATAAAATGCTATTTTCAAACTTTCACTTGTCTCCCTGAACGAGTTGTAACACACTCTGTAGATTTAGTCTTAGGACTACAATGTGCTTCTAAAACTTTTGACTTGGGACTTTCAATAGATTCTGCTACCCCATCTGTCCCATTTGATACATTTCCATCTGTTGTCTCAACCCTGCTTTGTGACTTACTATGCCCTAACTTAAGTCTGTCATGATGTACAATCTTTATTTTGGACTGTGGACTTAACTGAATTTTGTACAGGAGATCAGATAATTTCCCAACAACTAAGTAAGGGCCTACCCACCGAGATTGAAGTTTTGGGCTAATACCTTTCTTTTTAGTTGGATCAAACAAGAAAACACTATCCCCAACATTGTAACTATGTGCATTGGCATGATGATCATACAATCTCTTTTGCCTGTCACAAGATTTCTCCAAATTTTCCCATGCTATTTCATGAATTTCTTTTAATTTTTCCTTAAGCTCATGAAGATAGGGCAAATCTGATGACCTGTGTTTTTGATCTGGGAATGACCCTAACAATAAGTCTATAGGTAGGGTAACCTCCCGCCCAAACATCATAGCTGCTGGTGTTTGACCTGTTGATTCATGAATGGAGGACCTATAAGCCAACATCAACATTGGAAGATGACTATCCCAATCCCTCTGGTCACTAGCAATGTATTTACTCAACATATTTTCTAAGGTCAAGTTAAACCTCTCAACTAGTCCATCACTCTGAGGATGGTAGGCAGTTGTCCTTGTCTTATCAATGTCAAGCAATGAACAAAGTTCCTGGAACAAACTAGATTCAAACTGGGACCCTTGGTCAGAATGTAGGAGTAATGGTACCCCAAACCTACTTATAAACTCATTGACCAAAACATTTGCAATAGTCACTGTTTCTTGATTGGGCATAGGATATGCCTCAACCCACTTTGTGAAGTAATCACTCACAACCAAAATATATTTATTTCCCAAGGAACTCTCTGGTAATGGCCCTAGAATATCTAAACTAACTCTTTCTAAAGGAAGACCTACAGCATACTTTTTAAGTGGATGTCTTGCCTTTTTATTAGGGGACTTGCACCTCTGACATTCAGGACATTCTCGACATAACCTGTGAATATCAGCCTTATATCCTGCCCAGTACACACGTCTACGCATACGCCCTAAAGTTCTTTTGATACCTAAGTGACCTGACCACTTTTGCTTGTGCAATTGGGAAAATAAATCTTCCTTCATAGAAGGTGGAATGACTAATTGCAAAACAGGTTGTTTGACCCTTGGATCGAACCACTCCCTGTACAAAACATTGTCCTTAAGAATCAATCTATTCCATTGTGACCAGTAATTCTTCAAATTGATACCTCTATCAGAAATATCCTGCCATGTTGGCCTTGTGTCCTTAAGTTTCCATTCAATGATAAGTTTTAGATCCTTTTCCTTCCTTTGTTCAGTACAAATTTCATCCAACGTATTGCTTTGAAGCCATGACTCAGCTGTAAAGGTTTCTTGTCTGACATTTTTACAACTATTTAGAGTTAAAGGCTCTTTTATTTCAGAAGAATCATACCTTATACTTGGTAAGGTTTCAGACTTTTGAAAATTGTTTGCACCAGTAACCCTACTAGCAATATTGTCACTACCTTGAGATTGCTGATGACAACATGGTCTTAAATCTTCGTAATTTGTTTGATAAGCCCTGTCCTTACTTTCTACCCTGTCACAATATCTACAAGGTTCACATGGTCTTCTGGACAATGCATCGGCATTGCCATGTGACTTGCCACTACGATGAACTATCTCATAGTCATAGACTGCCAAAAACTCTGACCAGCGACAAAGTTGACCTTCAAGATTCTTAAAGTTTACTAACCATCTCAATGAACCATGATCAGTACGTATAACAAACTTTGTACCATACAAATATGTATGAAAGTGTTTTATGGAATCGACGACTGCAAGTAATTCACGCCTTGTGATGCAGTAATTTCGTTCACTCTTTGTCAAGACTCGACTGTAATAAGCAACCACCCTTTCTTTATCACCCTGCTTTTGCGACAAAACAGCACCAATGCCGACCCCACTGGCATCAGTGTCAAGTATAAATGGCTTTGTCAAGTCAGGATAAACTAGAACGGGAGTATTGACCAAACAAGTTTTCAATTTCTCAAATGCTTGATCACAATCTGATGACCAAACAAATTTGACATCTTTTTCTGTCAATCTTGTCAGGGGTTTCGCGATCGATGAGAAGTTTAAGATAAATTTCCTATAATAGGAACATAATCCTAGAAAACTTCTTACTTGTTTCACAGTAACTGGCTTTGGCCAATTCTTAACTGAATCTATTTTCTTTGGGTTAGTTGATATCCCCTCTTCTGAAACTATATGGCCTAAGAATTCAACTTTATGTTGAAATTTTGTACATTTCTTTGGTGACAATTTCAAGTTTGATGACCTTAACCTGTCAAACACTTTCCCCAGATTAACTAAGTGTTCTTCAAATGTCTCACTCTTTATGATAATGTCATCTAAATACAGTAAACAAATGTCATACTGTAACCCTGATAAAACTTTTTCCATGAGACGTTCAAATGAGCTCGGGGCATTAGTTAACCCAAAAGGCATAACATTGAACTCAAACAACCCACTTTGGCAGGTAAATGCTGTTTTTGGCCTATCTTTAGGATCAACCTCCATCTGCCAATAACCACTAGCCAGATCCAATGTGCTAAACCACTTTGACCCATGTAATGACTACAAACAGTCATTTGGATTGGGTAAACTGTATGAGTCCTTGATTGTGACACTGTTTAACTTCCTATAGTCAATACAAAATCTACAAGACCCATCTTTCTTGGTAACTAACACAATTGGTGATGACCATGGGCTACAAGAAGGTGTTATTATGCCTGTGTCTAACATTTTACTAACTTCCTCCCTCTCAACTGTTTGTTTTGCCAAAGGGACTCTCCTAGGTCGCTGTTTAATAGGTGGAGTATTCCCAGTATTAATTTCATGTTTGAACAGAGATGTTCTCCCTAAATCAGATTTTGATTTTGCAAATATATCTCTATAATCAAGCACTAGACTTTCTACTTCTTGTTGTTGTTTGACTGAAAGCAATGCTTGACATTTGGCCAACAAAGTTTGAAAATGTTCTGGTATTGAAGAGGTCTCAGTGTTTGTATTCATTTGATTCAGTTTACTACAATTTTGAATACCAGTTTCAATCTGTTCAACTATCTCACAAGACCCTAAAACTGTCTCTTTGAACAACTGCCTTGGTTGATCATGTGGATTTAACACCCTAACTGGTATAATATCTGTCCTTAAATTCACTAAAGACCTAGCCACCAATACCTGTTTATTTTCCAACAATTTGTCAGAACCTTCAAGCAAAGCACAGTTTGGCAATATGTCTTTGTCAGGATTGTTAAAATACCCACCCACAATCATTTCACTATTTGAAGGAATAGTAATAGTTTCAATCAACTTTATCCCAAACAAGGACAACAGTTTACTTTCTAAGCAACAATCAATTGTTTTCCCCTCTATCTGAAGTGTATTGTTTGTCAAGTCAATAACACATTGGTGTTTGTGGAAAAAATCATAACCCAATACTAAAGGTTCATTAGTTTCTGCAACCAGAAATTTTTGATACAATGTTCCTACATCAGGAATAAACAGTGGTAAGATAACCTCACCTAGTGGTTGAATTTTTCCCCCCATCTGCCAATCTGATACTACTTGTTACTGTTTGTAACTTTGACCTAGCACTTTCTGAGATGGAATAGTATTTCTTTGGGTGGATGATACTTGTATTGGCACCAGTGTCAATCAAACAGTTTACTTTTACCCCAGAAATGGAACAAGGTAAATACAATCCATTATTACAAGAGTTCAGTTTGGGCCCCTCTGAGTAATCAGCTGACGTATGACCCCCTACTCCAGCTTTTGAATGTTTAAAGTTTCATCTTGTTTCTGTTTCTTGTCAAAGTATTTTTTGCGACAGTTTTTGGCAATGTGCCCAGGTTTATCACAATAAAAACACACTACTTTCGACTTGTTAGTTTTCTGTGTTTTATCCCTAACCTGTGGAACACTATTTGTCTCAGATTTTGACACATGAACAGATTTTAGTTCTTCCTCAAGTTTTGAAATCCTTAACTGAAGGGATTGAACTAATTCATCATTTTGAACAAGTGAACTTTCATTCTCCTGTTTAACTGACCTTAAAGGCACCCTTTTCTCTCTACTCCTATGAAAGGCTTCAATCTCAAGTGCTATCCTTAATGCATCTTGTAAACTTTTGGGTTGACTTTGAAAAACTGACAACTCCAAGTCTCTATCATTCAAAGCATCAAGAAAACTATCTTTTGCCATGTTTTCTCTAATCTCTAATGGAACACCTGGGTTTGCATCCCTCACTAATCTTCTTATATCTTGGGCTAATTGTGGTAAAGGTTCATTCTCTCTCCTAATTCTAGATTTCAACTTTGCCCTATGAAGTTGTATTTGATTTTCAGGTTCAAACCTTGCTTTTAAAGCTTCCACTAGACTAGGGTAATGCCTTCTGTGTGAGAAATCTAGATCTGCTAAAACTGCTACAGCCTGATCTTTCAGTGACAAAGCAAGCTCTTGAGCCATTATTTCAATGTTCCAATTGTTAAATTCACTGACCATCTCAAATTGAATCAGGAAATCTTTGAAACTACTTTTCCCATCATAGGATGGACACTTTTTGAACTGTCTACCAGAACTAAAACTTTGATCATTAGGAACACCTGAAGACCTATTATGCTCTGGTGTCCTAACATAACCAGACTTATTATACTCTGGTGTCCTAACATAACCTGTCCTTGGGGGAGAGGCATAGGTCTCTTGCACCCTATCAGAGTAACTAGGTTTGTAATATTCTCTTGGTGACCTCGCATAGCCTTGATCATATGGGGACTTGACTTCATATTGACCACCAGAATAATGAGGCCCACCCCTTACATAACCTAATCTTGGTGGAGACCTAACCCTTTGTTGACCTCTATAATAACAAGGATCATCCAATACATCAGTTTCATACCTAAATGGTGTATACTTTGACCATTCTTGTTTAAAAACCTTCCCTCTCTCAATATCATGTTCCTCAGGTGACAATCTTGACCTTTCTTTTGGAAAAGTATATTCCCTATCATCATAGTATTCTGATGGATGTCTACCTGAATAGTATTGATTTTCCTGTGTATTATGAGGCACCCCCTTATCAAAGTTAACTGTTGGATGGACAGATTTCTTTGACTTGGTCTGACTCTTTTGTACTCCTTCGGAAGTACCTCTAACTTTATCAGTAACTACCCATTTACCACTTGGCATGTCATATACAGAATCTGTATCAGACCCTGAATCACTCTTCCTAGACATGATAAATTTACTTCTATTTTCACTTTACTGAACAACTTTATCATTAAACAAAGACAACTTTGTTCAAAAATGTGAATATTTACACATTATGTTGACACAGTATGAACCAATTCAATTTACACTATTAAAAAAAAAAAAACACCACTGCCACCATTTTTATGTAGCGTGCCGAGGGTAGTGATATGGTTCCAACATGAATAGTAATATTTGATTAATGGTTCATATTATAACTTCAAGATTTAAACATAATGAATTGTCTGAATTGTCTATTCTCATTTAGAATGATTTCCCTGAAAGACCAAGTTGAACCCACATTATTTAATTATTCTAGGTTCAACAAACTAACAACACTATGTACAAATATGTACAACCCAGTATAACTGGGGCTGGCCACTTCCCTCCCTCTAATTCCCTAGATTATATTAGAAGAAAGGTTTAAATTGTATCCATGAAATTTACCTATCAATTTCCTCCCCCTTTTACTCCTAACCCAAGTTTACAAAATAAACCTCACCCTTCTTGTGCAGATCTGGGCATCTTGACAGTCTTTGGACTTTAATGCTTCAGAAGTGCTATAGAAGTGCTGTCTCCTTAGGGAGAAAGTGAACCAGGAAGAAACACACCAAAGTTGGCCCTTTTATAGGGAATAACTGGGTCAACAACTGTCTAGCAGTAAAATGCATTTTTGTGATTGGATTAAAAATCCCCAAATGACCTGTTGAACTTTGGCATTTACCTGATTGGACAAGAGCTTGAGATGTTTAACCCTTGCAGTAGCAAAGATGGCTGACTTCCTGTCCTCCCACTTCAAAACTTTAACAACAAACTATGATTGAATGAAGATATATAAACAGGTAAAAAGTATGTGAAATGTAATAAAGTAGCCAACATAATGTTATAAATGTACTTTCAATGTGATTTAATGTGATTAACGATGTAAAATTACCGGCAGTTGCCGATAGTTGAAACTCTGCATTAACGGCATCGCCGATACACGACAATATTCTAGACTTCCCAACACAACTGTTTGACAGTTGACAATACATGTGATAGATAGTGCTCTCTCATTGCACTCCTGATGCCTGTAGTGCCCCTGTACTTTTCTCTTGTTTTATATTGGGCCACTATCACATAAAGATTTATGTCCCATTGTGACAAGCTTGGATGTTTGATTTGAACTGATTGTCCCAGCGCAGACAAACAGTATCTAGATCAAATGTCATGTATGTAAATATTATTATGTCCACCCCACTGGACATACTATTTATGCTTTTTCTGCCGTCCGGCATCCGGCGTCACACATGGTTTCCAGACATTTTAGGCAACAGTTCTTATCCTATCTTTACCAAATTTGGCATGCAGGTTTATTGGGTTAATAGCGTGTATGGGATTGCTTTTGGTGATGATAGCTCTATAGCTAACTGAGTAATAGCTACTTTTGAGTATCTCTTTGGTTTCCAGACATTTTAAGGAATGCTATTAAGCCTAGCTGTCTGAAATTTGGTATGGAGGTTCATTGGGTTAATAGCTTGTATGGGATTACTTTTGGGGGGAATTGCTTCATAGATGAGTGAGTAATTAATTAAATAAATGAGTAATTGGCTATTTTGAGTACTGAAAAAGGCAAATGTGCTCATATCTCTTAAACCGTGCGAGATAGAGCGATTTCTTGGAAATTTTCGACCCACAGGATGTTTAAGGAATGTACTCTTGGCAATTTTCAAAAAATTTTCCCCTCCCCAAAAATGGAGGCCATTTTGAATTTTTGCCAACAATGGCAAAACGCAAATTTGCTTCTATCTCCTTAACCATGCGAGATAGAGCGATTTCGTCGAAATTTTCAACCCACAGGGTATCTGAAAAATGTACTCTTGGCAATTTTCAAAAAATTTTCCCCTCCCCAAAAATGCTGGTCATTTTAAATTTTCGAATTTTTGCCAAAAATGGCAAAACACAAAATTGCTTCTATCTCCTTAACCGTGCCAGATAGAGCGATTTCATCGAAATTTTCGACCCACAGGATATCTCAGAAATGCACTCTTAGCAATTTTCAAAAAAATTTCCCCTCCCCAAAAATGGCGACCATTTTGAATTTTCGAATTTTTGCCCAAAATCGAAAAACACAAATTTGCCTTAACCGTGCAAAATAGAGTTATTTCGTTGAAATTTTCGACCCATAGGGTATCTAAGAAATGTACTCTTGGCAATTTTCAAAAAAATTTCCTCTTCCCAAAAATGGCGGCCATTTCGAATTTTCAAATTTTTGCCAACCATAGAAAAACAGAAATTTGCTTCTATCTTCTTAACCGTGCAAGATAGAGTGATTTCGTCAAAATTTTCAACCCAACCAATGCAAAAAGGCATGAAGCTGAAGTAATTTACATGTACACTAATAAATATTTAAGCATCATTGATATATTTTACAAATGAAACAGGGTCTTGTAAGACTACTGTACAATTTTGGCAAAAGGTTCATGGGGTGGACATTACACATGATAATGTGTGTTCTTCTATGCTATCCTGTTTCTATTCATATGTCGCAGCTACTATCAACAGGGCGTCCTATTTCTAGTTTATATACAAAATGCTCTGATATCACACCATATGTCAGGCTGGGAACTCATAAATTCAAATAAACAATGCATATATATTAATAAGCACAGACGAGAATATCATAATTATTCAGACTATAATAACCATAATTAGTTAATTTTACATCTTTTATAATGAGACTGTAGAAAATAAGTGACATAAAAACATGCATTCATCCATGTATTGTTTTTTAGTTTATATATTATGATTACAGACTTATTCATTTTATAAGTTCAGTACATGACCATGAGAGCATTTTAATTGTAATCAATCGTGAATTAAATGAATTACCATAAGTAATTTGTTGAGAAAGTTACTGTAGAATACACCACTTTCTACACTCCCTCCAAATTTCAACTGGTTTCTATGTCAACAAAAGAGGATTCAGGCGGATGCAAAAATCCTACCTCAGGGGAGTGAAAGTAGCTTTATCCTAGCCTCTGATGAGATGATGAAACATTTATCTAATCGAAATATAGGCATTCAATAAATGCATATATAAGACAGTTTAGACAATGGTGTGATGTATATTGTCTAGTTCAATTGCAATTTTATTCTGTTAACAATTTTCAACAGTTTAAAGTGATTTAAGTAACTTTAGTAACCAATCAGAAAGCAATCTATTTACGACATTGGAATTGTAAAACAATGCCTCCCTATCATTTGTTATGAAGTAATTGTATCAGTGTGTGCACATGCTTATCTAAAACTATTGTAGTACAGAAGTACTGGCTTTGATGACACTTTCGCCAGATAATATTACAGTACTGTCCATTACTTTATAAAGAAATATTCCCTTATTGGTTGATTTTGAATCAGACATTAAATGGCTTCAACCTATTTGTGTTTGGCATTGCAGTGAGATAAAAGATAATTATGTATTTGATGAATCTCACCATTGGTTGTTGTAAAGAAATTAAGAAAATTATAGATTGGTTGGGAAAAGCCTTGTTAAGTTATAAGATTAAATTCTAAAGTAAGCGACATTGAGAAAGATATGAATAGAAAATCTTCTGAAATGAAATAAAACACTCACAAATAAGACATTAATTATGCTTCTTGCGTTGTTCTGTGTTACAGGAAGAATTTTTTACAGCTGGATTTATTTTACAAAGAATTGACAGAAAGAAATGTTCAACAGCTCAAAGCCTACGAATATGCTGCTCTCCTAGGTTTGTGTATGAGTACTAGGCCATTTTAAATGCTGTTTTAAGGGGGTGTACAAAGTCTCCATGTAACATTGATGTTCGGGATGGACATGTATAGCATGTTTTACATATATATTTAGGGCTGGATGTGTATAGGGCCCCTTTCAAAGTTCAAGGTTGGGGTTTTACGTCCCATTTAACAGGGAGGGTCATATTGACCAGGTCCTCAGCATTGCCACTTGTGGGACTCGAACCCATAGAGGTCACAGCCTGTGATTAGACACCAAACTTGCTAACCACTAGGCCACTGAGGACCTTCAAAACATTGGTTTCAAGGCTACATGTTTTAGGAGGTTTCTTTAAAACATTTACATGAAAGGGTCGTGTCATGCTGGGTAATTAAGGAGCCACTGTAATCCACTAAATAACACTTTCGCCTAGTAATGCAGGAGACCTGGGTTTGATTTCAGATAGAGGCAGATACACAGTGGCTTGGATTACCACTAAACTTGGTTGTCCTCTGTCATTGGTTCTTATCTTTTCAGTGGTAGGCTGAAGAATTGCTGGAACGTATTTATGTGCAGTCATAGTCATAAAGCATTTCGTGGCGAATATTTGTTGAGTGTAAATGCAATATAAAAATGAGGGAATGCAAGTTACACTAATTGGTCAAGATTCTATTAGTGTTAACTTTTGGGAAACTACAACTTTTTGACTTATGGTCTGGGCAAGGACTGGATGACAGGACCTCTTCATTTAACTATTTTTCAGGGTTTTTTTCACTTGGCTAAATAATGGAGTGAAATTATGTTATATAAAATATGAAAGAGATTTTAAAAAGGAGAAATAAACTCTCAATGTGTTATGGACTTATATATTTAGTAAGAGAAATGGTTACTTAAATCTGATCATAGACAATTTGTGTGCTGCCGTGTCTTATACCACTGAATCTGAAGCACTGTAAAACAACCTAGTAAAACAGTAAAAACTGAGCACATGTGCTCTACTGTAAACATGAATCACTTTTGTACAAGTATCCAGTTAAGTGTCTAATATTTTCTCTCAAAAGCATTTTAAACCTTTAACAAAAGAAACTAAGAGATGCATTCTAAAGAGGGTAATGGCGAGTTGGCCAAGAAAAGAAGTGCTATGCCTGTATATTCACCTGTTCACATTTACTGGTGGGTTAATTGCAGCTCATGTTGATTTATGATCTTCACTTATTATATTTCCTCGATATGGACATTGTTTTGGTGGTGTATGTGTGCAACATCATGGTGTGATCTTGATTTGATTTTTTATCTTGCCACAGTGACCTTGACCTTTAAAATCCTGTCTCATAAATATCTCAGAAACCATAGGCCATAGGAAGTTGAGACTAGTCAGGGGAGTAGATGTGCAATGTGATTATGTAACCTCGATTTGACCTTTGACCTTGTCTGGACCTTATCTCAGAAACCATAAGGTGTAGGAGGTGGATACTTGGGAGGGACAGTAGTTAGGTGGTGTAGGGGTACATCATCATGGTGTGACCTTTAACCTTGGCTCTGCCAAAGTTTGTTCACCTGCTATATTTGAGACATATTTCTCTTATGAAAAAGATATATGGATTGCTTCAACTGATTATTATATATGCCTTTACTTAACTGTGCTATTTCTATTGACAGTTGTAAATCAATTTATAAATTTTCAGCTTCATTATTTATAGTTTGATTGATACTTTATTTTTATATATTCTTTCTTGGTCTATTAGACATTATTTTCTCTACTTAAACATTATTTGGACCTTTATATAACTGAATGAAAGTTTCCCAATTTTTGTACTATTTCGCTACTTCTGTGCGTCATGGTGTTAAAAACTATTTCCCTGGGCTGTGGGTATGGGGATCTCCTATGCTATAAATTACTTGTTTCATTGTATCTTGTGTTTCACAATGTAGAATCCTGAACAACTAATATTTTTATGACACATGCGATATGTTTAAAGCAAAGTTAAAGTCAGTACAAATCAAGCAAATAAATAAAATAGTTTTTGTACTAGAGATTAAATGTTTTGGTCCAATTATATTAAAAAAACATTTAATCAAGAGAGGTTTTGATGGCTTTGTTGTATCCAAAGGACATCAAGACAAATCTATGTAATACTTCCTGTTTGATATGATGTTGGATAAGTGTGTTCCCTTAAAGTAAATCTGCTTGAATAAAATCAGTAAATAAAATCATATAGAAGAATTTAAAAGTTTTATGGATATCTTAATACCAAATGGAATGAAACCAGGTCAGTGTAGTGCTTTTCATCAAGCAGCTGAAACTTCAATGGTTTCTTAATTAAATGAATAGAATACGTTTTGTGGGAGAGCTTCAAAATCTAAAGGTTCTATTTAACCAAAGGCAATCGGATGAACAAAAGCCATTTTAGCAGGAGTACTGGCTCTAGTATGGTGGTTCAGTCCTGCACACCTGGGTTTGATGCTATTCACGAGTAGATACATCTCCTTCTGCGAATGATCTAAAAATTATCACTCTGTGTCAGGGCTTACTTTTGCATCAAATCTGGTAGAGCATGTAGTTGCTACACAGCTGTTAGAGAATATCCATGTCCATGACTTATGCCACATTCACACTACAGGCACTATGTCCTGTGGATAGAAGTTTTACTTGGCGGCAGAACTGCCTCCCATGTCACCCCATTTCGTCCAAGTTGTTCACAATACAGACGGACGGCCACTGATTTAAAATGACAGTGTTCGCTCTGGCCAAAAAAAGTGAGACACACCCGTCTCCCTTCACTTGAAAAAGCGTGACAAATGTGAAAAAATGAGACATACTTTGCGTCAAGATATATTGGAATATTTAGTTCAAATTTGGGATTGCTCAAAATCCACTTTATTTAAGAAAAAAATTTATATTTTGTCTCTCCCGATAATAGACGGATTTCTATGGTCAGTAGTTGTTTCGACTGCAAAAATGTTTATGCAGAAGATGAGAGTAAAGAATTCAACAAAAAGCACTGACATTTTGCAAGAATACTCTAATTCTTGCAAGAATTACTCTTATCTCGATTCCTCAAATAAAATAAACTTTATTTTGTCTCTTTCTCATCTATTTCTTTGATTAAATATGAATGTTGTCGCTCCCAATAATAGATGAATTTTCTTCGGTCACTGGTTGTTTGGGTGTTTTGCCTACAAAAATATATGCAGAAGACAAGACAAAAATTTGACTAAAAGCTATGAAATCACAAGAATACCTGAATTCTCGCGATAATTACTGTTTGCTTGATTTATCAAATAAACTCACTTTTGAGCCTTTCTCACCTATTTCAATGAAGAAATATGTACATCGTTGCTTCCAATAATAGACAAATTTCTTTGGTTAGTAGTTGTCTTAAGTGTTTCGATTAGTAACGACAGTGCAGACACGGTGGTGAGTTGGTTTTGCAACATGTCACCCCAGAGTTTGTACAAACTCACAAAATCGCACTCAAGAGCGAACACTGGACATGGTTTTAAAAATCAATAACAGTAGGACATCAGTACTACCAACTTGGGTCACCAAGAAGCAACCTCCATTATTCTGAACTCACTTTTGTTTGCCATCAGACAAAAACATGCTTCTGAAATGACACTGAATCACAACCTTATCAAAACTGTGGACCAAGCCTTCACTTACCGTGGAGAAAAGTTCATCCATGCATGCTCATGGTACTAAAATCAGATGCAGAAAAGGCACGCTTAAAGAATTGGACATTTCACCACTGTGTCACAAGGTCTCCTACAAGTGTCACACAGGTTGAAGGACTGGGGTGTTTTGACTAAAGCCTCTAATCATAGGTTATTGCAAGTTATACCTCTTGTTATGTGAATAGGATATTAGACAGCTCATACCAGTCTGCTTATAGCATACCACTGAGACAACTTTTCTGTTTCTAATAATGAACACTTGCCCTTGGTATTGCTGGGCCTCTATGCTGCCTTTGATACCACCGACCATTCCCCTCTGCTCAGCTGTGTTCAAACATGGTTTGGCATTGGAGGCCTCTGTTACCAAATGATTTATATCATACTTAACTGAGCATTATTAAATGTTAAATTTGGTTCTGGTCTGTCTGATATCTGTTTGGTGATGCAAGGTTCTGTTTTGTTTGTTTTGGCTATTTTCATTGTGCACTACTCCTCTTACTCTAGTGATCTGCTAACATGAAAATGTTTGGATCAATTTCAAAGCTGACAACACCACTCTTTATGTGCATTTGTCTCAAAATGACTCTTCTCCTTTTCAATAGTTGAATATCTGCCTCTAGGATGTAAAATAGAGCAATAAATTTTGAAAAGATTAAGATTCTGTTCTTAAAGATAGAACAATCAGTTGAAAGCATCTTTCCCCAATTGACATCTCAAGCAGTGGTTGCCCTTGCTGTAAATGCATTGATAAGTAGTTGTCTGGACTACTTTAACTCTCTGTCTAGAGGTTTGCCATACTTCAGTCAGCAGAAGCTACAGATTATTTAAAATACTCTTGCTTGTATTTTCACAAATTGTAGAAAGTATGCTCATGTTACACCCACCCTATAGCGACTCCACTGGCTGCCTGTCAATTACTGCTGTATGTTCAAAACTGCAACATTGGTTTATAAATTTTTACACAGTTGTTCTTGTAGCCATTTTGAACCATATTTGTCTCTTAGCAGCTGTAGGTGTAGTCACTGTGATTGTAAATACATGGCTGTTCCTCCTTTCCACTCATCACTGTACAAGTCAGTCAAATACTTTAGCCCTAAAAACTTTCTTCCCAATAATGTACATCTATTGCCTCCTTCAGGAAAAAGCTCATAATTTACCTGTATACAAAAAAACCTATCTACTATGAGCTCTTGCTGATGAGATTTGTATGTACCCTTTCTGGCTTCCTTCCAATTTCTACACCAAGGTACACCCACCTTTGGTTTTCAATATATCTTTGGTATTCTCTATGGTGTTCAATCCTTTGCCTCTTGATATTCAAAATTAGCTGTCTTCACTTGATAAGCCTTAGAGTCTGCTTATTAAAATGAAGATTTAGCACTATAAAAGAACAATTTATATTAGATCAGATTAGATATATAGTTACTTGAATGACACTTATAATTTTTTGAGATTTTGTTTGTAAACATGAACCTTGGTTGTTATATGTACAAGGCATTGATTTTGTCACTTTGCCATATTTTGGTTGAAATTTGATTGTCCCAGTGAAACAGACTGAGAATTCGGCACATGTTTTGCGCATTAGCTCTTCAGATCCGATCAGTAGCCAAAATATCTGAAAAAATTGAATATCTCCTTCTTCCATGCGACACAGTAGAACTGCGTGGCTGGCCATTTTACCTTAATTTTCATCAAAACTCCTACATTGCCACCTCTTTGAGATTTAAATTTTGTACTAGTACCTGTTTTAGCCAGATCTGACAATTCCTGAAGTCTTTGATCAACTTTAAGTTGCAAACGTCTCTCATCTGTAAATGAATTAAAATTTGAACCCATCTGAATACTAGGTTTGATTGATGGTTGCGCCACCTTACTGTTTTTCTTTGATGTTGGTTATTTGATTTTTGATGTTTTAATTTATGATTTATCATTAGTCTCTTTGCACGCTTTGTTTTCAATTTTATCCAGTAGTTTACCTATTCTGTCAAACTGCTCCAAAATTTGAGCATTAATTACAACTTGAAGATCCGAATCTGACTTTTGAAAGTGTACATCTGTTGTTGCATCATTTGTGAGCTGGCAGTACCTTCATTATCCAAATATTGAATTACAACCGAGGTGACAAATAGACCATTCAGAAACAGAATCCAACATGTCTGGTTTGACTTCCAAAGTAGTACAAGTTTGATCTATGAATTTCTGTAAAAAGTGATTATCATCTGACAGTTGTATTTCAACATGCAATTGAACTGTATTCTGCTTCTATGAACTCAAATTGTACATGCTTTGCTGTACTATGACTAGAATCAGATGTTTCAGAACATGTTCAAACACATGGGAAATTAAACAAGAACATGTTAAAACCACGTCTGTTATTACACTAAAACACAACAAATGTGTAAAACAAAAGTTACATATATAAAAAGAAAACCATACAGTATGCAGCCATGTGCCATTTGACCCTTGATCCCTGCTTAAAGGTCAAGTTGGGTCATCATATTAAAACAGCCATATATATGTTATATATTTTTTCCTGGGGATAGGAACTCGCATCACAGATGAATAAAATATTTAAAGTTTCCCCCTTCTTCAACTACATGAAAGTTCTATTTTATGTATATGTTTTAAATACATGTGAAGGATGATATGAATGAAAATTAGGATTTAATTACCAGTAATTTACTTTTTTAGGAGAGGTTGGAGGTCTGATGGGTCTACTACTTGGAGCCAGTGTTCTCACACTGTTTGAAGTCCTCGACCTTGTTATCTACAACAGTGCTGTCAAATGTGCGGCCTATATGAAAGGCCGCAAACCAATCCAAGTGAAGCCAGATAAAAACAAACCCTTCTCATAAATGGATTGATATAAATCTTTGTAATTAAAACTGACTTCCTTATGGTATTAAAAACAATCTCTACCTCTATGAATGCAAATATGTAGTCAATGTCAGGACGTAAATGGTTGGACTACTCACTATTTGATTTAAACACAGTCTCTCTTTGATTTGATTTTTTATATAAGTGTGTTTTAATGATAACAATCTTTGTATCTTCCATTGTAATGTTTCATCTTGTGTGTTAATGCAATCTCTATGTAAAGGTTACAACAATGTGTATAACATTGATGTATATTTGAGTCTGTCAGCGTGATATGTATTTAATGTCCTGGAAAAAGTTATATATGTAGCATGTTTCCAAGTCAATTACACAAAACATTATTCCCCTTATGTTATCATGTTGAAAGTGTATTCTTCAAAAATGTCTGGCTGTGAAGTAATGTTTTATCAGTATAAAAGTTATGTCAGTGTAAAAAGTCACAAATTAGATGTACAATATACCTTTTTGTCCGTTATGCGAGACATACTCTCGACTTGTTTTACAGTTACTATAGTCATTGCAACATTTGTTTGTAAAGAGTACAATTTACTTACAAATTGTAAGTGTATGTAAAGGTCTAACGTATATTTACACAGGCAAGGCAATCAATTGTCACACTTGAAAACCACAAGACCACTCCTGCTTATCTTGATTAGAATGCAGAACCTTGGGTTAGATATTGTAACTTTCAAAGTTATTACTAAGTAGATTTCTTAAAACAAGCAGATTTTAAATCGTACATTTTAACAAAGTTCTGTTTTGAGATTTAGTATTTCAATTGGGATGGAAAAACTGAGAAAGGACATAGATTTTAAATTACATGCATTATTAATTTTACCTCTACCAAATCATTGGATCCCAGAGCTGAACCTAAGTTTCAAGATGCTTGGTAGTTGTTTGAGTTGTTAACAACTTCTTATCTAATACCGTAAATGTAAGGTAAAAAGACATCATTCAAACTAAATGTTAAATACCATGTTACTGATTATTGGAAATATAGTGAGAAATAATAATAACCCAATCGCTTAATTATTCTTAATCAAACATGTGGATAGATATCCAATAACATTAAATCAGGATAACACTCCGACAGCACATATCTCAGCCAAGTCACGTAATAATAATTAAGTGGGAAAATCCAGACTATTTTTTTTTGTATCTAGATGTAGATCTAGATCAAAATTTAATGGGATCTAAATTGGACCAAGGTCCATCTCATGAGCTTCTTTTTAATTCTGCTAACAAAACTAACAGACAAATGGGCAGAGACACAGATGTTCATGAAAATAAAACATGGCCGAAAGGGGTTTCAGTCAACAGGGCGAGCTGCTAAGCCATCAGAGACACGAGTAGTGCACTGAAGCAAGCACCCATCCAAGTATTAACGTAGCCCATTCCCGCTTTACTTCAGTGAATAGACAGGCACTCATCATACTACGCCACAATTCATAGTGTGATAGTCTGGAGACAAAAATAGTCTTCCCCAGAAGTACGAGCCTCGCAGGACTCACACCTAAAAGAAGGCCAAAGGATGCTTCAGTCCCCTAGCGCGAGCACAAAGCCATCAGAAACATGAATAGTTCACTGAAGCAGTAACCCATCCCAGTACTAACATCACCTATCACCGCTTAACTTCTGTATAACACAGCCATTACCACAATTCATGAAAGTTCGGAGACAAAAAAAATTGATGTCTAGAAGCACGAGCTCTGCCGAGGCTCAAGCTTAAAAGCTTCCTTGGCAGAGGTAACAGTTGAAGAAAACATAGTGGTGCAGTTAATAACACAGTCATCTCCCACTTCTCAGGGTTCTTTGTTCCAATTCAGGCCTGACCTTAAGTGGCAAAATTGAGAGTTGCTTGCTATCAACCAAAAGTTTTCAGTGATATTAACTTGCAGGCCTTGTATTATTCTGCCTGCTCAACCTTACGCATACTATGAAAGATACAGTTTGCTTTTGAATTTTAAACATACAATTTGCTTTTGAACTTTAAGCGATAGGTAAAGTATGAAAAAGTGTGCCTTACTAGGAAAATATTGCACACTTTACAAGACCCCGACATTCCCCTGAAATATTACACATTTATTGGATTGTTTTAAAAACTCTTGACAAACCAATTAACCTGAATCTTAATGTAGTTGATAAGTAGTTATTTATATATTGCCCTTTGCATATTGGCCCATGTTTTCAAATTGGTTTATGGTATCTCTTTTATTCTGTAGAATTTCTACAGAAATGGACAGTAGGAATAACAGTGACTAACAATTTATTTATAACTCAGTACACTTTTTGGGCAGATGAACTAGATAATTCAACTGATTTACTAGAATTAAAACACTCTTGTCATGTGCTATTGATGCATTTTTTTATTTCAGATTTATTTTTTACTTCAATTTAAGTTATTTATCTCATGATTCTGGCAAAAAACTATGATTGTTTCAGGTGTTTGTAAATTAGAACAACAAGGTATATATTACCTGAAAATAATGCACACTTTTAACAATAGAATGACATCACAAGTGTGCTTTAACTTAAGCTAATTAATTTCTAAAACACACTGTATAGAATCAAGTCTGTGCTGACGAGAGTTTTCAAACGAATTGCATTTAACAAATATTGATCACATATCATGGTTTGTTTATAACTGAAAAGGCGCTTTCACAAACAAATAATGATGTTTATTGACTTTCAAGACTCTCGTGGATTCGTCAATGTGACACATGTCCAAAAACTGTATACCGCAAAATATTCTATACTAAAAGAAACAAAAAGCCCAAAAGTAACCTAAAATCTTTAGAAATTTAACTGTTTACTATCTTACTGAGAAATGTGCGGTTTTACAATAGAAACAATTGTAGCAGAGTTTAACACAGAATGTCGTATTGGAAAAGATTGAACTGTTTTTCATTAAAAACAAAACCAAAGAAAGCTTTTCTCATCTTTATATTTTGTGGCATGATTTTCTAGATACATTTTTCGCATAATACTTTACATGGACAAGTAAGTTTTTTATTTCAGCATAACTTGACCGTAAAATCATTCTTTTCGCCTATTTTGTGTTATTTTATTAAGATTGAGATGTGTATATTATACACACACATACCTTATGCATGTAACAAAATGAAAGCTCTGGGATTAATTTTTATGTTACACCTGCCTATAAATTACACCCTTACACCTATGAATTACAAACTTATTAATACCAATCACAAAGTGGTATATATGGGTATCACCACTGTTTCTTGTTTTCAAGACTTTGTAGCTAATTTTAAATTCGAGGTGTTGCCCGTCGACAAAGGGCAGCGAAATTGACAAAACACATATTTATCAAAAAATAAGATATTATTAATACATTCCAAAACACCACTCTTATGATCTCTCTTAAGACTACTGCTCTTAAGGATTAATTCTAGCAATAAAAACGGGTAATTATTTACCTTTTGCAAGATTTAGTTTATCATTTTATTGAGGTAATATAACTTGGCTCCATTTTTTAAAGAATAAGATGTAGCACCCAAAAATTTATCTGACAAAAACTTTAGTTGTGAGAAATTGTCATCTTCAAAGATTTTTATTTTTTATTGTCCTTTTATATTTTGACAGCAGACTAAAGCCACCATGATTTGGCCTAATGACCTTCTTGGGTAACAATCGCAGACATTTGACCTCTGTGATTTGGGTTTTTCTGGCGGCACACTCCTGACAGTGAAATGGGGTTGGTAAATGTTTATACATCAAGCGAGCACGTTAAATATACGAGGTAGTAACTTGCTGATACACCCACAACAAAACTGCAGATTAAAAATCCTGTGTGAAATACCAGTCCTCTAACATTTAATGGAACCATAATGGTGTTTGAGGGTTTTAGGTCCGTCTCAAATTCTTATGTATATTCTATGATCAGCCATTACTCCCATTTTGATTCTGTGAATTTCCAATTTGTTTTGATAGCGTTTGTTATTTCACAAAACAAAACAGTTATTCATATTTCATTGCATTATATCACAGTTCATCAGCAGAACAAGTTTTGGTGTTTTTTCAAGTTTTAGATACACAGACAATTCACTTAATATAGAACTTGTTCCAATGAGATAAACATACATAGAGATAAATGCCCAATGTCATTGTTGTAAAGGTTTCTTATTTAATAGTTAAAAGAGAGGTGGCAGCTGAATGACTGAAAGCTAGCAGGCTAATCACTCAACATCTAGGGTCCCATGTATAGCATAAAGTCAGGAAAACTCGAATTATAGTGTTCACTTTTAACATGACTGATATCTTTGTCATAGATTTTATTTTAGATTTGCATTATTAATAATAAAGCAGTCATATAGTGCAAACGTATGACAGGGGGTGGGGTTTTTGGTATCTAGAATCTGATTTGGATCTAACCCACTGTTTAATCACTTATTCCTCTGGTCAGACTCTACCTACACCCAAAATTTTATGTCCTGTGATCAGTATGTCAATGATTCTAGAAGCTTGCTCAGGAAGCATGAGAGCCAATTCTATAACAAACAATAGTAAAGTTGCAGACTGCCTTTGGTAGGGAATTGTCTGTAGGACTGGTATCTTAGTATCGAAAGCATTTTACTGAAATGATGAGATTTTACAACCGCCACTTCGCCTGTCAACACATGTAATAGACGGAGGAGTTAAAATATTAGAAACATACCCAAAATCTGGAGAAATTATAAGCTTTTATCCCGAATTTCCATGCATTTGCAGACTTTATACGATACTAGCTATTACGTTGAGTAGCACTGCCATCTTTTCGATGCTATACCTTACTTTAATCTCACTTGTCAACTGATATATTTGAAGGAAAACCTAAAATATCAGAAACAAGCAAGAAATATGAAAAAATTAAAAGCTTTTACCTCATATTTTGTGCATTTAGGCACTTTTATAGCAATGCTGTTGACAGCAAAGGTCCATGTTTGATTGTGGAGTACTAAAATAGGGAGTCCCAGAATCGATACCGTTTTACACTGGCGACTTCCTGGTGTACACATTTTTGATACCGACCCATCCCTCCTAGCCTTTGGTGAGCAAACTCACTCTACTGAAGAAAAATAAATGTGAGTACTTCCAGAACTATTAAATGAAAATAAAGGGAATTCCAAGCAGCTATGGCAGGTTGTGAGAAAAGCACTTCACAGCTTTTCGCTACCTGTCCTACCATCACATCAGTTGGACAAATATCTTGCTTATCGTTTTTGCTGCCTTCTTCCATGGCCAAATCAATGTAATATGTGACCCATTCGCCCATCCACTTGCTCTACCATAGACGTGTCACCACTCGCATTTAGCATTGAAGGGACTGGTACCACCCATGGTGACCTTCACCTAGTCTTGTTATCAATAATGATGCATTATTTGGCATGTCGTGAGCTGGTGGGTAGTGTATGCTACCATGGCACAGGTCTTTGCATTTTAACAGGTCGTGACCCGATCTATATCTCCACCCATCTGTTGATTTTGCATTCACATATGCTAGTGGTGTACACAGCAATATACATATATGTTGCGGGTATACAATGCATTTTGCACCTATGCTACAGGTATACATTGCTTGTTTATTTGGGGTTTTACTTCGCTTTCAACACTGTACAGGTCATATCACGACAGGTAGTTGGAAGGGCAGAGGAAACCAGTACATACAGTTCGTCAGGGTTCTGTACTGTAAACTCCGACTAACGGCAAGCAACTACCAGCTTTCCCACTTGAGGCCGTGCCGGGAATTGAACCCCAGCCTCAGAGGTGGGAGGTGAGAGTGTTACCACTCTGCCACCGTGGCCCCTAGGTATACATTGCAGCAGTATGCATGTAAACTTGTGGTTTACGGTGCCGTATGCACAATGCTTGTGGTATACATGCTATCATACATGGAAAGTATTATTATACATAGTAACATGCATATATGTTATAGGGGCGATATTGACAAAAGTTCTTAGCCAAGTTTCAGACTGAAGTGGTTATAAAAATTAAAACTAAAACATGGCTAACATGTGAGTGTTACACATTCCCGTATGCCGTACAGGCATGGAAGAGGTATACATAACAGCACCCATGTATACCAGCTGTATAAAATGGTCAATATACATTTTGGTGCACATGGTGCACAAGTGGTCTGCAAGTTGTGTCGATTTTTGTTCATACACTTTATAAGGGAAATAAAGTAATGACACCTAAAATCTTAATTACACACAGCAAACAGTTATTCAGTTTGGGTGATTGTATTTGCTCTAGAATTTACTAGTATTCCATGGAAAAGTAAACTAAAAAGATTGGCTTACTTTACTCATGACGGAATCGTAGTTGGTAGATAAAAAGTATATTATCCTTCTTTGATCACATACGAAAAAACATCACACATGAAAATGACAATATTGCACATGTTTTGGTATATGTCATTCTGAAGATTTTCTTTTTAATGTGTTCAGTGGAATACTTTTACTATAAATGTAATGGGTAGAAGAAAGACCCCCCCCCCCCCCCCTTAAATCCAGGGCCAGCATTAAACCCACAATCACACAGATGGCAGTTGAGTGTGGCACAAGTGCATGCATCCTTGCTCGCAGAGTAGTAGAAGTGAAATTCAATCAAAAATATCACAAGCATCTGTTGAGAAGCGCACAAAAGCTAGGACCATTGAACTAATATTCACTCACTGAATATCATGAATATCTTCAAAGGCGTTTTGAATAAAACTGGTAGTTTCTCAAGCAAGAATATAATGACGGTCCATTGTCGAAGAATTTTAAATAGGATAATGTGTTTTCATTAACTGACCATATAAATTTTAATTTGTGGCTTTATATGAAACTAAAACTAGCTATCAGGAGTAGCTTTGGTTGCAGATTTTATTCAGCACCATTTCGACGACATAAAATCATTTGACTTGTGATATCTTCACATGTAATAGTTTCAGAAGGACTGCTATAAAATGTATATACCTTGTGTAAACAGAATGAATTCTTTCTCTTTTAAATCCAAGCAAAAGTTATTTTTGTTTAACTCAATATTGTGTATAATCACTTATTTATCTTGGATACATTTTCCAAATAACATGTTATATGCAAAGGTGAGTGTGGCTTTACACTTAAAATGAAAAATATAACTGTATATTTTCAAAGCAACAATGTACTTGGTAGGAGATCATTGTTTAGAGCAATGACTAACCCTCGCCAGTACATGTCTCCAGACTGCATCACCGGTACACCTGGGATCTGAATGGACCGCAGCTTTATTTGTTGTGTATTTTGTATCCTTCTACAGTATATAACTGCTTTAAAAGTGTCTACGAGTGATGTGTCTAAAATATATTACGTTGTGTTAGGATATCATTGTTTTGGGCTATGATTAAAGTGCACTGTAAATCGCTGTGATTATAACAGTATTTCAGCCTCCCACCTCTGAGGCTGGGGTTCGATCCCCAGCACGGCCTCAAGTGGGAAAGCTGGTAGTTACTTGCTGTTGGTTGGCAGTTTACAGTACAGAACCCTAACGAACTGTATGTACTGGTTTCCTCTGCCCTTCCAACTACCCGTCCTGATATGACCTGTACAGTGTACAGCGATGTAAAACCCCAAATAAATAAATAACAGTATTTCATACTGATAATAGCAAATTGATAGTTTCTTTTACATCTATTCTAGATACTTGGTCTGTGACTAATTTCTTGATGCATTGGTTATTTTCTTGTCAAAGTAATTGTAGATAAAGATTATGACATTCGCTTAATTGCGTTGATAATACATGTGGAAGAAGATAAAATCGTTCTGTTTCCTAGAATATGAATGACTTCCCATGCAACTTACCTGGTAAAGTGTGCGAGTGAGAGGTTATGGGTTTGGCTAACTGTAATTTAAAACTGTTTTTTTTTAAATGTTGTCTTTCTCTTTGAAGACTCATGTATGCCCATGTATTTTCAGGATCAACAACCAAGTGAAACTTATACAACAACACAAATACCACGTAGTGATGAAGAATTTCATTTGGTTGATTACAAAATCAAAGAAAACAAAGAAAACATTTTTACTGGGAATTGTAAATATATCGTTTAATAATAATAATACACTAATGAAATGACCAAAATTGATGTTAGATAAAATATTTTTGTTTGTATATAGTATTAGTTGCAGTTGAAAATACAAGGTATTCAAATATCTTATATATATATATATATATATATATATAATTCTCAATCAAGCCAGTTTTAGTGTCTTAACTATGCTTTAATATTGCTACATAAAAGCTGTTTTTGCTTGGATTTGTACCATTTTATCTTTATTCCTGTTCCAAATGAATCACTAAATCAACATTTTTAAAGGTGTATATTCAGATTTTTAAAATGCTCTAATTTGACTTTCCCTTCATTCATAACTCTATACCATACCCATATAAGTGAACAGTTTGGGAAACAACAGGCTGTAAAAATATGAAAACAGATGTTTTCTTTCAATTTTTTTTCTCAAAATTTGGTCAGTAAAATGCAGATGGTGTTGATGATGTTGTCTGTTTACACAATAAGTAATTACCTTATTTTTATTGTCAGGATTAGTTCACTAGAAAACTGCCTTGTAGGCCTGTTCCACCATGACAATTGTCATCCCCAATTGTGTTTCAATCTTGAATATTTGCCATTCCAGAGTTTGATCTTTACATGCAGAATGGTCGCAGACCATTAGTAAACCATTCAAAAACCAAAATCAAACTGACTGTTTTTCAGTCAAGCTGGTAAGATCCTGATTGGGTGCATTCTGGAGTCAAATAGGATGCGTCTGTTTTACTTCTGGAATACTTCAAACTGTTAACATTTTTCGTAAACTGTTGCAGATTCTCATCAGATCTTCTGTTTGGAAAACTATTGCAAACCAATTGTAAACCCCTCTTAAAACTTGTGAAGCATTCTTTTGGATCTCAAGTCGATGATTTCATTCATAGACTGAGAGTGTTCAGAAAGCTTTCAGGAGTGAATCGGGAACTAATCGGATTTATTGGAAGCAATCACTATTTTGGGGAGCTACTCACAAACATTTTATGCACAATGGTAATTTTAAACAGAAACATATCATGAACCTATAAGGCAAAATGTTGCTTATGCCCCTGTTCCACCAAAGGACTAAGCCCTGATCCTGTCCCCGACCCTTAATCGTGGACAGTCGGTGAAAAAAAGGTAAAATGGGCGGGAATACTGAATTGGTACTAAAGCCTGGGATTAAGTTCAGCCCCAGGAGGCCCCACACAGTCCCCGACTGTTCTGCGACTAAGAACCGATAAAGCCATTTTTCTGGCCGGTTTGAACCACGATCTTGTCGTAGACATACCGACTGGGTCTTAGGATGCCTCAGGCCTCCTGGGACTAAGCCCAAACCAACACCCGATTAAGTCCCAGCTTCCTCAGGCGTCCTGAGGCCTCCTCAGAGTTCCTCAAGCCACGACGGCAGATTCTTGTTTTGCAAAATAACTGGATTTTCTGGGTATATATATCAATTCTGGGATGTAATTATCATTACTTTTCTAGGAACACAGCAGGATGCCACCTTTCAATGGAAGAGAGCTTCAGCAACAATTTAGGGCTTTTTAGTTTTTATTCAGTTACATATACTGATGTATTTGCTATTTCTACATCGACCACAGCAACCACCACCAGCAGCACCTCCACCACCACCAGCCAGACAGAGACCTAGAAGAAGGCACAACATGTGGGTCAGGCCATGGCTACTACTGAGAGAGGAGAGGGGGGCCTACCACAACATTATGGCTGAACTGTATGCCACAGACATTCCAGGATTCCCCAATTTCATGAGGATGACCCCAGAAATCTTTGAAATGATAAAGACCAGACTGGAACCACGTCTAGCCAGGCAGGCCACCAACTACAGAGCTCCAATCAGTGTTGGGGAAAAGTTAGCCCTCACCATCGGATATCTGGCCACTGGAGAGTCATACACATCATTATCCTGTCAGTTCAGGGTTGGCAGATCCACCATTTCCAAGTTTCTACCAGAGGTCTGCAGGGCCATCCAGGATGAGTTCACCAGAGAGTATCTCAGATATCCTACTACTCCAGATGAGTAGAAAGAACTGGAAACAGAATTCAGGATCAGGTGGAATGTTCTACATGCCCTGGGAGCCCTTGATGGCAAGCATGTGGCCCTGAAGAAACCCAAGAACTCTGGAACCCTGTACCACAACCATAAGGGATTCTTTTCAATAGTAATGTTGGCCTTGGTTGATGGACAGTTCAAGTTCAGATGGGTGGATGTGAGTACAGCTTGATCTTGCTCAGATGCCCAGATATTTAATACCTGTCACCTGAAGAGGAAGATTGATTATTGCAGCATAGGCTTCCCTGACCCAGCACCTATAACCCAGGGTGGTCGAGATGTCCCCTGCTTCATCCTGGCAGATGATGCGTTTGCCCTGAAGACCTGCCTGATGAAACCCTATGGCAGAAGGATGTTAACCAGAGAGGAACTGCCAACTACAGAATATCAAGGGGCAGGAGAGTTGTTGAGAATGCTTTTGGCATCCTGGTTTCAAGATTTAGAGTGATGATGACCACTATAACTACCCCCAGAAATAGTGAGGGATGTGGTCTTGACCTGTGGTTCTGCACAACATATTGAGAAGCCAGTATCAAGGTTAACATGTTGGTCAACAGCCTGGTGGTGATGATGATGATGATGATGTGCCTGGTGATGGTCAGTTGATTGGTGGTGCTGCTGGGTGTTGTCGCGACAGAAACCCTGCCAGAGAAGCCAAAAGACTGAGGGATTACCTCAAGGACTACTTCAATAATGATGGTGCAGTGGCCTGGCAAGATGGCAAAATATAACTGCTACTGCAGTAACCAGTCCTTTTCAGGACTACCAAATATTCCAAAAACAATTAATCAGCTGTGCTTGTTTAAAATAACCCAATCATTACCAAACATAAGTCACCCAACCAACAAACAGACAAACCCATTGCCCAACATAATTCCCACAAATAACAGAGAAACGCAATGCCAAACATAAGTCACCCAACCAACCAACAAACAAACAGACAAACCCAATGCCCAACATAATTCCCACAAAAACAGACAAACCCAATGCCAAACATAATTGCCAAAAATAACAGACAAACCCAATGCCAAACATAAGTCCACCAACCAACAGACAAACCCAATGCTCAACATAACTTGGTAAATGCAATAAATATTGCATATATTTTGAAAGCTACACCCTAAGTTCACTTATATTTGGTTTTTATTCTGGAAAAATAACTGAAACTGAAAGTTTTTCCTTTATTGCAAATCTCAAAATTAAATTTTTTTATTCCACTTCAAGATAATTTAGAAAATGTAACCACCCAAATGGTTCTCTTTACAGTATGGTTTATCTGTCTGTTGGTTGTGGGGATTATGTTTGCAAATTCGTTTGTCAGTTCGTTGGTTGGGGGGGTTATGTTTGGTATTGGGTTTGTCTGTTTGTTGGTTGGTGGCTATGTGATAACATAATATCTTTTAACTCTAGGGATGGCGTCAGTGTTGGACTTTTTTATTACAGATTTAAAGCAATCCCATGGATTTTAAACTACAAATGGGCAGATTATTGGCCATATTGGGAGTTTATTTATCTATATGTTTTTCTATGTGGCCTTCTGTTGTTATGTGTATTACCATGCGTTATTTGTTTCATGTTTGGGGTAGTGTGGGTGTTGGGCTTTTTTGTTTTGTTTTGTGATAAGTATTTGTACTGAACTGTTATGTTTCGGGAGGGGAACAACTTGCAGCTTCATAATTATTTTTGGAAGATTTGGGTGGCCCTGAAAAGAGCCTATGAGGGATACGAGACCCACCCGGACTGGCTGGGTACTGAGGAGGCTGCTGCTGTTGAGGCGGTGCTGTGGTGGTGATGGTGTAGAGCTGTTGCTGTGGCTGCTGAGGCTGCTCAATGATCTGTGTTGTTAGATCTGGTATCTGGTTTAGTATTCCTTTTAAATTTTGTCTGCTGCCCTCGTCCTGGACTGTGAGCACTGATGGAGGGTTTCTAAAGCCAATGTGGCTGGGTGTGTAGTAGACGTAACTGCTGGAACTGTTGCTGCCTGGGTGGAACTAGATGCCTGTTGAGTGGTTGTTGGCAGTATCCCGACCTTCTGTGACTCTCTAATGTCTCTAAAAATCCTGCCTTTGAGGTCCTCCAACTCCTCTTGGGTCATCTTTTCAGCCTCTGATGCCACGTAGTCAAAGAAGGGCTGCCAGGACTGTCTCTTGGTCATCTTCCTTGGGGCTTGGCCAGACTGTAGCTTGGAGAGCTTGCCATAACGAGTTCTCTGTGACTCAAACCACGTTCTGACATCAAAAGGCTGGAGCTTCAGTTCTGTAGAGATTTCTGCCCAGAGAGCCTCCTTCCTCTGTCTGTCGTGGAAACGTCCATGCTCCTTGTTGTACAGCTCTGGGTGCTCCTTCACAAACTCAACAATGGCATTTTCTTGGCTGTCAGTGAATGTAGCACAAACCCTGGCTCTCTTGGCTGCTGAGTGGCACTCTGATTCTTCCTCACACCTCTCATCTTCTTTGCAAGCTTCCTCAGTAACTTCTAAACCTTCCTCTGTATCCTCTATCCTCTCTCCTCTCTCTTCTGTACCTTCCTCTCTCCTCTCCTCTGTCCTTTCCTCTGTCCTCTCCTCCAACTCTCCACCTTCCTTCTCCATCTCCTCCATCTCCTTCTTTCCTCTCTTTCCTCCTTTCTCTTTCCTGATAACTCCAGTGAATATCACAAAAAAGTAAAAAAAACTGAAATGTGTCTCCTAACTGTTTTAAATTGGAATGTAAAAAAACTGAAAACCCCTAAGCAGTAAGTGACACACATCTCTCAGTCTAAACACAGAAAGCATGTGCGTGGTCGCTTATATAATCCCAGACCATCCTCAGACCATTGCAGACTAAATTTGTGTGGTCCCAGGCGGCCTGAGGAGGCTGGCTTGGATCGGTTTGGATCGGCTTCTCTTAATCGGGGCTTAGTCCCAGACCCAGGACACCTGAGACAGTCTGAGGCTTCCCGGGACTAATGAAACCGATTCCTTTTCACACGCATGAAACTTTGAAGGTTTGTTATGAGTCGGGGACTCACAACAGGCTTCCTGGGACTAAGCTAGGGACGCATGGGACTAAGGGCCGCAGGAGGCCTGAGACAACATAGGACTGTGTAAATTTGGGTCTGAGGAGGCCTGAGGAAGCCTGAGACTGGAAATTTTGTTGACGGTGGGAAATAAGAATCGGTTTGGGTCGTGAGAAATATCAAACATGTCTCACGGCCCCAACCTACAACTACCGATCCATACAGAACGCCTGGGACTAAGCAAATTTTTGAAACCGACTACAAAAACCCTTACTCGGGAAGCTTAGTCATGTGGTGGAACAACCACATTACCCCCATTGAATTATGAACTTTTTCTTTACAATCAAAAATTAGATTTACAGTCCAATCACCATAGTGGAACAGCCCTATTAGTGACAATAGTTTCCTCCACCTTTCGTGGTGGACTTGAAGAACAAGAATAAAATACACACTTGGTCTGGTTTAATTATAAATGTTTATTTGAAAATATGGTAAGTTTTGTGGAAGTAAAAATCCTGAAAATCCTTGAATATTTTGTGTATACTGTATGTGTATACTCTGTGTTAAATTTGACATTTCACCAAAACGTCTGGATATACACCTTTAAATGGAATCAAATCGAGGATTTTTGTAAGAGTAGTAAGGGGCTTGATAGGTCCATTGAACCTGAATGACATTAAATATGAATATATCAGCTCGCATATATGATTGGGTGGTGGGGCTTGATTTGTGTAATCAATGAAGTTATTGTAAAATATTATTGAAGACACTACCCACATCTTTACATCTTTAGATGGGTGTTTTGATCAAATGATAAACTGTGTTGTTCAGGCCACATCAAGAGACCTCCTCCAGTAAAAACAATCAGTCAAACAACTCTCGTGTATATCAACCAGATCAAAAACTGTCCCTGCAATGTGAACTACAAAGATGAAAGTAACCCATTGTGCTCAACGGCAGACACCTTCCAGAGTGTTAGACAGAGGCGTAACCTGAGCTATGTAGCAGAGACACTATCACCCTGTGTCTTTGTAGACAAATATAAAAACAATTACACTCTAGCTGTAGTTAAGAACTACAGTGAGAAGAAGGTAAGTCAAAGATGAATGTCTCACATATTGTCACATGTAAGATTCTAATTCTAAACCACAAGGGTGAGCCAAGTGACTGAATGACAAACTAACCAACATACAGGGTCATTAAGACAAAACATTAAGCTTCGTAGAGGGTGTGGCTCTGCTATAAATAATATATGTTTGACGCATCCTGTTTGCTATCTTATTGATCTCATAGTTGTGTTGAGTTTATAAGTTTGTGTAATCACCAAAAATAAACCTACTGGTGTGTGCATACGCTTCCATATTGGGACTTAATAAATAATTTGAACCCTTATATCAAGGCAGTAGTTTACATGAAAATTTTTTTTGTAAAGAAAACCATCCTTTTTATTTTTGGATTTCAGAAAAGGTATCTCACCAAATCTCCATCTTCCCTGCTATTGTGCCTGCCATCAATCTTTTTATTGGGTGTACCAAAGTGTGGTACAACCAGTCTCCATGCTTCTTTATCCCTTCATCAGAGTATCCGAGAAACAAAACGAAAGGAAATGAGGTGATACTAGAGTATAATATATATGTAAGAAACAACTTGTTCAGATGCATTTTGATGGTGTTATTGCGTCATGAAAAATTTATACCACAAAAGTATTTTTTATTCATTAAATTGTAAACTGCAAGCAGTATTAGGTAAATTATTTTCACAGTCTAATAAGTGATGTTCTCAATAAATAAATGTGTAGTAAATACCAAGTAAATTATAGACAAAAGAATGAAACAAGACTGTCACCCATTGGTCAATATGGTTTATTAGCCCAATACACTGTTTATTATTTTTCTTTTCAGCTTCTGGAACGGTGGTGGATTTTGGGAAGAAGAAAATTTCATGGACGACAATAGCAACACTCGTTACAACATGTTTGCCTACATGAGCCTTGCAGAGGAAATCTCCAAAACCATGTCCAAAAACATCAGGCTCAAGGTGGAAGCTGGGGCACCTGTTGATCAACTGCTGGACAAAACTTTGATTTTAGATTCCTCTCCAGGCAATTTCAATGCACTGCCTTTTTCCAAGCTTGTGAGCTTCGTTCCAAATGTCAAGGCCATCTTGATAATGAGAGAGCCAGTGGACAGATTGTTTTCATACTTCAGATTTTCAGCTCAAGTTCCAGCAAGAAAGAATATACCTTGTTTTAAGAATCAGACTGCTGAAGGCTTTCACGAATATGTGACTGATAAACTGAGAAAATCTGGTAAAAATGCATTTGCTCATGCTACATACAATCAACATGTTGTGCGGCTTTTAGATATTACACCAAGAAAGAACATTGCATTTGTTCAATATGAAGAATTTATCAAAGCACCTGTAGATGTTATAGAAAGAGATATTCTACCAATGCTTGACCTTGAGCCATACAGTGCAGATAAAAGTTCAAAGATTCTAAATAATCAAAGAACTAATCCATCTTCACACAAATATAAAATGTTACCAGCCACTAGGGAACTCATGAAGGATTACTTCAGAGAATACAATCACAAGCTGAGTGTGACACTTAATGACAAAAAGTGGACATGGGGTTATTAGACAGAAAAAGGTTTACATTAAAAGTTGAAATCATATTTTACAAAATAACTATGTTATCCCAAGTTAGCATGTGATGTAAGGTATATCCAAGATGATAAAGTTTGTCAGATTAAAATATGAAAATATACCATCGAAGGGCACTATTATTTTTGCTCGAAATATTTGATTGTGAATGTTATACCAAGTATTATTACAGGTAACTGCACATAATGGCTAATGGTGAGATCATGCAGGCTGGTAAAAGAAGGCTGACCAGTAAAGTCAATCGTTGGAGTTCCTTCATTCTAACATCGAAATATCTGACCTACAATTAAAGGCAGTACGCCTGTGTAATTGGTCTTCCAGCACAACTTCTAGAAATGATGCCTTATTAATGTCATTGTTACCAGTCTTCCAACAGAACTGGAAGACATGTGCTTGGCTTAATAGTCAATGCTTCAGAGGGTTAAGTTTCAAGACAAGTCAGAGCTTGATTAGTATTTCAGGACATTAGTGGTTAATTGACAAAAAACTTGATCAGAGTAAACAATGTAAAAACTGTCAAACAAGATTTGAAATAAATAAACTTGTTAAAAAATAAGGAAACAAACCCTGTTGAAAATCTTTTAATCCCAACGTCGCCTATAACAAACTTTTCAGACTTTATAAGTTATATCTTAGAGATGATTGTAGAATCATAGTATAGAATTTTTCAGCTTGTTCAGGTTTAGCTCCAACTCACGATGCTGGTACTTCATGGGCAGACTTCACATTAATCAGATTGTAACAACAATGCATTTAATGAAGATAGATTTCAATGATTCATTGTCGGATACGTCTGGTTTGAATCATTCAGATATTTTCAATCTGAAAGACCCCCTTTAATGATATAATTGGCTGCAGTACAGTAGATCAAAGTGAAGGATGAAAAACCATAGTCTCTGCAGGGTTGATTACATGTATGTAAAAGAACCGTATTTTAGATGTTTCAATAAACTCAAATTTCCTCCTAGGATCTTGAATGCATATGAGGGTTTTCTCTCTTAAGATTGTAAAACCAATCTGGCAGACTGTATGGCTACAGTCCATAAATTTGCAACATAGTAAAATGCCCCCAACTACACAAGTTCAAGGATTCATGTTCCGTATAATTTGCCAATATAAAAATGGATTATGCAGAGGACCCAGGTAATGTCTTGACTCAGTATTTACAACATGAAATTAGCTTTCAGCTTAATAGTCTTGTTGACTGTCATGCCTCGGCTAATAATTTCTTATGTGATGTTGAAGTTTATTTAGCCAAAGAATTGAAATGCCAAGTAATTGACAGACCTTGCAATTCCAATATCTATATAATGTGGGTGTTCCACTGTGGCTGTCTTGTCAGTAACTATGGAGTTTTTGAGGGTTTTTGAGTCAGTTAGGATCGGTTGTATTTTCCCGATCGGTGGATCGCAAAATATCAAGCATGTTTGATATTTTGCTGACACCCACCCGACTCTGTATCCAGGCTTTGTCTCTGCCCACCTGGCAACCATCCTGTCATGGGTCTCTACGGCTTGTCGGACACACTTCCCATCTTTTCCCATAGGGTAACTGTCGTTTTGAAGCACTTCCAATCCTGTCGTGGTTTAGTACATTAACACCACTTCTTGACAGGCAACTGATCACACTTGAAAGGAAACCTGCCTGTGGTAAGCATATCTGAGTTGACTTGGTCACTTGCCGTCAAGAGGGGAAGTCTCACCATCTTTGTGTCAGTAACATCTCTACAGGACAAGCTGAGAACACATCACAAGAAGCTGTAACAGAAACCATCAAGTCAAGCCGGGAAGTGTGTAGGACAAGCCAGCCTCATTATTGACCCAAAGATTGGCGCATTCTCCACTACCCTCCTGCCTCTGGAGATCCTGCAGTTTGAGTTGTCCTCTGCTGTAGGGTTTCATCATCCATGGCATCAAGGCAAAAACTTCGTCACCCAGCAAAAACAGTACAGACCTGGCCCTCCCTCCCACAGGGATTCAGGTGGCAGAAACCCCAAGGTGCAATCCTTGATATTCTCCCTCAGCATGCTTCGGTTAAAAATCGGTGCATCTGATGAAGATGCACTTGACCAACATCTACCCAGAGGAATCTGTATTCCTCATCGCCGAGAGCTAGCTACACCAGGGAAAAGTAGCCCCCTGTAGATTCCTTGGACTTTTTCATGGCAATATGTTTCCGATCTAGTGCCCCAAGAGAGCCGGGGAGATTCCATCTGGTTCTGAATTTCCTCTTCACATTTCTCTAGACTTTTGGATCAGTAGGGCAGATCAAAATACTCTTCCTGGAATTCAGCAAGGATGGCTTGGCAGACAACGGGGACAAATTTACAGGTGGTGGTTTTGCCAACCAGCCAGTGATAATGGTAGGAAGTGTAGGTCTCTCCTGTTGCCAGGTGTCTCAGTATTATTGCCAGTTTCAGTCCAACTTCTAATGGCTTCCTAAAATTGGGGATTGACTTCTTGATGTAGTTGTGGTAGCTTGGAGTATCAGTCTGTATAAGCCGGCCAGGAGCGTTCTTTAACATCCTCTTTCATATCTTTCAATAATTCAGGACATGACCCACTCGTTTGGTGACTTTCTCCTTCTGTGTGGAGACTGTGGCTGTAGTGAAGGTGCAGGCTGTAGTGCAAGTGCTGGTTCTGGGTTCAGATGAGTCCTTTTCTGTCTGCAAATCATTATGACAATCAAAATATGAAACTCATAAAAATAAAAACAAAAGTACCCTAAGATTCTATAGAAAGTCTCTCTGGTGTGTAGCTGCCATCTATGCAGTGTTATAGGATGATTAAGAGCAGCCAGAAGGGGTTTATATAGTGTTGGTCTGATCCTCACTCTCTATCCCAAAAAAGGAATGCATCAGTCCAGTCGGGGTGAGTCAGGAAAATGCTCCAGTCTTGTCGGTTTGTCAGAATGGCTTGTCAGGTTCTGATAGAGTTCGTGTGTTAGGAATTTTAAGGGCTTTTCCTGGTAGTTTTCCGTCGTGGAGAAAAAACATCCTGACAACAAGTTAGGTCGTGAGGTAGATCCAGACATGCTGGGATGCACTACTCCCTGTCGGGGAGATGAAACTGACCCAATTTTTTGTCAGGTTTTTTTTCTGGATTTTGGTTTCCCATCGAAGACATTTGCAACTGAACCCTAGAATCATGGAGTCAGTTGTAGGGTCTGCTCCAGTGGAACACCCCCACTACCAAAATTGCACATATATCGCAGTTCACCATTTACAAAACCTAATACCAACTAGGTTGGCCAATACAACCATTGCTGATTACAAACTGGGAAAAAAATTGCTTAAATATGCAATGGCGGATGATATACCACAAACAGTTCCAAATTTGGTAGCTCTGCAAATTTTGTTTTAAATCAACAAAAGCAGTTATTTACAAGACAGCACATTTTAAGAAAGAATATCTACAGACAGCTCTACAATAAGCGTTACATTCATTAATGTGTGTCAAAGCGCAAGGAACATATTTAAGTCAGATCATCTATCTTTGAATTGCAAATTTGCAAACTTCTATCTCAGAAACACAGCCAAAATTAAGAAATGCTTACCAAAGAAGCTTGTAATAACCTAGTGCATTCACTCATTACATCCAGTCTTAATTAACAAATGCTACACTTTTAGCTTCACCTGTCGCCAGTTGGACAGACTGATAAGTGATGCATAGTTAGTGAGACTGTCATATTTCTGATATTTCTAGTAAGCTTCACTGGTTACCAATATAAAACAGAGATTGGATTTTAAAATTTTACCACTAACTTTCAAAGCTTGGGCGACTGTGCCCCAATAGCATAAAAGAGACACTAAAACTGTATAATCCCACAAGAACACTAAGCTCTCTTGACTTTCTCCAAGTGAAACTACACATTTACAGTTGACAGATCCTCTTTCTCACAGTGAGCCTAAACTTTGGAACAATCTGCCAATTGAAATAAGACGTGAGGAATCCGCCAATTTTGAAATGAAATTAAAGGATTTTTGTTCAATGAAGTATTCAGTCACCTTTTGTTAATTCACAATTGCCACTGAATATAAAGCCTAACTAACTGAAAGCCACGTTATTGTGCATTATGGGATCATTAAAGCTTTAGTGGGGGTTTTTGTGTGTGCAGGGGATATTTTTGTCTCAGTATTGCTTCGTGATAACTTTGAAGTAGGCAATGGACTAAAATTTGGGTAAAATACAAGATGAATTTCTTATGGCATGTATCAGGACATTATAGGTCATGATTAGACGTCTCAACATAAAATTTCAATATGTCCCCATCTATGGTCAAAGGTTAAAGTTGGTGTTTTATGTCCAGTTCAACAGCCAGGGTGATATTGTGAGAGGTCTTCAGCATTGCCACTTTTGGGAGTCCAACCCACACAGAGGTTTTCTGCAGTGATGTATAAGGCATCACGGCTGTCAGGCCTTCTACCAGGGAAGTGTGCCTGCACCCTAAGGGAAGTTTATCCATCTCTTGTGTATTAGTTCATCTCCCTGGAGATGTGACCCCAATAGAAATTATTGGCCCTTGACCTGGTCTTGTAATTAGGGAGGGAAATTCTTGGCAGTTTGAATATTGAAGCCAGCAAGAAAACACTGGATATAGAAATTGATTGATGGAAATAGAACTTGATTGTTGTGGATTTTCTTTGGTGTTTTCTTCACTGGCTTCTGAATGATCATTTTATCTGTTTTAGCAAGGATTTTATCATAGCCAGAGACCTATTAGTTTATACCATATACACCTATCTTCTCACAATTACAACTGTGTAGTGACCGATACCAGCATCATCTGAACTCTTCTGCTGTATACTCTGCTTGACAACCTAATGCTTGATTTGGGCTCAGGCCCATCTATGAGGGATGGTCTAACCTATGCTTCACTTATTTGTCATCATATTTGCGTCTTTGCTTCAAATTAGGCATGAGATTGTCAAGCAGACAGAAGGCTGGCGCCTGTTTTCTCGTGTTTTTCAGATAAAATTATTTTTGATTAACTTCTAACTATATTAATGTCATGGGCAAGTCGCAATGTCTGTGCACAAAATGCAATGAGAAACATTATCTGCCTATGAGCAAGAAATGTTAACATAAAGTGCAAAAAAGTGACTTCAGCTGACAAGAAGAAACAGGGCAAGAAAGTGCATGTTTCTGAAGTTGGAGGACAGAACTGTATAAATTATTCACATACTAGCCCTAGTGGCAGCTCGACTGTGTCGAGTTTGGGAGCAGACAGCTGGAGCAGTCCTGGTAGAGGTGACGACTCATCAGAGGAGGAGACATCAGTTCCAGTCCAGAACCAGATTCTGAACGAGCTCAGGAAGGTCAATGCGAGACTTGACACTGTAGAAGATTGAGTGGCTGGTGTATCCCCAAATGGGAGCAGCAAGGACAGAAAAAAATGCTAAGTTAAGTAGCTCTTCTATTAGTGTCAAAAAAGATTCAAGTAAATCGAGTAAATGGTTGACCAGTAGCTCAGATTCATCTTCTGATGAATTGGATGTGCCAAGTATAAAAAGTTTGAGAACTTCTAGGGTTATTCAGCATAAAGTAGACCAAAGATTAGTAAAGTTAGAACAGCAGTCAAATACTCAAGGTAACTCTACTGGTGCAAAATTAAAGTCAAAACGTGGGGGAAATGTAGATGTGTATGTAGAAAAAAGGGTTGCTTGGCCTCATGAGGCAATTTTGAGGGGCATCAGTCGCCAACGTATTACATATGATCAGTTGTCCCTCACACAATTTGTACAAGGTTTCTCAAAAAATATTTTGGATGAGTCAGATAAAAAAAATCGTGAAAAAATGATCCAATACTTGTCAGACAGCATGGAAGATGCGACTGACTTTTCCTGGGCTAGTGTGAAAGCAGCTCATGCGGTTCTGTTATGCGAAATGGAGAGAGGGTCGCTTGACTGGGAACAGACGGATAGAATAGATCGCATCAGAAGGGTGCATGCCCAAAAGCATGCTGGCAATTTCAGACAAAATTGGGCAAAAAATGAGGGCCATAGACGTCCATGGTACTGCAAATTGTATCAAACAGGGGCGTGTTCCCATAACAGGGATCATGAAAGTGGGGGGCAAAATTTAGAAGCACATTTGTGCTTATTGTTTGGCTCAGGGGAAACAGGCAGCCCATCCAGAGAAAGATTGCAAAAGCACAAATAAGAACGCAGCAAAAACGAATTAGTGGCTGTCCAGCCTCGGGTCTGAGTCTGGGCAGCAATGGGGTTGTCAGTGAAAATGTGTGCCAGGTGACTTCTAGTGATGCTGTATATAGTTCAAATGTTTTAACTCTGTAAATAATTGTGTCAAAGATGTGGCCACAGAGCACAATAATGATGGTATCCATCCCCAATCTGTGAAGTGTGACAGTGGTTTTAGGGGCATGGAAAAGAAATATTATACAAAATGTTTTTATCATTCAGATTTGGACAAAGAAATAGTGAGGGGTTTGATTGCTAAGGACAACAAGGCAAGGGCTTTGACACTTCCCAATAAACAAACCATTGTTAAAAGCAAGTCTTTTGTTGGTCAAGGTATGGCCATTGTTGGCCAAAAACCATGCAAATGTGTCAAAATGTTGAATAATGATTTCTCTCACATTGTTAGTCAGTCTTTGAAAAAGCGGACAATGAATGTGCAGATGTCAGTAACAAAACAAGTAGTGACACTAATGAAGTGGCTGGCGTCAATGTTGTCAAACCCCTCACTAATAGCAATAAAGGTAGTGGTGTCACGTCTATAAACACAAATCACTTGCATGAATGCACTGGGCGTGGTGATGTCCAACCTAATTCTCTTCAACATGAAACAATACCCATTTACAATGTGAATGCTGATGCAGATGACAAATTTTTAGCGAGTTTGTTGTCAAGGTTGGTGTCAAAGAAAATTTTGATCAATGATCATGAACACTGTGACGCGTTTAAGTACTGGAAACTTCAGACGGAGTTTGAGTTCGGCTTTATTCTGTTGACAAACTTGGTTCTCCCTCATTCTAGACACAGTGGTCGCGGGTTTGAATCTCCCATTGACCAGCATTATACAGTTAAGTCATATGGGGTTCCAAATTTTTGGGGGGCCCGTTCACCTGTGAAATCCCAGCTTAATGTGGCAGCTTGGGAAGAAATATTGGTGAACTACTGGGATAAACAGCTCATTGAACTCATACGTTTTCGCTTCCCGTTGGACTTTAATGGGGAAGCCAGTCTGTTCTGTGACATGGTCAATCACGCTCCAGCTATTCAGCTTCCTCGTGATGTTGATGCTTACTTGGCTGAGGAACACTTTCATGATGCAATACTGGGACCTTTACTGAAAATCCCATTGACAAATGTCACTACTTCCCGTTTATGACTAGGGAAATGTTGCATTCGGATCTCAGGGGAGTCATCATTGGCTTGTCATGGCCTAGGGACCAATCTGTCAATGCTGGCATAGATAAAGATTCGTATTTGTACTCCAATTCCCTACTGTGGATCACATTGTCAATGAACTTAAGAAAGTTGGTAGAGGTTCCCATCTTTTCAAGATTGACGTCAGCCGTGCCTTTCGTCATATCAAGGTGGACCCTGGGGATTATGACCTCCAGGGCTCCACTGGGATGCCCATTACATTGATATGTGTCTCCTATTAGTCACCACGGGACGCAGATTTTTCAATGCGTCAGCGACGCCGTCAGGTACATCTTGCGCCAAAGTGGTCATAGCGTCATGAACTACGTAGACGACTCTTCATGTGCATTATATAATTATCAGTTTTTGTATACATCAGAATGGTCTGTAAATAATAGTAGTTTACAAAGTCATTTATACTTACTGATATATCTGTGTTAAATATTATATATATACCTATTATCTATATATGTATATTAATAAAATAATTTCCGCAGGCATTTGTTTCAAATTCCCTGGGGGAGGGGGGCCTGCATCCTGTAATTAAATGCCAAACTTGCTAACCACTAGGCCACTGAGGATCCCCCATCCATGGTATCAACAATAAGTATTCAGATTGCCTCTTCAAATTGAAAATGTGGGGGTGTGTGACCAAAAGTCTCAAACCTCTTGTTGCTCCAGTTATTTAAAAACAGTGATTCTTGTTATTGAAATGTTAGAAGTAATTGGGTGGCCTTTGACCTAGGAATTCCCGCGAAAATCAAATGATTCATCACTTTTGATAGGGAAGTCGACCTAGGCAGACGCCATTTGTTAAATTGTTAAAAAATTTCCTCTAACCCACCCTTACTGGGGTAAGGGCAAGAAGCTTTCTTATGGCGTGTGACAATATAGGATTAGAACCTAAGGAGGGAATTTTCAAAATTTTAAGTACATTCCTGGAGTCTTGGACCATTTAACTAGTATATGCAGTCCAGGAGGTGAGAACAAAATGTCACCCCTTGCCAGATGATACAGTGGCGAGTATTGCAATAACAAGAAGGAGAAGAAGGCAAGGATGTAGATAACTTGAATATTTGACCGATATATGTGGAATCACACAGACATACAATAAGTTGAAGGGTGGGGATGTCAATAACTTTCTTAATTTTAACTTTGAAGGGTCTGTGAAGAGCCATGGCTTTTTGGAAAAATCTTATACGTGAATCTGTGAATGAGTGGGTTGGTAAGCCATAAAATGAAAAATTTACCTTTATTGCTGATAAATGGTTGGCAATTGCAGCAGAAGAAAGACCAGAAAACTCCATCTTGTGTAAGCCCTGAGACATTGCATACATGTCCACTCAATCAGCATGACTATGAGAATAACATCTATTCTTAGGATTGACCTGATAGCTCATTCTGTAGTAGGCTGCATACGTTTTTTGCTGACTTTCAATGCAGAGAGACATGAATAGTACAACAATCACTGGTAGTATTCATATATTTCTTTGGAAATTCCTTGATAACTCATTGGTGACCTGTTGTCATGTGGTGACATCAGATGTATCCGCCATAGGAACAAAGGTTCAAAGTTCAGGTTTTATGCCCATTCCAACAGATGGTAATATTGGGACAGGTCCTCAGCATTGCTACTTGTGGGAGTCGAACTTACACAGTGGTGATTGCCTGTGATTAGATCCCAAACTTGGTAACAACTACGCCATTGAGGACCTCTCGCTTTAGGCACAAGGTACTGAACTATGATTAATTTTCAAACAAAATAAATTATTTTATAACTGAATGGTTGTATCTTATGGTTAGATCAAAAAATGGTTTAATCAAATGTTTGGATTCTGGATGAGCCCAACTTTCCTGTTACAGTCCAAGGGGAGTGGGCAGAAGTAGCAATATGTGATATTCTCATGCTGGCCTTTTCCATTGCTAAAATATTACCAGGGCTTAAAGGAAAGGTTGTATGTTCTAATTTCCACAACTTATTCGAACATGTGAGGTTATTATTCATTTATAAAACAATCAGCAATTTAAGCTAGTATAATTAAACTAGTTAAGCAACAGGATTATGTAAACTGTACATGCTTCACCTCCTTTTCTTCTGATATTTGGTACAATTATAAATTTGCCAAAGCATTGTAAATTATTAAAACATGCAACTCAGGCTTCTTTCTTTCACTTACAATATATATTGTATTACTATTAATATAAGACAGGTTTACTACATTGTTTAAAAGGCACACAAAGGGGCCACGCTCACGTTCCACCTTTGAAGTTGGCAGTTCAAACCCGGATCTCATGTGGGAAATTTGGTAGTTGCTTACCAATGGTTGGCAGTTTACAGTACAGAAACTTGACCAACTGTATGCACCCACCCTCTGCCCCAAAAAGTACCAATTCTGATATGACCTGTAAAGTATTGAAAGCGAGGTAAATAAATAAATAAAAGGCACACAAAGTTAAGCAATTTGTGTAAGACATATTCAGTGTGAAGTGGATGCATTTGCTATATTAAGGTTAAGCAATATGTCCATATGAAGTAACTGAGGCCAAATTAGTTTTTTGATTAAGTGCAAAACAAGAATGGTTTGTAAACAGACTGTAGTATTTATATAGAAAACTTGTGAACTGAAACTTGACCAAAATATGCTGCATATATTTGTCTGTATATAGGGCTATCACATAGTTAATCGTGTCTTGTATTTTAGGAAGCTACCCATTACATTTAAACCATAAGGTAATTGGCCTCCGAAACGTTAAAAAGGATCTGATACACATCTAGTGCAAATACATTTGCCTTTCAGTGTTTGATGGCAATAACATAACACTTAACCTCTAAGTTGTATCATCTAATAACCCCATGTCCACTTTTCATCGTTCAGTAGCATGCTCAGCTCATAGTTGAATTTACTAAAGTAGTTCTGTATAAATTTCCTAGTTTCTGGTAACATCTTAAATACTGATTTTGAGGGATTGGTTCTTGCATTCTCAGCTGCATCTATTTTCCGGTTCTCACTGTAAGGTTGAAGTCCTAGTATTGGGAGAATATGCAGCTCTATAACCCCGACTGGGTCCTTGATGAATTCTTCAAATTTTATAAAAGCAATATTCTCACGCTGTATATTATCTAGCAGATCAGACACAATTTCATGATAAAGGGTGCTCTTGAGTGAATGATCAGTTAGATTACTAAATGGATCCAGAAGTTGAGTAATATAATGGTGAAATCCTTCAGGTGTCTGATCCGTGAAGAGTTTGTCATCTTTTCTTCTTTTTAGTTGGGCAGAAAACCTGAAGTTTGAAAACAACCTGTCAACTGGGTCCCGCATGATCAAGATGGCCTTGGCATTTGGAATAAAGCTAGTAATTTTGGGAAACAGATGGTTGTGAAAATTCCATGGTGAAGAATCTAGAATCAGAGTTTTGTCCAAAACTTGGTTTAAAGTTGCTCCATTCTCTACCTTCTCCCTGATGTTATTGATCATGGTTTGCGAGACTTCCTCTGCAAGGCTCATGTAGGCAAAAATGTTGTACCGAGTCTTACTGTTATCATCCATAAACCATTCTTTTTCCCAAGTCCCACCTCCACTCCAGAAGCTAGAATATTAACAAACAGAAATTGATTATTACCAGTTTATTACAAATAAAGGATATAATATTTAGTACTTAAACGTTGTGAAATTGATGAATTAGTGTGGGTTCAATGTTACTTTCACTGTATTGAAGGTGTGATGTTAAGAATGGGAAAAAATGTGCTCATCCTAGTTGGGATTAGACCTCAAACAACTACCTTTCACTCTTGCATGAACATAAAGCTTGCTGCGGAGTGTTTGTCGGTGTATTTGAGGAGTGAACAGACATTAAGTTTCTCTTACATCCCATTGTACGTGTATACATTCGTAAGTGTGCTGCAAATATTGTTGAAAAATATTAGCATAGCCTGGTAGTGGGGTAGCAGAGATTTACACGTGCAAACAGATGAATTCTTTTTAAAAGAGTGTTAATACCACTTGAATATCCAAGAACAGACTGCGACCAGCTACTGGGCACACGGTAGGTTTATATTCATGCAAGGTACACATGAGTGTATGATAGGACACATGCTAACAATGTAAGTGAATGGGGAAAACCTACAACACTAACAAGGAGAATGCATATGCCTAAGTCTCTCGTAAATATCCCTTGAGACATGGATGTGTTTGTAACTATACTGCGTGCACACTGAGAATTTTGTGCATTTCAATTTTCATTGCGGGGTGTCTGCAACTTTGAAATTCTGTTAGAAAATTTACGTGTAGCTTTAGCCTCTCTTACATCCCATCGTATGTGCACGTACATTCTGGTTACAGAGAAAAATCAGGTGATTTGCAAGGCACATAAGGTACAATTGCAAGGCACGTAAGGTATAATTGCAATTTTATAACAGAATTTATAGGTCGCACAGGCCCTGCAATGAAAATTGACATGCACATTTTCTCTGCGTGCACGCAGTATGACCATAAACACATCCATTTCTCAAGGGTATCTTATGAGAGACTTGCACACGTGCATTTCCCTTGCAACTGTTGCAAGATCTCCCCATTCACTTGCAGGGTTTGCAGATGCTGTATAATACACTCACGTGTACCTTGCATGTATATAAACCCACTGTATGACCTGTAGTCAGTAGCAGTTTATTCTTTGATCTTTAAGTATCCCTGCTACTCCACTACCAGGCTACGTTCATGTTTTTCAACAATATTTGCAGCACACTTATGTGTGTATACACGGGATGTAAGAGAGGCTTTAAGTGTCCCTTGCAAAGTAGCCAATTTTTCTCTATAACCAGGATGTACGTGCACGTACGATGGGATGTAAGAGAGGCTTTAAACATAAACATTGAACATTTGTTTGACTACATTTTGCAAGAAAACCCGCAGCCAGCACCAACTACCTCATCTGAGCCATGAACATGCCCTTGCGTTCAGATTCGGCTGAGTTTTAAGTGCAACAAAACTACAACAGACACAAGTGTTCCTATTGTGTATTTTTATTGTGTTTGGTAAGCTAAAACGGGACTGTGAATGAGATTAGAATGTACATTCTTCTCGAAAGATAGGTTGAAAGACTTTTAATAATTTACCTCATTTCCTTTCTCTTTGCCTCCCTGATGTTTTGATGAAAAGCCAAGGAAGCATGGAGGCCAGTTGTACCACACTTAGGAATACCTAGTAGAAAGACTGATGGAAGACATAAGAGCTGACTGGATGGATATTTGGTGAGAAACATTTTCTGAAACAAAAAGAAAAATGTGTGCTATATCTTTTCTCAGGCTTTGCAGTCTGGTTTAAAGTTGATGAAAAGATGTGCTCATACAAAATTTTCAGAGATTACATTCTTAACATTTCTAAGTAAAATGTGGGTATGTGCTATTATGCAACTAATGTGTTGATTTGATATAAAATAATGACACTGACTCAGTTTTAGATATTTTAAAAATGTTAAAATATTTGTATATTTTCATTTATAACTTCCGCATGTGTGGCCACATTACAAATATGTTATTTAAACTTGTAACTAGCACCAAAGTTTAACCTGTGTATGGCAAATTTTTCTTTACCATTATTTTGTGGAAGCTGTGAGATGCCATTATTTTCATTTACAAAAAAAACTTATGAACTACTACATATAAGCTAATATGTGGTATACACAGATTAGAAATTAAATGAATAAAGTTATTGAGTGATCATGTAGGCCATATTTGCTTTTCTATCGCCCAGTCCATGGTGGCATTGTGGGCTGTACAGTTGCCTCCAAACTTTTTAGAACTGGGTTTTATTCCCAGTTGCTGGTGCTCAATGATTTGTGTAGTACATTCTTGAGCAAATACCATTCTTATTCGTTAAATCACATAGAACTAGCTTAGTAGTTAGACTCTATGTGGCAGTTTGATCTGGTGCCAGTGGGGAGCCCATAATAGGGAATAACTTTAGGTATTCAGCACAGCTATTTTCAATTCAATAGGAATCTGTTGGTTTAAATGCAATGAATCAATTTTGACGGATTGAAAGACTTTCACATTCATAAAAATATGACTATATTAAAAGCTTTCTTACTTGTCTGTCAGAACTGGCTGTGATGTTAGGCAAGGTGTAGTAAGAATTGTTATCATGGTCCACTAACACACAGGGGGACATGGTTTCTGGTATATAGTTCAGACTGTGCCTCTGTTTTATACTTTCGGCAGTGTCAGTGGTGGCACACAGTGGGTTGCTTTCATTCTCTTGGTTGATATTGCAAGGGCAGTTCTTGATCTGGTTGACATACTGGAAAACTGTCCGACTGATTTTTCGGTTCGGGTATGGTCGCTTAATATGACCTAAATAAGAAAATTAATCCATTTGTTATCACTTTCATGTAATTATGTCAACACAACATAACCATGTTTGTGTTTTCAGTTTTTATTTTAAAGTGCAACTCACTCAGGTTATGCACATAACATAATTAAGAAACAACTTTGTGGTGACTATTTACACAAATTTTCTAAAAATATACTGAATTTGACTTTGTTTCCAAATTATTTTAATGTTTTAGACTGTACCATCACATCCTGAAGTGTATAACCTGTTCATTATCGGTTCAGTGAATAAACCAAACCAGATTGTGGTACAAACCCTGATCAGGTTTTTTGTATGCAAGGGCCATCTGAGACCTTGCTTATTCCCCATAGTTTCCGCCTCCCATGTTCATAATCAGGAACAAAATGATGGAAGTCGTAGAACCTCATTGTTTTTTAATGAAGTTCATGACACCACTTGTGGCGGTCATGACTGCCCTCCCCACCCCACCGCTACCCCTGTTGCAAGTGAACATATCTCTCCTAAGTACTCACAAAAATTTTAGTCATTGGGCATCCTTGACTAGTCTTTTGGATGATAAATAATAAAATGGGTTTATGGTAGAACAACATATTTTTGTCACTACGACCTCTCGTGTTCAATTTTCAGAAAAAGTGTTTTTTGCAATCTATAACTTCAGACACCATCATGTCTGTAAAATATGAGAAGACATAAAGTGTCCTCAGAGACGGTTCTGCCACTGAGTAAAACTTGCAACTGCAGGGTATAGCGACTGTCAAGTAAAATGGACATCAGTAATCTTTCTACATTAAACCATTACTGTGGTAGGGCCCTGTTAAGTGCACAAGAGTAGCAAGGGTTTGTTATCTTGAATTCTAGCTGATTATGATGCTGATTTTTCTGTCATATAATTTATGTTTTTTATTGGAAGCAAATAACATGGTTTGTCATTTATGGTGCCCCTGTTCAACAAAAACAGTTGCTGTAGCCCCAGAGATTTAAACTGGTTAGGTATTAGGATATCTCCCAGTTATTGAACAGTAGATTTCGAATGATGATAACCTCTAAAACAAATATTAGACAATAAAATAATCCCATTCATGATAGTGATTTTGTCATACTTTTACAATCAGTCTTGTCAGCCCTATTAAACCAAGGCTACAGAAATATAGAACCCAGGAGTTTAGATCTAACACTGAAGCCAGAATAAATAAAAGGTTGGTTATATTAATTTTACCAATAAATAAACAGATTGTATTATTTGGGAATTTTTCGGTATGTGTATCTGCCATCCCCTTTCTACGACTATTCAATTCCTGAAGTTAACAGTGCACTTACATTTTCCAACAGCATAGTTCATATCTTCTTTAACGCCACCTGCTTCATCTTCAGAAGTTAGACCCAGGCTGTTTAAATATTCAATTGATGATAGAACCTGAAAATCATTTTGTTTAATATCAAATTATCCACCTTCTTGAATAACTACTCGAGCCTAAGAAGCCTAGCCTCTATCATATTGGTACATAAAGGCTTGGCTCTCACCTCTGAAGATGTAAATTCATATCAAGCCTGTGATTGGGAAACCTTTAGATTTTGGCCAGAGTGACTATGGTCGCCTATACACTGACAGATACTTAAACCCAACCGGATCCTAAACTTAGAAGTACTATGATATATTGTATTGATCAATAACATTTTACCTTCAAAATTAAAGAGGTCATCAGACAGAAGCCATAACCTTCTCCATAGACACTGGTTATGAAATGATACACGTTATAATGATACAATGTTAATTTTTGACAAAAACTTGAAACTTTTCTTATTTTATTTGGTATAAATAAGATATATCGGAGTGTACCAATAGGTCAAATCAGTTTGTTGCATACAGGCCTTTGGAGTGAGCATAAAGCATGTGGTCGAGTCAGATGTAATAAAATATTTTTTTTTCTTAAATGGTAGACTGTATATTAACCATGTGAAGGCTTATCAATGAATGCTGTTAAATTCTATTTATGTTCTCTCATGTAGTACAATTGATGTAAACACATATCGCAAACATGCAATACACAGACACATTAGTTTTCCACAATTTTATTATATGTTGCGACTTAAAGTGCATAACAGAGGTTTTGTTTTGACATTTAATTTATCCATGGTCACTTTGGCTACCAGAGTGACATTGATGAGCACCGGTCTCAATATGTCTGTTTAATAGTATGTAAATCGCCCAACTTTGACCTTTGGCTTCACTCCTTCCACCTGAAATTGTATGTTACTCAGAGAAAATGCATAATTGCAGCCAGTAACGAGCAGCTGTTAATTTTATTGTTTATTCCATTTTGTGGCAAGTTGCAGTATTTTCTATTTAAGACTTCAAGCAATCATAGTTTTATTCTGTCAAAGTTATAGGAAATTACTACATATTTTTTGCAATTGATAGATATAGCATTAGTAAACAGAAACACTGATTGGAACACATACTTCCTCTTTATATTAATGCACTGAAAACAACATCGTAAAAATTTCTACTTGGCTATACCAAGTTTGTAGATAAATTACTATTTTATAACTGCCTCTATATATTACTTTTTATCTGATATTGAAAATAAAACATTATAGGCAAGCAGGTAACATGCTCTATTGCCATTCTATAACATCACCTTTTTGTCTGACACATTGTTTGATAAATATATCCAACAAATGAAAATGCTACCACAAAGGATCACAGTGAGGAACCCTTCTTTTGGTTTTCTAGTGAAGGCCAAAAGACTGCACATTTTTTGCAAAACCATTTATTTTTATTGGAAAGTCTGTTATGTGGCCAGCTCTGGCAATCTTTGTTAAAGATAGAATTTACCGCCTTGTTCTACAGTATTCTATAGGTAGATCGAATGACCATTAATTTATTAGGTCCTCAATACAAACGTCAGTCACCTTTCCAGGTGTTCTTGACAGTGGGGAATTAATTAGCTTCGTTATTGTATTATCAATCTATGGTAGGATGAAGTAATGGACTTACACACAATAGGTTATTATAGATAGATATACAGTTTATTAATTATACTGACTTGTACATATATACATATTATAATCCATATTGCAACAATTTTAATGGACCCAGCCCTATATGGGCTTATAAGTCACTGTTTGACAAAAGAGGTTAAGATTTTGTTTTATATCTACAAACATTTCAACAGCACTCAAGTAACATTAGCACATAACATACTGTTCTTTTTCAACTACAAACATTTTAATGAAATTCAAGTAGGATTATTAAACAAGATACCTTTCCATCTTTACAAAATATTTTGTACAAAATTTGCCAAACCCTTCTGGTGATTTTTATTGATGTAATAAAATTTATCATTATTACTTATTTCATTGAAATTAATAACAGAGCATGTAATACTGTTAAACAAATTATCTGTATTAGATCATTAAAAATGGTATTCATCTGTGACGCGTCCCATGTTACAACATTGACAAATACGTTCATGTAACGTAAATGCCTATAGTTTCTTGTAACTGGATCAATTATGGTATTAAAACAACCAGTTTCAACTCTGAGTGGGAAAATGCCTGCTCTCAACTGTGCCAAGAGTGAGCACTGATGTCAAGTTAGAAAAATGTTGAGATATTCCTCTGTAGTATAATCATCCTTATCTGTTTAGTATGTATGTAGCTTTCGTTTTAAATCCAGGGTTTGTTTCCATTGAAGTTCGCAGAGAGATTCCAGTTTGCTTAATTCAAGGTTTAGATCACATGGATGCTGACTTTGATAAACGTCTGACATATCTAATGAAGATAAAATTGTTTTTACATCACCACACCAGCTATTCCCATCATTATCATAATCCCAATTAAAAATTTTCTTTATTACTCTATCATAAGGCATCCCAATTAATCTGTTCCAAAATCTTAATATAGCAAGATATCTTTGATACGTATCAGTCAGCCAACCAGTATCCCCATGCAATACAGCATTAGGACTATACCGGTCCACACCCCCAAAATATCTAGCAGCTTTGTTAAGATTCAGATCTGGAGTTTTTACACAAGTGGCAGCCCATACACCAGAGCCATAATCAAGTACTGGCAATACAATACCATTCAGAAACTTAGTGAATGTTTGTAGCCAAGATCTTTGTAACATTTGAATTTAGAAATAATACAACTTAATGCCCAGCCTGATGAGTGATTCAGAGTTTTAATACAATCATGAAATGTTGAATGCTCATTCAAAATTATACCAAATTTTTATATTGGCATGTACTAGTAAAATTATTTTGACCATATGTGAAACTGAAATCAGTTTCCTTGATTTCCTTGATTTTCCTTTCCTGATTCGAAAGTGAATGGCATTACTTTGGCCACATTTATATTTAGCCTCCATTTCATGCACCAGTCGTACATCATGGTTATCATTTTGTATACATAGTGTTCACTATAAGTACCATATCATCAGCATACAACAAAATTGATAGCCAGGTGTTGTTAATGTTAATTCCAAGGTTTAAGTTCATTATTTCTGTGACAAGATTATTAATATAAATTACAAAGAGAGTAGGTGGCAATGTGTCACCTTGCCTATCCCCATTATTAAACTCCAACCATTTTGTAAGAAAGTTGTTAACTTTAAGACATGATATTGTTTTTGTGTACCTAGCCTTTATGGCAGAGTATACCTTACCATCAATATTGTAGTTTAATAGCTTATACAGGAAAAGCTCTCAGTTTACCCAGTTGAAAGCATTCTATAAATCAAAAAAAGTCACAGAACACAGGTGTATTTTGCTCAAACTGGTTTCTTATTACAGATGTGAAAGGATAGATGTTGTCTTCACATGACATCCCTTCACAGAACCCATTTTGCTCATCAACTAACAAATTAAATTCATTGCAATATGATACAATTCTTTTGTTCAGAATAGAACTAAAACCTTAGCTAAACATGAAGTGACAGAGATATCATGATAACTAAGAGGCAAATAGGGATCTTTATATGACCCTTTTGGAATCTGCCAAATGATGGACATTTTCGATTTAGAAGGCATGTAAAAACTTATTTTGTATCAACAACTTGTTTTGTATTACCTGACTTACTTCGTATCAATTTTTGACTTATTTTGTATTACCGACTTATTTTGTAGTAATATTGCCTTATTTTGTATTACTTTGCTGACTTATTTCATACCAACAGTTGACTTAATATGTTACAAAACGGTACGCAGAATTTTGGCAAGATTTCAGGGTGATACAAAATAAGTCGATAATACAAAATAAGTTGCTCCATAGACAACTTGTTTTGTATCACTGACTTATTTTGTAGTAATTTCAATTCACCTTTTATAGTGGCTTGTCTCCATTAAAGTATGGACTGAAAGGAATTTAATCCTTACTGTATTCAATCTTGTAGTCCATTTACCATTCGCCTGATTAGTCAGTAGTATATTGAAAATTATATCTGCATCTGTCAATAAACTTGAGTTTGGTGTTAAATCTTGGATTGGAATATATTTGTGGAAGTATAAATGCCCTTGTTGAGTAAGGTAAAGTTTACTTATAGAGAGCTCAGATTTGGTTTATCGGTAGAAACACTACCATAAAAAGGTTAAAATGCTGAAACTGGTTGCAACAAGTATGTTGTTTCCCGATAAGAATAGCATCAGAGATGGCCAGATCCCACAACCTTGGGAAAATCAATGAACTTAATGAGATAAGATGCTAAAATGTACACTTTGTACACTGCAGAAACATCTGCCTAAATATTATATTCAACATTACAGAGTAAAAGTTATAGGGAGCATTGATGTAAGACTATGAAATTGAACAATACACCTGTCCCCCAGCCAATGTTCATGTGAAGTATCAATCTTTTAAAGACTATAAAGGTCAGCATTGCTATAACAAGCTCAAAGGCCAAAATGTCACACTGCTCATTGCTAACCTACACTTCCTAACCAATATCTCTACCAAGTATTAACATCCTACACTTACAGTTAAAAATATATGGGCAGGATAAGTTTATAAAGATCAAAGTCACTTTGGCAAGGTCAAAGGTCAAATCAATGTCATACTATGATGCTGCACACCTACACCCCTTAACCAATGTCTGTCAATGTCTCTATCAAGGTTCAAAATCCTACTCCTTGTGGTTTATGAGATAGAGCAGGGATGCGTTATTACTGAAGCCAGCCTGTCCACTTGGCTGAGAGATCACACCAGTTCCTCAAGGTCAGACCAAGTGACACAACCAAGTGACCGGTTTGAAGAAAATAAGATTACATACTGAAGGTGGGCCTGTGCCAGAAATAAAAGATATATTTAAAATGTTAAAGTGGTGACATGGTAAAGTTTTAAAATTTTTACTGAATTGGATTTAACCAGCCAAACCCCAGCAGTAGGAGTAGAATTAGAGACCAGACAACTTATTTTTGAACATCTCAGCCACTTGATCCCCAGCATTGGCATCATCTGTGATGTACCTCCACACACAGTCCGACGTCCAGGTGCCATGTCTCTGTATGTTTTGCAAGTTGACATTATTGTTGAAAGCAAAAGTAGCACCCAAACGCCGGAATGTGTGTAGAGTAGAGCCAGTGCCCTGCAAACCCAACCTTGATAAAATTAAAGAAAAGTGCCTCCTGACCTTAGAATCAGTAAGTGGGGTCCAAATTGAATTCTGTTTATATTGGAACAATGGAAGATTTGAACCCTTAGGAGTCAGTGTTAAGAGGTTGGAGATGGCACGAACTGGACACAGTGGAGAGCCAGCAATTCTAGGTACAGAAATAAGTTTTACTTGATTGTTGTTTTGCATGGTCTTGGACCATTTGACCAGGATGATAATTTTTCCTGGTTTGAAGATTATGTCCCCCCTTGCTAAATGTCTAAGTGGGGAAAAACCAGTACATGAATGTGGAACAAGATTTGATAACCGTAGAAAAGAGAAAAAACTGAGTAGATAAAGACCTTTAAAAATCTGCCCCATATATGTGAGGTCACCTTGTGATACAATTTCCTTGAGAAGTTTGACATCGATTATTTTGTTCAGTTTAACCTGGAGAGGGGCATGTAACTGAACTGCTTTTTGATAGTACTTGAGCCTGTGGTCACTAAAGCAGGCCACATCCAGACCAAATATAATAAATTTACTTTTGATGGCTGATAAGTAGTTAGCCATTTGAGGGTGCTTTACCCCATTATAGTATAGACACTCCAAAAAGCATAGGAGGTGGAATACATTCACCTGAGGTACTGCCCAGCCCATGAACACAGTTAAGGCCAGGAAGGTGGAAAATAGGGTAGCATAAGCCCTCTTGGTGGAATCTGCAAATGCATTTGACAGTCTGGAGGTGGCAAGCTTGATGAGACAGGCCTCTGCAGGAGAACAGGCTGCAAAATCATGAATAATAAACTATATAGACTCATCAGTATACAACAACTCTTCATTTACAGCAACCCATGTAACAGGGTGAATCAATTCCTGTAATTTTTGGAAATTGTTACATGTAATAAACCATCTAGACAGCAGGTCAGCGACTGTGTTACATCTTCCTGCTACATGTACTAAATCAATGTTACATGCACTGAGCCACAAAAATATGTTCCTGGCAATCTTACAAAGAAATTCATCCCTTGCTTTACCAGCGTTGAGTACTGAAACTACAGCTTGGTTGTCACAACGAATTAGTACCCTGTAGCCTGCCCATTGGGAGTGCCACACTTTTAAGGCTACCAGAATATTAATCATTTCTAATGAGGCAATATTGATATTTTGCCAAGCCTCTGGCAATGGCAAGGCATAAACTTGTGCCTCATAAATAGCCCCCAGGCCAGTTGTACACGCATCTAGGTAGACATTTCTATTAGGAGTATACTGAAAATACGTTACACCATTATACACTGGGAGGAAAGTATTGAACCACTGTAAATCTCGTTTAAAGCTTTCAGTAAGTGTGATTTTTGTATTATCATAATTTTCTCTGAGTAATTTTAACATCCTGTTTTGGAAAAAACGAGAGTACTTAATGCACTTAGTAACATAGAGTAATGAACCCAATAATGACTGCAAGTCCTTTTTTAGTACAGTAGTTTTTTGCAGCCCATTGAGAGCACATCTGCTTGATAACTTATAATTTTTCAGTAGGAATAGAGATGGTAAGTGTTTCTGTGTCAACTAATATACCTAAGCACACTACTTGTGAGCTGGGAGGTACCAATTTCTTACTACTAACAGTGAGACCAAGTTCTCGAATGTAGGAATCATTAATTTTTGATGGTAAAGACACACATAGAAAATCATCTATATAATTCCATATTTTGTGACCTTCTGAGGTCATAATAAACCGGACTGCATCGGATATACGTTGAAAAATTGCGGATCCGTGCTTGAATCCGAACGGCAGCGACCGATCGATAAAGTAATTTTCCCAGTGAAGGCCTAACAGATCCAGGTCTCCTGGGTCTATGGGAACATGGCGAAAGGCTCTACTGATGTCTACTTTAAAAATTTTACATCCTTTGCCAAGCTTGAGTAATTCCTCAGTGATATTATCAATCAAGGGATAGGTTAGGACAAAGTCCACATCCAAATATCGATCAGAATGAACACCTGAATTTACAGACTGCCCCTTGGGCCAGTTAAGATCGATAATCACTCTCCTCTTGTCAGAACTCGATTTGTCTCGTGTCATGAATGGGCTAGTATGCAATTGTTCAAGTGGGGGGTCCTTAAACGGCCCCAACATGGCCCCATGATTTGTTTCATCTGTAAGGTAAACATCGACATGACAGGGATACTGTAATGCACTTTTGTGATTATTTTTTTCACTTTGGATGTTATGACACCTATTATAATCCAGAGGGAAGCCATATTTGATTAATAGTGGAAGTTGCCAATCCCAATAGTCTTGGAGATAGGACTTCCACTTCACAAAATTCAATTGTGAGTGAACAGGCACTTGTAAACCCTCATAGTTGTGTCTGCCATCATGACGTAATAATTTATGCAAAGCTAGAATATCTGTGCATACAGAGTTAGAATTTTCATCCTGGATGCGGTTGCGTAGCCCATAGATGGGAATAAAGCCAAAGAACTGTTTATTTTGTTCCAAAAATTTTTTATTTTCTGTGGCCTCTCTAGCCAATTGCAAGCGATCACTTTTGCATGTAGTATTGATTTCTAAAGAGTATTTATCTCCAGAAAGCACACCAGAGTTAAAATTATCGCCTGCAGTGCCCTCCACGGGACACTTGCTGAAACCTGTACAAGGAAGCATTTGCTCTACGGTAGTAGGTGTTTTGTGCCTATTTAGGTAGTCAGTATTTGTGTTATTCGATTCGTATTCGAGAAGCAGTTCCGGCATGGCCCCTCCAGTGAATAAATGTACAACATTCTTACCTTTATTCACCGTTCGCTTCTGTTTTTTTACATTCACAGTCTTACTTGTGTGACCCTGTCTGTCACCCTTTACATCTACAACAGCACTGGAATCACATTTGTCAACAATACAATCTTCTACAGGCAAAGCTTCAAACCGATTGTGAGTACAAATACTAACAATACTACTACAATACTGTTTGCTACGTGAATTATTCACCCTTGACTGATTTCCAGAAGGACAAAGTCATGGTTCTGTGTACACACCACTGTTACCACTCTTCAAACCTGTTTTCAGCGTTTGATTACCATACCATTTGACACTTGTGCCCTGAGATATTTTGCCTTTTGGTTTACTGGCCCTGTGGTCACAGGTTCGAGTATGAGACTGTGAAGTCTTTTTGACAACATCAGAAAACAATACATTTGGTTTAGTAAATCTATACATTGAAATTAGTCTTTGTACATTTTCTACATCTAACAATTGCGTATCATGAAAGTTAGTATTATACACCCATCTATCTTTGTATCTGTCGTTATGTACACTTTTCATAGTATTTTTATTAACCACTGCACCACCTAGTTTTTTGCTGGTATCTTTTGTGTGCAACTTTTTGTGGTGTGGGTTCCATTACAATTCTCACACACATGCCTATAAAATTGGCCTGCTGTTTTATGATGAGTAGGGAATCTGCAAGTACCTTCCTGGAAGTACTTGCAAATCTTGGAACTCTTGTTGTATGCAGTGTTTGGTTTTTTAGAAACCGAGCGTGTGGCAGAGGTTTGAACCCCAGTAACGTGTCTTTGGGCATGAGCCCTACGAAATCGGTCTACCTTATCCGTTTCAACCCATGAGACCCTATCTGCTTCCATATTTGTAAGTAATATGGCATGGCAGGCTTTAGCTGAGCCCCAGGAAAAATCTGATGCATCTTCCATGAGATTAGCTAAGTAATCGAGCATAGCCGAGCGAGATTGTTCGGATTTTTCTTCCTGTATACATCTCACAAAGCCTGACACCCATTGGGTGATACTCAGATCGTCGTAGGTGGGTCGAGTCTTTTGATTGCCTGTGAGAATAAAATTTTGGGGCCAATCTACAGATTTTTTGACAAAAATGTCACCAGGTCCCCCACGTTGAGACTTCACCCTACCTTTGGTAGTTGATTCATTAAGTGTACGCAACTCTGCCAAGTGCTTTTCCACCTCACATTGCACAGATTTGTTACTCCTCAAAAATTCAATTGAGGGGACCACACTTTGATCAATATTCGCTTCTGTAACATTACTGTCAGGAACCGTGATACTGTGATTGGAAACCATGGCAGTGCCATGTTGGCCTCGAGAGGTAGAAGGAAGTGGACTTACGTGTGAGCTACCCTGTTCCAGTGCAGCCTCGGTACGCCGCACCCTCCTGTCCATCAACTCCATTTGTTCCCCTATTTGCTGCAATTTATTCAAAATCTGATCCGAAGCTGCAGGACTATCGGATGTAGAGGAGGATGCGGCTACCTCACTAGCACTGGAAAAGGACTCACCTGCCAACTTCATTTGACATTTCTTTCCAACTGGCCGCTCGTGTTCCTTCTGGCATTTAGAGCAATGAAAACTTTTTGGCATTTTTATTTTGATCTGAGCTAGGTAAAACAAGTAAAATAAACTAAAATGAATTGTAAAATAAAATATAAGATCGATGCTCAGATCAAAAACATGTAACTTCTTCAACTTTCAAACGAGTGTGGCACCAATATTAAACAAAGGCTGGCTTTTATAGTGAAATTATTTAAGCATGACCACCCACAATGCAATATTCTGGTCTGGTCCAGAACTGAGACCTCTGCCCCGTATCTGGTCACAGGCCCAAACTGCCCAGCCTGACACCAATACCTGGGTGACAACAATACCTGCACAACGTAAAGCTGCATATGTCCCAAATACTGTTTTGCAAAATGTCCAATTCTATAGAAAACAGGCAAATGGTAATCACATGTCAGCTCAGCATTATTCAATAGAATATAGAGAAGGTGGCACTTGTGTGATCCATTGGTAGCATTAAGCAGTTTTATGTATCAGAAAGAAAACAAGAATGACTGTGTATCATTTTAATAACCAAAATATTTGCAATACTAAAATTTCAGGGATAAATACAATTTTCAAATTCTTATGTTCTAATATACCATTGTAAGAAGTCCTCGCTCTACAAAATTATCATGAAAATTACATGAAAGGGATGAAAAAGTATCAAGTTTGGCACATTTAACATCATTCCAAAAGATTGCTATGTTTTTTTAACATATTGCACCTAATGCAGTTTTTGAGTTGTCCAAGGATCTTCAATTTGCAATAGGAATGGCTACACATCCGAGGAAAATTGCATGGTCTTTCATGGAATGGCTAATAAGAAGCAAATATTTGAAAATTATAACAATTATAATTTGGATGCATTTTCTAACTTATTATCTATGTTTTAGTGTAATCTATGCCAAAGTGTTAATGTAACATTAAAATAATGAATAAACAAAGAGTTCCACAGTTAAAAAAATTCCTTACACAGTTTAGAGTTTTATAACCTGATAATACAAAATAAGTCAGTGATACAAAATAAGTTGTCTATATTGCAGCTTATTTTTTTTTTTTGTTTTTTTTTTTTTTTTTATTGGTCAAAATATAAATAATGCTACACATTACAAAAAGACTCTTAACAAAATTTTACTGATTGCACTGAATATGTTAACACTGCAAGGCTACATGTCTAGTAATAGGATACTAGCCTTGTTTTTTTGGGATGAATTCATGGATTTATTCAAACAATCTGTTAAAAACACCCCAACTAGCATACAATTTTTCTCTATATTCACATTCCGGTTGGATATGAAATTGTTCCTCATATTTTCTCTTTAAATTATTTTTAAGCCCAACTATATTTAGAACACTTTTATTTGTAGCACTTTTGAAGATATAGTATTTAGTAGTAGCAATTAAGGTGTTGATTGGAAAATACTGGTTGTCCCTGTGTAAGTATCCTAGGATTATATCCACGGGTGAAAAATATATCAATTTCCCCAAGTTAGAATAAACCCATTTTTCCAAATCTTTCCATAACTCTACTACATGGCGACACTTGACAAAGAGATGCATAAATGTTTCAGGATCAGATTGACAAAGTTTACATTTATCCGATTTCTCAATGGACATTTTATACAGTTGACTGTTTGTACCAAGTATTCTATGTATCAATTTACACTGAAACCAGATCAAGTTATTATCTTGTTCAACATTAAATATAAGATAAAAGACTCTTCTCCATGTCTTATTGTCTATATCTATATCAAGATCTTTATTCCATTTAGCCCTATATCTGCAATCCACTTCCTTTGTCTTCACCTTATTGTAGATATTTCTACATCCTTGGTCACATTGGAAAAAAAGGGATATATGAAGCGGGAGGAATGGTCTCTCGAGACGATTACTTTGAATGGTTAAGTGTTTATAGTCATTAATGTATCTCTGGACCATTGTGCTGACTTGAAAATATTCTAAAAAATTCCTTATGTGAAAGCCAAACTTTACTTCTATTTCTTTACTGCTCATCATTTTGAGATTTTGATGAACAATATCCCCGATCACAAATATCCCATTGTCAGACCATGTTTTCCAAAAAATATTAGAATTTCCTAGTTTACTATTATACCACAGACAGGTTGAAAGTAAACATTGTTCAGATCTCATTTGAATTGATTGATCTATTATATTCCAGGAAACAAATATCTCTTTCCAGAAGTCATTGGGTACTCTTTTATTGCTCTTTATCCCCCAGTAAGGACCAAATTTGAACAGTAGATCAATAGGGCCATATGATGTTTCAAATAGCTTAGCCCATGGGCTGGCCGGAGAGGCAATAAGTCTCCTTATCCAAGTACTTTTTAAGGATTTAATAAATTTCTCTAGATCTGGCATTTTTAGACCACCATCTGTTTTGTTTTGGCACATAATCGTACGCTTTATTTTTTCTGGTTTCCCATCCCACAAAAACTGATAAAGTTTTTTATTCAGGTCTACATGAAAATTATTGTTGGGAAGTGGAATAGCCATGAACAAATGATTTAATTGGGACAGTACTAGCGATTTAATAACAGTAATTTTACCTAAGGGTGTCAATGTTCTTTTTTTCCACACGGAAATTACTTCGTCTACTTTAATAAGTGCCTTGGAGTAGTTGAGAGCCGGTATATTTTGTAAATTAACATCAAAATCTATCCCTAGCAAGGTAAAAATTTGTACCCCAGTTTAAGGAGTTAGCACAGCGAAGTTTTTCCATGGAGTATTTCTTTTTGCCAATCCATACCATTTTCGTTTTAGACATGTTCATTTTCAGACCCCATAGAGATCCAAAGACTTCCAAGATATTAAGTATTTGTTGCAAAGAGCTCTCTGAACCATCCATAAAAATTGTTGTATCATCAGCAAATTGTGAAATTTTAATTTCTTCTTGACCAATTTTTATACCCTTAATCATTGTGTTACTTTGAATCATTTCATACAGCACCTGTGCACACAACAGGAAAAGGTATGGAGCTATGGGGTCTCCTTGTTTACATCCTCTTTTCAGCTTATTTTGTATTATCGACTTATTTTCTATCAATGTCAGTGCTGAAAATAAGAATTAATATCAAGCGAATGGTAAATGGACTACAAGATTGAACACAGTAAGGATTAAATTCCTTTCAGTCCATCCTATGATGGAGACAAGCCACTATAAAAGGTGAATTGAAATTACTATAAAATAAGTCAGTGATACAAAACAAGTTGTCTATAGAGCAGCTTAGTTTGTATTATTGACTTATTTTGTATCACCCTGAAATCTTGTCAAAATTCTGCGCACCGTTTTGTAACATATTAAGTCAACTGTCGGTACAAAATAAGTTGGCCAAGTAATGCAAAATAAGGCAATATTACTACAAAATGAGTCGGTAATACGTAATAAGTCAAAAATTGATACGAAATAAGTCAGGTAATACAAAACAAGTTGTTGATACAAAATAAGTTGTTACAAGGCATAACACTGTATTGAAAACGATGAAGATGATCCAATAAATTAATATTTTTTAAATTTCAATCTGTATATTCTCAATGCCTGCTGCCTTTTTAGCTTTTAGCTTGCTTAATGTTTCATGGGTTTCATCCAACCTTATAGGTCCATTTATAAAATCATTTGATTTATATCCTACTTTCTGCATTTCATCTTCAATTAAAAGTTTGCTTGAAATTTCCTGTTGATAAAATTCATTGTTAAAAATATCATTTTCAAGTCTGTTTAACTATGATTGAAAATCATTTTCCCACCTCTCTAGCGCCTTTTGTGTATCAGTACAAAAACCATCATTTCATTTGACTTTCATTGGAATATTTTTCACTCTACTAGGCCATAAATGTTTACTTTTGTTCCAGAATTCCTTTGAGTCTTTTGTATTGAGCTCATCTATGTTCAGAATTTGCTGTCTGTTAAAATTTGCTTCAATCTACTTAAGTTTTTTATCAAATCTGTTTCAGTTTAATTTGAATTTATTGTGAAGGCATCTTTTCAGCCCTCCAGAACCTTTACATTTTTTTCCAAGTATTTTACCTATTTCTAATATTTTTCCACAAAATTGTTAACCCCTCATTCAAAATAATTTACTGTATTTATACCTTTTTCAAGTGCCAGACATGAACTGGGGTAAACAAAGATATTGGTCAAGCAATTTGAGAATAACATTAGCAAGCAATTCATAATTTTGATCGACCATTCTTTGACAAATTATCTGAGCTTCAAGCTTTACATTTTTAAAAATATCAGAATTAAATCAACTATTGGAATCTTTCTGAAAGTCATAGATTTTTATGTTAAAAATAACAGGATGGACCTCAGTGTCTGAGATTATCTCAGAGGCATTGTTTGATTAAAGGATATTAAATGTTGCTGTGACAACAGAGTGATTGTGTGGCTGGATCACAGGTTAAGAAGTTGCGGGATTTGAATGCTAACTTTTAGTACCCAGAGAGGTAACAGGGTTACAGCTATCAATGCAAACATTTTGTAATGAAGACACAACTATAGACATCTGAGGTGGCCTTTGATCTCTTTTGTTGCAGTTTAGTAGCCATGCGTGCAGGTGTGGAACTGAACTGTGGAGGAACAAATGATCCAAGTGTATAGCTACCAGCACTTCTGCCAGCTTCAAACTCATTCATCATCTTGTCATTTTCATAACCATCAAAGGCTCTCTCATTGAGGATTTCAAATTTTTGCACAAGACGACCATTGTTGGTGAATCAAACTGTTTCAGAATCATTTTGTTTATCAAAACGGACACTTAAAAGCCATCTGTGCTTATCAGTGTGGTAGTTCAGTCCAAATTTGACCAAGATTACAATGACTTCGTTATGTCAGAAAAATCAATATAATGTGTTAGATAATACACTATATGGGTTATTTATGGATTTTAGCCTTTTCAGTAAATATACAACTAGTTATTATATTAATTTTTACTATAACATATATATTTAGCATTAATGTACGCCAAAACTTTAAGTTACGTTTATAGGTTTTTTTGTTTATTTGTATATCAGTGTTCATAATTACTCCAAAGGTAATGAAGATTTATAAAGCTTATTATGTAAAAATGGTGTGAGAAAAGGAAGAAATGAATTAATTTTCTGAAAGACCCACATCATAAACTGAAAAAAAACACATCCCATGTTTCTGGGCAGTTTCATGTAAAATGATTTTCATTATGGACTTTCTATCAGATTACGAAGGTTAAAATAAAAAGCAGTATGTGAGCATATTTATTTATTATTTGTGCAATACTATTATTTGGTTTAAAGAAAATACAAAATGAACGTAACAGATGTACATTCAAAAGGAGGCAGACATTTTGGATTAAAAGACTGGTCATTGCTAATTCATTGCTAATTCTCCCCATAATTTTCAATTCCCCTTTAAAGCTGATTTGGTTTGGGTGTTTCTATTTCTTTACCCATTTTGAGAATGTAACCTGATTAAATAGCCCTTTCAAAGTTCAACAAATTTAGTTTTTCCTTTTTTAACAGTGTACTGATCTACACCTCCCACCAATTAACCTTTTGAGAGTGGTCACAAGCACTAGTTTGACGGTACCAGTTAAAACAAATAAAACCTCAAAAGGATCACTGCTGTCCCATAAAGATAAATTTTAACATAAAAATCCTAAACATATAAGATTTGCCATGTCTCCTTGAGTTGAACAGCAATTTCTGATGGCAGTGTCTCAGAGGTCCTTGCTGGCCTTAATGGGTGAGCAGGTTTGGCATCTAATCACAGGTACCTCTGTGTAGGCTCAAGTCCCACAGGTGGCAATCCAAAGAAACTCTGCCAATATGGCCCTGGCTGTTGAACAGGTTTATGGGAACCATTTTCACCCTAGTCAACTTTATGGGAACCATTTTCACCCTAGTCAGTACGTCAGTACACTAGAGGTCCAAAGAGACCCAACCAAGACTTATTTTGTAAATTTATACATATTTGTGACTAAATGTTTATAGTATATTGAGGTTGCCACAGTGGCTGTGTGGTAATACACTAGCCCCCACTTCTAAGGCCGGTGTACGAATCCCCGCCGGACCTCAAGAGGGAGAGCTTAGGCTGTATTTACAAAGATTCTTAAACTCATGCTTAAAATCAGACACATAATCACAGTTATTGTCTCACCTGACTGAAATCGATATTTTCAAAGGTTGTCCATGTGAGAATAAACTCAGTTTATATGTAAGCAAGTATGTCATTGGTTGATACCACAGCAATTCTTAAACTCACACAAAAACTCGTGCATAAAATCTGTATTGAGTTTATAGCTACTGATTATTATTTAGGCTTTATACTAAATACAGTGTAAGGTTTTCATCTTACAATACAGTGCCAACACGATTTTTTGTGTTAATTTCACTTAAAATCTGCATTTTTTTCATTTTTAGGTAGAATTTATTAATCTTGTGTAAATAAATGAGTGAAACCGAAAAACCCCAATACAGTCCTGAACCATGTTCACATACAGATGTTTTGGAACAATGGTTTTAGAATGACTATTTTTATTAAGTTTTTGGTCATTTGTTTTTGTATGTGCAAAGTTTTTCAGTTGATTTTGTGCAAAATTGTGCACAATGTTACCTTACAAATGCAAACCTGTTCTGAGTTTTATTATGGCTGCTATATTCAGTGAATAAAAAAAACGTACAATCTCAGGCTTATGTTTATATATAAATTTAGCCTGAGTGCCATATGGTGTTCTCTGTGAATGATCACCACTATGTGGTTTATATTGAAGGGCAACAAAATTAATTTTTGCATTGTTCTTACTAATAATTTAAAACAAAGAGTGCTTCCTGGCTCATAATAAGTAACATCTTTTTAAATATGGCCTGGTTACTTCATCTATCTATAAAATACCAGGCCAGCTGCATCATCCTCAGCGTCACTTCGCCTCCATATAGGCATCGCAGTTGCAATACTGCTCGTTTGCACTCAGTCTCTCAGATGTACCATCTTCATCAGGTCGCGACCACGGCCCTGGAGGACGCCCTCATCCACTCCTGCTGGAAGCCATTGTAATTTTATAGGTTTAGATGTCAGGATAAATTTGTTGAATACATAATTGTAATCTTGTTTAGAAAGGTTTGATAAATACTGTTGTTGGTTGGTGTTATAATTGAATGTGGCTAATAAAGGTCATCTGTTTTGTAACAGTGGTAACATGGTTGGATTGTTTCTTTTACATATGAACTCTTATTGGTAGTGTTTTGTATTCACTATTCGTGATAATTTTATAAATTATTTTATGTATATTAGTATTTTAGAGTGTGCATTCAAGTCAGACTTCACATATGACTATCATGTTTAGATGTACGTTGCTGATCTAAAATGTTGTGGGTTAATGTACATACTTACTTGTGATTATCTCACAGTAATACCAGTTTGCAGATGTACTTGTATCTCAATAACTTATGTATTATTTATTACTAACTTTGTCACAAACTGATAAAAATAGATATGGATCGACTCTTAGAGATTTTATAGTATTTTTTTATTCATTGTTAAAAGTGTGTCTAGACTTAGAACTACAGGTCAAACAGATGTTAACGCAAAATAGATTGCTATGTTGATAGTATATTGAATTTCTACCTAAAACTGCTATACAGTGTCTAATTAATAACACAAAGTACATATTGAAAATATATAAAAATAATTAATATGTACTTTACTATGTTTCATTGATTAACTATGTGTGGACATTTTTTAAATTCAGTTACAATTGCTTACAAATTGAATTACATGTACTTGTAGTAATAAAACAAATACCGGAATAATGCGGTGCAATATGCCAAATAATATGCATGTCCTATCTACCTAGCTATTTTCATATCCTGATGCATATATACTTGGCATAATCAATTTATCTTAAAAACGGTAATTTTGATTTCAAATAGAAACTTTTAGTCCTAAATTAAGAATACCAAGTTATAATAACACCATACACATTTCACTCTTTGAATGATAACAAATAGATTACTATCATGTGAAATGGATGTTTTTACAATAACATGTGTTAGTACATATAAACTAAAAATGCCTTTTCTGTGTTTTTGCAACAAGGACTAGCAATTTTAGTCAAGTCTTTTATAAAGCAACAGATTTAAAGATAAAATGCTTTTTACCCATCACGTGTTAATTTAAAATGACTTATAGCTAATACCACAAGTGAGATATTAACTCACATACGCTGCTTGTTTCCTTTAAGTAAACTATACACGCCTTATGATAAAAAATTCAACTCTAATGTACCAACTGAAGGTGTAAAAATTAGACAAATTTACACTGTGTGCTCCCATCCGTTGAAAACCTTGGAGATGAGAGTAAATAGGCATCATATTTTCCCCCCTTTTTTTTTTAAATATATTGTAAAGTTTAAAATCTTCCCATAAGAACACATGTCCTGGGAGTTCTGGGAATTGGGTGTTTATCACCTTTTTGAATTATAACTCCTTTTTAAATCACATATCTGCTATAAAAAAATTCTGCAAGAAAATTAAAATTTGATAAATAAAGATGAAAAATTAAATACTGCAAGAAACTGGAGGCATACCCTTCTTCTTTTTTCTTATGCACATAATGTATTATAGATATCTTGTTACACTGTTGTTTATTTTTGTTTTAATAGAAATTCCACTCCAGGTAATCAGAGAAAGTATATATTTAAGCTTATTCTGTTCAATATGTTGCATCGTGCTGCCTGCCATACTTGTTGTTAAGAAAAATAATCGTAGAAGTGCATCCATAGGTTGTTTCAGGGACCCACAGTTTATTCGTGTCTATACCAATGTGTAAAGGTAAAAATATTGTGGTGTTGTCGGTAAACTGCCAAGGCCTTCGTACTCTGTCAAAAAGAATAGATGTGTTAAATTATCTAAAGGATAAAAAAACAGACATATTGTGTCTACAAGACACACATTGGCTAAGTACTGATATTAAAGAAATTAAGAAAATTTGGGAAGGGGAATGTATACTAAATGGCAATAGATCAAACTCGCGTGGTGTGGCAATCCTTTTGGGGAAAAATTTTGAATATAAAATGAGTGAAATAAAGAGTGACGAAGTAGGCAACATTATCTCAGTTAGTTTGAAAATGGAGCCATTCAGCTTGAAGTTAATAAATGTCTATGGTCCTAATAAAGATTCACCAGATTTTTACAATACCATTACTGATTGTATGGCATCATCTCAGGATACTTATACAATACTATGCGGAGATTTAAACTTAACCTTAGATCCCAAAAAGGACTGCCATAACTATTCTACAATAAACAACCCTAAATCAAGAATGGTCGTTTTAAATACAATGGAAAACTTAAACCTTGCAGATATATATAGAGAGTTGCATCCAGATACCCTGAGATATTCTTGGAGGAGAAAAAACCCTCTGCAACAGGCGCGTCTGGATTATTTTCTAGCATCTTCTACATTAGTAGACATAATAGACAAATGTAAAATAATACCAGGGTACAGAACAGACCATTCTATAATAAAACTCGCAATAACAGTGTCACAATTTAAACAGGGAAAGGGTATCTGGAAATTTAACACAGCTCTTTTAAAAAACCAAGAGTATTTGTCCTTAATAAACAATGCTATCAGAGAAGAAATTTGCAAATATGCTTTCCCTATTTATAATCAAAAATTTTTAAAAACTGATTACTTAGAAAATGTGGAAATCTCAATAAACGATAGTTTATTTTTGGAAACATTATCATTGAGACTAAGAGGTGAATCAATTAAATTTTCATCACGGTTAAAAAAATCAAAACTTGAGAGAGAGCAACTCTTAATGGAAGAAATAGAAAATATAGAAAAAAGTGGAAACACTCAGTCCATGATGCATATTTTAAATGATAAACAAGAAGAATTAAAATCAATAAGGGCTGAAAGAATAAGAGGCCATATGATAAGATGCCGTACCGAATGGTAACAAGAAGGGGAAAAACCCAGTAAATATTTCTGTTCGTTAGAGAATAGACAGTACACAGAAAAAACCATTAAGTCCATTAGACTTGATGATGGGTCAACGATAACCGATCAAAATAAAATTTTAAAAGAAGTAAAATCCTTTTATGAGACTCTTTTCAATAATTATGACCACAATCTAGAGATTGAAAATTTAGAAGTACTTTTAGAACCGTATGATTGCAATAGATTATCTAAAGAGCAATCACTATGTCTAGAAGGGGAATTAACATTAAAAGAGTTAGGACATTCCCTAAAAATTATGAAGCATGGAAAAACGCCAGGAATTGATGGCTTCCCAGCCGAATTTTTAAAAGTTTTCTGGCCATATCTAAAACATATTATAAAGAGAACCATCAACACTAGCTTTGAAAATGGATAACTTCCTCTTAGCCTTAGACAATGCACTGTGTCATGCTTACCAAAAGGAAATAAAGACAGAAGTTCTTTAAAGAACTGGCGCCCCATATCACTCCTGTCTGTCCCTTATAAGATAGCATCATCTGCTATAGCTTCAAGATTAAAGACTACATTAGATTACTTAGTGGACAAAACACAAACAGGTTTCATATCAGGCAGATACATTGGCCACTCAACACGCTTAGTGTACGATATTATGCATTGTACTGAAAAGAACAATATGGATGGCTTATTAATGCTCATAGATTTTGCCAAGGCATATGATTCCATTTCATGGACATTCCTCTACAATGTACTTAAATTTCTAGGTTTTGGGCAACAATTTATAAAGTGGATTCAATTGTTTAACACTAACATTAAAGCAACAGTTCTACAATGTGGCTTTCTTTCAAGTTTTTTCGACATAAAACGAGGTTGTAGGCAGGGTGACCCGTGTGCACCTTTCTTATTTCTTCTCTGTGGCCAAATTTTATCAGTCCTCGTTACAAATAAAAAAGCTATTAAAGGTATTGTTCTTGGCTCAAAAGAATATAAGATTACTCAGTTCGCCGACGACACCACAATAATAATGGATGGGTCCCGAGACTCCTTGGAAGCAGCTTTAAATACAATTGAAATGTTTGGTTCCATGTCTGGCTTGAAAATGAACACTTCAAAAACAAAAATCATCTGGATTGGTAGGAAAAGATATAGTAAGGATAAATTAAATGTTAATCCGAGACTAGAATGGGGCATCACTGACTTTAATATGTTGGGTATAGAATTCAATGTCGAATTAGACAAAATGCCAAAAATAAATTATGATATTGCAATCTTGCGGTCGAAACATTTACTCAATAGATGGGAAAATAGGTATCTAACACCATTCGGCAAGATTACAATAATCAAAACATTTGTGATTTCTAAGTTTAACCATCTCTTTATATCACTGCCTAGTCCAGCCCCAACTACAATTAAGGAGATATCTAATATCCTATACAAATTTGTATGGGGTAGCAAGACAGATAAAATTGTGAGAAAGCAAATATGCAAAGAACACATAGAAGGAGGGCTTAAAATGATAGATCTTCAAAATTTTATCTTGGCCATTAAATCAACTTGGATCAGGCATCTACTAGTTGATCAAAATGCACCATGGGTTCACCTTGCTGCATATATTTTGGGTCCTTTGAACTACATTACTAATTTTGGTCCCTGTTGGTACAACACATTACCACTAAAGGTGAAAAATCCTTTTTGGCTTGATGTTCTAACAGCTTGGAAAAACATTACGGAAACAAAATTTGAGAAACATACCCTGGATATCCTTTACACTCCCCTCTGGTTTAATAACAAAATAGGACAACCGGCATTGTACTACCAAAAGTGGTACAAAAGAGGTATTCTTTTTGTTGGAGATCTTCTGGATACAAAAGGCAATTTTTGCACATTCAATGAACTTAAAAAAAATTTCAAGTTGGATTCTGTAAATATACTGGAGTATTATAAAATAAAAAAATTTGTACAGACATTTATAAACAAATGTGGCTGTTCCAATCTGGCCAAACCAATAGGTCCAGGCAGATCAGCCCATTTGAATATTCTATTGAAGAGCAAGAGCGGCGCTTCTGATATGTATAAAGTATTAAACAAAACTGATTTCCAACCAAAGATGAAGCTTAAGTGGTCAATTGAATTAGGTCAGGATATTGAGGAGAGTAAATGGAGACAGATTTTTAAAGTCTGTTTCAAATTTAAAAGTGATGCCTCACTTACATGGTTTCAATATAGAATTCTTTTTAGGATTATAGGAGTGAGAAAGTATTTAAAATTAACAAAAATTGAAGAACTTAGCACATGCAGACTTTGCACAAACAATGAAGAAACCATTTTACATCTTTTTTTATAACTGTATCAAAACTAAAGACTTCTGGGAAAATATTTCCAACTGGATGAGAATTAAACTTAAACTGCCGTGGTTTTTTGACGAGGAGCAAGTTATGTTTGGGTACCTGTCTAATGATAGAAACGGTGACCAAATAAATTTGTTAATTCTTTGAGCTTATTAATAAGTGGTACATTTTCCAATGCGCAAAAAATAATAAAATCTTGAATATTTACAATTTTCAAAAAAAGTACAAGTCAGCCTTTGCTGAACAGATCACACTCTTGAAACTAAAACAAATTGAAAAAAATGTGTCACTAAAAAACTGGTTTACATGGGAACCTTTATTTGAGGACATATAGTAAGGAAGTTGTTGGCAAGGCAGCACTCATACCAGATGACAATAACCTTTTATTATAATAAGAGTATATAATATGCTAATCTGAGTAAACAGAATAATATAAATGTTGGAATAAAGCAATAACCTTTATATTGTATACTGATGTATGTCTATTTTTGGAGTGTAATAAAAATAAATAAATATAAAAAAAAAACTTTGTCACATTGTGACTTAGCTTGTGATTATCTATTTGTCATCGTGGGTATATCAGTTTACAAGTATTATCAGTACTATGGTTGTGTCGCAGTTATATCAGCATTACCTTGTAGTTGTAATCCACATATCACACTAAATAACTATTCTAAGTTTCATTTTAGATTTGTGTATGTTGTATGGTATACTAGTTAATCACTCTTGTTTGTATCCTAGTCTGGTAGACATGCTTTAAAATCTGATTATTCTTCCAAACTTAAGTTATCCATCAGTTCATTAGTCATAAATCTGGTGGGGTTACATGGTTATTGCTATATGCAGTTATAATGCACTCATATCATACTGTAATTCATGCTGCGTTATCTTAGCATAACGGGTGTTTCTTATGCACAATGCTTACTCTAGTATTTTATCTCTGGATGGTCTGTGAACTTTAACTTATGGTACAATTATTCCTATGTTTTAATAAAAAATTTTCTTTGCTTACTTTGTAAATTCTGTGTTAATCGAAATGAAAACTTATACATTAGAGATGCTGAAAGGTGTTTATAATTAGATGTCTCAGTAACCTGAAGGCAGTCATTGATTATAATTAATTAGGGGTAGAATAGATATATCTCACATAAAACCTCTTTTTTCATTAGTCTCGATGTTGTGACCGAAAAAATTTATCTAATGTCAATTTACAGTTACATACATATAGTTATCCATTATAATACATTCTGGGTTGCATTGTCTCTAATTAAGTAAATTTTAGTATTGTTTTAGTTCACTAGGCTTGTTATCCAAATAACTAGTCATTATTAGCTTAATATATTTATTCTCTTATATTGTTCTTAACTCTGAGTACTTTTACTGATGTTCTTAGTCTTTCTAGGGGTCTGCTTTACATAAATAACCAAGTTCATAACTATTTTAAACCTTTCCTTAATTTAAGTATCTCGTTGTTAAACCTTGCTCATTATACTCATATTTTAGTGTGGTTAATATAATTGTAACCCTAAGTGGTTTGAGGTCACCTTACTGTAACTTAAACATTCGAAATTTGCCTTTAGGCTCGCCTTAGTCCTGGTTCACGGTTAGGGCCACCCTTAGTTTAGGTTGATTGCCTTGATTTATGGTGGCCTCAATGTGGATTAACTTAACTTGAAATGTCATTGGCATTTTTAATTGTATATATATAATAGTTTAAATGTTTTATTGTAAATAAAATATATATTATGCCCATTCAGCCTTTTATATTACATCCTCATAATCTGGGGCAATGTGTGGCATATAATCAGAACAAAGGGGTAAATTTCTCCCAAAATGCTAAAGCAGATATGGCTAAGCTTTACTGTCATTAATTGATCATAAATTCATATACAGTACTGAAAGTGACGTAAAACGTTAAATAAATAAATGGACAGTGATAATTAATTCCCACTGAAATTTCAAATCTGTGCTAACATCTTAAGGTTTTACACAGGTCCTCTGTTGCTGTTCTACCTGACTACACAAATGAAACCGACCTTGCGAACACTTTCTGGAAGTTCTTCTATGACAAAATCCTCAAAATAAGATCCACACTGCAGTCATCAATACCATCAGTAGTTACTAGACCCAACCCCACTAAAATACTCTGTCCTCTTTCACACCTGTGTCTGAGGAAGAACTACTCAAAATTCTAAAGTCCTCACCATCCAAATCATGTGACCTTGACCCAATTCCGACATCACTGGTCAAGGAGTGTGCTGATATTCTCATCACCCCTATCACTAAAATTGTAAATTATTCAATCACAGAAGGTAGTTTTCCCAACTGTTTTAAGATGGCATATGTCACCCCCCTTCAAAAGAAGCTGAGCCTTGACAGAAATATCCTCAAAAACTACAGGCCGGTGTCAAACCTCAGCTTTATATCTAAACTTATTGAGAGGGTGGTGGCAAAGCAGCTAAATGAATTTATTTCACTCGAGGGGCTCTTAAATGTCAACCAGTCTGCTTATAAGAGTTCCCACTCCACTGAAACCGCATTGTTGAAGATTCAAAATGAAATAGCTCTTTCAGTGGACTCAGGAAAGGCAGTGACATTATTAGACCTCTCGGCGGCGTTTGATACAATTGATCATTCTCTTTTATATGACTGCTTGCATGACTGATTTGGTCTAGATGGTACTGTTTTGTCATGGATCAAATCGTATCTTTCAAACCGTAAACAAAAAATTAAAATAGGTGATAGTTTCTCTGAGGCGGTAATTCTCCCTTTCAGAGTCCCCCAAGGCTCTGTGCTGGGTCCTCTCCTTTTCACCCTCTACACTAGTCCCCTCAGTCAAGTTATTTCAAAATTCAATGTTACTCATCACCTGTATGCCGATGACACCCAGATCTACCTAGCAGTTGACGCTAGGAATTTTGACTCTAGCATGAAAGAGCTGACCGAGTGTCTCAAGTCTGTACAGGAGTGGATGGACGGTGTCAAACTAAAACTAAACCCAGAAAAAAACGAATTTATCATTATAGGTCAAAAAGCCATCAAAAAGTCGCTTGCACCAAATGTCCCTGTTCCACTCCTCCAAAACAATATCTCTCCGTCAGTGGAAGTAAAAAATCTGGGTGTTATTTTCGACTCCGACAATTCCTTTGACAATTATGTTGCCAAGGTTTGCAGAGCATGTTACTATCACCTTCATGATTTGCGACGAATTCGCAAATTCCTTGGAGTCGAGACAGCAATACTTCTGGCAAATGCTATGGGCAGTAGTCGTCTAGACTACTGTAACTCTTTACTCTATGGAGTAAGCAAGGCCAACATAGCCAAACTACAGAGACTCCAGAATGCTCTTTGCCGCATCATCTTCAGACTTGACAAAATGAGTCATGTTACACTCTTTTTGAAAAAACTCCACTGGCTCCCAATTCAACATCGCATCCTCTTTAAGTATAATCTTTTGGTATTCAAGGCTATTAATCTTTCAAAGTCCCCGTATCTTTCAGCTTTAATAAGATCAGCAGTCTCACTCGCGGCAACAGGCTATCTATTTCCTCAACCCGCCCCAAGAAGCACATAGGCAGGCGTGGCTTTGCAGTAGCTGCACCAGCTGAATGGAACAAGCTGCCACAGACTTCAGATCTCAGCAAACTATAGATGGTTTCAGAAGCCAGCTAAAGACCTACTTGTTTAGGCTGGCATACCCACCACCTTAGTTATACCCTGGCAGGTGCTTTTTAAATGTCGACCTATGCCTGTCCCTGGACTCTCCCTTCTTGGACTGAAGCGCATTAGAGGATTTGTATCAATTTTGCGCTATATAAATCCTACTATTATTATTATTAATTATAAAGACCGGAAATGCGCAGACAACGAAAATGTTGTGCACACATTGTTCTCGTGAAATTATACACGTATAATTGTACTCTGGCCATTCCGTTAAGCGATTATTTACCCTGCACTGGGAAACGTGGCATGAAAAACATACAATTATTGAATGAGATTTCTTTTTCTTTAATTTAACAGTTTGTGTAAAATAATTTAAAAGCATATTGAATGTATTACAGTTAAAGTGTTTAAATAGTAAAATAAAGTTTGAGAGATTTAGTGATTCTCATTTGTGTGTCACCATGCATGTTTGCAAGGTGGAACAGCCAAAACAATAAAACAGCAAAAATAGTGTGCAACACAAAAAAACGTTATGTAGCCATATTTATTACAGTTATGGTATAAAAAAGACTAAATGCGGTCTTTATAACAGAAATAAAGTCCTCAGTTTTGTGATTTGTAACCCAGTATAATTCACAAATTTCCGGCGAATAACAGACAAGCGAGTAGCGCTCGTCCGTTATTCGCCGGAAATTTGTGAATTATATAGGGTTATAAATCACAAAACCTCGGACTTTATTTCTACAGTAGAAACTAGCAAATGGCGAAAATAGATTCTGGTAAATTTCTTTAAAAATAAAGTTTCAGATAATTATATTATTAATTTTAGCCAAAAAGGTTTGATAATAATAATTAATATGTAGTGATTTATTTTTTAATCTATACTAGTATTTCAAAGAGAAACAAGCAATGAGTGAAAATGAATTCTGGTAATTTTCTTATAATGAAAAAAATTACTTCTGGTTAAAATGTTTACTAGTACAGTGTTAGCTATCTGGTTAATAGTTATCTTGGAAATTGTTTTTTGTTCCTCAGCTCTTTTCTATAGTTTACAATAAGTGGTAAATATTTGTGATTACAAATAACACTGTAGTTAACGTTATTCTTCCATAAAATTACATTTAGATTTCACACGTCAGCATAAATAGACTGTATAAATTGACAAAACTTTCAAAAGGGGCTTTATCTTTTGATACAGTTTCTACAGTGTTTTTCTCAAATCATTTCTGATCGTACTGTTCTTTGTTATATAATAGAATCACCTTCATGCATGAGCTATTTCACCGACTGGCACCATAAATATATCGACTATTTGTTGGACTCTATGAGATGCCTGTCCTTTTGCTTCATTTAATATGACAGAATATAAGATGTTTCTGTATCAATGAACAATCTATCTGGGTCATTTGCCATCTTAATGCAAACAAATAATAAGTATTTCGTCAATACAAAAACACATGAAAAACCATGTGCCTATATGTAGAGCATTTATTGAATTTTGTGAATTGTATTTCTTTTGTGTGTGTGTGTTTTTTTTTTGTTGTTGTTGTTGTAAAGACTGCAATTGAACTTTAAGATCCACAAACATGAGTCCAAAAAAATCAGATATCCTTGGACATGGAATGGGTCACCAATTACGGAGACAATAAGAAAATGAAGAAACTAAGGCTGCTAAACCTCTCTGAAGAGATGGGATTTAAGTTTAGATGTGAAGTGTGTAAAAGTGGTGGCAGATCCAACGTCACCAATTCTTCCAACACCTTATTGAATTGTTTTTTTTATTTGCGAATAGATGGACAAATATATAAATCCACAGAAAAAAAAATTTTTTGTCATGTCTACTTTTATCTTGTATTATAAAAGGGGGTGAACAGAGATATTTATGAAAGATAGGTATTTAGGATAACTGATACAAGTATATAACAGCAGTATACACCACACCCTTTCCTGTGGCAACCAGACTACACAAATCACAATCAATGTGATTTTATATTCAATTTTTTCCCGCTTACGACTGTGTATTAAAAGGCATAACATAACAGAAACTTAATACTGCTATAAACTTATTGAATACTAAGCAGAGGACACCAATTAAGCCAAAAAATATTTCTTCGTGGTTTTACATCGCTTTCAACACTGTACAGGTCATAAAAGCACGGATAGTTTTGTAGGCAGAGCAAACCAGTACATCCATTTGGTCATGGTTCTGTACTGAAAACACCAACAATCATTGGTATCAACTTTTTTGGGGTCTGAACCACCAACCTCAGAGGTGAGAGGTGAGTGTGTTACTGCTGCGACACCATCGTCCCTTAAACTACACAGCCAGATTGTTTTGAATCATGTGGGCACATATTTCCTTTACATATATAAAAATTTATATAAATTGTATTTCTGTATTGTATTTGTAAACTCATTGTCTTCTTGTACTGTAGTACTACTCCATACACTGTCCGACATATCCCTACTGCACAATTAACTGACTTCTCCCTAACTGATTAACCAGTAACTGAGATAGGACCCAATGACAGAGGACTGTCATTTGAGTGTTACCAACTAAACCACAGTGTCAGATAAAATACTAAAATTCTATTAAAATCAGATGAAACCAAGTGTAAATGGAAATGAAAACGAAATATAAGAATAAGAGTATAAGATGACTAAAAGCAATCCATGATGAATGCCTCTCAGATTTGAGACAGTACTAGTGTAAGACAAACCACATCGTTGAAAATCTGAAGCACAACGTATCAGTCTCCCATGCAAAATTGAAGTTAATTTTAAACTCTTAAAGCTAAAAATGTTCCTGTGACTGAAATGCGTGGGGTAATTCTAATTCTAAATTTGACTTTTATAGCATTTAATCTCCACTGAGTAGTGGACTCTAAGGCGCAACAACACAATAGCAATATCCAACTTAAAAAATCCAGGGACAGAAATGGGTCACCACCACGGAGAGCCATAAGAGAAAATGAGCTAAGGAGGATGTGCCTTTATGTAGAGATATGTTTTGAGCTTCTTTCTAAAGGAGGCAATAGTGGGTAATGTGCGAATGTCTTCAGGAAGTGAATTCCAAATAGTGGAAGCATCAAAGGCAAAACTGAAGCCAAACTGCTTAGTAGACTTGTAAATTTTAGGCTGATATTTTAGTACATTGAAGAAACTGGCAACACTCTGACTACGTCTAGTGTTGTAAGTAGTGCAGTATGTGGATAGGTATGGAGCAAAACATTTACGGAAACCAGTACAAATAAACATGTACACCAGAGTAGCCAATTTGAACTCTGAGCGAAACTGAATAGGGAGCCAATGGAGTTTCCTGAGTACCGAAGTAATCCGAGTATATTTACTCAAATTTGTAACAATTCTAGCTGCACTGTTTTGTATAGATTGTAATCTATGAAGATTAAATTTGGAGAGACTCCTCAAAAGTGGGGTATTGCCTGCTAATAAAGTAACTGACGAAACACTGTGTTTGTTTGTTTTGTTTTGTCTTTTTAACATAATGGTCAGCGCTCCTGGGCCTTAATGCTGTCACAGGATGTGACAGCACAAGTGCAACTAAAGGTTGTGGCAAACTGGGTATCCATCAAAAGTCACCTGATTATGAAGAGGTATTCTCACAACTTGGTGACACCTGGCTAGTACCAGAGGATATTATGACCAAGTTGGAAGCTTTTTATGTGTTGTGTATGGCAAATTGAGGATGAAATATGTTAATATTGTACAATTTATGAAGATTGTTGAAATCTGTGGAAACAAGGAACACAAAGCTTCATGACGAAATTTTCTGACATGGCACCATTACCCCCTTACAGGAGAACACTGGAGTAACATGTAATCAAGGTGATCAGTTAGCAGACATAGCAGCCAGAAATGAAGATGACAGTTCTACTGACAAAGAGTGATACCGCCGAATTTAATGCTGACTCAGAGGTTTTTCGACTTTTAAGTGTTGGTTAACCAATTAGTAACTTAAACATGACATCAAAATATCACTTTTGTTAACCTACAATGTAGACTACCTGCTTATAATAACTCTTTTATGGCAGATTATAGTTTTCATACTGAAGTTTTTTCCCCTCATATGGTGTACTTGCCTATTTTGTTCATTTCTGTTTAATGAATTTGTTTCACATTTGGAATTAAGGTTGTATCTATAAATGTAGTGTGATTGACAGGAATATTAATATACAATATTGTATCATGTGTGAAATGTCTCAAAGCTATTTCCAAATATTGTCCTTCAGTCGTTATTGAAGCCACGCGAGATAAAGTGAATGGATATAGAGATCTCGTCGCGCGAGATTTTATAGAGTAGTTTTTCAGACGGGATTGTCTCAGATTTCAGGTCTCGTGAGAGTTATAGTCTCTGATACTACATAACGAGATTTAAAAACATGGTTGGGCAACTACGTTTATTAAAATCTATTTGGTTAAAATATGTGTACATGAATATTAAAACAAAGGGACTGATTAATACAAGCCCCCTTACATAGTACCACATAGTACAACAATGACAACAGAGATAAAACATAAACCTGGGACTACTATGAGCCCCTATTCACAATAAATCTAGAGGGATAAGGGAGGGCGGGGAAATTCTTAACTTTTCAGGTCATTTGACAAGATTGACTGCGGTGGGTAACCGCGTATGCTGGCTTATATAGTTAATGGACAAAGGAAGGAGAGATGTGATTGGCTGGAAAGAAAGAGGGGTTCTAATTGGCAGAGGTGAGTGGAAGAGGTTATTTCCGTGGACTAGTTCAAGACGACTGACATGCAATCACTACGGGGGGTGATTGCTGTGACAGTCGTCATTGAAGCCACGCGAGATAAAGTGAATGGATATAGAGATCTCGTCGCGCGAGATTTTATAGAGTAGTTTTTCAGACGGGATTGTCTCAGATTTCAGGTCTCGTGAGAGTTATAGTCTCTGATACTACATAACGAGATTTAAAAACATGGTTGGGCAACTACGTTTATTAAAATCCATTTGGTTAAAATATGTGTACATGAATATTAAAACAAAGGGACTGATTAATACAAGCCCCCAAAGGCCCAATCAGCATTTATGGTAGGGTAGAAGCAACAATGTTTTGGAAAGCCAAGGGAACCTGAAGGGATTGGGATGTATTTGCTGAAATGTATGACCAGACGGCATCACTCCGCCAGTGGCCATGAATCTGAATGGCTTGTAACGAGACTTGGGCATCAAATGCAATAGACGCAGCAGAGCGCCTAAAAGTATGGAAACCAAAGGAAATGGGGGGAAGGCGCATAACTTGTAAAATGGAAGTTAGTCGCTTACGAAGGGCAGATTGAGATAATGGGGTCCCATCCAGTAATGCGAAGAGGGGGCCCGATGGCGGGGCTGGTACTGACCTAAGCAACTCCTCAATGGCCGTCACAGGACAAAGCAATGGATCAGAGAGGCTTGGTAGCTTGCACTACAAGGCGCATTCCGGTGCTTGTATATTCTTAGCCCATTTCACTGGAAGATGGCAGCCTGGGTGTGCAAATAAAACCTCACTACGGAGGAGATGCTTGGTTGGGTCAAAAGATGATCTGAAAGGGGGGGCAATATTAGATATACAGAAAAACCCAAAGAAGGCGATAAGGTATGCAGCTCTAAATGCAGCAGGGGAAGGGAAATAGTAGCAAAGACGTGAAATCTCTCTCAACTGCTGGAGGGTAAAGAGGGGCTTGGGAGTAGGGGGTTTATAGACGGATAACTTGATACCTCTTAACATGTTAGTGATGACATTGGCCTCCAAAACATATGCTCTCCATGAATATCTCAAGAAATAATGTTTCAACGCTGAGATATAATTGCAGATAACCCTTGAGGACATTGATTGTGCAGCCAAAAATTCCAAGAATAGCAGCACTGATGTAACTCCATCCAACACGCGTATACCCCTGGCCAATAAGAAGGCAATGTATAGGCGGAACTGTCTCTGATATTGGGCTCTCGTGTGAGGTCGAATTGCTCCGTTCATTCGGTCCAGTGCTCTTGAGAGTTCAGGGCGACTGTGGTCTGGCACCTCTACAATGATAAATCAAGAGCTCTGTCAGGGATGTTCTCCCAGCATGTGTTCTCAGTACCCTGAAAGACATTACGAGACAATGAATCTGCAATCACATTGTCCCGGCCCGGGATGTGTATAACACGCAGTTGGATGTTGTGACGTGCCGCATTCAACCACAAGGAATGTAAGCACCAATTCAAGAAGGGGTCTTTAGTTTTACTAGACCCACATACTGTCACCGCTCCCAGATTATCACAGTGTATACACACCGTCTTATCTTTCCAGTTGTTACCCCATAGTTTCAAAGCAACCGTGATGTTGAACATTTCATATTGTGTGATTGAATAGTGGCCACGCAAAGCCATGGGTATAGGGATGGAGTAAACCCGGTTACCCCAGACACCTCCCAAATCTGTGAGAGTCGCGTCTACGTATGCATGTACTGAAACGGGATCATGATTAAACCGGACAACCCCATTAAATGAATGGAGAAAACGTTCAAACCACATGAGGTCTTGGTAAAATCCTGCATCCGGGATTATGTGTTTAGTCTCGGCCTGACGTAATGTTTGCAACATTCGATTTAGGAACACCCGGGCCCCACGGACACATCTGGCTATATACAGCAACTTACCCAATAGGGATTGGAGATCTCGTTTGGACATTTCCAGTTTTAGTACCGTGACATTACAGAGATCATAAATCTCACGCAACTTCTCGTCCGGAATACTAAATGTTCTCTGATGTACATCGACCACTATACCCATGATGGATAGTCTCTTAGTGGGAGGAAATACTTTACTCGCGTTAACGGGGAGGCCAAACTCATTAATAATCTCTAAAAGTGCCTGAAACGCTCTTCGGCCTGGTCAACATGGCAACAAGCATACATGTCATCTATATAGTTGTAAATGCGGAACCCCTTCCTGGCCATGAGAAAGCGAATAAAATCTGTGATACGCTGGAATATGGCAGTGCCATGCACCGCCCCAAAAGCCAGGTTCCTGTCCATGTAAAATTTATTGTCCCACTTAATACCCAGATGTAAAGCATCGCCGGGGTCTATGCGCATGTTTCTAAACGCTCTCGATATGTCCACTTTGAATAATCTCGCGTTATCACCCAATGCTTCCAACTGCGGGATCAAAGCATCTAAGTACGGGAGTTTCAGTTTAAACGGGATTTGATCATAGTGCTCCGTGTATGTGGCTTTATTAACCGAGAAATCCCCATACGAGAGGTCCAGGATTACGCGACGCCCCGTGTCCTTGGGTCTGGTCATAAGAGGGGACCAGGTGAACTGTTCATGGGGAATTTGGTGAAAGGGGCCTGCTAATGAACCCAACATGACCTCAGACTGTATAAATTTGTACACGTCTTGTGGGAAGGCTTTAGCTGAGGAGTGATTATCAGTTGCGTTAGCTTTAATGTCACAGTTCCTGTCCAGGTTTAAGGGAAAGCCAAACATGAGATAATCCAATAAAGCCTTGTCATGATAGTACTCTATGTGATCTTGTACATATTCTAAATTAAAAGATGAAGAAATGGGAATTCGGACACTTTGGTAATTAGGGACTCCTGAGGCCCTAACAGCTGAAGCAACTTCCAGATAGGCCTCAGTGTCGGTGACCTCCACAGGGCTTTTGGCGGGAGCCTTAATATACTCTGTGTTACAAGATACAAAACCCATATTTCTGTCAAAAATTACACTATTTTTATTTGCAGATTCGTCCACAACGGGAGACCAGCTCTCCTGGTGTGGCAGAGGAGACTCACTGACAGTGTGACCCTTTGACATGTTGCCATCACCCCAAAGTATGGGATATGCACAGGTACGTATCTTAACTAGTGGAACACCTATATACCGACAAATCAATTTATCTTTCACATTGCCATAAGGGCCAAATAAATGTATTTTCAATGTACTTTGCATACTTTGTGATAAACGATGTAGACAACTCACACATTGTAAATGCAACGGGGGAGGGCCCCCATGAAATAACCCATCACCACTTATCCGCACACATGTTTTATGTAAGTCACAAAATAAATTACTGTCACAAAACTGTTCTGTCCAGGGGCGGCGACCACGTCCTTATTCAACACTTTTCTTCTTATTGTTGCATTCCAACTCTGTATGACTGTTATTACGTTTGAGATGCTTGAAGCAGTACATGCAGATATGTCGGAAACTAGTCGTGCCAGTTGCATCAGAGTGGTCCTGTGTATGCGGGCACGTGCCCTCGTTATACCAGCGACAGACTATTTTCTTCACAGACGATAATGGCTGGGTAGGTTGAACCTTGGGTGACATAGTCACTGAGCCACTAAACACGGCTGTTTGGGAAAAAGTTAGCCGGTTTTCAGTCAGAAAACGTGTGTCACTCCAATTCACAGATTCTTCTTCTATGCGATGCATAGCAACCGCGAAAGCTCCGCGGGCAATAGGCCAGGATAGGTTTTCGCTCAGTTTCATGGTTTCCACCAATTCATTTAGCATTGCTCTCGACAGTTGTGGGTTAGTCGTGTCCATTGCGTTTTTGAGAAAACCCACCACAAATTGACCTAATGTCAGATCATCATAGGGGGTTCTTTTCCTGGTTGCTCCGGTCAGGTACGACTCGTTTGGCCAGCGCAGATGCATGGGGGCACAAGTAGTTTCTGACACGTTATATCTTCCGCTCTTTTTTCTTGTTGTCAAATTACCTTGTTGCAGTTCGTTTCGCATTCGTACTTCCAATACAGCTACTCTGTCTTCTACCAGTTTCTGCAAGTAGGGATTGGTGCGCAAAAACTCTAAACTCTGGGCACTAGTGGGTTCCTGCGTGTCCGTCATAAACAGTGGCTCACCTTGTTGTGTGTCTACCTTTGGGGCTATTCCCTGAATTTCAACTGGGTTTCCATACTGGTCGGTTAACATATTAAAGTTCTGATCTACCTGCTTTCCTCCCATCTCACCCAGTCCACCATGGTGTGTGTCCAAATTAGCTGGCCATGAAACTGACGTAGTGCCTAGTGGGCGTGTCACTGTCGATGTGACCTTTGGCAAAATGTTCTTAGGAGCGTAAGGGGTCTCTGCACCAGATGACGTGATGTTTCCTAACGGGGTTACCCCCAAATCCGTGTCTCCTTTGTGTTTCTTAGCCCTGGCTGGCGTTTGTTTCACAAGGACTGCGGTATCAGGGAATGTCCGTGCATAAGTAGAATTCTCTAGTGTACTGTTCACTGGCAATGGTGAAGTGAACAACATGGTTTCCCCTTCACTGGTAGCAAACAACTCACCACGCTTGTTCTTCTCGCGAGAACGTGACTGCCGTTTCCCCGTCGTGTTCTCGTTCTTTGTTGTATCCATACGAGACCCTGTGTTACTCTCATTTCCCGCGATATCCACGCCAGACGTTAGACCACTGATCCGCTCCTCCATCGCGGAGAGCTTCTCCGTGAAGCCCGACATTGTTTGTAATACAAGTTCAAGCATTTTATCCTGCGAATTCTCACCCGTCGCCTTTCCACGCGGAGTCTTCTTGGTACTGTGTTCATGACTATTATCCCGTTTTTCCTCTTTATTCTTTAATCGTTCACACTTTGCATGTAAGGGTTTATCATGTAATTCCCCACACTTCTTGCATGTGGCTACCAGCTTTTCAGTGTTCACTGCCATGCCACCACCAAAATTAATTAAAACATAAAAGAAATTCTTAACTTTTCAGGTCATTTGACAAGATTGACTGCGGTGGGTAACCGCGTATGCTGGCTTATATAGTTAATGGACAAAGGAAGGAGAGATGTGATTGGCTGGAAAGAAAGAGGGGTTCTAATTGGCAGAGGTGAGTGGAAGAGGTTATTTCCGTGGACTAGTTCAAGACGACTGACATGCAATCACTACGGGGGGTGATTGCTGTGAAAGTTTGCAAAAGTCAAAGTTGGGGTTTTACGTCCCGTTCAACAGCCAGGGTCATATTGGGACAGGTCCTCAGAATTGCCACTTGTGGGACTCGAACCCACAAAGGTGACAGCCTATGATTAGATGCCAAACTTGCTAACCACTAGGCCACTGAGGACCTCTCCCTTAAGTTTGCAATGTTAATAGTAATATTATCAATGTGTATTTACAGCTGAATGTTTCTATTTTTCAGTGAGATACACTACATAATTCCAACAGAAATACTGCACATTTTGAAGATACCTAACCAATGTTTTGAAGTACTGGAAGCAAATAATGAATAATTCTATAATGTCATTTATGGTATAAACACAAATGTCAAGTCAATAATTAGTGTGTCCCAATGTTTCTAGGTGGGAAGCTTTCTTATATACAGTTAGTTGAATCACCTTTCATTTGAGACTAAATATAACTGGATATCACAATCATGCAGAAAAGTAGAAAGTCTAGATGACACCGGCAAAGCTGTGTGTACCCTTCATGTATTGAATACCTAATATTTTAACTTCCACCTGAGATATTTTCACACTTTTGGTGTCAAGACAAGCATATTGGATGTCCTCAAGTACTTATTGTGTGCAAGTATGGATATATCCACCACAGTACAGTAATGTAAATTGATATTTTTCTGTAATTTTTAAATTTGTCAGACATTCGATAGGTATTGCTACATGACACTCATTAGTCAAAATTCCAGTTTTCACTTTTGTAGATACTACTATGAATGAGGTTTCAGATTATACCTTACTTGTCATGATTGGTCACAGATAAGTAGGGGAAAATTTAATTTGAAATTTGCAAATTGGCCCAAAATAGATATACTGCTAAATATGGCCAGAACACCCTGTCTATCCCAGTTTAGTTCATATTACCTCTCTATTTCATAATCCACACATGATAAGGGTTCAGAAAAATATAGTGACGTCAAGTTTGTTTGTTTTTTTGGGGGGAGGGGGGGGGGTGCGTGTGGATCATACCTAACCCACGGACTACGGCTTATACAGAAGGAAACAGTTTTGTTGTATGTACTGGAGTAACAATTCCTAACATCAACATTAGAAACGTCACCCAAGATAATTTTTCAGAAGGCAAGAAGTAAGAGGTAAGAATAAATCATAAACGGAAATCATTGCTTGTTTCTCTCAAAGTTTTAATGAATTAAAAAAAGTAATATTCCAAGTATCAAAGAAAGTGAGTCTCTCTTTATTGTGTTTTGTCCTTCCTCAAGAGAGCCTTTATCACAATTTTTACATTGCCCTTGTGTAAGTATTCTTCACATTCCAAACAACCGTTCCGATGTGTCCTAGAGAACATTTCATCATTTTTCCCATCCAGCAACAAAACAAGTGGATTTTAAGTTGGTATGTGCATGAAATGTCATACATTAGTCGCATCAATTAAAACCTCAGAGACAGTAAAATGTTTGTGTTTTATTGATGAGTCATTTATTAATATTAAGTATCCCTGGTCGTTTTCTTTTTCAATGGCAAAATAGGAGAAGTGGATTTATACGCAAGGGAACATATTATGTCATTAGTTTCTGAACTTAAAAAGACTAATGATTTGATTCATTACACAAATAAATCTTATTCACTAGATAACCTATTTCTAATTTCAAGTCGATTATATGCCACCCAGGGACCCATTTTATCTTGGAACAAGCAGAAACCTGACACAAAGTGTCGATTGTTGATGAATAGCAGTTCTGTAAAAAAAAAATGAAAGTGATTTTTTTTATTTCTCAAGAAATGCTAAACGGGTCTAGATTCTCTATGAAATGCAGGCTACATCAAAATAATTCAGGATGGTGAAATGACAACATATGATTGAAACTTATAAATGAACACTTTTGAATAGAGGACTTCAGTGGACACACTTGAATGTGTCTTTCAACAACCTGTGGTTTGGGTGAACACTTCGAAGTGGAGAGCCTGTCGTAATGCAATCGTGTTGATTTGTTTGTTTGTCCACATGAACAAAGCTATTTTTTACATCAGGTCATTGTCATATTTTCAAAGGCGGTCTGTCCATGACTCGGTTATCTTTAAAGTTGATCTAGAACAAGCTAGATACTGGTATCTGAAAATACGCAATTTAGGTATTACTTTTTATGTTAACATATCACAAATGCAAATATAAGTTAAATGATGTTCATCTTTTGCGAGTTATTGTGCGATCTGTCCAATTTATCAAAACCATAAAGAGTGAGGAGCCGACATCATTAATAAAAAAATCGAAAAATAGCAGGAAAACTGACAATCACATGATCTGTTCTGAGTGAGAAGATTAGTACTATGATTGATCGGCCTTACTACCTGCTTACAGATGTTGTGAGTTGTAAAGATAACTCAAAACACTAAGTCCAGACAATCCTTTTGCAGTTATCTAGTGATTTATACAGTTTATCTTCTATAGACAAGATCACCAAGCTTAATAGTTTTACGCACGAGCTGTAGTAAGGCTTGCACTTCTAGAGATCACTTTTTCATTTTTTTGTATACATACTTTCATGAATAATGGTGTAGCCTGATGAGTACAAGTCTCATCACTGAAGTTATGCAGCAATGGGCTACATTACCACTCATATCTCTGATGGCTTTGCGGCTCGTGCTAGTAGACCGAAACCCCTTTCAGCCTTGTTTACAGAAAAGTGAAAAAAATTAATTCTAAAACCGTAAAAAAATGAGTTTTGCTCAGTCATGAAGTTTTAAAACAAGAGTAATATGTAGGACAAATATCTTTAATTGGCCTGTTTATGTTCATAACCTTCACAGGTCAAAATTAAAGTCATACCATCAATACATTATACATGGGACAACATGATTGGGAAAGTAGTATCAAAATTAGCAAAGTGGAACAGGGGTAAATGGCTGAATGTGTGTCAGTTTTGCATCTCTGGATAATCAGACCTGTTCTGAAAAATATTTCTGGTTTTAATGGTTTAAACAATGGAAAGTAATTTAACTTAAGTGAATGTGACCACCTTTTTATGACTCAAACATGACAGAACATGTCATGACGTTTTTAACTATTGACAGCAATTAAATAGGAGTAACAGAATATCTTCAGATTGGTTCATTATTTAGATGCAAAACGAATATGTTGCATATTTTTGGTATTTTATTTTCACGACAAAACCCAAATCATAGTGCATGAAACCACGCCTATAATTGTAATTTTAGGCGCTAACCAAAGGGTTAAATGTTTTATATCAGCGCATGCGCAGTGCATGTTGTATACCACGTGGTTGGAATTTTCCTGCAGTACCATTTTAGAGTTTGAACAAGTAAGATGGAAAAAATATTTAGAACTATTTTAGTGGTGTGTTTTAACTTGTTATATTTCAGTTGGACTTAATGTGTATTTGTGTGGCATTGTTTTAGTTGTGTGCTTGGTCAACAGTGGTCGTGCTTATATGTCAAGAAATGAAAGGCAAGGACAAACAGAAGATGGCAACCAAACCATTGGAATCAGGCGGGAATGAGGCCACCTCACATTGTGAGGTAGGCGTTCAGGATAGCATGTGTATTGTTGCTCCACAGCAAGGGGAACCACAAACAATGCCGGAATCAGTATCCTCAGTTCTGGATAAGTTGGTCAATGCCGTCAATGGAGTTGCAGGGAAAATAGGGAGCATAGAGACCAGGCTATCCTCTTTGGGGGGTGAAGTAAGGCATCCTAATGCGACACTTGAACCAGTCATCAGTGTGGAGAGTGACGAACCTTTATTTGGGACACAACTAGGGGTTGGGACGAAACCGAAGGTGAGGAAAAAAAGTTGGTTTCAAGTGATGTTGAAATTATTGACTCAGATGGTGAAAAAGCTAGCAAAAAGCCCACAGAAGCTATGACCCTAACGGAAACTGGGCTTCCGCAAAAAAGGCTTGTCACAGAAACACATGGACAAATTAGGCAAATTAGCTTTGAACACGACAGCTCCTCAAGCCACACAACTCTGGATAGTTGAGCCGCAAGCGGAGCAGAAAGCAAAGGGTCAGCGAGATTTACTAGACTTTTTGAAAGCTGGACCACAAGAATTATCAAATTTAGCACTTAAAGCTCCATGGCCTCAACAACAGCCACCAATGTCAAATGCACCTGTTGACAACAAACCTCAAGGCGATGACGAGTGGAGGGAAGACCCAAGGGTGCAGGCTTTGATTACCGAACGACTCCAATAATTAGAAGCAGAGACCCACCTAGATAACACACAGGGTAAGAGGAAACGTTCGGGCAGGTATGACACTACTGATAGTGGCATCAATACCCGCCAGAAGATGGGCGAATGAGGCCATTCTGGTGAGATACGCAAATAAACAAGTAACCTTTGATGATCTAACAGACACTCAGTTTGTAATGGGGTTCATTAAGAATGTCCATGATACTCTTGACTCATTAATGTGACAGTACATAATCTTAGAGTTGTATGAGCTGTTGAAGTTAGCAGATTCCATCTCGTGGGCAGTTGCCCGAGGGGTGTACATTAGCAGCATGCACGAGATTGAAGAAGGGCAAATCTCATAGATGGACAGGTCGACTTTACTACAGCATAGGATGAAAAACATGCACGCAGCTGTCTTCGCAGGCCCAACGAATAGGGCGTCAACAGCACATACAAGCAGTTTAATGTTGGAAAAACATCTTGTTTGCAAGTTTCATCACTCTGGTAACTGCAGAGAGTGCATGGAACAACACACGGACCCCATCACGGGTATCACATACACGTACGAACAGAGCCAGAGGAGAAAATAGGCCGGGCCAGGCGATGGCCGGACTTGGTGCTTCATCTTATTTTGGGGTTGTCAACTCATTCCTCGGAACCAAGACATTTACAGCAGCCCTTTGAAGCAACCTCTTTTGAAGAAGATGCTGAGTGGGCTCTTGAGTATGATTTACATATGTTAAACACTCACAACGGCAATGTCTTTTGTGCCTAAAGCAAATGCCACACATTCAGACAAGAATTTTTGAGTAGTCGAGGGTGGAATATTAATGCTAAGCCCTTCCAGGGAGTGATAGTTAATAGTGTCAATGACGTCAGTATGGGTGGTCAATTTAATTTAATTGAAGTGGTCAATGATAATAATATTTGTGTTGGCCGTTTAACAGCCATTGGTAGTGAAAGTGTTAATACGTTGGATTGAGTAGATCCTTGTCCCACCAGTGTTGTGTGTCAAGTGGATTGAGTTGATCATACTATAAGAAACGGTGGATGTATGGTATGTCGAGTCGACCATGAATGTCGAACCTTGTGTGATGGCTGTTCACATCAGGACACTGACAATAGGGTTGTCAATAACTGTAGTTTAGTTAAGCGTTTTATTGAAAGTGACAGTGGTGGTCGCTTGAATAACAGTGTTTCATTTGTGTTGTGTTCTGATGGCAACCTTCAGTTTGAAAACCATAATGGGAATTATCCTCATTGGTAATATCCCAGTTATGACTGATCAACAATATCTCACTATTGCAGGTAGGGTAGCTGAGAGCCGTGTACCCAACTGTGATGGCCTTCAATGTCCGGTCTCGTCTGACTTGAATTTGGCTAATTGGGCATCTTACTTACATAAATATAAAGATACAAGATTATTGCTATTTCTAGTGTATGGTTTTTCCCTGAGGCATTAGTGATAATCTTGAGCATAGAAGTCATGTTACTAATCATTACTCTATTTTGGCTTTTCCTAGCCAGGTGAATAAATTGTTGAACAAAAAGAAGGAGCTGTGTGCCATTATGGGCCTTTATTTTGAATGGCCTGTTTCTAGGTGTCATGATTCCCCGATGATGTCAAGACCAAAAGATGATAATTCATGCCGAATCCTATTGGACCTGTCGTACAGGGATAGGGACTCTGTCAATGAAAACACCAAGAAGGGCTATTATGATAATTGTCCATATACTCTTACATTGACAAGTTTGGATTATTTGATTTAAGATATACTAGCTTGTCCATAGCCTCCCAAATTGATACAAATAGACATTGCCCGGGCTTTCAGGAACATATGTGTCGACCCAGCGGATGCACTTAAGCTAGGAATGTCTTTTGAAGGCAAATATTATATTGATAAATCGTTCATGGGACTGCAATTTTTCAGAGAGTCTCTGATGCCATACGATGTATATTGGCTTATGATGGAATCAGGGTATGGAATTATATAGATGACGTATTTGCATGTGTCAAGGAGGATAAAGCCCAGTATGCATTTGATAGATTAAAACAGATCATTCAGGAATTGGGATTGCCGCTTAATCCGGGTAAGGTTGTTGAACCAGCCAACAAGATGATTTGCATGGGTATTGAGGTTAATATAAAGGAGAGAACAGTGCACATACCTGATGAAAAAATGGAACAGATAGTCACTGAATGTGTTTCATTTCAACACCGGAGTAGGGTAGCTAGACAATCTCTCCAATCGTTATTAGGAATATTATTATACTTAGCAAAAAACATAGTGCCAGTGTGAGCTTTCTTAAACCAAATGCTTTGGCACTGGCACGCACAACAGGGTCCGGTTATTTATTTAGGATGGTCTTTTCATCAAGATTTAGCATGGTTTATAACACTGCTAAGGGAATTTAATCAGTCACCTACATTTAAAATGTTGTATGACCACGATGCGCAGAATGTGTATGTTGATGCGTCATTAGAGGGTATTGGTGGGCATTTGGGTAGACAGGGGTATGCGTATATAATTCCACACTCTATCAGAATAAATAGAACAATGGTACATTTTGAGATGTAAAATGGGTGCGTGGCCTTGAATCATTGGGCTCATCAGTTGAGGGGGCATATCATTCGCATAAACTGTGACAACATGGCCGTCATCCAAATAATAAATGTGTGTAGAACGAATGATCCGATTTTGGGCATGTGCATTCGTAATTTGCTCTGGACTGCTGTGCAGAATAATATACATGTTTTAACTAGACATATATCAGGACACCATACCGTCGTAGCTGATGCATTATCACGATTAATACAGGATCCAACTGGTAATGCACTGATGGTAACCGCATCAGGGGTGAATTTACAATTGCTAGAAAGGGAGTCTCTTTTTAGTTAAACAGAAACCTATAATGGAGTTTTTTCTTAGGAGCTGCGGGTGCTGCCACGTTAACCTCTGCTGCTTATGACTTAGCATTGGGAGCCAAGAATTACAGGACAACGAAGTTACAGACTAGAGTCTTTAAGGACTTCTTGGCATTTTGTTCGGTTCATGGCATCAGGGATGCTGCTTCAGTTTGTGCTTTATTAGCGTACCTCCAAAAGATGCATAACTCTGGTTTGGCAACCAGTTCGGTATGCAACTATCTTTCTGCCTTTAAGGCAGTTATGACCAGGTTTGGCATAGACATTTCATCTTTTGATAATGTTATTGTAGTTAAGTTTTTAAAGGCATTATCTAAAAGCCCTATGACTCGGGTGAACTTTAAGTCTACGTTCACCATAGACCAACTTAAGATGTTGTTCCAGATCAATCAGGCAATGGGTACCACATTGCATATGCCACTGCTTTTGCTCTAGCCTTATTTGCTTTCTTACGTCTATCAAACCTCGTTTCTTCCTCAATGCAATCCTTTCAGGGTATGAAACAGTTGGCTCGGGGTGATGTGAAGTTCACCGAGCATGGGGCAGTCATTATTATTAAATGGGTGAAGAATTGTATACCGTGTTGTATACAGTACGCGTTGTATACCACATGGTTGGAATTTTCCCGCAGTATCATTTTAGAGTTTGAACAAGCACCATGGAAAAATATTATTTACCACCTACCCGCCCATATGTTTTACCTGTATAAGTGATCTTAGGTTATTGTTTTAGTGTTATAGTTAGTGCCAGAGGGCATAAGTGATACTAGGTATAAATTATTAATGGGGCAAACACATTGTGTCAAGTTTATGTATGAATTGTTATGTAAGAGATAAAAGATAGAACCAAAATGGTTTCCCTTTATACTCATGCACATGCTACTTATAAGTCTTAACAGTGACACACATTGACAATGAATGAAATGGTATGCTACTTTTATGCTGAAACAAATGTTCAGTGGTGAATAAGTGTTGACAATGCTTTTTATAGATAGGTTTCAGCTGTAACATAAAAATACCAAAACTATTCAGCATATTTCCTTTGTATCTGGCGATATTTTTTCAGGAATAAAAGTTCCCCACAAAATTAACACAAATAAGAAAATCACTAATGTTAGGGCTCAGCGTTACCAATAATATCTATAGAAAATAGTTTTATCTAGGTTTAGAAAGAAAATCGCACACCTCTCCAAAAACAACCACAACCAATTGTAAGCATTTCCGTGCAGTGGAAAAATGTCAAAATAAATAAAACAAATACGTTTTTTGCGGGTTGGCATTTAGGTGTCAACCTTAATCATTCCTTCACCCCTAATTTTTGATCAGCCCTATTTTGTAATGTAGTGGAGAGTGGCCACATGGTCGTTTCTGAGGACATGATGGTCAGATTTGAAGTGGCAGTTGACGAAGAAACATTTATTTTTAAGAATTTTTCCCCACCCATGTCATATCCCTCCCTTATTAGTTGCCAATGTGTCAATGTAGTTTTGTAGTTGTGGCTTGCTGCATTACCTTTCTCTGCCAGTGGGAGATTGTGTTCCTGATGCTGGGGCTCGGGTATAGGTTGGACCACTGCAGGGTTGTCGTTCCTCGAATGTGACTGTGACTTCAGAGTTCTTCAGAGACACTGTTTTTCTCTGCCCCAGCGCGGTCACTAATGAACTGTTGTGTAGATCAGAGCTTAAATGGTTGAATTATTGCCAGTCAGATCTTAATTGCAAACTGCTTTTTAGTATTTTTAAATTTTCTTATCTGTGATCTGATTATTGATTTATATGGTTATTCGTATGTTATTGCTATTGCTTTCTTGCTGAAAACCACCTGTGATAACAGTTTTAGTATTAAAGTTTGTGGTATGATAATGAACCATGTATAGTAAAATGTTACATGTTTATCTTGCATGTCAAGATACTGTTATGTCATATTTTAAACTTAACTGCACCTTCATGGTGGCTTATTCTATTAGCTTAGCCACATAACTATGTCGTTTATTTTAGGGAGTTTTAGACATCATTCTCATTTTTAAACTCCTAACTGGGTAACCTTCAGCACTAGAACTCTCTTTGGCTACGTTTTTTAGAACTGGTTAAAAATGGTTTTCCATATTTTTGGCTGTATGTAAGTAAGGGAAATTTTGCTTAGTTCTATTGTCTGCAGGCCTGTTCCTAGTCAATCCATTCTTTATATTCTTCACTTTGGCCTGGGTGAGCCTTTCTTCTATAAAATGCTTAAACAACTCATTTTTAGTCAGTTTTTGGCAATTCAAGTAAGAAAATTGGGGTTTCACCCCTTACTGCTTTCAATGCAGTTAGGTTAAATTTAAACCTTCTTTTAAGAGGCATATTGTATCATACTAAAAATGCATTGGGCTTGGCCCTAACTGTTGTACAATTTATTAAAAGTCTGTATGTTTTGCATCATATGTGAATCCTTCATGATTAAAGGATTAAATAATAAAAAAAATTCATTCTCGTGGGTTATCCCACAGTTTCTATGGTTATCTTTTAAGAGTACATTATAGTATGGTCCAGATGGGCCCATTGTTATTTCAATATATTGATGTTTGCTTTACAAGAAACTTTAGTGTTATAGTACTGTAAAATATTAAATAATTTAATAAATGTTAAAAACCCAACTCTGGGTGATTCATTGTCTTGAGGGAGATTATATGAATGTACCTTTTCACCTTCACCTGAAGTTTGACCTGTGGTGTGTTTGACCTTGTGCCTCGTATTGCCTTGAACTTGACCTTTCACTTGTCTGCAGCTTACTGGGACTTGTTGTCTAGTGTATATGTTCAAGGAGATTACAGAATCTGGCATGTTGGGCCCAGAAACCCTACTTTGGTTTGACCTTAGTCGGAGGTCGAATTGGTTAATAGGAGTCTTTCCATGATAATGGGTTTGAATCTTCCTGGGACAGTTAATGTCCTGACATGATCTTGGGGAGATTATAAAATTGCTTATACATGGATTCAGGTCTGACGTTGTTGTCTCACCTTTGACCTTTCTTTGACCTTGCATGTCAATGACAATCTGAATTGTTGGATTGGGGATGTTTGACATTCCGTTATGATTTTAGGAGATCATAGAATTGCTAACACCTGGACTGAGGTCTGACTTGATGGCTTCAAACTTTGACCTTTCTGGACCCTAAGCTGAACATAGCCTCACTTGTATGGTTCTCTTATTAAAAGATCCAACAACTGTAAAAATGCTTGGTTATTATATACATAACTGTTGGGGTAGGGGAATGTGAAAAGGATATATTATCCATTGTTTTTCAATGATAAACCTCTGCCTTACAATTGAACAGAGAGAATACTGTGTTTGCAACTAATGACACAGCAATTTAAATGTTCATCCTTTGGTCTTGTAATTAGCAATTATGCTTGTAATTGCATGGATATTAAGCAGGTGTTGTATGTTACTCGGAGATCATTAAGATTTTTACATAATAAAATGATTGTTACGGAGTTTCAGTGCTTTAGGTAAAATATATTGATAATCTATTAGGGATAAGGTTTGCTTGCTTTTTGCCCCATTCTTTGGTTTTTATTTGTTTACAAGATCAGTAGAGTTTTTTTATATAAAAAAGGAAAAATATATTTTGTTGATCCTTTTTGTTGAAATACATGTAGAAGTAATGGTATAAATTGGCTTAACCATTCATAATGGCCTAATTTTATCTAGATGTAGGCGTTAAAACGATTAATCTCCATAAGTTGGCAGACTCCAAGGTGCAGCTAAACATAAACAAGGTTCATAATCATGAGTTTAGTAATATTGCTAGGCCATACCAGAGAATACCATTTAGTCATGGGTCATTTAGCTCACAAAATTTACTAAGTGATATTCATTTGACATATTGCTATGGTAAGGTTATGAATGAATTAGTCATTTATATCTAACTGAAACAAGAACTGATACAACAGCCTTATCTTGTATTCTTCAGTTATCATATAAGTATATAAACCTAGTCTTATTAGTGTATTTGTGTGGTGTACTTACAACAGTTTTATCCTATTATCTGCATTCATTACCCTGGTACATTAAACCACTACTATAATTGGATTTATATGGTATGCTACTTGTATGCCGAAGCACTTGTTCACTTGTGAATAACTATTCTATGGAAAATTGATTTAAGATTACTAATCTTTATTATTTTACTTTATAGAAATAAAAAAAATCGCAAATCGTTTTGCATATTAATATTTCGCCTTAGGATGGCATTAATATCACGAATTTATAACCCTGGTAACAGTAAGTAAATAGATTGGTAGGTATATTGAAGAAATTATTAACTGGCTTAATTGTTGCCCTCCCAATGTTAATCTTGGGCATGAAAGAAAGTACCCTCTGCAATGTACACTTTGTTGCCCATACCTTTTAATTCTGCACTGATATTTCGGCTATAGAAATCCTGTGTATCTCTTATTTCTACTTATAAAAACATCAAGAAGGGTTTGAATTCGGACATTAAAAATAACTAGGGATACTTCCATAGAATTCCTATTTTTATTTTACCCCTGGCCTTTATCCCAGACCTTAGATCCAACAGTTACTGGAAAAAGAGGGATATTGTATTGATTCACCGTTTAGTTTTTTAAACTTTGCTTGCCTGTATAATTAGTGATTACCTTAAATTAATTTTGGATAAAAGTCTTGTTTAACTTATATAATTAAATATCGAATTACAAATACGCATGCTTGTGTTTAAGCTTATATTAAAATCTTGTTAAAGACCGAAAAGAAATGTTAACTTAAGGTAATCTTAACTTTTCACTTAAATAAAGATAAATACAGTTGTACTTACATCAATTACAGATCACTACAGAGCAAAAAGATGATGCACAGTTTCTTGGAACAGAGACCGATTATTGCCAATCAAAGAAATTATTTTTACTTTCTAGTTATTATTGGACAAGCACAGTCGAATAATTAGAACTAAAACATAAAAAAAAAACATTCTGATAAAAATATTGACGTCAAGGGACTAAATTTGTATATTCCTTTTCTCTGAGCTTTTCTGAATCTACAGCTCACATAGAGAAGGTATATTGAAATTAAAGGATTTATCAAGTAAGGTGATGTATTTCTAGTTTTTAAGCTAATGCATATTTCATATCTGCCTCTATATAAAAAAAACGTTTGTAATTTAAAGTAACATCTGGTTTATGTTTAAATAATGTTTGTAGAAATTGTAAAAAAAAATTTGCTATATGAATATGTTTGAGTTGAGAAAATGTAAAAGATTATGTGATAAACTGTGCCAGTTAGCATTTCTTGACATACTTTTTAATGGTTGTCATAAATTTTAAGTTTATTTGGAGTCATGGGTCACACAACTCACAAAGCTTACAAAGTGAAAGCCACTTGATAAGTTGTTATGACTACTTTTATGAAAAATGTAGCCTCTTATTTCTATTATATCTGATATAACAGAAGAAGGTATATTTTAATGTTGTTTATAATATAAGTATAATATTCTACACATCTCTCTTTGGTTTTATGTCAACTTTGAAACAGCTTATTTGTAATTTTATATCTGTCATCATATTTGGTGGTTAAATTGTTTTCATAGAATTCGTTTAATAAATTTAAAATTTAATAGTTACGTTAGTGCATTAAACATAATAAAATACCCCATTCACACAGGGGTATATCCCGTGGTTAGAGGCGTTTGTCGAAACGCCCCTGTCCTTCAACTAGCAGCCAAGGTTTGTATGGGACCTTGTGACACTGTGGCAAAACGTCCATTACCTTGTGCATCTTACGGAAGTTTTGAAATGTTTAAGATTTTTTTAAGATTTTGAAAGTATAGGCTACCTTGTTTTTAACAGAAAGTAAAGAAAATCAGAGTTAAATTTTAAAGGCTTCTTTTTGTCTCTACCCTTTTTGGAAGAAATGTCATATTTGTTTTATTTTATTCATTTATCATAGTGACATGCACCTACAATGTTCAGCCCAAAAGGGCTTATATGTCACGTTTAGTACAGGAGACATAGTTATTTATGTTGTTGTTTTTCCAATACGAAAAATATAATCGTACATAGATAATACATACATGGTTATAACATACACTACTGATATAACAATAAAGTACTACACACTTAATCTCTAAACAAAAAAGACCAATTTGTTATTGTGTATAATATAACTATTTAACAATATTATTTAAATACCTTATATATATATTTATGCACCCCTCAATGAAAATTTTTTGAAATATGAATGTAAAACAATTACAACTTAGCATATATCGCTGAAGGTCACAAATGCTTTTCTGTTATTGTTTTACCTCACAGCCTTTCAGCGCTGTGAAGGTTTTGTTTTCACCCATGGCGTCCGGATCAGCTAGTGGGGGTGTTAGAAGAAGCTTGTCCAGACTGTATCTCAAAAACCACAATGTGTAGGAAATTGAAACCTGGTAGGGACAGTTGTTGGGGGTGTAGGTGTACAATGTCATGGTGTGACTTTCGTTTAAACTTTGACCTTGATGTAGTGACCTTGACCTTTAAAACCTGGTACGAGATATATCTCAGAAATTGTGAGCTGTAGGAAGTTGATACTTGGGAGGTACATTGGTCAGAGGGTGTAGGTGTGCAATGTCATGGTGTGTGTACTTGATTTGACATTTGACCTTGTCGTAGTGACCTTGACTATTAAAATTTTTCCTAGGCTATATTTAGGAAATCATAAGGTGTGGGAAGTTGCTACTTTGTAGGGACATTAGATAGGGGTGTATGTGTGCAATGTTATGGTGTGACTTGATTTGATAATTGACCGTGCTGTAGTGACCTTGACCTTTAAAAATCTTGTCTGGGCCATATCTCACAAACTGTGAATAGAGAAAGTTGTAGAATGATGAAGAAGTTTATTTATCGAGTCATTGGTTGGGGTCTGGTTATGCTAGGTCATTGTGTGATCTTTAACCTTGGCTCTGCCAAAGTGTGTTCACCTGCCATTTTTGAGACATATTTATTTTATGACAAATGTTGCTGTAACTGATTATAATATGTACTTTTACTTAATTGTGCTATTTCTATTGGAAGCGAAACCTTAATTAATAAATTTTACAGCTTCTAATTACAGACATTTTCTCTCTTAAGTGTAGTTTTCTTGATGAACATTATTTGGACCTTTACATAACTGACATTGTTTGCTGTGAAAGTCTCCTACACTTTGTACTGTTTCATTTCTTTTATATCTCATGGTGGTGAAAAACTGTTTCCCCGGGCTGCGGGGTATGGTCATCTCCAATGCTAGGTTTATTTATTGATATCTCATCTATAAATATTCCGTGAATGATAGACATAAACAATTGGAGGTTTTCAAATTTGTTAAATATCAAATACAACTTTTCTTCATTTAACAAATGGTTATATAAGCAATATTGTTGCTGTACCTTTTATAAAAACTATGTTTATTGTGGCCTTTAGGTATTCAGTCTTTCAGATTTGACCAGAAGACTTTTTAAAAATATTCTGAAGGAAACTTGTCGATATATTGTGTTTTTGTTATTTTTCATTCTATATAAAACTTTGCTCAACTCATCTTGTATGTGAGATTCTTAAGAGATTGTGCTTCCCCTTTGTTTAGTTTATGAATATTGCTGTTGTTCATAAGGGTAAGTAAATCTAAATCAATAAAATCCTGATTTATTTTTTTAATTTTATTTTTATTTTTTATTGCCACTGTTAATAACTTGCCATTACAATGTAACTGGAATTACAAACACTCTGGCAAATAGGTGATCCAGTTAGAACAGGATTTGAACTCTACATTCCATTAACCTCAGTTATATCAGATATATTTTCAACTAAATAACTTCTTTAGAACACGCCAACTTTTATTACATTTTTCCTCAGAATGGCTGTAGACTGATAACAACTTTTGCTCTTCATATACATATTTTAACTTTTCCTGTAAGTGTGCAATATCAAATGGCTTTTGCTGTCTGAAACTGGAATAAATATAACTTTTAGTTACAATTATTATTGCATTGATGGGAAGGAAATTGATATCTCTATTTAAATGTCCAAGTAGAATTTCTTGTGGGGAAAGATATAAATTTAGACCAGTTTTCCTTGCAATCCAGCTTTTCAAATCAATCCACACCTGGAAGGATACAGGGCAAGAACACAAAATATGTTTTACACATTCAGTATCAGAGTGACATAATAAATATGCCTCTGATTGAACTTTTCCCATTTGTTGTGTGCCCCAAATCCTATGAATTAGCCTATATTGAAACCAGATTAAATAGTTGTCCTGGTCTGTCTTAAAACATACAGAAAAGATTTGCTGCCATGTGCATTTGTCAGTTCCAATGTCTAAATTTTCATTCCATTTAGCCTTGAATTTCATGTTATAGGTATTCTCATTTAGTATACTGTAGAAAGGTTTTGCCCCATTTTTATTGAAAAAAGTAGATATAGTTATTAAGGTGCACTACAGGCATCCGAAAGTGCAATAAGAGTGCCTATCTATCACATGTTTTGTCAACTGTCAAGCAGATTGTTGGGAAGTCTAGAATATACAGAAAAAACACTTGTACATGTTAATCAGAAAAACTTCCTTTCGAACATACTGTCACATGGAGATTTATGTCCTACAGTGACAATCTTTCATATGTGATTTGAACTGTTTGTGGGGGGCCACGGTGGCAACACTCTCGCCTCCCACCTCTGAGGCCGGCGTTCGATCCCCGTCACAGCCTGAAGTGGGAAAGCTGGTAGTTGCTTGCCGTTGGTCGGTAGTTTACAGTACAGAACCCTAACGAACTGTATGTACTGGTTTCCTCTGCCCTTCCAACTACCCGTCATGATATGACCTGTATAGTGTTGAAAGCGACGTAAAACCCCAAATAAATAAATGAACTGTTTGTGCAAAAACACACAAACAGTATCTAAATCAGGTATCCCATACATATATAAAAATAATTTATATGCTAACTTTTCTGATATCACACCATATGTCAGGCTGGGAGCTCATAAATTTACATTTAAAATCAACGCATATACAGCAAAGTAGAGAGTATGATAAATATCCAAACTAGTGTAACCATAATTGGTCCTATTTTCGTCCTATATAAAGAGACTGATCATAAAAACTTGCATTAGCTGACCATTGCTTTTTATTTAAAAATCATAAACTTATTAGTGAAATAGGTTAATTGTATGAGTAAAACATCATATAAATCATGATGTTCTGTTTATGCTACACAATTGTGCTACAATGGAACTGACTAACCAGTTCAGTTTTGCGGTGGATCTATATAAAAACCATACATTTACAAGTAACAATATTGTCACAACGAAATGCAACTGATTATTCAATAACAACTTGACATATTATTGTATGTTATATGCTAGAATCTAAATATAAGCTATAATTTTGTATTGAATTCAACCTGATGGTGATTCTGTATTACGCCATCAACAGATGTCAATACAAGGTACATACTTGTTACTGATTGTAGTATTACATTGGTATTAGCCAATTCCAACATAACTGATGATTGCTATGGACTATTTGGATCTGTTTATGGTACACAATTGATGGTCGTGTCAATTACAATGTAACTGACTGTAACCAATTCAACCTTGTGCTGGATCTATATAAAGACCATGGATTTACAAGCTGTCAATATTGTCACAACAAAATGCAACTGACCATTCAAAAACAGTTCAGACTTTTAATGTATGTTATATGCCAGAATCTAAAAATGTGCTATAATTTTGTATTGAATTTAGCTTTGTGTGTGCATTTGCACAATAACAGGTGTCAATACAAAGTATACACTTGTGCATATTTATTGTAAATGTATTTGATAAAAGGCTTCAGTAGAATTTTTTGTTGCAGTAAAGTGTGATGCTGACAAAATGGCTGGTATATATTACCTACACATATTATAATGTAATAAACCTTTGCTAGTATCCTGAAGTACTAAATATAATAGAAGTTTAACAAAATGTTTTGATATAAAGTACACACTTGTCTGCCTTTTTGTAATATATTGTTAAAAGGCTTAAGTAGCATTTTCTCCTGACTTATTGTAATGTAATTGACACATTATTAATAAACCATAGATAGCATTCTAAAACACTAAATATAACAGAGCTAAACTAGATGTCTTGATACAAAATACACACTGGTGCTGGTTCATTGTAATGTAATTGATGAAATGCTTGAGTAGCATTATACTGTAGAAGTTAAATAAGAAGCTTTAAATTGATACAAATATGTTCTTATGCTGGGTTTCCGTAATGTATTTGATAAAAGGCTTAAATAGCATATTACTGTAGAAGTGTGAATCTATCAAAATAACAGGTAGAGGTTGCCTACCCATATTATAATGTAATGAATCGTTGGCAACATTCTGAAACACTAAATATGTTAGAAGTTAAACAAGATGTTTTGATATAAGCATAGATGCTTTGATACAAGTATATACTTATTCTGGTTTTATTGCAATGTAATTGATAAAAGACTTAAATAGCAGTATATTGCAGTAGTGAAGTGTGAAATTGTTAGAATAGGTGGTATGTGTTGCCTACTCATGTTGTGGTGTAGCTAGCCATTGATAATATTCTGGGATGCTGGGTGTGATAGAGGTTAAACAGTATTTGCTGGTACTGACTTATTATAATGTAATTGATAAAAGTTTTATATAGCATTATTTTGTAACAGCGAAGTGTGAAATTGTCAAAAAACCCTGGTATACATTACCTAGTCATAGTATAATACAAATAACCATTGATAACACCTTGAAATACTGAATATGATAGAAGTTAAACAAGATATTTTGACATGTTGCAATGGGACTGCTTTTGGATAGTATCCTGAAAATACTGATGAATGATAGAAGTTTAAACAAAAGGTTTCTATACAAAATATATACCTGTGCTGGTTCATTGTAATGCAACATACTGTGGTAGTGAAGTATAAACCTATCAAGATAATTAATACACGTAACTTGTTTCACATTATTTAGATTACTGGCATACATATCCTAATTAACGGAGATAGAAACCTGGAAATATCCTCTTTTTTGTGAACTATAACTTTGTGTCTGCTTCTGAAATTGAAAAAATTGTTATGTCTCTTACTTTTTTTTGATGTATCGCAACACATAAAATTGCAATTATTTTGCAATTTGTAAGAGTATAATCAGTTATCAATGTGATTAACCATTTGATAACACCCTGAAATACCAAATGTGATAGAAGTTGAGTAGAGGGTTTCGATACACAGTACATACTTGTGCTGGTCTGTTGTGATGTAATTGACAAGAGGCTTAAATATTACTGAACTGTAGTAGTCTTATACAATTTATCAATACAGACATGTAGTTGATTGCTTATCCCAAAAACATTATATGATATAAGTTAAATAGGAAAGCATTACATAAAGTAGACACTTGTGCTAGTTCAATAGAGGAAAGCTTTAAAAAACACTATACTGTAGTGTTGAAGTGTGAAATCGTCAATAGTTATATGGGTCGAGCTAAAAAAAAAAAAATAAATAAATATAATAAAAAAATAAAAGTAGATGAATAACATATTTTAATACATTTTAGTATACGCTTATAAAACATGTGAACTACAATACATTGACGTTACGTGTTTAAAATATTTTAAACAACAAGATGTTTTAAACCTAATGATATGTTACTTTGAATTCATTCAATTGTAGAGGTTTGAGAGAAAAAACGAAAAGATTATCACTTTTCCAATGGATACAGGCAAATCACAAAGGAATAACATTACTCCAAGAGACACATTCTTGTAAGGAAGACGAAAATAAATGGGAAAAAGAATTTAATGGTAAAATTTATTATTCTCATGGTACATCCAATAGTAAGGGTGTTGCTATTTTAATTCCATCAAATATTGATGTTGATATCAATATTCTTAAAATTACAACAGATACAAATGGTAGAATTTTGCTATTTCACTGTGAAATAGAAAAATTAATATATGTTATTGTAAATATCTACGCACCTACTAAAGATGACGCAAAAGCTCAAAATGCATTCCTATATGAACTTATAAAGTTAATTGAAGAGTATAGCGACAACCCATTAATTATTGGTGGTGATTATAACATATGCCTTGATAATAACAAAGATAAAAAAGGAGGTACCTTGGACAAAGAATCAGCTTATAGGGAGAATTTACATAACTTTATGGAAGAATTTTGTTTATCGGAAATATGGCGCATACAAAAATACAATTTAGTTGGCGAAATAGCGGGCCTAAGGGTTTAGTACAGTCAAGATTAGACTTTTGGTTAATTTCTAACTTTCTAGAATATAATGTAACTAAATGTTGCATTCATCCTGGACTGCTATCTGATCATAGCATATTGAAACTGTCATTGAACTTGACCGAAACCCAAGGCAGAGGCAGAGGGACTTGGAAATTCAATAATAACTTGCTAAAAGACTTTGAGTATATAGACCTTGTTAAAAAACAAGTTAAGTCCGTAGAAGAAATTTTTTTTGAAGATAAGAGAGTCCGATGGGAATTCTTGAAATGTCAAATTAGATCTGAAACTATAATTTTTGCTTGCAACAAAGCAAAACAATCGAGACATGAAGAAAAAATACTACAAGAAAAAATACAAAATTTAGAAACAGCTTTAGACGCCAATAATGAAGAACAAATCTTGGAATACAATCAACTAAGACGAGAGTGGAAAAACCTTCAAGATATCAAAACTAAAGGTGCTATAATCAGATCGAAAGCGCAGTTAGTAGAAGAGGGAGAAAAAAACTCTAAATACTTTTTAAATTTAGAGAAGCGTAATTACAACCGGAAATGTATGAAAACAATTATAAATCGAGATGGGTTAGAAGTTACAGACCCCAAAAATATCTTGAATGAACAAGCCAATTTTTTTGAGAATCTTTATACAACCAGGAAAATTGATTCCATATCTAATAGCAAAATAGAAGAGAAATATTAAAAAAATCCAAGTATACCTAAGCTAGATCAAGATGTTAAATCAAATCTCGATCTTCCAATAAATATAGATGAACTTTCACATGCACTTAAAAATATGAAAAATGATAAGTCACCGGGCTTAGATGGGTTTACAACTAACTTTTATAAGTTCTTCTGGACTGACTTAAAAAATCTTCTGTATGAAACATTAACTTATTCTTTCCAACAGGGGGAATTACCTTGTGGTCTTAGAAGAGGTGTACTTTCATTAATACCCAAAAAAGATAAGGATTTACGATACCTGAAATCATGGAGACCTGTATCTTTACTAGCAACAGATTATACGATACTAGCCAAAGCACTGTCAATAAGATTAGAACAAGTTATGCCAAGTTTGATAAGTTGTGATCAAGTGGGTTACATTAAAGGACGTTTCATAGGAGAAAATGTGAGAATTATAGAAGATATTCTGAGTTATACTACAACTAAACATATCCCAGGGCTATTAATCCTAATAGATTTTGAAAAAGCCTTTGACACTGTAGAATGGAATTTTCTCTTTAAAAGTCTGAAATCTTACAATATTGGATCAGAATTTATTTCATGGGTAAAACTTCTTTATAATAATATCACATCATGTACAGTGAACAATGGGCACCTCTCTCCATCTTTTAAACTCTCAAGGGGAGTCCGACAAGGCTGCCCGCTATCTGCTTTCTTATTCATATTAGTCTCAGAGATTATATCATTGTCTCTGAAATCTGATAAGGGTGTTAAAGGAATTAAAATTGCAGGCACAGAATATAAAATTTGCCAACTAGCAGATGATACAACCATTTTTTTAGAAAATTTAAGTTGTCTTGAAGAAGCTATTAATCACTTTAATGCATTTCAAAAAATTTCTGGTTTAAAATTAAATATGGAAAAACTGTTATAATACCATTAGGCCCATTCCGAAATATACCTATTTCATTACCAGTCTGGCTTAAAGAATTACGTATAAAGTTAGATTCTTTTCAAACTTTGGGAGTTTGGTTTTCAACCGATGCTGCAGAGAGAACAAAAAGAAATTTCGATGAAAAGTTAAGGAAAGTTGAAACCATTATTCAAATTTGGAAACAGCGCAACTTATCATGGAAAGGACGCATTGTAATAAAAAATCTTTGATATTGTCCCAATTTACACACTTGTTTAGTATGTTATACACTCCTCCATATGTGCTAGAAAAATTAGAGACTTATTTTGAACTTTTTGTGGAATAATAAACCTCCAAGAGTTAAATATGAAACTATGATTGCCAACATAAAAGCTGGTGGACTAAAGCTACCAGATATTACCAGTTTTCATAATGCACAAAAAGCCTTTTGGATTAAAAGACTACAGACAAGTAGAGGCAAATGGAAAAACTTATTCCTCATATTAAGTAATTTAAATTCTCTCTTGTTGGATCATAAGTTACAAGTGTCTGATGTTAGCCCATGTAAAATTGGAAGTTTTCATCATCAAGTACTAAATTGCTGGTATGATATTAAAAGTACACAGCCACTTACAATGATAGAGCTATATAATGAGTATGTTTTTATGAACAAATTTATTCTAGTGAACAATGCTCCTTTAACTCCTAGAATGCTCGGGATGAGTGATGAATTCTTAAATCTAAAAATTATCGACTTTTAGACGAAAAAAAAAAGTTAATCATTGCAAAAAATTTAAAAAGAAAATTTAAGTGTAGAGCAACCATTCTTGATATACAATGTCTTATTTCAGCAATACCGGTAACATGGAAACGTAAGTTTCAAATATATACAGAAAGTTTTCAAAGGTTGTCTGAATTTAACATACAAATTAATAAAAAACCAAAAGAATTATTTAAACTTAAAAGTTCAGAGATATACTGGGAATTAGTAAACAATAAAATTAAAGCTCCAACTGCACTGTACACGTGGATTGACTTATTTCCATTCTTAGAAAAACCAGAATGGTCTGAAATTTTTAGCCTGGCTCATAAAATAAGTAAAGAACCGTATTTACAAAGTTTCCAATTCAAAATCTTACACAGGACTGTCAATTGTGGGAACAATCTCTTTAAGTGGAATCTTGTTAATTCTGCTGTTTGCAATTACTGTAATTTATGTATAGATACCATTGAACATCACTTCTACTACTGTGCCGCATCACAAGACTTTTGGATGAACGTCTCTGACTGGTTGAATTCTTTTACGAGGGAAAGTTTTAGTCTTTCAATATGTGAAGTGCTTCTTGGTATCATTAAAACCTCTACAACTGACACACATTATTACACTTATAACTATGTTATCATACTTGGCAAGTGGTTCATTAACTTAAAAAAAATAATAAAGAAAGGATTTGGTTTCCAGACTATATTGCACATGTCAAAATAAAGTTAGAGTTCTGAAAGAATCTTTTACAGTTACTAACAATGTGAAGGTGTTTAAACAAAGGTATGGAAAACTATATGACCATTTATGTGACTGATGTATGCATTAATTGATGTAACTTATGTAACATCTGTTTTGTAATAATCATCTACTAAAGAGGCTAATAAAAAAAATCAAAAAAAATCATATAAATCATAATTACTCATATTTAATGAATTACCAAAAGTAATTCAGTGAGAAAGTTACTGCTGGGAGGATCCCTTTCTGCAATCCCCTAACAGTTCAAATTTGAACTTGTTATCATGCCAACTAAAGAGGATCAAAGAGGAGTCAAAACTCCTACCTCAGGGGAATGAATGTAACTTTATCCTAGCCTCTGATTAGATGATGACACACTAGTCTAATCAAAATACAGTCATTCATTAAATGCATGTATAAGGCAATTTAGACAATGCTGTGGTGTATATTGTTTAGTTCAATTGTGTTTTGATTCTAGATATAGTTATTGTCATGCATGGTTTTATAAATCTGTAGGGCTTGTTGCTCTTATATCTTTTTAAAAAGGATTCACACAGTGTTTTTAATTGAAAGTATTCTAGAAAATTAGTTAATTTGAAACCATAAATACTTTCTATTTCAAGTTGACTTAAAAAATTCCAGTCATTTTTGAAAAGATCCCCAACATAAATTATGCCATGCTTAAACCAAGTTGTAAAAAAAAGTAATATTTGATACATCTGGGTTATACCATAGTGCACTAGCAAGGATGTCCAAATTGCTTTGAATTTTCTTCTTTTTGGAAAATTTAACCCATGACAGTAATATCTCTTTCCAAAATTGGTTCATGTTTGTAATTTTTTTTTCAATAAGGTTACCACACCACTCAGATCCAAAATAATCAAATTGTTTACATCTGAAACTGATTTTTGACATAACTTTAACCAAGGATAGTTTCTACTGCCGAGTAGTCTATTTATCCAAGTCAGTTTCAAAGAGTGAACAAAATAATCTATATTAACCATTCTGAGGCCACCATTCTTGTAATCCTGAGATATTTGAATGCATTTGATTTATTTTGTTTATTGTCCTATATATAGTCAAAAAGGATTTTTGTAATAGTTTCTAAAAAGTGAGCAGGAGGTGATGACATTACTGCTAAAGATATGATTAAACTTTTTTTTGTATTTATTTTTATTTTTCTTCAAGTTTTTACAAACAAAAGATTGTACATTACAAGTGTGCAAAGTCAAAGTCAAAGTTGGGATTTTACATCCCGTTCAACAGCCAGGGTCATATTGGGACAGGTCCTCAGAATTGCCACTTGTGGGGCTCGAACCCACAGAGGTGACAGCCTATGATTAGATGCCAAACTTGCTAACCACTAGGCCACTGAGGACCTCGTTACAAGTGCGCAAGACATAAATAAATTTACATTCATTGTATACATATACACATATATGTTTCATATAACCTGCTATGTTATCTCATACTACTGAACACCTTTTTAACTTATAATGTTTTACACATTAACTATGTTTATAACAATGTTATAACAAAGACACAAAGACAACTACTACAAGAACAAGTTATTTTTAATCAAAATTTGTTTAGATTTTCAACTTTCAAACAATTGTTTCCAATGAGACCAATTTCTGCTGAATATATGCACTGTACCTTTTATTTTGGACAGGGTATATTGTTCCACATACTTCTCTTTAACAAGCTTTTGCAAATTATATATGTTAATGTCATGTTTGTATTTTGAGCAATGAAAAATATATTGTCTCGTAATCAGAAGTATGAAGTTTAGGGGCCAAAAGTTTTGGTCGTAATTTTGATAACCAAATATTAATTCTATATCATTGAACTTTCCTTTAATTGAGAGTTTTAATTCAAACCAAATTGTAATATTTTTCCAGAGATCTAATACTTTTTCACATCTTGAGAATAAGTGGTAAATGCTTTCTTGTTGTTGACCACATATCCCACATAAAAATGATTCACTGAGTTTTGGTTTATATAAATAATATTTTGTTCCCAGAATCCTATGTAAAATTCTATACTGAAACCAAATATATGAATTATCAAGAATGGTTTTAAAACATATTTTGTAAGCTATTTTCCAGAAATCATTATGTAATCGGGTATTTAGCACAAGAGACCACTTATTTTCATTGTTTGGATGCTCGTAATCATAATAAGATAGAACTGAATAAAAATCTTTACTTCCTTTTTCGAAATTCAACAAAACATTTATATGAAAAGGAACAAGTGGTCTTTCTACCTTTTCTTTTGAGAGGAGTCTGTTATTTTTCATAAATTGTGTGACAAGATGTTTTACTGTATAGTAATTCAAAATATTGAATTTCAAATTGTACTTTATTTTTAGTTCACCTGGATCAATAAAATTTCCACTTGAATTAAGCAAATCTGCCACAACAGTTATACCCTTTTTAAACCAATTCACATAAAATATATTGTCAGAAGATATTTGTCTATTCCACCAAATACTGCTACTTAACAGATCTTTCTCACTTTTTACTGTTTGATTTCGGCAAAATAGTATCCAATTTTCAAAAACGTCATACCAAAAAGGATTAACATCTTTTTTGTGTTTCTGAAACCATTCAGGTCCAATATAAATCATCTGTTTTAGGTTCTTACAGTTTTCTTGCAATAACAAATTCCAAGGTGATTTGAATTTTGATAGGATGTTTTTCATCCAGACAAGTTTTAACGATTTTTCAAAGTTATAGTTATTAACCATACATAGCCCCCCTTTTAGATAGTCTGCACAAACACTCTTTTATTTGACTTTGTGTGTTTTTCCACCCCATAAGTAAAAGAACAACAATTTATTTAGCTCATCCAAAATTTTGGGGTGTCACAATTGACATAAACAAGTGATTAAATTTAGACAAAACCATTATTTTTATTACAGTTATCCTACCAATAGGAGTCAGATATCTACTATTCCAACAATTCAATAGTTGTTTAGCCTTGTTCATTGCTATATTGAAATTTAGCTCAGGTATAGTATCTAAATTAACTGAAAAATTAATTCCCAAAAATGAAAAATCTTTATCACCCCACTGTAAATCTGCTGATATATTCAATTTTTCTCTACAGTGCTTTCTACTGCCTATCCATACCATTTTTGTCTTTTCGGTGTTCATTTTAAAGCCTGACAATGAACCAAAAAGTTCCAATATATTTAATGCTGTCTGCAAGGATTTTTGGCTTCCATCAAGAAGTAGTGTGGTGTCATCTGCAAATTGTGTCATTTTAAATGAATATGCTCCCACACATATTCCTCTTATGTCAATATTAGTTTCAATTAAAATATTCAAGACTTCTGCAACTAACAGGAAAAGGTAAGATGAAATAGGGTCACCTTGTCTACAGCCACGCCCAATATGTATTGGGTCTGAGAGGACACCACATTGTAACACAAAGGCAGCGATGTTATTATTAAATAACTTGATCCAACTTATAAAGGCCTCATCAAATCCAAAAAAAGCTAAAGTAGAATATAAAAAGTTCCATGACACAGAATCAAAGGCCTTTTCAAAATCTATTAACATAAGCAGGCCAGCAATTTTCTTCTTTTCTGTAAGATGCATTAAATCATAAACGGTGTGTATGCTTTCCCCTATATACCTGCCTTTAATGAAGCCAGTTTGGCTCTTTGAGATGATTTTGTCAAGACATGGCTTGATTCTTTCAGCTATAACACCAGATATTAATTTGTAAACTGCACAAAGGAGAGATATTGGCCTCCAGTTTTTCAAAAATTGTCTGGGTATGTTACCTTTTGGTAAGCATGTTATTATGCTTTGGCGCCAAGAAATAGGTAATGTACCTTTAACATATGAGGAGTTAATTGCATTTTTTATGTGATACTTAAGTTTTCCCCCCAAAATTTTTAAAAATCAGCCGAAATACCATCTTTTCTATATAATGTATTGTTTTTCATCTTTTTTAATGCTTTCCCCAGTTCGTCCGTTGAAATTTCTCCGCCCAAGTTTGAACTGTCAATTTTTTTTAAAATACTGCAATTCAGGTATTTTTGAAGTAGCCATTGATTTAAGAGAATTGCCCTTGTTATCAAAAAGTTTACTGTAAAATTCTTGCACTTTTTGTAATATTTTACTTTGTTCTGTGATAATAGAGCCATCAGGGGTTTGTATTCTTTTGATGGTTTTATCAACATAATTTTTGGTTTCCAATTTACAGAAAAAACTGGTAGGTTTTTCCCCTTGGTCCAACCACTGCAAATGTGCTCTTACCATTTGACCTTTGACCTTGTTTTCACGCAATTTTTGCAATTCTAGCCTTTTATCTTCCAAAAGTTTTGAATTCTTTCCTGTCTGATCTTATATACTTTCTAAAAATTCTATATCATCAGATATCCTTTTATCCTCCTTATTGCTTTTTTTCTTGAAGTGTGTAGCAAATTTGATTGTTTCACCTCGTATACGCATAAATAGCATTTCCAGAAATATGTCATTTTTAATAGTAAATTCGATATTACCCAAGTTATTTTTAAAAAAATCAAGATTATATATTGGGACAGCGTATTTAATTGTTTCTTCTTCTATACATTTGTTAACTGTACCTAAGTAATCCTTGTTATTTAATAAACTATTGTTGAATTACCAAATTCCTCTACCAGCTTTAAACTTGTGAATTGATATGTCCAATTCAAGGATAGAGTGATCTGATCTATAGCTTGATCGGATTGTACTTTTTGAAACTGAGTCACTCATTGAGTTTGATATCAAGAATAAATCCAACCTTGCTTGTTTTAAAGGATTTTTCCTTCTCCATGTATAGCGCTTGGTATTTGGATTGAGTGATCTATATATGTCTGTTAAATCTAAATCATTTACAGTGTTTACAACAACTGACCTAGCCTTTAGATTATTTAAGTGGAGATAGTTTTGACAGTCTTTTTGTGGATCTATTATCAAGTTAAAATCTCCACAGATTATGACATAATCAGCTTCTTCACTATTTGCTAATTCTTTTATTTCTTCAAAGAAACTTGGATCATCATAATTTGGCGCATAAATTGTTACTAGATTTATCTTCATCAAGTTACAAGTTAGCAAAAGCTGCAAATAGTTGCCACTTTTATCCTTGTGGCATTTAGAAACTGTATAATCAAAATTTTTGTTTAATAATACTGCTACTCCATGAGAGTTTGTTTTTATGCCATGTAGGTAACAGTCTGGCCAAATATCTTTAACTGAAGCTGTATCTTTCATTAACAGGTGTGTATCTTGTAAACAGACAATCGAAGCTTCAGTTTCTTTGAAATAGGAAAGAACATCAACCCTTTTTTCCATGTTACGAAGCCCCTGACAATTTGCAGATAACACTTTAATTCTTGATGAGTCAGCCATATTTTAATATATTTATATCCTTGCAGACAATTAAACTTTGTAATAAATTTTGCATTGCAGGTAAATATAAATGCACATGAATACAGTCTTTGTACATGCAACAAAAATTAAGACAGAGTCAACTGGTAAAAGAGGAAAGTGTATACTTGAAATAAACAAGAGAAAAACTAACTATTATGTACATGAGTTATCAAAAAAACTTAATTTAAAGTTAAAGCTGCATTAACATTTGAATATTACTAAGCGTATGTATAATACAGAATATACATTAATGATAGTAGGGAAATTTTTCACTAACATGAACTCTAAAAATTTAGAAGCTTTAGAGCTTTAGAAGAGTTCATAGTGAATTATTTGAGGACATAATGGTAAAGTATACAAGTCATGAACACATTCATGATTGATCAATGGAGTTGAGGATGCCTATGGTAGACTTTATATAACATCCATTGTTTATATGAACGTAGGCAGACTATTAATTGCCATATATGAACTCAATAATTATTATGCTTTGCTATTTCAATCTTTCAGATTATTGTACCAAAATAGGTTATGAAAGTCAAATTGAATTTTTATTTTCAATACATTAAGACATTATACATGGTTCTTTACACCATAGAATATTGAAGTAGCAACCACACAAATTTAATAAAGAGTTTACCTTTGTGTTAGTCACAGTAGTTCATCATAAATTCATCATTATCATGCAAATTTTCATTTCATTTTTTGTATTTATAACAATTGTTTGTTCAAACAAGTAAGCTATCACCTATTAAGTAAGGTATTGATACAAACACGATAAAAAATGAATACACCATTATACAGATATGATTAAACTTTGATATAATAAAAGTTTTTGTAACTGTAATTTTACCAAGTGGAGTGAGATTTTCTTTCTTCCAACTATTTAAAAGCTTACCACATTGTTCAAGGGCTTTAACATAGTTAAGCTGTGGAATTTCTTCTAGATTTACAGAGAAATGGATCCGAAGTAGTTTAAACTGCTGGATATTCTAATTGATAGGACACATCTATCTTATCCCTAGAATATTGTTTTCCTTCCTATCCAAACAGGGTTTGTCTTATTCATATTTATTTTGAAGCCAGATAATGTTCCATAAATTTCAATAGCATTTAGCACTGCCTGAAGGGAGCTAGGCAAACCATCCAAAAAAAGTGTTGTAACATCGGCAAGTGGATCTCCTTGTTTACATCCTCGTCCTATATCAAAAGATTCTGACCTTATACCAAATTGTAAAACAGAAGCAGTTATTTTATTGTTGCAGAGCTGTATCCAACTTAAAAATTTTCCCCAAGGCCTAAAAATTTTAAAATTTTGTACATAAGCTTCCAAGAGATCAAATCAAATGCTTTTTTCAAAATCTATCAACATCAACAACCCATTAATCTTTGGGAGTTTGATATTAATTTATCTAAAACTTTCTTAAGTCTCTCTGCAATTGTAGCAGATGCAAGTTTATATAGGGTACTTGAAAGAGAAATTGGCCTCCAATTCTTTAAAAATTCTCGGGGTTTATCACCTTTTGGAATACAGGTGATAGCTGCTTGACGTAAAGAAATGGACAATAAGCTTTCTTGTAACACCGATTTAAGGCCTTAGGATAAAAAACTTTAGGGAACCCCAGAATACTTAAAAAAATTCAACTGGGAATCCATCAATGCCTGGGGTTTTATTGTTCTTCATTTTTGTAGAGTTTTTCCCATTTCCTCTACTGTTAGTGGACCATCTAAACTTTTGCAATCAGCTGGGTAAAGCTTTGTTATATTACCAGTTTTCAGTATTTCATTAAAATCTAATTTTGGTATTACTTCATCCCTAGACCTAAATAAATTAGCATAATTTTTGTACATGATTTAAAATTTTACTTTGTTCTGTTATTATTTTTCCATTTTCAAGGTTAATTTTTCTAATTGCCTTATTAATATAGTCTTTTGTTCCACAGAACAAAAGTATTTGGAAGGTTTTCCCCTAAGTGGAGCCATTTTACTTTTTATTCCTTAAGTTTTGTAATTCCTTTTGTTTTATTTCCAAATTATGAAATATTTTTGACACCTTTTACCAACTTTTCTTCAGTATTTATGTTTAATTTTTTCTGAGAGATGCTATACTTAATAGTGATTTCTCTAATGTAAAACAGTAACATTTCTAAGAAAAAAAATCCTCATCAATTATAAATTGAAGGTCAAAAGCATCTACTTTTCCAATGAATTCAGAAGAATAAACAGGAATTGTATATCTTTGTTTGCTTATTTAATAGCGTCCACTACTATAGCAATATAATCTTGTTTTGGAGCAAATTACAATTAAACTTCCATAAACCTTGCCCATGCTGAAACAGGTTCAAAATCCAGTTTAACTCCTTTATGGAATGATCTGACCTATACCCTGGGTTTATTTTACAGCTTTTTATAAGATCCGTTAGAGTTTCTGATGCTAAAAAATAATCTAGACGTGCCTGTTTGACAGGAATTTTCTGTCTCCAGGTATACCTTTTAACATTGGGGTAAAAAAAGCGAAAGACATCTCTCAAGTTATGTGAGCTCATTGTTCCTAATAGACTCTGTCTTGATTTTGGGTTGTTGATATTGATACAATTGAAACTGTCAAGATCTGGATTAAGCATCATATTTAAATCACTGCATACTAGTAAATAGTCCTGCTCATTTTCTTCAACTAGTTCTCGCAAATGTTGGAAGAAGGTTGTTGCATCTCTGTTAGGTGCATAGACATTAATTAATCTGAGATTGTAGCCATATGTAAATCTACTAAAAAGTAGTTTCCTGTCTCATCAGCTTCAGTATGATGAATTTTGTATTCAAAGTTGTTTCTGAGTAAAATAGCTACTCCTCTATCATTTGATCTTGCACCATTAACAAGACATTCACAATTTGTTAGTGCTCTTAAATTACTGGAATCATTTTGAGTAAGATGAGTGTCTTTGAGACATATAATATTTGCATTAAGATTATTTAAAAAGTCACAAACATTCAATCTTTTTGATTTGTCTTTTAAACCTTTGTCAAGAGTATTTTGATGTCAGTCATGATTATTAAGACTGCTCAAACCAGCCCCCTCGAGAAAGCCCATAGGTAAATGTAATTTTGATAGAAAAGAATGGTTTTTATTACAATTACTTAACAAGGTTGTTATACAGAATACTGATTTAAGGTGTTCTAATAACTGTTTCTTAATAGTTGAATTTTTGAGATACATCCTATTTCTCAATCTATTTTACTAAGACATTTGCAAGTTAACAGTGGAGTAAAGGAAATCAAAAACAATAACACATAAATATGTACAGTAGCTGGAAAATGAAGAGAAAAGGAATATTTATGAATGATATGTGAAAGTAGCACTCTGGTGACTTGAACTACAAGAAAAAGAATTTTTAAATCGTTTCAAGACTAGCTCATTACTTTGAAGAACAGCATTTAAGGATGTTTATAGCATTTGAGTATACCCCAATGACAACATTGTGATATGTATTAATAATTACATTTGATATTCTTCATATAAGGATCATACATCAGGTGAACTTTTCTTAATGTAGATTAACATGTATCCCTGGGAGAGATTTAACAATTATAATATCAAAAGAACAAGAACAGAGTGAATAATACATTAATACACTAGATAATACATTACAAAGGCTTTCAAAATAGAGCTAACTTCTTCCACTGTTAGTACTAAGCTTTAAATCCAACATAGGATTTTTACCAGTAACAAGGTTGACTACTGTAAAAAGTAGTTCCTTTATAATTCATTTATAATTAACTTGACTCCAAAGTTAAAATATCAGTGGATTAGTTACAATTTAGTGGTAGTTAAATATTCTTGTGCTAAAGTTTTAACTAATACATTGTAATAAATTAAAAACATAATAATCTCAAACATGTTTAATTTAATATTTAATCAATTTTCTAATATCAGGCAAACTTCTGAAAAGTTTTACCTTTAGTATATATAAAATCAAAAACTAATTATCCTAAGAAATAGGAAGCACATTGTTACAGTTTAATGCTTAAAATGAATCACAAACTAAGTAACACAAAGAGAGTAATAGAAATTAACTTCTAGGCTTAAGGTTCTGTTGTATATATAATGCACCAATTTGCAACAAAAGTTGTACAAGTGTCTTTGTTATCAAGTTGAACAGCATTCGAAATAATTGTAGAATAACTACTTCTGAAAAAACAGCATGTAATAGGCATATAAGTTGTCTAATAAATGAGTCAAAGTTCACTAAATCTTTTTTTTCCTTTTGTATACACTATACAGTGTCTTTGGTAACAGGTAAAAGTCATATTCTTATACATTATACATCAACTGTACAACACAGCACCAGTTACCCAACAATTTTTATGAATCACAAACAAAGTGACACAAAGAGAATAAGAGAAAGTAACTCCCAGGCTCAAATTTTTTATACATAATGCACCAATTTGCAACAAATGTTGTACAACATACAACTTAACTTTTATGCACCAGTTGTGTGTAGCAATGAAAGTTATACAAGTATCTTTGGTAACAAGTTAAATTGATATTATATATATTATACATCAGCTGTACAGCACATCACCAGTTACCCAACACTTTTAATGAATCAGAAACTGAGTTACACAAAAACAATAATAAAAATAATAAAAACTAATAGAAAGTAACTTCCAGGCTTAAGGTTTTGTTGTATACATAATGCACCAATTTGCAAAAAAAGTTGTATAAGTTTCTTTGTTATCAAGTGGAACAGCATTCGAAATTATTGTAGAATAGCAACTTCTGAAAAAACAGCATTTAATAAATAGGCATATAAATTGTCTGATAAATGAATCAAAATTCATTCATTTTTTTTCGTTTTGTATATGCTACACAGTGTCTTTAGTAACAAGCAAAAGTCATAACATATATATTATACATCAGCTGTACAATACAGCACCAGTTACCCAACAATTTTAATGAATCACAAACTAAGTGACACAAAGAGAATAATAGAAAGTAACTTTCAGGCTTAAATTTTTGTTTTACACATAATGCATTAATTTGCAACAAAAGCTGTACAAGTGTCTTTGGTATAAAGTTAAACAGCATTCAAAAAATTATGGAATAACAACTTCTGAAAAAAACGGCATTTAGTAGGCATATCAGTTATCTGATAAATGAATCAAAATTTATTAAATCTTTTTTTTATCTGGTGCTTTTCTTTTGTATACACACTATCATGAAGAATAGTTAAGTTTTTACAGTTTAATAATATCTGTAACACTTAGAACATACAACTTAACTTTTATGCACCAAACTGTATAGAAAATGATAGTTTCTGAACAAACTTGTTAGAGTAAATTGTCAATGTCTGAATACTTTACCTGACTGAAGATAGATACAACATTTGTAACAAATAATGTAAGATAGGCAACACAAAATTATGCAGCAATACTCTGGATAATGTTATGAAATTATTTGGAAATCAAAATCAATATCCAATAACTTCCTGACATCTACCTAGGCCAAATCCTGATTTATTTGTTTAAAAAGATGTAATAAAATTTGCTTACTTCTTTAAAAATTGTATTTTTTCAATACAAACTCATCTATTTGATGAACTACATTTCTTTATCAATATAGTTTCTATACCCCAGTGAACAGCAATAGTTGATTCTTCTCCCTGTTGAATCAATTTTACTTCAATTGATGACCCAACTGATGAGTCATCAATTGAATGACCCAATTGATGACCTTGCACTTGTTCTACATATAATATGCCCAGTATCTCATAATAAAGTTGGAGATTTCTATTTTCACTGTCTAGCTCGGTACACAATTTGTAAAATTTGAAAGTTGGAGAGTTTTATTTTCGTTTTTTTTCTAGTTTCCAATGTATTTTGTCGTTTTTTTTACTCCAATGCTTCCTTCTTTTTCAGGATATATTTTTAAATCTTTGACATTGCAAAGCCTGAGTAAAACTGCTGGCTTCAATATGCTTGGGTCAGCATAGTGCACACTTTCTATCTCTCAGGATTTAAGACTCACACCTGCTTTAGTGAGGAACCAGATGACTATAGCCTGCTTAGTCTTGGTTGTGACCCCCCAGGTCTCCATATTACGCCTTCTGCTGTACAGTTCACGTGTTAGTAGCTTTTTATTTAAGCTTTTAGCCTCTCCGTTAAGCTGTAGCATTTGATTTTATTTAGTTTTTTGAGACTATTTCAGTGACATCTCCAAGTCATGCATTTATTTCAATTCCTCTAAAATATAATTCACATTTTTCATAATTGCATCTAGTTTTCCCCATTTTCATGTATAGGTTCCGTTTGTCTCCCAAGAGTTTTTAAAGTGTAGAAATAATGTCCATCCTGTCTTTTGTACTTGACCTGATATACATTTCTTGTTAATAACTAAGATCAGCAGTGTCAACAAGTTTCTGGTGCTTTAATAAGTATTAAAGTTACCCTAAAATCAAAGTGTACTCTGAAAAGGCAAAACTCCAGTTCACCCTTTAGTCTTGGGGATTACAGAAAAAAGAATCACTTCAAGCAGCCATAAAATCTTGTCAATGATCTTATACATGATTTATTGTACCACTTCCTAAGAAGCAATGGACACATGAAATATAAATTTTATTTAATTCAATTTACTTTCTAAACTATCTGGTTTAACCAAGCACATAAAATATCATGGTAAAATATTTTTTCATGTTTCTGTGTAACCCTGACCATGTCATCCACCTGCCTGTTTAGATAATGAGCTAAAACTTGAACAAAGGAGAGGTCAGATTAGAGATCGTAAAATACGTGCTCTAAGGTCAAAAACCACAAGGCAAATGATACAGAGAGACAAAGTGGATTGGCCTGTAAATATGGACAAGAATTCTACAATGTTCATTATTGTGAATCTTCATTATTGCTATAAACTCTAACTGTCCAAATCACCTGTCAATTAGAAGAATACTCACCTACACTACCAAGTTAACTGATGTAAGGTCCAAGTCATGAGATGGTCGAAGACAGGTCAAAGCAAAGCAAGACCGAAAAGGAAAAAAGGCCAAATGGTTTGGGCAGTAAGAATAGTCAGTGTATTCGAGAAGCAATAGCAATGCAACAATATAGTTTAAAAGATTTTGAAAGGGGTTTTATATTAGTATTTCTGTATTCATAATTTATTACTGTATCCACAGCAGAGTGCAGGGTCAAAGGATGAAACCCAAACCCCAGTAGAGTATTACATCTGATTTATTGTACTTGTAATTGTCCATACAAGAAACAATATTACACAGAGCACATGGGTTGTGCATTCACTGCAATATAAAGCTTTGAATAGTCGTATACTTTATTAAATCACTTATAGATTGCTCTCTCTGACTATTACATTTTCCACTTTGGTATTTTAAACCCATATCTTGTGTTTTTTCATGCAAACTTTTATCCACTGTTTTGTAAAACACCTCCATGTTTCTAGTCTGCCATTACTGATTCATTAATGTTGATGGTTAATGCGAGAGAATATTATTTATTTAGAATACTCCCCAGTTGAAGGACTGATTGCCTATGGTTCTGAAATCTTTCAGTGGTCAAGCAGGGGGGTAAGTACTAACCAATATTAATATCATTAATATGCCTTATGAACGTGACATGAACAAAAAGTTTTCTGTTAATAATAGAGCTATGTCATGATTGCGAATCACAGTTAAAACCATTATAGCTATGCAAATTTTCAAACTGACTACTACTTGACTGATTAACGCAGATGATTTTCTCAACCACTGATGAGTTTATCGGTCCTGATAAGTAATTACTGAAATCAGCAACAAACAGCTGTCCTTTTCAAACTGATGTGGTCTCCGTTTTTATAAATCAAATCTTACAGATCCTATGTTGATCTACCAATAGTCTTTGGCTTTATTGATGACAATGCAGCCTTTCAAAATGTAGCCAACATAATCGACATGATAATGAATGTAAAGTTTTTATTTATATTGACATGTTTCTTTTCAATTCTATTAAAAATAAGCAAAAACAATAATTTCAATGAACTCGCAAATGGAGGAAACACTTTTTAAGTTAATTTCTGGGGCCAGCCCTAGAGTAAAGCCTTTTTGCAGCTCAAAAAGACCATTTTCTGCTGCCCTTTGTACCGATGTGGGAGATCAAATGGATATAGGGGTAGTTATAGCTGCTGGACCTTCAGCATATGCTGAATGCAGGGAGTCTCCATAGAGACCTCTTAGTCACCTAACCTTACAAACAACTTCGTGTAAACCAAGTTTACTCCCTATGCCAAAGACAATGACATTGTGGGTCATGTCCTACCTCTCACTTGCGTCCACATTCCTAGGGTCTATACTGGGTTAATGACATTGAAAGTAGATCCCCTACCGAAAAAAGAAGGCAAAAAGCTAACAAATCAATAAAAATTCAAAGGCAGGTCGATACCTCCAGGTTTCCAATGGAATATCTGGCCAATCTTCACAGGAAAAATTTCGGAAATCTCCTCTTTCTGGGCACAGGAGATATATTTCTATTCCAATCTTTTCAAAACTCCTCCCATCTTGAGAAGAAGAGAAGAATCCAGACAACTAACTACAGTTGCTACTAAATGCAATATACCAGCTTACACAGACACAAGTCAAATATTGCACTGAACTCAAAAGGAAAATAAAATCTCCAACTTTCATATTTCACACACTTTGTACCAAGCTAGACAGGGGAAATAGAACTCTTCAACAGTCTGGAAATACGTCTACCAGAAAGGCAAGCTTTTTGATTAGCATTAAGTTTCTAGTGGTAATCTTAATGTACTAACCATTACACCACTAAGGACCTTCATTGCTGATGGAGAAGTTGTGCAATGTAGCAGTGATATACCTCCAAAATGTTTCACATAACTTCCCCTGTAACACTTTCTCTGCTCCCACCTTTCCAACTTATAGTTTGGACTTGATGTTTAAATTTGTTTCTTTTAAATTTTGAATGATATGTAATTTTAAAAATTTAATTTTATCTCAACAAATACAAACTTGCCTGAAAGTAACTTCGCTTTTCATAAATTGTCACTGCAAGATGCAGTGTCAAACATAGCTATTTTGGCTCAGACCTCAAAGTGATTTTATATGTACTTTGTTCACTCAGAGCTTGGTCTAACATGGAGGACTCTGCAGTGAAGCCCCCGAAGCCCCCGAAGCCCCCCAAAGAATCCAAACTGACAGATATATCTAGAAGATGGACTGCCCTGTTTTATGACTTCAGCCAGGATACAACTCTACATGGTGTAAAATTCATGACAGGAAATTCCAGGTTTATGATAAGAAAGTAAGACACAGAAATATGCCTTTTGTTAATCAGCTATCTATACATTATTTATTTCTTTTTTTTCCATATTGATCGTACTTTGGAGAAAGCAAGTGAAAGGTTAATAATAAGCATTGGAATGATCAGACATAACTACAGGGGTTATACATATTCATGTACAATTGTTGCATTCTCAATCAAATGCGTTGCTATCATTCCAGAAATGTACGTGGCAGAAAGTTACATTGTTTCATACTTCGGCAATATGTTGTGAATTGTAAAATCTATTTCAAGCCCAAAATCCTGTTACAATGGGAGGACAGTGATAACACTCAGCTAACAATAATGCCATGATCACACTACAGCTTATATTTCTGAAGCTTATGACAGAAGCCAAATTGTCTGCTACCTTTGGAAATTGTGCTCTTCTAGCTACAGTTATGGTACAGAAGAGAATCGGGATCGGGTCATTCCCAAAGACAGATGAAACACTGGAATGGAATTTTATTTTTAAATCAACTAAAATATTTTTTTCATCTATACAAGATTAATACTAGCGTGGTTTTACAAGGGATATCTTTTAAACACTAAGCAGAATGTTAAAACCCCAACCTTATGGCCCATCTTTGCCCAGGAGTACATAAACCTACATGAGTACTTTATTATTTAGCCTACAAACCCAAAAGTAAAATGTGCATAATATGCATGAGTACATTTTTAACTAACCCATGTAGTTAAACAAATAATAAAACTAAAAGAAATATTAAATCAATAATTATCCAAGATTACTAGTTATAAGAAAAGCAAAGATGGGTGAATTTTGAAATAACAGCCCACTGCCAAAATATAAACAGAGGGGTAAAAGCAGAAGCTTATAGATATTTTAATAATTTTAACCGTTGTTCGGTGTGTTTGGGTAATTACATGATAAAAGAAACCGACAGTTGAACTAGGTGTGTAGAAAGCCTTAAATGTGCTAGAAACAGGAGAAGATGCAGATGGGTTGGTTTCTAGCTACAGTTATGCTATAAAAGAGAATCAGGATCGGATAAGACAATATACTATCGGAGATACACTTGCTGAAAACAAGATGAAACAGAATTGAGAGGAATGTCTGTTGAAGAACAACAAAAATCACATGGCGATGTGCAGATGAGTGTGGTTTTAGGGTGGTTAAATGTAAATTCTGATCTGTTTAATTTTACCCTATTGTCTAATGAAGATTAAACTAACAGAATGAATAAGATGACTAAGCTAGAGTTTGTAGGGAGAGGGCAATAAAGTCTACCACGTCTAACCACATTCCTAACTGGCTGTAGTGTGATCAAGGCTTAAATAAAGCTATAGTGCGGAGGTAGCAGTAGTCTGGTTCCTGCACCGCTATTTTGTACAAAAAGGGCCTTGCATCAGAAACCATTTTGGCTAATTTAAGTCTTTATTTATACACAGAGATAATATACAGAAAAAAACAAATATATTATATTTTCACTCATTTTATGTGGTACATATTTGATATAATATCCAATTCTTATTGCATAATGTTCTTGGATGGTAGTTGATGATATGTCTTAAATAGCAAATGTGTACCAGATTGAATGCTTAAAATCCACCATTGTCACTTACAAAAACAATTTTTATTCTAAATAAATTGCAAAATCAAATATTACTTTATATTATTAACAGTAATCGATGTTATCATTGCCAAAACCTATGTAAATAAATATAAATACGCTAAGTATTAAAAATAAATAACAGAAGTTCTTGATTCAAGGCAATCATATATCCACAAACATTGCAGTTCAGATGGATTAGTGGGTTGGATAAAAGCTATGCGAGAACCATATTAGGTGAAGGTCACCATAGGCAATAGTTATCCCTTTTTGTTTGTGTAAACTGGGGACTTGTTTAAGGTAGTAACACTAATGCAACCTTTATTGGAAAATTTTCATCTTGTTTCAACGCACATGTAGAATACAAGTTTGAATTGCAATGCTAGTGGAGAGTCAAAAGAACAGTTGATGTAACGCTCCTGCGGAACCAGTCAATAAAAACTCTTTCAATCATTTCCCAAAGAAATTAATTTTGTAATCTTTACTGAAACTACACTGATATTTTAAGTATACTGTGCTTCTTTTCTGATCTGCTGTGTACTAGTTTACAAAACATTCCAACTATTATTATGTGTCAAACTGACAGAGTGTTGTTATTTTTTGTAGAATCATCTGGGGTTTAATCACATTATCTTCCTTCTCTCTTTTTATTTACTACTTAACGAACCGGGTCAGTTTCTACTTATTGTTCCAGGTTAGTATATTTTATTGCTCACAACACGCTGTATTAGTTCTAAATACTGGAAGACATTCAGTCCAGGAGACATTGTTGTATACCAGGGGCCACATAAAATTCCTAACCAACATCAGAAATTGGTCAACAAGTGCTATTTTTTTCTTATTGTTTTCTGAAACTATGCAACCTACAAATGTACACCATTAGAGAGATATTTTTACCCCTTGTATTACATTAAAATTCATACGAAGTATATTACGTCTTTTATGCCATTCCGGATGTTTTCCTATTATGTCTGCTCCATGTTGTGACTTACATCCCACACTAAAACACTGCATTGTAACTGAAGGGACCGCGGTGGTGCTGTGGTAACACTCTCTCCTCCCACCTCTGAGATCAGAGTTCAAATCTCAGCCTGATCTCATGTGGGAAAGCTATCAGTTTACTAGCCTTTGGTCAGCAGTTTACGGTACAGAACTTTGTCTTACTGTATGTACCGGTTTCCTCTTTCCTTCCAACTACCCATTACAGTATAATCCATAATGCCCCTTTTACACTACAGTTGGTACGTCCCACGGTTATAGGTGATCACAGGTGGTGGGACCGCCTCCCAGATCACCCCATTTTTACGATGGTATTTGGTGCCACAGTCCTTGCACTGTCATGACACTGTGGTTTTGACGGTCAATTTACGGTGACACAGTTTTTCCACAAGGTTTCTCACTGTTTTCAATGATATTCAATGGCAATATACTGTCATCCTGATGCAAGGAGAGGCAAGGTTCCCAAAGGTTGTCTGTCGGTGATGAACCTTTGCAGTACTGTCATGCCTCTGTCGCTGCCAGTCATGTCAGTACATCTCCCAAACAGCTATAAATCTGTGCATCACAGTCGACCACCATTATTTCTTCTGGTGACTTTGAGAGAGCAACATCACTATGAATATTCAGCCAGCTGACAGATTAAGACTGCCTGGTGCTACGCTGCAGCTCCAAAATGATAAACTTATGCATAATGTTGCAGATCATCTTGATTTGACCTGTCGTAGGGGACGTAGGCATCGCAGACAGTGCTGGGTTTCTAAACTGGATCATGGAGAGCCACTGTTTGGCCAGTATGAGGTTCTGATATACCAGTTGCTAAATTCTGACTTGTATGGCTACAGAAATTTCGTATAATTGTCTCTAGAACTCTTCAAAGAGCTGGTAGAAAGAGTGTGCCAAGTGATTCAGAAGAAGAAGACAAGATTTTATGAGCACTTCCAACTGGGTTGAAGGTAGCCATCAACCTGAGATACCTGGCCACAGGGGACTCCTGCAAGAGCCTGATATATGGTTTCATGGTGCCTTTCAACACCATATCCCTATTTGAGGTGTGGGGCAATCTAATACTACAACTACAAGGGTTTCTACTCAGTGGTGCCGTTATCTCTTGTGGATGCTGAATGCAGATTTCTGTGGGTAGTGATGGGTGCTGATCTGATGCCCAGATCTTTAACAAGTGCAAGCTGAAGCAGAGCGTTTGGATAGGACCATAGGTTTTCCTGGCGCTAATCCGCTGCCAAGTGATGACAGGGACATGCCATATTTTATTGTGGCTGATGATGTCTTTGCTTTCAGGACTTGTTTGATGAAGCCTTTCTCTGGCAGAAACTTTAATGATCAACAACACATCTTCAAATATAGACTGTCCAGGGCCAGACAGGTTGTGGAGAACAGTTGGGATATTAGCCAATGACGTCCACTGCCTATTGACCACAATGGCCCAGGAGCCATACAATGTAACCCTGTACAACATAATCATTGCATGGTATCGGGCAGGCTATCAAGGACTAGCAGATTAGGAAGACAACAACCACAGCCAGGTGCCAGGTGCCTGGAGGCAAGGTCAAGTTCTGACTGACCTTGGGCAACCACAGTGGTGGAACTAGGCCACAATTGCAGCTAAGATGCAGACTATTTGTTGCATTACTACAACTACGATGTTGGGGCAGTTCTATGGCAGAATGAAATGATCTGGTTCAAGGACATTAATGAACTTTATACCTTGACTCTTGTTGCTTGTTGTATTCACTTCCATTGTTATAAGTATTAAGTGCTATAAAGTAAAATTAAATAAGTAAAAGTAAAAATAAAGTTAAATTTCAATAAAGTTTATTTTTTCTGATTTCTGATTGTATCATACAACAGAGAATATATAATAAAGTTTTGGGTGGCCAAATAAACCAAAGGCCAAATCCGGTTAAAGGTCAATAGTTTCCAATAAACACGGAATGGTTTTCATTCACTGTTATGCTGAAGGGCATTTTGGAAGTCAGATGAAAGCATTGCTCTTATGTATTTATTTTAACTCATCTGTTTCACCATGGCAATAGTAGATGTCATAAGGCCGGGCAAATAATAAGCAAATTTATACATCTCTTATGTTTATTTTTTAAACAAACAAACAAGGCCAAAAGGGGTTTTGACCCACTAGCGCAACCGCAAAGCCATCATAGACACTAGTAGTGCACTAAAGTGGTGACCCATCCCAGTACTAACATAGCCTATCGCCACCTAACTCCTGTAAAACACAGTCATTGTGGCCATGCCACAACTTCTGTAAAAAACAGACAGTCATTGTGGTCATACCAGAATTCATGAAAGTCTGGAGGCTCACGCTTAAAAAGAAACAAAGTACAGAAACATAACAAAAAAGCACAGAAAAATAACCAAATTTATCACAGAAACACAAATCATAACAATAGTAAAACCAAGTAAAAAGAGTTAACATAATACTGCACAATAATACATAACCAAAGTATCACAACTGATAAGAAATGAACTGCTAATGGAAACTTAAAAAAAAATTTGTAACCTACAAAAATTGGCCAAAGAGGAAGTTAACCAAATTTACAACCAAAGTAGAAAAGCCCTAACATTTACAATTTTGAAGGGAAGTTTAACAGATATCTAAGTTTGCAACAGTGACACTTAATGCAACAATAAAACAATACATTAAACACATGGTCAAAGGCCTTTTGGTGGCCAAAAACTGTGAGGAACCTTGGCGGAGGAACTTAAGAAAAAAGTAAAACTTTGACACAGTACCTAAAAATAACACTGTGAAAAGAAAGTTAAAAAATGTACATTTCAAAAATGTACAAAGTAATCAAAAAGTAGGGCTGAGATAGATATGACTGATAAGTGTTAACTATTGTGGTAGTTATAATACACATGTGTAAGCAGTACACCCTGAGTAAAAAGTTACAACTTAGAAAAAAGGTATACTTAAAGGGTGTTTAAAGTAATCCTGCAACACATGATAAGCCAACAACTACATAGCCAGCTCATAACTTAAACTGTAAAGATAACACTGTAATTACCATTAGTGGTACTGTCGACTGTAAAAAACACTAATGTTACAACTCAAAAATAAACCATACAAAGGCCAACAGTACTACTGACAGCTGACCATACATAAAAGTAAAAACAAATTAAAATAACCCAACAGTTAAAACCATTAGCAAGATATCACCAAGAGTCTAATTTGAAAAGGCATACACCCTAGGCCAACAGAAACACTACCAGCGGTAACAAAGGTACATGAAAGTTACAGTAACACCAACAGTAACAATATCAGATTAATTTACCACAAATGTTTAAACTCTCAAAGTAAAAGCCACACAAACAATTAATACTACTACCAATTTTAACCACGTGAAATGTTAAGAAAAAATGTACAATAGACCAACAGTTTAAACCATTAGCTGGAAAAGTCTTACTCAAATTCTTACTAAAAAATAACAACACACCAACAGTGACACCGTCACCAGTAAGCAAGTTAGTCATCATACTTAAAGTGTAAGACCAACAGTAGCACCAACAGCACTGACAAACCACTAGGCTTACACATGCCAAACTTAAGTATTAGTGCTAATTACAGCAGTAATTACTGTAAGAAAAAATACAGGCCAACAGCACTAACCATCAGCAAGACTGTGTTACTTGAAAGATTACATAACCATTACTCTCGGCCAACAGTAACACTGTCTGCTGTAACCAAGTTACTCTTAATTTTTTTAGTAATAAACTGTAGTACCTGATAAAACCTGATAAAACCTCAAATGTTACAAACCACACACCAGCAAGGCCATAAGGTATTACTACCAGTAGGCAATAACTGACATAAGATAATAAATTTTATTAAAAGTTAATTACAATCATAAGAAAATGTCCGTCAACAAGTAAATACAAGATACATAGGCCCAAATAAAATAATTAAATTTAGACCAATAATAAAAGTAAAAATGGCAAGGTCCTCAGTGGCCTAGTGGTTAGCAAGTTTGGCATCTAATCATAGGCTGTCACCTATGTGGGTTCGAGTCCCACAAGTGGCAATTCTGAGGACCTGTCCCAATATGACCCTGGCTGTTGAACGGGACGTAAAATCCCAACTTTGACTTTGAAAAGTAAAAATGGCAGTTAGTGACAGATATTAAAGACCCATAACACTGTGCACTGTGATAACAAGGTTAGAGTTATAGGCAATGCAGACCAACTAAAATCTGCACCAAATACAATGGAAGCAAAGTGAACCTAAGAGGAATTTGAACATAATAAATGTACTTAGATGTCTTAAGGCCTAAATCCTACACCAGAATAAAAATGGAACTTTTCAGTGACACCTTCATTCTGGTGCAGGTACTAGGTTTAAAAAATCCACAAATCATTGATTTCAATGATATATTGAGTTTACTTTGTTCCCATTATATATGCTGCAAATCAATTGGTGTAAATAATGCCAATTGTTGACACAGAAAATCAAAGTAAAAATTTTGTAAACCATATCAACCAGAAAAAGTATTTCTCAAAGGTCCCACATTTAGAATCAAAGTCCACATCATTTCAATGTCATCACCTATAACTCTAAACTTGGTCCCCTAAACCACAGTGTTCTAGGCCTTTAATGATCAAAAGCAAAAAAACAACCAAAACTGATCACTAATTGCCCTCTAGCAGGTGGGATAACAGATAAAGTAGGGGCACCAACTGAAAGTTTCAGCAAAATCTTGCCCAGGTCTGTTAAAGAGTGCTGAGACAGGTTCATGGGGGACCTCTGTCTTGATGATCCAGATCTGAGACCCAGAAGCAGCAGATAGTACAGGGGATGACACCCCGAAAACAGTGGGCACTCGTGAGGCCTGACACATGGAAACACCTGTCAGAAGGTTGCACAAGATGTACTGTGGCTCTGCCTGTCCAGTAACACGCTGTTTGATAGCAGCAGACTGGTCAATGTATTGTGTGGTCATCTGGTAAGACTGGTCCTGGAAGGACTTCCTTTGCACCTGCATCTATCCAAAGGCACCAGGAGTTCTTCACGTCAGGAACTGAAGCAGGCAAGGTACTCTCCATCTGCTCCAGGGTCTTCTTGGTCTGTTTATTGCCCATCTTCAAGAGATTCAAAATCTCTTCAGTGTCCCGACTCTCCTTGCTAGACCTTTTGGTGGACAAAGGGATGACATGGTCAACTGACCCTGCTAACATCTCTTCCTCACCATCCTCATTACTACCAGAGCCAAGAGAATTGTTAGAGCACTAAGGTACCAGTGAAGGGGTTACTTAGTCCATGGCAACAGAGGTCTCAAAACCAGTGGCAGCAGCCACCACAGCAGTTGTAGACACAGGTTTCAACTGAAAAAAAAATTTAAAAATTTTAATTGCACGTTGCCAGAGATGAAGGAGATGGAAGGTACTGCATACAAGGACATGGCTGTACTAGTGAAAAAATACGCATATACATGTACATTTACACAGCAATAACCACATATACACAATACCCAAAATTTACAGTTGTACATATATTTTGCATTTTAGAAGTAGCCATATTGACAATTAATTTGACACATTTTACATGTAGTGGCATGTATAATGATGTATAATTTTGATACTTACAGAACAAGTATGCCAACTAGGCACGTGGCCTATGTCCCTCTCCAGTAATTTATACTTCTCAAGGATATACTTGTCACAATCTTTCAGTTCATGCACACCATCCCCTGAACGAATGTCTGGTCAACTTCCCAAATCTTCTGTGCATGCTTTTCCAGCAGACCTGGAGGTCTTTAACTGTAACACCAAAAACAAAGGCAAAACTATTTAGTACTGTTAAACTTTCAATAACCTTATTGATACATTGTACAACACATGAATTACACATTAGAAGGCACAGTACTGATTTACAAAATATTTAATTAATTAAATCATACATCGAGCAGGATGGATACTGGTAGGGCAAGTCAATATTTATTACTACATCATTCAGCATGTACACTGATAACTTTTTTTCTGCTGTGGGTATGCATCATTTAATGGTACATACATATATCTACACACTTCCAGGGACGTACAGTTAAACAAATTTAAAAATATTTAAAAAATTAAAAAATAAATCACCAGTCATATCCATCTCAACCGCTTTTTTTGCCCAAAGCCTAGATCTCTTCTGAGTATTTCTGTAATCTTTTGTACAAGCAAGAGGTCTCCATAATCCACTCTATTAACGTGTCTTCTGTATCAGCAGACATGACATTCTTAACATGCCTTTTTTATTTTCAACAGTTTCTTGGAATAACACCTCCTTAGAGTCTGGCTGTTCAGCAGTTGCCAGGTTATCTACTGTATCACTGTCACTACCATCATTATTACTCAAAACAGGCATACGTCTGCAAACTCAAACATATTTCTTCTTTGTCCTTGGCATGTTATGTAACATTTTTAAGAATTAAATCATGAAATAACAGTCCAAACAAATAAAAAAATAATTTAAAGTTCCAGCTCCAAAGTTCCTTCCACAGCTTTCAAAATGGCCACCCAAATGAAGACATGTCTATCAGTGAGCATACCCTATTTCCAAATAAGGTGGTCGTGTCATTCAGTATTTCACCTTCCAGGAGCCTTTGACAACCAAATCCTGACAGATGCAGAGCCTTCAGTCACCCGCAGATACCTTGTGTAGAACTTGTGTAACAGTAGCAAATCAGAAGCTTGACAATAAATCACCATCCTGCAATGTCAAGATGTGTCCCAATTGAAGTGGGCCACCTTACGTCCCTGTGTCCCATCATTGGATTACCGAATCGTTCCTTATTTCACCTTGTGTCAACGCATGAAAAGTAGTGTGCACAGTTTACCACTGACAGGCACTGACAGGAAATGGTGATGTGTATGGTGGTAGTTCTGCAGGGGCAGATCCAGCCTTTAAGTAAGGTGGGGGTTCACATCAGACATACTATAACTATGAGGGTCGGGGGATACCTTGTGTAGAACTTGTGTAACAGTAGCAAATCAGAAGCTTGACAGTAAATCACCATCCTGTAATGTCAAGATGTGTCCCAATTGAAGTGGGCCACCTTACGTCCCTGTGTCCCATCATTGGAACACCGAATTGTACCTTATTTCACCTTGTGTCAACGCACGAAAAGTAGTGTGCACGGTTTGCCACTGACAGGCACTGACATGAAATGGTGATGTGTATGGTGGTAGTTCTGCAGGGGCAGATCCAGCCTTTAAGTAAGGTCGGGGTTCACATTAGACATACTATAACTATGAGGGTCGGGGGGGCATGCCCCCCCCGGGAAAAAATAATTTTTAGTAAAAATATAGCGCATTTCCTGTAAATTTAACTCCACTCTCAAGAAATACTAAGTAATTTTGTACTTTGGGTTGAACCCCTTACATTATTTTTCAAGGAGGTGTTTGAACCCCCTGCACCCCCCACCCCCCCGATCCGCTAATGAGTTCTTACATAGGACAGTGAATGATGATGACTGACTAGAAAATTTTTCAGAGGCGGAAATTTTAAACAGTTTAAAACTTTCATGGGATGTGTAAAGATTGGGATGGAGGGCCACTGACTTACAAACAAACACGGGTCACTGCGGGTGATACTGCCTGTAGTGTGAAAGGGGTATAAGGCACTAGGTGTGATGTAAAACACTAAATAAATAAACTATTTGTAATGTACAATTTAAAGGCCACTGTTGAAGAAGCTAATGAATATTCACTTAAATATAGCTTTGGATTCCATTGAGGTTTTTTTTTTGTAACGTATATCTGTACTTTTTGTTATATTGAATGCCTAGATGATAAAAATATTGATATGTAATCTATTTCACCTAAGTGTGTGATGATCCATTTGTCATATTTATCACCAGTGCTATTTCGCATGTTTCTAAAATCATATGCACTGAATATTTCACCTTACCACTTCAAAGTGTTGCATTTTTTACACTTTGTGTTTAGAAAACTGTCAATGTAGAAATAAACTACCTTGATCAACTGGAATTTCCTGCTGTGACAATCTGTAATCAGAATATGTTCAAGTGAGTTATGCATGATAAGTAGCAGTAAAGTTGGTAAAATACCAAGCAATAATTTGCCTGAAGTGTTCCTCATTGTAGCAAATGAAAATTTGGAGATGATTTTGTGCATAATGTTTGTCAATTAACAAAAGGATATTTTACTTTTGAAAATTATGTATACCCATTTTACTTTTCATGATATATTTTTTAAATGAATATAAATCACCTGTTGAAAAATATGCATGTGCATCTCAATTGCCACTTTATGCGGGTGTTCCATTGTCGGACTTTCTTGGTGGACAGCCGGATGACCCCAGCTTTGCAATTAGTTGCATGTAAAATCAAGTTTGCCATGACTTCCCCCCCATCACAATCACTAGCTTTTGTTCCCCCCATTAAATGAAATATGGTACTTGTCACCAGTTATATTGTGTTGTGTGTGATCATTGTAATATATCGCATTAATTTTTTTGTCTTTTTGTGCAATAATTTATTAAGACCCCGTGAGTAGGTTGCAAGCTTTTCCATGTGCACAGGGTGTCTGAAAACTTTTAATAGAGGGAATAAAACCTTTCAAAATGGCCACCAAAATGAAGACGTGTCTATCAGTGAGCATACCCTATTTCCAAATAAGGTGGTTGTGTCATTCAGTATTACACCTTCCAGGAACCTTCGACAAAGGGAGAAAAAAGGATTGTTATGACCTTTAAGTTAAGTTGGGATGACACAGGAAAACATTTAGAGTCACCTATACACGGAAACATACAATAAAGATTGTCCATGTGTAACATCCCTATTAAACATCTATCATTGGTCTTAATAGATGGAGAAAAGTAGCATGCATTACCTTGTCTAGATTCTTAACTGTTAACAATTTGTTATTGGCAAAACAACTAGCAACTTGTCCACTTAAGTTTTAAATGGTTTTTGAAACAATGGACTCAGATATGAGTGGATTTTGTTATCATATGCAAAGCGTATAGAAAACAATGGAGAAACATTATAATACAGACAGAGTTTTTTAAAATTAATGCTATGCCATTTTCATACCCAGGTTAACGTCAGCAGTTGCTGGTGGTTACTATGCAGACGCAAAAAGCATCAGCGAGTCTGACATCGATAACAGTAAGATATTGGATGCATTTCAAGCATACTTCACATTGATACATGATGTATCCAATCAGTAAATGTGAATAGATCTTTTCAAAATTCAAACTATATTTTCAAGACGAGTACATTATAATGATACAATATATTATATAATAATTAATATCTGCTTGTATAACTGACTGCATATTTTGCTGGCAGTTGGATAAAATGTATTTCTGAGGTTGACGATTTCAATATCCCCTATGATATTGAGTGTTGTATTGTAGTTTACAAAGTCAGCATGGGAACAGCAGCTTGCAAATATACTGTTGAAAGATTTCATTGCAGTTATGACACAGGATCTTAATTATTCTTTGAGAGCAAATGTGTAATTGCCAGTCCCAGTCCTTCTGAGTCTTTTTTCCCCAAAACACAGTGGTACTTTAAGAGACACAGGTACAGTTTATGAAATAAGGTGATGCAAAATCACACTTCTGCAATCAGTGTAAATCTTGATAAAACTGTAAGGTCATTTATATTAGAAAGGCTAGTGGTAAGTAAAATAGGTTTCTCCCACCTACTCAGCAACACCAAGTACTTACTCGAAACCCTACCCTATATATGAAAAAGTAAGTAACTTGTCACAATGCCATTCCGATTAGCCGATAATTTTGAAAATGAGGTTGATAACACATGGACATTTAAAGGCATTAAAAATATGTCCCCAGCAATCCTTTTTGCCTTAGTCCAAATCAGTGATTGTATATATAAACTTATACATCTTTTTGGGACTTTTACATAATTATTTCACAAATCCTTCCATGCTGACAGTGTAGAGATAATATGTTTTCTTGCAGCAAGTTATCTAATTTTTGCAATGTTGTTTTTGAAGGCTGTTACGTTTTTACAACAAGAATATGATTAGAATAGGCAACATGTAACTTTATAAATAGACATTTGCTATCAGTAGATATCCAATGATATCATATTTGGAAAAATTGGACAATTATTTAGGAATCCAAAGGCAATTACACATTAATATCTTCGGTTTGCACCATTTCGTTCTCTTGTCACATGACTGAATTATATTAAACTCAAAATGCAATAGGGTGAACTTGAAACTTAACAAATCAGATTTTTTTTTGCCATCTGGTTAAAATATACTAGAAAAACAGTGTCAGTGAGAATAACTAACACCTTAGCCATTATTTCGAAAATAGCAGAGTGTATTAAATAAACATCTCCATTTTAAATACAGATTTAGTAAAATGCAGAGACAGTGAGAGAAGATGTGATTCAAAATGTATTGATCAGTCCAGGATGTGTGATGGCTTAGCAGATTGTCTGGACCATACAGATGAATCTGTTGATACCTGTGGTAAATAGAACCTCTACAGGACTTTCTTCTTTTTATTAGTTTATTATAATCACACCACATGTCAATTTGACTAGCAAAACTCTAGTCACATCACCCTATAAAAATACGGGTTTAGCAGGGTTATAATTCATTTGTTTCCTTTTGTGCTTTTCCCTTTAGAAAGGGGTATGGTATCAACTTCCATTTTTTGGTAATTAGTATTTCTAGTTCATTGTATGGAATTTCTAGTTCACTGTATGGAAAAATGTAATATTAATATCGTATGTTTTATTCAACTTATTTGGTATGATGTCCACCATTTTCTTGCAAATCCCATTAGACTTTGATAATTTTACTCATTCCCAATATTTTCTAAACAGGTTGTATTCTACTATTTGTCACATTTGGCCAAGAAACTCCAGATGCACCTGCTATAGATGATTTCTTCCTCAACCAATATTATGAGCAGGATATGTCTCAAACCCGGACAGTGTATTTTACTTCTGACATAAATATAAAGCAAACCACTTACCTGACATATGACGAAACATTATTGAAATGGACTTTTAGTAGCTTGCAAAATGCTCAAAGGTATGCATTGATTTTCAAGTTTAAGATAAACAAGTAGTTTATACTCAAATTTACTTTTTAAATAATTAAATAATTTTGAATACTGGTCTGTTGAGCGTGTGTTTGTTTATGATCTTGTTTGTTTTTGGTAAAAATATAATTTTAGCACAAGGACATCTGATAAATGTATTTCATCCAACTTTACAAAATATCCAACTAAATAATCGTTTGACATGTAAGTCATTTAAGGGAAGATAATACAATATTTACTGAATGTTTGCATCCAACATGATTATTTTGACATGAGAGAATCTTGTTTGTTGGAAATCATTTCATTGTTTCATTTACTTTTATTTCCGATTTGAGGAAGTGTTCAAGTTCCAAGCAAATTTATATTTTACATCCATCAAGCCAAGTACCTTATAATGTCTGTTATTCATGTAAAATTATGCAAAATTAATGTGATTAAAATCATAAATGTAGTTTAACCTTATCAAATAAGTGTCAACCTTTTAGAAACATAATAAGAGCATGGGAGGTTTTTTGCTAAAAGGCTAAGCTTAAGTAGGGCAATTGCGAATACATGGAAAATGTGTTTCTCTTAATTGATCAGACGTTATTTAAAGCTTAATTTGGATAAATCTTGGGATACTCCCACTTACAAGTACATCTGACAGGGAGATGCCAAATGAGTTATCTCGTCCCATATCTGCATGAATTTTTACAGAACAGAAAACACAACCACTGTGATGTTGTATGTAAAAAATATTTGTATGCTACATATTCATTTTCATGGTGGCTAATAGGAGTAATGGGGAAGTGATGATTTGCATTTGTGTTGCAGCACATCAGTACTACTGGAGAGTCTTGAAACCAATGTATCGTCATCACCCAGCGAATACACAGGTCATTGGCTCTACCCTGGCGGAAATCTTACTCTACAAATGGACTGCACTAGTAAGTAGTCATACCATCGTTTTACTGCAATTGTCTGTTTGGCTGTTTGATTGTTTGAACTTGATTGTCTGAACTTGGAAACTATATGCCATTTTGCATTCAGACAAAGTGAGGTCTACCTATGGCACAGTCCGTACAGGTCATCTAGATCCATTTTAACACTAAATATGTTCTTAAGGATTTTTTCTCTTATATCCGCCTCTAAATCCCTTGATGCGGGTTTGTCTTTACTCAGATAGTGTTTCTTTGTAAAGTGTTCTTTGCCATTGATGACACTTGTTATTTGTGCTTATACGAGAACATGTTCCTGTTTACTTTTTCATTCTGTCTCTTAAATAGTCTCCTACAAACATAAATACACATTCGTCATCTACGTTAGAGCTCTCAATACGGATTTTAAATTGAAGAACCTTCTGCTTTACGTTGTTGTTATGTGGAAAACTCTTCAGCTTGGAACAAGCAGAATACCACAGCTAATTAATGTTCAGCTGTCATCTGCTCAATACCTTTGTATATTAGACACCACCAATAATGAAGGCTGAAGGGAAGTTTTCTCAAATATCTTTTGCTTGAGATCATTCTTCTTATAGTATAGGACGCCGTTATACTGTAAACTTTGTCAAACAGTTTGTTCAATAGTTTTTGCTTTTGATGCTCCAACTGTTTGGAACCCTTGATTTGTGACTATCTTTAGTGCTGCTGTGCCTTATTGTCCTTTATATAAAGAAAAGACTAAGCTCTATTAAGTTCAAACTATCAGTCCACATAATTTAAAACATCGATGATTTATCATAATTTGTAAAAGAGCTCAAATTATCACAGACTTCTTCAGGCCGTGAAGTATTTATGAAAGGTTCAGTGCTGCAGTGACCTTTTTCACAACTATGACCGTAGCAATATGTACACATACCCAAATGTATAATTTAAAATCATATTTCACCTTTTGTGACAACTTTGTTATCCATCTCACAACATTTAAGGCTCGTTAAATATTTTTCTACTATTTCAGTGGCCTCTTTGTCAGACCTTTCTTATATTGTAGGAACTAAGGTATCAAATATATCGATTGACCAGAGTTTTTTTTCTTTAGCCTTTTGCAGTCAAATAAAATATATCAGTTCGTCTACGTAGTATTTTGTTTTTGCACTTATAGCCCCATTGACTTCTCAATCGGATTTGGAATCTTTAGTGACTTCACCAGTAAATATAACCAGTATTTCCACTATGTATGACTTGGCAGGACACACACTGAGTGACACAATACAAGGGTAAGTAAAGATAATTACTTATGCCCCATTCTCTCATCTCAGCCCAGGTTTCTACAAAAAAAAAATAAATCGCACTAAACTGAAAAGGGGCCAGTTGGAGCTGATTATCTTCATAGTTTTTATATTTAGGCTGGTATGACACAGTAGAATGGCGATACACAAAAGCTTTACTGTGGTTAAAGGTATAACTAATAATGGTCAAATATAGACACCTGGGGAGTAGAATATCAAAGAACCAGGGAGGTGATCAGAGGAGAATGTGACCCCAGCTGGACCCAAACCAAGTCATGTTTGAGGTCGCATCTTATAATCTAATGCAACTTTTGACACCACGTGGGGAATACATCTAACTTCTCCCAATGTGACACCAGCCCTTGAAAGGGAGATGAAGTCCTGAGTGACCAAAGCGTGTACCTTTTTGATCTCTAAGGTTTTAACACTTATATCCAAAATGTTATGCTCCCTGAAGCAGCGGTTTCATTTTTTGAAGCATTATAGTATGTCTAAATGCAAAGCAGTTATATACTCTAGTCCAACTCTGGGAAACCGGGGTTTGGAGATTGATTATCTTCATGAAAATATATGTGAAACTGCTCACATATATTATTATGGATATATTTTTAGATGTACCTGGAAAGGTAAAACATGTGATCCTAATGCAATTACACTGATTGATACTGATATGGGCAGATGTTTCCATTTTAAACCACCGGACATGGTTGAACAAACAGGTAATACATATGAGAAAAGTTGATATTTATATATTTTTATTTTATTACTCTAACTTATTAGCACAATTGTATTCTGCCTCATATCTTAAGTAGTAAAATTAATACACTTTATATAAAACTAAATGGACATTTCATGCAGCCATGTTCTAGTTGCTCAGAATAACCAAAAGACAGTAACCAACAGTTATTAAGGTTCTTGATTTGAAGAACTATACATTATCATATAGTCAGCTAAATTGTGGCAAAGCATAAATTAAAATAACATAAGGTGAAAAAGGAAATTCAGTCTTAAAAATATTGATGTTGTAAAATAATTGATTTCTTCAGATTGAATGACATTCACAAATCTTCACAGAAACTTAACGATATTTGTTTGTGTGGTAAAATAAGAATGCATCCTGCGAGATGAGACATTCATGAAAGCAACAGAGTTTTGTGACATTTTACTCCCCCTGGTAGTTGTCTTTTTAAACAGGGGTATACAAGTAAAATGAAATCTAATACATGGCATACCTATTTACCATCTATACCCTAATAGGACTAGGATTTGGACTTGGACTCACAGTGAATATCCAGCAATATGAGTACATCAAAAATCCACAAGGAGGAGTTGGACTGCAGGTAAAAGTTTTGTCTTTACATCCTTTAACATACCATGTGTTACTTTGTTGAAATGGACTGGTATTTATAAAAAGTCTCAAACTCATTCTGAGACTCTAAATCTTACAAACCATAAATATGTGTTTCAACTCGAACTCAAATATAATGCCTATTCTCAAATAAGTACATACTCAAACACAGCCCCAAAGTCACTTATGGTAACTATATTTAAGGATCATATTTAATATTGCATGAAAAGATTTTTAAATACATGAGATTATGGTGGCATTAATGTTGTATGACCATATTTTAATTTGAGTTTTAGCATATATTAGTTTCATAGAATTTCACTTAAGAATTCTAAATTTGAGTTTATATTTATGGAAAGAAGTACTGCTAACATCAACGTTGAATTAGAAGAGTGAACAAGGTAGATCTCATGACTGTACCTAGCTAGCTTGTAGTACCTAAAACCCGTCACACTGTTATGGCTGGTATGAATTAGTACAAGTAGTCTCGGTGGAAAAAAAACTAATTTCAAGGCTTTCCAAAAATGTTTGAAAAATAGGTGACCATCACTAGTTGAAGGATAGGTTGCATGACCAACAATATTAGTGGTCGGACCAGTTCTGAAAATCAAAACCAGTTTCCGGGGCTTTAATCAGGAATTACAAATACTTTATTTATTTTTTTTATTTATTTATTTATTTATTGCAGACTCTTAGTCTATATGTAACTGTACAACTGTGTAACAAAAGAAGTAAAAGTTAGTAAACAATAATTTAGCTATAAAATGTAAAATAGGGGCTACAAAAATGCCCAGTTACAAACAACAGAATCAAAGGATGCATCAGTGTCAAAACACCTAGAATGCTCACTTAAAACAATCTCTGACAAAATTCTTTATAAAAAGATGAACAGTACATTATATTTGCCTTGTAAATAGCATACACTAGTGAGTTATCACTAAGACGAAGACGATTCATAAATCTACACAAAGATTTCCTCTGTAAGACAGTAAAATGATGTACCCTGTTATCTAAAAACATTCTACTGGCACTTGTACAAATCTTATATCCCATAAGTTTTTTAAAACAGTTATTGCATGCCACTTCAATTCTTTTGTATATTTCGCTGCCATAGTTCCACCACAAATGTGAACAATACATATTTGCACAGTAAGACTGGAAGAGTATGGACACTTGGTGTACAGTGGCTAAATTTAGCAAGCAACATATTAGCTCTAGCGTATAAACTCCCAATCTGTTTCTTTACATCTGTAGAGTCATTAAAGTCCTCACTTAACATATTTCAGATTTGCATTGTTTAGGTAGACAGTGGGCAAATGTTTAGGTTTATAATTCTTGGCACTGATACACAAACAGTTTTACTGGAATTAAAAACTATTTCATGCTCTTCAGCATAACTTGCACATATATTTATAAGATTCTGGAGACCCTTAACTGAGGGTGCCATTACTGTCATATCATCTGTTTATTTGGGGTTTTACGTCGCTTTCAACACTGTACAGGTCATATCATGACGGGTAGTTGGAAGGGCAGAGGAAACCAGTACGTATAGTTCGTTAGGGTTCTGTACTGTAAACTGCCGACCAACGGCAAGCAACTACCAGCTTTCCCACTTACGGCCATGACGGGGATCGAACCCCGGCCGCAGAGGTGGGAGGCGAGAGTGTTACCACTCTGCCACCGTGGCCCCCTGTCATATCATCTGCATACATTAAGTGATTAAATGACTTGGTCTACAAGCTTACAACCTACACTAGAGGATGACAGACTTATGCTGAGCTTATCAAGAGAAACATTGAAAAACAGTGGTGACACCCTGTCTCAGCCCATTAGACACCTTAAAGAAGCATGAAGCTTTATTGCCTCATTTCACACAAAAAGACTGCTCATTAAACCAGTACATAAGGATACATATAACAAAGAGTGGTGTGTTTCTTTCTGTAAGCTTTTTCAACAAGTGCTAGTGATTTATTCTGTCATAGGCTTTGCTTGCATTGAGGAAGCACACATACCCAGAACTTGACAAATTTCTGTAATGTTCGATAACTTGCTTGAAAGTAAAAATACACGTCAGTCGATGATTTGGCCTTAAAGCCGAACTAGTTATCCCTAGTTAACAGAAAGTGACTATATCTGTTGAGTATAACAATTTCAAATAGCTTGAAAATCACTGAATTGATAGCAACTGGTCTGTAGTTATCTTTTGATCTTATATCACCAGCTTTGTTTTTAACTAGTGGAACTATTGAGCTTAACATAAATCCCTTCAGTAAGTAGCCATGTATAAAGATCATTGTAAAGAGCAATGACAATAGAACCGGTACATATTTACTACCAAATTTTATGTGCTCATTGGTAATCCCATCATGATCTGGAGACTTTCCAGATTTACTACATTTAATTGCACTGCAAACCTCCTCTACTGTAACATGCATGTCTTGTGAAAATACTATGCGTCTACAATTATTAATGACTCCTTCTTTATGTAAAGACTCTGATGATGAGTTCAGAAATATTTTGTAATGCTGACCCCACATATCAGTAATATTTTGGACACCAACAGCACCATCAACTGTATCAGAGAGATAACATTTACTTTGATTAATTTTTCTTACAGTGTCCCAAAAACTGTCATAATCTTATGCAGATATTTCTGCAGCCATTTTATTGGACAAAGTTACAGCTCCCTAAGATTTACAATAACGCAGAGCATACTTGAGGTTTACTCTAGCTTTCTGATATATTGTGAAGACAGGAAACCATTATACCACATTTCATTATACCACTTTGCACAGATGTGGTGAAAATGAACCAGGAGCATACATGAGCCATAATTTAAACAGGCAATATCTATTCCTGAGTTATTTTGGAGTTTATAAACTCTATTTACAATGAATTTAAAGTAAAAATGTAAGGTATTTCCTAAAATTTATGTTTTAATTGTTAGCCAGTAGAAATCCTAAAATAATGAAATTTTAATAACCAGTACCTAATTATTATTTGCGGGTGTCGTCATTTCTACCTAAACAAAATGAAATGTATTATAATGGTTCACCATTCATACCACTACAAAAAAAATGACACAACAGACCTCATAATTGGTGTGACTCGGATGAAACATCATAAATACATGCATCTATTGAAAATACCACGCAACCCTGTGATTTCTTGGCACAAAGTTCATAGTCAATGCTCCATTGCTCCAACTTGCCCCAGGGCCACTTCAAAAAAGTCAAAGGTAATTAAAAGAACAATGGAAGACTAAGTGGTGAACAGGATGGAGAAAGGATTGTGCCATCTAAGAGAGGCCTTTCTATTGTCGTGAATTCAGATGTTGAACTTCAAACCAAGAATACCAGTGATAGTTTTGAGCATCAGGGGCCGGTTTCACGAAGCCTCCTTAAGATAAAGGTCACATTAAATTCTAGGATTTCCTTGATTTTCTCCCTCCTTTAAAAAAATCTCAGTTTCACAAAGCCTCCTTCTTTAAAGAAGACCTTCAAAACTCCCTTGAATTTCAAGGAAGCTAAGGACCTACCTTAGATTTAAGGAAGTGTCCTTCAAGGAATGTTTATTAATTTTAACGAACATTTTAAGGTGAATCCACCTAAAGATATAGAACTTGAAACATTATTGTCAAACCTACATCCACAAACAATGTTTTGCTGTTTATTTCATACAATTTGGTTGTTTAATTCTTGAAAAATTGATGTTCAAACTTTTGAAGTGAGAAACATATTTATGGAGTTTCCTTGAACATAAAGGGCCCCTCCCTTACTTTGGGTAAAAAAATGTCATGTGACCTACTGTATTAATTTGCAAAATATAATCACAACTAATCTGCATTTTACAAAATTTATTAAAATATAGCAAATATAGATTTACTGACTTTACTCATCTTTAACAGTGTTACAATAAGGACATTGCCTCCATAAGGTAATTTAGGTACAAAATAAGTGCATAACTACACATGTACTTATAGTGAAAGAAAAACATTGGTGTGGTTATAGGTTTTGGAAACAACTCCCAAAAGAAATAAAAATACAAATAATCTATCTGAAAATTAAAATGTACCTAATGTACAAAGTTTAAAATAGTTGAAATGCTAAAATGCAATTTACTCTCTTTATATTTAAAGAATATATAAGTAATGGAGGGGGAATCCCAAGCAGTGTGGTTATACAGGGAATCGCCCTTCCTTTATTTTAAGGAAAATCGTTGGTAAGGTGGAATAAAGGAGGCTTTGTGAAACAGGATTTAAGGGAAGTCTTGCCAAGGTTAGAAATCCCCGTTCCTTTAATTTAAGGAAAGAAAAAACAAAGGAGGCTTCATGAAACCGGCCCCAGGTAGTTGTCACTATGAGGAGGCCAAAAGATAAAGAAGGTCAGAGACAACATAAGACCAATAAAGAATTAGTCACAAACATCAGATAATTTCCTTTTTGCAGATATTTACCATCATAATTCCCCACTGTCTGACCTGGAAGGAAGGACCACTTTGCAATGACACCTCTCTCCCTGTGCTTACCAAATTTATAAACCGGCTATATGAATAACCAATATTTGGTGTGTACATACTTTTGATGTTGCACTTTTTATTTAGGTACTTATTCATGATCCTGAGACAGCTCCAATGATGACTGAATCCTTTGCAACATCTCCTGGTTTGTTTTCGTTGGTGACTGTTGACAGGACTGAGGTTTGATGATTTTTTTTTAACGTATATCATTGTAGGGTCGAAATTTATGTGAAATTAAAGTTATTACTATAACTTTAAAAAATAAGTGAAAAGTCTATCATAAGACATGCAAAATGAAACAAAACACTTGGACTCCAAGGTAATATCATATAATAAACTGGTAATAACTGGCATTATGTGAGAATACATCAATTTGTTAATGCCTCCTTTTACAGAAGGCAGAACATAGAAAACATTTGGCATAATATTGCAAATGAATTTTATCAGGTGGAAAACTTGGAACCTCCCTGGGGTCAGTGTGAGTTGAGGGAGCTGATGTATTACAATAAATACTCCATGGACACGTGCAGCCTAGACTGTTTAAATGAGGAAGTGAGAACAACTTGTCAGTGTAAAGATATTTACATGCCAGAACCCCTAAATGGGACAAAAGGTACTTGTTGAGCTATGCAAAAGTTATAGTTTATTGATTTACGATTGGTTTAAGACTGCTTTGAATTCTGTTCAAGGGAATAGAACTTCTATCAGTCACTCGTTGTTCCAGTAACTGGAAATAGACACTGATCATATGAGTTATAAGACCTCAAATTGATTTTACCCATCTTAGATTTTAGAGTAGTTACACTAACATTTTCAATGCACAAAGTGATATTTCTATGAAACATTCGAACATCATTTTATTCAATATGGTTGCACAATGAAAATGTTGGTACTTTGTGTAATCCAATCTGACATCCAAAAGTTTAGATAAGGTACATATAAAGTCATCAACGTTGACTGGGTATTTTATGCAGGTGTTCCACTGGAGCCGACCATGTAACCGACCCTACGACTCTAGGGTCGGTTGCGAAAGTCATAGGGGCGTGGGAAAAAGCGCGCAAAAATGCTGAGTCAGTTATGAAATCCCCAACAGGATGGTATAGTTACAGACAGGCCGTAATGACCTTCCCGACAAGACATAGGGTCGGGGACATTTTTTGCATGGCCAGTCATAGACCTACTACAACAAGCCCTAAACCACTAACAGACAGGCTGGATCACAAAAAGACAAGCCGTAAAGACAAACAGACAAGCCGGGAGCATGTTCCCGACCCTTCACAACAAGACTGATTGTTTTTGTGGGTCGGTATCTATAGTCGGGATCCAGAATCGGGATCCATATCACACTATATAAACCCCCTTCCCCTGTGATATGCCATTCATTTCACACTTCAAAGATGACAGGAACACATCAAGAGCAACTGACAGATCACTTGAGGGTCCTTTTTTATTGAGTTGAATTTATTTCAGTTCCTCGAGCCCCAGAAGTTGGACAACTCAGAATGACCCGAAGGGGTCAAAGGTTAAACAAGCAAAGCGGGTAATGATATTTATTAACTAATAATTTCTCTACTTTTATTTACAGTTCTGTAGTTAGATTAAGACTGGCATAGGGTCACCTTAAGGTAAGGTAATTTAGGCTGACCCTAAGTAAAGGGGGGAAAACCCCGGAGATTTTTGGAAGACAATATATATGTGTTACTGAAAGTAGGTGACCCTATGCCAGTAAGATTCAAACTAATGTAAATTATAACATTGAATGACATGGTATTTGTAAATTTACAATGAAACCATGAACCAGCCATCACAATAACTAAATTAGTATCACAGTCGTTAAATTAACATATTAATGTGACAATCATTTAAGAGCACCAGTTATCATGACCATGAACATTACATTGAAGCTGGTTACTAATACACATTAAAATGACTTGGATAAAATAGTAAGTATCTTTCAAAAGTTAGTAATGATTTAACCTTCAAAAGCACATAATAGTTACATAAACGTTTCACAATGTATGCATTCAAGTTATATAAAATTTGTGTAGACAGATCTGAAATGCACGTATAGGCTTGTCAGCCAGCATAATTAAACAACCTAGACCCTGGCTAGTATGTCAGGTACCTGGTGTACTTGCAGGTACAAGTCCAGTATTTAAGACAGTTTACCTTGACCTCCAGGTCATGAGGAAATCGTTATTACTACACTTGTATTGCTGGTTAAAACACAAACTTCTTTAAAACGCAACAGAGTCATTTGGACCATGTCATGAGTATGTTAGTATAAAAATTTTCTACAGAACTATATACAAGCCACAGTCGATTAACATTTATACCACTCAAAATTCACAGTGGTGAGCAAGTCCATGTTAGTATATTCTAGTTACACGTCAATGACTTCCATAATATCAGAGATATTTTAAGTTAAGTTACACACATACAAAGGGTCAATAGCCCAATGAGATGAATTAAATTTATTTACAGGGAACGAGCCCTATTCCATTACTGCTGTTACCTTCCAAATACAGTTCCATTTCAAGAACTCAGAGGTCGCCCTAAAGGACTAAGCAATATAGCCCCAGTCTCTCTCACCTTAAGACCTCGAGTTAGTAACGTTGGAACAGATTACTAAGTAATCGTACTTGATAGAGGGCCTAACAAACTGTCTTACATTTAGAAATCACAGAGGATTACTAAGCTCCCAGTTGTAAAACACCAACATGCAGCAGCTTTCGCCCAAGGTAACAGAAGTGGCCTTGCTACACCACGACTTGTATGCTGTTATTGCTAGTTGAAGACAATCTGAAAATATAAAGTGAACACTGAGTACCTCAGAAGCCCATCTACCAGGGGTTGTGGACAACAATTACATGTTTATATATATATGGGGTGGGTTCAAAACAAGTGGCTTCCATGAAATTCAAACGAGTGTGGCGCCAAATCCACACAAAGACTGGCTTTTATACCAAAATCTATCAACCGTAACCTCCCACAATGCATCTTAATGGTCTGGTGCCAGAACTGAGAGTTATGACCCCAGGCGGTCATATCCCCACAGTTCCTCGAGCCCCAGAAGTTGGACAACTCAGAATGACCCGAAGGGGTCAAAGGTTAAACAAGCAAAGCGGGTAATGATATTTATTCACTAATAATTTCTCTACTTTTATTTACAGTTCTGTAGTTAGATTAAGACTGGCATAGGGTCACCTTAAGGTAAGGTAATTTAGGCTGACCTTAAGTAAAGGGGGGAAAACCCCGGAGATTTTTGGAAGACAATATATATGTGTTACTGAAAGTAGGTGACCCTATGCCAGTAAGATTCAAACTAATGTAAATTATAACATTGAATGACATGGTATTTGTAAATTTACAATAAAACCATGAACCAGCCAAACCCCAATGGTAGAATAGGACTAGGAGACAGACAATTTTTCACGAAACATCTTGGCAACCTGGTCACCAGCATCAGTACTATCTGTAATATACCTCCACACACAGTCAGACGTCCAGGTGCCATGTTTCTGAATATTTTGAATTTGAACATTATTATTAAAAGCAAAGGTGGCACCTGAACGTCTGAAGGTGTGGAAGGTGAAACCAGCACCTGATAACCCAAGATTAGATAAAACTAGGGACAGGTGCCTTCTAACTTTGGTATCAGTAAGTGGAATCCAATCTGTGTTTGATTTGACCTGAAATAGGGGCAAATTCGACCCTCTTGGGGTTAAGGCCAAGGCGTTTGACAATGCACGGACTGGACAGATAGGTGACTTTGGAAGCCTAGGTATGGAGATGAGTTTCAACTGATTGTTCTTCTGCATGGTCTTTGACCACTTGATCATTATTATCACCTTTTCAGGTTTAAAAATTAAATCGCCTCTGGCTAGATGCCTCAGGGGTGAGAAGGCCCCAACACAGTGGGGAACTAAATTAGAGAGTCTCAGAAATGAGAAGAAACTGAGAAGATAAATTGCTTTGAAAATTTGGCCCATGTAGGTTAGATCACACTGGTGAACAATTCGTTTTAACAGAGCAATATCAATGATTTTGTTAAGCTTAACTGCAAAGGGGGCATGTATTTGTACTGCCCTCTGATACAATTTTAATCTTTGGTCTGAGAAACAAGACACATCAAGACCATAAATAGTAAATGTTGATTTTATGGCTGACAGATAATTAGCCATTTGTGACACTTTTACACCATTAAAATGTAGACATTCCAGAAAGCAAAGCAGATTAAACACATTCACCTGATTCAATTCCCAGCTCATGAAAGTGACAAAAGCTAGGAATACACGAAATAAGGCAGCATAAGCTCTCTTTGTTGATTCACAAAAGGCTTGTGACAATCTGGAAGTAGCCAACAACGTCAAGTGTCTTGCCACAGGCTGTAACCCTACAATTTACAATGTACAATACATAGCAATTAGTACAATTGCACTTATTAGATTCCATCATGAGTAGCCAGCAAGTCTTGGCTGGTATGGATCCAGGTCACAGGATGTACTAGCTGTTGTAATTTTTGAACGTTATTAGGTACAGTAAACCACCTAGATAAAAGGTCAGCTATGGAATTCTTCTTGCCTGCAATATGGACCACCTTCATATCTATGTTACATGTACTCAGCCACATAAAAATATTTCTGGCATATTTGGCCAGTACCACATCACGTGACCTGCCATTGGTTAGAACTGCCACTACCGCCTGGTTATCACAATTTATGACCACTCTTTGGCCAGCCCATTGGTTGTGCCAAACTTTTAGTGCCACTAGGATGTTTATCATTTCTAGTTGTGCTATGTTATGTTGTGACCAGCTGTTAGGCAGCTGTAATGCATACACCTGATTTTCATAGATAGCACCCAGGCCTGTTGTACAGGCATCTAAATGTACAGCTTTTGTATAGGGATACTGAAAGAATGAGACACCATTGTACACGGATAGAAAGGTATTAAACCATTTCATATCTTTGTGAAACTCTTGATTTAGTTCAATGATACTTTCAGAATAATGTTCACGCAATAAGCTGAGCATTCTATTCAAGAAAAACCTAGCATATTTGATACATTTGGCTATGTACAATAAAGAGCCTAAAAGTGACTGTAACTCTTTTTTGGTGCAGGTCAATTTTTTGGACCATTGTACACACATTTGCTTAATGGAACTTAATTTTTCGCCAGGTATGGACACGGAACAGTCTTCTGTGTTTACTAGGATACCCAAGCATACTACCTTGGTACTAGGGGCCACCAGCTTTTTCTGGCTAATAGTAAGACCTAGTTCTTGAAGGAGGTTTTGGAGGCGAGCGAATGAGTGCTGTATTTTTGAGGGTAAGGCCACACACAAAAAATCATCAATATAGTTCCAAATCTGGTGACCTTCCTGTTTCATAATATAGCGAACTGCATCGGATAATCGTTGAAAAATCGAAGAACCGTGTTTTAGGCCGAACAGCAGCGAAAAATCGATATAATACTGGCCCCAATGGAGGCCCAAAAGGTCCAAGTCCCCAGGATCAATGGGGACATGTCGAAATGCGCGACTAATATCGACTTTGAATATCTGACAACCCCTACCTAGTTGTAAAACCTGATCAGTTATGTTATCCACCGATGGATAGGTCAGAACGAACTGTGTGCCTAAGTATTTATCTAGCTCAGCACCTGAGTTCACTGATTGGCCCTTGGGCCAGCTCAAATCCATTATAACCCGACGTTTGTCCGAGCTCGACTTATCCCTGGTCATAAAGGGGCTGATGTGTAAGTTCTGTATAGGTGGGTCAGCGTAAGGACCCCCCATGGCACCATGTTCAGTTTCTTCGGTTAGATATGTGTCGACATGGCTAGGAAATTGTAAGGCACTTTTATGATTAATCTTCTCTGTACTAATCACAGTTTCTCTGTTAAAATCAAGAGGGAATCCGTACTTAATGAGCATGGGAAGTTCCCAGTCCCAATAGTCAACCAAATACTCCTCCCATTTCCGGAAGTTCAATTTTGAAGGAACAGGTATTTGCAACCCTCTGTAATTGTATCTACCATCGCTCCTAAGCTTTGAATGTAACTGCAATAGATCAGTACTTTCTTCATTTTTATTTGTGTCATATACACGGCTTTGTAACCCATAAGTAGGAATAAAGCCGAACAGTGGTTTATTCTGTGCCAGCAATATTTTATTCTGTTTGGCCCCTCTAGCCTCCCGCATGCGATACTTCTTACAACTACTGTGCATCTCGAGCGAATACTTGTCAACAGCACCCAGTTTAGAATTGGTCATATCGCCTATGTGGACCCGGCGCGGACACTCTTCACTTTTTACATCAGAAGTCGTGTGTGATGGAGAACAAGGGCTATTTGAGTCATAATCGAGTTTGTTGGTGTAACATGGTGGAGTTGGTGCGTGAATTTCATCGAATAAGACTGTCTTATTTATAGAATAAGAGGCATTCTTACCTTTATGAGCATTTTGACTCACAGTTTCCACATTCACACCTTTACTAGTTCTTGCATCATTTAATTCTACAAAGACACTATCGTCAGAGTTATTTTCAACACCATTACATACATTTGCCTCAGTTAATACTGCAAACCTGTTCGCATGAACTACATTGTGAACACCTTGACTTTGTTCACTACGTTTCACTGTATGATGTGAGGCCATATTGCCCATATTGACATCTTGACAATGTGTTTTAACACTTGTATGCGTGTTGTCACGCTGATTTAATTCTTTGACACCTCTGCGTTTACCATAAACCTGTGAATTTTTGCCACCAACCATTTTGGCTACATTACCAGTAACGGCTTGTGGTTTACATTCTTTGGCATTGGCAATACTGCCACGTTTTACTATATCAGAATAGGAAACTAGAGGTTTAGTTACCTTGTACACTGACATCAACCTATTGACATATTGCATCTCAAACAAATGGTTATCATGAAAATTAGAATTATATATACACCTACTTTTATGTACAATTTCGCCTACTTTTTGAGCCACTGCATTACTGCAGTGGGTTATTCAGTTTTTTGCTACATTTTTCTGAGTGCAAGACTTTGTGGTATGGGTACCGTCACAGTTACCACACACATGTCTGAAAAACTGACCAGCTGTGTTGTGGTGTGAGGGGTACTTGCAGGTACCTTCCTGGAAGTACCTGCAAGTAACCCCATTCTTAGAGTAAGAAGTTTTTTGCTTCTTAACCGTTGAGCGTGAGGTAGAGGTTTGACTTCCAGAAGTATGCCTTTGGGCATGGGCACGACGTATCCGATCAATCTTATCAGTATCAGTCCAGTTAAGCCTATCAGCCTCCATGTTGGTTAAAATAGGCGTCCTCCATAATATTGCCTAAGTAGTCCAACATACATGTTCTATTCTGCTCAGACTTTTCCTCTTGCATACACCGTACGAATCCGGAAACCCATTGGGTGATGGTCAAGTCGTCGTAACTAGGACGAGTTTTGTGTGTGCCTGTTAGTATGAAATGTTGTGGCCAATCTACTGATTTTTTGACAAAAATTTCACCAGGACCGCCTCTCTGTGATTTGACCCTACCTTTACTGGCTGATTCGTTAAGGTGGCGTAATTCCGTCAAGCGTTTCTCAACCTCATGCTGTATGGATTCATTAGTCCTCAAGAACGACATTGAGGGGACCACACTCTGGGAAGAAGCCATTTCCGTATCGGTACCGTGTAAAACTGTATCATACTGTGATTGAGCTTGGGAAGTGCCAGGCAGACTTACGTGTGAGCTACCCTGTTCAAGTGCAGCTTCTGTGCGCTGCACCCTCCTATCCATGGCCTCCATTTTTTCGCCAATTTTACGTAATTGTAACAGAATCTGATCAGAAGCCGTAATGTCATCGCCAGGGGAGGGGGGTGCAGGCAAAGGGTCAGCACTAGAAAAGGACTCACCTGCTGTCTTCATGCATTTCTTTCCCACCGGACGAGCATGTTCCTCTTGACATTTGGAGCAATGAAACACTTTAGGCATTTTGTTAATTGAACTGAGCAAAAATAAAAGTTAAAACATGTAAAAGATAAAATACTAAAATACAAAAGTTATACAACGATGTTCAGTTCAAAACAAGTGGCTTCCATGAAATTCAAACGAGTGTGGCGCCAAATCCACACAAAGACTGGCTTTTATACCAAAATCTATCAACCGTAACCTCCCACAATGCATCTTAATGGTCTGGTGCCAGAACTGAGAGTTATGACCCCAGGCGGTCATATCCCCATTATATGTTGTGATTTCAACACACAGAAGACAGCAGAACCCAGCACCTGACCAGCCACCATCACCCCACCACCCAGAATGAGAAGGAAGCCACAGAATCCATGGGTCCTGCCCTGGATACTGCATAGAGAGGAGAGAGGATGCTTCAGAACACTTTTGGATGAACTAATCACTACTGACATACTAGACTACAGAAATTTCACCAGGATGGAGCCAGCATTTTTTTATTTGATTGAAGAAAGAATCACCCCCCACCTCAGGAAGTCAATTACCAACTTCAGGAAGCCACTGGAAGTTGGGTTGAAACTGGCAGTTACTTTGAGACACTTATCCACATGGGAAAGCTACACCTCACTGCAATACCACTGGAGGGTTGGAAGAATGACCATCTGCAAATTTATCCCCCAGGTCAGCAAAGCCATTTTGAAAGAATTTCAACAAGAGTATCTGGTGTGCCCCACTGATCCTGAAGATTGGAAGAAAATTGAAGAAAGATTTAGAAACAGATGGAATGTTCTCCATGCAGTCGGTGCAGTAGATGGAAAACACATTGCTATCAAGAAGCCCAAGAAGTCAGGCAGTGAATTTTTTTTTTACAAGGGCCTCTTCTCCCTGGTACTTGGCTTTAGTTGATGCAGATTACAAGTTCTTGTGGGTCAATGCAGGGGCAAGTTGGTCATCATCTGATGCACAGATTTTCAACTGCAGCAAACTGAAAAGAAGAATTGAGAACGGAACCTTGAGACTACCACCACCTGAACCACTTGGACCTGAGGGGCCAGATCTACACTACTTCCTGCTGGGGGATGATGCCTTTGCCCTGATGCCTTGGCTGGCCCAGCCTTACAGTAGACGCTAACTGACCAGATAAGAGAGAATTGCCAACTATAGGATATCCAGGGGGAGAAGGGTGGTGGAAAACTCATTTGGTATACTTGTCAAGCGATTCAGGATCCTGTTGACCACGATGGAGCAGAGGCCAAAAGTTGTGAGAGACATTGTGTTAACATGTGTAGTGCTACATAACATGCTGAAAAGCCATCAGGGGGGAGCAGACAGACCACCCACTCCAGCTTATGACATACAACCACCACAGGGGAACCAGGGGAACAGAGACATCATGAGAACTTTAGAAACCCATCAAGGGAGGCTAAACATCAACAAGACCTACTGAAAGACTACTTCAATCACATGGGGAGCTGTCTGGGCAGGAGGACAGAGTTTAAGAAGACTGAGGGAAGAAGACTGAGGAGAGAACATGCTGTCATCTATCAGTCCTTTTCAGGACTACCAAAATAATCCAAGAACTTTTATTTAGCAAAGTGTTGCCTCAAAAATAACCCCAATTTCTAACTATTTCATGTAAATTCAATTTCAACCCAAATATTCCCCATCACAAACACAAATCCTGCCCAAACTCAGTTCACAAAAATAAATTTCATCACTTACAGCTTAAAACCCAGGTCCTCAATTTACAAACTTGACATCCCACCCCAACATGACCTGTCTTTATTCTCACAAAAAATAACTTACAAAATATTAGAAATTTTTTTTTTCCAAATAATACCTAAAAAAGAAACAACTTTGAGGAAATATTTTATCCCAATAATTAAAAAAATGCAATGAAATTTGCAAGACAAAATTATACAGGTCCCAGTTAAATTTTTTTTATTCAGTTTGTCAGTCTGTTAGTCACTCCATTGCCACTCATATGTTTGAATATTTTGTTAGGCCTCATGTTTGTTTGCCTGTAAGTCCCTCCAAACATCAAAAATATTTTACTTGTGTGGATGGGGCATTCTATTTCAAGTTGGGTATTGGGAGGGAGGGACATGGGTTTTAGTCTGAATCTTTGTTTGGGGGGTGGGTGAAGTGTTTTTTTTTAAATTGAGTTTTTTGGAGGGGTGGGGTGGTTTTGCTTTGAATTCTTGGGGGATTATTTTTTATTCTGGGGATTTTTTTGTTAAGTTTTTTCTGTTTTGTGTTTAACATTCACTCTTTCATTTACACAATTTTCTTTGTGTACTGTGGAGAAGTGTAAGTGTTGGACGGTGTGCTTTTTTTTCTTTTTGGGCATAGACATTCAGCTTATTAATTGTTTTTGGAAGATTCAGGTGGCCCTTAAAAGGGCCTGGTTGGTGCAACTTGTGCGGGCTAATCCACTGATTTGGGCTGACTCTGCTTGCTGGACTGGCTGGGAGGTCGTGACTGTTCATAATAAGTGGAAGATGGCACTGGTGACGGTGCTGGTTGAAGTTGAGAGGGTGAAAATGACTGTGGTATGTCCATCTGGTGATACTGAAGCACACTGGGAATCTCTGCAAAGAGACTGGATAATCCAGAACTGTTGTACTTACTTTTCTCTTGTTGTGAAGCTGCAATTGAAGGTGGGTTGAAAATCACCTGTCTAGAAGTCCTAGGCTATTGGTCATCCACAACTACGTAAGAAGTTGGCTGTGCTGACACTGATGAAGGCCTTGGTGATTTCTGTACTTTGGCAATCACTGTAACAGGCTCTCCTGTGGCTGTCTGTGTAGGCTGCACAACTGGAATGGTTGAGTTTCCGTTATGGTGAGTATGTATTTACATCCTGCTGTGGCCTGTGATGCTTCTGGAGGTTGATATGTGGTGACCTCTTGACTTTTCTTGACCTGTCTCTTGCGTTATTTGGCCTTTTACTGTATTTCACTGAGAAGCTTCACTGTCTCATTCTGGAAGGTTAAAAAGTCTCTTTCTTCAAGGTGTTCAATCTCAGAGTGGAGATATTTGCAGAACGACTGTCTTAGACTTGGAGTGCGGTCCTGACATGCACCCAGAAATGTGGAAATCATCAACCTCATCTGCTGAAACTGATCTGGATCTGCAGAAGTGGTGGTAGTCGGGACTGGAGGCTGTCGTCGCTATGGACTGGTGCTCGAAGGCTGATGAGTAACATCTAATGCAATGCTGATTTCCATCTCAGATTCTGTGTCCCTGGATGTATCTGGAACTGAAGCTGCGGCTGCAGAAGGCCTCTGGGGTGACTTGAATGCCGAAGACTTGGAAACTCCCTTCCTTCTGATGTGACCTCATAGAAAACTGAACCTGTCCTTCAGCCAGGTCTGTTGTTCTGTGCTCTTCTCAGCTGCTTGTCCTGACTTCGTCTGAGTGAGCTTGCCATATCTGGTACATTGAGTCTCAAACCGCTTCTTCACAGTCTTGATAGGCAAGTTTCTGGTAGCTGCTAGCTCCTCCCAAAGTCTTTCTTTATTCTGCTTGTCTTTGAAACTGTAGTTGGTCTTTGTGCTGTTTAACGAACTCCATGATGGCTTCTTCATCTGAATCACTCAGGAAAATGGACTTCATCTGGCCCTTCTTCTGTCTGGTTTGAGTTGATTCTACATCAGTATCCATGTCAGTTCGCGCTCTCTTCTCTCCCCTTTCCTGACTCTCTTCCCTCCTCTCTCTCTCCATCCTCTCTCTGTCCCTCTCCTCTTGTTCTCTCCTCTCTCTCTCATCTCTCTCCTCTCTCTCCCTCCTCCTTCTCTCTATATCCTCAGCTGTATCTCCTAACTCAAACTGTGGTTGAGTGTCAGTTGGTACTTCAATCTTTTTCCTTCTGCCCCTTGGCATGCTGATCAATCAATCAATTGTACAGCTTGTTTAAAAAAAAAAAAACTTAAAAATAAAAGTGAAACCTCACAGAACAGATTACACTCCCAACCAGTCCAGCCTAGCTCAAAACTTAAGCTAATTTTACAAAAAAAATAAAAACCTAAAGAAAAGCTGCATACCAGTTGTCTCTTGACAAGTCAAAGCCCAAATATACCCAGATTGTCTACTGACCTCACCTTTTATACCCACAGATTTTGAAGCTGACAGGCCGTAAGGTGCAAAATTTTGCCGGCCTGTTGGTTACAGTTCCCCGGCTTGTCTGTTAGTGTTGCTGGCCTGTAGGCTGTTGTTTACAGCTTGTCTGTTTCAGTTTAAGGCCTGTCAGTTACAATTTTCCCCGACTCTAGGACCCAGTCGGTTAAAGTTACTGACCAGCCTTGAAACTTTACAGGCCTGTCGGGAACACTTACAGGGAGGCTGGCTAAAGTTACCGACTGTACTATAACACTTCCCGCACAGTCGGTGAGTCATTACGTACAGTCTGGAAGTCCATATTTGGGACAAGCTGGATACTTGTTACAGACAAGCCTGTTTCATTAACCGACAAGCTGGGAAGTGTAACCGACAGGCCGTTAAGTTAACTGACAGGCCTGTTGCTAGGGGGCCAGAATTAGGGTCAGATACAAGAGTCGGTAACGGTCCTAGAAATATCAAACATGTTTGATATTTCACCGACTCTCCCCGACAGGCCGGGAACTTACAACCCACCCTAACTGACCATGTAAACATTGGTCCCGACTCTCCAAAAATGCATAGTTGCCAGTCTGTCGGCTCCAGTGGAACACCTGCATTAACCAACTAAGTATGCCAAATATTTATGTCTGCTAAAACTAACCTAATACGGAGTTCTTGACACAAAGAAATGCAGATTTTTTTTCCTGCACCATTCTCTGTGAAAACGGGTCCATATCAGTGGTCATTTTGGAGAATTAGCGTTGGTAGTTACACTTAGCAACAGTACAGAAAAATAGTATTTAATATTTTTGCCCATATTTATACTGAACAATTTTGATATAATGCCCATTTTAATTGTGAAATGTCATTGGTGTACCATTTCATAACATTTGTCTGATTTGTTTTTTTTAAAGAAAAAATCATGCACTAGCTTAAAGTATTAATTTTTTCATTATCACTCGTGAAATAAGCTTATGCTGTTAAAGAAATTACCAAAATAAGTCTTTACTTTATTTACATTTGTAAACACAACATTGTGAACACAGACCTGCTTTTCTCTGCATATCTTGACATTTGGTTTCAGATGTGGATTATTGCTCTGTGAATCTATACATCGACTGCTGGAAGCCCAAATTAGGTAAATGCCAAAATATGACATTATTATTGGTATAAACTTGCATAATATTGACTTCAAATTTTAACAAGAGTACATTCCTTTAAGTAATCTATTTAGTTTAAACATGTTGATTAGGTCATTTCCACAGCAGGTTATTGTGGGGGTAAGAAGTGAACATTAACTGGTCAAGGCTCTGCACTGTTAATTAGGCTGGGTGTCAGCAAGTTTCTACAACCCTTCCACTTGAAAATTATTTCCTCAAATGTGTGAGACCATTCAGGTGGATAATGTTTTGGGTGTATTCGATTGTTAGTCTGTTTATCCGAAACACTAATAGCAATGATAAAATAATTTACATGGTTAGGACATGAGCAAAGGAAAAAGCAATTAAAGTTTCATAAAAAGATCCGGATCATATTGTTGACACAACAGAACTCTATCATTTCAATGACATTGTCTTTCTGGTTAACTTTTCTATAAAGTAATTAGATGGGCTTCATCGAATTTTTATTCATACAGGAACTAGCACAAGAAAAAACAAATTAATTTTTCAGAAAGATCCAATCATATTCCGAATTCAAAAAATACCATTCTTGAGGAGGTCTGGGCTCTAGGAATGATTTAAAATATGTTGTCACGAGTCTGTCCAAAACTGGAGCTATTTGGAGGATTATATTGGCCAGCGGAGCTGTCTTATATGTTGGTGTAAATTCTGGAAGTTAACTGGCTAGATCCCTTTCAGACTCACTTTTATTATTATCAATCTTTTCAGAGGCCTTGTTGCGTAACAGTGAGTTTTGCCAATGTCCGACACCATGTGCAGAGATCACCTATGTACCAAGCCTGTCATTTTCTGCACTAAGCTTTGACTCAGATCTTGCCCAGGGTGAGGAACTACAAAAACTAGTCCAACTGAAAGAGGGCTTGACACAAGCTAGAGAAATAGCATACAGGTGAGCTCTGAACCGTGTTGAAACAACTGAGAGAGATGCATCACTGTGCATTTAAAGTAAGCGTTTGAAAATGGTTTTACAACTGTTGTACCAGCGTTTTGTAGATGAACTAAATTAGCAAAACTCCCCCCCCCCCCCCTTAACCCATGAACCATGATATATTGAAGAACCACATTATTGTTGAAACCTATTGTGGCTGGGGACCTTCTAAAATAACCAAAGCAATGACCCACTAACAGTGCATTCAGATTTCTCAAAGTGTGCTTAAAAGCATCTCTAAAATAAGTATTAATTGCGTGGATCAGAGTAAGACTATTATCTAGAATTGAACAAATGAATAATAACTTTAAATGGGAATATTATGGGATTATCTAAAGCCCAAATCTGAATATAATGCTGAGCAGCTGAATCATGAATCGTCTTTGTCCAACTGAGCTTTAATGGGAGCAAAGGCGACGTCAAGTGTCTTTAAGAATCCAAAGTAACCTAAGGGTGGAACAAATGTTTAACTCTTTTTTCAAATGCAAAAGTAAAACCAAAACGGCTACCCTAAAATAGGGATCCAACAAAATATCCTAAAGTTGTAAAATTTAAAAGACTATATGTAAATCAAAAATATCACCAGGGGTCAGTGTGAATGAAACATTAATGTACAAACTCCAAGAAAGTACAAAGAAAGTGGAGAGGAATCATGATTGTAAAGCTTTGCTGCTGCCTGATTTGAAGAAACACATTTTTGAATCACTCTAGGCGATAATGTGAGCTAGAAATTCTAAAAAAGGTAAAGTATTTTGTACAGATAGTCAGGTCCCATGAAAATGGTAAATGGCAAGCAAGCCTCAAAATAGATTTTATTGCATTAATACATCTTACCCAATGTAGAAAATGCATTTGTCCAGTGTGCTACTGGTCTCGCCAAACTTTAGAAGAGAACATCCTGAGCTGGGCTCTGGCTAGGACCTGTAGTGTCCTATTCACTCATCAGGCTCCGAGCACTGGCTAGATGGAACAATGTACTCCCTCTTTTGGTTTGCCCAAAGGTGTATATCAAGTACTTGGATTTAATAGAAACTAATTTTTTTCCTAAATATCCCTTACAAACCGTGTGTTACTGTGAAATTGTTACTTGGAAATTGGATAAAGCATCAGAGACGAGGTTCATCTGGCCATATTATGGCCGCCTTTGATGGGCATGACAGATGTGCTCCAGGTTTACCAGCTAGAAAATATCCAGTATCCTGCAAATCTTATTTGGACACTTTCAATAAACTGTGCACTGCAAAATATGTTTCTAGATGTTATTTTGAGACTGACTGAAGAAGAGATCAACAAATACCAATCCTACACGAATACTCCTGGACTTGGTTTGGGTGCCTCCCAGAACCCTATCAGGATGTCAGATTTTCAGGTATCCACCCTAAAAACAAATCTACCAGTCTACCGTCACCAGCAACAACCTTTGAGACAGTTTGGTTCAAGAAAAAGGAGCAGGTACTAGTGCAATGTTGATAGCAAACCACAGTTCTCTCCAAAGCAGGCCCAATCTCGAAATTATTGTTTCAGTCAAATACATCTATATCGACATCATATGCTGAATAATTACAGTAAAGACCCTATTATACCTGTGTCAATGCAATAACTGATTTACCTTGTCGTACAATTGGGATACACAAAAGAAAGGTATACACCAATCGGAACAGATCACTGTTTTTGTGACCCTCCTGTCTGCTGTCTCGCAGTCCTTGGGTTCAAATCCAGCGGATATTCAAATCCCCTCAAGAATGACTGCTTAAAAGTGGCTTTGCATTTTTATCATAGAGAAGCAGGCAGTGGAAAAGGTCCTCTCATGCCTTCTACAACAGGTTATTCCAAACAACAACTAGAGGCCAGTCTTGGATCTAAGCAAACTGATCTTATATCTCAAGATAGAAACCTCCAAGATAGAAACCCAAGAAACCACAAGACTCTCCTTGCATACTTTTATATCTCCATAAATCCAAGGTCCAAAAAATATAAAACATTCCACCTAAACAGTCAGCCCCACCAGTTCCAACAGTTCCCCCTCGTTCCTACCGACAGCTCCCCCAGAGTTCCCAAGGGAATTGAAACTCGTAGCACAATTCAAGTCTGTAAGAATCTACCACTATCTAGACGACTGGTTGCTCACAGCCTCATGTCAGAAAACTTGCCCACAACATATCTTGACCCACTAGGCCCTGTGCAAAATTTTGGTTGGATGGTCAATCTGAACAAATTGGAACTCATCCCACAACAAGTATTTAACTTTGTGGGATTTCATTTTGAACTGTCACAAGGACTGGTCAAATCTACCGAATGGAGGTGGCAAGCCCTGACCCGAAAGATACAGATAATCTTCAGTAAGACAGTTCATGTGCCTAATAGGTCTCCTAAAACTACAGAAAACAGGTCACATAAGGGCTTCTTCATATGATACCCATTCTATAGCACCTGAAAAGCCTCTGCATTGTGCTGGAATTCATGGAAAAGGTCACTCCACTGTTATCAACAATGTTGAGTGAATGAAGGCAATGTGCTTCATCTTTAGTCCCTGCACCCTCTTTGACATGCTCTGCAGCTGTTTACAGATGCATGAAATGAAGGATAAGGCACACACTTATAGGACTCCACTGGAAAATGTCTCCGGTAAAAGCTGTAACCTCAGGCAAAAAATGATGAAGGACAGAAACATTCTGGGTCACCTCAATGTGACACAAACAGGTGATTCAGACAGTGTGATCTTCTCTGCAGGAGATATTCGACCACTTAAGCAAACAAACTACCCAAACTTGTATCCCAGGTCCAGGACAATAATACCTGGGAAGTGGATGCATTGAATCCCCTGGATGCGTATGCACTTCCACCAGTAGAAATCCCGGGTGTTGGACCACAGTCGCAGGATGATGACCCTGCACCAGGCTGGCCAAGAAGAATGCCCTGCTTTTGAGATTGGCTCAACCTGCTAACTCTGGTACCACTTGGGCTTGGGAACCTTCTAACTCAACTTTTCCATGATTGTCCACAACGGCGCCTCAGGTGCTTGATCTTTATGATTGGCTCCTAGACCCACAGCCATTCAAAACCAAGGTTTCTCTGACCAAGTGGCAGCAAGAATTCATGCTCCTCAAAGACATTCAACCAGAAGTGTCTATGAGTTGAAGTGGTTTATTTTTTGTTAAATGGTGCAAATCAAGCCAGGTATACTTCAGGTCTCTATAAAACAAATTTCATATCTCTTGCATCTGTTTCAGGAGAGGCATCTCCAAACCCACACCGTTGATGGCTCCAGGACTGCTATAGCAGACAAGATTGGAATGAAGGTCTTCACATTAAGGATAAAAACTTATATAGACCTTTATACAGTTTTCATATTGAAAGAGCATAGGGACTCAGAGGTATCCCTTCTTAATCTTTCCCCGGTCCTTCACCAATTGAACCAAGCCCCCTTTGAACCTCTTACAAAGGCTTTGCTTAAGGATTTGATGTTTAAAAAATAAATTGCTTCTGGCACTAGGTCCAAAGGAGTGAAGTCCATGCTTGGCTTCAAAACATTGAACATCAAGAACATTGGTCTAAAGTCTCGTTATATCCCTCACCCAGCTTATTCTTATCTAATAATCAGCTGGTCAGGGATGGACCAGAATGTGTAACCTCATTGATCATTCTAAATTTTGCTTCCATACTTGATAGGTCCCTTACAGAAGACAGAACACTCTACCCAGTCAGCATTGTATTACAACCCAGACAATGTCAAAGACCATCAAACAGACAGTGCCTCTGTGCTACCAACTCTTGGATGAAGGCATTCTGACGCTGCATCAGGTCAAAGAACATGATTCTAGAGCCTTTGTGGCTTTCAGAGCCTTCCCGAGTTGACAAGGTGATTCTCACCCTACCTTCCCCACAATACACAGCTCAGTGGTACATACTAAGGTAGGACAAAAAGAGGAAGTATGTTGCTTGGGGTATCACAGCCACCTTTTGAGGGAATAGGATCCCTTTGACCTTGGCTAAAGTCCAGCTCAGGGCGATTTTTTCTAACATTTGGCGAGACCAGCAGCACACAGGACACATGCAATTTGTGCACTAGCTAAGGTATTAACCTAAATTTAGTTCAATTTAATTTATTCATTTAAAAGTTTAAAATTCTTTCTTATGTAATGTTAGCAAATGATTTTATGAATTCCACATCCATCAACTCTGTGTTGTACTGACAATATAACTGATCAAGTAGTTTTACTTGATGCAAACAGCCATATTCATCAATATAAAAAAATGACCATATTCACTGACTAGAAAAGACAGCTAAAGTTTTTTTTAGTTCTTTTGGTGCGCGGAGTGTTGCAAAGGAACCTACATTTTATGTATTATAATACTGTCTCTGTTTTGTTACTACTATTAGACTTAAATAATATATAATTTGTGTATGTACCAGAATTCATACAGACAAATACACAGAGAGTACACGAATACTGACAGGAGTTGTGAAACAATCTCTCAGAACTCAGACAAGGTGAGATGTTGCATTTTTTCGCAATCCTTGCAGTTGTAAACACAAACACTTGAACAGAGATCTTGCTAATTATCTAATATTGTCCCTATAAAACTCTGATTCTCATCCTTCAGCTGGGGAAAATTATTTTTTATGTTTTAATTAACTTAGTCTTTCTTATTGTAGGTCCTGTATACATGAATATCTTGCATTATACATCTCTTTGCTGCAAATCTATTGCATTCCTCTTTTTAAAATATGATTTTGGCTTTTGGGCCCATATTCATGAAAGGTCTTAGACTTAGCCAGGTCTTAGGCTTAAATCCAGTCTTAAAGTCTTAAAGACTTTTGTCTCAGCTAAGTTTTGTCTTAAAACCGCATTCACAAAGGGTGACTTAGCTAAGTCCAAGATATTCAAATAACCACAGTGGTTTTTTGTGTCATGTGGCCTTTCTTTTCTATGCAAACTATACTATTGGTGACATATATCCTTCATTTAATGCATTTTATGTAAGGAAAAGTGCTGTTTTGAAATGGAAAACCTTGTTACCACATATAAACTTCCCATATAAACTTCCCAAAGACTGCTTTAGTGAGGTGTTATACTTTATTTACAGCCATTTCAAATTTTGAAGTGGAGAAAAGTTTATGGTGGCCATATTTAAGTCCTCTTTACAAAATTTAAGCCCACTACCAACAAGTCTTAAAGTTGAGACCAACCAGTCTTAAAGTTGAGCCCTTGGCTAAGCTTAAGACTGGTCTTAAATTCTTTGTGAATACCACTAAGCCTAAGACAGAAGTTTTAGCAGTTTAGGGGCAGAAACTTGAGACAAAGTCTCAACTTTAATCCTAAGCCCTGGCTAAGACCTTTCGTGAATACGGGCCCTGAGGCTTACCTCTCCAAATTTCAAAATTCTCCATACTTCTAGCATCTTATGGCTTCCTTCCACTGCCGGCTTCTCCCGTTCACTTTTACCCACTAAAGTTTTAAATTTTTGATTGTTTAATTCAAAATTTTAAAATTTCTGTAAATTCTTTGGTGACTGGAGTCCCCTGTAGTGGATGGTTTGACCTAAAAATGCTGACCCCTGAAGGTCATATTCTACTCTCTTCTCCTAAGAAAAATACATTTAAACAAAACAGCTAATTATTTTAAAATTTAAAATGTAAACATCTATGTTTTATGAAAGATATAATAGTTTTTAAAATAAATTATTATAACCCAATGGTGGTTTGTTTCCATCCCTTGGGGACTGACAGAAATTCACATTAAATTTATTTAATGTATATTACATTTGGATTCACAATTGTACTCTCAATTTAGAATTACATATCCACATAACCCTTAGAGGCTAAGATCTTTTTCACTTAAATATATTGTAAACTATTATTATTGAAATAATCTACTATAAACGCAATAAACAATTGCTCAATACTAAACAATATATTACCAACAGGCTACAATCAGCTGAGCTTTATATTGACTCTGAAGTACGCCTTGTCCATGACACACTGATAAGTGTCAGAGAAGATTGCATGTGGGTTGTTAAGCAATATCAGAATTTCATCCATACACTATGTTGGGAGGCTAATGATATCATAGATGAATTCTATAACACTGTCTATCACAACCTCTATGTTGAACTATTAGAACTTCCTTACAGGTAAGCACAATGGTCCAGTGGTAATACTTCAATCTCCATGTTCCTATCTAAGTTTCAGGCTTTAGAATATTTTTTACAATAAATTTATGCGACTCAAGTGTAATAATAGATATTTCTATAACTTACATAATATACATGAAGTCAACGTGTTATATGTGTGTAATATTACATCATATTCTCATATTTCATCTAGTCTCACATCCATAATTGGTTATTGTATTGATGAGAACACACTCTACTATGATAATATTTAGTCTTCATATTCACTGTCATTGCTGGTGATATTTTACACATTAAAAGCTTAAATTATTGCATTTGTTTTTCACCATCCAAACTGAATATGTTTTGAAAATATAGCATTGAAGATATCATTACTTGCTGGGATGCCACTGCCTGTGGATTTGATGCCTGCTTAATTAATCCTAATCACCAGTCTACTGCAGCTACTGGTAGCTGCAATAACTGTAATTATATCAAAGCATCACCTACACTTGAATGCAATCCAGATCAAGCTAGCACATGGCGTAGTATGGCTAAGCCACTCATAGAAAGAATACAGGTGTCTCTTAGAGCATTGCAGCAAAGTAACAATGATGTCATAACCAGTATTAAGTCTTTGCTAGTAAATGAGACATTTGGCTTCATATTCAACCAGGATTATCTGGCCCCGCTTTTGCCATATATTGTATCCAACTGTACGTGGTGTGTATCAGTCAATACATCATTGGCAAATTTAATCTTGTCTCAGCTGAACGAAAGCATTTTAGAAGATATACCTACTGCTTTACAAGATATCATTGATTTGATAGATCAACTGAACACAAAGTTCATCGTTAATGCATTGTTCCTTGATTCCTCAACAGACAGGTAATATTATTATACTGGTTCTTGTTTTTAGAATGTTTTGAAAGACTGCCTACAGAGTATTATTATTATTTACAAACCAAAGACAGGGGTAATTTCTTCACTTCAAACACTATTTCTACATACAGAACTACTTTACAAGAAATTATAGGCACATTCTGTTTCTTGTTTTGGTTAAACCATACAAGGTACAATGAATTAAAACATTGAGGTAATAAATAGTCTGAAACAAATGTACTATTTATTGTTACAATATATAAAATTGAAAGGTAATGATTTACTTTTTTGTCCCAGTTGGGAGCAGGCTACATCACTAATCTTTCTTACAGGGACAAACCACATATTTTGGTAGTTTTATTGTCCCTTTTCAATGGATGTCAGTCACGGGGAACATTTTTGTCTTGAAATATAAATGTTTAAGGTTTTACCTGGATATATGTGTGTTAATGTTAATATAAGGTCAATATATTGCATAATGCAGAACAGCAATGGCCACTTCTATACAAGATGTCACCCAGGCTGCCAAGGGTTTGCTAGCCTCAATAAACACACAGTTAAAGAAACCACTCAGAGAAGCTGAAGCTTTCCTGTCAGAATTTATGCACTCAATAAAACCAAGATGTGATAGTGAATTGAGAAACCTATACACAGGTTACATATATAAACATGAAAGGATGAGGAATGCCTTGGTTTCCACCAAACAGACTCTTATCAATTATGGTAAATCTAACATAATATATACTCGAAAATGTCACCTTATTCCACTAAAATATCTTCTATGATCTAGGGACATTGTCACTATGAGCATTTACATTATCTAAAACACAGTTATGTATTCTTGGTTATAATTATTTATTTATTTGGTTAAATGTACAAAAAATATAACATGTACTCAACTTTCAATATTGTTGACAGTCAATTTGCATTAGTTTAAACAAAAGAGTAGTTACATTTTTGCACATAAATGTACATTTGAAAACCGTCTCAATAATTTTATTGTTCGCCCGTAATGCTTTGTGAATAAATTTTAAAGTGAAAGTCCACATAAGTAATATACTTCTTACTCCACACTATCCAGTAACATGTTATTTTCGGATGCCCTGTTTTAAAACTAAATATCCATTTAGAGTATGCCCAAATGATACTCACTAACAATATACAAACGCAACAACAGACTAAAAGGGTCTTTTTTTATTTTGTGTATTATTACGCCAGGCAAGAATTACAATCTGTACCTAGAATCATACAAAAACAACAACCTCACTCTGACTGAATTAGGCTCCAATTCACAGTTTGAAGAGATGGAGCTTTTCTTACAGAATGCTAAAGTCACATTAGAAAACAGGTTTATGGAGAGAGAAATCGATTTGTACGGCATCCAAAGACACCTCGGTAATATCTACTACTGGTTTTCTGCACATGTAAGTATGAACATTACTACTTTAGCCATCTTCAAATGGTACAAAAACTTGCATTGATATTATGTAATTAGGACATGACCAGTTAAAAATGTACTTAAAGGTCTGGAAATATCTGGATCACTTTATTGATATAAAAAGAACTCAAAGGTCCTATTTTAAATGTATTTAATCACTTCTGTTTTCTGACTAACATGACTCCAAAATTAAGGAACAAATCTTGGTGAATTTTTTTACTTGGTTGGACCAGACCAAAGGAAGAAATGATTACATATTTTGAAAGATCCAAAGCATATTCTGGATACCAAAATATCCAGAATCTCCAACAAACATTTCTCGTGCAGTTCTCTGCTCTACAAGTGCCTTCCAGTTATTTATATTTTGAGAAATATTTATAGAAATATTCATTAAGGTTCTAATATTCTTTTAAAATTCATACATTGTACATATTTGTTGGTTAAAATATTTGTGTAAATAGATATATAATATATTAATATATATTCTTATATGTATTTAGTATGTTTGTTGTAAGACATATGGAAGTTAAATTACAAAGTACATCCAATTTTTTACACAATGGGCTGGACATACTACAATTTCTTAGTGAAATAATTTTTTAAAAGACAGAAAAAAATCTTTTGACAGAATGGTTTTAATTTAACTTCCTACAAGTCCCCTTTTGGATTATAAACTCAACGAATCTCACAAACATTTTCTAAGTACCTTAGTCATTATGGAGCAACGTTTTTTAACTCTCTTCACTTTAAAGCAAGTGCCAGTCACTCGGTAATATCCTTCAGGAAACATCTTGAGGCACAACTCTTCAACTCAAACTTATTCACATGTTAGTTTGTTCCATGAGTTTACCCATACGGGGAATGATATGCTTGCAAAGCAGTAGATACGATGTCCAATTAATATTGTTCTCTTGAATATTAAAGTGACAGCTTGTTTGCAATAGAAGTATCAAAGTCTTATTAAGGTTGTTTCTGTGCAGTAATCTAATTATTCTGTGCAATTTTTGCAGAATTTGAGTAATTTCAGAAAATCATCTACCAGTTAAGCAAACCAACCTCTGTCTATCAACTTCCTAATTTAATCCTTCCTCTTTAGTTTTTGTACTGTCATGTGCAAATAAATTGAGGTGTTAACTCTAATTGTAATAGTACTTTGACTGCAATTAAGTGTCATCCATTGACAAACACTGAGGCGCATCATACCAGAAAACAGATATCAATAATCATTAAGCTAGAAACATCTTAGTGGTTAGCACCACAGAGAAATTCCAAGAAAAGAATGGAAAAATAGGGTGGGTTTGCCTTTTGAAGAGATAGGTTTTCAACTTCTTGCTGAATGAAGAAGTTACTTATTCCTCAGTGAAGAGAGAGACTTGGCTGAATGTACAGCATCCAGCAGATCTTTCCAAATCCTTCCATGAGTTTTGTACACACTATGCGTGTGTTAAAGCAAGGTTCAAAGTATTTGGGATAACCACTCTGTAGGAACTTGTGCATGATGCTCAAAAGACAACCAATGATGAGCCTTCTAACAGCAGTCATATGTGAATGCTTGGTAGATATTGACGACAATTCTAACAAGACTGCTTTGAACACAATGGATCAGGGATAAAGTGCTCAAAATTTGCAAAACCTTTGGGAAAATGAATGTGCACCCTGCACTTACACCAGGGCCGGTATTCACGAAGGGTCTTAGACTTAGCCAGGTCTTAGGCTTACATCCAGTCTTAAAGTTAAGACTTTTGTCTCAGCTAAGTTTTCTCTTAAAACTGTATTCATAAAGGGTGACTTAGCTAAGTCCAAGATAATCAAATAACCACAGTGGTTTCTGTGTCATGTGACCTTTCTTTTCTATTCAAACTATACTATTGGTGACATACATCCTTCATTTAATGCATTTTATGTAAGGAAAAGTGCTGTTTTGAAATGGAAAACCTTGTTACCACATATAAACTTCCCAAAGACTGTTTTAGTGACCTGTTCTGTATAATTAAACTTTATTTACAGCCATTTCAAATTTTGAAGTGGTGAAAAGTTTATGGCAGCCATATTTAAATCCTCTTTACAAACTTTAAGCCCACTACCAACCAGTCTTAAAGTTGAGCCCTTAGCTAAGCCTAAGACCGGTCTTAAATTCTTTGTAAATACCACTAAGCCCAAGACAAAAGTCTTAGCAGCTTTTGGGCAAAAACTTGAGACAAAAGTTTCAATTTTAAGCCTAAGTCCTGGCTAAGACCTTTCGTGAATACGGGCCTAGGAACTATCAAATTCAGACTGTAGCCAATCCCAGCTATTGCTGACTGTACTTGTAGTTCCAGGATTTTTTACCCTTCGCAACATGATGTGAATTCAACATGTCAGTGATTACACAGAACTGTGACACATTTACACTGACTGGAAAAACATTTGGTGTATTAACAAGAAGATATAATGGATCCAAATCATTGACCATGAAATACTTATAGAAAGTAAAATGCTGTTGGCAATAGAAATGAGGGTCTGTGATTCTATTGCACTCACTTGTGACCACCTTCAACCATATATTAACCCAGATTCCTATGCTGTGGATCATTTCATAGAGTTTCTAGCTTTAATCACTTGAGAGTGAGGAAAGAGTTTGATGATGTATTACCAAGGCTTCATATACCGGAACCATAGACTGAATGAGGTCCATACGGTAACTACTTTCTCCATGAGGACGATGCCTTCACCCTGATCAAATCTTTTTCAAGGAGATCCCTCACAAGATACAAAGGATCTCTTATGACCAAATATACAAGTGCAGAAGAGTGTGCAGAACACATTGGAAATCCTGGTTAGTCACTTGAGAATTCTCCTAACCACAATGCAGCAGCTTCCTCAGGTGGCTATAGTTATTGCCTTGACATGCGGAGTACTTCAAACTATCCTGAGGAATCTTCTTTTGAATTTGAAGTAAGAGCAACAAGATCTGAAAAATACCACCAGTGCTAAGAGAAAAGATTTTGGGTGAGGAACTTGTGGGTGAAGATAGGATTCCCTCTACACAAACTAAGCAATACCTGAGTACTTGATAAACTACTTTAAGTTTGAGACTATATCATATAAGGATGAACAAACATGAGGACGGAAACTCAGCCTGGTCTGAGCCTGCATCCCGTCCTATTCAGGACTAATTAAATCAGTTCTTTTCAGGATTAATGAAAGATAATTTGCAGAGCTCTCCAGTATGTCCCAAACAATGACATTTGCGAAACCCAGAGAAAAAATGTCAAAATGAAAAGCAAGGTTCAAACGCATGTAGAAAAGTTTGAATGTTAAAAATAATTTTGTAAAAACTACAGTGTATTAAAAATACACTCCCGCTGTGATTGTCACAAGCTATAATAGATACACACTTTTAATACCTATTCTCAAAACACCCAACTGTCTGTCAAAGTAGTCACATTGGTTGATAACTTTTTCCATAGTTATTACTTTAGTTTCTCTGGTCATTGTTGTTCCATCTATTTGGTAAATATGCCACAATATAGTAAACCAGATTAAAAGTTATTGGAGATTCCTCAATTTAATTCACCTGTACATACATCCAAAAACACTTTAGTTTCAGTTTCCCTTTAATGCTCTCTCAATCTAGAATGAATTGCCTAATGATGTTTCCTCTACTCCCTCTCTTGCCTATTTTGGAAACAAACTTAAAAGTCCTATGTCTTCAGTGAAACTTTCCCTGAATAGCTTATAAATCACCCAATGTCTCTGTACTACTCTTTTTATGTTTACAGAAAAATGATTCTGAATTAATTTATAGTCTACCTTGGTCTAATCAACCTATTGAGGGCTATAAAATATGCAAAATAGAAATATAAATAGTTTTACTTTTAATTAATTTAAATATTTAGTGTCAAACTAGTTAATTAGCATTTTTGGAATCATACTTTATTGTAGACATTTATTTTTATTTTAAAAAAAATTTCTTGGGGTTGGTACTGGTTTGGGGGTATTTTTTCTTTGGGGTTTGCGTGATGTTATTTGAGAGGACAAGAGGACAGTTAATCTTGTTTCTTTGTTGGGAGAAAACACCCACCTAATTAATTGTTTTAAAATATGTGAGTGGTTCTGATACTGGTATACTGGCCATTGCCAGTTTACTGTTGTATTCCAGTGGCCTGCTCTGAGTTCTGTTTTCACAGGAAACTTGACATTTATGACGTGTAAAATACTTTGCCTATGTCAAGCAAAAGTGGGACTAAAGCAACGGAAGTTGGATTTAAAAAAATTAGTTGAAAGTACAAGCTGTAGTAGCTTGATAGAAATGATCGACTCGTCAAACAATATATTACACCCTTCAATAAATATCTGTTGCTTCTGCTGGTGCACTACTTGCTGCTCTGTTGTCAAAAGACATCTGATGTTTTTGATGTGAAAGACTGTTGCTGTACATACACAATGTTCCTTTGTGGCACATAATTCGTACTGTTGTGGCTTCACTGATGGAAAACCTCCAGGTTTTAAAGAAGTGCAAAAGCTGGTCGGTGGACCCTTGGCTTGCCCTTGCCAGGCCTGCTTCTGTATCTTGGAAAATATTAAATATCTTCCTGTATTGAAGGTCATAAAATCAGTCTGGCCATTCAGGGACGGTGTTGCAGGTATTAAGGATAAAACCTGGGGCCATGTTGCGAAAATGGTAACACTCTCGCCTTCCACCTCTGAGATCGGGATTTGTATCCTGGCCCAACCTCAAGTGGGAAAGCTGGTAGTTGGTTGCCGTTGGTCGGCAGTTTACAGTACAGAAACCTTGACCTACTGTGTTTCATGGTTTCCTCTGCCCATAAAACTACCCGTTGTGATATGACCTATACATTGTGTTGAAAGTGATGTTAAAATCCAAATAAATAAAGGATAAAACCTACATGTGTGGTATGCCAGTTTCTGATATTTGCTTTAGCCAAACTCTTGTCAATTTTTGTACTACAGTAACCATGGTGGGTGATACTCTTGATCTCTGACTGGAAGAGATACTTGCACTCCATTTGAATACCAAAATATTTACATAACTGTTAATGTATACTTATATATTTTCATAGTTTCACGGGAGTTGGGATGTACTTACACCTCTTGGAAAAGAGACACATCAGATCAGTATGATCACCTGACATAATCTTGATGAAATTGAGTGAACTTTCATCCCAATCATTCTAGATGATCTAACGATGTACCTGGAGTATGTCCTGATCTTTGGAATTTCTTTAATGATATTCTGATAAAAGCAAAAGATTCTCAGAATCGCCGGTTTATCGAAACATTCTCCCAACTTTTGCTTGATATTCAAGATTTCTCTTCTGACACATAAGATCACTGAAATTTCAGTCTTGATTTCAAAAGAAGCAAATTCGTGAATTGCAACCACTACTTAACCAATAACCAACGCTGCCCATTGAGAACAGTAATTTAAGTTTCAGCTGAACTGCATGCGAAAGTCACATGTTTAAATATTTAGAAGTACTAACACTGAATGGGTTATTGAATTGTGTAGAAATTAAATTTTATGATTTATCTCATCATAATTTTCTTGATATAAACAGATAACAGATGATGTCATGGCCAATGCCTCATCACTGTGGAAGAGGTTTGATATCAATTCATCAGTGCTTGAAACTGGTGATAACTCCACATATTTAACATCTGTACCAATACATGAGATGTACCTCTTCAATAACACCAATCTAGAATCATTCTGGGTGGATTTATCCAATGATTTGACTTCTGAAAGGTATATTTTTTCTTCATTTTTTCGCTGTTTTATTTTTAATTATATGCTTGTTTGTTCTGATTTATTTTTGTGATAGAGAATTGGACTAAAATATTTTACATGAATATCAAAATTAGGACTATCAAGATAATATTATAAAATGATATTTGTTAAAATTACATAAACATTCATGAATAAGGGAAACTTGTTATCTTCAAACAAGGTCTCAACCAAAGCAATGAACTGAAAATTCCTCCCTGCTTCTTGTTTCAACGTTTAGTGAACATATTTTGCAAAGAATAATGAATTAAAATGAATAAGTAAGCTTATATGTAACATGTACTTTGGCATCTTAGTTAGGTATTTTAACAAAACTTCTCAAAAATTTATGGCTGATAACCAGGCTTATCGTACTGTATATTTATTTGTGCTCAGTGTAATATCTATTTTTATTGCTGAACTCAAAGCACCATTTCACCTATCCTGACTGCACAAGTACCCAAAACCACTATTGACGAGCATTGCTCTAGGGTTCTTGTAAAATTGGATATGACCTAATGGCAAGGCACCAATATTTAAGTTGTTATTTGTACAACAATGCATCTACCTGTGTCTGGGATCGGACCAAGGTCCTCTGGATTCCTATTTCAGTGTGTTATCTACTATGGTACAGCTGCATATTTCTTTATTTCAAGCAAATATTTAACATGCTAAAATGACACACCAAATATGCCAAACTGACATGTTGTGATGCTTATCTATGCTGCTGTTTCAGGATGAATGCAGACACAGGACTAACAGATATGTTGAATAAGATTGGGGAAGCAGATAGCTTTGTATCCAACTTTGTGTCTGGAAATGAAATTTCTGAAAGTTTCTACGGGTATATAAACATAAATTTATTTTTGGGGTCTTGCATAGAAAACAATACATCTATTTAGTTGAAGGGGTGTTTGAAAATAAAAAAATAAATCACAAAAACAAATAGACCTGACATCAAGTTAAAAACAAAATGTTAGAATTATAAGGGGACATAGCCAGAGGTCAATATTATTTCCTGAATTGATATTTCACATCAAAATTTATTAAATTCAAGATGATTTCAAACTCACATGAAGTTTTAAATACAGTTCAGCTGATGTTTCAAGCTTTGAATAACATTGCAGTCGTTTTTCAGTATTATACATACTGAACAAGTAGACTAATAATGTCTTACTTAAGAGTTAATTTAACTTTCCTTATTCAACACCACCAGTACAGATCTAAGGGAGTTTTGTTGCCTAGTGCTATTTATAATGAATGGTAAACTACATCTGATGCAAATCAAAAACTGATATTGTTGGTAATATTGTTTTATGGTAAAAATTTGTGTTTAAACAGGTTTTTATTAAAATTTCAATGCTGTTAAAATAAATCATTCGGCTTTTTACCCTCTTACCTAAATAGTAAAATAGTACAATACACCTACTGTCACTATTTAGCAAATACACAGCCTTCACCCATAATTCTTTGTGCTGAATGCATTGCCTTTCTGTATCACTTCAACAACTTGAATCCACAACTTGCACTATTACCTTTACAAGCAACATCCCAATCAATTCACTTTGAAGGGATGGGAATAGAATGAGAAGGCAATTCTGTGATGATTTAAAGAAATCATAATTTTAGAGGAGTATCACTCATGTGTCAATTTTTCAGGGGTTCCATATTACAAGAAAATATTCAGCACAAGCTATTACCATATATGAAATGCACTTTTGGCCTACATTTTTCCAGTGACACAGATGTCTGAGAGTTTCCACTTAGACAGGACACCAGTCCACTTAAACCCAAACATGTTTTATAACATTTTTACCATATCACTGCTATGTGTAACTAAAAACACTATTTATCTAAAATGGTGGCTAGAATAGCATTACAGAAATCAAACAAGTTCTTTGATACTGTTTTTCCAATTATTTTGTCAAGATGTTTACAAGTAATCCAAATACCATTAGCATGATTATGAACAAAAAAGGTCATAAAAATTCTTATGTGTTATACTTTAGAAAAAACTTCCTTCAAGTGGACATATTTTACAAAGAAATGGCAGAAAGAATTGTAAGTCAACAAAAGGCATATGAATATGCTGCATTACTTGGTAAGTGTATAAATATTGTCTTTAGCTTTTTATTTATATGGATATATCTAATAAAAACTTAAATGAGCATTCTTGTAAATTTTATGATCAGGGGAAAAGTCAGGGATCGGGGAACAATATCCAGAAAAAAACACACAAAAAACTTTCATCTAACTCACAAAACATGGTACATCCCAGCTTGACTTGATCTACCTCCCGACCTGACTTGGGTCGGGATGATTTTTTCCACGAATAGACAGAAAACTACCAGGACAAGCCATAAACCCTTAACAGACAAGCCATAGCAAGCCCTGAAAAGCTGTATTGACATACACACAGGATTGGGGCATATTCCTGACTCACCCCAACTGGACTGATTAAATTCTGGAGTCGGAATCAAGAGTCGGGATCAAACTAAAACTGTATTAACCCCTTCTGGGTGCCATAAGTCATCTTTTATCACTGCAAAGATACCCTCCAGACATCAGAGAGACTTTCAACAACTTTCTTAGGGACATTTTGTTTTTTATTGAGATATTCATAATGATTTGTCGACAGAAAAGGACTCATCTGAACCCAGGACCAGCACCTGACCTACAGCCAGCACCTTTACCAAAGACACAACCACCACCCAGGAGAAGAAGAAAGCCACCAAACCCCTGAGTCATCCTCTGGATAACTCATAGAGAAGAAACAGCATGCTACAGAACCCTCCTTGCCCACTTAATACACACTGACATCCCAGGCCACCAGAATTTTGTCAGGATGCCCCCTGTCTTTTTATACCTCATTGAGGAATGCATACATCACTGCATCAAGAAGTCAGTCACCAATTTCAGGAAGCCAAGCAGTTAGATTGAAATGTGCAATAACACTGGCACTCCTGACAACAGGAGAAACGTACACTTCCTTACAGCATCACTGGCAGGTTGGCCAAACCATCATCTGTAAATTTGGTCTGGTGTTGACTTATAATGTGGTCTGTGTTAATATTGACTAAAGAGAGGATAATTCTGTATAAGTATATCTAATATTGAGAACTTCTTAAGTTATATTTGACTAAGTGTGATTAACACACATCAAAGATAATTGAATGCAAAAATCAATCCCCTTTAACCTATATGCTTTATATTCTTGTTTATGTCAGAATTATTAAAACTGCAATTATATTAAGTGCATAGCAGAGGGGATACTAACTTCTGTTATGTTTTAAGAGCAATTAGCTTTAAATGTATGCTGCTGCATAGGGGCAGAGGGGATATTAACTTTTATGATGTTGTAAGCGCAATTAGTGTTTAATGTATGCTACTGTTTGCTAATAATCCCGCTGCTTAGACATTAAACTGTAACTCTTGTGATGATTGGGAACAATTGGTTTTAAGTCATTAATATTTGTGTAATATTTGTATCAGTTTCAGACTGAGCTGAATAATCTTTATGTTCATATTTTATATTATTATGATAAATTTCACAAATAACTCAATACAAATTATGTAAAAATGCCCCACATTGAAAAAAATTGTTTACCTTAAAAGTTATTTTTCATATTTTTAAGTTCAAAACCTTCGAAAGTATCAAAAACTTTTAGGAACTTTTTTTCAAAGGTCAAAACTAAAAATGTCCAATCCAAAGGTCAAAATCATTCCAAAAAAAATATCAAAGATTCTTACAACTCAAAATGTTTCCAACTTTTTCAAGTCCAATTTTTGGGGGTCTTTGGTTAAACTTTAAATTTTTTGTTTGGTCAAAAAAAATTTTCAAGTTATCATTCCCAAATTTTGTAATTTTTTTCAAAGTTCAAAATTACATTATTTCACTCACACACTTATTCACTCATTTGTTTCTTTCTTTGTGTGTGTGTGGATGCGTGTGTGTGTTTGGGGGTTATGTGTTTGGTGTGGGGCGGTGTAATGCTTCTTATTTTTGGATTTTTTTTAAATTATTCAACTGAATATCCTGTGAAGAACCTATAAATTTGACATCAATGATCCTGAAAAGTGCATTGGTTCTACTGCTGTTGCTGCTTGGGGCCAGATGACTGTTGGGGAGGCTGAGACTGGGCTAGTTGCTGCTGATGTTCTTGCTACGCCTCGGTGCTTAGATCAGAGGTGGCTTGTGGATGCATGTCACATAGTGAAAACAGTTGGGGTGTCAATCTGCCGGTAGCTCATGACTGCTTGTAGATTACCAAAGAGGCTAGAGAGCCATGGTATATTGACTTTCTTCACCTGCGACTGACGGTGGGTTTAAAGTGCTTTGTCAGGGTAGGTTTGAAAGTAAGCCATCGTGAAGGGCCAGGTTGCTAGTCATCAACAAATACAAAGGTAGTCGGCTGCCCTCTGAGTTGCTACTGTCATTTGGTTGCCACCTGCCTCTGCTGAGTAGGTTGGATGGCCTGGCTTGCTGGCATCTGAGTCTTTGGGATGGTGAAGATGTATTCCCTTGCAGCGTACAGGTGCTGGTTGTTGTTGAAAAGTCTGTAGGTTGCTGGGGTTGATGAGGCTGGCGTCTCCTTTCCTCTGCCCTACTCTGGACGTGACTTAAAAGTTTCACAGCCTCATTTCTGAATGTTTGAAAGCCTCTATCTTATAAGGCCTTGGCCTCAGATGCCAGGTAGTTGCAGAAGGCTGCTCTTGTGGTCTCCTGCCTTAGCCCAAGAAAAGATGACAGCATGGTTTTCAACTGTGCAAACTTTGCTGGGGTTTGTGACTGAAGGCTGTATTATGGTCACTGGTATCGGTTGAACCTCTGGAAATGTTGTTTGCTGATGCAGCAGATGCACTGGCTCCTTGGGATGGGGACTCAAAGGCTGAAGATGGCGTCTGATGTGAGTCTTCAAGAAGTTAAATTTATCCTGAATCCAGTTTTGCCTCTCTACCATTTCCTTTGCAGCCTGGCTACACTTGGACTGGGTGAGTTTGTTGTAGCAAGTCCTTTGGGATTCAAACCAAGTCTTGCATACTTTGACAGACAGTTTGAGACTGTTGGCGAACCTCTCCTACAGGCATTCCTTCCTGGCTTTATCCTTAATTGTTTGTTGGTCTTGTAGAACTCCTCATCATCCTTGACAAAGTCCACAATAGCTTCTGCATCTGAGTCTGTTAAGTAAATTTTAGTCATATGCCCTTCTTGTGCCTGGAGTGTAATTGAGATGTGCCCTCCTCTCTGTCCACTCCTGTCTGTCCTTGCACTCTCTTTGGCCATTCTCTCCTCTGCTAAGTGTGTAGTTTCCTCCCCATTTGTATGTCAGCAGCTGTATGCTCCAACTCAAACTCTGTAGGTGTGTCTGTGAGAACATCTAGCTTTCTCACTCTTCTGTCCCTTTTAGGACCCGTCAGATGCAATATTCCAAATTAATAACTGTGACAACTCGCCTTTTTAGTCATAAATTTCATAGCTAATAAGCAGTGGGTCAGTAAAATGAAGCCGACCTGTCCTACACACTTTCCGGCTTGTCTGTTGTTGTAACTGCCTTGTTGGCTTATGTTTATGGATGTGGTGATGTGTTTCTGACTTCTCCTGAAGAAATGTTTTGACTCTATGGTCGAAGAATTTGAGACTTCCCATCCACATGGGAACTGACCAAGTCAGGTCAGTAATGTTTAAGACAGCCTATTACCTTTTAAGTACAGTCAGTTTATGTATAACGCCTGTCAAGAGGTGGTGTTCAAGTACTTAACCATGACAGGCTAGGAAGTGCTTAGAGACAAGCCCGTAGAGACTCACGACAGAATGGTTTCTGGATGGGTACAGCAAAGATCCTAATGGAGGGTTGGTAAAATATCAAACAAGCTGGATGTTTTGCTGATCTGTCCCGACAAGCCAGAAACTACAACCAATCCTAACAAACCATAGAGACTCGTGAAAGGACAGTTACCAGGTGGGTGGAGCCAAGGTTCATATGCAGAGTCAGGGAGGGTCAGTGAAATGTCAAACCGGGAGACAAGCTGGGAAATTACAACCGATACTTATCAACTCCTGACCCTTGAAACATTTATAGTTACCGACAAGACGGCCCAAGTAAAACACCCCAATAAAGGGCACAAAAATAAAAATTACATTATTTTACAAAAACACACAACACTTATAATTTATTCTTGAGAATGTTGCAACTTTTGTGGCGTTGTGTGTTTACATTTTAAAAGGACAATCTGGTTATAAAATATATTTATTTAAATTGTTCAATTTAACAGAAATTCGGTATAACTTCCATCGAAAAGGTGATGTGATTATGTGATTTTATTAGGTTTCTTGTTCTAACATGGTACTGATCAATAGTAAATACTTTATACCTAGTTGGAGGTATGAGCCCTCGGAGTGATGTTGATTTGATTATAGTTTATTATCTTGTTTAGTGTTTAGGTCATGTTAGGTGCGCTCAATGGGAAGTCATAATGTTCTAATAATTCACTGCTTTAGATTATGTAATAACCCTTTCACACTACAGGCAATGTAACCCACTGTTACAGGCGTCAGACAAAGTGCCCCTGACATTTAACTATATTTTTACGTCCTTATGCCAGCTTGTGATACAGTGGTCCACCGTCCTATTCCTTGAGTGTTGTATGGAAATTTTAAAACATTTAAAATTTCCACCTCTGAATATCTCACTATGACGTTCCACAGATAAATTTCTTGTATGGTATGTCTGCAGTTTATGTATGCTTTTGACTCGGTCATAATTTGGTAGCGTATGTTCGTCCCATGGCTACTGAAGGTGAGTTTTAGGTTAATGAAGATTGCCTCTTGTTGACCAACATTAGTACAATTATCATCCTACTTTCATTCAGGGTTACACATCATGTTTCATCAATGGCCATGCATGTGATACCTTATGGGTACACCAAATCTTGGAAGATATTAGACATCCTTGGAGGCAGTTCTGCAGCAGAATAAAACTTTTAACTTCAGGGTATACCGCACATAGTGTGAATGGCACATAAGGTGCAATAAAATGAAAATTATACCAATAATCTGCTTTCAACATTTTAACATTTTAATCATTATTGGTTGTATTTAAAAATGAGGGGACATTAAATGGCAAAACCATAAGATCACTCTGGTTATTTATGATTACTGAAGAGGAAACTCTAACAACAATCTATTCATTGCTGAAGGTAAGGAGCAATAAATAAAAAACATAAACAACCTTGTAATTATTGATTACAGTTTAGGAATGTTGATGACATTAAAGGGTATACACAATAAGAATAATCTGGCAATTTTTTTCGCATTTTGTGATAATGTAGAGTGCATTTAGTCCTGTATATTGTGATGTATTTGCAGGTGAAGTAGGTGGTCTGATGGGTTTGCTACTTGGAGCAAGTGTGATGACCCTGATTGAGTTCATAGACCTTCTATGTTATAACAGCTTTGTGAAATGTCTGCATTCAAGGGAAAAGACACGGTCTATTAAGGTCCAAGGAAAACTGAGGGAATAAAACAATCAAACTCTGCTCTAAATATGAGCATCAAAATGTAAATGTATAACCAGTCTATTATTGCTTTGTATCTGATCAATTTAAATTAAACTTTAGTATGCAAAATATATCATCATGCCACAGCTCTAAGCGACTGAAGTGCATCAACTACATGACAACTTGTAAATGTCCCTATTGTGAATTCGATTATTGAAAGTCTGATCAACTGACTTTTTGAATATAGATATAGTGAGACTGTAACAGATCAGATGGCCATAAGGTCCTTAAGTGCCAGCAACTACAACCTGAAACATTAAACCCCGGTGCAACATTTTAAATATATAAAATGATATGTACACTAAGGGTATCATTTGAATCAGTCAAAGTAGCAATATTGCACATTATTATTTTAGATTGTGTATGAACTGAAAACAGAAATATTGCCATATAATTACTGAATACCAAGTCACCTATAATCTGCATGGTGTTGTAAATGCTGATACAAAAATCTAAAACATCTTGTATTCTATAATTACTGTCTGAAAGATGGACTTTAACAGCTTAAATCCCATGATATATTTATAGTCTTGACACCAATATGGACATCATAGTGAATTAATTCATGTATAGAATTCTTAAGCAATACAGAGCTTTGATTTGTAGCAATTTAAGCTTCAAGTCAGCTTCCTTCAACAGACTTAGAACACAGCCATAAATCCTGACAAGCTTTCTTACAGGATGTAAAATGTCAGATGTATCCTGCCATATTGTTTTGGCATTGCATTTAGTGACGCAGTTTTTTCTGTTCAGATATTAAAGTATGCATTATAATTTCATCATCCTTCCACACAAATGTACTGAGCTTAATTCAATGTTCTAATGTAACTAACATTTTGTTCGTACATAGATATTTGTTTTTGTAATGTAAGTAGTGTGATTGGATGTGTTAAAAGTGTTATTATTTGCATACGATAATAAATCTTAGGCTATGCAATATTGTACATTATGTCAGCATAATTGTTCAATTTGAACAATAAATTATATGTTTAAATTGAACCAGTTCCAATAATTCTAATAGCTTAACATTAGATCATTTAATTATTTTTACAAATTAACATAATGATCTCATCGGATGCAATGATCTAATGCTTTTGTAAAAACTGTAAATGAAAAAAACCCACAAATGTCCTTCTTTAAATGTGTTCATGGAACATTTTTCCTTTTCCTATTTTTGAACAATATTCAAGGATCAGCAGAAACTGAATAACATGGAGTTACCAGTGGTCAAAAATTTGTAGTAGTTAAAAATAACAATAAAGTGGCCGGAACATAATTTAAAAACATAGTGATCAATTTTGTTGTTGGAAGTAAGCATCCAAGTCACTACTTCCGTCCTATGATAACCTTAACTGTTAAAATGGACATAAGATACTACCACAAACTTCGTCTTCAGAGTCATCCATATTCTGTGACATTCATAATGTTCAAATATTTGCAAAGTAAACCTTTCTGAGTGAATGATTAACAATGTATGTGATTGTCATAACAGTAACTCCATATGACAGTGACTATTTCTACGAAGCGTGGTTAGCAAATAAGATCTCAACGCATTTTATCCAATTTATCTTTATTATTATTGCTGCAATTTATTTATTTGGGATTTTACATCGCTTTCAACACTGTACAGGTCATATTACAATGGGTAGTTTTGTGGGCACAGGGAAAGAGTACATATAGTTGGTCAAAGTTCTGTACTGTAAACTGACGACCATTGGTAAGAAACTACCAGCTATGTCCCCTATTGTCACTACACATCGTAAACTGACCAAAATATACAAAATTGATGTCCTGTGATTTGTTTTCATAATGATATCTTTCTTTTTCTGAGACGATTTTATTAATCACAGTAATAAGTAAACAGAATCTCAGTGAATATACCCCCTGAATGATATCATTAAAGATATTGTGCAAGATGTATACTAGAATCCTCTGTACTTGATCAGTTGTCAGAAGTATACACTATTATGAATCTTTAAGTGCGAACCTCAAAAGAGCTTGCGCTTCTAGAGATTTATTTTGTCTCCGCACTTTCATGAATTGTGGCACAGCATGATGAGTATTTGTCTGCTCACTGAAGTTCAGAGTCAATGGGCTACATTAATACTTGGATGGATGACCGTCTGAGTTCTAGGCTAGCTGTGGGATGTGTCTCAGTTTCAAATTCTTTGTGTCACCAGACTTTCATAAATTCTAGGGCACCACTCATGTCTCTGATGGCTTTGTGCTCACTCTAGGGACCAAAACACTTTTTAGCCTTGTTACTTAAAAATCCCACACTCAGTTGCACCAGATTGGGCAAATTAATCTGACTACCATTTTCCAACGAAGGCTCCCAACCAACTTCTCTACCCCTTTATTCTTGTCCAGCCTATGTCTCCTGTAGTAATGACAGGGTATTATGAATGTAGACGTGTTCTGGTGAACATACTCAAACCAACCACTGGCCCAGGGCTAAATACCATCCAAGGTGTCATAATGCACCCATATATACGCCAAAACCTTCATAATGCACTAAGCATAAAAACCCACTAAATTACCAAGATTTGACAGCAAATATACATAACAGGCCCGTACAGGGGGATAACTTCCATAATGTGTGATAAGCCAGAGGGGCCAAAGGGCACTAAAAACAGCTACCAACTAAAAAGTAAATTACACCATTGAATTGATATTGAGATCACACAACTATACCACTAAAATAACACACTTAAACACACTGCCAATGCATAACAGCCCTGTGGGACATACACACCATTACAGGCCAAACCATATCTTGAGTTTGAAATCAGAATTATAAACTTACAGATGTCATACACATTCCACAAGAGAAAGCCATATATAAAATTGCATATAAGTGAAGACAAACACCCAACCCGGATGGAGGCAGTACATGCTATCTGTATGTAAACCATGCTACTTTAAAACGTGCACCATACCACGTTTTTGTAGATGAATAAGGTGAAAAGAAAACCACCCCATAACCAGTAGTGGAAATAAGCCAAAATTTTTGCATAAGGGAAGGGGAAAGGGGAATTGTGTACCACTTGCTTTCTAGCATGGAACTAACACAGAGTCAAAGGCCCCACTTGTCACCGAGTTATACAGCATTGGCAATGCACATGCATGATCAACTCATTAAGGCGAGGTTCCAATGGAGAGTCACCCCAAGGGAACCCCCCAACACCCCAAAAGCACACATTCGTTTGAAATGAAATAGTTTATTATTAAAACATACTATTTTAAACACAGAACTACACAACAAGCCCTGGGCCAGTCAAAATTCATATGATTAACATACTCAAACCAACCACTGGCCCAGGGCTAAATACCATTCAAGGTGTCATAATGCACCCATATATACACCAAAACCTTCATAATGCACTAAGTATAAAACCCACTGAATTACCAAGATTTGACAGCAAATATACATAACAGGACCGTACAAGGGGATGACTTCAATAATGTGTGATAAGACATAAACATACCAGTTAAGTGTTGCAACTTTTTATCCACCATACAGCGTAATGAGACATACCATTCCAGTAATAATATTTCTTTTTCAAAGAACTGCTTACTATCAATGTGTTTTGGTCATTTTCTATGAAAAAGGGCTGATCAATGATTAATATTTCTATAACTTTGTAACTTATAAATATATAGTTTGTACATTACACATTCTATTTAAATGTATTTACAGGATTATTCATTGTCTTTGTGACATTGAAATCCATATAGTAATGACAGAATTTTTTATGTTAAAAAGATTCATATTGACTGCAATTGTATTATTTTTTCCCAATCAAACAAATTGAAATGCATCACATGCGAAATTGCGTTTCATTCTCTCCCCTATTTTATTACTCGTCTAAGTATAATAACAATTGTTAATACAATTATATTTATTAATAAATTAATTTTGTTAATGGTCACTAGCCTGTGCAATTTATTCAATAGCGAAAAATATGATTTGGTATTGTTAACACAGGGTTTTAAAGTTGGTTTGTCGCATAGTATGCAAAAGAGCAAGAAGTTTTTTCTTTTTTGGAGCTTAACGCTGAATTACATTAATTAAATTAAACTTTATACAGTAAGAAGACTAGAACGTGCATGTATGACCTTTTTTTAAAATAAGCTTCTCTACAAGTCTTCTTTCAGAAGTTTTCTTTCAATATTTGACATTATTTTCAATCTTTAACAGACGCTTTCCTAATGATTCTACATGAAAAAGTATTTGCCTATTTATTTCATTTTGTTGTGACTTGGTCCTCATAGACGCCATTCCAGGGTGGTCAGACCTCTAATTTTAACAGGATGCAAAAGTTTCAGGGGCAAATTCTAAGTTTGAACCAAAAATTAAATCTGATAGAGGTATGTCAGAATCAGTACTATCAGAAAGGTCAGTTACTGGCCCACGCTGGAAGGATGACATCTCCACAACTCCTGCTATAAAGTCTTACTCATCAACAAGCTGTAATTTCACTGAAATCCTGTACTCCTGGACAGCAAATTAAGTCTAGAGTTTTGCATCATAAAATGAAACTATAATTGTAAAACAAATTTCTAATGTATGTTGTCAAAAATTTAAAATGATATTGCAGCATGTTCTGAAAACAATGAGGACAGGGTTTCAGTCGTTCAGTCCAAAGTCAACTACAGTTCATAAATAGAATAAAATTCCCTAAAGCACTTCAAGGTGGGGCACTAAGGATTAAACCCCTGGACACGTTCCATCTGCAGGAATAATTTAATTTACTCTTATGCCAGAAGTGCCCTTGTGCAAGAATTTAAAGTCCCAACTGGGCCCCTGGCCTCATAATAACTTTGTTATGACCACTCTCAAACTCTGTGTGCTTTTAATTTTGATTGCTGCAAAAAAAGAAACAATGTAGAGTCGTGGTGTAGCTGTGTTCACTATGCAACAAACTTAGGCTACCATACTTAATGTGTAATTAACTCACCCAGTTGGATCTCTTTGAATGTCAATGTAATATATGTGTTTTTATTAGGATGTTGTTTCACTGTCATATAAATATTTGTTTTTGTGTGTGTGTGTTGTATGTAAAATAATGATTTAGTTTCTTGAAAGTTTATATCAGTCATTATTGAGTCCCGCGAGACTTACAAAGATGTGGACTAAAGTCTCGTGTGGCTAACTGAGACCTCCTACAATATGAACTCTCACGTTATAACCATAGTGAAATTCAGAGGACGAGATTTGGGGAAACTAATTGAGAAGACGAGATTTGGGGAAACTATTTTATTAGTCACTACGGAGTGTTAAAATACATCTGACATATGACATACATGGACGGATGAGGGAAGGCGGAACAACCCCCTGACCCGAAATACATTACACAATTAAAAACAAAATACACCAACATACTGACAAACCCCTAATTCACTAAAACATTTAAAATGGGATGAGAGGGAGGGGAAATTATTAAAATCTTCCTACTTGGTCAATAGCTTAGACCCAACTGAGAGGATTTGCGAAACGGCTATGCATACTAATAGTTGATCAGAGAGGAGGACTGTGATTGGCAGACATTGTTACATTAACTGTGATTGGGTGAGAGAAGTTTTGGACGAGGCCATTCGCGGGAATGGTTCAAAATGACTGATCTGCAACAACTAGGGGTGCTTGCTATAACAGTTATTATTGAGACCCGCGAGACTTACAAAGACGTGGACTAAAGTCTCGTGTGGCTAACTGAGACCTCGTACAATATGAACTCTCACATTATAACCATAGTGAAATTCAGAGGACGAGATTTGGGGAAACTAATTGAGAAGACGAGATTTGGGGAAACTATTTTATTAGTCACTACGGAGTGTTAAAAGACATATGACATACATGGACGGATGAGGGAAGGCGGAACAACCCCCCAAACCCCCAACACATATTTATTGTAGGTTAGTAGCTAAACACTGAAAGGTGAGGCGAACCTGTAAAGATTGAGATGTGGAGTCAGAGATGTAAGCCCAGATGGCGTCACTGCGCCACAACCCATGATTTTGAATGATGGAAAGTGGAACATTAGCATCATAGGCCAGAGACGCTCCTGACCACCTAAACATATGAAAACCGTGTCCCAACGTAGGTCTACCCAAAATTCTAAGGATTGAAGCTAACCGTCTTCACAGGATGGACTGAGTGAGAAGGGAGGTGTCTGGGAAAGCAAAGAGGGGGGAAGAGGGGGAAGGTGGGATATGGGTTAACATTTGCTGAAGTGCTGTTACTGAACATAGCAATGGGTCTGATATCGTGGGAACCTTTACCCAGTGTACTTTTTCCGGGGCCTGTAAGTTTTTGCCCACTTCAACTTTAGATGTGCCCCCGGGTATATAAACTTCACATCCCCATGCACTAAATGCCTAGATGGGTCAAATGAACGTTGGAAGGATGGTGCAATGTTAGAAATTCGGAACAAAGCATAAAACCGTAGCAAAAACGCTGCTCTGTACACCTGAGGACAGTCAAAATGCTCACACAATCGTGAGCTTTCCTTTAGCTCAACAAGTCCCAAGATGGCTTTTGGTATAGGTCTAAGGGGAATTGATAGCTTTATGCCTCGCAGTAGGTTACCCAATATGGGTGCACTAAATGCTGAGCAATCCTACGCGTACCTGGCAAACATGTGCTTAAGAGCAGATATGTAGTTCTATATGAAATAGAATTGCTGGCTAGAAACTCAGTAAACAACAACACAGTCCTGATGGCGTCTAGTTCCCTAATACCCCGGGTCAAGACATAAGCTAGAAATAATTTGAACTGGCGCATGTACTGTGCTCTGGTGTGAGGACGCAGTCCCTGGGTGACCCTCACAAGCACGTCCGACATTTCTTGCTTCAGGGTTCCTTCCAGACCTACAATATACAACATAAGTCCTCTAGGGATACATGTTCCCAAATTGTGTCATCAGGGGGATCAAAATTGCCCCGGGATAATGCATCAGCTACAGAATTGTCTTTACCCGGAATGTGCTTTAATTTTACTGTGATGTTATTCTCAGCGGCCACAAGCCAAATCTCGTGAAGGCACCTGTTCAAGAAACTATCTCGTGTGCATACTCTCACCGTGTTCTCGTTGTCACAGTGGACGTGAATGATTTTATTCTTCCACGCGTGAGCCCAAACTTTCAGTGCTATGACTACGTTATACATCTCATACTTCGTAATCAAGTACTTATTGATTAAATGGTCGGGAATTCTTTCAGCATAAACTCTATTACCCCAAGCTCCCCCAATACCCGTGAGTGTTGCGTCAACGTGTGCCTCATGGGCCACTGATTCTCGTCTAAAGCGGACAGTGCCATTAAATGTTTTGAGAAATCTGATGAACCAACTAAGGTCAAGATAGAAACCCATATCTGGGTAGACGCGTTGCTTGTCATGATGTTCTAGTAATGTGTTCAACAAGCGATTCATGAAGATGCGTGAACCTCTCACGCAACGTGAAATATAGAGGAGCTTGCCCAGTAACGATTGCAAGTCACGCTTAGTGATCACATCACACACAAATGCACACGTGTACTCATTGGAGATTTCTGTCAACTTCTCGTTTTCAATACTAAATGTTCCTTCATTTACGTCTACCAGGATCCCCATGATAGACAATTTCTTTGTCGGAGGGAATACTTTACTCTGGTTAATGGGTAAGCCTAATGAACGAATGGTATCCAAAAATCCCTGGAAAGCTCTTTCTGCTGTGTCCTTATGGCAACATGCATACATATCGTCTATGTAGTTCCACACTGTGAAGCCTCTACCTGCCATGATATGACGTATATGATCAGTTATGCATTCAAAGATTGCAGTGCCGTGTACGGCACCAAACGGCAAATTTTGGTCTATAAAATATTCATCATTCCACTTAATGCCCAGGCGTATGGCATCCCCTCGGTCCATACGGACATTTCTAAAGGCCCGGGATATGTCAACTTTGAATAAACAGGCGTCTTGACCTAATCTTTCTAGTTCTGGGATGAGAGCTTCCAATGTTGGGAGTTTAAGTACAAAAGGCTCAGAATCAAAAGACTGCTTTGCAGTGGCTTTGTTAACGGAGTGATCGCCAAATGACAAATCAATGATTACCCTGCGACCCTGGCCTTTTGGCCGTGTTATAAGTGGGGCCCAGGTAAACTCACTGTGTGGTATGACCTGAAATGGACCTAATAATGTCCAATGACTTTTTCCGCTTTAATGTATTCTTCTACTGCCTCTGGGTAATTTAATGCCGAAGCATGGTTATCCTTTGCATTGGACTTAACGTTCGCTCCATTAGCCAAACCTAATGGAAAACCAAACGTGAGGTAGTCAATTAATATTTTGTCATGATAATCTGTAAGCATTTCTTTCAGATATTGCAGATTGAAGCCAGACGATAGAGGAACCCGCACACCCCGATAGTTAGGGACACCTGATTGAAGGACAGCTTCCATGACTTGGAGATATTGGTTTTGGTCTGACTTGTCAATGGGGGGTGCATGTGGTAAGGGTACAGGTAAGGTATTACTACTCACAAAACCGCATGATCTATCAAATGTACAATCTTTATTACTCATAGGAACCTTAGTGGGAGACCAGCTCTCCTGGTGGGACTGATTTCTTACACACAAACATGTACTTGGTGAGGAGCCCTCACCTCTTAGTAAGTATGTCTTACAGATATCAGAGGAACACCAATGTAGTGCTGAACACTTCTATCTGGCCCGTTACCATAAGGGCCTCTCATGTGTAATTTACGACATAAATTCAAAGTGGCAGATACAACAAGGCAACACGCCTGACACAACAACACTTGGGGCGAACCCCTTAAAATAAACCCATCACCATTTATATCAGTCTTTGATAAACCACAACGGAAACAAATTTGCAAATTTGTAAACTGTTTATATACAAAGTCATTGTCTTTAGAAAAATAATGGCTACTAACTGCAACGTTCTTCAGTTGCGTAACGTTCAAACACTCATTCTTAGGACTAAAATTACCTAAATTTTTACAGTTCTTATAATCGTTCAAACAACTTTGAGCACGGCGGCAGCAACCCTATTCTCCCTTCTTTTTGTTGCTACACTCTAGCTCTGTGTGATTATTATTCCTCTTTAACTGCTTAAAGCAAAACATGCATACGTGTCGGAAGGTTGTGACTCCAGTGCTATCCACATGGTCGGAAGAGTGGGGACATGACCCCTCATTGAACCACTTGCACACTATCCGTTTGTTGTTAGTTGGTTGCACTGATTGTGGGGGTACTTTTGGGGACATTGTAACCAACCCATTAAAGACAGCAGTTTGTGAGTACATTAGTCTGTTTTCCACAAAGTAAAGCGTGTCCCCCCACACTGTTGCTTCTTCCTCTACCCTGTGCATTGCTACTGCGAAAGCTCCTCTAGCGATGGGCCAACTAAGGTTCTCTGTGAGTTTCACAGTTTCCACTAACTCTAATAACATACTCTTCCTCACATCCGGGTTACTGGTCTCAAGCACATTGGAAACAAATCCCACAACAAACTGCCCAAGTGTTAAGTCGTCATATGCTGTTCGTTTTCATACAGATCCGGTTAGGCATGATTCGTTTGGCCATTTTAAATGGGGTGGTGCACAAGATGTGTCTGCCGTGTTGTATCTGCCACTTTTCTTACGGTTATTACCATGCGAGAGTTCATTTTTCATCTTTGCTTCCAACAATGAGAAACGCTGTTCCACCAACTGCTGTATGTATGGATTATCTTTCAATGCGTCCATTCCTGGTGGGATGGTACTTTCTCGCGGGACCTCCGGAGGAACAAAAGATGCCAAATCACGTTGTGGCCCTGCATGCGGGGTAATGTTCCGTTGTGAATACTCGCACGGGATTGCCAAACTGATCTGTGTGTTGCAGTGACGTTTGTCCCGCTTCTTGAAATGTCATGGAAGTTGGTATGCTGGGGGCTACAGCTGGTGTAGGTTGAGTGGCTGTGGTTGACCACACAGGTGCTGCGAAACCTGGTGGTGGCCTACTGATTGTTGCTGTTGTGCGGGGAAGTCCTTTAACACTGTGTTCATACATTCTATCCAAGTTCTTAGCTGCTGGCACTTGTAAGGGGGCCACCCCCAGGTCTATGTCCTGTTTTGATTTCTTAGCATGTGCTGGAGTTGCATTGACTTTTGTCGTCACAGCTGTGTCCGGGAATACCTGAGTATACGTTGACCCATCTTCTAATGTCACTATGGGATGGAATGTAGCCGTCTGCGAATTTAAGTCCTCCTCTTCATCCGATATTTCTATGTGTTTAACTCTGTCGCGCGAACGTGACTTTCTCTTCTCAGACTGCACAGGTGTGCCCTCGACACGAGAACTGAGGCCCGTTAATCTCGCCTCCATTGCGTTCAACTTTGCTGTGAATGTCGACATTGTTGACATCACGAGATCAAGCACTTTATCATTAGTCCCATCACAACTCTTATTCCGTGGAGTCTTTTTAGCTGACACATGCTCTTTACTCCCGTCCTTTTTCTCTTCTTTTGTTTCTTTAACTTTTTCACACTTTGCGTTAATCGGTTTACTATGGGCATCGCCACATTTCTTGCACTGTAATAGAGTTTTATCTTGGCCAGATGTAGAGGCCATGGCGTCCCATACATCTAGGTACAGAAAGTTAAAATTGGAAATTGTTAAAATGAATACACAAAATTATTAAAATCTTCCTACTTGGTCAATAGCGTAGACCCAACTGAGAGGATTTGTGAAATGGCTATGCATACTAATAGTTGATCAGAGAGGAGGACTGTGATTGGCAGACATTGTTATAGTAACTGTGATTGGGTGAGAGAAGTTTTGGACGAGGCCATTCGCGGGAATGGTTCAAAATGACTGATCTGCAACAACTAGGGGTGCTTGCTATAATACTAGTTTTCCAGAAGTTGTTGTTTCAAAATTTCCAGTTCCCCACTATGTGTCAGAATAATACACAGGAGAACTGCTGTAAAAGTAAAGGGAGGTAGTCCACCCTCACCTTTACACATTTGGAATATATTTGCAAAACTGAGATATAAACGATTTATTGTGATTTTTTTTTATTAAGTCAATTAATGTAATGTTAAAACATAGCCACTACAAGGCTAAGGTATTTTCTTTGTCATTTCACTCCTAGAAACATTTATGTGTTTCTCCAGCTGCATGCAACTTATCACTTTGACAGTTTAACTATTATGTTCAACCCTTTTGTTATTGTAGATCTTTCCCTTCCCACAGGGCAAATTTTGACTGTGTGTTAGTTTGTTACTGCAATGTACACATAGGACAGTTTTCTGAATTAGTTTTGATGGAGTAACAAGTGTTTTCAGCCATAGAGCTAGATATATGTAGAAATATATTATTTAGGCAGACCTAAATAATTTTTATCTGAACAGTTTTGAAATTCTTTAAGAAGTATTAATTAGACAGACCTAATTAATTACCATAAAATATATGTATCAGGATTATTGATGTAATTTCACTGTAAATAAAAGTAAAACTGGCAAATTGGAATTTTATCACTGATTACCAGGCAACTGCTCATCTGTGCTTACACAACAGTCAATATCAAATACAATATCCCTCTCATTGTCAAAGTTTGAACCAGATTGACCCGGGGTTGGCTGTGAAGAAAAAATTCATTCAAAAATGCACCATCATCTTGAACCTGTAATTCAACCTGAATCTCAATTTTACTAAGCAAATTGTAATGTTTACCTGCCATTCTGTGCTTCTGACGAATTCCCATTCCAAGAGAAACTAGCATTCTGAGTGTGAATAAATGCTAAAAATGATATGCAGTTAAATAAATTGGTTAATGCCGACTGGATGTATTGCTCCAATATTCCACATGCACCACTTTTCACACTTTTTTCTGTGTTCAAGATTAGGTGTGTTGTATTTTAGAGAACACCATTCCAGAATTGAGAATCTCAGATCATTGACAGAATGTCCCTTGTCTGTGAAATGTTTGGACACTGGGGTTATTCTATTCTCCTTTGGTTTTTTCACTGAGAGAATGTGTTCATGTGTTCTGAATGCACGCCCTGTTTCACCTACATAGTATTTCTGACACTTTTTGCAAGTGATCAGATATACTATGTCACTCAATTCACAACTAATATGTTTTGGTAATTTAATGAGTTTATGAATCTTGTTAGACACATTGCACTTTACTGATGTGTCTTTATGGATCAATGGACAGTATGTGCATCTGCCTAGTCTAGTGCAGTGTTTGGCAATGATTTGCTTTGTAGGTGTATCCTTGACTGGGTATGTAATGGATGCATTACTTAGGATGTCTCTGAGATTTGGTAATCTTCTAAAACCCACTATTGGTTTGTCACTGAATGTGTTGACACAGTCATTGCTGTGTTCAATGATATTCCAATTATTGTGTATGAAACTACGAATGTTTGGATTCATAGGGTTGTATTTGGTTACCATTACTGGAGTTTTAATTTCTTGCTTAGTTTTAACTGTAAGTAGGTCTTTTTGTGAATACCTAGCTGCTCTAAGCATGTGTTTTTTCAGGCTTTTGAGTGGGTAACCTCTTTTGACATAATGTTGGATCATTTCTAACCCATGACTAATGAAATCATCATTTTTGGTGCAAATCCTACGAATCCTAAGGAATTGGTCAAATGGTCATTTGCTATGACAAGGTTTGTTATGGGCAGAAGTGTGATGCAGATACAGGTGTGTATCTGTTGGTTTCTCAAACAGTGTTGTATAGAGCATTCTGTCACTATCTATCTTGACAGTAGTGTCTAAAAATCAATTGAATTCAGACTGTGTTCATGTGTGAATTTAATTTCAGGATGGATGTTATTTAAGTATGAGATGAATTTATGTAATTCATCCAGACCATGAGTCCAAATCAATAAACCTCAGCCATAACAGTGGTTTTTTGTCCCACCCATCTAAGGCCTTGGTTTCGAATCTATCCATAAATAAATTTGCATATTGGGTGCCACGCCTGTTCCCATGGCAGTCCCACCTACTTGTAAATAATGATCCTCATTAAATGTGAAGTTCATACTTTGTAATACTAATTTTAGTAGTTCCAGTATGTATGGGGTAATTGGGTCTTTAGTCCTATCTTTTCTCAGATGGCTCGCCACTGCAATAAGCCCTTCTTGGTTGGGGATATTGGTGTATAGTGATGAGACATCTAAGGTGACTAATAACGCTCCATCTGGGATTTTGCCCATTTCTAACAATCTGCTGATAAAGTGCTGGGTATCCCTGACATAGGATTTAGTTTGTGGCACATATCCTTTGATGTGTGCATCTACAAACTTACTGATATTACATGTAGGATGTCCTATTGAGCTACATATTGGTCTACCTGGTACCTGTTTTTTATGTATTTTCGGTAATAGGTAGAATCTTCCAGCTTTGGGGTCCTTGATGTTGAGGTACTCAAAGTTCTTTTCTGTGATGAATTTGCAATTCTTCATCTCAGTTAGGACTTTACAAATTTTATCACTGATTTGCTCTGTAGGGTCTTCCCTAATTTTAACATAGAAATTACGGTCACTGACTTGTGTATAGCCTTCTCTCAGGTAGTCAGTTGTGTTCATTATTACAACTGCTGATCCTTTATCTGCCTTTTTTATGACAATCTCAGGATTCTTTCTTAATTCCATCAAGCCCTTCCATTGTTCCTTCGTAAAGTTATGTTGGTGGCATTGCTTAACTTTACTGTTAAGCAAATTTATTTTGAACGCTCTCTTGTAAGTGTCTAATGTTCTGTTTGGGGGATTTGGTTTCCAAGATGATTTGTTCTTGAATGGTTTATGTGTCTCTTTATAGGGGTCAACATTATTTGCTGGAGAATCATTCTCATTTTCTCTGGCATTTGGAGGAAGGCTTATACTAGAAATGCAAGCCTAAGGTGCCATAGACAAAATGTTCATTTTAACAATTCATACAATTGCCTGACTTGCCCAAAGAAATTTAAGAGACAGGAAGACTTGGGTAAACATGCAAAAGTCTGCCTAAAGGAAAAACTTAATGCTGAAGAGCCAAAAAATCAACCATTCAGCCAGCTTAATCAACCAAATAGGCGCCAGGAAGGCCTAGATGTGGTTAGAGGTGACCTTGAAATTAATGATTCTGAGGATGAGTCAGATCCAGTAATAAACATTATGACTCAACATCTAAACAGCCAGCTACTTGGACACCACACTAGAAATGTGGAAACAAACACAGATTCAATCAGGGTCCACACATGTGATAAAGCTACCAACACTGAGCCTTTAATAGTTTTAAGCCCAGACGAATTGATCAAGTTTCAGGATGGACTAACCATAGCAACATTCAACGAGTCTCTCAAAATATTTGTGGAAACATTAAATTCCAAAATAGTTTAAAAACCCAATTCAGAGTGCCCACCAGAACCCACCTCGCAGATTGGCTTATTGAAAGTGCAACCAACCAGTAGTAAAGCCAATCAGTTCCCAGTGCCTCGCATGAAGACAGCTATTCCAGACAGCGCTGAAATCATCCTATCTGATTCAGATAGTGATAACCAGGAACAACCCACCACTAGTGCAGCTAAGAAGCTCCAAATACCTCCTAAAGAGAAATCCTATGTGGTCACAGATGAAATAGTCCTGTCAGATACAGACAGTGACAAGGATAATCAAGCATTGATTAAAATGTGCATTAGGAAACCTACACGCCCCACCATGTTTGTACCCAAGGCCAAAAGAGAAGAACTGAAGGCCAAGTTTCTTAACTTGCCTAGTTGTTCAAAGAACTAAGAACAATTAAAATAAAACTAGATAAATATGATCAATGATATTTTATTTAGTACCTATACACCATATTGCAATAATATTATTTACACACATAACATCAGATTGACTATGTAATAAATAATAACTTGAGCATACTTGTTTTACATTCTGGGCATAATAAGCGTAGACTAAGACCCATAATAGTAATATTCTTACATGTATGTGTCTTTTCATCTTAATGTCTCAACCATATTAAAAATTACTAAAAAAGAAAAAATAGTGTTTATCTTTGTGTTTTAATATGAATAAAAGACATACCCACTAGTGATACCACTAGAAATGCAGTCCCAACACTTACCTGAGACTCATCCAGACTTACCATAGTCGCATGAATCCCTGCCTGTTAAATATTGAGTCAGTGTTCTGAGTGTTGGTCTGAACTTCTAAGTCTGATTGACAGTCCATACATCCAGCAAAGAGGGTAAATAACACTATGGATAATGCACCTTAAAGACTCTCATATATAAAAGGACTATTGGGTAATTTCATAAAATAAGTTCCAAGTTTTATAAGGTGACAAACACAATATTACCATTCACCTATTCACACAGTAAAGATGAATAAATGAATAATAATATTGTATCCCTACCTTACATAGTAATACTATATATATTATTTATGAAGATACTTCCACAAATATTATTAGATTATCAAATCTACCACATACTTACCTTCTGGACATAATGTGCTATATGCACCTTAAATATGTGCTGCACCTGCACCTGCACCGGTGCAATGAACCGGTGCAATTGCACCACAAGAAAAGTACTTCAGGGATAGAACTTGGTTAAACTCCAGCCTCTGATGAGACAACTTACCTGATTGTTGAAATACAGTTTTGTGATATAAAACATAACAGTATAAGGCCCACCACATTCTATTAAGTGAACTAGTAGTAGTGACTGACACACATTTATACCTGTGTTTTGAATTCCCATTCCAATCAATGTAGTGTGTAACCAGAGACAAGACTATTACAATTACTATCAATTTAATACAAAACTAATAAAAACTAAATAAATAATAAAATAAATTTTAAAATATTTTTAGTGTCTTGTCACGTCGACTGCCATTTCAGATCTGACCATTATCCCCTTTGTCCAATAAAGGGTCAAACCATGGATCAATCAGAAGCTGTCATATTGAGTGACCAGTGAATTTCAAAATATGTAGATTAATCTGTTATAGGGGGTGCAGGAATGATTAAGGTTGACACCTAAATGTCAACGACCAAAAGTTACAATGCCAAGAAGTTAATGTCTTATTCTACCATAGTCACACCGAATTCTTACATATTTCTTTCATTGAATTTGCACAGATGAATTAAACACTAGGTGCAAAAACATTGCCTTTTTCCTTTTCGCCAAAATGAAAACTCTCAAAACTATTTGTAATAAAACTTTCTTTGACAAATCAGTCGATGCACAAATAATTCCAACTGAGTCAGTGTATAGTCATGTATTTATTACTATATACAGAACATTACTGGAAAGTGACACCCACTAATTAACTTCTAAAACATCACAGTTTTGTCTGAACTGTTGTTTGAGGAATATATTCAACATATGGTTCCTTGTGAAGAACAAAAAGCTTTTATTACTGCTTGAAAATCTGTGATGTGACTCAGCCATGACATTCACTGTGGAAGATTAGATTTTGCGAGTCCAAGGAGGGACCCATGCAGGTCAGGTATCAGTGAGTTGGACATCAGTTTACTTGACCTTCTTCTATACCATACTCACATACAGCTAAACCTGTCATTATCCTCTGTCCTCCCCACTGGGACATGAATGGGAAAGTTCAATGTATTCTACACTTGCAATATCATCCTAATATATTTCAACTTGATATTTTCTTATGATACGACAGCAAGGATATCTTTAGTTCTGACCTGGTAATGGCAGATGATGTTGTGTGATTATACCTCACAACAAAGCATGGCTTGGAACGTAAATTGCCCGAGCTACCAACTGCATTTACCAGTGTAATAGAGATTTTAAAATAGTTTCCACTGGATCAAACTGGGAGAGAATTGCATGATGAAACAGGAAGGTACAATGAATTAATTGTAGAAACTATTCAGTGATTGGGCGGATCCAAAGTAATTATATTTCAATGCAGTTGTTTAATACAATAATATTCGTATGGTGTAGAATTTGTAAAATTTGTGACATTAAAATCATAAAAAGACTATAGGGGGATACATGAGTCAAATCAATTCTGTGTAAAACCATAAAAAATATCAGCAACCGGTATTTCAAGAAATATATTAAGATAAAAGTACACAGGAGTTTCTACCTAATAATCCTCTGCAGAAGTCAGCTCAGTTACCAGAAAGAAGAGCATGTTTTTCTTGTGATACATCTTATAAAAATGGCACACTATGGATATGTCTCACAATAGTTAAATAAAATGCTGGGCAGTTTCAAGTATGACCTCCCGCGAGGCTTGTGCTTCTAGAGATCACTGTTTTATTTTGTTTGTTTTATTTTTCTATTTATTTTTTTTGTATCCGGACTTTCATGAATTGTGGGGTACCTTGACAAATATCTGTTTGTTCTCTGAAGTTAAACTGCCATGGGCTATGTTAGTACTTGAATGGGTGACCGCTTTCGTGCACTACTCGTGTCTCTGATGGCTTTGCGCTAGTAGCCAAAACAACTTTTGGTCAGTTAATTTGAACTGTATATGTTATAAAATCAAGATATCCCAGGTCAGGGATCAGTTTTGAAATAGATGTATGTACAGCATACAATGAAGCTTCTCGGTAGAGGTTGTTTATTTGACATATCATTGTATTCTCATAAAAGCTTCCTATTGCCTTAAATACAGATACATTCTCAAATATCACTTTAAGAGTGCAGTTTTAATCACTCATAGACACACTCTCGTTTGATAGCATCACCGAGGATAATTAATGCAATGCATTAAGTTATTATGACATGAAACTTTGCATAAACATAAAGACTTAAAGTAGACTAAACCCCAATTTTACAGGAAGTGTTTTTTAATTTGCAAATTGAAAAGTGGTGTTAAAAGTATTAATTATTTTAATTAATACTTGTGCTTACATACCTTTCAGTCCCATATGGCTCAGGCTTTGTATTGTGACAATTGTTGCATAATATTCATTTATTTGGATTTGGAATTGTACTTGTGATCCAATTAAAGATATTCATGAGTAATGAGGAAATTTTTACATTTATGTATATACTTACCTCCCCAATTTAAAAGATGTAACAAAAACCAATATAATTAGTCCTAATGGTTCCATCAAATTAAGAGAACAATGGACAACTTTTATAGGCTTTGAAAGAATAAAATTAAACTGGATTAAAAAGTTCAAATGAATTAATATTCCTGGAAATGAATGAAAAACGTACTAGTGGCTAACATTTCTGTCACTGCTTCTTTGTAATCAATACCTGAAATCCTATCTGCATTAATAGTTTTCCTTCAAAAATAAAATTGCTTTCCATGTGTCTGCTTTCCATGTATCCTAGTTTCTAAATAATTCATGTGTCTGTTTTATTATGCAATTACTCAGCCGAAAATAGAAACAGCTTAAAAATTAAACACTAATGTAAATGATATTAATACAGGGGAACAAGTGCTACTGTGGTAGTTTGTAAATTTTTCCAATAAAATGATTTACCTAATTTTATTGGCGGGTATTTGCTCAAAGAGAGGATGTCTGTTGCGTGCCTATTAAATCCAATGGGGACAAAAAACATCCACAGATATAAAATAGAAACACATCTCTGAAACGACATACAGTTCAGTTCTCTGATTACTCAGACGGTCCCACTTTGTTGGAAAACTTTATGATGGTCATCCTGGACCCAGCGAAAGGATCTAAACACAAAAATGTGGATGCTCTGGTCTATTATCAAAAGCAAAGGTGAGCTCATTTTTATAACACGTGTTGAGGCCATCATTTAAATCTGTTTAACCTTATAGTTTGACACATACCACAAGGCACTGAGTTTATATATGTGATTGTTCCACTTAAGCCATCTTGTCGGTGATGAAGGATTTTTTGTGGGTCGCGAGCAATGTTTACAAAGTCAGTTAGGGTAGATTCCCAGTTTGTCATGGAAGATCACCAATATATCAAAAATGTTTCATCAACCCTCCCCAACACTTGATCCCAACCATGACACCAGCTTGTCTTGACTATGTTTTGTCATTGTCACTTCCTGTCTTGTCCTATTCTGTTACCGTCTTCTTGAAAACACTTGCTGGCCTGTCGTGGTGCAGTAACAGGACATGATCTCCATGAGCAGGTAGTAGACACAACCCATCCATACTTGAAAGGAAACAGACCTGTCGCAAACATCACCAACCTGACTTGCTCACTTCCTCTCAAGACAGAATGTCTCCAAGTCTTTGGATGCAGAATCAGTTACTTCTTGGAAAACTCAATTTCAATCCAGGCACAATAAAGGACATATGACAAACATTAATTAAACAGACTCGGATGAGGAGCCTATTGTGGACTTTGTCAATTATCATGAGGAGCTGTACAACAAGACCAATTAGTACTTTAAGGAAGGATTGCAACCTGAAAGTGCAAGACTTGTTTCGACTTTCAGAGGACTCACTGCAGAAAACTCACTAAGTCCAAGTCTGGCCAGTCTCCAAAGGAAATGACACAGAGGCAGGACGGGATTTAAGACAAAGTTAACATTTTGGAGGTATACATTAGCAGGAAGAGACTTGGCAAATCTTCAGGCTTCAAGTCCCAAGACAGAGAAGCCAGTGCTACTACAGCCTCAGCCCATGACATTTCACGATGGTCCACTGACAGTAATAGTATGAAGACCAGCATGCACTGTGACACAACACAACATCCATCAATTGCCTGCCCCAATGTAGTGTCCCAGCCTCTATCAATCTACCAGAAGGTCATGGATTAGTTCGCACAGATGAAGACCTTGCTCACATCTTTCCTTGGTCCCAGACAGGAGACCACCAGAACAGCCTTCTGCAACTACCTGGCATCTGAAGTTGAAAATTTGGGGAAAGAGACTTTCAGAAACGAGGCTATGAAACTTTTAAGTGGGATACAGAGTAGGTCAGAGAAAAAGACCCATCATCCCCAGCAGCCTACACTTTACAGTTCCACTTCCATGTGCCCCAGTGAGATATCAGCAGCCACAGCAACCAGAACCCGCTGCCTGGGAACACGTGGAGTATTCTACAAACACAGATGCAAACAAGCTAGGCCATCCAACCAGTTCAGAAGAGTCAAGTAGTGCACAGAGAACAGCCCAGAGGACCACAGCCTTCATACCTAGTTGTTGACGAGCAACAACCAGCACCTCAAGACAGCTACATTTCACGATCAGCCTGACCAGGGCCTTTCAACCCACTGCCAGTAGCCTCTGTCACAGGTGAAGAAAGTTCAAATCTCAGGACTCTCTAGCATTTTTGGAAATAACCAGTCAGTGATGAGCTACCAGCAGATGGATACACCTAAACGTTTTCACCAAGTAACCCACATAAAAATTCAAATGTGGACTTTGTGAACTTTAAAAAACTCTTCAAAATTTTTGAAAAATAACTTGGGGAAAAAAGGTAAAAATTTGATAAAGACTGACTTTTGAGAGAAATTTCGAGCTTTGGATTAGACCTTTGACTTTTGACGTTTGGGAACTTTCAAAATTAGAAAAGGATTTTGACACATAAAGTTATAAGTATTTTTTAAATTTGAAACAACAAAAAATGGAAAAAAATATTGAAAAAAAAACGGTTTTGTTAACTTTTTTACTTAAATCCATAATGAAATATTCACAAAATCTAAAGGTTTATAAAATTTAACTTTTAATTCTGGAAAAAGTTATGTTGAAGTTAGTAAACATTATTATGGGTCTGGTGATTTCTTAGGGAAATTGTTTGGAAACTGTTTTTGAATTTTTTTTTTGGAAACCTGTTGGAAATTAGTGCAACACAAGCTTAAATAAAAGTTCTTGGAATAATTGGGTAGTCCCGAAAAGACTGATAGACACCAGCTTCTTCTGCCCACAGGGCTGTTCTTTGTCATATCTCAGATCCTGTCCTCCTGCCCAGCCAATGCTCCACGACGATCAATGTTTCAGTAGATCTGGATGGTGTTTTGCCTCCATCAAAGGATTCCTGTAGTTTTCAGTGGGCACACACACCACCAGTCCATTTAGTGGGGCTGCTATGTCATCTGCTGGGGGTGGGTAGTCTGTCTGCTCCACCCAGGTGTCACATCTCACATCCTGACCTACCAAGCCAATACACCACCATGATTGAAGTAATCTCTCAGTAACTCTCGCTGTTGTTTGGCCTCCCTCAAAGGATTCCTGTAGCTGTCATCAGGCACATACTGGACTTGTTCATTTTGTCGGGTTGCCATGTCATCAGCTGGGGGATGGCTTATCTGGTTCTCTTTGGTGTGTCCTCAGCATGTTGTGCAAAACATCTTAAAACAATGTCTCTAACAACCTTCAACCTTTGCTTCATTGTGGGTAGTAATACCCTGAATACGGCTCACTTGTGGTCCCAGGTTCATATGAACCTTTTTTGAATAGCAATCAAGATATTAAACTCAACTAAAAAAACAAATTACCGTAAGTGTCTATAGAAAGTCCAATCTGGGTGGGTTGGGAGTCTTGTCAATTTGTCACTACGGTTTATTGTGGTCAGATACAGCTTATCGGTTAGGAGTTTACAGCTTGTCCTGGCAATTTGCTCTCTTGTTGCAAAGAACAGCACCCCAACCCCAAGTTAGGTCAGTATCTTGATCCAGATAAGTCGAAATATACTACGTTCTGTTGTTGAGATGAAACCCACCCAAATTTTCGCTCACTTTTTTCTGGATTTTCTTCCCCAACGCCCAGCTTTTGTAACTGACCCTAAACTCATATAGTTTGTTGTGGGGTCAGCCCCAGTAGAACATCCACTTAACCTAATTCTACTTCACTGTTTGAAACAGATCAGGCGCCAGTACCTCAGGATCTGGTATTACTTCTGGTGATCTTCAATTACTACAGGAAATTAAGTATTTTCTATTGTTTTTCAAATAACTTAATTATTTGTATCAATTTATATAGGATAGGTTTAAGCCAATTTCACAATGTGGAATGAGGCTAATGACATCACATAGCGAAAAAAAGTAAAATGAAATATCTTGTTTGCAATGTGTTTAAAGCATAAAAAACAACAAAAGCAAAAATATGCTGTGAGCGAGAATGAATGATTTAGAACCTTCAAACTGATGCACATTTTATATTTAAGGCAACTGTCTGTGTCACCCTTAGTATGGAATCTGAAAGCTACATGCCTGGTATCAAGGAAACGATAATTACAGGAATAAGAATTTCCAGTTGCATAGAGAATCACAGTTCGCCTCTGCTAGGCCCATATACAAGTAATGGGCAGATTTTGGGTAAATGGTACATAAGGTGGACATAACTTACATATGTGAAAACATCACCGACTGTTTATGCACCTTTATTAGAACTTCTATAGAAGGTAACAATGGGAGGCTGCTGCACCTCCCTAGTTAATTCAATAGGTTCATAAGGTTTTCTCAAAGACAATATATTAGGAGACTGTTGGTAAGTTTTAATAGATACTGACTAAAGTGTGCTCATATTACCAAAGTGTGCTCCTCCCTGCTCGGAGGAGGATAGTGTTAATAAAAGAGAAAAGTAGAACAACATACATCATCACCATTTAATTTTTAAGGTGACAAATACCATCTACTGGATCCATTAGAACTAAAATTTTTCTCCTGATTAGCTTTCAGTTCCAAAGTCAAAGTTGATGTATTACATCCTATTCAACAGCCAGGGTCATATTGGAATTGGTCCTTAGCATTGTTGCTTGTGGGAATAGAATCCACACAAAGGTGATAGCCTGTGATGAGATGCCAAACCTTGTAACCCACTATTCCACTGCAAACCCACAGCATTGAGTTCCAATGGGTATGCTTGTAGATTATAAAAGCTACATTGCAGATAAAGCTTGCAAAGTCAAAGTTGGGGTTTTACGTCCCGTTCAACAGCCAGGGTCATATTGGGACAGGTCCTCAGAATTGCCACTTGTGGGACTCGAACCCACAGAGGTGACAGCCTATGATTAGATGCCAAACTTGCTAACCACTAGGCCACTGAGGACCTCAATAAAGCTTGCAGAAACATTTGCCGTACAGGAGATGCCTTCCAAACCTTCAATCAATTGTTGTTCACTGGTGCACTTGACCATTACATTTCTTTATAGAATAATATGTCTACAGGTTTATAAGTTGAATGTATCTGTAAAACTTCCTCCATAATAGTTAACTTTTTTTGCTCCCAACCTTTCCCACCGTAGGCTCTGGCTTTGATGCTTCAAAATTTTGCTTTATTTCAAAATTTCAGTTGTTCTGTATCTACGTTTTACCAAAGTAACCTCACACCAACACAACTTTTCATCACTTCTCATTATATTATACAGGGTCCGACCTGAGGCTACGTCTCACAAGAAGGATTCTGCAGTGAAGCCCACCAAGGAATCCAAACTGACAGATATATCTAGCAGATGGACTGCCCTGTTTTATGACTTCACCCAGGATACAACTCTACATGGTGTGAAGTTCATGACAGGATATTCACGGTTTACGATAAGAAAGTAAGACATATTTATAGATGCATATACTCAGTGGGGGACTGGAGGGAAATTGTTGAGAGTTTCAATTCTCAAGTCAGTTATGTAGGTTTCATTTATTCCAGAAATATAATATGCATAAAATTTTATCAAATATATCTACAGTAGTTTGGCTTCTCCACCTGTAGAATCTAGTTTTCTGAAACAAAACTTGTTTAGCAGAAGATCAGTAGAAAGACTTCAAACTAGCTATGTAATAACGAGGTAACACCACAGCTAATATTTCAGGCGATTATAAATGCAATGGAATACAGGGCTGTACCTCCTATGAGACTGACATCAAACATTTAGCTATTTGATTCTTGAAGATAATCAGAATCGGGGAGCACAATGCTCCCTCAGAGACACGATGGCTGGCAGGTTGAACACAGATCAGATACAGTATAGGTGGAGTAGAGATGGAGTAATATAAGGACATGCAAGCAATGTGGCTGTAGCTAAAGAAAGAGTTAGATTCACACATAAAGTGGTTGGAAAGGTGAACGAGCTACATGGAACGCTTAGGTGTTTCATATAACGCCCCATTCCCCCATGTACTGCGGCAGTTCTGTCAGTAAAGTTTTCATATAGTGGCATTCCCTACTCCAAGTGGCAACCTACACAGAGGATTTAAACTGTGCATTTCCACATACCATTAAGGTAGCTGCTTCTGTAGGGTACCTGTTGCGGTGTCCTATTATTTGTATAGATCTTCATTTGCTTTTCTGCTTCATTCTGTGTTATTCTTCGTATTTTTGTGCCTGCAGTAAAGTTAAATGAAATACTCTAACATTAATATTTCCAGTACCACTGGAAATAAATACTGCTAGTATTCCGACTGAGGCATAGGATAACCTCAATGAGATCAGTTCTACCCTTGTGTTAGATGAATAGGTAGTGGAAATATGGATTGGAATATGCCAGTGGGAAGAAGTTTTAAGGAAACAGAACAGTTGTTTTTTTAACACTGACATCAACGAACACTCTGTAGATATAACCTATGCAGATGTATACTTCTTCTCTTAGGTTTTTAAAACAAAAGGCTGATTTTGTAGTCACCAGTAAACTATAAATTAAAATATAAAGGATGATATGATTCATTCCCGTACTAAGTTATGATATTTAAGTTGGGGGGGTTCAAATTATGTAAATATACAGAAAAGGCCATGACGTACGATATAAAATAGTATTTTTTTTCTCTTGTAGGGTCCTATGGGGTTTCATCACCATGTCTTGTATGGCTCTTTTTATTTACTACATGACGAACAGGGTCAGTTTCTACTTACTGTTCCAGGTTGGTATATTTATATTCAGTACATTCAACTCAGAACACTACTTCCATGCAGTCACACTGATGCAGATTTAGTGAAGAAGATAACAAATGTTAAGGAAAATAGCTAAAACAATATTTTTACACCATGTAATAACCTGGTTCTTTCGTAGTTGGTGTCACTTTTGAAGCCTAGATGTAAAAAAGATATTCACAAGTAATAAGATCACACTTCAGAAAATTTTAAAATATTTTAACCCAATTTCATTATTTAATATTATTTAAATATAGTATCATAGTACTGTTTCTTATAAATTATTTCATAAATGACATGTTCTCCAATTACTTAAAACCAATTTCTCTATAAAATATTTTGTGTTTAGAAAACTGTCAATGTTGAAATAAACTACCTGGATCAACTAGAATTTCCTGCTGTGACAATCTGCAATCAAAATAGGTTCAAGTGAGTTATGCACGATAATACATTCAAGACAATAAGTTGTTTTTGAGAGTCACATTATAGAACAGTCTGCAGTATATAACTAAAATTAGCAAGTAATAAATGCCTGAAATGGAGGCTTTATATGATGTCACATGATTGCAATACTTGGATCCATGTGCCCAAATTATTTCCAAACCACCACAAGTAATGTGCAAAATAAAACAAAAAAAAATGCAATATTTATACCCCAGTCATACTACAGGCGGTATTGTCTATGTTGAAACTTGTGGAGGTGGGAATTCTGGACATTCCAAAATTCCCATGTGTATTGACAGGTGAAGAAGAAAAAGCTAATTGTTTTAGAATCTTCAGACTCTGTTGTATCTGTTGCCCCTGGAGAGGGCACATCAGATTAGCATACACTTGCAGAAGTGTTTTTAACCTAAGTAATTTCTAGAAGCCCCAAATCCAATTTTATAGTTAGTTAATTGACACATGGGAAACACAAATTAGACAAGCAAGTGGTGAAAGGAAGCACACTAAAAATTTAAGTGTGGTAATGGTTTTTATATAGGTAAATGCGAAAAGTTCTTATTTAGTGTTTGATGTTAAATCCATTCATTTTACTGTACATTTCATCTGTGTTTTACCCAGGTGGTTTGATAATCTTAGGCATGGCGTAAAAAAAAAATCATCCGATCCTTACTTGTGGAATGTATGACAACGCACCTCATTTCAGTTAACAGATTTATTGTTACTGAAGAGATTATAAATTTCGTTACTTCATTATTTGAAACAAAGTGGTATGGTATACATGTCTGAAACATGGGTAACCCATAGTCATATGGAAAAAATCAAACCAATGAGCTCCCAAGCCCCTAAATCTATAGAAAATCTGGTATAATATCACACTACAGGCAGGATGTTATGTTGTTATTGTCATGTTCTATTACCCAGGTTAACATCAGCAGTGGCTGGTGATTACTACAAAGAGGCCAAGAAGATTAGCGATTCAACCACCAATGACACCACAAGTATTAAAGGATGCAGGATCTTTTACCATTATTTGTGTTACTTTGGATTATTTTTTTATTTTTCAAACATTCTAGGGGACGCAAACTTTAACGTCCATTTTGATGTCAGTAATTCAAGCCTGCCTGAGTGTTGTCTTTTAGTATATATATTTACGAAAAAGGCAAAGAAGCATATAGTTTTCAATTGACAGAATATCTTGCAATAAATTGGTGTTGAGTCTGCACTTAAATGTGATGCTTAACCACACAAAAAAGCATGTTTGACATTGCGCAGATTTTTTCCACATTGAACCACTTGTGTAGTTTTTAAGCTTACTACATTTATATACATTTAACATTGTTTGTTTAATTGAGGCCCCACTTTTTGACAGATTTGGACAGTTGCCGAGGCAATGAGAAGAATTGCGACTCCAAATGTATTGACCAGTCCAGGATATGTGATGGCTTACCAGATTGTTTGGACCAAACAGATGAAGATATGTGTGGTAAATAGGGACAAATCTCTATAGGGCTTTCTTTCTTTTTGTACTGTATTGTCGTCACTCTACGCAACATATCTATTTGACTTCTTTTTGGTTAAAATTTGATCTTCTGGTGCAGGTATAGCAGGTTATAACAAGTCAGAGGACTGTATCCATTTTTTACCCTCCATAAAACTGACATGGAATTATGGATCTCACTTTAAACTTAAAAAGTCATGTCAAATTATTTTAATATATGCATAGTGCATTTGATAAATCCAGTTCATGTCAATGTGCTGTAGAATGTGTGGCAACACAGATCATAGTATAAGTCTTCATGTATAATAATGTGCTAAAATGTTCATGTTTTATTGAAGGTTCTCAAATAGTGATTAAACTGAGAATTATGCAGCACATTGTGATAATTTAAAACTATTCAAAGATCATTTTCAGCAAAAGTGCAAAGATTGCCAAATAGGTTTCACTTGTTTTCCTTTTTATAGTCTTCAGGTTACCCTCTCACAATAAAGTGGTCAAAGCACTCTATCATCACCAATGGCGTCATGTGACCTACTTTAAAAATTCAACAATGGATGAATGGCTAAACTCCAATGTTTATTTACGTTTACGTTGCATTCAGCACTGTACAGCTCATATCACAACTGCCAGTGCATTCAGTTTGTCAAAGTTCTATACTGTAAACTGCCGATCATAGGTGAACAATTACCAGCTTTCCAAAAGGTACAAGGTTTGAAGCCCAGAGGTGGGAGGTGACTGTGTCACCACTGCGCCATCGTGGTCCCACTAAACTCTAACAAATTAATCGCATAGTCAAACATAGTACTAAACCTCTCTTATGGGTTTGTCATGTAAAATCCCCCCCCCCCCCCCCCCGATGTTTCTATAATGAACGATGTATTCGTTTCTCATGAATTAGTGGGGTTTTTTTACTTGTGCTCGTGTTGACTGGTATTTTCTACCCTTTTAACAACCTTTCATGACTCAACTTACACAATATGTTGAACATGACGTAAAACCAACTAAATATATATAAATTAATATGTATTGCTGAAACACTGTTTACAGCCACTCTAATAATAATACAGAAACAGCATTAACAAGTCAATAACTATGTGATATCTTGTAATATGTTAAAAATAATTTCGAGCAACAGAAAAAAAACACAAAAGAAGTGACTGGGTACTGTATTGGAATCGGATTAGAACCGTAGTGATTAATTGTTTCACAATATGCTTCTGAATAGGTTGCAATCTGTTGTTTGTCAAACTCGACCAACACAAACCAGACTCTGATTTTGATGACTTCTTTCTCAACCAATATTATGAGCGGGACCTGTCTCAAATGAACCAGGAAGTGTACATTTCATCTGATGTGAATCTAAAGCACACCACCTACCTGACTTACAGTAGCAGTTCTTCCAAATGGATATTCAGTACCTTGCCAAATGCTCAAAGGTAAGGTCTGATTTCTAATTTGAAGATAAACAATGTACTGTATGGAGAAAAACTATTGATTGGTTCTGTTGGGAGTCGATCCCATGGCCTTCTGATTACACCCAGAAATAACCACAAGTCTAGCTGCCCTAAAGGGGAAACCCCTGAACCCCTGGCATCAACGGAACTGATACATGTGAGGATATTACTACAAGCATCAATCACATGCAATGTATTTATCACTTAACATTTTATAATTGTGTTTACGTTAATTTATGTACCATTTTGAGGTATGTACCCAAATGTTAAACAATGCACTCCACATTTACAACGGCAGCTATTTACACCGAAAAGATACAGTTCTAATATGCATAAAATAATAAATGGTATTAGGGACAGGCTGGCTGAACAAAATGTGATATGAAGATATGACTTAAGATGGTTTTCAGTTAAATATCACTTGTTTCTACTGTTGGGCCTTGTCAAAGACTCCTATACTGAGCAGCCATCACTGCTGCACCCAATTTAGGCAGGGTAAACAGTATTTGCTTTTTACAATAACATACCAGTGTACCAGCATATATTGCTTTAGAGCCAATCTGTTAGATAATTAACTTGTAATTAAATAAAGCTTTGAGCATCTTCAGAGTTTCAAAAGTGATGTTAGATTACAATTTCATGTTAGACGTAAGGATATGCATTAATGACAAACTATATTTATTTGTATTTTAGCTCCCCCGCGCTACTGAAGAGTGATGAAACCAATGTATCATTCATACCAAGTGAGAATAATGATAATTGGATACACACCTCTGAAGAACATCTTTATATAAAAATAGAATGTAAAAGTAAGTTGCCATGCTCTCTATATCCTTGTAAGATAGAGTAGATATCATGTTATGATATATTATCCAATCAGTGAGGCATTTTCGGCAAGCTCATGTACAATTAATGCTCAATGGGATGATTTGAATGAGTATGAGATTCCGACTAACATGTAGGTTTTCCAGTATATTTATTTAAATTCATATCTAACCTCCCCCTGACATATTTTGATAGATTTTAGTAACATAAATTACACTGAATATGTTAAGTGTGCAAAGCACGGCCTGTTTGGGGCCTCCTAATTCAGTTTCATGCTATCAGAAACTTTTAGGCTGGCATAACATAGATATGTTGTTGACCTCTGTAGTTGGGGTCCACACAGAGGAGTGCTGTGAATTAAAAATTTAAATAATAACAAGGGAAAAAATCCCCTCCTCCCTGGTAGAGTAAGGAATCTAAAATTCCCTACCTTAGTTAATTTTATGAAGAAAATGATGTGTAATTTTTTGTGTTTAAAATAGTGCTTCTCAGTTCACAAACCCTTTATTTACTATAGAGTGAACAAATCTCACCACAATTTGTTTATTTTATTAATATTTTCACATGTGGCGAAGTTCAGATATGTGGCGAATTTTAGGTTTCTTACACTACACTCATCTGTACTGGTCCGCTATAATAGGACACCTTAGGGAGTGCTGTATAGATAAGGTTCAGATGACTTTGGTCTAATGCGGTCCCAGACTTAACCTGGGTGCTCCCTCTTGAACTGACATGGCTTGACACTCATATCTTTTAAATCCTAGGCAGGGCCAGGCATAACCCTGGTAGCCCGATCAAAAACTGATTAATTTGTGAACTGTTTTCCAAGGAATGTTTAATATCCCCACTTTAAGTTTCAAGGAGTAGCTTTGGCAAGGAGGGTTTGTGAAACTTAAATTTGAGGTGGTTTTCCTTAAGTCAAGAAACCGGTGTAAACTTTAATGGAGGTCCTAAAAAGGATGCTTTCTGAAAACGGGCCCTGTACTCAACAAATTATTATCGAATGCAACAGATTATATGTAAAATTCATGTTCTGTGTGATTTTTACAAGTCCAAAATACAATAAACAGCAAAAGAAACATTTACAGCACAAAGCAAAAATCGCATAATTGGATAACAGACATGCTGATTATCGAATAAACAAACTACATAGTTTCTTGGGGGGAATAATGATTAACGTAAAATAGGTCTTAGTGTATAGATAAAGCACCACTTTATTAGTCGAATCTTTGATTCGAGTTATGTACTGAGTTGCGGTCACGATTTTAAATTGGCCGTTTAAGCCCTTAAATATCAATTCTGCATAATATTTTCTTCACATATCTGTACATTAAGGTGTATAGTATCCACTCTGCCATTTTGAAGATTTTTAATGCTTTTATTCAGTTATATTTTATAAAGTGAAAAGCATGTCTGGCACTACGTCTGGCTTTCTCAAAGAACCCGTATGTCCTAGAAACTATTGTGTTACCCATTGTAGTGGTCTACTCGAAGGAGTCTTTTTTAACCGTTTCGTCTGCTGGTTTCTAGACGTGAATCCCCAATTAATTTATTTGTCTGCTGGTGTATCACACACTCACTGTTAATGTAACATTGTTGTCTGCGCATCTACCCATTTGTCAAACAAATAAACCGCAAAGAAATTAATGAATGAAGTGACATCACGGTAGTACTACACATTTGTCGTTCAGCCAATCAGAATCGAGAACACCTCTGGCAGAGACAATGAAAATTCAAACTCCGTAGTTTTACATTCAACCACTCGAAGGTGCTTTTGCATGTCCTAGAAGTAAAATTATCACGTGATTTCATTTTTCTGTCAATCCGTTTCTTATTTTGGAAGAAGTTGTCTTCCAAATTGTTTTAAAGTATATTTACAAAATAAACCAGTTCGCTAATCTTATTTCCTGACAATATTTTATAAAATGGACGTTTCGACAAAGATCAAATACTTTAAGCTACAGAACTCATGGCGATAGCACCCAAGTCATTAATATTCATGAGAAGATATGAGGTCACGGATTTCCCCTGGTATTTCCAGACAATATTCTATAAAATGGACGTTTCGACAAAGATCAAATACTTTAAACTACCGTGACCGCGCATATTTGCTGAGTAATATTAATGAGGCAAGTCCTTGAACAGGAAATATGCTGGTAGTTTTCATCTTAAACCAGCCTTGTAAAATATTGTCATCGGTAAAATACAGCATAATCTGTGTCTCCCTATTTTCGCTCATTGTAGAAACAACACACGAATATTTTATTTAAATACTTAAATTTGCTTCTGTAAAATATCAATATACAGTACTACCGTATATATCCACACTTCAAAATTGAAATATGTCTTCTCATTTGAAAATCAAATTTCAAACTGCAAGTCGGTGAACAGGAAATATTTGCATATTTGCTCATTAATATTAATGAGGCAAGTCCGTGGACAGGAAATATGCTGGTGGTTTTCATCTTAAACCAGCCTTGTAAAATATTGTTACGAAACCCCCACAAAGAACTGCCGTGACTGCGCATATTTGCTCATTAATATTAATGAGGCAAGTCCGTAGACAGGAAATATGCTGGTGGTTTTCATCTTAAACCAGCTTTGTAAAACTGCGCATCTACAGACCCTTTATATTTGTAAACAAATACCCATCTTGCGACACAAATCTGAAAACTTCCGTGAAAGCGGTTTCCAAATGCGGGCGATAATACAGAGTTTACAGATTTCAACACCCAGTCCTGTCCTAAGATTCGACTCTGTGGTTGGGTGAAGGCCAACCACTGGACTCTTGTTGTACTTATGTGACAGTCTGAGTGCATCCAATGAAAAGTCTTCTTTGAGGGTTTTTTTTTCTGTATTAACAATTTCCCTTTTCAAGAAAAAAGAATAAAATTTATACAATTTTTCTTTTAAATAAAATTGGTCAAAGCTAACATAAGAGTTATTAATGACTTCCAATAGTCAAGGTAATGCGGCCCCTTAGCCTTATTCGCAGAATATGTTTCACACTAAAATAAAGACAACTGTCTCATAGAAACCACATTACTCAGTAATATTTTGGTTCCTGTGTTTGTAGGCCGAGTGGCTGTTCCCCAGGATTTGACATCTCTAGCAACATCCCCTCAGAAGGACCCCACTTTGTCCACCATTTATAACCTTTCGGCACACACACTGAATGACACTATACAACAGTGAGTAAAGATCATTTCTATATGGTTCACTAGTAACACATCTCAAGAAAAATGGGGCAGTTTTCAAAGGGTTTCAGGTAGGCCTGTACTGAGCATTTAATACAGGTTGTGACGTCACAGTGATATGGAGATAGATGGAGTTTATAGAAGAATCAATGTATTCACAAATAGTCTGGTTTCCGTCGACCCTACTCTGCAATGTAGGGTCAGGTATCGCCCACCATCTTGGGTACAACACTTGGGTACTTAGTTTAAGTACTGTCGATCTTCTATTATCACCCAAAACATGTTTTGCCTCTAAAGATTATTGTCATTCCAAAATATTTTTAAGTTTAATTCACAATATTTGATGGTATAATTTCAATAATAAATGTTTAAAATGTTTTAAATACATACAACAAGCATATAAGTATTTAAAATAATGATCGAGATTTAACGATAATGACAGCTGGCAATGATGTATTCAAGGCCATCGTGGCCGATACCAGTCCCTTTATTATTAAAGGTGGCTGGTTCCCGTCTAATTCACAAAATGGGGACAACAGACTAAGAATGGACTGTTAAAAACTCAGGGAAGTATAAGTAAAAAAGTGAGCCTTTTTGAATCCATGACAACCAATTTTGAGGTGCACTGTTATACACTGTGAGCTTTCAATGGATTATAATAGAACTTTTCAAATATATATTTTGAAAATATATGAAAATGCACCAGACTTTCTAAATTTGTTCCAAAATGGACATGCATGTGGGCACCTTATCAGAATATGTACGGTAGGTTGTATGCAAGAGACATGGTAGTAGAAAGCTGCTTCACATTCCTTAAGCAGTAGACTAGGTCCATGTGCCAGTGAAATAAAAATTACTGTCTCTCACTGTGAAAACTGTGGTTATGAAGTAATCCTTATACTGAAGCTCTTCACCGTTGATTATCTTACAAATGTTTTCAGATGCACCTGGAAAGGTAAACCATGTAATCAGGATGCCTTTAAAGAAATTTATACTGATTTGGGCAGATGTTTCCATTTTGAGCCACCAGACATGGTTGAACAAATAGGTAACACATTTAAATTTAAGTTTTTATTTATATTTTTATTACCAGATAATGTGCTTGTAGTACACCACTCATTTTGACGTGTGAAATGTATTCCCTTAATGCTTTTTTGAAGCAAAAACAGGTAGATATTCTATGTTGCAGTCTAGAATTTGCTTACAGTACACTTGAGACAGCAAGCTACAGCCATCGTCTTTCTAGATTAACAGAATTATTCATTTTTATTCATTTGACATACATAGCACCCAAGAAAACTTTACAGAAATATAAATTTAGAAACATAACCTACCTATGTGTCCTGTAATACTATGTCAGGTCCGGGATTTGGTCTTGGACTCACAGTGAATGTCCAGCAATATGAATACATCAAAAATCCAAGCACTGGAGTTGGACTTCAGGTGAAGGTTTTATTTTTACATCTTTTAGCATAGCAAGTTTAATATATCTGAAAGTAACTCACTGGCCTAGTGGTAAGCAAACTTGGCATCCAGTCATAGATTATTATCTCTTTGTGGGTTCGACTCCCACAAGTGACAATGCTAAGGCCCTGTCCAAATATGGCAGTGGTGGGATGTAAAACCCTAACTTTGAACTGGACGCCGGGTTTTTACAGCAGCCCTTTTCATCCCAGTGTGACCCACATTAGTTATACGTTTTGCATATGATCATTTAGATCCCATAGCCAGTCCAGCAGATGATAGTCCATGAGATATTTTAGTTGTCTGTATAATAATATTATATTATTGATGGGTGGTAGGTTTACAAAGTCATTAGTTTCAACGGATGACTTGGCAGTTTTATTTAGGATTATACTAGTTGACATGTTGAAGCTTAAATCGGCCTAGGCTGAAGTACACCATGGAGAGGGAGCAAATCTGTCCTATCCTAATCTGTACCTCGGTGTAACATTTGACGGTGGTTAAGTTAGGCCTATCTCAGGAAATTTTTCATGAAAAAATGACTACAATACCACGTGTAAAGCCTTATAATAACACTAATTACCTCTAAATTCCCAAACAACTCTTTATTCTGTGTCAATTTGAAACCAGGTCACAGTTTAGACTTGAGGAGTATAGAGACCCATCATAGATCTAATAAATCTCAACTTGCATTACCAGCGTACAGATAAGTAGTACAACCACAAATATTGGTGTCCTCCAGGTCAACAGAATTAAAGAATATAACTTGCAACACCAAGTCATGGTTACTCTTGACAAGCTGGGAAAATTAATATGGAGATTCTGTGAACTTATCTTCCTCTTGAACAAGGTCTTTTGGCTCTTTTTGTTCGGTATGCAAGTCTCATTAAGAATGTACATTATACAGTATAAAACCCTGAGGATAGGTTGTTGTATCAAGAAAAACTTTGCTTATAATACAATGCACGACTAAATAGGTGTGCAAAGGTTTGCAAAGATGTTTGATAAGTGGGGCATGCCTCTATGGTCACTTCCTGTATCCATCATAGGTCACACCACTGACAAAGTAATGCCTTTGACCACATGATTACAGTAGCTTGTGGGGGGAATGATGAAAGAATTGCAGTGCAAAGGGTATAAATTATTTGCAGTGTTTCCACAGGGGTGACCTATTACATAACACACCTCCCTTGTCTCTGTTATAGTAGGTTTCAATGTGGCTTTCCAGCAAAATGAGAAAAGGTGATCAGATATTTATCAATGGCTGACTGACAAGAAATGGTTGATCTCCAGTGTTGAGCCCCAGTATAGCCTTATGTCTAATATTATTGATCACATGGAGTCTCCTGATATTTCGTCAATCATCTTGAAATGTCAACGACACCTCTACAACATTACATCCATAAAATGAAAGTGCCAAAACTGGCCTGAGAATCTATCTCCCCATGTGTATACCAGATTTCTGAACTGACTGTACTAGTGAATAAAATTTAACATGTATTCTATAAACAGTTATATTTTCTTTTAGGTACTTATTCATGATCCTAAGACAGCTGCAATAATGACTGAATCCTTTGCAATCTCCCCTGGTCTCTCTTCATTGGTGGCTGTGGAAAGGACTGAGGTTTGAGTTGAATTTGTGTAGAAATATTACATGTACGAGCCAAATTTAGGGTGTTATTATCTAAATTGCATTATTATTAATTATTAAAATGTATTACTGCCTGATACAATTGACTCTAAGCTAATTGTATTTCGACTGGTTTTTATTATTAATACATTTTATTCAACCCAGTCTGTCTATAAGCAGGAAGCAGATTTTATTAGAATTTTCACTATGAGTGTTGCTTCACCAACTGCTGGTCAGACTGATTTCTGTAATACCATGTACCAAGTCAACGCCAACCCAGAACCCCCAAGTGGTTGTGACACACCCATCCCCATCACAGGGATATCAGATGGGACATTGAACAACACCCTCAGTACAATATCCACTATTGAGGAAGATGAATCCCTGGACACCCTCAAAAATGAGGCCAAAATATTACAACCTGGCATTTTCATGGGCCCATAAGTAGCACTAAATTATTTTTATCTATTTATGGACAGATTCCTAAACAACAACACGAGTATTGATAAATGCCATCACACCTGATTTCCTATACAAAATGCAATATGTACTGATAAATATCTAAGGAATTTAGTTAAGGACATGAGAACATATAGCTCCTGACCAAAGGGATGGGTACTCAATATCCATTTCGCATCATTCCGAGAATGATGGACACTAGCAACAGTTACATGTAGTTCTATTTGCTAGAAGTGATGGACACTGAAATTTGAATCATCCAACACTTCCATACAAAAGCACACCGAGTCGTGTTGGATACCCAAATTACACACTCTGACCCCATTGGCATCAGCCAAATAGTGCGATTCTTTATGGACATTATCGGGACTATAATACACTCAGTAGCCCATCCTTTCTTCTCTTCTAACGTATGAAGTAAAGTAGCTGATATTGAAAGAAAAAGATCCATTATTAGACATAATAATTCATACAAAAATATATCTATCACCTTTGAAGATGAAAATATTTGTGCTATGCACTTGTATTATATGATCTTTATTTGTCTCAATTGTGTCATACCTTAACCACGCTTATCATACCTTAACCTAGGCTTTTAAGGTCAAACGATATAGTACAAAAGCTAGGAAAGATTTATTTTTGTTGGAAGCAACAAAATGTCTGAGGTTTGTTTTTTGTGTGAAATTTACTCAGGAATGTAAAAGACCATTTCTTATGAACATACAGGTATACCTAAGACATGAAATTTTACTTCAAAGTGATGTTCCCTCATGGCAAAAAGGGTCAGTTTCTGGGACTGAAAAAGGACATTGGTGCCAAGTGTTATCTGCTCCTGTACCAATCTTTAATATTAGACATAGAAATACTATACATGCCACCAGAAAGTGCAGGCATTTAGCTTCACTTTCATTTGAAATATCACTATCTGAGTAGCATATAATCTGAAATGAACTGTAATTTTGATACCAAAATCATTAATATTTCAGATAAAAATTTTGATTTCTTATTTTCTTATTCAAAACTTTATCTGAAGGCAGTAACATCTTCGTGAATGCTGGATTTAAGACTTTTATTTAAAATGAGGGAGTTGACTGATTTAATTTGATATGTCTGTTGTGTTTGTACCTCAAACAAAGATAAATGTTTCTTTTTTATTAATACACCCATATAAGTGTGTGTCTCTATGAGACCAATATTTTGCAGACTGCAAGAATATATTAAATATAATACTCTTACATATACTAACAAGTAGAGATTTACAAATAACTAGAAAAAGTGGGAATGGGTATATTAAATTTTTATTAGTTAATATCTTAGCTAACAGACTACTGCCATTGGTCCAACATGAGCCGGTTCTGCCAAAGATCATAAAAAGATGTCCCAAGTCTCCTCTGGCCATACCGGCAATGCCCTTATTATTTGCTAAAGGGCTGATGCTTCCAGTACATGCTAGGTGGTTATGACATCACATCCTGTTTTTTGGCACGAAAGGGACTGGAACTTCTTCTCAAGCTCAACAAACCTTGAGCAACTAGATTTACTGGAATCCTTTACTTAAAATGCTTAACATTCCCCCACCCCCACTCACTAATATAATTAATAAGTTAATAGGTTATATCAAGGGGGATACTAAAAAGTGAATTTACTTTCCAAGGTCAAGCAAAAGGTCACAGGGGAGACCAAAGGGTCAACCTGTGAGGGCATTAATTATAATCTCCCGAAACACAAGGAAGTGTCATAACTTGGGTTTGATAAAACCCTATTTCACCTAACAGTCAATCAAAAGTCAAAGGTCAAATCACCAGGTGGAACCCGATGTCAATGTGAGCATTATTATAATCTCCCATAACAGCCAGAAGGCGAACCATCCAGCAAGATTCAAACCCAGTATAATCTAAGCTCGGTGTGAAAACAATTCGACCTTCAACCAAGGTCAAAACCAAGAGTGCAGTACTGGCCACAGGACCCAGCATATTATGATCTCCCAGAGCATATACACTAAAGCAAACCCCCCAGTCCAACAGAGGGAAGCAGCAGGTCAAGCTTAAGGCAAACATTGCCGGGAAGGGGTCAGACAGACCAAAGGTCAAAGTTTTCAGTCAAAGGTCAAGTACATTAAGATAATCTCCTAAACACAATGAATCACCCAGAATTGGGTTTTTAATATTTATTAAATATTTTACGTTATAATACAATACTATAATACTAAAATTTCTTGTAAAGCAAGCACATATACATTTCAGCAATAAAGGGCCCATGAGGGCCAGACTATAATGCACTCTTAGAATGTTTAGCATAGAATCTGTGGGATAACCCATCAGTAAGAAAATAGCGTTATTTACTGGTATTTTAACCATGACAACTTAATATATGATACAAAGTACAGATTTTTATGATAATTTTTTACAAGGTTTGGGCCAAGCCCACAAAATTTAATACTACACAGCAATATGCCTGTTGAAAAGCAGGTTAAAATTAAACCTGACTACACTGCAAGGCAGTGAGGGGTGAAACCCCAATTTTCTTACTTAACTTGCCAAAAGGTAAATAAAACAAAGTTTTAAAAATTTTTAGAAGAAAGGCTCACCCAAACACCCATCAAGGTTGTAGGTGCTGTTTGAAGGCAGTAAGGAGTGGGGAAGAGGAGAATTGGGTATCAGAAGAAATATATCTGTACACACAGTCAGACGACCAAGTTCCTTGGTCTTTTATGGCCTTAATGGGGACCCCATGATTATGCGCCCAAGAGGCCCCAGATCTCCTAAAAGTATGGAAGGTATACTTTTGATTTTCCCACCCCAAGGCTTTGACAACTCTATTTATTATGTTTTCTAACCATGCTATCTGTTAGTGGCAAGTACTGGCCATGCCTGGGTATAGCAAACAAGGGGTCATTTTTGGAACCAGGAATTTTTTGCATCATAGTTTGAAGTGCCACTACTGGACATAGGAGTGAGTGAGGAATAACTGGTATGGTAACATATTGTACCTTATTCCTAAGCTGATTGGTTTTGGACCACTTTAGGATTACTACAGCTGAGGTGTCTCCAAAAATAATGTCACCTCTAGCCAGATGTCTGGATATGTCGAAACTCATGAAAGAATGAGGGACAATGTTGGAAAGACGAAGAAATGAGTAAAAAGCCAGAAGGTACAGGGCAGCAAAAATATGAGCAAATTCAAATTTTTGAGACTGCAGAACTATATGTAAAAGCATGTCGGTTGAAAAGACAGGGGATGATTTAATCATGAGAGGCCTATTAATTTTTAAGGACTTCACAAACATTTGTATTCTTTGATCTTGGAACATGTCAGTTGGAAGACCATATAATATAAAAAAGGCCCTGATACCAGCAAGATGGTCACAAATGTTAGTACCAGTTAAGGCATTTGATTGTAAATACTCTAAAAATGCAAGCAAAATGTAAATGTTTACCTGGCCCAGGGATAGCCCAGAGGCCACCAAGAAGCCCATGAAATCTTGAAACATCCTGCTATATGTTCTTTGAGTTGCAGGCCGAAATGATTGGAGCAACCGGTTGCACGCACTGGTGGCCAACTGGGCTGTCCCGGGAGATAGCTCTAAAACTAAATACAAAAATTTAAACATGTTAAATCTATATGAGTGGGTATCCAGACTACATTTGAAACATAGGTGTTTAACAAGTCCCAAGATTTAGTGTCAAATTGGTACCTAGATAACAGATCAGCAATAACATTTTGTTTTCCTGGAATATGCTCAATATGAATGGATATGTTAAATATTGCAGATAATAGCCATACATTTCTAGCACAAGTGGCTAGAATGTTATCTTTTGTCTTACCAGAAGTTAACACTTCTACTACTGCCATGTTATCACATTTTATACGCAATTTTTTATTACTCCACTGAGTGGCCCAAACTTTAAGAGGAACTACAATGTTGAGCATTTCCAGGTGGACAATGGAATACTGACGAAAATCCCTGGGGATGGGCAAGGCATAGCACTGGTTTTCAAAAACGCCACCCATACCAGTAAGACAGGCATCCAAGTGAAGCTCAGCCTGAATGGGTCTAGGGTCATAATAGACAACACCATTAAACTGCTTCAAAAATGTGCAGAACCAGTTCAGATCTCTGAAAAATTCAGATGTAAGGGTAGCCATTTTCTGAACACCCATGCATCTCAGAAATGCCAGCATACGATTCAAGAAAATTCTGGCTGGTCTAACACATTTTGATATAAAAAGCAATGAACCTAGCAAGGATTGTAGCTGTCTTTTTGTACACGATTTTTTATTTTTCCATTGTTGACACATAGTAACAATACTTGCAAGCTTTTCAGGGGGTACAGACATGGTACGAGCTTGAGAATCGACCAAGATACCCAAACATATCATGGAGGTTGTGGGGGGCACTAACTTCTTGTTATTGATATCTAGACCTAATTTTGGCAGAAGTTTTAATAAGAACTCGTAGGCCTGGTAAATTTTTGATGGTAAATCACAGTATATTAAATCATCCACATAATTAAAGAGGTTATTAAAACCATGCTTTCTCATGATATAACGAATGCTATCGGTCACTTTTTCAAAAAAATTGAACCATGTCTGTAACCAAAAGGTACTGATTGGTCAATAAAATAGCCCTCCTGTTTTAAACCTAATAGGTCTATGTCTCCAGGATCAACCTTTAACTGGCAAAAAGCTCGACTAATGTCGATTTTAAACATAAGTGAGCCAGGTCCAAGTTCATTTAATTTAGTGACTATATCATCAACTGATGGATAATGCAACAAGAATTTCGAACCCAAGTATTCATCTCTGAGTACTCCATCATTAACCGAACATGAATCTGGCCAACTAAGGTCAACAATGGTACGCCTAACATTGGAGTCCGTTTTCTCTCTAGTCATGAATGGAGAGACATGAAGATCTATTGGTTTACTGATAAAGGGGCCTAGCATTGCTTCATGTTGAAGTTCTTCCGATATATAAGTTCTAACATCAGAAGCAAATTTTGTAGCTGAGGAGTGATTTTCCTCAGTAGAGACAAGACAGTAGATCCAGTAGATCAACCAGCTGTTTATCCCAAAAGTTTTGTAAATAAAACCTCCAATTTTTTATGTTTAATTTATAATCCACTGGAATACGGCTACCCAGAAAATTTGGACAGCCTGACTGCCTGACGTGCTTGTGAACTAATAAGGGGTCGGGCATTCATTTGTTGTTAGTCTCTGGGCCCGTATACACTAGCAGGGGGGACAAGGGAATAACACCAAAAGGTTCCCCCATTTGGTTTTTACAAGCTTTATAATCACTACAGGTCATGGCCTGACTAATGATACATGGATCTATTTTCTTTTTGACCAACAAAGTGTCAAATTTGTCATTTTTGTCAATTCCAGTACATGGACCTCTCGGGTCTTCCCCCCCCCCCCAGTGCCCAGGGCTGCAAAAGTGGAGGTATCAAGCAAGGATTCATGTAGTAAAGTATTATCTAAGGTATCATAACCTTCATCTTTTACCTGAGATAGTGGTGCAAATCTATTAGAACATGGAACAGAATCATAAGGGGCATCATCACTCATGAATTTCTTAACCAACCTGTTTTGTCATGCCAGTTTTAGATGTGTCATCTGTGGTGTACCTGAGACCTCCTTGACCAGTTCAGGAGGCTTGCGTTGTTGGCTCCTCCCCTGAACAGCCACCAGAGGTCTATGTTTGTGTTACTGTGACACCAACACCTTATTTTTGACAACATCTGCAAAGGTCACACTAGGAACAACAGGTTTAAAACATTTACTAACATGATACCATTTTTTCCATGTATTTTTCTGCACAGAAAATTCATTGACAGAAGTAGTGTATTGTACAGAAGAATTATATACATATCTACAAGAAAAATGACTAGAAATTTTTTGATCAGGGACTTGATCCTGGACATAATCAGGCTGTGACTGAGCTGTATTGACCATGCCCAGGGTTACTCGTTTTTTGTCCTTTTTTGTTTGCAGTCCAGGGCACCATGGGTGATGACCTTACCATCTTGTGCAAAACATGTACTGCAAATATGGCGATAGAATACACCTTTTGTTTCGTGATTTTTGTTAAAATTGCACGAGTTGTCATTGTAATAAATACAGGGCATTGACTTGATGGATTTTTGAGGATTTTGAGTCTTACGAAATTTTTGAGACCCAACATTATTTTGGGTGGGAAGGACATGTCGTTGGGCATTAGCTCTCCTAATACGATCAATTTTGTCAGTCTCTGACCAACTGATAACTTCACCTTGCTCCATGCGACATAGTAACACAGCATGGCTAGCCTTTGCTGCCTGCCACAAAAAGTCGTTGGAATCATCTAATAAGGCAATCAAATACTCAAGCATGTGATTTTTTGTAATTTGGCAACTTTCTTCTTTCATAATTCGACAAAAACCTGCCATCCACTGGGTTATATTTAGTTGGTTATAGGTGATTCTGTCTTTTGTGTTACCAGCTAGAACATATTTGTGAGGCCATTTGACCTTTTCCTTGACAAAAATATCTACAGCCCCACCCCTTTGGCTTTTAATTTTTTTGATCCGTACCTCGTTTATCAACGCCAGATAATTCCCTGAGCCTATCTTGAATCTGATCTTGAATCAATCTATCATTTCGAAGAGTGTGCAAACTAGGCATATCACTACCAACTTCCTCTACAGAGGAACGTTTGAGACTTGAACTAGCAGTACACTTCTTTTTTGTCAATTTTTTAGCCTTAGGCTTGGCAGGAGAAGCCGATTTATGTTCAATAACAGTCAACCTCTTACCAATCGCGTCCAGTTGAGACAAGATTCTTTGGTTAATCAGTGCTTGATCCGGTGATTTTTCCTCTCTGTGATCCGACATTTTTGAGGTGCTGGCCACTGGGTGTTGTATAGAATTTTTAAAATGTTTTCTATGTTTGACAACGGGAGATTCTTCCAAATCCGACTCCGAATACACCACACCACTAATATTTAAACCAGTACTCTCATCAGTACTAGTACTGCCAGTATCAGACCCGGCTTGTGACCCCAAAACCTGACCCGGTGTTGGCTGAGAGGCAAATTCCTGTAAAAATGCACTGTCATTCTCCAACTGAATCTCAACGGGGATCTCAACCTTTTTACGCAAGTTGTAAGGGTTACCTGCCAATCTGTGCTTCTGTTTTGCTGCCATGAAAATTGTGTAGATGAGAACCAAGGAGTTGAGTTGAAAGAATTAAATAAATTCACAAAAAAAAATATAAAATCAAAAACTTTTTTTCTAAAATAAATGCTTCTTCATCGACTGCCAGTTCAAATCTGACATTATTACCTTCAAACACATAGCGGTCAAAGCCTTGACCAATCAAAATCGACCATGTGGACAGTGTCCACTCTATTATAAAACAGGGGTGACCAAAAATTGGGGGTGAAGGAATGATTAAGGGTGGCACCTAAATGCCTACCCGCAAATAAATCAACAGAATTTGTATTTTTGTGGCTATTATAAGTGCTTGGTTGTGTGAAATTGTGTGTCATTATATTGTATGGATGGCATGACCTCATTTTGGATGGAATAAAGGAGCTCAATGTCATGATAAACAGGCCGGAAAAGACCCCTATATGCTGGGAAGAGAAGACTGCATTGAATGTCTGCTTAAATCTGACCAACACCAGGAATTGTTTCAAACAGGGACAGTGGTTAGAGTGTTCCTTTTGTTCTCAAGACTCTAACTGTGCTTCTCATCTTAAATGTTCATGTTCTGAGAGACTCAAATGTTATGTTTGTTTTCACTCCTGCACCTTTTTTGTTTTAACAGGCAGCCACAAAAGAAAGGTATCACTGCCCAAACAAAGAAAATACAACTAAAGCCTGTGAAAGATGCTTCTTTTGTAGATCTGACTCCTTCTGCCCCTCTTATGACAAATGTCGTCAGTATTGTAGAAGGTATTCCTATTCCTGTTGGGCCCCCAACTGCAAAAATTTTGGTGGCAATAAAGCTTTCGACTCCAATGGGTTGCTTTGATATTTAAGAGGGAATAGAGCCTAAAACTCAAGATCAAACCTCCTCTCACTAGAGAACCTCTAATGTGGACATACCAATCCCTTCAGAAACAGCTAGCTGAAGAAGGCATTTCATTCCCTCCTATAAAATCAAACCATGGAATAGGTCAAAATTCAGTCCTCTCTGCCATTTTACAACCGTATGTTTCCTGTTCTCAAACCCAACCACAAATGATGACCCATCTTGGACCTCAGTACCTTTTATCGATTCCTAAAGATTAAAACTTTCAAATTGGAAACCCCAGAATCAATCAAGCTGTCCCTTGAAGAAGGAGAGTGGGTCACTTCACTACTGTCACATTCCAGATGAAAGCATCTCAGAATCCATTATCAGAATCAACGTTTCCACTTTCGGTCTCTTCCCTTTGGACTATCCATAGCTCAAATGGAAGTCACCATAGTGATTAAGGAGATCAAGCTTATGGCTCAGGCAAGGACTATAAGGATCCACCAGTACCTACATGACTGGCTGATCAGGGCGCAAGGTATTTGGACATCAGGGCCCTTCTGACCTTGTGTCAGGACTTAGGACAATTTTTCACTCTGTAGTGTACCAGTACGGCGGAGCTCAGGGATCTGGTCAAACTCATCACAGAGAGGTGACAGGCCCTGGTTTCAAAATCAACTCCCTTTCAGTAAAACCAGATGCTCAGGCATTTCATGTCCCTGATGGGTCTGCTGACTGCAACAGATAACCAGATGCTATTAGGTCACCTTCACATGAGGTCCATACAAAGGCATCTTAAGAACAATTGCCATACTCCAGAGTCCCTGAAAAGTATAGTCCCATTCCAAATTTTTCCATCCACATCTTCTTTGGTGGTTGAAAGAATCCTTTGGGGCCACTCAGTTCTTTACTGGTTCTTCAATCAAAGGTTGGGGCATACATTTAGGACACTGCACAACAAAAGTAAAGCAAAAGGGGGTTTTGGTCTCCAGGATTGTGACCTAAAAATGCATAATATTCAAATAAATTGATTTAGGTCTATTGGTTGGAAAGCTCTAATATTCCACATCCACCACTGCTCACGCCTTCTCCTGTGACCTGTAGATGATGTGTTGTATTTGGGAGTGCTCCATTCAAATATTGAGAATTGCATATCCTTAGTTGAGTGTCCCTTTCCAGGAAAATCTTTGGCAACTGGTGTCACTCTGCTATCCTTTGGTTTAGTGACTGAGAGTTTGTGTTCATAAATTCTTGATCTGAACGCACTTCCTGTTTCACCAACATAGTATTTAAAACATTTCTTACATGTGATTAAGAACACTATATCACTTAGTTCACATGAAATTTGGTTTGGGCGATTTTGGGGTTGATGAGTATCTCCACTGATTTTACAGGCAATTGTATCTTGTTTTACAATTAAAGGGCAATAAGTACATCTACAATCGTGTACAATGAGTGGGTATTTGTTTTCTTGTAGTCACCCACTACACTACAGTGGTGGCTTACATAAGCAAAGGGGGGAATGAGATCAGGGTTTCTCTGTGCCCTCCTTTGAAGACTCTTGTCCTGCAGCAACGTCAGGCAGATTGACCTGAAGGCTTGTCACATATCAAGTCATTTAAACATGATAGCCAACAAGCTCTCTCATCAACAGCAAGTCATTCAGACAGAGTAGTCCATGCTTCAAAAGACTTTGAACAAATTGGCCTCTGATGGCCTTATTCCCAGATAGACCTATTTGCCCCCAGAACCAACAAGTGTCCCCAGGCCCAGATACCGAAGCCAATGGACAGGTTTGGACCTCTTAATCCTTCCCTCCCATTCCTCTACTGACCAGACTGCTAAACAAGATTCTCAGTCACTGTTCTCAGAAAGTGATCATTATAGCCCTGGAGTGGCCCAATATGCCCCAGTTCTGGGACCTAGTTGACCTGTCGATCCACATATCATTTTGCCTACCCAACTACCCAAACTTGTTGTCCCAGCCCTAAATGGCAATCTTCATAGGGTCCTGAACTTTAATTGTCATGCCTGGCTCCTATAGCCTGGGCTATCAAGGAGACAGGGCATCTCTGTCCAAGTGGCAGACAGACTTTAAGCTCCACAGAGATGCTCAATCAGAGTTGTCTGTAAAGCACAGTGGATGGTTTTTATTCAGTGGTGTCAATTGAGTACGGTGGACTTCAATTCATCATCTATTAAACAGATACCAGACTTTCTTGTGTATCTTTTCCAGGAGAGGAATTTGCAGCCCTGTATGATAGACTAAGACTAAACTAAGGCTATTGGACTGCTATTACTTGTAAGTTAATATCAGCAAGGGAATCTCACCAGACAGAGCGACAGACACCAAGGCGCTGAAACGTTTCTCCTGAAACCTGTCCTTGTGCTTCATCAACTGATTCATCAACCTCTCAGGTAGACTCCCTTAAAGCATCTTGCCTTCAACACCGTTTTCCTGCTTTGTATTGGTTCAGTCAAATGCAGGAGTTAAATACCTGGCTGAACAGGAACATTTGGCACCAATCAAAGTTCCCATTGGATCTTTCTCTAAGCTTTCTAAGAACCAGATGGGAACACATGGCCCAGGAGAGTATGGCCCCGCTGGTAATCCCAGTCTTATACACTGATCTTTGGAGATTTTCTTTGAGGATGGGTTACTTTGTCCAGTTAGGGCTTAATACTGTTACTTGGAAACACTGAAGATCTTAGGACTAATATGTAGCTGGTATTTCATCTGTTTCAAGCAGAATTTCAACAACGATATCCCTCCTGACAGTATTTCTTCTTTGAGCAAAAAAAGATTCTCTATTGCCAGCTGTCTGACCAAGAATCAGTTGGTCTAAGCCAATGATGTTAGAGCCTTTGCAACTTCAAAGGCTGTTCAAGGAGAAATTTTCTTGGAGAAGATTCTTTAGCCTGTGTCTGGAAGATGAAAACACCTTCACAAAGTCTTATTTAAGGGTGTGGCTTGTGATGTTTCTGAGCTCTATCATCTTTGACTAATCTTAGATATTTACCAGTAATCAGGGTATTTTGGGTAGTCGTGGGTCTTTATTGTTTCTAACCTCCTTTTGACCCAGACACACGATGATGTCCCCTACTAGCTTAAGCTTGATTGGGTCCCTTATCCTGACACATGCTGCGTTGGATGATGGGATCTTTATCCTTCCTTGCTCCTTTCGGTGCCAGGAATTGAGCCCTTTTGCTATTGGGGTACCTTACTTTGAAGTAAAATTTCATGTCTTAGGTCTACCTGTATGATCATAAGAAATGAATTTTCAGTTTCCTGAGTAAATTTCACATAAAAAAACAATTATTAGACCTTTTGGCGCTTCTAACAAAGATAAATCTTAACTATCTCTTAGACTAATGTCAATATTATGAATATTATTATACCCCAACTTCAGTGAACATGATTGGGCAACATCTTATCATATGTCTCGTTATAAATGCAAGTCTCGATGGTAACATATTTGGTTGGTATATTGTCGTGTTATTTTACCATTTAAAGTATCTTGGTCATTAACTCACAATATACTGCATAAAGACAAGCGTCAATAAGGCCTAAGGATGAAGTAATAAACTAGAAGACCACATTCCTTGGCCATTTTGTATAAAAACCAAATTTGATGGAATTAGTTGCGTTGATGTGAAGAATTTGTTGTTTCTACTAGTTTCAAAACTATTATACCCGGAATACAAGTGACAGGCTGGTCATCAAATAGCCAGAGTTAAAAGCAAGACTTTGGCCCACAGTGCTGTGTATAATGTTCCGATTGTCATATTTTGAACTAAATCATTCTTGAGAAAAAATCGCATTTTCCGAGGACAAATAACAAGCACTTGGTAATAGAACTTGTACTTAACAATCATAATTTTGCAAATATATTGCATTAGGTTGGAAACTTGGAACATCCCTGGGGCAACTGCAAAAGTAAGGACTTGGTGTACTATGATACATATTCCATCAACAATTGCAATCTCGACTGTCTAAATGAAGAAGTGAGAGACACATGTCAGTGTAAGGACATTTACATGCCAGAACCCCTAAATAACACAACAGGTAAATGGTACAAGTAACATTACATTTTTTAATTGTTGAATACCTTACTAACACCAATGTAATGTTTAAAAGATGAGTCTAATTTACTAATTTACAAGCAAATAAGACAATACTATGAGTTTTCCAAGAAACAAACATTTACAAATCAAACTTTTCCTAATTCTTTTCAATATGGCTGTATTCTGCAAGTCTATCGGATGAAATAAGATAGCTTTCATTTCTAAGCTAGAAGCCATTAGATTATCCTTGTATTATACATCAGGAATTTCAAAACAGAGTATGCAGTTTTGGACAGTATGTCATGGCTTCTACAACAAGGCCACTTCATGTTTGACATCTCCATGATCAAAGAGAATGGTGAAAAAGTTGTGAAAAAGATTACTGACTTGTGAAAATATTTTGACATTTCCATGTAGTAGGGCTGTTGTATTTAAATTTGTTTAAGTTCAATGAGCTAATTAATCATGAAGACAATAGACTTTTGTTTTATTTGCAGTTAATATAGTTAGCTCCATCTGCAAGGGAAATTCCTCAGGAATGTTAATTTTTCTAGAATCGCAAACTTTATTTCCTTAAGATTAAAGCTCGTAGCTATACCATAATGCGGCAATTTTATGAACAAAAGGTTAAGCATAAGTAGCTTTTTATTTGTGGCCTTGTGATTGCAGCACTATGAATGGTATTTTTGGCAAAATGTTAAAGGTTATAGGAAACGTTTTTCACAAAAAGTGTGAAGTTAACTTAATTCAGTAGACACCCTATAAGAATGAAAATGTGGTTTGTTTTAAGAAATATATGGTACAAGAGGCTTAAATAGCATTAGAAAAATAAATATCACAAAATGGAGTAAAAAGCCCACGTATTGTTTTTCTCATAGAAGATGATTGATGATGTCACAGGTTCATAATGACATTCTGTTAAGTTGGAGATATAATGTATATATTTACAAACTGAAGGAATATAACAGGTTCATTTGCCCAAAAAAGGCCAACTAGCCTTTATTTTTTCCAGATGCTGTTTTTTCTCAAGTTTTACATAATTTTTTAACCACTAACAGCTTTAACACAGATATACTATATATAAATAGGCCTGTCTTGGAATGCAGAAAGCTTAAACATTTGTATGAGATATTGCCTCCTCCCATTTTTTCAAGGTTTTTAAACTGTGATGGGAAAGTAGACTTTCACTAGTTAAATATTTACATAAAACTAAGGATCTGTTGGTAATTTCAAAGGTTGTCATTAAAATGTACTAAATACTGTTTGTTGCCTTTTATCACCGGTACTTCTATCAAGATAAAGTATGATGTAAAGTGAAATCAAAATATACAATTTGTTTTCATTTGCATAAATCATTTATAAAAGCATGCTGTTTTAGTCAAATTTATTAAAAAGAATCCTTAAAGTTCTAACTTTTATATTATCAGTTCATAAAATAATTCAGTACATAATGGGTTCCCTTAAAATATATAGTAGTTCAGTATTTCTTGACCTTATATTTGGATAATTTTAAGTTTTGGAAATTAGTTGGTAATATCTTTTTCTCCATTTAAGCCTTTGTTGAGACCAAGAAAAAGGAATTGTGTTTGAGGAACCAACAGTATATATTGCAGATGGCTAGACGCATTATGTATACTATGAAAAGAGCATTGTTTACAGTTTTGGTGGGAAAGTTTTGAACTAATTTGGGGAACATATATGATTATCCTTGCTTTAGGCCCAGTTGTAAAGACATTTATGTTGTATTTATTTCATCTCCTAGCAATAATCAGTTTTCAAAATTAAAAAAATAACTATCAAAACTCATCTCAGAGTTGAACCTGGTTGACTGCATAGTTTTGTGATTTTTATCCTACTTGCATAATACCTCTCTAAATATTTTTTTTATCTGAAACAAATATAAAAGATGTTCTCAAGGCTATTTCAGAAACTTACTGTGGCAGAATGATGTCTTAATTCTAATTCTAATTCTAATTGGACTTTTATAGCGCTTAATCTCCCCAAACAAGAGGACTCTAAGGCGCAACAAAACAAAAAGCAGTCAACAAAATTCTGTGTCCAGGGACATAACAGGGGTCGAACACCACGGAGAACGCCAGGAGGATGATTCAGGCTAGGGTGGATATGCTTTGGTGTACAGGTAGGTTTTAAGCTGTTTTCTGAAGGAGGCCAGGGATGGAGAGGCACGAATCACATCAGGGAGAGTATTCCACACAGTAGGAGCATCAAACGCAAAACTATTACCAAACTGTTTGACAGATTTATGAACAGAGGGGCAGAACTTTGGAATAACTAGGAAATTACCACCACTTTCACTGCGCCTGGTACTATAAGAACTGCTGTAGGAAGAAAGATGTGGTGAAAAATACCTGGGAAAACCTGTGTGAAGATACTTATAAACAAGTGTGACTGTCTTGAACACAATGCGCTGTTCAACAGGAAGCCAATGCAGTTTCTTTAGCACAGGAGTTATGCTGGTGTATCGACTGGTGTTTGATACAATTCTAGCTGCACTATTTTGGATGCACTGTAATTTGCGTAGATTGAACTTGGACAGGCTCCTGAAAAGTGAGTTGCAGTAATCCAACCGACTACTAACAAGAGCGTTGGCTACAAGCACAGAAACATCATGAGTAAGAAACCGCCTGACATGTCTGAAGTCACAGAGTTTAACAAAACAACTTTTGCAGACATTCTGAACATGCTTGGACAAAGAGAAATCTGAATCAAGCCACACACCCAGATTTTTTACTGAATCTGCAGGGCAGAGTGAGTTGCCCAGGATATCAATTGGAAAACATGCTTTCAACTTATCCCTTTGCCTCTTCGAACCAAAGATGATAAACTCAGTCTTATCAGGATTCAGTTTGAGCTTACTAGTTGTCATCCACTCTTTAACATCATTTAGGCACTTATTTAGCTTTTCAAAGGCAGCAGATGCATTCTTCTGGGATAAATGTATATAAAGTTGGCTATCATCTGCATAGAAATGAAACTTTATTCCATTATGTTTACTGATAATGGAACTGAGGGGGGTAGTGTACAATGAGAACAACAAAGGACCCAGGACAGAACCTTGGGGAACACCAAATAGGAGTTTGCAAACCTCTGACAAAGTAGAACCAATTTTTACTGATTGGTAACGGTCCATTAGGTAGGATGTGAACCATTTCAGAACGGAGCCACTGACCCCAAACCAGTTTTGGAGGCAACCTAAAAGAGTAGAGTGATCAATGGTGTCGAAGGCAGCAGACAAGTTTTTGTACTTTGTCTTACAAACAAATAAACTTCATAAAAACAGATAATGAAATCTTTTAAATATATTTGTATGTATTAAAAGACTTACGAAAATGATAGTTTGTTTACATTGTCATGAACCTGTGACGTCAGGGCTAGCACTTTTTACAGGAGTTGTCGAGTGAAAAATAATGGGGACAGTTGTGAAAATCTTATTTTTACAGAAATTGAACTTTCATATGTATATGTAATTACTGATGAATGATCTGAAAATGTTTCCTATGACCTTTAAAAATCACCTTACCCATTACACTTACACTTATAAGCATTAAAATGTTTAAAATTCATGTGTCTATTGTAAGCATCTGAGAGCAATTTTCATACTTATCATAAATATATCTTCCAACTTATTAACAACGTTTGCACAAACCCTTTCTTTGCTCTGAATATCATGACATGTTCTTTCAGATGTGGAAAATTGCACTGTCACACAATACATCGACTGCTGGAAGCCCAAATTAGGTACCTGATATATTTTCAGATATTCGGCAAATACTTTCACAATGTTGTTCACTTTTACAATGTTGTTCACTTTAACTTTTACACTTTAAGATTCACACATTTGTTCAGTTTTATTTGACATTTAACAGATTGCACAGGTCATATCATGGTAAGTTGCTGATATGTAACTACTACACTGGAGGTGGCTTATGGTCTGCACTTCTTATCAGGCTGCACATCGACACTACCTTCCTTCCCATTTGGCCTTCCAAAACTATTTACGCAGAAGTGGGAGAATACCTATAGTCTAAGAAATTAGTTTTTTTTCATTAGAATAACATTGTGCAGATAAATAACACATGGCAATGATTAGGGGCGGATCCAGCCTCTAAGTAAGGTGGGGGTTTCACATCAAGTAAGGTAGGGGTTCACATTGAGTAAGGTGGGGGTTGACATCAGACATATAATAACAAGGGGGTCGGGGGGTATGCCCCCCGGGAAAAAAATTAATTTTTGGTAAAAGTATAGTGTATTTCCTATAAATGTAACACCACTCTCAAGAAATAATTTTGTACTTTGGGTTGAACCCCTTTACATTATTTTTCAAGGGGGGGTCAAAACCCCTGAACCCCCCGCTGGATCCGCTAGTGCCATGCTAGAACAAATTAGAAAAAGAAACATTTCAAAGTTAAAGTTGGGGTTTTACGTCCCGTTCAACAGCCAGACTCATATTGGCATCATCATCAGCATTGCCATGTGTGGGACTTGAACCCACAGAGGTGACAACCTACGATTAAATGCCAAACTTGCTGATCACTAGGTCACTGAGAACCTAAAAAAACGTTTCAAGAGGAATAAATGATATATCTGAACCACACTGAAAATTTATTTTTACACTTTCACTGAAATTTAGAAACACATGTGAAATTGACTAAGTTTGTCATATATTGATATTTAGATATGTGTATGTTTAGCCGTGAAAAAGGGTAAATTTGGTGTTTTCACATCCTGTACAACAGTTGAGATCATATCTGAACAAGTCTTTACCAATGCAATATGCACCCATGACCCAGGTGCAGTGATTTAGTACAACAAAATCCCTTGTCTTTGCAGAGGCCTTGTTGCAAAACGGGGACTTTTGCCAATGCCCCACACCATGTGAACAGATTGCTTATGTTCCCAGTCTGTCCTTCTCTGCACTGGCTTTTGACTTGGACCTTGCCCAGGGAGGGGAATTACAAAAAATAGGCCACCTAAGGGAGAATTTGACACGAGCTAGAGAAGTGGCATACAGGTGAGCACGAAAGCCTGTCAAAACAAGTAATGGAGACTATTGCCGATTGTGCAGGGATTTTCCAATGCTAACATTTCCTTTGGGACCAACATTTCAGCTTAAAATTACTGCACATGTTGTATATCATTAATCAGGGTTTCATGACTGAACAAAGTTTAATTCATTCTGATGCTCTCAATATCACACGGTTTTATGTATTACATTTATTTGTCCACTTAGTGCTGTACTGTGTCATTGCAGTCAGTGTATGCACTGTGACAAATATAATATTTAAATGTAATATGTTAATTTAATTGTATTTTACTGAATAACATCAAGGCAGATAAGTTGATCAAAGGAATAGAGCCAAAAACATGTATATAAAAACAAGACATTGCATTGAGCTGATATGGAAGCAAAGTGTTAATACTGGAAATTAATTGAACGTGAAGCATGTCACACAGACACTTACCTTTATTGTAGGGTGATACTGTCATTGTACCATTAGATTCAAACATACACCAAAAATACTGCATGAATAATATATAACTTATATTTAACTAGAATTCACACAGACAAGTACATAGAGACTATCAGAATATTGACAGGGCTGGTGAGGCAATCGCTAAGAACTCAGACTAGGTGAGACCTGATGCATTTCACAATCAATAAGTAGAATTCTACACTTTAGTTATGTTAATTTATTCCCATGAAACTCCACCCTTTATTTGTATACAGGTGAAATGTCATCATTTTTATTGTTTGTTTTTACTGGCTTCAGATTTCTCATGGTAAGATCTTATCTCCACTAATAAATTCATTCATAATATATAACGTCTCAACAACAATTTGACCAAAAATCTACAGTAAATAAGATATCTCAATTAAATTTAGAGAAGTCAAATGAAGTTTTCTTATTATTATGTCTAACATTGAAGAGACACACTGGTTTATGTTTTAAACCCGTAAGTTAAAATAAATGTTTGGCTTCCTGTATAATAAATTTGCAAATCATGACAGATATAAGTTAAAGTCATGCACAAGGACAGACACTGTTATGTTCACAGATTACAGTCGGTTGAGCTGTATATTGATTCTGAAGTAGGTCTTGTCCTTGACACACTGGGAAGTGTCAGAGAAGATTGCATGTGGGTGGCAGAACAGTATCAGAATTTCATCCATGCACTAGGCTGGGAGGCTAATGATATTCTAGATGAATTCTATAACACTGTCTATGACGTCTATACTGAACTAGTTGAGGTTTCGTACAGGTAAATATGGTTCTGTCATAATACTTCATGTTCACAGCTAAGTTTCAGGCTTAAGAATATTTACACAAGGATTCACATGCAAGATTCTTATATTTTTCTCTGAGCCCTTCTCGATAATTGTGTAATGTATTGATGATAACCTACTCTGTGATTGTATCCAGTCTTTATACTAAGTTTTCATTAACGAAGAAATTTTACACCGTAAAACTGCATAGTATATTTGTTTTAAAACTGTAGCATCAATGACACTATTACTTGCTGGAATGAAAATACATGTGGATTTGATGTCTGCTTAGTAAATCACATGACTGCTCACATTGGTTCTGGCTGTCAGTACTGTAAATACGAAAAAGCGTCTACTGAACTTAATTGTGTTCCAAATAAAGAAAAAACCTGGCAAAGAATGGTTAAGCCACTCATTGGAAGAATTCAGGTATCTCTCAGAGCACTGAAGGAGAGCAAAAAAGATACCATTACTAGCATTGGGTCTTTGCTAAACGGGACATTTGACTTCATATTTAAGCAGAATTACATAGCCCCACTAAGGCCATATATTGTATTTAACTGTACATGGTGTATGTCAGACAATGAATCATTGAGAGATTTAATCTTAGCTGAGATGAAAGCCAGCATTTTAGAAGACGTACACTCTACTTTGCAAGGTATCGTCAATTTGAAGGATCAGCTGACCATAACCTACAGTAATAGTCCAGCAAACGGGTAATATTAATACTCTTTCTTGTTTTCGAATTGTTTTCAAAAACTACTTGAAGAGTATTATTATTTGAGTATTATTATCATTTGAAAACTAAGGAGGGACTTATTTTTTCACTGGTCACTATTTGTCTTTGCAGAGAGCTACTTTACAAGAACTTGTAGACATGTTCTGTTTTTTTTGAAAAAAAAATATTCGAAGTACATTGAAATATAAACGGTGGCGTATGTTAAAACAAATTCACTTCTTATTGCTACAATATTCAAAATTAAGAAGTAAAGACTTTTTTTGTTATTTTGTCATATTTGGGAGAATGCGGGCACCACTTATCTTTGACCAGGATCATACCAATAACTTCTTCAGTGTTCCTGGCCCTTTTCAGTGGAATCAGCCATAATGCCACCCCCACCCCCCCAGCCTAAAATAGGAAGGTCTTAGTACACTATCAGTACGTTAAGATTACAATGTTATATGTATTTATTGCATTATACAGGACAGCAATTGATCGTTCTAAAGATGCCATTGCTGCTGCCAGGGTTTTACTAACAGAAATAAATGGAAAGTCAAAAAAGATACTTAGAGAGGCTGCAGCATTCCTGTCAGAATTTCTGCACTTAATAAAGTCAAGATGTGATTGTGAATTAAGAAATCTATACACAGGTTACATATATAAACATGAGAGGATGAGGAAGGCCATGGTTTCCACCAAACAGACTGTTATCAATTATGGTAAGTCAAACATACCATATTCTGTAAAACATTGCATTGCTCACCCAAAACATCCTTTAGTGGTAGTGACATTGTTACTGTGTGGCATTTACATTATCTAAAACACAGAAATTCATTCTGTGCTGTATTTGTTTTTTTTGGTGGTAATGTTTTGAGATTTTTTAAACTTCACATCCACCTGAATAAAATGCTTCTTTTATTCCACAGTATATCTATATATTTTTTAAATTTTGTATTGTTTTGTTTTACATAACCATCTTTTATAACCTAAATATGCATTTCTGGGGTGATCAAAGGATGGTCAGCATTACTAACAATATAGAAAGGCAACAGCAGGCTTAAATAGGTGTAACCTGTTCCATATTAACTTCACATGACGCTCTGAATAGGCTGTCCTGATGTTTCAGTGTGTTGATATGAAAGGTAGTCTTGGTTCCAACATGCAGTGTTTTTAGACTATATGTCTTATATTTTATTTCTACAGGCAAAAGTTACAGTCAGTTCTTAGAAGAATACAAAACCAACAGCATCACTCTGACTAATATAAGCTCGAAATCACATTTTCAAGAAAGAGAACTTTATTTACGGAAAGCTAATGTCACACTAGAAAACAGGTTCCTGGAGAGAAAACTAGATCTGTACAGCATCCAAAGACACCTCAGTAAAATCTACTACTGGTTTTCTGCACCAGTAAGTATGAATGTTACTCCATCTTCGAAATGTAAGAAATTCTTAGATAATATCTTCAGAAATATTTGAATTTACCTGTCATCTATACAACTAGAAATGTCTGCATATTAAAGGAAGTAATCCACCGTTGAACCATGAATTGAAGATACCATAAATACTTACAGATACAGTTTTGGCAAAATAGTGTGAGAATACATTCTGGAATAAAATTTTATGTTTACCTGACTTTTCACATCAAAGCCTTCTCATGCTCCATGTTTGAACCCTAAGAACTTCTTAGATGTATTCAGAAATATTTGGATTTACCTGTCATTCATATTATTATCTATATTATTAGAAATGTCTATGTATTCAAAAAAGTAGTGCACCACTGGGTCATGAGTTAAAGATACCACAATTACTGACAGATACAGTTTTGCAAAATAGAATGACAATACTTTTTGTGATAAAATTTTGTATTAACCGGAATTTTCACATAAAAACATTCCCAATCAGGGAATGAGTGTTTCAATTATAATGAATTCCACATGATCTTAGCCCTGTTTGACGCATCTTAAAAATTCATTTTGATTGATATGCAGCAGCTTTGATATGAGGAGTGCTACATAATATCTGGAGGAATCCAGAATTAAAAGTAGCAAGCTCTAGAAAATGAAACACTTTTGCCCAAGAAACAACTCATTGGTGATAAGGTTGACAAAGAAGATATCCCTCCATGAATTGGGCAAGACGATTAAAAAAGGGGAACCACAGCCTGACCTGGGCCTGCAAGTTGTTGTTTTCAGGAGTAATCAAATTAGTTCTTCTGAGACCTAATAAATGGTCCTTTTCCGACCAGTCCATAATGTTCAAAAGCAAGAATCCAGCTACTTATTTTGACCAACCAAATAAAATCATATACATTTGCAGTCCAGTAAAAAGTAATTAAAATAAAACTCTAAAATCAAACCCCAGCAATAAATGCTCGCGACCTCAAGCTCACAGGAAGCTGTATTACTTGGCATAAAAGTGATAGGATATTAGGGATGGGTCGGTAGTTCCGGTATCTTGGTATCGAGAGCATTTTACTGAAATACCGTGATGAAATTTTAAAACCGCCACTTCGCTTGTCAACATATATGATGGAAGGAAGGGTTAAAATATTAGAAACATACCCAAAATCTGAAGAAATTATAAGCTTTTATCCCTATATTTTCGTCCATTTGCAGACTTTTATAGCAAAACGTTGAGAACTGCCATGTTTTGGTTACGACACTTTATAACCTAAATCTCGCTTGACAACACATAAAATGGAAGGAAGACTTAAAATATTGGGAACAAACAAGAAATCTGAAGAAATTATAAACTTTTATCTCATATTTCATGCATTTGGTCACTTTTATTGTGATGTAGTGAAGAGGAAATGTCCATGTTTGATTGGGGTGTACTAAAACGCGGAGTCCCGGAATCGGTACGGTTTTGCATTGGCGACATCCTGATGTACACATTTTTGGTACCGACCCATCCCTATAGGATATAACAATGATTATTAGAAAAGCAAAAGAAGGCCTTATGAAAGTCTAACAGATTTTTAAATAAATTTATATTTAAATACTTTGTATTTTAATGTTGAAGCTTGTATGTACTTAATATTCTTAGTAAAAGATCCATTAATCTGTATTCTGGCAATGAAATTGTGCTGATCATTTTCAATCAATTGCTTAGAAATATTTTGCAGGATGACACCTTGGTGTAAGGTAGTTCATTCCTGAGATAATGATAAAAAGGGACGAGATCTACTTCATGTGAACAATTCCATTGTAATGTTTACAAACTTTCTTTTGGGTTATAGTTTGAGTATTGGTCATTGCAGTTTGAGATGTACTTAGCTTGTTTAAGGACCATTGAGTGGTGTCAGCCCATGTTTGACTACCCTCCTCTGTGTGCATTGAATTGGCCCATCCATTTCTCACCACCTGCCATGGGTAGGATCTCTGAGTGCTAGAATAACTTGAAGAGGTGCTTGTGCTTAATAAATGAGAACTAGAACACCTATAAGCAGTTAAGGTGGGAGCAAACTACTACATTAGAGTGCTAAAATACTAAATTAAGCATCAGGGCATTCTTAGAATTACACTTATTTTGATTTTCTTTATTCATTGAATAACATTTATTCACAGAACAATTTTATTAAGAATAATCCCAAGAATAAAAGTAAATAGAAACATGCACAGGTTAGCACTTTTTCTTTCTTTGTTTACAGACTCTGGTATGTGTTAACAGAAAGTGAGGAATTTTTAAAGGTTTTCACAGAGGCTGTGTTTCATGATAGTGTATACAGTGTATGTAAAACTATATTCTAGATCGATTTTCAATCAGTTGCTGCACTGTAACCACCAAAGCAGCCATTTGTCTTACGTTAACATGCCATGTGCCAGTCTTAAAACTTGAATAATATTCTCAGAATATTCTAAAAGAATTTTGTGAATGAAAAATTCTATTCTTAAAAAATCTAAGGAAAAGGAACAATTCTCAGAAAAATTTAAAAAATACGAATTCTAGGAATAAAATCTTTTTGAATAAAGGCCCTGGTACTTGGCGTCATTGCACCACTTTATGTAGGCATTTTTCTTAAACATACATCGTGTGTATACATTTTGCTTGAACCCCCGAGAAAATAGTTAGAAGTAGTTTTAAAATATAACTACAGTGTAATTTTATTTTTTGGCAGTCGTTTTTCAAATAAAAACATTTACTATATTAGTTTTTCATGAAATAAAGGGACAATGACAGCACAAAGTTTTCAAGTGTATGATTTTACTTCATTAGACAGTATGTTGAGCATGGTAATGTAGGAGTCTGCTGTGGCAATTAACTGGCCAATACCATAAAGTCAATAAAGAAAGCATTATTGGTTGCACCAATAACAAAGCAGTAAACAGAGCATATACATGTACAAACACTTAAACTCACTGCACCCCCCCCCCCCCCCACCCCCCCACCCCCACCCCCCCCCCACCCCACCCCGACACAGCCATAGCTTATACTCAACTAGAGCTTCTGCCCTCTTGGGACCTGATCTGTCCCAAATGTGTTCAAAGGTCTAATTTTTCCACTTTGGAGCTGGACCTTTTGAGCTTGATCCTCTCTTGAGGGTTCTCCTAGTTGGGATTTGTATTGCTCCCGGCAATCTGATCAACTTTCGCACAACCCTTCAGGATTGGTCCACCTCAGGGAGTTTGTCTTGAACGGCTTGCCATAGTGTCATTTTGAATTCAGGGCATCAGTGAAAACTCAATGTTCTTCACAGAATGATATTTTTGGTGATGAGTGTCTTGATTTTGACATTGATTCATTGGTCTGATCAGTGTGTGCTCTTTGATAAAGTGTCTTTTCGGATTTATGTCCCAGGTGAATGATTTGTAAATGCTCAACAAAGCTAAGAGCTAATTCAGTCACATCCATATTACCCAGTAAATAAGAAACTGGAGTAATTCAGTCACACATATTCTTGTTCACTATCTTACATTACATTGTCCTGGGAAAACAGCATTCAGTGTTCCTATAAATGAAAGGGGCCACGGTGGCAGAGTGGTAACACTCTCGCTTCCCACCTTTGACATCAGGGTTTGGTTCCCAGTCCGACCTCAAGTGGGAAAGCTGGTAGTTGCTTGCCGTTGGTCGGCAGTTTACAAATAACATATGCATTGCTGAATTGTGAAATAAAACTTGAACCCGAAATATTATTTTTACTGTCAGAGTTATGGCCAATAAAATCAATTTTATAGTAAAGTAAAAATCATTTTTTGAGGCTAGAGACAACTAAATATACTGTCTTCATGAGGAAATGTCAATTTAAAATATACCTAGCTATTTAATGTACTGATTTATTTTAAAGAAAACTCACAGTTTCTTATCATTAAGATTTTAGAAAGTTAAATGGCTACTGTACAATACAGGTCTTGACACTGGATCAGATGCAAATCTTATTTTCCTGTCTAAGGCAATATTTACCTCCGTCATTGAGGTTATGCGCATGTTTGATTTTTTTGTCGGTATACTATACATATTATAAAACACAACTGCATGGACTTATTTCAAATTTCACAGTAGGGGGTTTTGTATAACATACAACTGGTTCATATTTTGGAAAAGATGCACAACCACGTTTGGATCTAGGATTAAAACAACCCAGTCATTTTCTTCTAGGTTTTGTAAGTAGATCACAATCAGTGTAGGTGTTATAGTTATGTTTAAGCTCATATTTGTCTTGAATTAAAACACTGAATGTATGAACTGCACTGTAAAGTCAAATTATTACCCACAAAATAACATATATACATATGCATTGACATCCGCAAAATTAATGTAAAATGGAATTAAACGTTTAGCCAGAATTACAAGTTTGCATTATTATACTTTTGTCACCATGTTCACAAGCTGTGCATTGTTTTATTCCAAATGTTTTTTATTATATTTGCTAAATTGCTGAACAGAGCAGAATAAGTACACGAAGATATACAGAATACATACAGGGAAGTCATTGTATTAGAACTGAACTAATTGTAACACACCATGTAAACAAGCATTACTATGTTATAATCATGTAAATCTCAAAGTTATTTTATATCTTTGTTATTAAGTTTTATTTTAAAATTCGGGTATTCTTGTAAAGAACCCGAATACTGGTACAAAGGGACCGACCGGGAGAATAACCATCCTAGAGAAACTGATGGGTGACTACTGCCTCTACTGAGAAAATGGTTTTGATGATACTGTTGATGATCTGGAAGTAATGGCTCTTCCCAGTTTTTCTGTGGTTTTATTAGGTGTCATTGACTATGGTGTGTCGAGTCACTGGTACTTAACATGGCATCATTGGCTTGCTTTGCTTTTTAACTGAAGCAACAGCTGTACTAGCTTCGTTAGGAATGATGATTCATCAAATATGTATGTAGGATGTTATCTGCGGCTGACCAGCTGGGATATTTTGGAATGGCATATGATATTTGTGAAGTGAAAGGCTGTTGCTGGTGCTGGTTGCTGTTACAAAATATTCTGATGTAGCACACTAGGGGTACAGAGCAGGGCACAGCCTGTACGGGACCTGTCAGACCAGTTGGAGCCTACCTTAAATTAGCACCCTATCTATTCCTTATTTTATTGTGGCAACCACTGTTTACCAATCACAGCCAATTAGAAGGCGGGTTACACTTCACTGGTCACAATTGAATTGGTCACCATTCACATTTACTCCAGAATTTGAAGGATATTTCGATATTTTAGAGGAGTTTTAGTGGAAGCAGCCGCTGAACAGCAGAAAGAAGGTTACTGCTGCATCAACAGCAAGAATCTTCATGAAAAATGAATGGAAACAGAACAACAAAGGGCTGAATGAATAACATGTTTTCGAGATTCGACATCTGTGCCAGTAAGTAGAGAAACAGTGACTGATGATGTAGGGCTAGCCCCACCTACAAATGGTTCCAAAGAAGCTATTATTTCTATGTTACAAAAACAATCAGACTCGAACCAGGCATTGCTACAATGTGTGAAATCTTTAGAAGAAAAGCAAGACAGAGAAAGTAACTTGGTTAATCGCCAGCCCACTAGCTTGATCAATGACGTATATACTACACAACAGCAGGGGTCAAGAGGTGTCAGGTGCCATCACTCTTCATCTGCAGGTGGTAGGACATACAAGCACCACTGGCTTGGCCCACGCTACAACTTCCCTCCTCACTACCTGGACAACAAATCGAACAGAACACAAGAGCCAAGGTCTGGAGCAGGAACCTAGCCGAAGATTGGACTGCTGCTGATGGGGATATACACAGGGACGGAATTATGCCCAGTCTGGAAACTCTCAAACATCTACAAACAATTTCTGAGTCTGTGTCACAACTGATGGGATCTTACAAGAACCATGCCAGGAATGCTATCCAAGGTAGACGTAAATCTGGTAGATTCAACACTGTAGACATTGTTCACACTGCTCCCCAAATTTCACTGGCAAACGAGGGGTATCACACACCTGCTGGTAAGAAGAGGGTCGCCTAAGAAGACTTATTCCTACCCCAATTGGTGGTAAGTCAGCTATTAAATAGATATTACATGATGAACTCAGCAGCAGCTTAACATGCCCTCATCTAGATCATCCTAGCGAGAAAAGATGACACTTCATTGCCCTTGCATGTAGTACAAATGCATGGGCGACCTCCATGCATGACTTGGAGGAAGGAAACCTCACTTGGCAAGACTCTACGCAATTGTTGCTTAATCAATTAAGTGCATCACAGATATTCATGGCATTAGTTCAGAGTACCCAACCATCTCAATCAAAAAAGTATGCAAGTACTTCAATGAGGGCGACACAAATCTACCATGGTCAGTACAAGCACGTATGCACATACTGTAATAAACAGGGTAAAGCAGCCGATCACTCAGAGATCAAATGTTATACCAAATCAAAATCCAAGGAAAGACAGCAAATAAATAGTTAGTAGTGGTCAGGGTCATCTGCACAACTGACCATGTTGGGACAGTCACATGGGCGCCAAGGACACTTGGAGGGGGGAAGTACATAGAAACAGTTCATGAAACTTTTGTAGCTGATAATAAAACTGCTAACCTGATAATGACATTACTAGTAGTGTATCTCTTAATAATTCACCTGACTGTGCAAATTACCATGTCAAATATGTATATAGTTATTATTATAGTAAGTATGTTGATGACGTAAATGTATGGAATGTTTGTAGTACAGATGTTTTTGCCACCCAGCAATGGGTAACCACTCTTATGATGGTAAGTAGGGTAATTACGACCCTGATTTGTATAGCATGTGTTCAAGTAAGGTTGACATTAAATATTCTGAAGATCGTCTGGATTACAATTAAAACTCTCCATCACTGCACTCCCCCTAATAAATAGGGAGGTTGAGTATTGTCAAACACAAATTCAATTGTCTATTGGTGTACGATACATTTTACAAACAAGTACTGGAAAGATACTAAAGGAAATGTGAGATTAAATGTCCTTACTATAGATATGCCAGATAGCCTATTAACTCCAATCTTAAACTTGATGCATGACGAATGTTTGTAGTACAGATGTTTTTGTCACCAAACAATGGGTAACCACTCTTATGATGGTAAATAGGGTAATTACATAGCCAGAGCATTTAGGAATCTGGGCTTTGACCCAGCTTACGCCTTCAAATTTAAGATCCAATGGGCAGGAAGCTACTCTCTATATGTTGCCTTAGCGTTCGGCTGGGTTAACTTCAGTGCTTCATTTCAGACCACGTCTGATGTAATTGTTTACATGATGAGACACGAATATTGTGACTTGTTTGCCTACATAGATGATTTTATTCTTGTTTCTAACAGTGATGATGCAGAGCGTCATTTTCATAGATTTGCCAGTCTTATTGAGAAATTAGGTCTTCTTATGAACCCAGTTAAGCTCTCAACCCCTAGTACCTCTCTTTTCTTGTTTAGGCATAGCCATTGAACTGGACAAAAACTCTCTAAACATTGAGAAAAGTAAGCTGGAGGACATTTATAATGAATGCTTGCAGGACATGCAAAACCTGTCTTACTAGGAAGAAATTCCAAGGAAAACTGCTTTATTTGCACAAATGCTTAAACCAGCCAGGATTTTTGTCAATAGAATATTAGCTCTACTTAGAGCTGATCAGTCTAGAAGAATGAAACTTACTGAAGACTTTTTAAGGACATTCACTGGTTTATAAAGTTCCTTCCTGAATTCCCTGGCTCCTCAAAAAAATTTAAAACAGAAATTCGAACACTGCACATTGCCCAGCTTGAAATGATAAATGTGCTAGTAGTCCTGAGGTACCTCAGAGGCCTCTATCTATTCAGTTTTCAGGCCTACCCCTAGAGGAATCTTTGACATCAAAACTATGTACAACATATCCAAGGCATGTGACTTACTCCATGACCCAATCTTATGAGTCCAGATGCCAAATAGCCATATTAGGTCAAAGTCTGTTTTGTTGCTATTATAGAGCTGAATGTGGTGCAATATTGGACATTCTAAAAATGCATAGAAGGCTACTAAGAAAATGACTCTAAATATTGTCAAGCAGAAATGTGAGAAAGCATGTTTTGTTGCTATTATGAAGTTCTTTGTTGATTCAGCATCTCTTAGCTGTCTCGATGAAAAATCAGCCAAGTGCCAGCTTGGCACCTTTGAGGAATTTTTTTAAAAGCACAAAACAAAGTGGCCGCCATAAGTAATGGAAAATTTTATTTTCACACATATCTTCACTTCTAATGTACATAGAGACACAATCTTGGTGTCTAAGTCTAGGTTTTTGGGGTCAAGGAATCTATATATGACATAATACAAGATTTAACTAGAACAGAAATGTCAGATTTGCAGGATAACCTTAGCTTAATTGCCAAATTTTAACACTTACAAACCTTGAACACAGAATCATATATTGCCATATAAAACATATCCTTGACAAATGTTCCCTTACAATGTAAATACAATGTTATATACATATTTATATTTAAATTAGGTAAACCAATTTCATCTACTAGGGCTTATATTTAATAATAATATACAGTTAATGATACAATGAAATGAAACTTGACAAATGTGTCATCCTTTAAATGATGCTGTATGGTATACAGCTAGTACGGATCATAAATTTTATTAAAAGTGGTAACTGGAAAAAACACTTTTGAAAAATTGACTGTTATGGACAGAAATGAAATGTTTTAACTGGATAATTGTTCTCTGAAGTATGTGATCAATGAACTGAAAATTCATTTAGGGAAGATATTCTCAAGTTAGGCTCATAGTTATAAACTCAATTTTTCTTTGGAAATAGATGTTTCAACGCACCCTCTTTGGAATATTTTTACTTGGTGCATTCAAGTCTGATTTTCAAGAAAAGATATTGCATTACAAAGGTATTAATTACAAAGTAACTTGTTTATGGAATCTTGAAATTTACTTGTTGTGCAAACATTTAGCATTAAAATAAATTGAGCGTATTTTAACTCACTTATCTACTCTATACCAAGACCATTATTAATGAAAATTGCAAAATTAAGAAAGAAACTTTAACCTCTTGCAACTTTCATACTTGATGCCGAGCAAAACTCCAAATCTAGCAAGTCAAGATCTGAACCCTAAAACTGAGTGTATAAATTAAAAATTTGATAAAGCTTACAAATTAATATATTGGACCTTCATTAGAATCTATAATGTTAATGTATTATGTTGCCTACCTATTTAGTACAGATGGCTCTAGAATGAGGAATTTCTATTTTAATTACTCCAGAGACTTTTAACAATCAAAAAAGTTTTGAAGATCTGCAAAATCCAGTATGAAAAGTATAGATTTGTAATACAATATCTGAAACTATAGAACACATTTTGGGGGATTATAACTATGAACATATCAAAGATTTTGAGTACAGCCTGGGGATAAACTGGTGGGCAAGCTGTACCTAAATAGTGTTCTTAAAGTATACCTCCATGGGGAGCATGGGCAAGTGATTGAACATGTACACATTTGATAAGTTAAGAATATTCTGATAAACAGTAGATACACTCAATGGTATTGTGACTTGATAAATTGTTGTACCATTTTAATCACCATAATATTTATATTGCATTAGGTCCAAGTCAGACTGGGTCATTGGTGTGACAGACTGGGTGGCTGATTTTTATATGGGTGCATTGTGATAGGTGTTATATACATGGTCAGAAGACACATTATGTTCTAAGTAAGCACTTCAATTTCAGGGTAAAACTAATTTTTGAATGGATGTTGCATTTCAGAACTGATAATGCCATGTGCTTGTATCACATTCTACCTTGGACCTATAACAATCAGTAATAAAGGCAGTTGGCTCAGTAATCAGATCTATTTCAACTGCTTCAAGCAAACTAGAATGAAGTATTTTCTGCACTCCCAATTCCAAATAAATGTGAAATGGTTTCAACCTACGATGGCAAGTCGGTGGCCATGGTGGCAGAGTGGTAACACTCTCGCCTCCCACCTCTGAGATCATGGTTCGGTTCCCAACCTGACCTCAAGTTGGAAGTTGGTAGTTGCTTGCCATTGGTTCTCATTTTACAGAACAGAACCTAGACCAAGTGTATGTATTTGTTTCCTCTGCCGTCCCAACTACCCATCGTGATATGACCTGTAGAGTGTTGAAAGTGACGTAAAAGCCCCAAATAAATAAATACAAAGGCAAGTCCAGCAGTCAGATATCTGGCAATGCTTTTGTGGTTCATTGCTGTTTAGTGAATGTCTACAAATGCTCTCAAAGAACTTATGCTCCCTGTGCTGTTTTGTTTTTCACAGTCATTTATTCTTCAATACAGAAGAAAGGTAGTAAAATAATGGAATCTGTAATAGAATATTTGATAAGTGATTCATCTGCAGCTGAGACAACTGGTGCTATGTGATGAATTATGATATCATCTTCCTTGTGATGACTTTCATAATCCTTTCTCTGGAGAGTGGAATTGTTACACATCTGTACTGGTGTAAGATATTTTCCAGAGATCACATGTTTGATATTTTGCTAGAACTGTGTCATATCAAATCAATCAGTGCACTTTGTCGAAATTGACAGCACGTATCATTTTTTTGTGCAATCAGATTTGTTTATAGGCTCATGTTCATGTCACATCAGACTTGTGACATTTTAACAGATACTTTCCAGTGATCACAAGTTAGTTATATGCTGAAACTCTGCTATGTCACATCTGATAGATGAAATCAATCAGTGCACTTTGTTGAAAGGGAAAGCGCGTATCATTTTTGTGCAGTAAGATTTGTTTATAGGCTCATGTTCATGTGACATCAGACTGGTGCCATTTTAAAAAAAATGTTGCCCAACATTTTATTGAATCAGATTTTAAGTAAAAACTAAATTTAGGTTTGTCTATTTGTAAATCAAGAGCTGGTGTGGTTCACTTTAACATGATTTTATAATTCCAAAACAAGAGTTTCAGAAGTAATATTTTTTTCTGGTTTAAAATTTAACATTAATTTAGAATACTTATATCTTTATGTTTAAAAGTCATTTTTAGATAAAAATAATGTTATGCCAAGAATAATTCTTATCCAAGGATATGAAAATTCTAAGATTAGAAACAATTTAATATTTAAGTACATATCTCATGCTACAACTAAATGAACTTTGGGAATACAGCCCCTGAAACAGGTGGGTGTCATATCTACATTAGGTATTGATTGTGAACATGATTGTGACTTGTGGCTGATCAATTTATTTGTGGCATGGTAGAATGGATCTTGCAATTGGATAAATAACCGATTTCAACAATAAAATGGAATACATGCAGTATTGCATGTGACGATAATGTAAAAATATTTTCAAAAACATTTTTAATTTGGTGTGTGATTGATATTTGTATTCTATTTACACATTATGTAACATCATAAATAGATTCTTTGACCCCAGAAACCTAGATTTAGGCGCAAAGAATATGTCTCTAATTGCAATATAAGCAAAGACATGTGTAAAAATAGAATTTTCAAGCTAGCACCCGGCTGAGTTTTCATCAGGACAGCTTAGAGATGCTGAATCAACAAAAAACTTCATTATAGCAACAAAACATGCTTTCTCACATTTCTGCTTGATGATATTTAGAGCCATTGTCTTAGTAGCCTTCTATGCATTTTTTTAGAATGTCCAACATTACACCACATTCAGCTAGGCAATTTTCACCACATTTCATTAGGGGGGGGCCTTATTTTCGGCCCTCCCAGTGCAGATTACTTGTGAAATGGTCCAAAGCACTCCAGGATGGTAAATCTTCACAGATGATGCAGATTCCTCAAATGGATAATCATTACTTGTGTCCCATTCGGGCTCTGAAAACACTCCTTAACTCTAGGCCCATTTGCCTGGGTGCTCAATTATTTGCCACAGCATTTCAAGCCCATCCACAATAATTGACATTCACATTAGAGATGCACTCAAAAGAGTTCTCACCATTCTTAATATCTCACAGATAAAACACGGATTTCACACATTCAGATCAGGGGCCACCTTTGCCTTTAGTAACAATATCCCCTTAAGAATATTATGTCCCATGGCCTCTGGCGTAGTTCATCTGTTTGGTCTTACCTATCTTATGCCCACAATTTTTGCCTCTGTCATCGCCTCTTTCTTTTAGTTTGGCCTGTGGTTTTAAACATTGTTCATGTTTTACATTGCAAATTGTTTAAATACTGCAATCTAGTCATTATATGTCACTAACATGTAAATGATTGTGTTTTCTCAAACCTAACTACTGACTGTTTATCTATCTAGGACACTAAAATAACAAGAATTCCACAACATAGTTCTTACAGCCACACGCTGAACTGTCCTTTGCTGACCTTCTTTGACCTTCTGGTGACTGCAACTGTGGCTTGACTTGTGGAAAACATCTAAGTTATATGGAGTTGACAATGATGGTTCCTGGGACCAAGACTTACTGACGTCAATAAATGTTGACTTTGGAATTTCACATAATGGCATTAACAAATCTTTTGAATGGAATGAAGAAACTTTAGCTGAACCTCGCAATTTTGCTTCCACTATATAGAATTGCTGAACTTTAAGATCTTATTTTAAAAATCATCAAGAAAAATTTAAATGTACTAAGATTGAGTGTGCTAATTTTAAAACATACTTTACAATTAAACTGCATTGAAATCGAATTTTATGATTTATGCCATCATAACTTTTTGGTACACACAGATAATGGATGAGGACATGGCCAGATCCTCAGCCTTGTGGAAGAGGTTTGATATAAACGAATCAATTCTTCATACTGGTGAAAATTCAACATCTGTACCAAAAGAGGAGACTTATGAATTCAAAAACACTAATCTAGAGTGTTTCTTGGAGGATATATCAAATAATTGGACTTCTCAAAGGTATTCTTTGTTTTGTCATTTGTTAGTTCTTGTGTGTTCATTTTACCTTGGTTTGCATTGATTTCTGGTCGGATAGAAAATGTATAAATGTATAATAACATGTTATGTAAACATAAAAATGCACGTAGTAACACATATACACTCAAGAAAAAGGAAATCTTGTCAACCTCAAGTAAGGTCTTTCCCATAGTAATTAACTAAGAAGTGCTAAACAAAGGTTTCTGAACTATTCCCAGTAACAAATAAATGTTTTATATTACATTTTATGGATGTGCACATTTTGTCACAAAATTTACTCAAATGAATAAGGTTATATGTAAGAGAAACTTTGTCATTGTAACAAAAACAACATCTCAAAGAGAAATAACTCATAATTTCCCTGTTGTGTTTTATGTTTATTTATACCCAGTGCCAGATCTCCTTTTAGTATTATTATTGGGTCACTGTTTGACCCATCTCTACTGCACAGGTAGTCAAAACCTTCTAGTCACGGACATAACCCAAAATGAAGAGTAAAATATCAGGGAAAACCATTTATCAATGTCCCTGAGGGCTCTTTAGCCCGCCATTGGAATAAGACCCAATGACAGAATACCAGTATTTCAGGTGTCCATAAGTGTTACAATCCGTCTACCAGTGCCTGAGATCAAAGCAAGGTCCTCTCCTCCGATGTTGTCGATGGGTGTGTTGCCTACATTGCCACAGCTGTATATGTCCCTTATCTTCAGAAAATATTAACTTGAACTGACATAACATGCCAAAGCTGATAAGTTGTTAATACTTATCCATGTTGTTGTTTCAGGCTGAATGCAGAAAAAGGACTGACAGATATGTTAAATCAGATTGAAGAAGCAGACAGTTTTGTATCCAACTTTGTGTCTGGAAATGAAATCTCTGAAAGTTTCTATGAGTATATACATATATTTATGTATTTTTATGTTGTGTTGCAGCACAACTGTTAACTTTAAAGAGGGTGGGTTCTGGATCCAAAAACTAAATACTCGTAGCATTTGAAAAACACATATCACTAGCCTCAAATTAGAAAACAACATGTTAGAATGGTAAATGGGCATAAAGATTGGTCAATATAATTGCTTTTCTTATCTTTTAACATTTAATACACTTAAAACTTGTCAAATTCAGGTTTAAAAAAACTCACATTGAGCTTTAAATGCAGCTTAACCTAATTTCACAAGCTTTATTGCTGAGAGCCAGCGTCATGATTATTTCACATGGTAGTAGTTTTTACAATGAATATAATACATAGATAATTAACTGATCGCGTAGGTGTTATTAAGCAACTGTCATGACTTCTCTTCAATGCTGCCAGGATTAAAATCAACACAAGGAGCATTTTTATCTTTCATTTATTGTGGGCTTTACATTAATTTATATTACTATATATAATGTATTTTTTGGTGTAAAGCAAATAAAAAACCGTAGTCTGCGAGTTTGTCAACAAACAATCAAAAGACCATTGGTATGATTATAACCGCAAGAGGACATACATATGTCAATGTATTATACTTCAGGAAAAACTTCCTTCAAGTGGACATATTTTACAAAGAAATGACAGAAAGAATTGTACGTCAACAAAAGTCATATGAAATTGCTGCTTTACTTGGTAAGTGGGTATATACATATTGTCTCTACTGCCTCTAGGCATAACTTGGCCGCAGGCATAAGTTGGCTGTCATCATCATGTTTTGAAATTTCTATCAATCTAAAGGCCTGTACCATTCTTTAATGGTTTATTATTATAAGATTTATGATAAGTACCATTTTGAACCATGTGCAACCACACATTCATCTGTTTGGCACATTCAAATGAGTGGCGCCCTATTATGTCTGCGGCCAAGTTATGCCTAGAAGCAGTACCTCATTTTTAGTTATATGTTTTTATGTGACAAAACTTTAAATGCGTTTTTTTGTGGATTCTATAATTCTTATTGTATGACGGTTTAAGGATACAAAAACAAAACTTCATATTTTGCATATCCTTATACCATAATATGTCAGTGTGCGGATAATGCTATACTTTTGTTGTTGTTTTGAGCGAAAGCTTCAAGTTTTATACAGACATGCCATATAAACAAAATTTTAATTGTTCAGATAAAATACCATAATATTGCATATTGATATTAGTCAGCAAGGTAACTAGAAAAATCCCTCACTAGTTTACATCCAATTTTCACAGCAGGTGGATATCTTTTCAACATGTCATAACAACAAAAACGTAATAAAAAGTAATTGTATTTGTATAAGTGGGAGGGGGGGCATTACAATGGGAAACCCTGAGATCATTTTCGATTGTATTATTGACTAACTTAAATTAAAATAATCTGGTAATTTACATTTATAATTTGATTAGGTAGGGTACATTAAATTCTGGAAATTGTGATTTACCTGTAGGTGAAATAGGTGGTCTGATGGGTCTGCTACTTGGTGCCAGTGTGATCACCCTGATGGAGTTCTTAGACCTTCTGTGTTATAACAGCTGTGTGAAATGTATGCATTCACGAGAAAAGACAAGATCTATTAAGGTCCAGGGCTCACCAGTGGAGTAAAACAATAACATTCTGCATCAAACATGAACATTGAAAAGTGAATGTATAAGCAGTGTAGTATTGTCTTGTATATTATGAATTTAAAGTGATTTTAATAACAAGTGACCTTGTAAATGTACTTATGATCATCCAGTGTTAAATATGTGGATTTGACTCTCTAAATTCTGATCAAATGACCGTGTTTGGATATAGATATTATAAGACTGTAACAGATAAGGAAATTATATGACTCCTAGTTGCCCTCAAATGAGTACATAACTTGGAACATAAAAATCCGGTATAACTTATTCAACAATTATTCTATTATATATACGCCAAGGGAATTGTTGGTGAATCAGTCTGACATTAACAAACCAAAATACTGCAAATAATTCTTTTGTCTGTAAACTGTAAAAAAAACAACAAATTATTTAGTTACTAATAGTTAAGCCATCCATAGATCTGCATTAGGGCTGTAAATTCTGATACAAACATCTGAAACAGCTTATATTCTTAACTAATTGACCAGATGGTGAGCTGTAATAGCTCACAACAACATGATATCCTTCCCAACCCCCACAAGAACCAGCAATGGGATAATATATTTTATTACATTCAACAAATATATATGTTCTTACTAAAATATTTGTATGGCTACATCATAATGTACTCTTATATACAATACTTGCACAACAACATTATTTAAGCAACCATTAATAACAAATTAGTTACAACTAAAAGATAAAATTAAATCACGAGGTTCAGCACTATAAATTACAGCAACAGCAAGCCAACCAGACCAAGTGATAGATATAAACTAAAAGGTCATATTTACGGTCTTTGAAAATTTTAAAACATGGATAATATGTACAATACGCATATAATAGTGAGGTACTTGATCTATATGATGCTTAAGCAATACATACCTCTGCTTTGCAGCAATTTTCACCCTCAAGCCATTTTCCTTTAATAGGCTTAGTAGTCAGGTTCTGTAAATCCTGACACTTTTTTACATTTTACATGACACCAGGTGAATATGGTCATCTATCCGACATGGATTTTGGTGATATATTTTATACAGCCATCTGTACATATACTTAATATTATATAGTAATATTCCATCCTCCAGGCACTTAGGTGTACTAAGCTAAATTCATTGTTGTAATGTAACTGACATTTTTCTCTACATAGATATTTGTGTTTGTAATGTAGAATTGGATAAGATGTTTTGTAAATGTTGTCTGGGTATTTTATAAAGAATTATTTATCCTATGCGCACATAATAACAATATAGATGTATTGTTTAAACAATAAATTGTGTACTTAATTTTCACCAGTGTGTCAATGTTTGAAATAGTTTAACATTTGAACATTATAAACAATTATGTAATAGTTTTTGTAGGAATTACAAGTCAACAATACCTTAACGGTGTAAAAACTGTAAACAAATGCAATGTAATCATAAGCCAAATCAAATCTTCTTATACAGATATTTTTAAGCACATGTATATTTTAACCTTACATATATACTGTGCATTTTCAAGAAACAAAGGACACAATATTTCACTTACCTAACACTTCTGACAGTGGAAAACTGTGTAGATGTAAGCAAGATGTAAACATTGCATACTCCTAACTAGCTAGTATGATTTGCCCTTCCTCCATTTCCTAAACTACATATTGACCTGTTCAGTGTGTCACAAAAAGAGATAAACCGACCAGTCAATCAAATCAGGCTGTACAAATACCTATACCAGTTTCTCACCAGGATATTCTTACAAACTGGTATTTCTCAGTGCCCCCAACACTTCACACTCGCCTGTATGGTCCTGTTTCCGAGTACAGTTCATCCCAATATGTTTAATTAATGAGGACCAATCATGGTATGACCTTAGCTATTTAAAGAGAGGCAAAAGTTCCAGGACCAGAGTTTAATGTAAATGATCAGCCCTCACAATTGTGGTTGACCTTTTGAATACTGGCAAAGTGTATAATTTATGTTTAAAGTCTTTCTTCGTGTGACCATAGCCCTCGAAGTAGACTGATAAAAAGTCCAACCTGGACCTTTGTTGAAGAAGCAAAGGCTCAAGTAAACAATTATTCATTTAAACATGTGGTTGTGACTTGCAATCTAACTCACAAAAACATGCATAATTCTGGACTTATTGCTGGACTGGGGCACATTGGATGACTTTTTAGGAAGATCCATCCAGTACTATTTGCTTAATCCTGTTAACACAGTTGGAGCTGCACACCCAGTTTATGTTGAGGTAGTGTTGTGAAAGGTCACAGGTCATTCAAGGTTTTGTGCACCCATTGCAATTATGGTTCTGTTTATTTACATGACAGTTAACATTTGGAAAATATAAATATTTAAAATGTAAAAGGTATTTAAAAGTTTTAAGTATCTGAAGAAGGACCTTTAGAGCTCTAACAGAACAGAGATAATAGTTATTGATGGAGAGAAGCTGGACCACCTGAGCGGCTTTGCTGTCTTACAATGCCTTGATATATTCAGTTATAAGGTGCTCACCAGAGGGTAAAAATAATCATAGCGCTTTGTGAGGAAATGATTTGAGGGATCAAAATTTTGAGCTGTGTAGGGGATACATTGGACATGCATAGAAAATCTTAAAATGCCTCCAGGAAAATGGCTCTAAATAGGGAGATCCCTAAGAAAGACTCCTCAAGCATCTTATGACTGAAGGATAGAGTGCAGCAGAAGCCTCTAGGTTGTAAATGGAAGCCACGGATGTAATGGAAGGAAGATAATTCTTAATAATTCGGGTGTTTTGATGGAGCTGACCCTGTGGGTCAATTGCAAAAGTCATAGAAACATAGGAAAAAGCACGACAATGCATAGTTGTTAAGAAATCCCTGACAAGACAGGGTCGCATGATCAGTCGTAGAAGTAATACAGCAAGCCCTCAACACCTAATCAGACACGTTGCATTGCAAACAGACAAGCTGTAAAGACAGACAAGCCAGGGCCACATCCATGACCAATCACAACTGACTGATTTTGGGAGTTGGTTATCCATAACCGGGATTCAGAATTGGGATCCATATCACACTATATAAACCCCTCATCTCATGTGAGAAGCCACCCATTCATTACCGCAAAGGTGACAGCTACACATCAAGATGAACTGTTTGACAAGTTTTGACTGTCCTTTGGGTTTGTTTTGAGTTGAATATGTCATTTTTTCACGATTTCAAGAAACAGAAGACAGTAGATCCGTGCATCTGCCCAGTCAGCACCACCACCACATCCCAAGCCCCCACCAAGTAGGAAGAGAAAGCCACAGAATCCATTGGTTATGCCCTGGATACTGCAAAGAGAGGAGAGAGGATGCTACAGAACACTCTTGGGCGAGCTAAAAACAACTGACATACCAGGTTACAGGAATTTCATCAGGATGCCACCTGCCTTTTTTGCTTTAATTAAAGAAAGACTTTACCACCGTCTCAGAAAGTCACCCACAAATTTTAGTAAGCCACTAGAAGTTGGTTTGAAACTGTCAGTTACATTGCGACACTTGTCTACAGTAGAAAGCTACACTTCACTGCGGTATCATTGGAGGGTTGGCAGAACTACCACTTGTAAATTTGTTCCCAAGGTGTGCAAAGCCATCCTTGAAAAATTTCAGCATGCATATTTGATCTGTCCAACAGATCCAGAAGAGTGGAGAAAGATTGGAAAAATTTAGATACAGATGGAATGTCATCCATGCTGTTGGTGCACTAGATGGCAAAGATATTGCTATGAAGAAGCCCATAATCAGGCAGTGAATAATTCAACTACAAGGGTTACTTCTCCCAGGTATTGTTAGGCCTGAGTACAAGTTCTTGTGGGTCAATTTGGGGGCCAGTGGTTCTTAATCTGATGCACAGATTTTCAACTGTTGCAAACTGAGAAGAAAAATAGAGAACAACACCTTGGGACTTACCACCACCAGAACCACTGGGACATGGACGGCCAAATCTACACTACTTCCAGTTGTGGGACGATACCTACCTAGGGGCAGGTAGGTGATTGAGAATACTTTTAGAATATTAGTGGAAGGTTCAGGGTACTGCTGACCACCATGGAACAGAGGCCAAAGGTGGCGAGGGACATTGTGGTAACGTGTGTGGTACTACATAACATGCTGAGAAGTCAGCAGGGAGGTACAGACAGGCCAGCTAGCACCACAGGCTGACCAGGCGGAGCAGGGTCAAAATGAGAAGTTTAGAAACCCATCAAGGGAGGCCAAACATCAACAAGACCTGCCAAAAGATTACTTCAATATCCTAGGGACACTGGCTGAGCAGGAGGACAGGATTTAAGAAGACTGAGACAAGAGCAAGCTGTCGTCTATCAATCCTTTTTAGGACTACCCAAACATTCCAAGAACTTTTATTTCCATGATGTTACACAGACAATAAACCAAATCCCAAACCATTCTTAACCCGATACAATTTTAACCAAATTTACCCCACTTTTAACCTATATTACAAGCAATTTCACACCTACAATTAATCAGAAATATGTAAATATTTAAACCCAGGCCCTCCAATGTCAAAGTTAAAACCCTACAGGCACTTTTATTTAGATATTTTATTTACCTTTTCCAATTGAAGCAGCAGTTTTTGTATTAATAACTTAGAATCACTTTCACCCGTTAATATTTTTTTCCTGTAAGAATTATTGTTTTGCAATTACAACCTCAAAATGTTAGAAAAATAGCTTTGACAAGAGACACTCACAATAAAATCTCCTTGAACTAGGAAAAAATAAGTCAATCAGTTAAAAGTTATTCTGTCAGTCGTAATGTGTTGCTGTGTCATACTGCCTGTTTATCTGTCAATCCATCCACACATTCATTCCAAGTTAAGTTGTTAAATTTTTTGTGTGTTTGAATGTTAATGTGCTGATTTGGGCTGACTCTGCTGACTGGACCAGTTGGAAGGTTTTGCTTGTTCTTGCTTAACCGTAGTTGGCACTGGTGACACTGCTGGTTGAATTTGAGAGGGTGAAAATGGTTGTTTTGTGTTGATCTGCTGGTACTGTAATATGGAATGCTTCCGAAGAGACTTCATCATCCAGAAGTATTGTGTTGACTGTCTTCCTGTTTTCTGGAGGTGATGGATGGCAGGTTAAATGTCTTTGCGGGGCTCAAAGCAAACATCAGTTGTAAGGAATTGTGAGGCTGCTGGTCATCCACAACAATGAAAAATTACTTCATCTGCTGGAACTGATCTAAAACTCTAAAACTGGATCTTCTGCAGTGGTGGTGGTGACAGCAGCTGGTTGGTGTGAAGGGCTAGTGGTAGGCGATTGATGAGCAACATCTGATGCTAGCTGATTTCCATCTTAGATTCAGTCTCTTATGAAGTGTCTGGAACTGAAGCTGTGGCCCCGAAGGTCTGAGTGGAGATTTTAGCAAGGACACTCCCTTCCTTCTGATATGACCTTATAGAAAACTAAAACTGTCTCTCAACCAGGTCTGTTTTTCAGTGGTCTTCACTGCAGCTTGTCCTGACTTCATGTAAGTGAGCCTGCCAAATCTGGTATTTCAGTCTCAGACCACTTCCTGACAGTGTTGACAGATAAATTCCTGGAAGCTGCTAGTCTTGCCCAGAGTCCCTCCTTCCTCTGTTTGCCTTTGAACTTTGCATGAGTCTTGTCTTGCATTTCTTTTTACTGTTTTACAAACTCCACAATGACCAGAATCACGAAGGAAAATAGACTTCATTTCCCCTTTCTTCTGCCTGCATTGAGTTGATTCTGGACCAGTATCTGTTTGAAGTTACTTTTCTGTTCTTTCCTAAGTCTCTTCCAGCTGATTGGTCCTTTCTGTCCTCTGTCTTTTCAACCGCTCTGTCATCCTCTGCTCCTTCTCCTGTTTCTCCCTCTTCTCTCTCTACTCCCTCTCTCTTCTTCTTCTCTCTATATCCTCAGCAGTATCTCCTAACTCAAACTGTGGTTGAGAATCTGTAGGTACTTCAATCTTTCTCTATCTGCCCCTTGGCATGCTGTCAAATTATATGTATAATTGCAGCTTGTTAAAAAACCAAAAACCTAAACTAAAAAGAGAAACTGCAGAAAACAAGTTTCACTCCCAACCAGTCCAACCTGACTCAAAACTTAAACTAATTTGAGAAAAAAAGAAAACTTAAAACTGAAAGCTGCACACGTATTGTCTCTCAACAATCAAAACCAAAGTGAATTACAGATGGCTGTAAGAGGAAATAATATTGCGGGTTGTTGGTTTCAGTTCAGGGCTTGTCTGCTCTAGAAATTCCTGACTCTGAGACACAGACGTTAAAAGTTCTCGACTGGCTGGGAAAAATTACAGGCCTGTCAGGAACATTTACAGACAGGCCGGCTAAAGTTACTGACTGTACTGTTATTTTTCCCTCCTGGTCTATTTGTCATCACATACAGTCTAGATTATCATATTTGGGACAAGCCGGATACATGATACAGACAGGCCTGTTGTATTAACCGACAAGGCCGGAAGTGTCCCAAATATAATAATCCAGCTATTTCCAGTGTTGTGTCCAAGTGATCTTTTAGAGGCGCTGAGCCTATTTAGTGATCCCTGTGTTGCATCACTCTAGTCAGTTGTGCCCTCCTCTAAGTTATGCATGGGCAAAAAGCTGTCCATGATAAAGAGGTGGCATCCTTCATTGCTAGGATGACCTAGAGGAGGACATGTCTGACTGTCATCTGTCCCTCATGTAATAAATGTTACAGAACTGACCTGTGAGCTACTGTGCCACTGTCAGATCATCATAGCTGACTCTCTTCTTACAAGTGAAAGCATGGAAGCCCTTTTGGGCTAACGGTTTTCAGGTAACACATTAACAATTTCCCCTGTATTATAGCGCCCTGATCTCCTTAGGTGGTTACATTTCATGGAAAGAAATATGGCCTGGTCCGAAGGCATTGGTGACTGTCTAAGAGATAGTAGGAATCATTCTCATTCTGTCGACATCTGAAATGATGCTGTTGACATAAAGATCACTATGTGAGCCTCCTCTTTGAGTTACGGGGTGATCCCGATGGTGCGCGATGTGAGCAGCAAGAGGATCAATTCTCCCTGGTAATGCATTTTCACATATCTCAGGCTTTCCTATGGTCGGAATGGGATGTGGCTGTAATATGCCTCTCAACCCAGGTTGCCTGGCATCGAGTTAATGGGTTCCTGGGTCATGGCATCCAGTGGGGGAACTATGACAATGAGGTTCAGATAATTGAGAGCCAGTCTAAGCATGTTATAACTTGCTTTTTTCTCAATCTTTTCTACTCTTTGGTGTAAAGCCTTACAAAATTTCATAACGGTCTGTGCAGTAGTTTTTGAGTTACGCTGTTAATAAACAAACAAGCAAACAGATTGAGTAACATACTTTGCAAAAACTTTGCAAAGTGTCAATGCTGACAGGAGAACATAGACCCTTCTGAATGACAAGAACCTGATCCTAGATTTCTGTGGTATGACTGATTCAATACCAAGAGATTGGTTGCAATGTTATGAAAGAAAATCAGAGGAGATTGGAATGAAAAAGCATTTTGTGAGTAACACTTCTATAAGAAAAAGAAACTAGTCAAATATAAAAATAAGATCACTAGTGAATTATAGCAGAGGACATGAAACATAATGGGTGAAGTCTTAGAAGTAACTTTAGAGCAACAGATGTTTTTTTCTGCTCTACTTTAAACACTATCCCAGTGTTTTTGAGATTTCTTTAAGAGCTTTACAGTGTCATATCTTAAAAAAGTTCCAACTAAAAAGTTTTGCAAAGTGTTAACTGAACAATAAAGATGAATGTTGGTCTTGTAAAGAAAAAGTTTCCTGGTTTTATGCTTTTTGGGTTTCAAATTTTATATGTAAATAATGATCCTGCAGAAATCTGGCCAAAGTGAATGATTGGTGTAAACGCAAAATGCAAAAAGAGGTTTTAAAAAGTTGTTATGCAATTGCTATTTTGAAGAACATTGGATAATCAAAAAATCACTATGGTCTTGTGATGGTTTCTAAATAACCCTGAAGTGTTGGATTTCCCATATTTAGCAATGCTTTGAACAGGGTGCAATGAAAAAGTATCAGCAGCTGGTAAGTATTTACTTAATGTCATTTTTTTGTATTTTTCTATGAAAAAAGAACAATAAATATGCCCAAAGAATTAAAGAATTAAAATTAGTTACTGTTGTTAATACATTTGAAAATTAGGTGAAAGTATTTCCCTTGTTCTGTTCCATGGCATCCTGATTAATGTTGTTTCTCTGTTAAGCAGTGAAAATATATGTTTTAATACAAGATATCAGTTTTTGTACACTAATGGCCCAGAACAGGAAAAAGTAAGGGATGAAAATGAGTTGCTAGGGGGAGGTTTGTTCTCTTCGAGAGCTTTTCCTGATAATATTATATTAATAATCTGTAACATAAATTCTTGCAATGCAACTTAAATGTTACCAATTTATGAACGTTGAAAAAACATGATTTTTAAACCAATTTGCTAGACATTATAAAATAATTGTATTTGCATGTAGCTATTTGTATCTTTTTATTGCAAAACCACAACAGGATATGCGACACCACTAAACAAGTACTAATAATATGATATTTCCTGCTTCTCCCCAAATGAGGCCCAATTTCCTCACATGTATAGACCTTTTTCCCGGTGTTCCAGACTTTATCAGACATATCAGGTGTCTGTGACTCTTGTATGCAATGAATGTCAAAATGCTTTAATGAGAAGTAACTGGATGAACTTCTTTTCAGAAAATTTATTTTCAATTTATAGTTTGAAATTCCATCCATGCAGTTGAAAAATCCCCTTAGTACATGTCATATTTCTGTAAAGGGGTTTTCCCATTTGTCCTGACAAGAAACATACAGTGAAAACAAGAACACCGTCCATTTAGACAGAGCGTAACATAAATGTTATGAAACGTTTCTTGGTTTGACAGTTTTGTAGTTTTGCTGAGCATGATACAATTGCAGTTTGAAAACAGTCCAGTTTCAGACATATTGGCAAACTTTAGATGTTTGGACAAACTCGTAAATTAATGTGGATGTGCTTTCATCATATTGGCATACTTTAGGTGTTTTGAGGGACTGGCCTGCAAGTTAATTATGTCGTGCACTAATTACTACCTCACATACTCTGACAAATAAAATTGTATAGCTTTCAATCCTTACTAATTTTAAGTGCTAAGTCAAGCCAGTCTCACGCTTCTAGAGATTGCTTTTTGGGGGCTTTTTTATCCCCAGACTTTCATGAAATGTGGCATAGCATGATGAATTCCTATCTCATCATTGAAGTAAAGTGGCAATTGGCTACATATGTACTTGCATCGGTGACTGCTTCAGTGCACTACTTATGTCTCTGATGGCTTTGCGGCTCACGCTAGTAGACCGAAACCCCTGTCGGCCTTGTAATTTATTGTTACTTTGAAATAATTGCCAATTCTATAAATGAATCTGTTTTGAATACAAATAAATTAATAGGATGTGTGTGTGGTTGGAATAATAAGCATTCCGAAAATACACACTAAGTTTACTTCTAAGAACTGAAAAAAAACACTTTTTGAGCTAGTTACAGTCTCAGTCTTTCTTAAATTTATGCTGTTTGAAGGTGAGCTTAATCTGACTTATACAGGCGCAATTTGTACAGCTTATCAACTGAAAATTGAAGCAGCACCCAGCTTAATTTGACAGATTAGAAGGAACTTGTCATTTTCCGTTTCATATCTTGAGAACTTTAAATGTAAAAAAGTGTACGGATGTTACATTATTGTTGTATAATTTTGGAAACTTTTCATCTATTCAATTCCATGAAAACTTCTTATGCACTAAAATAAATAAATGTGCTACAGAAGATAAACTTCCTTTATAGTATTTCTGATACCTTGCTTCCCTGAAAAAAGTTAGTTGGCTATATATATATATATATATATATATGGAAAGACAAACAAGCTGGTTCACCTTGTATATAAATATGACCCTGTGTGCAAGGCTGTCTGTTCTTGTTTTCAGCATTCTGGTTCCTTATTTGTGATATTAGTGAGCGTTTATGAAAGAATCAGCCAAATGGAGAAACGAATTAGTAGAATTGCAAGGACGAAAATGTGGACTCGATCAAATCAAACTGTGGAAAAAAATTCTGAAGCAACACAGTAAGTGATTATAAAAAGTTATAAAAATATTACTGCAATAACCATGTTTAAACTCGGCCATTGATGGGGAAGGGGTTGAGATTATTGTAAATGCAGCTGTATCTTCTACTACCTCTCCATCTGAGTTTGCTTATTCCAACATCTGAGAATCATATTGAGAACTTTCAAAATGAATGGGATACTAAGTTTGTGCAGCTAGACACCATATTCACTCTTAAATCAAAGACATTGGGTGCGGTATGTCATGTTTAACCGGCTATTGTTAAAAAACTCCATTCAAACCTTTCTCACCCTTGGAGCAGTCCAGTCTGGACTAGGTCTTAGAGAACTGTGATTTCATGCATTTTGGCGCACGGGGCTCATACCTTTAGTCATACCTTACAAATTCAGAATTTATTTCATCAGCTGGTGCCTGTCCTAACATTTACAAGCCATGCTACCATTATGACTTTCAGCTTGAGACAGCACACATCACTAAAAATTTCTGTTTTGTGTTTGAGATTAATAGTTTTGGGTGTTTAGGTTTTTTTACATTTAAACTATTGTGGATGCAAAATGATACATCTTGTCTGACAGAAGAAAGATACATTTGCCAATACAGATGTCTTTGTGGAGTTGGATTCGAAATCCAGGCAAGTGGTTTTAACTGATCTGTTGGGTTCAAGTGAATCCGATATAAATTTAAATGAGCTATTACAAAGTTCTGGCCAAAATGTGTCCAGATCTGAATTTTCTGGCCATACTCGTAGATATGCCTGGACTGCAGATCTGGGTCAGGGACCAATTACATCAAGTCCTGTAAAAGGAAAAAAATGGTTAGCCAGGACGATATCAAAGTATTCTTGCATAGCTTAATGTCATTGGTTAATGACTTACCAAGATTGAATATTCTGGTATAACACGCAAAAGACAAATATTCCATCAAAAATGAAGGGCAAACATTCTCAAATCATAAAGACTCATTGTCACATTTGACAATAGTGTTTTCCGGCTGTTTATCTGTCTGCTAGTACTTGCTCTCTATATATCCAACAAGGTGAGACTGATACATTATCTGAGATTGAAACAACAGATAGCATTCGGAGAGCACAAGCTCAAAGACATGCTCAGGCTCAGAACAATTCTACTATCAAAAATAAAGAATCATAAACAAATGGTGACAAGTATCTATTTTAACAAAATATTCTGCCCTCAGAAACAGACCCATTAAACTAAAGGCGTGCTTTATAAGCATATCTGTGCTCCATGTTGGTCCACTGAATCCAAAGCTTACTCACACTCCCGTACTGATTGCATGAGACAGAGGTTAAAAACGAGTGAATTTTGACATGGCTTTTGGTCATATGTGTCATGTCTAGCCGACCAGATTTTTCAACAGTTCCTCACATAAAAGTCTCAATTTGACGTATTGTTTGACCTTAATAAAGATAAGGTCTAGGAATGGTATACAACTGCCAGAGGTTTTGGAAATTTCGACACAGGTCGTGCTTATAACCAGGTTCCTTTTGTCAACCTTTCTTTTCTAAATCAGAAACAATGTGCAATACATCAGGTCATGGGAGAATTTTGACAAAAGTAACTATAGTAGTCATGTCATTCTGAAAGTAGCTTTAAAAACACCTGATATCACTCTTGCATCGATCTATGACTCCAAAACTAAGGTCAATGTTAGGATCATGCATATCAGGTCTTGGGTTGAATGTCAGAAGTTCAGGCCGTCAGAACTTACCAAAGGATTGTATTTTGCAGTTAATCAATAGGTTCAAAGCCTTGGAGACAGATTAAGATTGTTAGTCATGGATGACAATCTGGAGGCCTAGGTCGTCTTTCCAACCTTATGGGGGTGTTCTACCTTAGCAGACCCTATAACCAATTTTACTACTCTAGGGTCGGTTGCGAAATTCAGAGTTTAAGGACCAAAATCTAGAAAACATCACACAAAAAAAATCGGTTGGGTTTCATCTTCCCAACAGGATTAAGTGCATCCCATCTGGATCTACCTCCAGATCTGACTTGGGGTGGGGATGTTTTTCTCCATGACTAGATGAGATGGGAAATTAGAACGACAAGCCGTAATCCCCTAACAGCCAAGCTGCATCACGCCCGACAAGCACAGGGACAAACTGACAGGACTGGAGCATTTTCCTGACTCATCTCGACTGGAATGATTAATTACTGGAGTCAAGATTGAGAGTCACGATCAAAGTAAAAATAATATACCCTCTGGCTGGCAAAAGCATCATTTGTTACTGCAAAGAGGCCAGCTACACATCAGAGAGATTTTATACAGAAACTTAGGGTACTTTTTTAAGTTTAATATTTTGATTGTCATAATGAATTGCAGACAGATCTGAACCCACGGCCAGCACCTGCCCTATAGCCTACACTACAGCCATAGCAACATCCACCACCCAGGAGAAGAAGAAAGCCATCAAACCCCTAGATCATCCCCTGGATTCTTTAAAGAGAACAAAGAGGATGCTACAGAACCATCCTGGTTGATTTTCACACCGATATCCCAGGATGCCAGAATTTTGTCAGGATGCCACCTGCCTTTTTTACCTCATTGAAGAACGCACGCACCACTACATCAGGGAGTCAGTCACCAATTTCAGGAAGCTCTTAGAAGTTGGATTGAAACTGGCAATAATGCTAAGACACCTGGCAACAGAAAAAACATACACTTCCTTACACTATCACTGGCTGGTTAGCTGAACCACAATATGTAAATTTCTCCCTGTTTGTCCCAGTCTACTGAACCATCCTTGCTGAATTCCAGCCCTACTGACCCTGCATACTGGAAAAAAGGTGGAGAAGTTCAGAACCAGATGGAATGTCCCCCACGCTGTAGGTGCATTAGGTGGGAAACATATCACTATAAAGAGGCACAGGAAATCTAGGAGTGAATATTACAACGCAAGGGCTTCTTTTCCCTGTGCTGCTAGCCATGGTCAACGCAGAATACAAATTCACAGATTTTTAACTGAAGTAAGTTGAGGAAGAAGATCGAGGATGGCACATTAGGGCTTCCGCCACCAGAACCCCTGGGGGAGGGAGGTCCACATTTGCACTATATTTTGCTGGGTGACGATGCCTTTGCCTTGATACCGTGGATGATAATACTCTATAGCAGAAGACAACTCACAGAGAATACATTTGGAATATTAGTGAGCAGATTCATGGTACTATTGGGCATGATGGAGCAAAGGCAAAAAGACATTGTTTTAACATGTGTGGTGTTGGCCAAATGCTGAGGATACACAAGGGGAGAGCAGACAGGGCACCCACCCCAGCAAATGATGTTGCATCCCTACAAAATTAACAGGTAGTGTATGTGTCAGATGACAACTTCTGGTATTCTTTGGTGGAGGTCAAACATCAGCGAGAGCTACTGAAAGACTTATTTACTTGGCTGGGCATGAGGACAGGTTCTAAGATGGGAGCTACCCTGAGGACAAAAGAAGCTGGCATCTATCAGTTTTCAGGACAACACACTTATTCCAAGAAATTTTATTTGAGCTGCTGTTGCTTCCAACAAATTCTCCCCAAAAAAATCCAATGCCAATCCAGGACGGCTGCCCTCAGGGCCGCTACTGCCCTTTGGTTGCCACTTGACTCTGCTGAGCCGGTTGGATGATCTTACTTGCAAGCATCTAAATCTCTAGGATGGTTAAAATATATTCCTGTGTGGCTCTCATTTCTTTTGGTGCCTGGCCAGACTTGGGCTGTGTGAGTTTGCCATAGTGCATCTTACACACTTTAACAGACAGCTTTTGGCTGATAGAAAACCTCTTCCAAAGGCATTCATGCCTGGCCTGGTCCCTAAAGTGTTTGTTTGTCTAATCATATAGCTCCTCATGGTCCTTCACAATGTCCACAATAGCCTCCCCATCTGAGTCAGGTAGATGTTTGTCATATGCCTGTTCTTGAGCCTGGAATGTGATGTGCCCACCTCTCATCAACCCTCAATTTCACCCTCTCCTCCAAGTCAATTTCTGTGTCACTTCTGTCTGTCCTTGCCTTCTTTTCGGCCACTTATTCCTCTGCTGAGCATGTAGTTTTCTCCCTCCTGGTTTCCTCCCTCTGCCTCTCCCCCTCTGTTTCTGTGCCTCTTCCTGCCTCTCTCTCTGCTCCCTCTCCTCCCTCCTCTCCTCCCAGCTGTATCCCCCAACACAAACTCTGTAGGTGTATCTGTAGGGATTTCTATCTTCCTTACTCTTCTGCCCTTTTTAGTACCCTTTTTTCTTTGTAAAAAGAGTATTTGTAAAAAGGCATAACCTAAAGTCCAACTTGTATCTCAAAACTTAATCCCTGTTAAGTTGTAAAAAACAAAAGCCTTATCTTAAGGCCACCAGAAGTAATCTGTGAGATGGCAGATTCCAAATGATGCATTGCATAAAGTGACTCACCTTATGAAGTCATACATTTCATAGCCAACAAGCCATGCATCAGTAAAATAACACCTGCTTGTCCTTCACATTTCCCGTCTTGTTGTTCTTGTTTACAGCTTGTCATGATGAGTTCCAGGATTGACCTGCTAAGAGTGTTACTGACTCTATGATCAAAGACTTGAGACTTCTTGAGGGAAAGTGACCAAGTTCGGCCATTAACATTTACGATAGGCCGGTTTCCTTTCAAGTAGTCAGTTTGTGTGTTCGGCCTGTTGGAAGGTGGTGTTCAGGTACTTAACCACAACAGGCCTTGTAGTGCTTCCATACAAAATGTTTACAGTATATGACAAGATGTGAAGTGTGTCCGACAAGCTGTAGAGAGTTATGATATTACGGTTTTCAGGTGGGTGAAGCCAAGGTCCGGATACAGAGTCGGGGAGGGTCCGTGAAATATCAAACATGTTTGATATTTTGCAAATTTAATGCAACAAGTTGGGAAACTACAATTGAACCTAACAGACTCTGTAAACATTGCTCCCGACCCTTAAAAAATCTATAGTTACCAACAAGACTGGCCCAGTGGAACACCCCCATTAGTATCTGGTAAGCCTGTTAAAGCTCAAAAACAAATTTAAGTGCCATCACATCAGGCTACAAAAGGTTATACAGTTGATACTATGGATTCTGATTATTCTGGTTAACAATTACAACAATGTATTGAATATGATGATGTTAATTTTACTCCCATCAGGAGTTTTATGGGTGACCAAACTCATTGGGAAACTATTCCGGATACCATCCATGCTCATTTATTTGTCAAGCAAAGCAGTCTTACCAGTTTTCATGGCCTCAGGATCCCTGTTAATATTCAGTTGTTGCTAAATAGAGAAGTTGTTTTTTTTTCAGATTATCATGATCTGCCACTCCTGGATCTCATTGAGTTAGGCTTTCCTTTAGACGTAGATAGGAGTGGCCCACTGGGCATAGAAAGTAACACTTATTTAGGTAGAACGTTTGAACTCCACTATCCTTCTGTTGACGATATTGCCCATAATAAATTAAGACCTGCTACGCAGAGATTTTTTTTAATTGTAAAGATGAATTATTGTTCATAATCTTTCTCCCAATTGTGCTTCGATTTTTAACTGTGTATTGCCAAAGTGTTTCTTTTCATGTTATTCTGTTCAGTGTGCGCTTGAATTTCTGTCTGCCTAAATGGTGGATTATATGACCTCTGACCTTTGGCTGGCCAGGTTAACACTTTTGTCTTGACCTTGACCCTGTCTTTACATCTATTATATATTTTACTAAAAACAAATGCAAGTGCAATAGGAGTTATAATGTATATATTGCAAAAAAACATTTAGTAGGCTTCTGTAAATCAGATATTTATCTCATATCATATTTCATTGGGGACAGGGGATGTTCGCGAGAGGAAATCCCAGTTCCTAGACTTATACAGACAACACTACTATTGAAGAGGAACCAGTGTTTTCTGAAATCTGTGCAACCTCGGAAGGATTTTATATTGGCATCCATAAAAGTAGTGGAAGTGTATGTAATCTTAATTCTGATGTTGACCAACCACCTGAAAGTGAACATATTCAGTTGAAGAAAATTCTGATTGTGAAACAATTTGTGGTGTTAGGTTGTATACAAGGGGGTGGGAGTTCATAGCAGACTTGACACTCTACCTACTTCTTCCTCTGATAACAAATTGGCCAGTGGTTGATCACAGTCAACAGGGACAGTTGTAGTAGCCTTCCCAGTAACAGATTGGCTCTGCCAATAACTTGAAACAATGTATTTGGCAACGTCATCTAGGCATGACTCCAAATATGCTGAAACTGCGAGTTTGCAAGTCAACCAGTACCAATAAAGAGTAAAGTGCAATGGTACCGGATGCCCTTATAACATTCCTTACCCTTTTGTCTCTAGGCCAAGAGGACATACAAAACGAAAGTGCCCTCAGTGCCAATTTTGCATCCATGCCTCTATTAAATTCTTGTCATGTTGTAACTTTTGTTCCTACTATAAAAGGGCAACCACAAACGAAATGTGTAAGCCACTCTTGCGAGAAAGTAAAAATTACCTATGCCTAAGGTGCTTCGTTTGAAGATGAATCATTCTTTGTCAACACTGTAACAAATGCCCTCGTTATTCCAGGTCCCCATGAGACCAAGCCCTTGAAAGAGTAAAAGACTAGTTTAAGACTTGAATCCAAAATTGGATCAAACTTTGAATATGATCAGGCATCATCTCTTCTAATCAAGAGTTTAACAGACAAATCAAAGTCCTAGGGTTGTATCCTCACGGTATGAAACACTTTAATATCAGGTTTATATGGCATAAACTATATCTTTAATTGCTTTTGTTCAGAATGAAATTTTCTGTTAGATCGTCATTAAGAGCCACTTGTTAAAAGCAAGCATACTCCATATTATGTTTATCCTTCTTGTGTATTTTCAAGTGTTACACAGGAAAAAAAACTGGTGTCATTGATAGGGGTATGACTAAAGTTATAACAATAACTTTGTTATAAATTATATCTTTATAACAGATATTGATTTTTCCCACGCTTCCAGGTCCGGGACTTGGGATAAATACTGGAGAAGCTTGTTTTTGTTCCTTGTGGTAAAGAGGCCCACCTGTGGAACATTTGATCAAAGAAATTATGTTTTAATGATCATTCAGTTTGAATTACCTGGTTGTGATGCCAGGGTAATCACCTTTAGGCTGCCCCAAATGTGACAGGCCTTCAAATTGATTCTTCTGAGGTTCTACAAGGATAGGAACCTTCCTAACAGGGCACAGTCTGCTCTCCTTTGTTTATGTAGGGGACATCTGTTGTGCAGTCAGTGGCTATCAGAACAGTATTGCCCCGACAATGGAGCTAAAACTTCTTTGGAGCTAGCAAAACAGCTTTAGTTCTAGTAGATCTATGCACAGTTTGCTCTCTGTAACTGACCAAACTCCTCTATGAATCCCCTTAAGTAAGGGCCCTAACTTTCACTTGCAGCATCTGTAAAGGTCTACCTATACATATGTATACATTATTTTTATTTATGGACTGTATACAATGAATTTTTTTACTGAAGAAGTCTTGAGCTCTTCAGTGTTTATAGAATTGTAATTGGCCCACTATAGATATTTTAGACATATCATCCTCGATGTCAATAAAAGCAATCAGTATGATTTTAGTATAAGTATTAAGCCTCTCTTACATCCCACCGTACATGTACTCTCTTCCTGGTTAAATCGGCTGATTTGTCAAGGACGCTTAAAGCTTCTGTTACATTCCATCATATGTGCACAAACGTCCTGATTACAGAGAAAAATTGGTGGATTTGCAAGGCACACTTAAGGTACACATGCAATTTTATAACATAATTTAAAGGTCGCACAGGCCCTGCAATGAAAACTGACATGCACATTTTCCCTGCGTGCACGCAGAATTGACATAAAGGCATCCATTTCTCAAGGGTAACTTACGAGAGACTTGCACACATGCATTTCCCTTGCAAGTGTTGCAAGGTCTCCCTATTCACTTGCAGGGTTTGTAAATCCCTTAGAACACACTCACGTATACCTTACATCAATATTACACCACTGTGAGGCCTGTAGCTAGTCACAGTCTATTCTTTGATGTTCAAGTACTGACACTCTTATCAGAAAAAAATATACCTTGTTTGCACGTGCAAATCTCTACTACCCCCCTACCAGGCTACCTTCATGTTTTTCAACAATATATGCAGCACCCTTACGTGTGGATACACGTATGATGCGATGTAAGAGAAGCTTTAGCTACATCTGTGATTTTATAACAGAATATCAATGTCGCAGAGACCAATTTTCATTGCGGGGTCTCTGCAACTTCGACATTTTGTTATAAAATCGCACAGGTAGCTTAAGTTTCCCTTGCACACTAGCTGATTTTTCTCTGTAACCCGGACATGCCAGCATGTACTATGGGATGTAAGGGAGGCTTTAAGTGTGTATACACGTACGATGGGATGTAAGAGAAGCTTCAAATGATGTCTTCCTTAGAGTTAACGGTCTAAACTGGATTTATAGTGCAAAATAAAGAAATAAAAAGAGACTTCTTGGTAAATTGGTTCTTTTGATATACTTTATCGACTTTAGCTGATGAATATTACAACATTGCCTGAATATTTTACCTGAACTGAGATGAGTCAGCCAGAGTTGCAATGTTATTAAGAGTAAAAACCCTGCCACAGCAGAGAGAGCCTTACCGTAGGTTATAATGTCATTTAAGAGACTACCATTGCCAGTTGTAAGGACATTAAGGATGATTTTTTCCTGGGGCACAGCAAAGTACATTATCACTGGACAACACCATTGGGTCAGAAATAGCCATGTCATGTCATATTAGAAAATAAGTAGGTACTGCAACATAGGAGTAGTTTTACACACAGGTGTATTTTACAAACATTACTGTTCATAATGTTCCAAGCAAGGGATGTACACCGGACAAACATAACTCAAACGTTATGTAAAGTCCAGAGATTACAACAGAGTTAGTTCAAAGTAGAGATCAGCATTGCTAACTGGATGGAACTATTTCCAAAGTAATCTTTACTCTGAACGAGATGGATAGGCTCATTTCAAAAGGTACCGTTGCGATATATGTGCTGTGTAGACAACATTTACAAAATATTTTGAATATTATGTGTGAGTGATAAATCTATCAGAGCACTGTACTGTCAGCGCCATCACCAACTAACAAGCAGTGTGAGCACTCGGGTTTGATATTCAAAATGTTTACACTTATTACATTGATATCTTGAGTCATGAAACTGGTTACTCTCAGGGGACTAGGGAAATAAGTTTAAATATTTCATTTAAAAATATTAAGAAAACAGTGATTTCAATGCAAATATGTCTGTTTCTGATAGTTCCAGGTGTGTACATTGGCAGCTTAAGGAAGAAAATATGAGTCCACAGGAGACTGGTAAATCAACCGAGGCCCTGGAAACTAAACTAGACATTGTTGAACGGTCAGTATAATACTAACAATATTAATACAACTTTTAAGATACTAAGTGCCACCTAGGATGACTTCTTAGAGTAATTTTTCAGGTAATTTCTTCAGTCTCAGAAATAATGCGATGGCACATTTTGTGAACCATACTAACAAACATATTGACACAATAATTGCTGTTACTTCTTACTTAATTGTTGACAAAATGGTTCATGGTGTAAATCTTGCCAATGATGAACTTATTGATTCCCGGCACTTTCATTGGCATAACAATAACAAGTGCAAAATCCAAAATACAAGTTTTCATAATATACATAACTACAGCCAGGAACCTGGTTAATCTCAATGGATGGGGGACTTGGGTTCAAATATCTATTTTTAAAGTAAATAATTAACAAAATTGTAATTTAATTGTAAATATATATGTCTCTGATGTTTCCAGTTCATTACAGACGGACCTTAATACAGAGGTTCCTCCCCCACAGGAGAAGATCCAATTAAATGAGGTTCTGGAAACGGAAAATAACGCTTGTGAAGGGTCAGTATTAACAAATAATAACAATACTAAGAGTAAGTTTAAGATAGCAACAGATATACCTGTCAAGGTTATTCACCTTGTGGTCTCAAAAGCTCACATAAGCCAGAAGGTGTGAGGCTCAAGTGGGTAATCATTAAAGTTAGGGTATTGGTGATACCAATATATTGCCCAGACAGAGGAGATCCTACAAGCAACAATAAGCAGGTATATATAAAGAGTTCTACTGATAGCTTGTTATATATATTGCTTTCTTTTGGGATGATTTTATGTCATCATATGCCTGATTAGAAAATATTTGTAGCTGGTCCAACTGATGTTCAGTGCCATGCTTCTAAGTTTATTCTAATTGGCATAACAATAATAGGTGCAAAATCCAAAATACAAGTTTTCATAATATACATAACTACAGCCAGGAACTTGGTTAATCTCAATGGATGGGGACTTGCGTTCAAATATCTATTTTTAAAGTAAATAATTAACAAAATTGTAATTTAATTGTAAATATATATGTCTCTGATGTTTCCAGTTCTTCACAGACGGACCTTAGTGAAAAGATTCATCCCACACAGGAGACGATCCAGTTTTATGAGACTCTAGGAGCTGAAAATAACGCTTGTGAAGGGTCAGTATTAACAAATTCTAACAATACTAACAGTACGTTTAAGATAGCAACAGATGTACCTGTCAAGTTTATTCACCTTATGGTCTCAAAAGCTCACATATGCCAGAAGGTGTGAGGCTCAAGTGGGTAATCATTAAAGTTAGGGTATTGGTGATACCAATATATTGCCCAGACAGAGGAGATCCTACAAGCAACAATAAGCAGGTATATATGAAGAGTTCTACTGATAGCTTGTTATATATATTGCTTTCTTTCGGATGATTTTATGTCATCATATGCCTGATCAGAAAATATTTGTAGCTGGTCCCACAGACGTTCAGTGCCATGCTTCTAATTTTACTTTACCAACAGTATTGTGTTTCCCTCTTCCTTTTTAGATGTGAGGAGGGGTTTAAAGACAAAGTCAATGAGGAGAAGGCCAGTGGGTGGATGAACCTGTTCTTGGGGTTCACTGATGAAACCTCTTTGCATGGGCTGAATTACATAACGAAAGACATAAAACGCATATCCCCTTCCAAAAACTCCACTGCAGATGAGGCGGACAACACAACCAAATATGGGAAATACAAACCACATTCCAAATGTACGAGATTTCTGACAAGAAGGTAATGTGGGTGTTCCACCACACGACTAAGGCTCCCGATTAAGGGTTTTTGAGGGTCGGTTTCAAAAATTTGCTTAATCCCAGCCGTCCTGTAAGGGTCGGTTGTGGTGGGTTGAGGCCGTGTGATATTTCTCCCGACCCCAACCGATTATTTTTTCCCGCCATAAACAAAATGTCCAGTCCCAGGCTTCCTCAGGCCTCCTCAGACCAAATTTACACAGTCCTATGCTGTCCCAGGCCGCCTGCGAACCTTAGTCGCCGACCCTTAGTCCCAGACCCTCTATTCCTTAGTCCCAGGCTTCCTGCGACCCTTAGTCCCATTGCACAACAAAAATCGGCTATCTCGTTCTGGGGACGTCTGGGACGCCTCAGGACACCTTGTGGGGTCGGGACTTAATCCTGGGTTAGTCGGGGCTTAGTCCCAGGAGGCCTGAGGCGTCTTGGGACCCAGTCGGTTTGTCTACGACAGGATCATGGTTCAAACCGACCAGAAAAATGGCTTAGTCGGTTCTTAGTCCCAGACCAGTTAGGGACTGTCTGGGGCTGCCTGAGGCGTCCTGAGGACGATCTGTACTTAATCCAATCCAGTTTTCCCGTCCATTTTTGTTTTTTTTCACCGACTGTCCACGATTAAAGGTCGCCGACAGGGTCGGGGCTTAATCCTTTGGTGGAACAAGGGCATAAGACAGACGGGTATAAATATTTATCATGTCAAGTCACACAAGTCTTACAATAATAGATACAGTTTATGATACTTGGGGAGTTGTCATTCGTTTTCTTCCTGTAAAAAAGGAGTATAAAGGCGTAATGATAAAAATTTAGTGAAAAAATAGGAAATGTGAGATTTATTTATTATTTCATTTCATTTTTAACCAGAAAAAAGAGTGAAAATAAATTCTTTTAAAAAGGAACTGAGACCCTGAGTATTCGCAGTAGTAATGTGCATAGTACTACTAACAAAATCTTTTTCTTGCTAACACATACAACTAGTAAGGCTAAACAAAGAATTGAACTTGAAATAATTTAAATAACAATTCATTTTTTCACTTTTGATGGTGTCAGTTGAATTTAAATACTGATCAATCCTGTTTTGGTGGCTGGCCAGTTAATATACGTGATACATATTATTCATATAATGTATTATATTACCCATAATATCCTGCTGAGACAAATGGAGTCAAGATTTGACATTACTGGTTCCTGCCTAGAATGGCTCAGAGATTACCTCACAAGCAAACAGATGCCGGATTGTTTGCATTGACAACAAGGTCTCTAAAAGAAAAATTTTCAATTTTGATGTTCCCCAGGGGTTGGTGCAAGAATTGTCTGCATTGACAACAAGGTCTCTGAACCAAAAATTTTCAACTTTGGTGTTCCCCAGGTGTTGGTGCTTGGCCCCATTCTTTTTACTACGTACACTGCTCCTGTTGGCAACATCACAAGAGGCCATGGTATCATGTGTCATTTCTATGCAAATGACACTCAGCTGTATGTTACTCTCAAGGATTTCAGTGCACAGTTGCAGTCACTAAGCCAGTGCATAGATCATATCCGGATGTGGATGTGCCTAAATATGTTAAAACTCAATGATGACAAGACTGATGTCCTTCTGATTGGTTCTGACAACTCTCTCAATCACCTCAGCTCAGTGTCTGTCGATGTTGGTAATTCCTCAGTAACCTCAAGCCAATCAGTTACAAATCTGGGGTGTGTCTTTGACAGCAGATTGAATATGAATGACTTCATACTAAGAAAATGTCAGTCTGCCACCTTTCATCTTTGGTCAATTTACAGGGCTCGTAGATATTTGATCACAGATGCAGTAAAATCTCTTATTCATGCATTTGTTACATCATGATTGGACTACGCAAACAGCCTTTTATATGGTGTACCACATGATCAGCTGAACATACTACAGAAAATCTAAAACTTTGCAGAACAAGTCATTTCCAAGTCTCATAGATTTGACCATATTTCTCCTGTTCACAAAGACCTTCATTGGCTCCCAATATCTAAGAGAATTGGGTTTAAAATCCGGGTCCACAAATTCAACTCTATTCATCAAACTGCTCCATCCTTCCTGGCTGACCTAATTTCCCCACACACACCGAGCAGAACACTCCAGTCATCTGATGGGAACTTACTTGCTGCTATCCATCAAACACAAAATATGGACAAGCTGCTTTCCAAAATGCTGTACCTTTTCTGTGGAACAAACTGCCATCTTACATTAGGAACTGTCATTCTTTGTTGGATTTTAAGAAGTACCTCAACTCATCTTTTAGACTTAGCTTTTACATAGTCTTTTGATATGTATAAACTTTAACTTTTTACTCTATTTTTACTATATTCTTTTGTTAATAATAGTATTTTGTGTTAATGTACAGCACTTAGAGCTTTGTTTTTAATAGGTGCTATTTAAATGTATGATAATAATAATAATAATATAACCACGAAAAATAATTTCTTTGTTCAATGTCTTTTTAACCAATCAAGTACATCTTTGTCATGTTATCCTTTTTACTCCGATAAATCAGATCAAATGAAAATGATACATCCAAATGAATGAAATTAAATATACTTCTTTAATATAAGACATGAAAATAATTTGTCCAATTTAATCCAAATTGCTAATTGATTTTCTTTCTGTTTTTTGTAGCAGACTATCCAAATAATGGAATGTATGCGTGATCTGCATTTTCATCTTTTGCAAATAACATTCAATTTATTTGCCTAAAGGTTTGACCAATTAGAAGAATGTAACAAACTTAGCTCAACTGTCAAACAGTCAATGTGGGCTTGCAGTAAATAACATTTAATATCATATCAACACAATTGATCTATTAAAAATAAATAGATTGTGACATTATTTTAAGAAATATTCTTAAAGGAACGAAGGTAATAAATGTTGATAATATTTCAAAAGATTGATTATTTTGTGCAAAAAAATCCAAAGTGCAACACTTAAATTCTGGTTGTTACAAACCTCATATTTCTCCCAGGTTATGTCGGTAAAACAAGGTAAACAGAAAGCAATGTCCTGTAACACATGATATTCACTGTTATTTTAGACTGATCTGGGCTTTTGTCACAGCTGTAGCCTTTGCATCCCTTTTGTACATAGTGGTGGACAGAATCCGTTTCTACCGACTGTTCCAGGTTAGTAATGCTTTAATGGATAAGCAATTTGACGCTGTGTTTTGCTGTCCCCTTTAAAAAGCTATGGTCAGTTTGGTTCATCATCATATCCCACCTTGCTGTCATCAACTTTGTACCAACATACATCCTCAGAGGGTAAGATCCAAGTGATCATTCAACCCACTTGATAACTACCAGACCACAGGCCATCTACTTTGGTGATTAAATGTGTCAATTTGGGCAATAAGGTGTTAACTGGATTTAATTTTGATCCAATTGAAGCTTAATTATGCATCCAGTTTATATTATTTACTTGTTTATGAATTTGAGGCATTATTTTAGTGCTGAGCATCCATTATTTAAAGACCAACACACTTTTTACTAATTCCCATGCTTTTCAAAGCATTTTTTAAATCCAACATTAATGTCTGTAGGGTTCTGTCTTCATTTTAAATGTATTGCTAAAACTACTTATAATCATCTGTTCTCCAGATAGCACCTCCACCACACTTTGTTCAGAACACTATTTCAGTTTTAAGCTTTATCTTTCAGTGTTTATGATTATGTCTTGTGACTTCAGAAAAATGTTGATGTAGAAATAAATTATCAGAATGATCTTGAATTTCCTGCTGTGACAATCTGTAACCAGAACGCATTCAAGTAAGTGAGATTTCACCATGTACTTCAAGTTTTAGCTCAGAATTATGCTTGTTAGCTCATCAGTGAAAGTCATTACATAAGGTTAACCAGTTGCTTGATACACAGGATTATCTTTCCAGAAGACTATTTTATGGTGCTGTGAAATATACAACACTTTTCAAAGTGATCCAACAACAAAACATTTCAACATATTCTATAGGCCACATTGCAGAAGATACATTTCTAAGTTAAAGAATGAATGTAATTTATCACTGAAAAGTAAAATTGTCTGTTATAGGGGTGTTCCACTGGGGACATCTTGTTGATAACTGAGGATGTTTTTGAGTGTCAGGAGCAATGTTCACAGTTGGTTAGGTTCAGTTGGAGTGTCCCGACATGTCATAGTGGTTCAGCAAAATGTCAAACATGTTTGATATATTAGCAACCCTCCCCGACTCTTGTTCCAGAGCATTGCTCCCCCACCTTGAAACTCGCTTGTCCTAGTCACTTCTCACTGAAGAAAAATCGATAAAGTGGGTGAAGGACAGTCTACAAAATATTTCCATCCTATCGTGTAATAATTTTTTCTCAGTCATAAAACCCATACGCAATTTATGGGAAAAAGAGGGTTCAAGTGTTGACTAATCAAAAAATTCAAAACTAGGTCAATACTAAATATTTGGATCCCATCACTTGATCAAAACAACATTGAAATTAGCGTGTTATTTAATTTTCAATTTTTCATTGTTAGTTTTCAGGTTTGGGCTTTAAAATTATATAAAAATACATCAAACTATGTCTGCTTCTAATTAAATGGTGGAAAATGGCCACTTAAAGCAGAAAAATTACATTTGCAAAGTATTGCATTCTGTTCAAACAAGCAGATGGAGATCTGCCTCTGATAATGTCTCACGTGCTTCTTCCTGGCATTTACACTCCAAATTCGGACTTCTGGGAAAGACGCCTTCAATATTTGGTCCTTGTGAGCAATTTCTTTACACATTTGTACCAAATAAACCCCACCCTGTAGGAAATAAGCAATTCTGGACATAAGGGTAAACATGCAGTAATTCTGGCCATATGATTGGATCCAAATATTTTACATTGACAATATTTCAATTTGATTGGTCGACGCTTGATGCTTCTTTTCCCCAGAAATAGCTTCATGTTTAATAGTCTTCTAATACTGGCTGCATGTATGGTCGTGCACTTCTGCAGTCTTTTCAGGTCATCACTATGGCTTGTCGTGACCGGATACAGCTTGTCAGTTAGGGGTTAACAACTTGTTCTGATAGTTTCCTGTCTTGTCATTTGCGTGCTTTTCTCTCAATTTTTGTCCCTGACCCCCAACTCAGTTAGCCGACTTTAGAGTAATAGGGTAGGTTGTAGGGTATGCTATAGTGGAACTTACCCCCCCCCCCCCCCCCCCCCCCCCCCCCCCCCCCCGCGTAATGGCTCTCTTTAAATTTGACTTTTTTCACAAATTTCAAAAATGTCTTTCATTGGTGACATTCATATGTCAATGTTCTGGATTACTCAGGCTGACTTCATCAGTTGCTGGTGGTTACTATGAAGAAGCCAAGGCCATAAAGAACTCAACAGTGAAAGGTAAAATACAGGAAGTTTGTGATGTGTGTCAGACATTCAACTTTTAAATATCAATGCCATTGTTAATGTTATTCGAGTTAAGCCTGTGTTTGTTGCTTCAAAAAATAAAGGTAGTTGTTACAACTTAGCATTTTACCATTGTAATTTCTAAGCTCCAATATGTTTAACCATGATAAACTTACAGCAGTATTTGATGACAAAGAAAATGAATCTATCAAATGTGGCACGTATGGAAATAGTATTAAAACAGAAAGACATCAACATCAATGCACAAAAAACATGGCTTCATTCAGAAGACCTAGAACCTAAATATATCACACAGTCCCAGAAAATAATACTTTAAAAAGAAGAAGTTTATAGCACCATCTTAGCTTCTGGTTTAATTTACATATTTTTTACGGAAGTTAGCCATTTTTACACTAATACTGCTAACTCGTCCAACACTCAGAATAACCAAATCTTACTGATAAACATGGATGATTTCCATGAACTGTGTTGTATTGGACAGCTAAGAATTCCAAAAGATTGCCATTAATCTTTCAATTACATACCAAATTTAGCTCTAAAGGGATGCATCCATTATGGGACCTATAAAAATGTGCCAAACAATACTGTCGAAGGTGAAGCATTCATAAACTGTGAGCCTCAAGTTTTCAGTATACTCAAAAATTGCTCCTATCAATATTTTAGAAGGGAGGGCAAACATATTAGCTCGCTTTCTTATTACTTTATTATTCAAATAGCCTATCCAATGAAAGGCGTTCCCTGAAATTTCAGACCTCAAGAGTTTGGCACATTCTAAATTCAGTGGAACATTAGGGCACACTAAGGATTTCTGGTACTTGACCACATAAAGATAATACAGGTTGAACACTAACATCTCTTCTTTAAGTCTAGCTACACCGCCTAGCTATTAAGGGCAAGGTGACATGCATGCTAGATACACACATGGTAAATTATCTTCTACTTGTTCATTGAGACTTCAGTGAGATGCAACTTTGGCGTATTGAAAATCACTAAATCTTTTAATCAGCTCCATTTTGGCAACATGCGCATGTTGCTATATTAGATACAGATGCCTGCCCTTTAAACTTTTTAGGGGGCCATGGTGGGTCAGTTGTAACTCACCTGCCTCCCCCCTCTGAGTTGGAATCCTTGCCTGACCTCATAGTAGAAAGTTGGAAGTTGCTTGCTGTCTGGTCAGCAGTTAACAGTACAGAGCTTTGTCCAAGTGTATGTACTGGTTTCCTCTGCCCTTCCTACTACCCATCACAGTATAACCAATAAGGTACTAAGTGTGACGTAAACACTAAATAAAAAAATAAATTCTAACATTACAGATGCAATGAAATGCAAGGATACTGAGCAGGAATGTGACGGAAAATGCATTGACAAATCAAGGTTCTGCGATGGATTGCCATACTGTATTTATGGCTCTGGTGAAAAGAACTGTGGTAAGTAAAGTTTACAGAAACAAAAAGGGGATTTTAACTAGAGATTTAAATTGTATTTGGATATATGTAAAGAAAGTTAAAGTTTAACTTCAAAACATCAAAAGAGTGTAATTTTGCAAGTTTGGCATCGAATCACAGGCTGTAACCTTTGCGTGTGATCGTCTCCAGGAAAGAAAAGGTGGGGGCCTGTTCCAATATGACCCTGGGTATTGAACTGGACATAAAAATCCAACTTTGCCTTTGACTTCAAAAACACCAAAACAAACTTTGTATCCCCAATCTTTGAAAATTAAAAATGCGTGTATGTAATAGACATAATTCCTAATAAATCATGGGCAATTTGGCCCTTTACCAAATCGGCCCCAAAAGTATCTTAGTCAAATTGCCCATAGTCAAATCGGCCCCTGGAAATATCAACCTGTTCAAATCAGCCCCAAAAGTGAAATGCATATAAATATTAGATGTCTGTGCATATATTCAGTAATAAAAATACCATTCTTTAATTTATTTCCCCCAGACGTTTTAATCCATAAATGAAATTTATCATAAAATATAAAACTTTAAGAATATTCAGCTTAGTCTGAAATATTGTAGATATACTACACAAATATTAATAAAAAAATTTATACAAATGTTATACATATATCAATGAATTAAAGCCAATTGATCTCAAATGATCACAAGCATCTACAACAGTTTAATGTCTAAGCAGAGGGATTATTAGCACAAATACTAATCAAACAGTAGTATACAATAAAAGCTAATTAAATGATCACAAACGTTGTGATCATCAGAATACCATACGGGAAAGCTGTAACAGTAGTTTTATATAATTTTCTTGTTTATTCAAACACCAAGTGTATTTTTACCATCATTACAATATTCTCTGAACAGGTAGGATACAAGTTTCATCCCAGCAAGATATTTCCAATGAGCAGTTTACAGATGATTTCTTCTTGGACCAATACTATGAGCTGGATACATCTCTGAGGTGCCAAAACAAAACCGTGTATTTTACATCTGATGTGAATATAAGGGAAACCACCTACCTGATTTATGACAGTGATACTTTCAAATGGATGTTTAGTTCACTGCCAAATGCTCAGAGGTAAATTGATGTTTTCCTCCGACAACTATATTAACACGTTTCACACAATTCCTAAATCTGACTGGACTGCCTACCGATCTGGTAAAACTTAATACTTGGTTGAATTGCAATTTTAACAGAACATGAACAATTGTCAAAGTTTATTTAACATTCCTGGCACAGAAGTTTATATTACATAAACATAATAATGCAGAGATATTACAACTCATCCAGTATTGGAGTCAAGATGACATAAACAATGAAAATGATAAAGTAATTCTAACATTCATGTTTTAACAATTTATCTTTATTGCGTTAATACATCCTACCAAATGGACAACTGCTTTACGGCTCGGCACAGACCGGCCCACCAAATGACAGAAAATGTCTCCTTATATGTGTCTATTATGGAACACTAGCCAGCCGATCCCACTGTCTGTTCGTCAGGTGGCACATAGCACTTTTTTCCTGTATAGACATTGTGATATCATAGCATTTTTTTCGTTTGGCGAGCGCACTGTGTAGATGGAAATTTGTGAAAGTTTTAATTTTAAAGTATTATAAATATAAATGAACTTTATTTAACTACAGAGTGTTTCTAACAGTTTATAGCCTATTGTGTCTTCACCTGGAGAGAGAAGTGGTGTTTGTGGCCACACCATGGCTGGGTTTGATATATATGCGCCTGCTGTGCAAGATGTAGAGACAAACTGAAAGGTGACGATCCATGTGTTAGGAAAAAAACCTGCTCTTTTTGTGACGTTCTTACACATGAAGCAAAATTGCAAATATCAACCCCCTCTTACCAAGAGAAAAAAAAAGCAAGAACAGAAGGCTGCTATTGTTGATAAGAGTGCTGAGAATGTGTCGGAAACGTTGGTAGACCCCCAGCTTAGTTTCTGTGGTAGGGGTTGTATCTAGTGATAATAAGGCTATGAAATCACGTCAGACTTCAGCTAAAGACAAACAGAAGAAGAAATAATCCACTCCAGTTAAGAAAAGCTCCACAACTGATGCTAAACTTCAGGCAATGGATCAGAGATGGTTTGAACATTTCAGTTGTCTTGAAGCGTTATTTTTGGCCAAGTCTCTGGAAAAGTCAGATCTGACTTTTCAAACTGTGCAGATATCAGCAAAGAGTCCACCAGCCGGTGCAGTAAAGGGTTCTGAACCTTTCATACTTCCTAAGTCAGCTGACCGACCTGTGGACCAACGTTTGGACCGACCTGTGATGGCTACCGACCAGGCTCATGTTGAGGCTCAACATGACAGTCCCACAATTGTCATCTCTGATCAACAGACAGACCAGCCTTCCACCAACCAGATCCATGTTGGTTTACATCAGTCCCAGGTGCATCTGGTCTACACACTACCCAGGACACCGGTAAGAATCAAATTTTGATACTGACCTGGTCAACTGACCTACAAGTGTTTTTGATGAGGACGTGGAAGTGACTGATGTGGATCAACAAGTCACTACTGCAGACACTGACCAGGATCTTTCAGAAGAGCAGACATACCAGGAAACTGTACATGGCATCAGGTCCTTCATGTGGTGGACACATATACCAGACATGGATATGTCATCTTCAGCTGCAGATGATAACCCCTTCCAGGCACCTAAACAACAGCCTTTGGGCAGGATTAGTGTCAAACTGCAGACACTAATGAATGGTTGTGTCAGAAAATGGATAAGCTTAATGTGACTTTTGTGGAAGGATACCCGACAAGAGCTTCAGAAGCCTTTGGTTTACAAAAGGACAATTTGTGAAAATTGGTAAATCACAGTCAAAGTGGTGCAGGCTGCACCCAAGTACAGACAAGACAGCTGATACAGTGTTGTTCTGTGGAAACGAGTTGTCAAACTCAATTCTAGTTATAGTAGAATAGCACATTCATCAGGCTTGTCTACTGCAGCACCAGCATTGCATCCACTTAGCCAAGATACACTGAGGCGATGGGAGAAGTTGGCATGCGAGTCATCTTACATTTCTTACCAGGCAGCTGGCTTCAACTCAGGAAGATACAAAGTGAACAATCCAAAGGAAAGTCTTCAGAAAACACCAGCAGTGCCATGGACGAGTTTCAGTATCTCCTGAACTTCAACTCTAGCATTACTAGGTGCATGGCTAAGACCATCAAACATATGCCTGAGTTTGTTTTCTTCATGTGGTTTACATGTCCTTGGCTAGGAGGGACGCTTATTTAGCTCATGTCAAAGCTGGAATTAAATTAGACACCTTATCTGCCCTCAGACAGGCACCTAGAGAGCTGAGGAGGATATTGCGCAACATGAAAATAAGGGTTGCTCAGCACAACCATCATCAAACTACAAGGACGTTAGGGGCCACGGTGGCAGAGTGGTAACACTCTCGCCTCCCACCTCTGAGGCCGGGGTTTGATCCCCGCACGGGCTCAAGTGGGAAAGCTGGTAGTTGCTTATCGTTGGTTGGCAGTTTACAGTACACAACCCTGGCGAACTCTATGTACTGGTTTCCTCTGCCCTTCCAACTACCCGTCGTGATATGACCTGTACAGTGTTGAAAGCGACGTTAAACCCCAAATAAATAAATATACTACAAGGAAGTTCTTGGCATACCTGGGCAAGAGTCAGTCTTCTTACAAATGACACTTAATGTGTAAAGTTTCTGCTCTCAAGACGACTGACCAGGAGCAAAGGGACTTCAAATTGTGTTCAGTACCACCAGACTGGACCAGAGTCCGGACAGACTATAAATGTTGTTTTTTATGCATATTTTGTTCTCAGGCAGCCACAAAAGAAAGGCAGTTACTGTAAAACAAAATCAGAAGTTAAAATGTCTGAACAATTCTTCTTGTATAGATCAATTGTCTCCTGTCAAACTTGCACAAAATGTACCACTTGTTGTACAAAATCTGACTGTACGAGCCAGACTAAATTAATATTGGGAAACTTGGGAAACGCTGGGGCTTGGCCGAAAGTAGTACAAATGTCACCCATAATTGTCAGTTGCTATGTAAATCCCCACAGGAACCTCTACCTGTTTGAGGCATTGCATCAGCTGACAAAGAAAACTGCAATAGAGTTGGTCACTAACCAAGAATCTATGGGTTTTTACAACCGGCTAATTTTGGTCCCAAAACTAAACAACAAATGGAGACCTATACTAGATCTGAGCAATCTCAACAAATCCTCTAGGCAGAAAAATTCAAAATGGAGGCCAAAGAAGTCAAACTGATGGATTTACAGAATGGTATAAAGATCCACCAGTACCAAGACAACTGTTAGGTCCGGGCTAGATTCCACCAAATTTGTCTCCAGTATACTCAATTACTAGAAGCTGTGTGTTGGGACCTGGTTGGCTTGTAAACTTGGAAAAATCGGAACTGGAACCCAAGCAGGTTTTAAATTTTGTAGGTTACCAGTTCGACCTTAAAGAGGGCAAGGTTAGACCCAACCTGGACAGGTGGCAGACACTAAGAACAAAAATATGAGATTTACTAACCGGACCAACCTGTCTGGTCTGGCAACTTATGTCCCTCATAGGGTTGTTAACAGCAACAGAAAAACAAGTCCAGCTAAAATGATTCCATATGAGACCCATACAATATCACCTCAAACAAAATTGGAGGGCCCCAGAATCACTTGAAAAGGCAATACCAGTCCCCAAGTCGCTCCACCCCCATTTAAGATGGTGGCTGGAGGAAAACAATGTGCTACCAGGTCAACCATTATACCCTCTAAAACATGCTGTGCAACTGTTTACAGATGCATCAAAAGAAGGTTAAACGATCACACTGCAAGGGGAATCTTGTGCCTTCCAGAAAGCAAGCTACCTGAGACTGAAGGCGGTCTTCGTGGCCCAAAAAGAGTTCCAAAACCTCTGCCAAAGCAATTATGCCCTGATGGCAATAGACAATATCACAGTGGTTGCTTACGTAAACTAAGGTGGGGGGTGAAATCGGGTCCTATGTGTGCCCTTCTGTGGAGAATCCTGACCTGGTGTACCAGCAAACAGGTTACTTTCAGAGCCTGACACATCCCAGGTCAGCTGAACATAGTAGCAGACAAGATGTTCAAGCTAGGCCAGACAATTCAAACAGAGTGGTCTCTCCCCCCGGAAGTCTTCCAGGCAATATGCAACAGGTGGCACTGACCCCAAATAGACCTTTTTGCAACAAGGTTCAACAACAAACTAGCCTAGTTTGTGTCACCAGTTCCGGACCCCCAAGCTTGGGCAGTCGATGCAAAGTGGTGGAGAAATTGCAAAACTGCCCATGCAGGAGAATCACTCTGATTGGCCCAAGATACCCTGGTTCTGGGAGCTATTGACCATGTCCAGCCAAATACCTTTGAGCCTATCCTACCTCCTCAACCTACGCACACAACCATTCAATCAGACTCCACACATGAATCTGTCAAACCAAATTCTACATGCTTGGCTCCTAGAGCCTTAGCAATCAAACAGCAGTGCTTTGGGGCAGTTTCAGCACGAATTAAAGTTCCTCAAAGATCAGTGTATGAGGCAAAGTGGACCATTTTTACAAACTGGTGCCTCAGTGATCAGGTGGACTTGAGGGCAACCGCTATAAAGTCAGTAGCTGACTTCCTTATGTACTTGTTCCAGGACAGGCAGTTTCAGTGCAGTACCATTGATGGTTATAGGTCAGCAATTGCTGACAAATTGCGAAACTCACCCATTAATGTTAGCAAAGATGAAAATCTCACTCGTCTCCTGAATAACTTCCACAGAGACAGACACAAAGGACGGAGGGGGATTCCCTCCAGGAACCTCTCCTGGGTGTTGCGGCAGCTAACAAAGGCTCTTTTGAACCAATTAAATAGGCCTCTTTGAAGCGTTTGACCTTCAAGACGGTTTTCCTCTTGGCATTAGGGTCGGGCAAATATAGAAGTGAGATACATGCTTGGCAAAACAAAACATCAGACACCAGTCAGATTGGTCTAAGGTATCCCTGTACCCATCTCCCAGCATTCTTTCAAAAAAAATCAGCTGGCTAAAGAGGGTCCAGACAGTGTGGCCCCAGTGGTTATCCAGCCCTGGCCCCAACTCTGGATAGGTTCCTCAAATCTGACAGGTCCCCAGTCAGAGCATTATGCTACTATTTGGACAGGACCTCAGACATTAGGCAGAACAAGGAGTTGGTCTTTGTCTCCTTTAAGAAAGTTTTTGACAAAGACATCTCACCTGCCACTATCTCCTCTTGGATCAAGCAGACTGTGATCCTATGCTATGAGCTCTCTGATCAGGAGAGGCAACATCAGTATAGCCCGGGTAACTGGCCACTATAACTGATTAAGGCCTTATAGGATTTTCTGACCTTAAGATAGACCCAGGCCTGGAGAAATTTTGTTAGTTCTGCTTATGAGTTCACTAAAGTCCCTAGTAACTTACCCGCTGACCAAGCGGTAGTTATTCTGCAATTGTTCATTGGATATGATGCATTAACGCAATAACATTGCAAATTTAATAAATAAATTAAATTTTTAAAAGTTAATATCCTATCCAATGGACAGACAAGGCCCTCCCAAACCGCTCCCAGCTATCAGCTTACTGGGATCTTAATAGGTTTAGACAATGAAAAAGATGCTATGACGTCACAATATCTAGGCAGGAAGAAAGTATGATGCGCCACCTGGCGAACGCACATTGGGACCGTCCAGCTAGTTTTCCATAATGGACACACATAAGGCTACTTTTTCTGTCATTTGGTGGGCTGGTCTGTGCCGACTGGTAAAGCAATTGTCCATTGGATAGGGTTTTAACTTATAAAAGTTTAATTTACTTATTAAATTTGCAAATGTGTGACTCTGTGTTCTAATAATTTAGTATTGTGGCTCAATTTGATGTGTCCAGTCCTATGTAATTTGGATAATAATTTAAGAATTCATTATGGATCAGAAAAAAAAACAGTTTTAAGAATAGTTCATGTAGCTTCTCAATAAGCAAGGTGAAAAGTAGAATTGGAAGAGATAAGGAAAATTGTTGCATCTCACACTGAAACTATGGCACAATAGTTGGTATCTGAATGGTAAGTGCATATCAACACGGAAGGGTACTGATATAACACATTTTTTGCCAAAGGTATATATTCCGTGTTACATAAAATATATGTGTTATCTATGTTTTAGATTGTCTACGCTTCTAAATAGTTCTAAAACAGTGACTACAATCGATAAATACAATGGAAGTTGGGTTGACCCTAAAGGACATTCTACAACCCTACAAATAGACTGCATACGTAAGTTTTCTGCAATCCTTTGATGATTATAGTTTTGGATATAGTTGCTGATAAAAATTTTCCTTGAATCTTAATGATTTGTCGAAACAATGCTGATATAAAGAAACTAACCTGCCTCATTTTGTGAAGTCTTCCCAGACACCTTTCAGAGTCCATCACGAGCTGACAAAATGATGTCCCCAATTGTTTGTTTGCTGTCAAACTAATGTTCATCAGTTGTGCAATTTTTGCAAAGAAAATTAAGGGGGAATGTGACCTGGGTACGTTCCATTGCCTAATGAATAGTAAACAATAATTTTCTTTTATTTATCACTGCTAGTCCAGAGGTGAAGTGGCATTAACATGTTTTAGATAAGATTAAACAGTTCTTGTCTTTCCCATTGGCAATATACAATATCCTAATCTCTGGTCCAATTTTAACATGTATCCATTAATAACAGCTGAAACACACTTGCCAACTTTTGTGCAGAAAAAAATATGAAAGTTTACACCTTGAATATAAAACACATTGGTTATGTTTGAAAATTAACATTGATCTGTTTTTAATATAGATGCAAATTATTATTTTGTTGTTAATTATGTTTATTGGCACATACTTTATTTTGTAAATTTAAGAAAATAACAAAGATCTGTTCTGTTAAAATTTGTCTCAAAATTCTTACATATAAAATTAATTTGGAATCCGGTACATGCATAAGCCAAGACAGAACTGCTGTCTTTAAAAGACATGGTGTATTACGTGGCTTTCTAGAAGAACAAATTATTTTTAAAATATGTGATTTATTTTTGTGTTTTTTAAAGGTATTTAACAAACTGAAAAATAACTTGCTAGAAATATATATTATGTATTCTATGAAAAGTTTATGCATGAAAAACATTGAAAAAACAACTACAGCGTTAAACTGTTGTACAGGTTAACGTTATAATTATACAATGGCAAAAATACAGAGGAATTGGAAATCTGAAACCATACACATGTATAATGTGTATAATATTATACATCTATACATAACTGTGTATATTAAATGTGTGTATTTAGCCGTGGAAACTACCAGACAGGATATAAAAAGTTTGGAAACATCTAATGTGCCCCTCACCGATATGTCTAGGATGTATGAGATGGCAGGACACACAATGAATGAGATGTTACAAAAGTAAGTAATTGATAACACGTCTATGATGTGTTGAGGTGAGGTTTATACAGGTCAAACTTGGCTTTAATGTTCATTTTACTAGCCTAACGTCAAACGTCAGTGAATCTTACATGCCACCACAAGGTGCATTTAAGTTTGATGCTGCAGAGGTGAGAGGTCAGTAATGTAAAGGCAAACTTGTTAGTATGTGGATGGGAATCTACAAAAGTAGGCAAAGACCATTAATACAAAATCTATGTACAAAGACTACGAGAGATTGGGCAATTCTATTTGATATCGTGACCAAGTGTCAGGAAAAGGGATTGGTTAATGAAAATTATTAAGAAATTAATACATGGAGTCCAAAATTAACATCAATTTCGTTCAAACCTTAGTGACCCCATTTTTGAAAATGTTACTCAGGGTCCATAATAAAAATCACCCTCAGTAATAAATATATGATGACTAATTAAGGGAAAAACTGATCATATAAAGTCCAACAGAATATATCTTTTAATAAAAAGACTTTATCTGTAATTTTTTTTCAATAATCTAGTGAACCAGCAGTAACATTCATTCAATATTTTATCCCCCCTCTTTCTGTTAAAAATGTTGCATTCAAGAGTATCATATTATGGAACATGGATATACTACAATTCTATTTCTATCAAACTGTAATACAAATCTCATTATATTTCCATTCTCAGATGTACATGGAAAGGTGTGGATTGCTTGAAGAGTGAAGCATTGAAGACAGAAGACACTGACCAGGGGAGGTGCTTTACATTTACCCCAAATGACAAAATTGATCACGTTGGTAAGAAAATTATCAATTCTAGAAAATCTTTCAAAAGCTACACTGTTTGTGACAATAAAACTGCAGATGTTAAGTTTTGTTGCTTATATGTGATTCCACATGATTTAACAATATAGTGGTGATGTCACTAAATTATGATTCCATAGGGAAAAAACAGACTTTAAAGTAAAGGCGAAAGTTACTGTGTTACATTAAAGTACTTCAACAAGCAATCATATTATTTTAAACATATTCTATTACTACAGTTTTTTCTACATATAAAGCCTATGTTTCAACTTGTTCATGAATGATTTGTTTTAGGGCCAGGTTTTGGTCTGAGTCTCACAGTGAATGTCCAACAATATGAATACATAAAAAATACTCAGGACGGTGTTGGACTTCAGGTATAATTTGTTTTTATTTAAACATGTCTGTGATTTTTACAGTCTTATTAAGTGCGAGCTCTAGCGAGACTATTGCTTGTAGAGATATTTTTTCCTTTTTTTTTCGTCTATGGACTTTCATCATAGCTTGATTTTTTTCAATCAAGAATCGAGGCATAGTATGGAGTAGTATGATGATTTAAATGGCAATGGGACAGGTTAGTACTGGGATGGGTGACCACTTCAATACACTTCTCGTGTCTCTGATGGCTTTGCAACTCGCACTATTAGAACAAAACCTGTTTCAACCTTGTTTTCTATAGTCTTCTACATAAATTTTCTATAGTTAATATTTCAAATGTTCTTTGCAAAAGTGTAAAGTATCAGTGGCCCAAGACTGTGCTGTAAGTCTCTACACATCATCAGGAAAACTTTGTAACTTAAGTTCAGAGTCATCATTATTTGAAGCCATAACCCTTGTCTTCTGAAATCACTCGCATGTGTACAACCAAAACATGAGACATTTGAGTACAATCAGATATTATTGTCTTTACCTGAGAAGCATATAAGAAAAGTTGTACATATTTAAATATATTTACTAGTATGTTTTATTAAGGTACTATTGCATGATCCTGAGACAGCTCCAATGATGGCTGAATCCTTTGCAATATCCCCTGGACTGTTTTCATTGGTGTCTGTTGACAGGACTGAGGTATAATGTGAATTTGTATACATATCAATTGAGCAGAAGCATCTGTAGCATAATGCATCATGTAATATCATGATCTTGTTAATTTTGCAATCACATAATATCCTTTTCATAATGCCAGATGAATGTTTTACTGGAAAAAAGATAAAAAAGCAAACTCATAATACCATCAACCAAGATATATTCAAGTTGATAACCAATTAAGAAAATGTATGGAATGGTTTCGAAAGAGTGTCCTAGGATAAAATATCATGTCAGTTCGTTTTCTAAAGACTGAAAATGATTTCAAATGTGTTTACAAAGCATAACAGTCAAAATATATAATATGCGGTGTTGTATTAGGAAATATTTTAATAGATATTTAAAGGTTTGAACTAAAACAGCTGTACTGTCATATTACTCTGCAACTCTAACAGAAACAAGATAATGATGGCCACATGATTATTAATGAAATTGCCATGAATGTTGAACAAATGTCAATCATACTTAATTGTTGTATTTCTGTGCAGTTGGAATGTTTGCAAGACAAAATTAATGAACCTTAAATGTATTTAACAGGTTGGAAATTTAGAAGCACCACATGGTCAGTGTGGAACTATTGACTTGGAGTATTATGATAAATATTCAATGAGCACCTGTAATCTTAACTGCTTGAATAAAGAAGTAAGAAAAGAGTGCCGGTGTAAAGAAATTTACATGCCTAAACCACTGAGGACAGATACAGGTACTATAACACATCCATTAGTATTGCAGTATTGTGTTGTGAACTAGCAAATTATTGAAGTTTTACATATGTTTTTTTCCTGTTCAGTCATTATATTTTTGTTTGCCATTGAAACCCTGTCTGACTTTTGCATTTCTCGTGCACTGATATGCCTGTTTTCTTAAATATGAAAAATATGAACTAAAGATGTATCTCTAAACGAAGCCTAAAATCTATTCACATTGAACATTCGGATGCAGTGTTACTTGATACTGCACTGTCCCTGGATAATGAAACTGGGTTGACTGATGTGTTTTTTTTTTGTTATTTGTTTCACCTTAGAGTCCTCTTTGTATAGGGAAAATTATTAAAGTCTTAGAATAAGAATGATCTGGACTCAAAATAATTCTATTTAAGTGCAGGAGGTGTCACCTTTCAAAATTTGACACGATTACTTACATTAGAGCTACAATGTAAATTATAATGCCAAAGGTATTAATTACATAGTTCATTCTGAATATATAAACATTTGATTTCATATGTAATGAACTGTGTAAAAGTAATAATTTACTTGCCAGTCACAGACTGGTAAGTGGTGACTAGGGTGCTGTCAGGTTTCACATTTATATTATTAATAATTTAGCAAAAGAAAGAACACCCTGTTGAGACTACTACAAAAAGACAGAAAATATATTTATTCAAGGAAGCAATATTTATATTCTTTCAGATGTTGATTATTGTTCAGTTCAGAGTTACACTGATTGCTGGAAACCGAAACTAGGTAAGCAACATACTGGTGTTATAATTGCCTTTCAAGGAAATTGCGTTTCTAGTTCCTCAACAAGATTCCACACAAAATCAGCACAAACAGTTTCCAGTGACACACAATACATAAATCAAGTTCATATCGTTGGCTGTTTTTAGCCATTGTTTGAGAGAAATATGGTATAAATAGTGAATTAAAGTACCAACTAAACTTGTGTGCCAATTTAGAGTGTCAATTTGGTATCTAAAATGTTTACTATTGCTCTTGTGAATGGGGTTTTAATAACAGATGTATCACCTGTTAGGGCCTATTTAATGAGTAACTTCTATAGTATATTTAGTCATTAAAACGTATTTACATTACATTACAGAAGACAGTACAAAAAAAAAGTTTTTGTTACTGTACTTAGCATAGACAATAAACACTGAATGTGGTGTATATTTGTAATTCATCAGTCAGAATTTGAATTCTATTTAACGTATAGTATTTTTGGCAATCATTTGGCTCACATGTGTGTGATTATATGTATTAGAGGTCATGTCAAGGGCCACGGTGGCATAGTGGTAACACTCTCGCCTCCCACCTCTGAGGCCGGGGTTCTATCCCCATCACAGCCTTAAGTGGAAAAGCTGGTAGTTGCTTGCCGTTGGTCAGCAGTTTACAGTACACAACCCTAACAAACTGTATGTACTTGTTTCCTCTGCCCTTCCAACTACCCGTCGTGATATGACCTGTACAGTTTTGAAAGCGACATAAAACCCCAAATAAATAAATAGAGGTCATATCTCGGTATATCTTTAGTTAGTTGTTAGTGTAAACCCAATGTTTGACCTTTGATCAGTATACCATTGTCTCCGTAGATGAATTGATCATGAAGGATGACTTCTGTCAATGCATTACGCCATGTAAAGAGATCCACTATGTCCCCAGTCTCTCCTTCTCTGCACTAAACTTCAACCCAGATTTAGCTCAGGGAGAGGAATTACAGAAAGTGATACAACTGAAAGAGAGTTTGACACAAGCTAGGGAAGTAGCATACAGGTAAGCCAGTCATTAGTTATATATAAAAAAATAATTTAAAGTATGCACATTAAGGGTATTCTTCGGCTGTAATTTAATATAAATGTCAATGACCTGATGTTAATACAGACTAATCGCTGTTCAACTTTCTAAAGGTTATATAAATTACCTTTGTAAAATACGTCAAGAAATCAACATTGTCTGGTTTACCTGACGTACAAACATCCTTGTTTAGACTGTAGCCCACACCTGTATGACTAACTGTAAAAGGCATTGGGTGGCAATTGAGTTTTTATCATGCGTGTCTTCTTTGTACAGAGTCCATGATGACAAGTTCATAAAGAGCAAAAGACTAATGACAGCAGTAGTGAGACAGTCATTGAGGACTCAAGCTCGGTACAATTTTCCATTTATACCCTGTTTTAATACTTTGCTTTTTTGTATGATACCAAATTTTATTGAATTTAATACAAATAATTTTGTGTCTATATATGTTGATTTTTGATGCTATAAAAATAGTTTTACAAGACCTTCTTCCTTTTCAGTATTCACCATATATTCCCTATTCACTGCAGAGATAATGTAGTTTTTATCTCTCAGGTTTCAATTGGTTGAGATGTACATTGAATCTGAAGTAGACGATATAGACAATACACTGGCAAGTGTCAGGCAGGATTGCATGTGGCTTACAAAACAACATCAACAATTTATCCACATGCTAGAATGGGAGATTTCAGATGTGGTAGACAAGTTGTACCATACAGTCTACCAGAACCTCTTAGTAAGACTGTCTCATCTTCCGCAAAGGTACTTTGAGCCTAAAGTTTTACAATAGGACTGTGCGGCAGGGGACCAATTGTGTTTGTCATATCTAATAAAAAGCGTCATAAACAAAATGGGATTATGGACTTATAAGCCACTAGAAGGGTATTTGCATGACACACAGATTAGACAAGAATTAAACAAAAAATGACTACAAACATCTACATGATTACATAACATCTACATAACATCGACAAAAATAATACATAATTCAGGAATTGATAATGACGCATTAAGCCAAGTAGATTAAGATATTTGATATGAATGTGATGAAATGTTAGACTTTGACAAAGGAAATGTATTTATTTTATCCATTTAACTTCTCACTTAAGAAGCTAGGGAAAGTAATTAATACAAGAATTGAATTGTATTTTACTGTATAATGTACATTCTTCTGTTTAATTGGAATATCTTCCTTTTCAAATATAATAGTGCAACAAATGTAAATGTACTTTATGTCCAAACAAAATACTTTCTCCTTCAGTTAATAAAACCTGCAACAGCATAAAAAATAACCCTGATTAGTACTGGGAGCAATTAAACTACCTCCAACCTCCAGTCAACTGAGGAAATTATTACCAGTAGGGTAGGCTTTCATACAACAGAGGGGAGTCACTTTCTCTTACAGGGATAGTCTATTGTGGACAATATATATATTAACAACCATAATCCCTATTTTATGAAAATGAAATTTTTTTTGTACAATGCTGATTATCCCAACACATTCAAGGAAGAGTGTCAGAAATCTGTGGGAATCTTTATCATGTGCTAAAGTTGCCTCCCAATCAATGTCCCTACTTTAAAATTGCAAAAGGTGAACTAACTAAATATGGTATCATAACAGAAAAAAAATAATGCTGGATCTTCTGATATTACACTGTCTGTATGACAATATAGGCTGCAATCAATAGAACATGACAAAACTTTGCACAAATATTTCCCATAATTATTCCAGGAAGACCAAGGTAAATCACATGTTTACTTAATATCTACTGTTTCTGGCAAGTAGCCAACATGTGAGTACAGCTTAGGATTTTTGGATTTTTCTTTCATACATATCCTATATGGTAAACTTCAGACAACTTCTGAAATACAAGTTATAACAAGAAGACATGATATTTAGACACAATCACCTATGCATGTCTGTATTGCTGTATAAGTGATGTTTACGATGTAAATGATGTATATTTTTCATGTGGAAGTTGTATTGAATATTGTGGATACCACAGATTTTCTAATCATAGAGGTCTCCAAATGATTACCCTACCTTCATCACGTGTAAAGAAATATTTTATCTAAAATGTACATTGAGTGAGTTTGTTGATTTTAAGACATTATCAAGCCTATTTAATTAGCAATATTTATGGAACTCTGAATATACACCCACTTTTTCGATTTGCTCAATGATAATTGACCTCTCTGTTCACAGAAACGTTGTGAAATAAAACTTGTTGCAGCTGATGTATGTTTTCATGTTGTTAAGATGTCAATCTTTGTGACTTTACACAGCCTTGAAGAGATTGTTATCTGCTGGAATGGTGCCACATGTGGGTTTGAAACGTGCTCACTCCACTCTTGGGACAAGACAGCAAATACAACTGGCTGCAATGACACCTGCGAATACTCCAAAACCAAAGTGAATCTGAACTGTAAACCTGATCTAATAAAAACTGCACAAGCTATGGCCAAGCCACTTATAGACAACATAGAGTTTTCACTTAGAACATCCGAGCATTGTACCAATGACACCATGGACCTTTTAAACGTCTTGCTAAGCAATTCACAATTTAGATTCACAGTAAATCCAGTTTATCTTGCCCCTTTGTTAAAAGATATGGTATCAGATTGTAAATGGTGCCTTTCGACAAACGTAACACTGCCTAATTTACTCCTGAGCAAGCTAACTGAGGGTATATCAGAAGATATATCCACTCTATTATACAGCATTACCAGCGAGATAGAGCAACTGAACATCAACTTTATCATCAATGGAACATTTCTAGATCCTACAACAGACAGGTAATTTGACATCACTTTTCAACTAAACAAATATGATTAATTCATACAAATGAAAGACATAAAAATATCTGTACTTCCATCAACTATTTTTGTTTCAAAATTTAGTTCTTTGCTAATTAAATTTGGGGCTGATAATCTTGAATGCTTTATTTGTTCACGCAACAGAAGAATGATAAAAAATTAACAGAGCTGATCGCCTAATTGCAGACTATTCTATAAAATTAAAGTACTAATAATTTCTCTTTGGTGAAGGCATTTTATTTGTGCTTTCTTTGCATGCCTTTTTACAAGGGTTCATTATCTTCTGCAAAGGTATTTTGCTTTCACAGTGCTTTCTACATTCATAAGTCAAAGGTCAAAGTTGGGGTTTTACGTCCCGTTCAACAGCCAGGGTCATATTGGGACAGGTCCTCAGAATTGCCACTTGTGGGACTCGAACCCACAGAGGTGACAGCGTATGATTAGATGCCAAACTTGCTAACCACTAGGCCACTGAGGACCTCTCTCTACATTCATAAGAGACTAACATATAACTTAATATCGGATAGCATATTACATTTCTATAGTCTGGGGCATATGTGTTTTGGAATCCCAAGAAAAGTACTACTTTTGTAAAACTAAATCCCATATCTAGCTACTTATAACGGTTTTAGTCACTGTCACAAATGAAAACTTTACTGGTACTTCATATGTCCGTGACGACTGCAGCATTTATAATTGAATTACATTAGCAACAAATTATTTTGTGAGAAAAGTTAATGCTAGAAGCTTTGCTTCCTCCCTGTCATCAAACCAAGCATCATAAATACGAAGGAGATAATTGACTGGAGAAAGGTGAAGCATGACAATGTTAGCAAGTTATTAATACATATAGCACTTTACTTTACAATACAGAGCAAACATGAGTGACTCCATCAAAGCAGTTACTCACCTGAGCCAGGATATGGTGTCAGCAATAAACACAAAGCTAAAGAAGCCAATCAGAGAATCGGCAGCATTCTTTTCAGAACTTATGACCCTAATTAACACAAGATGTGGCAGTGAAGTGAGAAATATATACACTGACTACATGGATAAACATGGCAGTTTGAAAACTGACTTGAGCAGTGCTAAACAAATTCTGACAAACTATGGTGAGTAAATCAAAACGTAATCACCCCTTGTATTCGGAAGATTTTGAATGGGAAATTCAACAAGATACAACATTTTAATATTTACATGAACTCCTGTGTTCTTTACGCTTACAGGTGATACAAAAAGAAAACAGTTCATCCCTAAATTTAGCATTGTTTCAAAAATTGTCCTTAATCACTGCAGAGATATGTTATATACACGAAGACGTGATTATTTCCCCATTCCAAGAAATATAAATGGTTCACATAAGTGTACACCTGATCAAAATAATTGAATTGTCATATATTTCTTATCAACTTTTGCCAAACCAATTGAGGGGCAATATCAGCACTTTTTACCAAGATGTTATATTTTGAAAACAGTTTCTTTTTTTAAATGTCATAAAATAACTGACAGCACTTTACACTGCTCTAGTATTAAAAATATCAGATCACATCTGAAACAAAACTGCATTCTAATAATTTTGTTCATTACACTTTCTGCCATGACGATAAGTCTGAGATTAAGGGTTCAGCCAAATTAAATTATATGAAAAAGTTAATTTTGTGTACATGCCATCCTTTCAAAATATGGACAAATTGTACCTCTGAAGGACACAATAAGTCACTTATCACCGACTACTTCTTATCCATTCAAGCCTTAAACCACAGCTATCCTTGCTGAATTTCAGAAAGTGGATAAAGGTGCAACATTATTTATAAGTTTTAAAATATTACACACTTAATTAGATCAACATTTGCTCACATTCATCCATTTGATCTTGCCCTGACTGGATTCATCAATCATTAAGAATGCTATAACATTTTGGTATATTTTTCAAATACGCATTTAACAGGCAAAAGTTACAGCGCGTATTTACACTCCTATGAAGATAACAGAATAAATCTGACTGACCTACATTCTGAATCAGACTTTGTGTCAATCAGGGATTTCATTCAGAGAGCTAATGTTACCCTGTCGAGCAGATTCCAGGAGAGAGAAATGGCTTTAGGCAGCATCCAGAGACACCTTAGCAAGCTCTACTACATGTTTTTAACACATGTGAGTATTTCATTTCAATAGCTGAGACCGAATACTAACTCCAATGGTACTGAAATAAGCGGCAGGAGCACCTGTATTGCATCATATTTCAACTTTACAAGAATAACTATCATTGGCAAAAAACTGAGATTAGTTAGATGGGTGGTGGTTTTAATTTTTAAATTATCAGAAAGTATTTTTAATTATCATTGAAACCTTTCTATTATGCACATGCTTTGCTCTCCATTATTTCAAATACACAGGTACCAGATGAAGTCATATCTGAGTATTCACACTTCTGGAAGAGGTTTAACATCACATTCCCCGTTCTGAATCCTGGCGATAATTCCACGAATTCAATTAATGAGATATATTTCTTCAACAGCACAGAAGTTGAGTCCTTTTGGTTGGATATTTCACATCAACTTACTCTTGAAAGGTAATGTTTCCTACAATTCCAAGGTACCAAGGTACCCATTATTTGTTTGTGTGCTAAAATATCTAAATCCACCCCACAAACTCCAAGGCCAAGTACAAACCATATACAAAAGCTTATCACATGTCCCTTCTGAACTACGGCTTGTCTGTAGGTCATTTGCTTCCTAAGCTCACTTGACCTGAGAAGGGTATCTTTCAGTCTCCAAACCACGTAAACAAACTGAAATTGTTTGACATTTATAGCCCTAATTACTGAAAGATTCCATAAATTAAATTTTTGTGCTTTTAATTCAGGATGAATGCTGAAGTAGGGCTGTCTCACATGCTACATCAATTGGATAAAGCAAGGGACTATTTAGCAAGTTTTGTCGATGGTAATGAAATATCTGAGAATTTCTACAGGTAGGTACATATGTATACTCATTATCTTTATCTTATAGAAGACACCCTTATTACGTTAAAAGATGATGATAAAGTCATACTGTTTGTACAATTTAGAGGAAAATAATTAAAATGTAAGTTTTGTTTTTGTTTTTTGTTTGTTTGTTTGTTTGTTTCCTTTTCTTTGAAAATGAAACCATATGATTTATGTTTTGTTTATGTCAAAGAACCTCTTTATGTTTCCCTATTGGATGTGTAATTTAAAACCATTTCAAATTTAGTTATTGTTCGTGGGAACAAAAATTATATTTTACTATTGCCTTGATTTTTAAAGAAAACCATGTGGCAAGTAGTTATAATTTAACAAAGAAAAAACTGTGTTTTAATTTATTTTAATTTTGTTTTAAACAAAAAGCAATTTAAAATATGGTAATGATTTTTACATTTACATCATTTACCCATACGAGGTGTTTATCATACACGTGATATAAAACAAATTTGTAGAATTTATATTATTTCCCATTTTATGCTTCAGAAACAATTTCCTTCAAGTGGATATTTTTTACAAAGAACTAGCAAAGAGGAGGGTGCAACAACAAGAGGCATACGGTTTTGGAGCCTTGCTAAGTAAGTGTTGCCGTTAAGCATGAAAAAACAGCTCTAAAATGCTAAAATCAATAGGCCATCAAATAAAACTCCTTTTGGTAGCATCAAGGCTTCTTTTATTTATTTTATTTTAAATAGGAAAGACTTTTGCCCATTTCATGAAATAGGCAACTCACTTGCCCATTTTCATAAAATAGGCAATTTGTTCAATTGTGACTTACCCATTTCACAAAATAGGCAATCTTATACATGAAAAAATAATTTCCATGCATATTTGAAGAAAAGACATTGCCAATATCCTTACGAAACTTCCTATTGTGTAAGATATATAAATTGTGTTTTTCTGTCTCAGTGTTTTTAAATAAGTTAAAGTTTAGTGTGATAATTATATGAATGCAAGTAAAATTTTGCACAGTTAAAGAAGGCATTAATAAAATATCTGCCTTTTAAGAGCAACTTATTTACAAATCATACAACTTTAAAATATATATGTCACCAAAATATGAAATAAACGTCTCCATTATTCAATGTACTTTCTTTAATGTTAGATCAAAAGCTAAACTGTAAATTGTGTGTACTAATTAATGGAATATACTGGAATGACCTCTTTCAGTATGATTAGTATTCATTTTATATCAACCTATAAGTATTGTGAATTGCAATTAAATATTGGGCCCTCTACAGACACAGGTCCTGAGGTGTGGTTACAATTGAATTATGTGGTTACAAAGGTTTAGCACAAATTTTGTGACAGCATGGATAAATAAACACGACAATATGCCATGACTTGTAAATCATAATCACTGAAGATGCTATTTGTTTACAATAAATATATGTTTAATGTTTGAGTTGAAGAAAGATGTTTTTATTTGGCGTCAAAGTTTTCAGTGAATAATCTTGACTTGTCAGTATCCACTGCTTTACTCAATTCCTGCTTTACTGAATCCCTTAACTGAAAGTATAGTCTGCAGTTTAAGGTTGTAACCCAGTCGTCTTTCGGTGTAACATGTTAGATAGGTGAATGTAAGTTTATGGAGGTTGCTTCTTTGTAACGCACGTCTATACTATTCTCACCCTACTGCCATCCTACTGCTATTTACTGTGAATAGAAAAGTGTCCTTGACCATCAAACACCAGATGTTGGAAGATATGAGGCATCCTGGGATGTGGTTCATTATTTCAATACAAATGACACCATTGTGCTGGAATGTAGATTTTAGACAGAGTATTAAAACACATCTCAATGTATTATTGCTGTGTATTTGTAGGTGAAGTAGGAGGACTGATGGGCTTATTAGTGGGCGCCAGTGTACTCACTCTGCTTGAATTCATAGACTTCCTGGTTTATAACGGTTATGTCAAATATCAGGAAAGAAGAAAGGGGAACAAAGAGAAGATTTTGTTACAGCAAGTAATATACGAGAATGTACCACAGAAGTGATCACTTACTTTATATTTGTATGCAGCTCTTTCATGTTGCAGGTTCTGTGCTCTAGAATATGTAAACGGTATGCATAAATATTCATCAAACCTATTTTTTTATTTTTCTAGGACATTTATACTTGCCTCAGTGTCAGTGAACACGTTGCCAATGCTGTTATTGTATTGTGTAAGCTTATGTGTAACAATTACCTTGAAATATTGAATAAGAGTCGCCTCCGTAAATGTCTTCTGTGCCATTTAAATGGGCTTTTAAAATGTGTGTATTGATTTATTTTGAAAATGCACAAGTGCTATGTGTTCTGGAACCTTGGCACATAAAACAACCAAAGCAATGACATGTGATTGAGGGTTTAAGTATGTTAAATACATCCTGGTATCACAAAGTTTAGGTAATGATTACAAAATATATATTCTATACTATTCTAGACTTGTTAGTGCTTAATCTTTGCCTAAGGCAGACTCTAAGGTACAATACCAGAAACTATTATTCCATAGGCACATCCAGTTTTACTCAATGTAATGGAGATGCTGGTAGTTTTTTTGGCTAAGCCAAAGCCTTTTTTAGTTGTCTCTCCGAGAGATTTCAATATTTACTGGTTTTTGCCATTTAACAGAAAATAGCAGTTAAGAACAAAACTTTACTAAACATAGCCAACGCTAGTGTATTGATAATATATTATGGAACCTGGTACTTTTCTGGTACTTAACCTGGTATATTGTCATATTTGGTTGTTTGGTGCCTCCTGTCACTCCTTTAACATTAAACTGACCTGATCAATTTCTACAATCTCATAAGTTGCCTTCACTCCTGTATTTTCATTTTAGAACCTGGGTTCATTCCCTTCAAAAACATTTGAAATTTCACCCCTTTTGGCAACTTGTCAGATTACCTACTTCCTCACACCCATCTTGTCAATTTTTAATGCAAATGAAGGTTATTACTTATATTTGGGCTCTGGGCAAACTTTGTAATAGTGACTGCTCCTAAGTCTAGAAATTGAATTTTCTACAAGATGGCTGTAGGGCTTCTAGAGTCATGCACCACTGCTATGTCTATCTAAAATAATCCCCTTATTATACAATGTACTCATTTATGTTATATCTGGATAAAATTAGTAGTGTTTTGCTAGAATAGTAAAATTCAAATTTTAAATTAAAATTGATAAATTATAATAGCCCATTTCTGGTCTATTGTTGTTCTAATCTGTTCTGAGTGAAAGTTTAACAATTTTCACATTGGCATTGGTGGTTTAACTTTTGGAAAAAGTTAAAATAAGCTTCCTGGGCTTTGAAATGGATATACGATATTGAAACTTAAAAGGACAAGTCTTGCTATGCTTTCTGCAATAAATTTCTGTAGAAGCAGTAACAAAATTTTCTGAAATGGGAGGGGGGAGGGCATTGATAGTCGGCGGTACATGCATTTTGCACAGGGATAATTCACAAGTGGACATTATGTAACAATGATGAGATTACAGTCATTTTTGTCAGGAAAAATATTGTGAAATAAAATTGCTTGGTAAATAGTGTCCGTAGTTTAATAACTATGACAGTTTTCCTTATGACTGTGTAACCGCCACAGAAGCCTTGTCTTCAAGCTGACAGAAAGCAAGGCTGATGTCACTCTTGAAAATGAACGCAACCCGAACCCAAGTTTGCTAACATTCAATACAAAGTCATTGGCAGTCCATGGTGTATTCATTGTGTTGGGAAGGGGCCTTGGGGACTGACAATGTCATTGGCAGAAAAAAAATCATAGAATCTACTCTTTTTGACAAATTGGTTCCCAGAAAATATAACTATAGTCAAATCGGTCCGAAGGAAAAAAATACCTTGGTCAAGTCAGCTCTCACAATAGCAGATGGTAAATCCATCTCCAAGATTGATGTATTACTATATATACAGAGATAATAAGTTATTTCTTTAGAAAGAATCATTAAGAAGGGTGGGGATAAAGCTATCTTATTCCACATCTAAACTCCAACAGAGAGTAGTTGATCTTCAGTGTAAAATAAAGATTCAAGAAGCTACAAAAAGGGCCTATAAACAGAAGTTCAGCACTTTTCTATCTTTTGGCGAATTTGCAAAGGTGAACCAACACACTGTCATTGCTGGCACACTTCTATGAGAATTTGTAATTGTTAAAAATGTCTATGAATGATGTTCCTTTTCGCAAGCCAACATCTTATCTATGTGGAAATATGTTTATAGGTCAAATACTCTTTTTCTTCTTGTGCATTTCTAATTTAGTTCCACAAACTCTGATTGCTTTCAGTAAATTATATCAGTAAATGTCATATTTTATGAATTTGGAGACCATGTAAAATGAACAAAACTACTCACTAAAGAACCTCTGTCAGGGTTCTGAACATTGCCTGTCCTAGAAAGTTGCACATTTGTCCAGTAAAGGACCTCAGAAATGTGTTACTCCCACACAGTCAGGAAAGAAGAAACCTCGGTTTCAAATTTAAAAATCACAGACTTTAGGCCCCTTTAACTGATATTAGATTAGTTGGTGTTAAACATCAAACTATCCATATTCTCATACTGAACACTAGGGGGCCACGGTGGCAGATTGGTAACACTCTGGCCTCCCACCTCTGAGGCTGGGGTTCGATCCCCATCAAGGCATTATGTGGGAAAGCTGGTAGTTGCTTGCCGTTGGTCGGCAGTTTACAGTACAGAACCCTAGCGAACTCTATGTACTGGTTTCCTCTGCCCTTCCAACTACCCGTCGTGATATGACCTGTACAGTGTTGAAAGCGACGTAAAACCCCAAATAAATAAACATACTGAACACTAGTTAATATTTTGAAAGAATCACCTTAATATTCCGGAGGTTTGAATTACAGGTCACAATGTAAAACTTTAAGAGTGTAGCTGCGCACAATGCAATTTATTAAGTCCTGTCTAAATAAGCTGCGGGGTAGCAAATATTTACATTTATTTACTTATTTTTGAAATGTTAGTAATTAAGTTAAGTATGGTTTGGTAACTACTGATAAGCCCCTAACTTCTTGAAGATTTTTTATGGACTGCTTGATTTTTCTCGTATGTTTAATGAATAACTTTTCTCTTGATTTAGAAATTACCAATTTCGTGAAATTACTCTCCAGCAAAAACACACATTTTAAGAAATGATGGTTTCAGTGCTATGGAGGTTATAAATTATACCTACTTGTAATTAACTTACTTACTCCCTCTGTAGACCCCGGTGATTCAGAATAACTTCCATAAATCTTTCTTGGACAAAAACTGTTGATTCAGTAGTGAAATGAGTATCAATTACAAGGTAGCACATGTTTACAATGGTGGAACCAAAGAATGTCAAAGAATGGAGACTTATTGCATTTAAAGACAATAATTTTTTCACACAAGTGAACATTCCCATTTGCCGTCAGAATATGCTTGTTTCCTTGCAATTAATGTATCTAATTAAGTCATGAACTGATTTTAATAGCTACAACGAAATTTAGAAATAAAAGCTTTACTGTTAAAAGGATAATTTTAATTATCTCACACATATTAAATGCTAGGCCACATCACATATATTTCAATAAAAAGCATTGCCATTGCATTTAGAGTAAGAAATCTAAAATTCGCCACATATCTGAAATTCGCCACATGTGGAAATACTAATAAATTAAATAAACTGAGGTGAGATTTGCTCAATGTACAGTAAATCAAAGCTTTCTGAACTGAAATATACCAATTTTAAGACAAAACATCATTTTCTTTATAAAATTAACTAAGATTTTAGAGGTGGCGAATTTTAGATTCCTGGCGAATTTTAGATGAACTGTTTGGCTTTAAAGGGACCAAGCACATCGTTTACTTTCCAAATACTTACTCTCCTCAATTAAGTCTACACGGTAGCATGCCATTAGGAATGAGAAGGATTTCTTAATTATGATCGCATTCTCTCATAAACAGTCAGGGGCCACGGTGGCAGAGTGGTAACACTCTCGCCTCCCACCTCTGAGGCCGGGGTTCGATCCCCGTCATGGCCTCAAGTGGGAAAGCTGGTAGTTGTTTGCCGTTGGTCGGCAGTTTACAGTACAGAACCCTAGCGAACTCTATGTACTGGTTTCCTCTGCCCTTCCAACTACCCGTCGTGATATGACCTGTACAGTGTTGAAAGTGACGTAAAAACCCCAAATAAAATCAACTCATAAACAGTCTTGATAGTTATTCTGATAGATACCGAAGCTAGTTTGAAATTATTCTTTCTACTGAGGCCCTTTTCATTTCTTTTTCTACAATTTCGACCTACAGGTGTCCGATAGATTTTTAAAAATTTTTTTAGTTTTTATTTTTTTTTTTTTTTTTTTTTTTTTTTGCAAATGGATAAATGTATCAAAATACTCATTGATTTTCATATGTAATTAATATTCATAGCAAATTATAAAAAAGATTACTATGTCATTTCAGGTTGCATAAACTAATAAAATATTTTACACCAAACTAAAGAATGTAATGCCCAGGTCAGACCTTTTTGTACTGCGGGTTAACAGAATACACCTGAAAGGGCTTGTCTACCTCCAGTAGCGGGTTCGACCACATGTAGTCAACCTGGCAGATGAGTAGGACATGTTCTGGGCAATTTGGAAAAGCTCAGAAGGTTAATTGCATTTGGGACTGCTCAATGGGGTGGGGGTTGTGGGATATATGGGTTGGATTATTCTTAATCCTGTACTAGCCAGTTAAAAGGTCTTTTTTGAAGCCACAAAGACGAGGTTGTGAAGCGGAACTCATATACATAAAGAAACCACTGCACACAAAGTTTAAGACCCAGTCTGACGATGAGTCAGTCATAACAATGATAACAAAACACCATGGCCTATTGGGGCATAGTAAATGTACTAAAATCTTAGACTTAAGTCTAGGACTTTATTATTAATACCTCTATCTTAGTCATGAGTTCTTATTTTGGTACAACCAAAAGACTTCAAACTGAGCTCAGCCAGAATTTACTCGGACACTTAAGATATCAAGCCGATACTGTACCTTAGTCAAGTAAGTTGATGACTATCACTCGGCATGGCTCCAGAAAATAAATGGAAAATTCGCTTAAATAACATGTAAACATTAAAGAGCTTTTTTTCTGTCAACTTGGATGTTTATGGTTTTAATTTTCATTGCATTAATTGTCTATAGTACTGTAGAATCCTCTACCAAATTTTTCATTGGAAGTAATAAAGAATATTTAATGGCTATAATTAAATTATTTAATGCAGCTTTGCTTAAAATGACAAATTTAAACATTTTACAAACAAATACCTAGGTCACACAACATACATTTAAATTCAAAGGGAAAGGCGAGCCTTTTCACAAAATGAACTGTATAGCTTTAATGACTTATTGTTCTTCTCAATGAAAACACGCACAGATGTGTGTAAAAGGTCTCTTTCCTTATTGCAATGAATATCATTGTGTTTAATTTCACACATTACACGGAAACCTGTCAAACTCACAAAATGTGCAACATCTAAATACAAAAGTCTAGCTGAACCATATTTACAGAGATATCTTACATTAAATTGGATTTATCATCAAACGGCTACTTTGGTTGGGTTTATTTTAGAGGGGGGGGGGGATTTAGACAACAGTAGTTTATTGAGGGCAAACAGGTGGTTGTTGCCAAAATTTAGATTACATTAACTAAGCATTAGTCATAGAACCCTGAACATTAATCTTTCCTTTCTTATGACCCAAGCAATCAGTTGTTAGTAACCGGGGCAAAAATGCTCATTCAATTTATTTATTATTTAAATGTATTTCTATGTCACCTCTAATTTTAAAAAATATTGGCTTCCAGTTAAGTACAGATTACAATTTAAAAGAGTCCTTATCACATTCAAAATTCTAAAACATGACCAACCAGCATACCTCTGTGAAAGAACCCATCCCCACACCTCATCTAGAAATACTAGATGTAGCAACCCCAAATTTAATTTCCTTTCATATCTTCTCATCTGATCATAAAGTTCACAAATCATATTAACATACTTGATTCAGTCATAATGCCCCATCCCTCTGGAATTCTCTTTCTTTGCAGATAAGAAATAGCCCCTCTGTTACATCTCTTAGCAAACATCTTAAGATTCACCTTTTTAACTCAAGCTTCCCCACTTGGTTCTTGTTCCTCCAGTCAAACCTACAAACCTGGATCAATGACCTAGAACACCACTCGACAGTTCATTTGAACACTACTTTTATTAACTTAGCGCAGTCAGATCCCATTGTAGGAAAGATATTGCACCAGCAAAGCAATAGATTAGATTACATTAGATTAGATTTACAGAAGTTTTTAAACAGCTTTAACATTCGTAAGGAGCATTATAAGTGAAAAGATAAGTTATACAACTACAGAACTATGAGACTGTATTATTAGGGTAATCGGAAGGCAAACTTATGAAAGTAAAACAGGGTTTACTCTTTTCCTTCTCAGCTAAGTTTAGTGCATCACTTAATGAAATCAGATTCAGCTCACTTTACCAGAATTAATGTTACACATGCGTAATGATTGTGCAATTAGCATTTCAGAGTTGTAGCCTGTCACAGAAAATCCCATTCCTCCTTCAAATGCTGACAATATATTGCTGAGTAGATCACTGGCACAGGTAATGTCACCAAAACAAATTGGTACTGGTAAATGTACTGAAATTTATTGAAGAGCAGGTCATCAGTTCAATTACAGACTGTTACATATCTTGTTACTCTAATAATTAAACCTGACATTTCCAGCTGAAGCAACAGGTTTTACATTCATTTCAACAACAAAAAAAAACAAAGTCACACTCTCTTGAAAAAATGCCTATACTTTGCTGAAACTAGAATTCTCGCTCTGAACTGATAAATTTATGATTAAGAATGTCTCCCTTCTGGGTGAAAATTTTACACAGACATTAAAATCCAATTCTGACACTTTGCACCACTCTTGCACCTGGTAATAATCCACAATGAGTCACTGAGCAAAAATTCTAGACATTCTAAGGTTATCAAAATACTGCTGTCCCACTGTTAAGGGTGTCATTCTGACCAATTTCATGGTTAATGAAAAAAATAAATGTGAATAATCTAAATAAACAGTATAAACATATCTCCCTATGTGTTTGAATACATAAAAGGCTATTTATAGTCAACCACACTGAAAGGATTTGTTAGGGCACAAATAAGGGCTGTCCACTGGCACTTCAAAACTATAAAGGCAGTCAAACTTTGGTCTGCAGAAATGTTGGTGAAGGGGATAACTAACATAGAGAGAATCACTTGGGGTGTTTAGGCACCCCAGATGTCAGTCCTGCCCCGAAGGCATTTCTTGTGCATATGACCTTAAAGTGGAACTTTAAGGTACCCGTCTAAAGTTGGTACTAACCAAGTGACCTAAGGTTGCTAAGTAATGCTATAAACACGCAACCCTATTGGGGTCCTCCCTGATTTATAGTTTCATATCCCTGACCCCTAGCATTTGAAGCTTTGGTGTCACTTTAAAATTTGACTTTGGAGGGAAGACATGTTGAAAAAGTTTTACTTTCAAGCTTTTAGTTTTTTATTTTCTTTGTTTTTAGGCTTTTAAACTGTATAAAGTGTAAATATTGGGCGGTCATTTATCCGCAACAAGTGTTTTAAGCCTATGCTATATGCTGGAGCATTGTGTATGATGGAAATTTATAACTGAACTTTGTGACACGTCAAGTTTCTGACGCCAGGAGATTCTCAGTCATCTTGTCAACCTCAGGCTTTTGTCTTCTGCACATGAGGGACGGTCTACCCTATATTCACTTTTGCGCATTTTTATGCTAAATTTGGCCCAGTTTTTGCATATTTTGTACCTGATTGAGCCTGAATTTGCCAAGATTGCTTGTGAATCGTGCTTGTTTATGTATTATTTCAGTAACTGGGACATTTAATATTAAAAGGCAACATGCCAGATGAAAAGCAAAGTTGTAAGAGTTGCAAAACTAGACATTTACCACCAACAGGAAAGAAATTCCAGTTTAAGAACAGTGTTGAAAGTGACAAATCTGTTTCCAATGGACTGCGAGATGCTGCCGCTTCAAGTATGTTACTTGACACAGATCAGGCAGATCTGGGCAGACTGCGACTACTGATGGAGATCCTGTCACAGTTGAAGAAGGTATCCCAACGGCTTGACATGGTGGAGGATCAGGTAGCGGGCAGTGTGCAGCAGGCAGCTCAAGCATCAGCAGGATCACCGGAAACTAGGAAGTTAAGTACAGACAGTGTTATTGCTAGTTCTCACAAATCTAGTAAAAGAAGTAAAAAATTTAAACTCCCTGTAATGTCCAGTAGTTCATCCTCGGATGAGAGTGATAGTGATACTCCCTCCTTAGTAAAACTTAGATCTCATGTATTGCAGAAGAAAGTTGATCAAAGGATCTTAGATTTGGATCAAAGTTCCCACCTCTCAGGTAATGACAGTAAGCTTAAACATAAATCCAAGAGAGGTGGCAATGTTGATGTGTCTGTTAAAAGAAAGGTTTCATGGCCCCATGAGCCCATTTTGGGCGGGGTCAGTAGGCAGATAGTAACCTATGATCAGTTGTCCCTCACCCAGTGGGTGCAGGGTTTTTGCAAGAACATACTTGAACAGAAATCCTCTGATAGGAGAGACATAATGGTTTCTTATCTGGGTGATCTAATGGAGGACGCCACAGACTTTTCCTGGCAAGGGGCAAAGGCAGCACATGCTGTGCTGCTGTGTGAGATGGAGCAGGGTTCCCTCCAGTGGGAATACTTGGAGTGCATTGATCGCATCCATAGGGCTCATGCTCAGAAACATGTGTCAGGTAGGTCAGGGTGGGCCAAACCATTGGATCACTCAGGTCGGAAACCATGGTACTGTAAAAATTACCAATTTGGAACTTGCAATCATTCACGTAACCATGAATCAAATGGGAAAATTCATAAACATATTTGCTCGTTTTGTTTGGCTGGGAGCAGGCAGGTGGGGCATCCAGAGAAAGAATGTCCACACAGGAAGCAAAATTTAAAAAAAACGAGCAGGCAGCTGCCCATCATTAGGGTGCAGCAGCTGCAGGGGAGCTGGGTCTGGTGGCAGGGAAACACCTGTCACTGAGACCACAGGTGTCACTGGTGTATTGCATAGTACCAGTGTTGTGTCAAGCGATTCACTTGATGTCAGAGATGTAAAAGTCTACAAAGCTAGGTTTTTCTATAACTCAAGAGTTCTTCCTTCAAAGGTTGATGCTTTATTAGCCAGAAAGCGTCACAAGTGTGAAGTGTCAAGTTCAAATACTGTCAGGTCACAAGTGTTCAGTAAAAAAGCAAAACAAGTCTGTAATACCAGCTTAGATGCTGGTCAGTTGGTATGCAAAGTCGCACACACTGTTCTCAGCCACCCCAATGTTCACTCCAGTAGAGGCATCGGTGATGTCACCACGGGCAATGACCTTGATGCAGTCATAAGTTTAAGTCACAATCCAGTATCAAATGACATTCCTGGGTTTGAATCTGGTGGTCATGGGTTTGTATCTCCCACAAATGGTAGTTCTGGGTGTGTATCCCGGGATGTGTTGGTAGCAAAACCTAATGGTCATGGGTTTGAATCTTCTCAGGCGACTGACTGTGTTACTTCCAAAAAACAGGAAGGTAAAGAATCTTGTAAGCATAACGGTTGCTCTGAAGGTGACTATTGTTCGACCTTACCAGAAAATGTTGGTCTTGGGTTTGATTCTTGTGTCAAGGAAAACATAGGTACTACTCGTCACACTAGTGTGAATGCAGTAACAAAGTTAATCAACTGTGTCCAAGTTATGATGTCAACAACGTGGGCAAGAAGTTTGTAAACACAATTATCTTTGCAAATCAAAGTAACAAAGACTTGGCACAAGGTGTGAACACTCCCATTTTCAATCATTGGCAACAGCAGGTTGACTTTCAATTTGGTTTTCTTCCTCTGGGTAGTCAATTAATGCCAAGTGATGTGGTACTTTGCAATTCGCATGATTATTCACCCAATGAAATGCACAAACGTGTCAAAAAGACTGGAAAACCCAACTTTCTCAAAGCGTGTTTACCTGTTACATCACAACTAAATGTGGACAGATGGAAAAGTCTTTTGAATGACTACTGGCTGATATGAACCTTCAGTATGCCTATATTAGAGGACTGGGGTGGCTGACCTGCTCTCTCGTTGGACTTGTAGTCCCAATGATTTCAGTAAACTGTTGTCTCAGGTGCAGGACCCAGTTTGGGTCCCAGTGAATCAAAGCTTGTTGGATATAGATCCTGAATTGTACATGTTATTATTATTAAGGTCATATCCCCAGCAGGGGCCTAATGTTTGTATGTGCATATGCTAACAGTTACTATACTTTGTTGTAGATAATGTTGCCTTGAGGTCTCTGTCTAGAGAGCAGCCTCCAGAACTCAGGAGGCCCTCAGACCTAAGACAAGCAAGCCTATACAAAGATGTTCAGGGTTTTCCTGGCCTTCTGTGTATACATGCAAGTTGCCCTGATGGAAATCGATGTTAATGTCATTTTGTCATTTTGTGAATGTATAGTGGTTAATAATTGTTCTGTCAGCATGATTGCCAATTACGTGTCGGTCATAAAGGCCAGTTTTGTATTATATAACATGTCTTATTCTTTGCTTGATCATCCTAGGATCAAATAATTTCAGAAATCAATGCGTATTAATAGGCCTCTGGCTGTGACCTTTCACAATGTTATTGACCTTGCCATGTTAGAACGAATTTCAAAAACTTGTGATCAGCTTAATTTTCCAGAGGTTTTCAGGGCCATTTTTCTCACCGGTTTCATTGGTTTCTTCAGGCTTTCAAATTTGGCTCCTCATTCCATCTTGACCTTTGACCCTTCTTGTCACCTCACTGGTCATGATCTGTTTTTCACTAAAAAATTGGTTAAGGTATTGATCAAGTGGTCTAAACACATTTAGTGCTCTAAAACAGAATAGACATGTTGTTCAAATTATATCATTGCCCAAAGTTTCAAATCGGGCTATATGCCCTTATACAGCCCTCAGGGCCCTCAAGAAATGGTACCCAATGACTGCCATGCATTCTGTATTTCAAATCAACACATCTAGTGGTTGGCAACCTCTCACGGATTCTAGAGCCAGAAAGGCTTTAAAATCCATTAATATGACCTTGGGTTTGGATCCATCATTTTTTACATATCATTCTTTTCGTAGGTCTGGGGCAACATTTGTATATAATGCCCATGTTCCCATTCAGCAGATAAAATGCCATGGCACATGGTCCTCTGAATGTGTATGGAGGTACATTCAGTCGGACCATGCACTGGCCTTCTCATTAGCTGATTCTATAGATTCTTAATGTTTCTACTCACTACTGTTGGGGTTGAGGGATACCATATTACTATTTTAACTCTTGACCTCCAGCTTTCAGGGTGACCTTTAGTTGACCTTACGTGAACCAATCCCTCTGATTAAGAGGTCTTTTATGTAAGTAATCACCTCTGACTTTTAAGGTCATCCCTGTAACCTCTCAAGGTCACCCTCTCTGCTCGGGCCAGGTCAGCTTACATGATCTGTATATGTGTGTAAACTAAGTTAAAATAGACTTGTGTGTAGTGACTACAAGCAGTAACCCAGTAATCCTGCCTTATATTAACCAGAAATAGTTGGTAATATTTCGAAAATATTTTTGTATTTTCTCATCAGAGGCTGAAGATTTCATCCAATAAGCCCCTAAGGTGCAAAAATCCTATCCGCCATGAGCCGCCAAAATGATTCGCTTTTGAGCGGATTGAGCCTCTAAAAAGAGGCTCTGCAGGATAAAATCAATATTTATGAATTTCCCATCATTTTTGGTGAAATAATGGCTAAGGCAAGTGAACCTTGTGTGTGTAAACTACCTTGTAAACTTTGCCAGCATGATTATTCTATGGACAATGACTCTAACTTGTATTTATCATGCTGAAGATTATGTTTTTAAAGTTATATTTACTGCGACCTGTAAATAACTCTTAGATATAGATATATATATAATATTACACGTAACTTTACCTTGTTAAATGTATTAAACTAAAGTACCCTCAACCCAGTGTTTCAATGTCTTGGGGGTGGGGACTGATAATAAAAATACAAATATAAAAATATAAAACAGTTAAGAACCAGAAAGACTTTTATATCAGATTAGACATAAGTCTCATATGAGATAAAGAAAGATAATGCTTGTTACTGCTTGTCACAACTATTTAGTTTGGCAGGAGATTATGTATTAAAAATAAGTGTCAACTTTTATTCTTAAAACAAAATTATGCACATCGGGATTATTGATTCATGTCACTAGCTTCCCGACTTTTGTTCCAGTGGGTGACTTCATTTCCTAGAACACCCCTTCACTTTGCTTTGGAAGTTGGCTGTGTGAAAATCTTTTAACTGGATATTTACTTATGCGCTATATTTACAAGTGTAACTGTTTTAGTCTATAACCAAGTTTTATTGTGGATTTCACCATGATAACTGGCTCAGAACAAGTCAGCCTAGACCAGGCCTAGACCAGGGGGGCGCTAGATGTAAAAGAACTTTAAATATTGGTGTCCCTGCCATTAGGAATATCCAGTGTTCAGACACAAACCCAATGTACATGCTGGAGGGCTATCTCAGGATGTTGTAGTAAGCATACTCACAAATGCTCCAGACTGTGTGACTCCAAATTGTCCAAAAAAAGCAAAACAAATCACAGAGTGCAACGACAGTCCCTGGAGGAATCCAGTGATGAGAATCTGAGCACCATACAGCACACAAGGGTTTATACTCCAGGTTTCATCGCCACACCACCTCTGCTTATTACAAAGATTTGCTGCCTCTTCAATTTATGGTGTGCTTCCTTGAGTATAAGATAGTTTTTCCTCCTTTCAATAGTTGTTCACTTCCTGTCCATCTCATTTCTGAGATACCCAGCATCTTCAGGTCATAATTCTTTATTTCCCTGATAACTTGGTCGAGCTTTCCACATTGGAAGAGAGTTCTCACATTCTAAGTGGTGATCTTGGAGATTGTTTTGGTAGAGAGAATCAAGTTCTTCGGGCAGTTGACTTCCTTTTGGATTTCATCAACTTCCATCATGTTCGCTTCACACACTGTCATTTTTCTCTTGAGAGTTGTTGTTTCCATAGCGACTTGGTTTTTACGAGGCTGTGTTGCTGGCCCAACGTTCATCCCTCCCTTTTCACATTCTGGACTTGGGACCAGACAACGACAGAGTTGGTATAATACTCGGTAAAGAGGCACAAAGAGCTCTGATAGACTGCCAACCAGTAAACCATCGCATCATAATTACCAGATTTAACAACAGACTTGCAAAGGAGACAATAATCCAAGCATATGCACCCACTGAGGCATCTGAAGATGAAGAGAAGGACGAGTTTTACAGCAAACTGTAAGGTGTCACAAACACAACCCCTAGCTATGACATCAAGATCCTGATGGGGGACTTCAATGCACAGCTTGGATCACTCAGACAAGAATGTGAAACATTACCAGGCCCACATGGTACATCTACGGCTCGCAACAATAATGGTGAATGGCTTATATCATACTGTGCAGTGAACGGCCTGACCATCGGTAACACATTCTTCTGTCGTGAACTCATTCACAAGAAAACATGGAGATCCCCAGATGACATGACATTAAATGAAATTGACTACATATGCATTTCTGGGAAGTCATCCCTGCAAGATGTGAGAGTAAGAAGAGGAGGTGATGTGGGGTAAGATCATTATATGCTGGCAGGAAAACTCCATCTAAAGCTAAAATGCATGTCAGCCAAACAAGCAGAATGCCCAGTAGCTGTAGAAAACCTAAGAGAAGCAGTAACAGCTAAGAAATTCAAGCTAAAACTACAATTTGAAGCGCTTGAAGATTCACAGGATGTAGCAGAGGAGTGGGGTCGAATGAAAACCTGTGTGTATGAGACAGCTGAAGAAGTGTTTGGTAAGAGAAGGGGAACAAGGAAAAAACACTGGATCACCCACACATGGAAACTGATTGATGAAAGGAAAGACGCCAATAGCAAGGATGACCCAATCAGTGAAAGGAAAAAAAGAAGAATTTAACCAACAGTATACAAGCCTAGACAAGAAAGTGAAGAAGAGCTGCAAGAAAGACAAAAAAGCCTTTATCGAGAAGCTACTCAAAATTTCATGGCGAGATCATGTTACAAATGATGATGTGTGTCAAAGATCAGGACAATGGAAGCTGAGTGAAATTGCGAAAGAATGTCATTTGAAAATGCTGGGTCACATCCTAAGAATGCCAGAGGAAAGACTACCAAAAACTTCACCAGAGTGGACACCTACTAGAGGTAAAAAAGAAAGGGGCAGACCAGTCACCACCTGGAAAAGAACAATACAACAATACTTATGAGACATGGGGATAACTTGGGAAGAGTCCAAGACTATAGCTTCTAACAGAATCAAATGGAGAGCTGTTGTTGCCCAGTGTTCCAACAGGAACTAAACTAAACTAAACTTCCTTGTCTGTATCCAAGTGGAAACCAGCAAGACTGTGAGGACCAACATGTTAGAATATGTTAGGCATTTGTTTCAGGATGCAATTGACATTAATTGAACAACAGTTTGTCATGGTTGCCTAGTCCTCTTACAGGATGTAGAAACAGGCAAGTGTTTCCTGAAGGCATGTGGATGCAGTCAAAAAGTGAGAATCCGCACTATTGCCTGGGTGATTGTATCCAAGATCAGAGTGAACATGCCTAAAGGTGGTAAGAATTTCAATAACGACAGAATTTGTTAGATTTCAACAGTAGCAATTGCAAGCAGTGTTCAGACCATATAGTGGATGGGGTTAACATGAAACATGCATTTTTTACTGTCACAAAGGGGTAGGGAAATACATTCTCATAAAATCCTAGATTGCTTCAGAAGGAAACCAACAGACACATCAAAAGATACACTAAAGAACAGTTTTATGGGGGTCACCAAACCTAGGACAGTAAATTAAAACAGGTTATTACATTCAAGATATCATATTAACAATGACTACGAATTAAATTATCTCAGTAAAATATTGATTAACCAGTTAATCAGGTTACTCACCATCACTTTTGTAAAATGTGTAGTGATTTTTTTCTACACATGTGTGAACATTGGTTATAATGTACATAGCAGTATTTTGATCTGTTGAAAGTGGACCACATAATTGTGGACATGGGTAAGTCAAGTAATTGACAGTAGTCATAATAATAGTGTCGGTATAAATCTGGTTCATTCATGTGATAGTAGTCATAGTATTGACAAAAGTTCAGTTGGAGACCATAATGTTGCATTGTCAGAATTTGGTTTGAATAGTCAATTATGTAATTGTTCAGAAATATGCATTGGTACTTCCTACACAACAACGTGCAAAACACACCTCTATGCAGTCAGGAAAAGTAATTACTTTTACTTCATTAGTCAGAAGTTAATTACTAACCCCTTGTTTGCCCCCCCCCCCCCCCCCCCCCCCCCCCCCCGAGTGATTAAAAGGCTTTCTGTGGTAACTATAAGTACAAAATATTACTTGACTAGTCAGAGTTTAGTTTCCATTTTGGGCAGACAGAAGCAAATTTGTTTTCAACACTAATGTCAGTAGTCACCCTTCGGCTGAACGATTTCCAATGGATATTGATGTATATTTTGCAAGGAAATAGATCACACGGTCATTGTAGGTTCGAATTGTCATGATTATACAATATAAGGTTCAATATTCCCCTTTGAAGTCAAGGCCTAAGGTACGAGACACAAGAAGAGTGATTGCTGATTGAGGTTCACCTAATGGTTCTTCCCTCAATGACTGTATTGAGAAGGATATCTGCGACAACACCCTATATACCCTCAGTCATCCCTTGGTAGAAAACATAATTGAGGAAAGAACTGGACTATGACATCTTGCTCTCAAAGTTTGACCCTCTTAAGCTCTAACACCTTGCCCTGGTCCCAAGATCAGGGAGGTCTGCCTAGGGATTGATGTAGGCTAAGGTGTGTTTTGACACAGGCTGGCCCAATCATACCCTGGTGTCCTCCTCTCTATCTAGACCTTTCACTATTTTAACTGTCGCTATTTACATCTCACAAGCTCCTATTATGACCCTCTTTAGCTGTGACCTCTTCCTCTCTTCCTGGGGGGGGGGGGTCTTCTTCTGGATTGATTTAGGCTTAAGTGTACTTTGAGATAGGCAGGCCCAGTGTGACCATTGTGTCCCCTTCTTTGCTTTGACCTTTCGACTTGACCTTGACCTTTCGACCTGGCTCTGGCATAAGTAGCTGACTTAACCATCATTCCATTTTTTCTCACGTACTTATAATTATGGTCATCCCAGCTTTCACGCTGCATACTGTGTTGTTCTCTTATGGTCTTTTACTGTAACTTTACATCATTTATGTGTTTCTATGTATTGAGCCTTGTGCGTATTATTATGTTGTATTTTACTTACTAACTGTGTGTGTACAATTCTAGATGTCTTAGTGTTAAAATAGAAGTCTTCTCACAAACGTTTTAGTGATATTTAAACAAACTAACAAACTAATCACAATTTTCCTCCCTGCTGGATTGTGTGCATTTACCAATTCGATGTGTGGTGGAAATGGAATACATTACTGTACAAAATCCATTAAATAACCCAGGTCATTTCATCACATATCATCAGATATTGAGCAGCGTCCTGGTGTAAAGCATTAAAAGAAAAACTTTTCAGTGTGGCAAAGAAGTTGAGGACTGTGGATTTGGCAAAAATGATTTATAATATTTTACTTGTTCTATGGTTTATTCTAGTACCTAGCTATGGTAATTATGGTTTTCTTCATCGTTATGTCAGGTTTTTTTTTTTGGTTTTTTTTTTTTTTTGCATTTTTTCAATACAGTATTTTAAAAGGTATATGTAGTGTATTTAATACATTGTCATATTCTAGTGACAAATTTGTTTCAAGCCATAAGAAATAGTGTGTTTTTGGTGTATGAAAATGGACACTGACACTCACTGATGTACTTCCCCAATAGTTAAGATATCACTAATTCAGATATCCCTTTGGATAATTCATCAAAATTGCAATATATCTTACTGATACATTTATCAGTCGGTTTATAAGTTGATACGGTTGTAAGTCTTGAAATGTTGTTGTTTATACCACTATGATAAGTATTGTGCTATTTAATTTATCACATCTGCTTGTGAAGAAAAGAAAAGCATCCTTACAGGTTGTTTATGTTACATGAATTCCCCGAGTAATTACAATTGAGATCGGCTATACATATACTCTTTACTAGAACATCACAACTTCAGTTAATTTTGATTTGGTAAAAGCAACATATTAAGCTCATTATGGACTGATCATCGAAGCACCCGATAAGAAAGGTGTCCCAAAGACACTTGTAGATTTTACACTAGAGCATATTCTTTGATTTATCACTTTACACATTCATTGAAGTGGAGGGAAGATGCAAGGTATGTTTTTAAACTGGGTCTAAGTTCAACCTACGTGAGTAACTACGATGTATCCCAAAGAATGCAGCTAGAATTTTATGAAACACTAGTAGATACACCAGTATAACTTATGTTCTCAAGGAGTGCATTGACTGCCTACTGAACATTGTTCAATGTTTAAAACAGCCACATTTATTTAGAAATTTCTTCACACTGGTTTCTCAAGTGTTTTAGGCAGTGTCACAGTGTTGTCAATTTCCTTGTTGTACCAAAGCTTTATCCATCTAATCTACAGGTCTGTCAAACCTTTGCACCTAAGAGCCGCCTTTATAAAGAGGATAAAGAGCTATAAAATGTAAATTAGAAAATAACAGAAAGCTCAGGTTTTTCCTTCTGTGTAAAAGTTTTTAAAAATTCTAGGTGAAACAGTAAAAAAATATTGTGTAGGTCATTCTTACTCGTAGCTGTCATGCTGCTGTGTTTTATTGTGAATGAATAAATTCCTCTTAACAACCAATAAAAAGAACATCTTTGCAAAAAAAATGATTGTTTGCAGAAACTCTATTGAACAAATTTCTTTACATCTAAGATAATTTATTTCTATTGCTTAAACACATGTTCTTTTATAGTATGTCAGGTGTTAACAAGAAAAGAAGGTTATGGTTGAGCTTGGAAACTGGGTAAACAACAAATTAATGAATTTCTAAGAAACTATGGGAATGGCCTGCAAGTAATAGAGAGGTGTAGCACAGTTTTTCCTGTAAGATATAAGAGGATATAATTCTAAACAATGAGGTCCTCGGTGGCCAAATGATTGAGAAGTTTGGGATCAAATAACAGGGTAATACCAACATCAGGATTAGTGCACACATCAGTTTTATGGCCAAACTGATAAAATATATAATCTACCCCTGACAGCAATAATTCATGACTCTAAGTGGTAATCACATGCATCCATTTTACAGTGTCAGTGACCATTTCATGCAAAGTGTGCTCAAGATATTCTATTCAAGACCTTTATAAAACTTAATCTCTGCCAAGGCAGACTCTAAGGCTCAACACCAGAAACCCATTTGAATATCATTTTCAATAGAGATATACAGGTTGATACCACAGAGACGCCGGGTAGTTTTTTTCTCTCGGGTAGGAAAGCATGTTGAAGAGATTACATTTTAGAAGATAGGTGGACGTATCACCAGCATGGACATCCCAAGGCAGTTAAAACTGCAAATTTCCAAGACTAAGGTTCACTTGCAAAAGTTCTGTCTGGAGAACACAGTGTGTTGTTATAGTGGTTGTTATAGGCTTTACAAAAGCTACGATTGTCTGGAAATGTTGTGCTAAAGCTATCTTTTTCGTTGACTTTTCTGAAACTTTATATGGAGATTATGTTACTAGCAAGTCTGTACCAATTGACGTGGTGATATAACACACATGCAGAAATACTGTTGCCATTAAATAATAACATTTACTGTGCTATGGTGTTAAATCTGAGAATTAGGTTAGGTCACATAAGATAACATGACACAAACTAGAGAGATGGCTATCACAGGTCTGAAACATATAATGTCTCCCCACTCTTTTTCTGGGGAAATTAAAAACTGTTCAACTTTAAGACTATATAATTTTTTAAGTATTAATTGATTCAGGAAAAGAAAAAAAATATATTTCTCTCAGCTCGTTCATGAGCTCGTCCATACATTGTTAAACTTTGAGGACAATTAAAAGTATGTAGGAACTATATAGTTACGCATAGCAAATGGTAGTGGTCCTTCGTCATTCATTTATGTTGAGTCATTATAAGTAATCTAATCTATCTAATCTAATCTACTGCTTTGCAAGCGCAATATCTTCCCCACGAAGAGGAACCCAGTGTGCTAATTAAACAAAATCATTATCACAGGGAGAGTCGAGGGTCATTCAAGGTCAGTAATCCAGGATTGTGGGTGTGACCAGGAGCAAAGAAAACTAAGTTGGGAAACTAGAGCTGAAGAGGTGGGTTTTGAGGTGCTTCCTGAAAGATGCAACAGAGGGACTGTTTCTTACATGAAAGGCAAAAGAGTTCTAAAGGACTGGGGCATAGTGACTGAAGGAATTGGAAAAGTATTTGATTGATTTGTGAACTCTACGATCGAAAGTGGGTGTTTGAAGAAACTTGAGTTTGGGGGTACTTTACCTTGTATTTCTGGAAGAGGTATAGTGGTGGATTAATTCTCTTAGGTAAACTGGTTGACCTTTGTTGAGAATTTTCTATATAATAAGGCCAATTTTAAATTGCACCCTGTATCTGACTGGTAGCCAATGGAGTTTTTTTAGTTGAGGAGTAATGTGAGACAATTTATAGGAATGGGTGACAACCCTGCAGAGTGAGTTTTGGACTAGCTGCAATCTCCTTAACTAAAAATCAGTCAGCGATAAGAAGAGTGAATTCCAATAATCCAACCTGCTGCTCACCAAAGCATTCACTAAGAGCACTGATGTATGAAGGTCTAGAAGGGGACGAATTCTGTAGAGGTCTCTCACATGTACGCTAGTTGACTTTATGACCTGTGACACATGGTTTGAGAAATTGAAATTGGAGTCTAACACCACTCCAAGGTTCCTGACACTTTGTGCTGGGGAGACCTGATTTCCCAGAATATTGATAGGGAAGTGAGGGACGAGTTGTTTACGATTTTTTGGGGAGCCTATGAGAATGATGTTTAGGCAGTTTTGTAGTTTTTGCATAGAGTGAGAGAAATTTGCTGGTAAAAGTGTTATGTATAACTGGGTGTCATTGGCGTAAAAGTGGTAGTTGATGCTACTGTTGCAATGAATGAGCTGATTGGGTTAGTGCAGAGAGACAACAGAATTGGTCCAAGGACGGAGCCCTGGGGAACTCCATACTGGAGCCAGCAGGATGCGAGAGTGTACTACCTACCTTGACCGAGTGTGTCTTCCTGACAGTTATGATTTGAACCAGCCAAGTGCTAGCTCACTGATTCCATAATACACATTGAGTCTGTCCAGGAGAATGGTGTGGTCAATCGTATCGAAAGCGGTGGATAGATCCTGAAGGGTAAGGGCAGTGACATATTAAGGAGGGTACTTTCAGTTGAATGGGGTTTTCTATAACCAATTGGAAGGCAGTCATAAGGCCAGCTTCATCCAAGTGAGTTTGTAGCTGGACGGCTACTATCCTTTCAAGTATCTTTGAAATAAAGTTTAAATTTGAGACAGGCCTATAGTTTTTGAAAACTTCTTTGTCTAAGGATGATTTTTGAGGATAGGGGTAACATGGGTCTGCTTGAAAAAATTTGGACACATACCTTGCTCAAGAGAAGCGTTGATTATTGAAGTGATGGGGGTAATGAGAATATCCAGATAATCCAGAACAAGGAAAGTGGGCCAAGGGTCTGGGGAGCATGATTTACTAGGAGAGTTAATAATAATTTTAGTGACTTTATCCTCTGTTACAGTAGAAAAAGTGGAGAACATAGGGGGAGGAGAGTCAGGGGTGATGTGTTGCAAATTGACAGAAGCAGAGAATGTTGAGCGTATTTTTTCAATTTTTTTTCTGTGAAGAACTCCACAAACCTGTCAGTCAAAAGCTGAGGGGGCTTTATTGATGGGAGGATCTTGGCTGGAAGTCTGTGTAACACATCACCCAGGACACGCCATAATTTTTGTGGGTTGTTGTGATTATCCTGAATTTTTGCTTTAAGGAATTGAGATTTGGCCTGCATGCAGATTTTGTTGTAATGGCGGACTGTAATGCATGTATTGGGATCTATTGAAGGTGGATTTATTTCTTCGCCAAATGTGTTCAAACAAATGCTTGGTCTCTTTTGCCACAATTACAGTTTCGTTCCGGGAATCTCGGGATGTACTTCGCCTTGGTATGTTTGGTGTGTAGTGGAGCATGTTTGTCGATAAGGTTCGACAAGGTGGTGTGATATTGTTTGTAGAGAGTATCAGGTTCTTTGGGCGGATTATTAATCAGTTCAGAAGCAAGGAAATCTGCTTTCATTTTCTCTTTGTCGATTTTATGGTATTTATGAAAGGAGACAGTAGCATTATTATGAGGTCTAGGGGTTAAAAAATTTAGAGTGAAACTAACTGAAAAATGGTCAGAGAAAGCATCGGTGGAGTGGACATTGGAAATATTATCGTTGTTGGATTTAGTTAAAACCTGATCGAGAGTGTGTCCATGAATATGAGTCAGGAAATTAACTTTCTGAATTAAGTCAAATGAATCAATGAATGAGTGAAAGGTTTTTGAATTTGAACATGTTGTTTCAAGGTGAAGATTGAAGTCTTCGATGATAGCCAGATTTTCCGTGGTGTGATGGATATCCTCCAAAAATGACTGAAACTGTTCAAAACAGGTTGGAGTACTAGAGGAAGGTATCTGTATATGTTCAGAAAATAAAAAGATTCTTTGTTCAGGGATATCTTGATGAAGAAATTTTCGAAGGTGGAGCAGGCCTTTGTAGGATCAGGTGGAGCAGGCCTTTGATGCATCCAGTCCATCTTTAACGAAAAATCCCAGTCCTCCACCACGGTGGGCCTTTCGTGGCTGTAGGATACAGATTGTAACCTGGTGGGGTGATTTCAGACTAGTTGGTGCTTGTGGTGTCAGGTCTTATCCAGGTATCCAATGTGGCGAAGAGATCAGTGTCATTGTCAGAAATAAATTTTGCAATGGCCGGGTATTTGTTGTTTGTTGATCTGATGTTTGCATAGGTGATATTCGGACACTTGGGTGGTCCTGGGTTTGGTTAATGTCACCAGCAAGGAGGAGTAGGATGAAGAGACGGGAAGGTGACAGAGCTGGTGGAATAAATATTGATGATTTGATGCTAAAATGTAAACATACAGTGGTTGGGGGGTTGAAGGGGCAGAACCTGACAACATCAGGACATTGAATGCTTGAGTTAATGTGGTGCTGATATGCAGCAATGACTGGTTGGATTGCCAATTGCCAGTAATGACTGAACCAGTCATTTTAGCCAGTAAATGAAATAACAGAGAATAATAGCCGTTACATAACGGTGTGCCAATCCAGTCAATGTGTGAAATGAATCAAAAAGTTTATCATTACACTTTATCACTGGTTTCAAAGACTGGTTGTGCAATACATAATTCTCAGTTTATAATTGTGTGGGTGTGTTTTTCAGGCGTTGATCTCTATAAAAAGCAGGACATTTTGATCATTTTGGCATCTCACCAGGATGTGCAAGAGTTGGATTTGTTTGTTCAGAAGCAATTTATTAAAGATATTGTGTCCACACTGACAGTCAGTGATTGTGGACAATGGGTGAGTATTTTTAACTGTTAGGATTTTGTTGCTGTTTAGGAGAATAAAAGTTGCTCTGACATCACTTCCAACAGTCATATGAAGGACAAGAGTTCACTGTGGCCCACATAATGTTCATGAGGTAGATACAAACCAGTGGCCAAAGGGATGGTAACCAACTGATTAAATGCACATTATATTACACATTACTATTAGTCTCCCCTTGATTTGCCTCTAATACATGTAATGCTTACCATAGAACATTTGTAAACATATCTGAATTACCTTGTATCCAAGGTTGCTTTGATGAACTATGGCAGTAGACCCGAGATACTATGGGACTTCTCAAGTGATACTGCAAAAGACAGAACTCTAATTGAGGCAGCTATAAATGGTATAAATGCAATAGGAGGAGTTCAGGAGAGTCTGGTGCCTGTGTTGAGTATGGCAACCAATCAAATTTTCAATACCAGACATAACAGGTAGGTATTATTCTGTAGTATGTGTAATAAACATTTCAATATGACAAATTCATCTAGACATCAATGTTAGATCTGATTAATCCATGAACAACTATTAATCTCAGGAGGTTAGGAATCAAACCTTTGTCCTCAGGTTGCAAGACGAGTGTATTACTAGTACCATGCACTTTTGTGGCTCCCTGGAACAAACTTTTTTCTTCTAATTGTTAATGATCTAAATCTGGTCTAAATATCTGTGAAAATCATTTTACTGTACTGCATGGCTGATTCCATGTCTGAAAATGTTTCTGGACACTTGATGATCTGATAATGTTCTAAAGTACTCTTTCTTGATGGTGAAGGTATAAACATTTAAAGCCTTTTGTATGGTTTTCTTAAGGTTATTGTTTATCAATATTATGTGACTTTGAGAAGCTTTCAGAATTGTACTGCTGGCAAGACAGAGCAACCATATCTGTCTCATTACTATATTTATTTGTATTCTAATAATTTTCCAGAGTTTCAGCACCAGATTTCACCATCATTGTCATATCAGCTGCATCACAATCAACCAATGAGTTAAAAGAGATTGTGAAGGCGTTGAAAAAGTACTCCTAGTAAGTTCTGATGTATTGTACATTTAGTCCCTCTTGTATGTAATTCATATGAGATAGGAGAAACTCTTACTTGGGGCACTCGACGAATATCTCCAAGGACAACCAGAGATTCTTGTGGGAAAACAGCAATTGGACTATACTAGAAGAAATTGGAAATGCTGTGTGAAGAAATCCTGATCACAATTTCTTCAGCAGATATTCTGTTTTCCGAAATTCAGATTTATTCTCGTAATTACTCTTAAACACCACTGTTGTGAATTATTGAGAGAAACGAGTCTATAAATTTTACAGTGACGCATATATTACCTGGTGATCATAATAGCCAGAGGTTCAGCAACCAATGCCAGACTTATAGAGTATGTTTTAATAATAATTAAAACAATAAAAACAAAATAGATAACACATGGGAAACATTTCTACATTTTGCACATGTTTCAGTGTTTTGGTGATCACAGTAACAAGTGCAGTAAATGCAGAAGAAGTGGCGACTATTGCTGATGTTTCGGCAGCTGAGAATCAGTTTTCCCTGATTGCTTCAACAATAGACCAAATGTCTATATCTGGAGGTAAAACCATGTTATAACCTCATAGTTTTAATATATAATCAGCATATTAGTTTAATTGAAGCCAGGGATGGGTCAGTAGCCCTGGTGTCTGGATTTTACTGAAATACTGTGACGAGATTTCAAAACCGCCATTTCACTTGTCAACATATATAATGGAACTTAAAATACAGGAAAGAAACCAAAAATCTGAATAAATTACACACTTCTCTCCCATATTTGTGTGCATTTGTAGACTTTTATAGCCATATGTTTTGATTACGACACTTTATAACCCAAATCTCATTTGTCAGCTCATATAATTAAAAGAATATACTTAAATACTTAAAATGTTGGGAACAGACCAGAAGTCTGAAGAATTTATAAGCTTTTGTCTCATATTTGGTGCATTTATTGTGATGTCGTTAAGAGGAAACGTTCATGTTTGGTTGGGGTGAACCAAAATACGGAGTTCCGGAATCAGTACAGTTTTGCATTGGCGACCTTCCGATGTACACATTTTTGGTAAAAACCATCCCTAATTTAAACTGAAAAAAATCTGAGAAATATCCCTCATTTTAGTACTGTTTTGTCTTTATGCTGCTGTTCCATTTTCGCCATTTTAAGATCTATCAGATTTACACTCAGGGGCTGCTGAGACTGATCCTATTGAAAAACAGCTGCAGAATAACAAACAACATGATGTGTCTTGTGTGAAAAGTTATGATCGACATTAATCTGTAATACCAAAAGCATGCAAAATAGGTTATTATAAGACACTAATATTGAATTTAATCTCTTGATTCATATAAAGACACGTATCAAGTCCCATCCTGGAGGTAAAATGGATTTAGGAGGCCCATGAAAGCCTTTATTTAGGATGCCTATTAAGAATATATTCTATTATTTCGTGTTCCATTCTGAATTCAGATTTTCAGGCTTATAAACCATCTTTTGACATGGTTTGAAAGCAAAATGGCAAGTTTCGAAAGACTGTCATTCCAGTTTATTCCTCCCTTGTGTCCTAATATCTTCCATCCTACATGACATAATATGGTTGACTTTAACTGGAAACTACAAAGTGACCCAACGATGACCTACATTCTTACCTGATTGTTTGATCTTTATGGTTCTATTCGTCTGTGTACACCAATAATATAATGTACACCAGTAATAAAGTCACTGCAATAATCACTGTACTATTTCCCATAGAATGTAACAAAGAGTGTCTTCCTGGGTTCACTGATATGGATGTCAGGTATTCAGACAGTTTGGAGGGGTATATCTACAAGCGTAAGATGAAGCCAACTAAAAAGAACTTTGAGGATGCCCTATCTCCAAAATCATCACTGCAAATTTCAGCCAGCAACATAGTGCTCATTACAAACGAAAAAGACTTCTATGTGACTAAACTTTGTGTGCAAACAAAGTATGTGAAAGCCATCAAACTCAAAGGATATGATGAAGACAACAATTTTGTGGGAAAGGTAAATGTAAAAAAAATTATTTCAAGGTATAGCTTGCACATTGGCAGCAATCAACGTCACTATTGTGCATTCAACAAAATACCTTCAAGTCACTTCCTGTCCAATAAAATCCTCCATCAGCCAGCAAATTTCATAATTTTCTTCAAAACTGAAAAGGATAGAGTGTGGACGAGATTATTCTAAGCGTATCCATTTGACTATCTGCCAATGTGCAACTCTCAAAAACAATACGTAGGATTTTTTTGGTAATATCTGCATGCAAAACTTAAAACCAGTCACAAGATTTAGGTTGTTTATCTGGCTTTTTTTTAGTAGGCAGACAAGCGTGTGTTCTGTGAGACACGATTATTATGCAATGCAATGGATGTGGAGACAACATTAAAATAGAAATCCTGTCCCTTAATTACACACAATGCAAACAAACTTTTCAGAAATTGCATATATTCAGGACTGGAAGTAAATGAGTGTGGTTTCAAAGAAGTAAATGTAATGGACGTTCTGCGAACAATAAATGTTTCTAAAGACAATATTCTTTGTCCAAAGGAATCCATCAATTTGCATGATGGTAGCTACAATATGAGAGCTGCAATTAAGAATGACCTTAATTATATTAAAGTGACATCCAACTGATGTGAAAGTGTGAAGCTTTAGTGAGGTTAGGCCTGAACTACTGGAGAGCATAAATCAAGTGGATTGGCTATTTAATAATTTTGTTAAATTTGTAGGGTCTGCCACTGAAAGTTTGGCTGAGGTATAGCTCCATCAGTCACTGGATGTTAATGGGAGTGTTCAACTGGAGCCAACTTGTCAGTCGCGAAAGGTTTCCTAGGGGTTGTTTGTCTTTGTTTACATAGTCGTTAGGGTCGGTTATGGTTTCAATGCGCGACTTGATTGTATTGGCTAAATATGAGCAATATTTGATATTTCACTGATCCAACCTGACACTCTCTCCGGACTTTGGCTTTACCACTGGGCTTTTCTTGTCTCTGTATGCCTTGTTGCAGTCACTTGAAGACATGTTCTATAGTGTCACCGTCTCTTTGGGAAGCACTTGCTGGGCTGTCATATTTAAGTACCCAACTCAGTCCACAAACTGTCGAACAGTACCAACTGTACTTGAAACTAAACCAGGCTGTCGCAAGACCAGAGTTGATGGCTTCATGTCAAGATAGGAAGTCTTCAAGTTTTTGGCCACAGAGTCATTTTCATCAAAGCAGAACAAGCCAAGAACACAACAGGACAAGACGAAACAAGAAACTAATAAGGCGGCCACAGAAACAGACAAGCTGGGAAGTGTATAAGACAGGTCTGTTTCATCTCACCGACTCACTGTTTGTTGCTTATGGAATCTCTGGTTATAAAAAGAACCAGTCAGAGAGCAGAATCCATTATTTGGATTTTTAACACCAACAAATGACAACTGGTAGTATTGGAATAGGCTTTTATGTGTTTTTAGAAATAAAGTTAGGATTTAGTGAGGAGATATAACTTTGGATGGATAGCTGATATGCTTTTGTTTTTTATTAAATACCACTTTGATTTGATTTATAAGATGAATCCTAAAAAGTCATGAAAGAATGTGAGGAATATAGAACCCCACTGTCACACCTACATAGTTTGAGATGGGAGATACAGCTGCTGACATTGAGAGAAGGTGGGTGGAGAGAGAACAGAGGGAGAGGGAGGAGACAGACAAACAACAGAGGAAGGAGGGGAAGGTGGAGGAAGCCAGAAGGTCACAGGATACTCAACAGAAGCATATTTCACACACAGTGGAGAGGATGGCTGAAAAAAGAGAAAGAACTGACAGGAGAGAAAGTGAAATGGACACAGAGGGTGGAGAAGCGGGCAGCCAAACAGCTACTCAGTGCCAATCCAGGGACAGGAAAGGACACATTACGAACATTTATTGACAGACTTAGATAAGAAGTCTATAGCAGAATTTGACGAGGATCATGAGGACCTTTACAGCAAAACCAAAGACAAGTTGAAGGCCAAAGCCATCAAGATTGCGGTGGGAAAGATTCATAAACAGCTGCAATTCCACAGTGAAAATATGCAAGATTTAGTCCAGTTCTGTTCAGGCTCCTAAGGAAATGACACAGAGAAAGTACTGGATTCAGGCTAAGTTCGGAGGTCCTCAGTGGCCTAGTGGTTGGCAATTTTGGAATCTAATCACAGACTGTCACCTCTGTGTGGTTCGACACCCACAAGTGGCAATACTAAAAACCTGTCCCAATATGATCCTGGCTGTTGAAGGGGATGTAAAACACCAACTTTGACCTTTGTCAGGCTAAGTTCGAATTTTAAAGAGCCACATAAGAGGAGGGGCATTACCAAGTCTTTTGGATTTAAGTCACACGTGCCAATGCTAATGCAGCTCAGCCCATGACATTTCACAAGGATAGACGGTTGCAGATAGATACAGTATTGAGACCAGCATCCACTCTGACACAACACACCAGTCATCCATTGCCATAGACGTGGTTACCTCGGCTCTACTTACTTGCGTGTAGAGCCGTGGCACTACCTCACCACGTCTACCATTGCCAGTACTGCCAGTAATAATGTAGTGGATCAAATTAGCTAGATGAAGACTGCTCACATCATTGGTTTGGCACAGGCAAGAGAGCAACAGAACAGGCTTCTGCAACTACCTTGCATGCTAAGTAGTAAACGTGGAGGAAAGAGACTTTCAAAATGAAGCAGTTAAAATTTTAAATGGGTTACAAAGCAGAGTAGAGGAAAGGAAACTATCAGCTATAGCAACCTACATTTCCTAGTAGCACCAGTGCGGCTTCCACAAGTGTGGCACAGACTTGCCAGCAGTAGCCACAGTAGCTAGCAGTCACTGTCAGGGAATACATCTTGACTATTCCAGACACCCAGATGTTTCTTTCACAAGCAAGCCAACTCATACAACCAGTTCAACCAGGCCAGGGGATGTCACAAGGACGAGAGCCCAGAGGGAAGCAGACAACATACTTAGTTGTTGATATTCACCAACGTGGCTCTTTATTAAGACAACCACATTTCTCCATCAGCCCAACTCAAGACCTTCAACCCATCATCTGTAGCCACTGTCACTAGAAAAGAAACTCCACACAACATGTCAGGCCACTCTAGGTTTTGGGGGAATATAGAGTCAGTCACTTACAGCAATATAGCGTCAATTACTTACACCAAGTGATCAGCATCAACATACTACCTCCCCTTCAACCACCTCCTTAGCCGCCATTCCACCCACTCAACAGTCATCAGTCCCCAAGCTGTAGCAGCAGTAGACTACTGAAACTGTCTTCAAGCGGTTCTTCTTTGAACCACTGCTGTAAAAGGTCCTTCTCAGGGCCACACAAATATTCCCAAAAACAATCATTTAGCTGAGTGTTTAAAACAACCCAAAACGAAAAAAAACATGACACCACCCAACATAATACACATGAGTCCAATACACACAAAAGTTTGGTTGATCTTGAAAACATTTTGAAATTCAAAAAAACTTGGAAACTTTGAAAAAAAATTGACCTTTAAGAAATATGGAAGCTTTGAAATGTTTTGACCTTTAAGAAACTTACACATTTTTTAATAACACATTTTAATATAATGAAACCCAACTATAATACGCTACATTCAATAATAAATAAAATTCTTGTTATACATCACCACATAAGGTAGAAAAGGGGCTAGTAGAAGTAACAAACTTATCTAAGACTTACCCCTTCTCCAACACAAAATACATCAATAATTACTTCCAACTAATTTGCATTAAATGTTTGTAGTATATATTTACTAATTACTGTAACAATACACGATCAATTAGATAATCATATTAAGGTTATTTTTAAACAATCTGCCATTTATATGTATTAAAACCTGAGCCTTTGTATAACTTTTTAAAAAGATAGATACTTTAAGCCCTACATTTTCTTTCCTGAAGAGAGTTCCACAATTGTACCACTGTTATAGATAAACACATTGCTTTATTTGTTCTACAGTAATGAGGTAATCCTTGAGTAGGACTCACTGTAGCTTGGCCTCCCTCAAGGAATCCTTGCAGTTTCATCAGCCACATGTACTACTTGTTCATTTACCATGGCTGCAACTTTATCACTTGGGTTGGGTGCCCTGGCTACTCTTCTTTGGCGTGTCCTCAACATGTTGTGCAACACATGTCAAAAAATATGACAACCTTTGGCCTTTGCGAAATTGTCCCTAGTAAGACACTACATCTGCTTGATAGGATTACAAAAGTATTCTTCACTACTTTCCTGCCTCTGGAGATGCTGTAGTTTGCTATTATCTCTTCCCTAATGAGTTGTCTTCTGTTGTAGGTTTTCACTAGCCATTGCTTCATCACCCAACAAGAAATAGTGCCATCTAAGCCCTCCTTCCCCCAGAGGTTTAGGTGTTGGTTTGTTACTACGGCTTGTCGGTGGCAGTTACAACTTACGGGTTGTTCCTCTATGGCTGGTCCTAAATACTTTCATGCCTGATTGTGCAGTTAAACAATTACCCAAGTAGGGACCTTTTCATGTCAACACAATATACAACAGATGGACGGATGACAGATAGCTTCCTGAAAATAACCATAAGTAAATCAGGGGTGAAACCATTGAACTATTTTTAAGTATCAGGCTGCTTATAACACTACAGGAGGTCCCCAATGGCCTTGCAGTTAGCAAGATTGGCACCTAATCATGGGCTGTCACCTCTGTGTGGGTTCAACTCCAACAAGTGACAATGTTGAGGGCCTGTCCCAATATGAACCTGGCATGTCCTGGATACAGTTCTACAAATCTGTTGCAATATTTTACCTACATTAAGTGCTGATCAAGATTATAACCAAAGTTGTATTGGTAGGGTGTGAGTGGTGGTTTTTTTTCTACATTTGATGACATTTAAATACGAATGAATTTTACTTTTACAGACCTTAAAGCAGGTTGCAGGTGATGGTTTAACCAGGACAGAAACATGCATATATCATGAACATACACAGGAAAATGTCGATATCTCAAGAAGTATCAGGATTAAATTTATTCCAATTGATGAGTACCATGGAAGTATGAAGATTCAACATCTGGATATCTTGGCATGCAGTCTGTAACTTGCAAAGGTTATGATTTAACTAAGCTTTATAATTACTATAGATACTTTTTCAACAGAGAATACATTAACGGTTGCCTATCTGGACCATAACATCTATCTGTAGATTTATTTAGTTTATCTATTTATTTGGGGTTGTACCTCGCTTTCGACAAAGTACAGGTCATATCACGATGGAAAGTTTTGTGGGCACAGGGAACCAGTACATACAGTTAGTCAAAGTTCTGTACTGCAAATTGCCGACCAACTGCCGCAAGCAACTTACAAACTTTCCCAAATAAGGTCCAGGGTTTAAACCACTGACCTCAGAGGTGGGAGGCGAGTGTGTTAACACTGCGCCACTGTGGACCCTATACATTTATTTAAACTCTTTCATTTATCGGCTGACTGGTACAAACCAGTAAAAACATTGTTTATGCTATGACTGTACTACTACCAGACGAAACTACAATAAACAACCTTTTTATCTATGTCCCACACGTTGACTTCCAGTTACATGTTACAATATGCTAGATTTAACTGTAATATTAAGTAACATCTCGTATAAACAGCCAATATTTTCTGCACTACTTTTTAAAATACTAGCTCTTTTATAACAAGGTCAATCTTGTTGTTTTTTCAGAATGGAATATATGGTCATGAAAACATTCCTGACAAGTCAGGGAGGCAATAACTCAGTTAAACAATTAAGATATGTATGATATATATTAAAATGGTCAGCATTCAACAGCTTCACTGATGTTAATGTTAAGTGTCGTCACACTGTACTTAAAAACACCAATCTCTATTGTGATAATGTGTTTTCTGGTTGATTTACTTCTTTCTATCTACAGGGTGTTATTACATTCCATAATATAGCAATAACGAATCAAATGTCTTGTTCTTGGCTTATATTGTTATCTCTACAACCATTTTAACTTCCTCTTTGTTGTTGAATCTTTAGAACATTTTTCCAGTTAACCAACAAAACATGCTTAACAGTGGCCAACGTGGCAAAAATTCTCACGATGTAAGCTTGAGATTATAGCAATGATATTACAACTGTGTGCAATCAATAACATTAGTAATTAGGAATGGATGACAAGTAAACTTTACATAGCTATAGTCATGTGTACATCTCAACTACTACCTGTATTAAAAGTTTTGAGTGAAATAAAATTTACAGCCACATTTCTCGGTTTTTATTCAAACGTACAAGCTACTCTTCTCCCTTTATCATTAGTATGTTAACACAAAGATCTCTCAGGGATCAAATTAGCAAAATATCATGGACTAGAAAGACACCCCATTGGTGTGATTTCAAAATCTGGAGTTATCTATACACTAAGGTACAAAGATCCGGTCGAGAGTTGAGTTTTGACGTTCTGGACAGATTTGTCACATGATCATGATGTCACTCCTCATAAGCCTGCATCATGAATATTCATGACAAAAGCATGTACAATCGATTTGCAGATTATTTTGTTGTACAACCTATTAACATAAAGCATTTGGTCCATCATTTGTGTGATGGTTAGCGAATGTGAAGTGTGCAGAAAAGAAGTTCAGCAAACTAATTAAGATGACCGACTGAGTTCCATATTTTTCACACCAGCCAATGACTGGTGGGCTCCTTTGGTTAGAAACTTTTAATGCTTCCTGCCTTAACAAGTGAAAAAATAAATTGAAAAAAAACACAGTAATATTATGCTTGGGAAAGTATCACTGCAGTGGTTTCGAAGCAAACTTGAGATCATTTAACTGGATAATGTGACGATGTCAGAGACAAAAAATCCCATTAGTCTAAATTGTGCCAAAGAAGTCCTACTACACACCTCTAGCTACAGTTTTCCTAAAAACGAGAATCAGAAATGAGCCGGACAATGACCACAACTTGACACAGAAAGATACAGGAAATATACTGTTACAATAAACTGATGTTTTGGTTAACATATGACGTAACTGGAAATACCGTAACAGAGTAGAATTAAAGCGCCTGTATAGGGCAAAAATAAAAAAAGATCAATATAAAATCATCTAATGTGCTTACTTCGAAAAAAGTCCTAAACAGTCCTAAACCAAGCAGAGGTTGTTACCAAGCGCCAGCCAGGGAGGGCTGACTGTAGAGATGGGTATGCCAGTTTGGCAAAATCATGCCTGCTAATCAGCTTTTTAGCACAAATTGAGGAAACTGATAGCCGATTTCAACAAGTCAGATTGCTAGACTTAATTTATAATGACAAATATGGAAAATGGTCCTTGAAATTGATGGCCTTGAAAGTAAGGAGGTTATATTTAAAGAGAATACATTATCAAATGGAAGACAGTGGAATTTTTCAAAATACGATGTGACCCTGCCCAGTTTGTAAATAATGTAACAGAGAACCTTTTGAAATTTTTGAAGTTTAGCAGCACTAGCTTTGTTGGCCCCCTATAGTAAGGAATTGCAGTCGTTTAATCCACAACTGATCATAGCATTTGCCATAAGAATTGCAACACTGAGGAATTTATGAATACATTACAAATTACTCAGATTATACTAGGCATGACAACGCCTGGCCATATGATTGTCAAATGAGTTGCTATCTGAGTCAAAAATAACGCCTTCGTTTTTTTAACTTCTCTGGCAGAGACGTAGAATATTGGAGGTATACCACAGGGAATTTGTAAGTGTCTCTCTGATATGTTTGTCATCAAAGATGTTGAACTCGGTTTTATCTGATACAAGTCTAGCAGTACATGGTGTACATGGAAGAATGAGTGGCTATGCAAAACACCTATAAGCATATGCAATGCTCGCCCACAGGCGCATAAGATAATATTAGAACAGGCTTGTAGTGTATGTGAATTTGAGATGGATTATGCCCCCTTCTTATATACACGTTTTAATAGGCGGCAAATGGTGGTTATAAAGCAGTCTTCAACCTTCCTAACATCTTCTTCAAATCTTATACTTCCGTCTTCTACCTTTAGCTACCTTCCCTGCATTTACCCTTTCCACAGAAGTTTTGGTTATGTTCAAAACTGTCATCTAGTTATTGAAAATCTCTTCTGACTGCCTCACACCGAGGTAAAGCCGAGCTGAGATCAAGGAAGTCCATGAATTCCATGAATTTCAACTGCAAATCGCTGCCTTACACATCGCCGAGATGAGATGGGGGCTTTAGAATCTACCAGCTACAATCTCGATTTTTGTGTAACTACTTCTAATTAGAAAGCTTAAAGGATAAAAGACCGAATATCTTATACACATATCTTGACTTCGACAGTTCCATTTATCTATGTTTCTTCGAAAAGATAATAAGTCACAAAAAACATCAGAACCCTGCTACAATTTATATCTTGAAGACGTTGCAGTTCTTGATTCTAAACATATATTTTTCAAACCAATATTTACTCATAAACCACAAGTGACATAGCTGGCAGATTACTCATTATACGATTGCATATGGAGAAATATTTTTGGTACAAATTTTGGCCTAAAGGTAGCTTTCATAACAAGAATGTATTTTTGACATGTTCATTTGAGAATTATAGAAGTAAAAATCAATTTATTTATAGTTCCTGCCACTTTTTAGCACATTTTATGGATAAAACCAGATGTGAACTTGGAATTTTACCATGTTAAGAGTTCATGTGGTAAAAAGTGTCAATACATTTGTATAGTATTCTATTTTCACCCAATATCTTATCTACTTATTCAAGTGTTGGTGTCCCCATCCCAAATGCTTAAGTACAGCCCAAATTCTAGTAACTGACGTTTCCCTAATCGAAAGAGAGAGTCTCATTGATGACCATTTACCAATGTCCCCAAGTTTCTTTAGCCTGCTACTGGGGATAGGATGCAATGACAGTGAACTACCATTTCCAGTGGTCATCTGAGACACTATGCATCTGCCTGTACCTGGGATCGAACCCAGGTCTTCAATAATCCAAGGAGGGGCCACAGTGGTCCAGTGGTAATACACTCACCTCCAAATCTGATGTCAGCAGTCCAAAACCCCGGAACCTATGTGGGAAGGTTGTTAGTTGCTTACCAATGGTTGGCAGTTTACAGTACAGAACCTTGACCACCTGTATGTACTGGTTTCCTCTGCCCATAAAACTATCCGTCGTAACATGACTTATAAAGTGTTGAAAGCAATGTTAAAACCCAAATTAATAAATCAATAATCCAAGGCAAGTGTATTAGTCTGTAGGTCAGAGTATAACCTTGATGTGTACCCATAATTAGCCGTCAACACTTACCCAAATGTGGTAGTGTATTATTCAAAGAAAGGAAAGTTTCTGGATGATTTAAATAAAACAGAGAACTAGAGTTGTCAAAAAATAAAACATGTACATCTTTTATCAAGTATGACAAAAACATTGAATTATTTACAAACAAACATTACGTTAGCAATGTGTCAAATATCAAAAAGTGCCAGAGACATTTCTATAACTGCAGACACTTTGTTTTCATTTCAGTGCAATGCATTCCATAATTCTACAATATTTGATCCAATAATAGATACATGTTGGTGTATAACATATGATGACATTATGATAAATCTAAAGAAAACTCAGTAAGAAATACAAATATCAAAGAAAACAAAAGCTTGAGTGTCACTGGATTTCTAAACTTTAGCCATTCTTTACAAAATACAAGGAAACCTGCACAAATGGATCTAAAATTATACGACCAGTACATAACTATCCACTGAGCAGATATATTAACTCATGCTCAAAGCACAAAATGAATAATGATTCAAATATCAAATTACTGTGGAAACTGTTTTATTTCCAATATATACGCTTTAATTCTGAATATTTCAGCCGAACATAGATAAATATAAAGTTAAACCACATATTACTCTGAGATAGTATTGATAACAAAATAGATTTTCGATGATAATGGCGCCACATTTTAAAATAAAAAATAAAAAAATCTCATCCTAGTTTTTTTTCCAAGGAGTTTAATTTACCCTTTTGTTTCACAGCTGTTAAAGTAACAGGCTTTCTTAGACGCCAGAAAGAAAACCTGATTCCCCATCACATGATAAATCACACCTACATACAAACATGTGATGTAATTTAAATTATCCTGTAGTAAGCTTGTGAGGTATTTATCTTTCACTTCACTTGTCAAACGTTAACATTGAAGCCATTTGTAACCGGGTAAGTACCCACCAGTGGAGGATGACTATGGTGGTGGGTAAGCTAGTCTGAACAGATAAGCCTTGCATAGGCTTCCAAAGCTTTAAGTGGTCTGTTGTGATCTGACACTAAATGGGAGCCTGTTCCATTCCATGAATGTCTATTGCATTTCTGGGATAGACTGAATAAACTGATAGTCTTTTTCCACATGTCAGACTACTACACTTGTTCAGAGATGACAAATAGGTGGGTTTGAAATGGGGAGATTGTATTTGAAAAGGATATACTATGAAACAGGAAGCCAGTGGAGTTTTTTTAGATAGAGTGTAACATGACTCATCCTGTCCAATCTGAAAACAATACAGCAGAACACATTTTGAACTCTCTGCAGGTTAGCAACACTGCCCCGGTTGACCTCTTATAGTCAGGAATTACAGTAGTCTAACTGACTACCTAACATAGCATTTGCCACAAAAACTACAATATTAAAACTTTCTAGATATTTTGCAAATTCCTTAGGTGATAGTAAGAGGCACGACAGATCTTGCCTATATCATTGTCAAAAGTGTTTTCTAAGTCAAAAATGACGCCAAAAGCATAATAGAGCTTTAGTGGAATGTAACAGGAAATTTTGGTTTAAGTGACTTTCTGGTATGTTTATCACCAAGGATAATGAATCCAGTCTTGTCAGGATGATTAAGTTTCAGTTTCACACCATTCATCTACTCAGTCAGCCCCGCAATACTGGAGTCAAAATTCCTAGAGTTATTTGCCAAATATATCTGGGTGTCATCAGCATACAGATGATGTGTGACCTTAAACCTTGAATGACTTAACTAAGGGAACTAGTATAGAGAGTGAAAAGGAGGGGATCTAGATCCAAACCTTCTCGAAGGGGAGATGAAAAGACTCAGAAACCCTGTCTCCTAGTTTAATTTTCTGTCTGTGATTGGTAAGATAAGAATCCAGGCGGGCTTCCCCCAGAAATGTAAACAAACTTTTTTGTCAAAATTTGCAAAAACCTATTTCTTCATGTTTTCTCTTAAACCTTTTTAATTTCATGCCCAAGTTTGGCAAGGATGATGTCCAGATATCACAGAATCTGCCTGCACTGCCAAAATTGGCTGGTTTGGTAATAGGAGACCCTAGGGTGTCATCCCCTTGCCAGGGTGCTTCACCCCGGAAATATGAACGCAAATTTGTCTCAGAATTTGACTAAATTCTACATGTTCTAAAACATTAAAGGTTAAATTCCCTGGTTTCTAGTTTATTTCTGAGGGTGATTATTCATATAATTCCATGTTTCCATTAATTTGTGATCGATATTGCTCATGTTTTTTCTTTTAACTTTTCTTTTCTTGGAATATCACGTCCAATTTGGCTAGGATGATGTCCATGTTGACACAGTACCATCAACACTAAACCAGTATTTTAGGCAATCATGTAAGATGGAATGATCTATTTTGTCGAAAGCTGTGGAAAGATCTGACACAGGTCTATAAGTTTTCTAGAATGTAATTATTCATACTTGTTTGTAAAAGGGGAGTGAGCAGTTGTAAAACATTTGGGAGAACTACGAGTAGTTTGCCAAAAAAATGTTTTGATAGAAGTTTTGAATATATCAGCATGAGGATGTTAAAATTTGAAGTACATCATACTCAGAAACTGGTGTGAAGGAAAACAAGGTATTTTCAATACGGCTGTATCTGATGACTGGGGTGAGTGATGATGATTGTAAGCCAGATTCGATTTTGAAAATTTTCTCACTGAAATAACATCAAAACATATTTGGTAGATCAACAACATTTGTATGATCTGGTAATATTTCATCTGAAACCTTATGCATGATATTTTTGAAACTGTTCCATAGTGACTTCAGATTTCCTTCATTTTCTTCTACAATTCTCCAAACACGACTGCTATTAGCCTGTTCAAAAAGGAAATTGTAACTGTTAAAAGCACCACCAATATCTACTGCAATCTTTCATGCCACCATGGTCTCTCACATTTCTTCTTGAAATGTTTGGCAGCAAGAATGTCAACATTTATGAAAACAGTGTGTAGATGCTTTGTATGTCCTTCTCCTTGACAGGGGCATGCTTATCAAGCAACTTGCACAAAGTGGTGAAATGTTGATGACTGAGAAGACAGGCTGTTTTATATTATGAGGATAATTGATCAGATCCAAGTGTAAAATGTGTTCCCTAAATTCTTGGATATTAATTTTATGACTTTTACAGATTCTAACAAACCTGAATTTGTAAGGCTCTTTACGCCCATTCTCAGTTAAATGGGACAATTATGCAAATATGGTGCCTCAGATACATATTTGGCAGTCAGTTAACTTATTCTATTTTTTATGCATTTATTTATATGGTTTAAACAAAGACGAATCTGGTGATGTTTGATTTGTTATGGTTTTGATGTATTTTTTATTGAATTTACCCTTAAGGTATGAAAAAACTTGTGGTTAACTTGGGGTTAAGGCAACACTACTTAGCTTCCAGTTAATCTCCACTATGCAAATATTAAAAGTACATCAACAAAATATTTTTTTCCAAATTTAAAAATGTCCAAAATATTTTTGTGAATTTCATTACCAGTATAAATACTTTTTCACATTTGGTAGTTTAGCTTTTTAGTGCAAATAATCCCTGAATAAGTTGATTATCAGAATGCGAATGGAATATTTTAGCAGAAGACTACAAATACAAGCAATTCTTAAGGAAGTACCAAAAAGTAGACTTCTTTATTATGTCATGTGAATAACATTACCAGTCATTTTTAATTTCCTCAAGATGTGTAGATGACAGGAAGACTATAAATAGACAAGTATATGTCGGCCCTTGTTGTGTATTAGAATAATAGCAACATCAAAACAAAACTCTCAATTTTATATTTGATTAAGTATAATTCAGTGAATTACGTTACTGTGAATTACATTACCCTGAACTGACAAAAGTGGGTAATTTTACCACAAACAGTTCACTGAAGCACGTTCAAACATTTCCAGCAGCACAGAGAAGACCACATGAAAGAAATGACAGAGTTAGAGTTATTATTTTATATTTTGTTTCACACCTTATTTCTTACAAATAACTATCAGGTACTAGGTTGTTATGTCATAGATTATATTTTTGTACCTTGTCACAGTGTATGGCGGGGGCCATGGTGGCAGAGTGGTTACACTCTCGCCTTCCACCTCTGAGGCTGGGGTTCGGTTCCCGGCATGGCCTCAAGTGGGAAAGCTGGTAGTTGCTTGCTGTTGGTCGGCACAGTACAGAACCCTGACAAACTGTATGTACTGGTTTCCTCTGCCCTTAAAACTACCTTTCATGATATGACCTGTACAGTGTTGAAAGCGATGTAAAACCCCAAATAAATAAATAAATGTATTGAAACCAAAATGTGAAGAAGGCCAAGTTTTATTGTCTAATTACCTATACAACCACTAAAGGGTCAGGAATGCTGTAACTTCATGCTGTTGTTCAAACAGTACCAGACTATGATGGAGTCAGAAAATACAGCCATTATTTGTAGTCAGTGTTTTGATATTTTTTTTTATATTTTAAGCCAAATTGTGATACCTCAGAGGATACATAACTTACAAGGTAATGGTAAGTACAATAAAGACTAGTAAAAATGGATTACATCTACCATTCTCCGTAATTGATTTTGTAGCAGCTCATAACTACAGCTTGTGAAACAACAATTTATCAAAGTTTGAAATTTCACCAAAGTTAGTAGTTTGCAATAAGTCAGTTCAAAGAATGGATGCTCATTCCAATTGACAGGAAAGTGGGCTGCAATCTGGGTAGAGGCTAAGGCCATATTATGTAAAGTTAGTCAGCCCACACCTTCTTAACTATGCACATTGAATTTTCAAGTAATGAGTATACATGTATACATGTATACTTATTGTGTTTTACACTACCATAGAGTAGCAAGACACTGTTGTTAATATCTAAGAACTCAATTTGACCAAAGTGCTAGCATTTCCAAACAAAGTAAGTGAATTACGTTACCCTTTCATGGGCATTTGCTTGTGATTGTAACAACTTTAGATTAAGTGTAATCTAAATAAAAGTTAGATAATGTCATATGTGACATTATGTTATGAAAAATAACCCTCTTAAACTAGGTAGGTTAACAAACATTTTTGCGATTACTTCAAAATTCTGATAAATAAGCATTCTTTTGGGGTATTCATGTTCATTTTACCCTGTTAAGATGTCAATTCTTGAAGATAATACACCAAAAAAATGCATTTATAGCTTTAAAAAGAGCTGTCACACAGTCCGTTGACACTTTATAAATCTAATAATAGTTTCAGAATTTTATATTTAACTGTCTCTACCTTGATCTGCTTGCTTCCTTGCACCATGTGAATTATGTTACCAAAAATAGAATTTCGTAAATCATTAAAATAAAAGGATTATCACTGTTGGTTTCTTGTCCAATATGTTTTCAAAAATATGTTGATTTCTATATTTTATTTGTATGTAACTTTTAAGGCAATAATTGAAGCAGTCATTTTGTAATAGACATTGAAGTTCAGAATAAAATACTGACTACTATTTCATTTTTTATAATTTTTCCATTGCAACAATCACAAAGCCAGTATAAAGTAACATAAATCACAATGCAAGTTTTTAAAAATTTGGCAGCATGTATACAAAATGACACCAAAAAAGTATGTAATAGATAGCAATGAAAACTTTTGTGGCAAGATACTTTACATACTCTGTTTCCAAATAGAGATAATAAGAATGAATATTATCACCATCTCCTGGACACTGCCAGTTGATACAGATTGAGATTCCTGCAACAGTGTGAAACCTTCATTTTGTGGCACTGAAATGCCAACATTGCATGATTAGTCCAGTGAACACATGGGTAAATGTCAGATTCAAAAATGAAGCAGTGGGCCAAAAACAAGGAGGATACAGATGAACCAGAATGAGCTAAAGACATGGAAAATTCAGATGGACAGAGGCACAAATACCAACCAGGATGAAATACCAAAATAAAATAATGCATTGCACTGACAATGTGTTTAATTACGTGAATGAGAAAAAGTTGCAAGTGTCCAAGTTCCACAGAGATCACCTAGAACGTTTTCAAACTAAGCTCAAAAGAAAAAATAATAATAAAAACAAAGAAACATAAAAGTTAATTTTTTTAAAGAACTCACTCACTCATTCATATTTGTCTTTGTATGTATGAAGGGGGTATGTTTCATGTTGAGACAGTGTTATGTTTTATTGTTTGGGTTTTTTTCCACATAGCTAATCCTGAGAAGGACCTTTAATATGGCAATGGTTCTGAGAAGAACCTTTAAAAAAACAGCAGTGGTCCTTAAAAGGACCTTTAAACATCAGTGGCCCTGCAAATGACCAATAGGTATCTGCAATGAAACTCTACTGTGGCTGCTGTGGGGGCTGTCACGGATACTTTTGTAAAAATTAATTTGACCGGAGATAAGGTCAAAAGTACAATGACCCTTCATTTTAAGTTTAACTATTCTATGATTCCACCTAAGATTTAAATGTAATACATTTCATGAGTGTCATCCCTTCTTTGTATTTATGCATGGATCATCAAACATAATAACCACTTCTCTTACCTAGGTCTGGTTTCTGTTCGAATACCAATTATGTCAAATTTAAATCCCTCTAAGATTTTAAGATTTTTGACCTTTTTTCCTTGGATTTGACTTTGGGCCCTTGGGCCATTTGAGCCACTGTATAAGTGGATAATAAATCTAGTTCAACTACACCCATGGTTTATTATTCTTTGGCTTCTTTGACTTTAGCCTTAACATCTCAAGGTCATACATTTCTATGGGTTATAAATTTGGTACATGGCTGCTTTCTCGTGAATCACCTTTGGCCTTTTTAACATTCAATCCCTTCTTTGCTGGCCATGCCTGTACATCATATAGTTTAATGGTCTCTTTTATCACTCCTCAGGAGCCTGAGGAGTGATAAAAGAGGGCGAAGACAATATTAGGATTAAGAAAGACAGAAATTAAATTGATGACAGATAACTGAAACCGTTAAAATCACCATGACATGAAAACATACAGCAGACAAAGAAAGCCTAAAAAAATACTTGTACAGTAAGGGTGGTGAGGATTTTAAAGGCTGCAAACAGTTGTCACTTAAGATTGCTGAGGTGGAACCTGGGCATAAAGAATATCCCTGTGGGACTGATCCTTAAATGTAGAGGGAGAGACATCCAGAAAGTAGGTAACTAATGGCTGGAAGTTGCTAGATGTTTGTGTGATATGTGAAATTCATGGTGGGAAGAGGGGACTTGGAGTAACTAGGTATTTCTGGACAAGGTTGACTGGTTAGTTATGTTTAAGAATTTTGCATGGCATCAGTCTAATTTTGAGAAATGTATCCTTTATTATTTGGCAAAAAGTGGAGTGTTTGCAAATGTAATATAAAGTGGGCATAATGATCTTATCGAGTGACTAACCTGCATGGTGAATTTTCAACATGTCAGAGTCACATTAACTGACAAGAGAACTGCAGTAGTCCAATTAACGTCTTACTTAGAACAAGCTTGCTCAAACCATTAGAACTGTGGGAAGTATCTCGGGATTCAGAAAACAGTTGAAAATGTACCTTTTCAGATTAGCCTATCCTCCACCATAGGCTACCTCCCCCTATCGGATGTAATATGGATACTGATCTCTTTTTTGGAACTGGACTATCCCTTTTTGGACATCAGCGCCTTAGAGGATGTTTACATCAATTTTGGTGCTTTATAAGTGTTTCTTACTTACTTACTTCCTCTAGGACAGCTGTTTGGAGATCAAGCAGGTGGTGAATCCTGAGTAGACTCTGAATAGTCAACCTGAGTTGATTTAATGGCTTGGAACTTTGATACTATTCTGTGATTGCAGAGATCCAGGCTATTTTGCTCAAGATTCTACTGTTAATTCAATTGCTACATGTACCGCTGTTGCTCTTTCCTATATAGAGAAATATAAATTGTAGGCAAATATTATATGAATAAAAGCATACTGTCACCACTTTCTGCAAAACTGTTCATACTTTACATCACAGATCATATAATTTGGTCATTACGGTTAATATGGCACAACATAATGAGGTGACAGCCTCTGCACAGAAAACAAATAACTTGTAATGATAAATGATGGTTTTGTCGTAAATTTTCATTATTTTACTGTACTCAGTGCATTAAAATAGCTTGCATCAGGTTTTCACAACACATTACGTGCTGGAAAGTATTTCAACACACTGCTAAGCATTTTGTTTTCTAAAACAAGCTTTTGCGAGACAGAAATAGAGGTTATTGTTGGGATAGAAAAAATGATTTGTAATATTCTTGGTGTTTTGTGCCTCATCATTGGATCGACTTATGGTAATTATTTTATCAACTTATTGGATGAACTATATTTTTAGGTATCTTACTGTCTGTGTTTCTTTAAGGGCATCTATAATCACTGACTGAACAAAATTTTGGAAACATTTCTAACTCATGCAATTATGTTTGCATTATATTATTTTAAATTTTGGTGCTATATATAAATGATCTATCTGGTCTGATTTTATTACTGTTATAATGCAGCAAAACGGATTCAAATACAGTTTTTAACTTTTTAAACTTGCAGTCTTAGCTTTCAATTAACTTTTTAATCAGTTTAACTTTTGATTAAGATTTTCTTTTTTTTTAAAAATCACTAATGGTTAGTTTTTGTCCAAGAAATGGAGACAGGTTTCTAATTTCCTTCAAATCTAATTTCTCAGTGTCTAAGCTTTTGTTAAAATTGCTAAAATTAGTACTTAGTGAAAACTGGCACTCAAACAAGGCTTGGATCTGAGATGTTTCACGAAGCCTCCTTAAGACAAAGGTCACCTTAAATTTAAGGATTTCCTTGAATTTCTCCCTCCTTTAAAAAACCCTTTTTCACAAAGCCTCTATCCTTAAAGGAGACCTTGAATTTTCAAGGAAACTTCCTTGAAATGCAAGGAAGCCAAGGACATACCTCAAATTTAAGGAAACTGTCCTTGAAGTAACTTTTGTACAGTAAAACACTGTTTTCTGACCTTCTATTATCTGAATATTTCATTTTATGAATCATTTCAACTCTCTTATGTTTGTAGTTTCCTAGGATTGTATATCAAAGTTCCTCTTTTATATTATGAACCTTCTATTATCTGAACAAAATCTTTCCCCAACTAGTTCAGATAATAGAGGTTCTAACTGTACTATTGATATTATCAATACTCACATAAAATATTTTGTCTCCTTATTACACAGGAGTGATGCATCATCCATTCTTAATTATTTATTTATTTCGGTTTTAGGTCACTTCCAACACTGTACAGGTCATATCACGATGGGTAGTTGGAAGGGCAGTGGAAACCAGTACATACAGTTGGTCAAGGTTCTGTACTGTAAACTGCCGACCAATGGCAAGCAACTACCAGCTTTCCCACTTGAGGCCGTGCCGGGAACCGAACCCCGACCTCAGAGGTGAGAGGCGAGAATGTAACCACTCTGCACCGTGACCCCTTATCCATTCTTAGTGCATTCTTTTACACCACAGAACATATTAAAGTATTGATAATAATGCTTAATTTCAAACTCACACTTCAGAAGGAAATCAAAATTATGCTGTTGAAATAATTAAAAGCTCAAAAACATTGATTCCCATTTTTGTGCAACAATTTTCTTCTGTTGTTTTTTACAAGAAAATTTGATAGATATCCATTGTTTTGACAACTGTATTTTAGAGCCATATGATTTTATCCTCTTTTTCTGTGCACAAAAATATCTGAACAATATCAATATTATTCTTACGACAGTATTTTAGAGAAACATAATTTACTACTTTGCTGCTTATATAAACATTAAAAAATATTTCATAAGATATGTGTTGATGTGTACTGTAAAACTTGTCCACTTACTTTTGACAATTTTATCCGAAAGGGAGAAGTTTTGTTGTGGAAAGTCTTTCTCTATTATACAAAAAATTAAAAATCTAATTTACATGGCTGTAGAAAGCATTTTGTTTTATTTTTAGCCATTTTTAATTTTGAAATTGAGAAATATATATGTGGTGGTTCTATCCAAACCAATATTTCTGGTGTGTGTGTGACATTCTACAGCTGAAATCGCTAGCTTTAACCCATTTTCTCAACAAAAGGAGGGAATAACCTTCCTCTTTAAGTTTTAAGGAAGTCCTTTGGTAAGGAGAGTTAAAGAAGGCTTTGTGAAACAGAGATTTTAAGTGGCCTTCCAAAAGAAAAAAAATTACCTTCCTTCACTAAAGGAGGTCCTTTCCAAAAGAGGTTCGGTGAAACTGGCCCCTGAGATTACAGTTGGGGTCACGTGTCTCCATTTCCAAGTTTGGTCCTAATTACTTTCCAGACAAATCCAGTAGTTACTTGCCTTATCGCAACAGTCAAGAAGCATTTTCCCCCCTTTGGCAAATTTGGGCTTATTTTTAGTTTTGCTCTGGTCGAGCCTAACATTAAAATTGGGTCATTTTGCTCCACTGAACTTGAATATGGAACCACCTTCTATAATATCTGTTACTTACAAATGAAAATGAAAACTGTTATTTATGCAAGAAAGAATTGTCATAGGAAATTAAACACATGGCTTTCTTTTTATTGTTTAAGCATAACAGTCAAAGTGAACACAATTCTTTGTAGCCAGTTCTTTTATTTCCTTTAATTTTCTTTTCATCTTTTTAAAATTATTTCTCTTAAATCTTTTTTGAAGCAGCTGTGGCGTTTTATCATATTGTCTTTGTAAAAAGTATTCTCTAAGTCTCCATTAATCAAACTTTGTTGACAATATTAACATTGTACCTGTGGCGTTTTCAATTATTATTTGCATTATTTAAACACACGAATTCATGGAAAACATGGTTGAATCATAAAGCAAATGTTCAATTAAATTTATCTCTCAAAGTGTCCATTTCAGACACTTTGCAATAGTTTACAATATAACAATGAGGCTGCAACCAATACTTTTGTTTCTATGTACAAAATGTACTTACTTTTCTATGCTATTGGAATTATCATTTCTTCAACAGAGAACAACCACTTGTTTGAACATATTTGCTCGGCCATCTCCCAAATAATATTTCTTGAGATATGTATAACTTATTAAGCATTTGAAATGCTTATGATAACTTATCCTATTTTCAGGTGATAGATATTAACAAAGGTAACTTTTCCACTGTAGAGTGAACTGAGAGCAGATGTTTTAGGTATATTTTGAATAAAGCTTTGATCACTACATGTAATTATTATCAATGCATTGTGGCATATCCCATGGAAGCTATCTCTCTCAGAAAATGTAGTGTCCACAGCCTGTTGTGTACTTCACACAACTTTACTTCTTGCTCTAAAGCTTATTGTACACAGGAAATGACCCGACACGCTCCGACATATTAAAGACAGTTTGCCTGGATGTTGACAAGCATGTCCAAACACACTGGATGCGATGCGATCCGTGTGTTTTGCTGTTTTTGGCCACAACATTTTTTAGAGGAAACAACCAGTTAACATATAAAGCTATCACCAAAAAACGGCAGCTCCTTGGTTATTTCTTTCCATGCTGCATCTTTTTTATCTTGTGTTACACCGGTTCAAGTAATGTTTATTTCCCTTGTCATGTAAGTGTTGGTATTTAGGGACACAGTTAATCGGATCTTCTTTTTTCATCGGGGAAACTCCATTTTGTTAGCTTTGTTTTATTTCTCTCTACTTGTTATCTTAATGGCTTACTGTTTACATACAAGTATATTTTCGCAGGGAAAATGTTGCCAGAAATGACATGCGCAAAAGAGAACCCCCCTTTCCCCCTCCCTACGATCAGATAAAAATTGGAAACTTTTCTAATTTAGAAATGTCGGGTCGCGCCTTGCAGTGTCTTATCTGATAGGATTGGAGTGTGTGTGCATATATTACAATGAAACACCATCGGCTATTTATTTTGTCTGATCGTATCATGTAGCGTCGTTTCCTGTGTGCAACACCCTTAACTTGCACGCATTTTCCAATAAATATGCTTGTGTACAAATAGCTATATTTTACCTGTGAACCACATCATTGTGAGAGGTTAATGTAACCTGTTTAGTTTTTAAAATTTTTCAAGTTACGTTGCCAATAAAATTATATTGTAATGAAAAGCTTGAGTCAAAAGTTAGTGAGAAACTTTCATTAAAGGCCAATTAAGCATGTATCCTAAATCTAAGACAACTGAAGGGGCCACGGTGGCAGAGTGGTAACACTCTCGCCTCCCACCTCTGAGGCCGAGGTTCGGTTCCCGGCATGGCCTCAAGTGGGAAAGCTGGTAGTTGCTTGCCGGTGGTCAGCAGTTTACAGTACAGAACCCTGACCAACTGTATGTACTGGTTTCTTCTGCCCTTCCAACTACCCATCGTGATATGACCTGTACAGTGTTGAAAGCGACATAAAACTCCAAATAAATGAATAACTAAGACAACTAAAACTAAAGCCAGAGTTTTGACTAATGTGTTATGTCTTCATTAAAAGTTTTTTTGAATGCCATCTGAGTAAATATCCTAAATCTCAGAGACTCATGTCAGAATTATGACTGAAGCTTTATGCTTTCATGCAAAGCTTTATTGAATGCCAGAATATTGGGTGAAGCTATATTTTTACATTGAAAGTTTTATTGAATGCAATGTGGTAACACACTCACTTCCCACCTCTTATTGAATGCAATGTGGTAACACACTCACTTCCCACCTCTGAGATCAGAGTTTAAATCCTGGACTGACCTCATGTGGGAAAGCTGGTATAGTTGCTTGCCATTGATCGGCAGTTTACAGTAAAGATCCTTGACCAACTGTACGTACTGATTTCCTCTACCCTTCCAACTACCAGTCACAATATTACTGATAAGGTACTAGGTGTGACGTAAAACACCAAACAAATCAGTAAACAAAATTATTGAATGCCAACTTAGCAAAAATCCTAAATCTAACACTTAAATCAGAGTTTGTGTAATCATTCAAGCATTGTCTTACTGCTAATTTACTGTAAAAAATCTTTTACTGAAATGTTTTAAAACAACTGACACATGCATAGTATCTATATGAAATGTTAAAATATATATCATGAATTCTCTTATACCATCAGCATGTTGCATTTTCATTATCTACCATGCCAGGAAATACATGTTTATATTGCCATGAGCCGCTTATCGGAGATAAATTTTGATGATTTCATGTTAATATTTTACCACATATTGCAATAGCTATGAATTTTACAAAATCAATACTGACTGGGAATACAGACCACGAAATTGGGCATTACATTTATGCAGAAATGGTGGAGATATCCCAATTTTTAGTTTTTATATCCACTGGTCCCCCTGTATATTATTTATTTAAACATCGACTTATTTCACTTATTACTGAAGCCATGTGACGGATAAAGCAAAACACCCCTCATTAGACATATATGAAAAAAATTAAACTAAAGATTAACAATGTAACACTTTTGCCAAGCACTACTAAAACATTGTCATCTTCATTTTTGATATATTTTCTTTGCATATGTCATTTGGGAAGCTTTCCTATTGTATATGAATATTCAAACTTGTATGAAATTAAATGTAAAATTATACATCACACAGGTGACTGTCTTATTATATATTATCATTCTGATTTTTCAGGCGATGGTCTGTCCAAAAAGCAGGATATCTTGGTCATTATGGCATCTCATGAAGGAGTGGGCATGTTTGACATGATTGTTGAGAAGCAGCTTCTCGCAGATATTATATCAACACTTAGTGTCAGTGAGTGTGGTCAACGGGTAAGCTTTTTCATGCAATGGATTTTCCGGATTTGTAGATGCTAGATTACTACAATTACATACATATCCAAAACCACTGTCTTTAGGGAGAAGATTTAGATTTATTTATTGTTTGACGCAATGCCTAGTACATTATATATTATATTATGACAGGTAGTTAGAAGGGCAGAGAAAACCAGTACATACAGTTGGTCAAGGTTCTGTACTATTTTAAACTGCTGACGAATGGCAAGCAACTACCAGCTTTCACACATGAGGTTGAAATTGACAAAGATAATCAAGAGAGTGGTGGTGTATTTATGATATTTACATTTTTGTTAATTTCAGTCTTCAATTTTTTTTCTTTTTCTTTCCCGACAGGCCATCACAAAAACTTTACCCTGGGTGATTTTTACCAAGAAGTGGTTTTTATCCAATATTTTTACCTCCACCAGGAGTTTATGTTTTTGTGTTTGTTTGTCTTTTTGTCTGTCTGTTTCTGGTTTTTTATATGTTTAGGTTACTCCCGAACTAATGAACAGATCTTTATAAAAAAAAAATTATGGGAAGGCCCTGGCCAAGGGAAGAAGTTACTTAGTTCTGTGAAAGATATGGATCATATTTTGGATACAAAAAAAAATCATGAATTTTCTGAGGTCCAATTTTGGAGGTATTTTCAGTGATTTATTTTGGCTTCCTACTTGATATTTGTAATTAACAAATTTTGATGATGAATTTTTAATAGGAGGGGCCTAGTTAAGGGAATAAGTAATTACATTTTAGGAAAGATCCACTTAATATTCTGGATACCAGTAAACCTCAAGATTTTGGAAAACATTACTCTGATAGAAGTGAGTGTTTATAAGTTTCTGGTACACTTTGTGCCCATTTTATCAATTAACACTTATAATTATGTCAGCTAGAGAGTGAGGCATGCCATTGTGAACTGACTTGACTTCCACAAAATAATTTTTCAGTGTCTGGATGTGCATGTGTTCCCTTGTGCAGAGAAATCCACTGAAAAATAAATAACATTTCTGGTTTTATTTTAACATCTTCCAACACATAGCTTCAAACTTAAAAGATGGTCGATAAAACAATTCTATATAACATTTGTGAGGCTGGTCATGATGAGTCAAGTGTTTTACTCTCTCTGAGTGCATCTTGTTATTTCTTGTTTCCAAGGTTGCTTTGATGAACTACGGTAGTACACCTAGGGTCATCTGGGACTTTTCAAGTGAGATTGCAAGAAACAGAAATCTGATTGAAGAAGGTATAAGTGCTGTCGATCAAATAGGAGGTGCTCAAGAGAGTCTGGTTCCTGTGTTAAATATGGCAACCAATCAGATTTTCAATTCTAGACAAAACAGGTTGGTATTATTCTGCTGAAGTATGGTGAACATTATAAATTTAATATCCATCATATATATCAATATAAGATCTGGTTGGCATGCACTTATAATCAGTGTGCTTCAAGGCAGCTGTACGTGGAAAAGCTGTTACCACATTAGTCATATTTGTGAGTGTCTCTCAGCAACAACTACTTGACTCTTTCATCAGTCATTATGTGCTTGCATATAAGTCACTGTACTGGATAACATGAGTTAATAGTCCAGTAGACAAACCCCCAAAATTGGCTGAAGCGGGAAAATCAGTATGAACAAAGTTTTTTTGCTGAAATGAATTATTTAGGGGTGTAGATCAATAATCTGATGGGTGCCACTCTGGCATTGTTGAGCAATTTTTTTATTTAGCGAAATTCAAACTGGCCGCCATATCGGTTCTGTTGTATCAAAAATGGCCATTAAATCATTATTTCTTTATCAATTTTCAAGTGTGATATATCATTTTTTCAGACTTTTATACTCTATCACATGGTCAAAACAGTTGTTAGTTTTCCCTAAATTTCAAATGGCCACAAAAATAAACCTTCCCAAAATTACGATTATGCAGTCATTTTGTGAAGTGGCAATAACTTGTAGATGCAGTCTGTTATTGACTAAGTTTACTTTGCCACAAAATAGTGAATAAATAGAATAAATATAGACACATTTCTCAGCATAAATTAGTAGACTTAAATTATAATATTTCTATCATAAATAAAGTAAATCTTCATTCAAATAATCTCACATCAAAAAGTGGAAACCATCAACATACTGAACGGATATTTAAAAAAGCTTCATAGACATCAAAATAAAAATTCTTATTCTTCTTCTGAGTCATCAATAAAAGACAGTGTTACAGTGTTCTCATTTCCACAGTTGGTTTCTGCCTCACAGTGGCAGTAAGATGTGCATGAGAGTCCAGCTTTATGACAACTACAGTGATTACTATTACATGGAGTTTGTGATGAATATGAGCAAGTTACAACTAGAGGAAGACTTTGCTGCTGCAACCGCTGCAGGCCCACAAATAGGCCACAACTCTCCTTTATCCTTAATTTCCCAGCCAAACTTAGTTAATTCTATGTTTGGGGATCATTGGAATATGCTGCACACCAAAGCAGAATTTGTAAGTGTGCTTTCTTCATGTGAAACAGCAGCTTCATAAGTTGGTGGCAGGACTTTAACCTTAATGACTTTTCCATCATACTTCTTCATAGAAACCTGGGTTGTGATGTCATTCTTCCAGACATAGTAGACTAAAAGGACAAATATATCGGTATTATCTGCTTCCACCTGAACATACTGAGGTTTTTCTTGAACAACAGGAGATAGCTGATGATGTTAATATCTGCTTTCTCATGATTAAAATGGCTTTGATCTTCACCTATAAGATGTAGCAGAGGGCATTCATTGTTATCACATGGAACATTGATTAATTGCTTTTTGTTATAATCACCCTTCATTATGATGTCTTGAGGTGGAAGTGGAGAATCCAGAGTGAGTCTGGTGTTGTGGATTGAAGCCACCAGCTCTTCTTTTCCATTTATTATGGATCCTGATACATACTTGTCAAACACAACATACGTTATATGTGGCTTTGACAATGTCCAGCAAAAGGACTGACTTAAGTGCTGTACAGTACCAATTTTTGGCTACTTTATGTAATATAGTGCCTCATTGCTATCAACTATTTCAAGGTCCACTGGAACTAAGGGATTTGATGCTGTAGATGCTAGCTTTTTCAACAGAATATTCTTTGGTCCTTTTCTCATGTCACCATACTTTTCAAATTAAGATGGAGATACTAGCATCAAATTAGCATCAAATCAGACACTAAGATTCTTCACAACAACTGCTGGATGCATGAAATTACCAAATATCCTAACAGGGTGGTAGGGATCTAATTTTTTGAGTTGAGTATGAGATCCAAAGATGATAAACTCTGTTCTGTCAGGGTTTAATTTGACCATACTGGATGACATCCATTCTTGAACATCTAGAAGACATGAATTTGGTTTGTCAAAAGCCAGGGCTGCATTCTTGTGAGACATATGAATAAACCACTGGGTGTCATCTGCATAAAAGTGGAACTTGATGTTGGGGTGCATTGCAATAACCCTATAACTCAAAGGATTAGTGTATAAAGAGAACAGCAGAGGACCAAGGGCCGAGGATTGTGGAACTCCAAACACCAGCTCACGCATTTCAGAGAAGGTTGACACAGTTTTAATTGCTTGGAATCAACGGCTGGGATAGGACGTGAACCACGTCAAGGTTGTGCCGCACACTCCAAACCATGACTTAAGACAATCAAGAAGAGTAGTGTGGTCAGTTGTGTCGAATGCTGCTGAAAGACTGAGTAAGACAAGTGCAGTAGGTTCACCATGTGATAGTGAGATGAATCTGGAGGGATCAGTTTTGTATGCAGATTGCTCAGGATTGTCAAGATTATTTCTGTTGATATGTTGCAAGAGCTGTTTGACAACTATGCAATCCACCAAGTTTGACATGAAATATAGTCCTGATACCAGTTGATAGTTCAAACCTTTGCTTTGAAGTGATGCTTTTTTTATGAAGGGGCATCAACTGCCTTCTTGAATTTTTGAGGAAACACACCCTCAGCTAAAGACAAATTGACAAGTTTTGTAATTAACAGAAGTAAAATACCCACACAATCTTTCAGAAGGAACTGGATCTAAAACACATGATTTTGTAGGGAAATTTTTGATGATATTAAGTACGTCGTTCTCTGAGACATTTTACGTGAGATAGGTTGGGAGGTGAACACATGGGTGGTATAACTGTTAAGGAAGAAGTTGTGAACATGTCACAAATCCTTTTGATTTTTTGATTGAAGAAGGAAGCAAATTGGTTTTCACAGGATTTTTTTGACTGATGAAGAGGAAAAATCATCTCTTGGCCCTTATATAGGACATGTCAAAGTGCCTGCCATAGCTTTTTTGGGTCATGGCCGTTGTTACTAATGAGAGTGCTATAATATTCAGCCTTCTCTCTGTTTATGATTGCATTGCACCGGGCAATCTGATTCCATTTAGATCCTAGCGCAAAATCTTTGTGCATTAAGAAAGGATAGGGAAATTCTATACTTCCTTAAATAGTTTATTTAACCTTCTTTTGTCTAAATGAATGACACAACACTGCCAACAATTGAAATACACGTTTTTCTCTATCAAAATAACACTCTGAATTCACAGCCTTCACTGATACTACTTTATGTTAAATCTACATCCCTCTTGTGTCACTCCCGCAAGATGAATCCAAAACTTGCACTGGTACTTTTGTACGAAACATCTCCAAAGGTGGTTCGCTTTAAACAGTACAGATACATTCATATATATAGCCTTTCACTGGACTTCAGTCCAGTCAGAAAACTACTAAAAGACCTTTTAGAAATTCCTAGCACTATTACTATTTATATATGGACCATTTACTTTAATAAATTACATCAATAACTTCAATAACAAGTTATAAAAGTCAGTGTAGAATAGAATAGAATTTGCAGAGTAATTTGTGAATGTATGGGTTCTATGAAAAAACATATTAACAAACTCAATCATCTACAAAACCCAGTCATGTCAATTTGAAAGCATTGTTAAAAGAAAATGTTTTGGTTTTAAGACACCAACTTCACCAGTCACTATCAGAACATTTTAAAAAATTAAATAAAATCTTATTATGTAGCCTGCCTGGCTAAAAGAAAGAGTTTTGTTATTGCTAACAAGAATAACTATTTATTTGGAAACACATATACACACTGGCCACAGTCCAACAAGTAAGCTAAAATCAAACACCTCCCAAAATATAGAAAAATCACCCTGTTAAATAGCACATCACTAAACAGATACTTTAAACCAGGAATTATTTACTATTGCATACAAGGTGAATAGATCTTGACTATCAATTTAAGTTTCTTGTACAGATTATATTCTGAATCAATCAGAAGCCTATTCTTCACCAGAACAATATTTGAGCCACATCTAAATCAAACCCAGCTAGAGCAATTTAACTATTTACATTATTCCCAAAATTCCCTGACCATTCCAAAGTCAATCTACTTAATTACTTAACATGAAATTGCCATATCTTAAATCAGATGGGTCTTACCCCATACCTCATGTTCAGGTAATTTTCACCCAAATTTATACATCTATTACATGGTTAAATAATCGTTTTGAAGCTTTGAATATTACAGAACATTAAGTACAATTCACTTATTCCTTTATTATCTCATGATTTCTTATTGCCGCATTGGCACTAGAAAATCTGGTCATAATTATTACAAGATCATGTGGTAAGCCAGATCATCTTTTCATCATTACCAGATCTCATTGTGCAGAGAACAGAATAAGTTGTGATCACAAGATAATACATAGTAAGATAAAAATCTTAATGCCCAAAGTAGGGGCTCCATAATATGTTAGCAAGCAGGCCTGTACTATTAGTACTTTTATTTAGCAAATTTTTCTGGAACTGTTGTGACTTGCTCATAGAATAGCCAAATTGAAAAAAAAACTATTCAAATTAAAAGGCCATATGTCTGATCCTGAAATGGCCTTTATGTCTTACTTTTAGATAAAACAGATAATGATCTATATAATAATCTATATGTACAATATGTCTGTCTGAGAAATTGTAAGAGAATAAAATTTTTGTTTGTGCTTATCATGTATGAAAGTCATCAGTAGGACAATTTATAGATTATATTTACTGGACTAAGCAAAGTAACAAGTATCCGTAATTTACATATCATTGTGTAAGTATGAATTAAATTGAAGCTAGCAAATTGTTATATCATTTGAATCCAAGTAGTCACAAGAAAAGCAATAGTTTAAGCCATTTAATGAGAAGTAAATTATATAGCCCATGATTCCAGCAGCAAAGTGGAGTAACAGTAATTTCAACATTTGGTTTAAATAGAAACAATTTAAACAAGATATCACCATTGGATTGAACCTAATTTCCAAGTTGTGGGCAAGCTAGGTTCATACAACCTAAAAAACATATACATTGTCCTGAAAAACTGAATCATTTTCCCATTATTCTTCGTCTAATTTTGCCATTATTCTTTCTTGTTTCAGAGCATCAGCACCAGATTTGACCATCTTTATTATATCAACAGCATCAAATTCAACTGAAGGATTGAAAGATGCTGTCAAGGCACTGAAAGACTACTCCACGTAAGTACAGCAAAATACTGTATCATATGCTGCATTGCATTGTGCATGGTATAATAGTTACTGTATTTACAAGATTTTAAAATAATTATGAGGCATCATCTGAAACAAATCTAGCCCCTGAAGTTTTGAACACCCACGCAAAACATTTATCTACAAATGAATCACTTGAAACTGAAGAGCCCATAACATTACTTAAGTTAACTAATTCACTTAAGGCAATTAAAAATGGCAAATGTCCTGGTATGGATGGCCTCCAGCAGAATTGCAGTGTTTTGGGTTAAACTGAAATATTTTATACTTAGATCTCTAAATCATTCATAGGAACATGGAAAAATGTTGCTTACTTTACACCAATGTATTGTCAACTGTCTTCTAAAGGGAGACAAACCAAGACAACTGAAAAACTGGTGTCCCATTACATTATGATCAGTTATTTACAACTAGGCTACAGTTTAATGGCCAATAGAATAAACAATAGACGAATAAACTTATATCTCCAGAATAATCTGGATTTATAAGTGAAAGGTATATTGGAGGATCACCAAGGCAACCCACTACCAGCATATTTATTTCTTATGTTTGCCCAAATCCTGTTACTTATAATAAAACATAATAAAAGTATTAAAGGGATCTCTATTGGTCAAATTGAATACAAGCTGACACAGTTTGCTGATGACATCACAATAACACTGGATGGGTCAAAACATTAACTACTGGCAGCATTAAATACCTTATAGATATATGATTCATTGTCAGGACTAAAAGTGAACACAAATAAAACAAAACTGATATGGACTGGAAAAAAAGCAATATAGTAGGGACACATTTCAAACTGGTTAGGACTTGAACTGGGGATGTACAGAGTTTGAACTACTGGGTCCTTCATTTTCAGTTGCTAATTATAACAATACACTTATATAAGTTGAAAAAGAATTTAAAAATTGAAAGATGAAATGTTTAACACCATTTAGCAAAAGAACTATTCTAATAACTATTATGGATGGGTCGATAGGCCCAGTATCTCGGTATAGAGACCATTTTCTTTAAATACTGTGATGAGATTTTACAACCACCACTTCGCTTGTGAACACATATAATTGAAGGAAGAGTTAAAATATTGTGAATATAATCAAAATATGAAGAAATTCTAAGCTTTTATCCCTACTTTTCATGCATTTGCTGACTTTATACAGTACTACCCAGCCAGCACTACATATGAGACCAACAAGGGTCCCAAATGAGTTCTTATATGGGGCCTTTGTGGGCGCCCTATATGGGCCCCAGTCAGTTTTTGCAAACGGTTTTCTGATGGGACCAATATGGTTTATCAATAAGGGTCATATATGGGCCCCATATGGGGCCTTTATTGTGAAATAAATGGGTCCCACATGGGCCCAATTTGTAATTTGAACATGGGGCCCAGATGGTTTTTGCAAATGGTTTGGTGATGGGACCAGTATGGGCTCTGTATATGGGTTATATGTGGGTCTGACAAGGGCACTATATGGTAAACTGCATCCAGGTTCTTATTGGTCCTACATATAGGTTCAGATGTATGGACCGGCTCAGTTTTTAAATGTGCACTACCAACACAAGGTCCATTTGTTGTTCAGCTCGCATGTAATAGAAGCTCAAAAATGAGTTGATCTCTGTGAACAGTCCGCAATTTCCTTCACACTTTGCCCACATATTCTGTCTAATATTTTAATACACTTTCATGAAGCCTTTGTAAATAATGCACAATACAATCTTGATTCATACTATACTATTATCCAATTTCCAGAATGTAATTCAAATCATTTCAAGTTCAAAATCTTATGATGTACCACATTTGTGTCTAAGCTTGTCTTATACAGAATACATAAATGTGTATCAGAAACTCATCACTTAATGATTCACCCAAACCCTTTTTCCAGATGGCCCAAGCTAAAACAGCTACATAGCCTTGTCAAGACACAAGTAAAACACATGATTAAATCCTCAGTTAACTGATATAATTAAGCACATGCATTATTTGATTAACAAAGATTTTTTTCATTATGAATCCCCACCAAAAATATCATAGTTTATTATTTTAGCCTTATTTACACAATTTTTACAAATTTCATAGATTTCTCACACATATTTATAATCTTTAAATTGTACTGTAATTTGTATCCTAGTGACGAAAGGCTACCCTGTTTCACACCATGGGGCGTTTTTCCATTTTCCTAGCACTGCCTCAAAATACTATCTGTGTGAAAAGATAAACATATCTGTACTGCATGATCATGATATAGGGGGTTGGACCTATTAATGACCCCTTGAGTTAAACTAAGAGAAACTAAAATTTTACAGAATTTCCACAACTGTAGACTTAGGATTTCTGTACTCTTATACATGAAAAAGGTGTTTGTGGTACATTAAGGTAATATAAACCACTAGATTATTAATTAGTGAGATATACAACAAATTTAATTTAATACATTTTTTACAAAAACTTGACAATACATTTACAGAGCTATAAAATGGCTATTGTATGTGATAATAATGAGGGTCCCTTGTGAGAATATTAAACCCATTTTTGACCTTCACAGGTCCAACCAATATGTGTGTACACTTTTGTTTAAAAAGCTTTTGTGGCGAGTTGTTTTTCTCAAATAGGACCTTTTTTATTTTTGGATTTTTTTCATTCAAAATCAGATGAGAAGTTAATAAAGAACACTTGTTATATATATTTACATTTTTCCTCTAGGATTTATATATGGGACCTATCTGGGACCCTTATACCAGTAAATCATCCATAAAAGTCCATTCTGAGGCCCATATTAAACATTGTGATAATAAATGTTTTGTTTACCATTCTTTACGAAGTCCAAATCAACATGATGCCAAATGAATCTATTATTAAATCTGTTTTATTTTCCTTATTTTGTACTATTTAGGGAACATTAAGTATTTTTATATAAATGGGACCAATATGGGCCCCCCTTTGGGCATTCTGTGCCCATATATATCCTTTATAGGACCCATATTGCTATTTGCCCGCCTATAGCCCACATAGGCCCCATATGATCATGCTTGCTGGGTAGCGATTACTTTGAGCAGAGCTGCTATGTTAAGGTTACGACACTTTATAACTCTAATCTTGCTTGCAACTCAGAAAATTGCAGGAGAACTTAAAATATTGGGAATATGCAAGAAATATGGAGAAATTATTAGCTTTTATCTCTTTGTTTCATTTAGACACTTTTATTACAATGTTGTCAAAAGGAAACATCTATGTTAGGTTGGGGTGTACTAAAACACGGAGTTCAGGAATTTGTACAGTTTTGCACTGGCAACCTCCCGATGTACACATTGTGGTACCTACCGATCCCTAATAACTATAGTCATCCCCAAATTTAACCATGGTTTCATGCCAATTTCACATCCAGATAGGGAATTTATTGAAAAGTTAATTGATATATTTTATGAAATACGTGGGATAAGATTGGCAGTAAACAACTTGCAATGAATATTTGGATGGCGAACTGCTAAGTCTTTATAAATAAAAGAGTTAAAGGTCTCATGGCTACATAGATTGTACCAAAATGAAATACCTTGGGTACAACTAGGTACAACTAGCAATTAATTCATTGGGGATACTTGCAAGATCTTACTGTTTAGATATCGGTGGTCATTAAAAAATTTTCAGGAAATAGGGAACCAATTTTGAAGAGATACCCTTTTAGCTTCGAGTGATACTATAAAAATATACTTTTATAAATGTATGGCTATAAGCAGTGGTATGGACCCTTATGGTATAATACTAATATTGAAATTTTTTTTATATTTTTATTTCTTTTTGGTATCTGCCGTTTCCAAATAAAATGAAGATTACCTTGCAGATAGGATCCTCATTTTACACTTTTAACCAATCAAAGCATTAAAGTCCTTTCAAAGAAAAAAAAAGCAGCTTACTTAATTTACAAATTTCAGTGATAGTGTTTAATCAAAGCACTAGTTATATGTATTTTAAAGGAATAAGATGTAACTACAGATTTATTCAAGTTCCAACCAATTAAAAAAACATTTACCAGTTCTAGTGCAAAGTTCTTGTATACTTGACAAGTATACAATGTCCAAATGATGTCCATGCTATATACATTTTATAAACAATATCAGAGTACTTGACATTTCAATTCTACTGTACATATCAGACCTGTATTTAACAATTACATAATGATAAACCAAATACTTGACAAGAAATAAATATAAAAATAAGAGTAAATTGCCATTACCAAATGTTAAAAATACTAGTCGAATAAAAGCCTCCAGTTCTCCCATTGATGATTAAATTTTACAATCCTGTTGTTCAATTTTGCTAAAGTTTCCTCCTCAAAAAGACAATTTCTTAAAAAGGATTGCAACAGGTAAAAATTTAAATTGTGATTCTTTCTTACACACCAAAATATATACCTTCTAGTATGTAACAGGACAAATTTCAAGGGTGTGAAATTTCTGTCATATATGTAATATCACAGTATTTTTTCTACATTCCCAAATTTTAATTCAATGCCCAGCTTATTGAAAATTTACCAATTTCTTTCCTCAGTTCTATAAAAATGGAATTTTGTGCCCTATTGGCCTTTTAACAGATAATGGACAATTCATGATGAAAATCAGGTTTTGAATCTCACAATTTACAAGTGAATTTTCTTTCCTATCACAGATTAAAACCTTGCTTGAAACCATACCTAGAGGACAGCAAATACCAATCAAGATTCCAAAGCCTATACTTCCATAACCATATGAAACTACTCCTTAAATAAAAAAAAAAGATTTTTACAGAATTTCAAAAAGTAATTTCTCAATTGAGGAACCACGATCACTACACAAATGAGAAAAAGATATAAATATCTCCTTCGATCATATCTCCTGGACACAAGTACACAAAAATTATTTCTATACAATTCAAGCTAAGGCATTAATTTTGTTTCAATATAAAATAATCTATAGATTCACCAGAACAAATACACTTCTTTACAAATGAAACTGTTAGGCTTGTGACTATGTAATTTCTGTACATTAAAAGAAGAAACTGTTTGCTATTTAGTTGTTGGGTGTGAAAAAAATATCCAAGTTTTGGAAGACCTTAAGTTAACTTGGTTAATGCAAAAAGGGGAATATAAACTTTCATTTAAGCCAAAGTATTTTATTCTTTGGAAATTGGAATTTGGACCAAGACCAAAGCATAAACAATAAATTAGCATTTTAGATAAAGGATATATTTTCAAATGTTTTCAAGAAAAAGCAAGAATTAAACATACACTAGTATCAGAATTTTTTGACCAGAATATACACTGAGGAAAAATATCTACCCCAAATATAAATGCAATATGACAAATTTATAAAATCATGGTCAGTATTTACTTTGAGAACTAGAAATGAGGAAATGAATGACAGGTGAAGATAAAGAGTTATGCATAGCTAATGTATATTATAATTATTTAGTCCTTATTGAGATATGTCCTTATATTGTGTCTAGTGAGATCAGTGATATTTGAAGGCGGTATTACATATCAGTAATTAATCTGTGAAAGAAGAAAATGTTATTAAACTTTTAACTTGCACTGTGTACAAGAAACATTGTAAAATCCTGATGGAAGACTCCTTCCAGCTCCTTAGTTCACTATTTTATGTAAGAGAATTTGTTTAGTCATTTATGTCACAAATAATACCTTAGTGTCAATTATTGCCCCTGCTAAGGATAAATTATTTTCAGGAGCATTTAGCTGATTGTTTGGGGTTTTTGTGAGCAGGATTTGACATATGCAACTGGTTAGACCTTCCTCAAAAGTCAGAAGATGGGTCTTGGTCCAACTTAAATCCCTTTATATTATGAGACTGATCTGGATCATGGCCAAGATGCCAAAAAAATTGTTTGAATTTTCCCATTTACTTATTATTACTTGTCTTGAATGAGGTATTCGCTCTCCAGTTGCTAATATATTGTGAATTGTATTATAGTTTGAACTGCAGATGAAGACAATACATACAACTGGTCAGGTCTGGTAGCATAAGCCACTAGCCAGTGGCAAGCAACTTCCACCTTTCCCACTTGATGTCTGACTTGGAGTTAAAGTCAGATCTCAGAGGGGAGAGGCGAGTGCCTTAGCACTGCGCCACCACTGGCCCCTTTAGTACATTTGGAAAGCATAAAAATAAATGTAAACCTAGAGTTTTAGTCAATATGGATATTTCACTATGAAATAAATCATTTATACCATGCCACAAATTTAAAGAAATATATTAGCAAACGAACTTTAATTTTTAAGCATAAAATATTTTAACACATATTTGAGGATATTTATAAATATAATGCAATTGTATTGGTTTCTTTTGGCGACTGAAACTACCTCTTGTGCACTACTTGTATATCATTAGGCATCACCATTGTCGATTATTACTGATAAAACATGTTTTGTCTGGTTTTGTTGATATCAAGATCCATGTTCATTATCCAGTCACTCAAATAGGATATATAATAACTTGGAATAGGCTGCAATGTAGTGTTTACATACCAGATCTGTAGTAACTGAAACAGGAGAAGGAGAACCAAACAAAACAACAGAAATATACATTATACTCATTCAACATTGTTCTCTCAGTGTTTTAGTGATCTGGGTAACAAGTGCGCCAAACAAGAATGAGGTGAAGGTCATTGCTGACTTCCAAGTAGCTGTGGGCGACTTCTCCAATATTACTGCAACTATTGATGCTATTGCTGGATATGGAGGTAGAAACTACTTTTGTATATGTATTTATTTCTAAATTTTTACATCCACCAGGAAGATATTATTTTTATAATTATTTGTGTGTTTGTCCGTTTGTTTGTTAACATGATTACGTCAATTCTACTAGTTGGATCATCCTGAGAAAAATCAGATGAGGTTTTGGCCCAACTTAGATCACATTGAAAAGTTTGAGAGTGATCTGGATCACCGACTGGAGGCAAAATAAATAATTTAGATTTTCGACTGTTTTTTGGTTTTGTTGTGCCTTAGAGTCCTCTTGTATAGGGAGATTAAGCGCTATAAAAGTCCAATTAGAATCAGTATTCCCATTTACTTGTTATTACCTCCCTTGGCGGAGGTAAGCATTCTCCAAGTGATCTTGTATAAATTGTTTCAAGTTGGTTTGGTTTGGCATTGGATGTATTTTTGACAGTGGGCCTTATTATCTTATCAGTACTTTACTATATTTAACTCTATTCTCAAGCTGGAATGCCATTTACTTAAACAAACACTGATACAAAACCACAATAAATTAAGACCTACATATATCCACCGGGTTTTTTTAAAATAAATATATGTATTAGTCGGCTAAAATTGGCCATGCAAATAAATAAAATATGAAACATAATATCATCTATTTTTTATAAATTTAAAATGATTTCACAGGAAAATTATTGCAAGCAAGAGTGTTACGCTGAGTTGTGTGAGGCTGTACATGAGATGCAGATATTTTTAGTTTCTAAGATATCTAGCTAACTTCATAAAATATTTCGCACAAGATAATACTTTAAACCAAGGGTATTGAGTGTAATAACCTTATTTGGAGTGTTTTCTGTAGTTGCTATAGGATACATCTTGTCTGACGATGTTACATCCTGAAGGATATTTGTAAGGGCTACTTGCAAAGTCTACTTCATCATCTTATTGAGAAATGCAAATTCAACACGGTCATAGTTCTGTCAGGTGACAAACCAACCAATTGCTTTACACCATAAAGGTTTATGAGTTGTAAGCTTTGTTTGTTATTGAATGTTTCCACAAATTTCACTCGTTTTAACCGTCCCATTGTTACCCCTTAATATTTTATGCCTTTAGAGTTGTTCCCACACTGCCAGTCATTTGTGTCGATAGTGTACTTGTGACACTGGTAGTGACATCATTTCATCTTTTCAAGATAAATCACATTGATCACATTCAGTAACTAACACATAAATTATTTTTCTCATATTTTTTTCTCAGAATGCAACAAAGAGTGTCGTCCTGGATTCACTGATGTGAGTGTTGGGATCTCAAACAGGCTGACTGGATCTATGGACGTAGAACGAAAAAAACTGAATTTAACTTTGAAGATGTCCTTAGATCAGATAAATCACTGGAGATACCAGCCGGCCATAAAGTCTATATTATGGGTGACATGGGCTTCTATGTGGCCAAACTCTGTGTGGAGACACAGTTTGTGAAAACAATAAAAATCAAATATCTTGATAAAGGAAATAACGTAGTTGGCAAGGTAACATAACACAATGGGTCCACTGTGTAATTTTGTTCTATATGTGTAATATGCTATGGTTACAGAGCCTACCTATCACAAGCGCCTATAACAATATAAACAGTTATACTGTGATACAACTCTTACTGGTTATGGCCTCTGCATGGTCTTTGTATTCCGGCGCATTCGAGAATTTTTGTCAATATGTGCAATAATAATAATAATAAAACCACCTATGATCTGTTGTTCTCTAACGCTGAGCCAAGGGAAGTCTGTTCAATTCAAAAGGTACATCATTAGTGGCACAGTAGAATTCTACCTTCCAACATTTTTCTTTGGTCACGAAATATCTGGGTCACAAGACAGTCACATTTCTTAAACTAAGAGGAGTTTATGTAAAACAATAATGGGAGTCAGTGTAGGATTAATGTTTGTACATTTGCGTAGCTGGTTCCACTTATCGCGATAACCCCCGCGATTCCTCAGAACTTTTTTGCTATGGATTATTATCTTAGTACAAGTGTATTGGTAAAAGGAGACCTTTGGCTATTGGGGAAACTCATTCCATTCAACAGCCAATGCAGGAAGCAAAATCAACTTTTACAAAACTATAGGGGTGGGTATGGTAGTATTAGTTACAATGTCACTCAGGCCTTGTAATGTTTAACACACCTTAACAGAGATCAAAAGAAGGAATGGCTGATTGTGTGATAGAAAATCAAATCCCAAACTGAATTTGTTATTGTAAAATATATAAGTGATTCTTTTAATTTTACAGAGAGTAGAGAGTGTTGGTGGCGATGGTTCAGCCATGACGGAAAAGTGTTTTATACAAGGAGGACCCCCGCAAGGTGTCTCTAATACCACAAATACCAGGATGTCCTTTATTCCCTCTGACAGTCATAGTGGTGGCATAGTGATCCAAAATCTGGATGTGCTGGCTTGCACTTCATAGGTTCCAAGGTAAACATTATCTCATTCCATAATAAATACTTTTGCTGTATTAGTAAACAATGTATAATTAGTACTTCCTGTTCACTGATTTATCTGTATATTTCTACACTACTTGCTTGATTGAAAGCTATCACTATAGATTTGTTTTATTAATTTCTATGAGGTAGTCATTTTATACATTTTGTTTTGTTTTGTTTTTATTATAGCTGCAGAAGCATTTATCATCGATTTTATTCTGCATGAACAAGAAGATATTCTGAAGGAAAGATTCTGACAAATCAAAGATATTATTATTCTATTCAAACTTATTATATGTGTGTTATTCATTAAAATAAAATATCTCCTGTGCTACAAACTTGTCAATATCAATATTATCACAATTGTCATTTTAAATATTGTCACAAACAACTTATGTACAGTGCACCTCACTGTTAAAACTAATTTTAAGTACTATTATTATTTTTGTGCATGACGACCATGGTGTTCCTGTGGTAATATCCATGTTTCCAATGAATGAGGTCGAGAATTTAGATCTGATTCCTTACTTAAAGCGTGGAGTATGTAAGATGATTAACAATACCTGCTCGTTCACGTTATACATATACTTGACAATGTATTACTTACTGTTTTCACTTTGCTCCTTGAAAGGTTAATAGCACACGAACCAAATTAGGCATTGATTCATCAACAACATTGTCTTGACAAATAAATTATAAAACAGGTGCTTAGCGCAATACTCCAGTACTAGACTGACTGTAGGCCAATATCAAACTCTACCGGAGTGTAAACAAATGAGGAGTGCTTGTTGTAATGTTCCTTCTAAATCTTTGTCACATTAAATGCAATCCCCAAAACCTTAAATGGATAAAAACTTATAAACCTTATAAACTTTATGAATCATAAAACTTATGATATAAAACCAATCTTGAACAAACATTTCATAATAAATGTAAAACAAATACCTCAATAGGTCGAGAAAGCCATCAAAAATATAAGATCTGTGTAAATTGATGAATATAACTACAGGAGGCGTACAGTGAACTTTAGGTTTTGACATCTTGCTCAGCGTTAGATGTAACCACAAATTGCATGCAAAAGGCTGGCAAAAAGAAATGAGTTTACAATTAAACACGTTTGGCATTATTGAAAAAGGATACATCTGGGGCCGGTTTCATGAAAAGTCTCAAACTGAGCCAGACTCAAGGCTAAGTCAGGATCTCAAATCTGAGACTTTTGTCTCGGCTGAGTTTTTGGCTCAAATGGATTTCACAAAGGTTGGATCAGCTGAGACCAGTCTCAAGTTATGGTCTCAACTTTTTAATCTCATGTCATATATTTAGTGGGCTTATTTTTAGTTTAAAAAGTTATATTTCATGATTATTATCATTTTAAATATCTTTAATACTCATAATACAAAGAAATTATATGATAATATATTATTCTAAGTGATCCATAAGATTGAGACTCAACTGAGGTTGAGTCTGGCTTTGAGTCCACCCTTGAGGCCTGTCACTTGATAATAGCCTATAAAGCATGTCAATTCTATTGACTTTTGTTATTAGTAAATATTGAATATGTGGCTGTAATTACAAAATAAAATGAAAATAGAAGATTTCAAGATTTATCAATTTCATTTTGGAACAAATTGTATCGCTTTATGCATGTGTTTTTTTGGCATCCAAGCTTGGACTCAAATTTGAGACACCTCCTTCATGGGCTCAAATTTGAGCCTGTGACTGAGCCAGGTCTCAAGTTGAGCTTGTTTGTGAAATGCATTGAGTCTGAGTTCACAGACTCAGCAAAATATTTCCAAAATTTGAGACAAAGTCTCAACTTTTGAGTCTGACTCAAGGCTTAAGTCTGTTCATGAAACCGGCCCCAGACAACCAAGAAAAGTAGGTGTTGTAAACCCCCAGTGAGGTGTAGACTTTGTGATAAAGGGGGCTGTTGAGAATGACGGCATACAACAAAATGAGGGAAAATATGAGTTTCCAATTCAGCTCACTCTGCATTATGACCAAAAAGAAAAGTCGTATCACTAAAAGGATAGCTCTTAAACCTCCGAAAAGCTCTTAGATGGACTGCAAATTTTCAGCAGTAACTCTAATTTCAGTCTGTACCAACCACATTGGACAACAAGAGCACTCAGAGAGCTCATTCATACACCAAGGCCTGTTTGATATTTTTTTTAAAAAATGGCTCAATAATAACAAAATGGGAAAAACTGGATCTTCGATATTTTTGAGTTGAGGTGGTGACTCAGAGCACTCTCAAAATTAAATAGGATCTAAGTTGAACCAAGACGTCTCACTCTTTTCATGATCCGTCCAGTAGTATTTGTGTAATCCTGCAAGCAAACAAAACAATAAACAAACAGACAAATAAACAGTCATGAATTTTATACTCCAAGGCAGAGGCAATAAGCGCCTATAAATGTAACAGGGGCAAAGCCAATTAATTGTTAAGGGAAATGTATCCCCATCATAAATACAGTAACAGTTGCAAGGCTCTTTTCGAAATTGCAAAAAGGTACCCAGCAAGGCCTAATTCACATTGACTTATAAAGGGATTAGATTTGGGCAATTTTTGTTGTGAAATTGTTAATCTTGACACCTCACGCATGCGTCTCCATTGCGGAAAGGATAATCACCAGAATAATTAAACCTGAAGAAATGTTGCCTATATTTTCCAAGATCTAGAGTGTCTTGCACGTGAATGTCGTGTTGAGATGAAAACATCAAGTTCAAAAAGAAGAATAAACTTGTGTTAACATACCTTCCATGACGGTGGTTTTCAACAAGCTGATATTTAAATGGGTACTATTCTCATAGCTCATTTTACATGATTAATTACTTAATACCACTAAATGTGAATTGAGGGTAAGTAAATTAGCATTTCTATGTGATGCTGTGGGACCAGATGGAAACAAGATCCATGGCAAACATAAAATATGAAAATTGGTTTATCCAAATGGATTTGTTACGTGGCAATTAGGCCCAAAGCGATTCCAAAGTCTGACCAAAAAGATGTCCAGTTTGAATGACATATCAGCATGAAAAGTCCTTACAGCATCTAGAAGAGTGTGTTCTTCAAGAACCAGCGTTGGCATTCTTCCAGCATGGCTGCTTATTGGTGTATGATAGCAATGCATGGCAATCCTTATTAACCTTTTCAAACACTTGTTTGTTTGTGTCAAGCAAGATATGCTATAACAGAAAATAAATTCTTTGGACGTGCCCATTGTCAAAATACCTCTGTTGGACTCAAATTTAGGCGAATAGAACATTCTTTTTACTTTTGTCTACGAAACCCACGCTATATTAGCATAATCTGGTTGTGTGAATTTTCAAAACTAACTTGATGCAGTCAAGGCGCATATCTACTGGCAGTTCATCCTTCTTTACAGCAGTTATGTTAACAAATGATGACAATTTGCTGGCTCTCAAGATCAGAGGTGTGGGAGTCAAATTCGAAGAAATCACATGACACATGTTCACCATGCCTCTTATTAGAATATAAAAGATCTTTATGGAAAACGTAAACTTTTCGTAACTGTAATTTTGTATGGACTCAATCAGACTAACATAGCTACACAATAAGAAGTTGATAACTGCTTTTCTATAAACTGTGTGGCAAATTCCTGTTAATCCTTTTGTGCCAAAAAAAAATCTGCAACCTTTTGGTGTTCAAAACTCTAAATTTCCATTAACTTCTGTATTTTAATTCAAAAGCAAATCTAACTCGTTCAATGTACTCTGTCCTAGATTTTATAACGTTTTATTCCTGCCAAGGTAAACTCCAAAGCGCATCACCAGAAATGGATGGCAACAGATTAATTTGTGTTTCCACTTTCCGTACTAACAAACAAGTTAGGAGCTGGAGTGTGTGGATGTGGTGCACCCAAGTTGAATAGATTCAGACTTAACCTAGTCCACAAACAATTTGTGGATTCTTCCACAAAGAAGCAAGTCGAAGTTTGTAAATAGTTTAAAGGCTTTTTTTCATATGACTGAAGTATTTGTCAGTCAGTAAGTTGACTGGTTGTTTGAGTGCTTCTACTGTGTATTTCCAAGTGCCCTAAAAATGAATCAGTATAGACTTACGAACAAAATAATCTTGTTTTTAGAAAAATCAAATTGATTTATTTGTCATGCCAGATGTTTGGTGTGCATTATATCCTCCATTTAGTATTATGTGCAAAAAACTTAATGATGACATAAATCAAAAGAAGTTATAGTAGCCATCATTTTAAAAAATAGTTAAAACTGAACAACATAGCAAAATTAAGCCATCAGAGGTAAAAGACTTGAACCGATGTTCTGAACATTAAACAGGCTATAAATGTTGATAATGAAGATAGCACTTTTATTCACAGAGCAAAGCAAAAAAGTATATCAGTAATAGGTCAGATGTATTTCACAAAATTTTAAAAAAACTGAGCATTTGAACAAGTTTTTGGATAACATTGGTAGTTTTCCTTGCAGTATTGATTACTACTTTGCAATGTTGTTACACATAACTGGAAACATTGAAAAAACTGTGGAAAATTTTGGTGAAATTTGTGCTTAATGTCTATACTAGCTTATTGTCAGACATCCATGTTGCCATTAGACAAACTGTGTAATGTTTGTAGTTAAAGTGGGTGTTCCACTGGAGCCAACTCTAACCAAGCCTTACTGATTATAGCATCGGTTAGCTAAGCTGGGTATCGGGGACAAAAATCAAGATAATAGCAGAGGAAAAATATGGATTAATTTCACCTCGCTGAGAGGTCGTACTACATCCCAGATTCTCTGTATCCAGGTTCTTACCTGACTTGGGATCAGATTGTTTTACTGCACAATCAGACAAGAATGTATTCTGACATGCCGTAGAGGCCCAACTAACAAGTATCTGGTCATGACAAGCCATAATTATAAACCAGAAAGACTAGAGCAGTATTCCAATCCACCCCAACATGACTGATTAATTTCTGGAATATGGATCACGAGTCTGGATGCAAACATTATATAAAAACGTAGTTGTTGAAGTTCCTCATCATTTATCAGTCAGCTTTACATCAAGGAGACTTTCTACATTAGCTTAAAATCCTTTTGTTTTGTTTTTTTTCTTATTGACAGATAAAAAGGACAAATAAAAGCCCAGGACAAGTTGTTAATCTGTGAGATGAAGCAGACTTGTTCTTTACACTTCCTTGTCCGTTGCTGTAACCAGTGACAGATCTAAGGGGGGCCATGGAGGGCGCACGCCCCCCCCCCCCCCTTTCAGAGTTTGAAAGTATAGTCATGGGGCTTTTTGTCCCTGTCCACGCCCCCTTCAATCCCCCACCCCAAGATCTGCCTTTACTAGGGTAATATACCTGGTAAAGTGACAGTTATTATACCTGTGTCACTGTCCAGTATCAAAGGGGATTATGCTCTTTTGTGTGTCTACTAAGTTAGGTTTCATCCTCAAACAAACTGAAGATTACATATTTTGCAGACGACTGTGTTTATAAACCTTTTTTTTGTTTACCAGTGTATGTTTAAACATGAGATATACAATTTACAAAATTGAAATCACTCAGCCCAATTAATTATTTATTACTTCACTTCTATGTTTCAGTTCTAATTTGCTACAGTAGCTATTATAAGATTAAATTGCAAAAAAGTTAAATTCTGAAAACATTTTATGAAATTTAATCAATTACTTTACAATTAATTTTAAATTTTAGTATTGATCCAGATAAATTCTTAGAAATGATATATCTAAGGGTAAGGGGGGAAACAATCAAATTTGCATCTCATCTTAAGAATGTAAATACTAAAATTGAAAAGAAATTAATAAAAGAAATTGAAAATATGGAGAGCCAGGAAAATACAAATTTAAGTTCTGAAATACTAAATTGTAGAAAACAACAGTTAGAAAAAATTAGAGAAGAAAAAATGCAAGGTCAAATAGTAAGGTCACGAATGCAGTGGCTTAGCGAGGGTGAAAGACCTTCAAAATTCTTTTGTAAATTAGAAAACAAAAATTTTATTGAGAAAACAATAAAAAAACTTAAACTGGTCAATGGCACTATAACAACAAACCAACAAGAAATTTTGGAAAATATAGGACTTTATTATGAAAAACTTTTCCAAAAAAGAGAAATGTATTCATGGAACTGGGCAAATCTAATTTCAGAGAAAACAGATACTCCAAAGATAACGGCTTCACATTTAGGCGATTTGGTAACATCAGAAGAAATGAGTGATGCTTTAAGCAAAATGAAGAATAATAAAAGTCCGGGTATTGATGGTATTCCGGCGGATTTTTTAAAAGTTTTTTGGAGAAGGCTCAAATTCTTTGCAACAGACGCAATAAACAGTTGTTATAAGAAGGGTACATTATCAACAACTTTAAAACAAAGTATCATCACCTGTTTACCAAAAGGAAACAAAGATAGAAAAGTGCTCAAAAATTGGAGACCTATCTCTTTGTTATGTGCAACATATAAATTGGCCTCTTCAGTCATAGCAAATCGAATGAAACCAGAATTGAATCGCATAATTTCTGATTCTCAAACTGGTTTTTTAAAAGGGCGGTCAATGGGAGAAAGTACCAGATTAATATACGACTTACTCCATTACACTGAAGTAAATAGGATACCTGGACTTCTAATGGCCATCGATTTTCAAAAGGCTTTTGACTCCACATCTTGGCAGTTTTTATACAATGCCTTAGAGTATTTTGGTTTTGACGATCATCTTATTAAATGGATAAAGTTATTTAATGAAGGTATTACTACTAGAATACAACAATGTGGGCATCTGTCTGCCCCCATACCAATAGAAAGGGGTTGCAGACAGGGAGACCCAATTGCCCCATACCTCTTCCTGATTGCAGCTGAAGTCTTAAGTATTTTAATTAAAACTAACACTGACATAAAAGGAATAAAAATAGGTAATAAGGAGTACAAAATTACACAATTTGCGGATGACACTACTATAATATTAGATGGTGAAAGGGACTCTCTGCAGTTGGCTTTGAATGTATTGGAAGTATTTGGCTCAGTTTCAGGATTAAAGATTAACACAGAAAAAACCAGAGTTATTTGGATAGGGCACAAAAAATATTGTAGAGATAAGCTAAATGTGACAGAAAACTTAGATTGGGGAAGTGAAAGGTTTACCTTGTTAGGTTTAGAATTCTCTGTAGATCTATCAGTCATTCCAGAAATAAATTGCTCTAAGGCTATGACGAGCATTAGGGAGATAATTAAAAACTGGAATACCAGATATTTAACACCGATGGGCAAAATAACGGTGGTTAAAATTTCAAAATTTACACATCTTTTTATGGCCATCCCGATACCCCAGAATGTTTTAAATGAACTTAACAAAGAACTTTATGGATTTATATGGAATAAAAAACCTGATAAGATAAACAGACAAGATTTGTGTATGGATAAACTACTAGGTGGATTAAAAATGGTAAATATCTTCAATTTTGAAAGATCTCTGAAAATAAAATGGATTGAAAAATTAGTAAAACATCCAACACTACCTTGGAACTATCTTTTGAGAGAATCTGTAGGAAGCCTTAAAAGGCTAACAATAATGGGTGAAAACTGGATTAATAATATTTTAAACAAAGCTAGCCCATTTTGGATGATTGTTTTTAATGCATGGAAAGAATTCTGCCCAAAGCAGCTGCCTGCTTCAAATACTGATGTAGCTTATTCTAGCCTATGGTTTAATGGCCACATATCGAAAGAACTATTGTTTTTCCCAAATTGGGCAAAACAGGGAATATTCATAGTAGGAGATGTGATAGATGAAGAAGGGAAAATAAAAAGTAGAATTGATCTTATGCGTCAGTATAATTTTAATATTAATATACTGAATTACTTTAGACTTAGATCACTTTTACAAACGTTTATATCTAAATTTTCAAATGGTGATAATTTTAAATTTCAGAGACCATTTATACCTTTCCACATGAAATATTTAATAAAGATACAAGGTAGTAAGGAAATTTATAATCACATGACCAAAATCGAGAAAAACCAACCTAGAAGATGTGAAACTCAGTGGCGACTGAAATTTAATGCATCTTTGAATACAGGACTATGGCCAGTAATTTATAAGATATGTCAAAAAATAATTCAAGATAATACCATAGTATGGTTTCAGTACAAAATTTTATATAATATCTTATCCACAAGGAGCTATCTATATAAACTTAAGCTTCTTGATTCTGACTTATGTGGCCTTTGCGGAGAAAGTATAGAAACCATTATACATCTATTCACAGAATGCCCAAAAGTAAATGCCTTGTGGGAAAATTTGAAACAATGGCTTTTTATTAAAATCCATATACAGATTGAGACAAGTAGTGTATTAAAACTTTTTGGCTATCTTATTCAGGACCAAAACTTCTGTCCACTAAATTTTATTCTTCTCATAACAAGAAAATATATATTCTGGTGTTCTAAAAAAAACTGATCCTAAGATTGATCTCCTTATAACTGAAATTAAAATGAAATATATTGAACAAGAGCACCTTTCAAGAATAACTCTTTCTGAACCAAACTTTTGTAAAAAATGGAACAGATGGAAGGATGTTTTCAATTAAATACAAAACTATCGATGTATTATAACACTTAAACAAAAATAATTCTCGGTGAGGTACGTTTTGAATGTGCCCCAAAAATGAAAAAAAATTGTGTAATAAATACTACTGCTGTAATACAGCATTGAAATGAAATTTTCCTGCGAGATAAAATTAGCATGTGTCACAAAATGCAAACGATTCAAGATATGTGTAATAAATATTAACAGTTAAATATTAAATATAAATAATATTTCTATAAAATATATTTCTGAAGATGGATAAAAAAGTTTGGCAGAGACATCCATTGTATATATATGTAAATAGAGTTCTAGAAAAACCATGTCATTTGGTATCTTAGATACTACGTAATGTTGGGAATATAAAAATACATGTTGAAAAGGCGAGATCTTTCCTGCCAGGGATCTTTGCTTATTGATGTAAATGGCAAGGTATTAAAAATAAATAAAAATATAAAAAAAAAAAAATTACTTTATGTGATTTTAAAGAAAAACAATGAAAGAATCAGTTATTTTAAAATAAAAATGTTGAAGAAACATTGTGGCATATAAATTTAGATTCAGGTATGTTTCAAACCATTTTCTTTACAGTTATACCATTGTTTATTATGGGAAGCCCCTTTGAAGTTTATTTTAGGTTTCATGTGTTTTTATTCATGTCGGTAAACTGCTGTATGTGTCTGACAATTGAAGAGGTCCTCAGTGGCCTAGTGGTTAGCAAGTTTGGCATCTAATCATAGGCTGTCACCTCTGTGGGTTCGAGTCCCACAAGTGGCAATTCTGAGGACCTGTCCCAATATGACCCTGGCTGTTGAACGGGACGTAAAACCCCAACTTTGACTTTGATCTGACAATTGAAGTCAGAAAAAGCCCCAATAGAAAAAAACTGCATAAAAAGTCACAATAGAAAACTAGTGCATGAACAAATAATCCCAGTAGAAAATACCCAAACCTTTGCTACATGCTGTACACTACCTGGCAATGCTTGTGTAAATGTGTTATGTACCATTTAGTTAGAGGGCTTTTATACTGACATATTTTCTACTGTAGGTTTTTACAGAGGCTTTTTTCTGCTAGAGGTTTTTTTTCAGTTTACTTCACCATTACTATCACATATCAAGTGTTTTGATAAGATTGACATTTTGCCCTCCCTGTCCCATAAAATGGCCAGCATTTTGTCCAGCATTTTGTCCCCCTTGCAATTTTGACTTGTATTTTGTCCCCCAGTATTTTGTCTGCCGACATTTTGTCCATGCACCGCATGATATGTCCCGCTACAAAATGTCCAAGTATAAAATATCCATACCCGCGACAACCCACGCCCCCCTTTCGGGAAATCCTGTATCTGCCTCTGGAAACTGCCTTGTCAGTTTTCTGTTACATCTTGTCGTCCTGCGTTCTTGGCTTGTCCTGCTGTGATGAAACCAACTCTGCAGACAAACAGCTTGGAGTCTTTCTATCTTGATGTGAAGCCACCAAGTCTGGTGTTGGTTGATTACAAGTGACAAGTTTTCTTTCAAGTATGATTGGTTTTGTTCTACAAATTGTCATAGAATGAGGCCAGATGGGTGGTTAGTACTTGAAGATGACAGGCCGACAATTGTTTCCTGACAAGATGATAACACTGTAGTACAGGTCTGGAAGTGACTACAACGGGACGTAGAGAGATAAGATGAGATGGTTTCCATTGGGGGAGCTACAGTTGGGATCAAGAGTCATGGAGGGTCAATGAAATATCAAACATGCTTGAAGTTTTGCTGACCCACCATGAAAAGGCAACTGACTGTCCAACAACCTTAGTAACAGATAGCCCCTGTGGAACATATCCATAAATCCTATTATACATTGAAAAAATAATTTGAACACACACACAAACATGATTCATGCCAACACTGACAGATTACTAGACTGGTAACCTGAAAAAAAGCTGCATGAAGACCAGACAATATGAAGGTCATTGTAGGCGATACCAGTCTTTTAATAAGCATATTTCACAGACAAAAATCTGCATAATCTGTGCAATCAAGTTTCAGATATGGATTCTTTGGATTAACTAAAATTTGTGAATGCAATTTTACCAAATTCTGAATCCAATGTGAAAAAATTAGACAAACCACTAAAAATATAATAAAAATCACTAAATTTTTAAAATCTTCTGCCACAATTGGCGGCCATTATTTTGCAAAGCATTAGGGGTAATCCAATGAATCTGAATCTGTTGATCTACCTCTGAAGAAATGAGTTCACTATCAGCCAGTGTCCCATGAATTTGGTTCCTTTTACCCGTCTTTCCCACAGAAATGGTGGTATTATCAGCTGAAGAAGCCAATATTTAACATAATATGTAGCCTATTTTTGCAAGTTATTGCATAAAAATTTTTAAACAATCATTTAACAATAAAACATAAAAACAATTTGTATCTTTGGATTGGTTTCTATTTTGAGAAACTTATTTCATGGGGGAACAATTTCATGTGACACCATCCTTTTGCATAATTAGCATTGGTAGTCGAACTTTGCTATAGCATATAAAGAACCCAATATAATATGTATCTACTGAACCTGTATGGTGCACATTTTGATATTTTGTCTCCTTTATGTTAACAGATAATAAATATATTTATAAAATGCAGAGTAGAGTTCAAATTAAATCTGATCACGTACAAAAATCTAAAATATAGCCAATCTGTTTAAAAAAACTCAGGCATGATTTCCTGATGATTTCTTTTAGGCATGATTGCCTGGTGAATCAGTAAGCAATGATTTCCTGAAGTTTAACAGCCAAACCCTTTGTAGCTATAAAAGCAGAAAAAGTATTATAGTAATTGTAGTATGCCACCTGTATACATAGACTCCACATAAAAGTAATGTTAATCTTACCAAAAGAGGCCATTCCAGTTTGTATTTCTTCTTTTCAAGATATAATTTACAATTAAGCCTTTGATCTGCCACAAGAAAATGTACATTCACAATGGGGCTTTTGATTGCATATATTACATCACCTTGGATTTTAAATGAGGTAAAAACCTAAATATAAATATCTTTACCTGGGCTTTTAATGTGAAGTGAACTCTAGATTTTGAGTACAAACTACGTTCTCATGTTATTGGTTCCATGACAAATATTGTCCAGTTTAATACCACTAGATCATTAAAGCCTATATGTTGTAATCTCAGTAAAATATTCAATATTTGCACGATTTTAATGAAACCACAAAAATGTCTACAGCTATTTGAACTAGAAAATAAAACAGTTTTTTATGTTGAAATTGGGCGATATAAAGACAGTTTTTCCTTTTCTTTTACTGAATTCTCTTACATTTTCTAGCTTTAGTAATCACCGCAATTTAGTATTTCCCCATCATTTGCTTTGTTCTTTGGTAAAGTGTATCTTTCTTTTCCTCAAAATCAGACAATGCTATGAACGGTTAATTATTTGAAAAACAATGCTTACATTTTGTATATAAAGTGCCTTTGCTCTTGTTAACTGTTGTTGCGTTTTTATTGCGCTAAAGCTAAACAAAATTTGGGGCGATAATACCAAATTATTCGTAGTTGATTCTAAGAATACTGCCTTGCTACAGTACCAATTATCGCCAGCAATAAATAAAATATTCATATTTTAGTAATGGTCACATGTTTTGAAAGCTTTCTGTTGTGTATTTGTACTAGTCACTGTGGAAACAGTTTAACCTTATTAAATAAGCCTTGTCGTAGTTCCAGAAACCGCAATGCATTGTGGGATTGAGGTGGATAAACAAAACTCTTGGCGAGAACCAGGAAGTGTTTTTGCTATGAAATAAATCGCTTAATTGTCACATATTTTGCAAGATAATGTAGGTTTTAAGCATTCCTCTTATTGAAATAGTCATTTATTATTATATCTTATTGATCCTTTTATAATATTTTTGTATTCTACTCGTGCTTTGAAAGAAATATGCTATTATCTCTGTTTTTAATTGTAGTATACTGTGAGATCCTGAAGAAATTTTCACCAAAATTTTTTGAACACCTGCACAATTGACGACTTCCAGCTTTATTTTAGGGGAATAAAGTTTATTTTTTGTCAACATAAGGAAATATTTCATTGCTCAAGTACTATTTTGGATGAGAAAAGAATAAATAAATAATTAAAAAATAAATAAGGATATTTCAGCAAAATAAGTAGATAAAAATTATATAAAATCATAAAATGTAAAGTCTTTGGACATAAAAATAATGCATTTTAGGCATCAAATATGCCAGAAATTTGACTTAAAATATGTAATAGTAGGGTTTATGTCTCCTATTTATTAATAAATAAAATTAAAAATATCATTTATATAATTGATTTATCATAACAGCCATGTATATACACAGAATTTTGTCATGGTTCTTGGCTAAGCAAATTGACTTATTGTTATTATATTTTTTTAAATAATTTTTTAAAATAATTAAAAATATTTAAATAATTTTAAAATTATATTTATATTATATTTTTTAAAAAAAAATTTAAATAATTTTTAAAGATAATTAAAAAAAACTTCAAATAATTTTAAAATTATATTTATATTTTATTTTTTTTAAACAATTTTTTAAAATAATTTTTAAAATTATATCTTGAGGGAAAGGTCAAGCCATAACATTGCACATCCCAATTAATAAAACTAGAAAGTATCAGCTTTCTAAACATTATAGTTTCCAAGATATATATTATTCAGATAATAATGTTTTAAGGGTCAAGGACACACTGTTCAGGTCAAAGGTCAAATGAAGGTCACATCACAAAGTTGCACACCTACACCCCTCCAACCAATGTCGCTACCAAGTATCAAGTTTCGGTATTTGGGATACAGCCTGGAGGTTATTTTTCCACTACCCGACCGCCCTCCCACCTGCTAAGCCAGATGCCATGGGTGAAAGCAATACCCACACATCCTTTTAAAGGGTGTGGGGGTAAACAGAGCTGGAAAAAAATTTAAAAAAAAAATCAGAAAAAACATGACTTTAATTTTTCCATGTGAGAAGGTTGGTCCTAGGATCAATAAGAAAAGGCTTACAAATTGCACTGACAATGGGATACAAACATAGGTATAAGAACACTCAAAGAGTGTACATATACATTCACCAAGATTAAATGCCTCTAATATTGCTTATGGGTGCAATAATAAAATATTTTTTAGAAATTTATTGTCACCCTTAATATTAATGAATGTGTACAGTTAAAAAAAATTGCAAAGTTTAAACAAAGTAGAGATTATTTATTTATTTATTTATTTATTTGGGGTTTAACTTCGCTTTCAACACTGCACAGGTCATATCTTGGTGTACATTTAGTTGGTCAGGGTTCTGTACTGTAAACTGCCGACCATCTGTAAGCAACTACCAACTTTTTGTGGTTTGAACCACTGACCACAGAGTTGGGACGCGAGTGTATTACCACCATCCCACCATGGCCCCAAGTAGAGATTAACTGCCATGAGAAGTCTATGAATTCAGTTTGGAAATCTGCTTATGTGGTGTAGTGTGATGCCTTACTGCCTCATCACTGAAGTTAAGCAGCACTGGACTTTTTTTTCCTGAAATATATCTACATACAGACAAATACCTTAACAATCACAAGCTATATTTTCCTGTCAATCTTCAAAAAGAGTATTTTACAAGTCAAAAGAAACACACACAAAAAAAAAAAATTTTTTTTCTAAATGGCCAAGAAAAAAAATTAATTAAAATCAGTAAATATAAGCCCAAAGAAAAGGCTAAGTGTTGTCTTTTGTGAAGAATTGTTTAAGAAATGTTTTAGCAGCACTGGACTGGGTTAGTACTTGTACAGGTGAGTTCTTGGACAGGTAATAATGAATATAATAAAATATATAATATGGTAATAATATAATAAATTTATATATAATTGTATTCTACATAACTTTTTCTTTCATTTTAATTCATATTTTAAAGCCAAAAAAATTATGAAAACAAAAGACATATAAAATCAGTCACTGTGGAGTTTTCATGTCATACCAATTGACAGTGGGCGAAAATAGGAGATAAAAGGTATAAACTGCTGCAAATAATCCACATAAATTTCATACAGCAAAAAGAACTAATCTACAAAATATATTCCTCCATTTCCATTAATAATTCTCATAATATTTGTAGGTTAATATACAATAGTCGCATAAATTGATTTTCGCTACTTCCTGGTTCATCTGTCGCATACGTAGATTGTTTATCCACTATCAGCTGACGGAAGTTTCCTTGCAGACATGCACACTCGGAACTACGACAAGGCTTATAGACTTGGGATGCTACTTCTAATCAAGTTAGGTCTATTTGAATTCTGTCTGGCGATAATTGGTACCCGGCGATAATTGGTAGCAAGGCAGTAAATATAGCTGATGTACGGGTTTTCGATATATTCACGTTTTTCTTCGATCACTTAAAATATAAGCTCTCAGCCTCGTTTTTGGAAGGCATTTGTACAATATTTTAGAATGAATATGCAGTCACATTGAACCAGCGAATTTGAGGATTTATTATTGTTGTTTTATGTCTGATAATATTGGTTTCGTTGGTTGTGATATTCAGCATTGTCCATTTACAGTGTCATATCGAAAACCCATCCATCGTGGATACCAATTGTGAGGGCGATTGTTACAGGATAATGGATATACACCCGTCAAAAATTCCATATAATCCCAGAGTGCCTTGATTCGAGGGTCGTGTTGATTTGAGTATCGCTGTTTTTCTGGGATATAATAGCATCTATTTTCACTTTTTATAACATAAATGGTGCTTTGGTATTTAGAGTTTTTAAAACCCATCTAAATTGCTGCAAAATAAAATATTTAGGCGTGAAATAGGCTCGTAACTGAAACGTTAAAACTTGCGAATCATCAAGGTGTAAGACTCCTGTAACAATTAAACACCCGAGCATGAGGTATTCATTACTATTAATATTACAAAGACCGGCCTACCTGGTTTCAAGAAATATCCCTTTATTTTTATGAGGTGACAACTAGGATGCTAGCCGCCAAATTGTTTTAAATGCGTGATCGCTCTTGTAAAAGCAGACGATTTTACTACCAACATGCATTCGAGCAATTCAAAACAGCACTTCAGTTTTCCGTTATCGCATGTTTTACTCCCAGCTGATTCTATGCACACAGACAGCTTTTCGTTCACTGCGAAGTTCCGGTCTTTAAAACGGTTATTAGAGCAGAGGAATAACCCCCGACGAACCATGGTACAGTGGCAGATCTACGGGGTGGGGTGGGGGGGTGCACCCTAACACACACACACACACCCCTTCCGCTTTTCCCCCTTTCAGAGTTTGAAACTTTAGTCATGTGGCTTTTTGTCCCTGTCCACGCCCCCTCCAATCACCCCACCCCAAGATCTGTCTTTACTGTAGTAATAAATACTGAGAGTCTGCGGCGCTCTGGCATTATTTGGAATTTTAGTCATGTGGCTTTTTGTCCCTGTCCACGCCCCCTCTAATCCCCCTCCCCAAGATCTGTCTTTACTGTAGTAATAAAGACTGAGAGTCTGACGGCACTCTGGCATTATTTGGAATTTTTGAGCAATTCGAAATAGCACTTCCGTTTTTCAGCGGGCGGTTATCGCATGTTTTACTCCCAGCTGATTCTATGCGCACAGACTTATTTTGGTTCACTGTACACTTCCGGTCTTTATCATATAGGATAATATGCCTGTTTAAAGTGACAGTCATTATACCTGTGTCACTGTCCAGTATCAAAAAGGATTACGTTCTATTGTGTGCGTACTATGTTAGGTCTCATCCTCAAACAAACTGAGGTATTACATCTTTTGTGGATGACTTTGTTTATAAACCTTTGTTTACCAGTGTATGTTTAAACATGAGATACACAATTTACAAAACTGGAATCACTCAGCCCAATTAATAATTTATTACTGCACTTCTATATTTCAGTTCTAATTTGCTACAGTAGCTATTATAAGATTAAATTGCAAAAAAAGTTAAATTCCGAAAATGTTTCATCAAATTTAATCAATTGCTTTATGTGTTTTTATGTGTTTTGTCCCCCAGTATCTTGTCCGCCGACATTTTGTCCATGCACCGCGTGATATGTCCTGCTACAAAATGTCCAAGTATGAAATATCCATACCCGCGACAACCCACGTCCCCCCTTTCGGGAAATCCTGTATCTGCCTCTGATTGTATATGCAGAATTTTAAGACGTCAGGGTTTCTAACCTCAAACCATGGTAAAATAGGTTCACCAGTTTGAGGTGTTATTCCGATTCTAACATGACGAGTGTTTTCAATATTGTAAATTTATTATGCAAATATATTATATGTATATATTCTTCCACACTTAAATTTAAAAAAAATGGGTTACTGCCTTGCTACCAATTATTGCCGGGTACTAATTATCCATGTTAACACCCATGTTCGGACAAATATTTTGAATTTAGATAATATGAACAGCTTTTTATTATAATCATCTACAACCAAAATTCAAAGTGACATGCATCACAATTAATACTTGGAGTAAACTGAGCAATATGTCTTAGAAGCATTTGTCCTTGACCTCTAACAAAGAAATAAAAGGCAGACATTCACTGGTAGGTGGGTATTTTCCTGGTAGAATGCCATTCTTCCTTTTGTAACATGACAAGCTATTTTGAGTTGTACACTGATTATTAATGCTGGGACGAGTTGACGGAAACTCGAGTTACAACTCGATGGGCGATAATTGGGGGTCACATCGATCTGCGCAAGTGAAACTCGAGTTTTTGAAAACGTCAATATTTTCACCATCTAAGGCTGACACTTCACCAAAACAATAGAAATATCTGAAATTTTCAAAAATATATTGCATTTTTACTTTATTCTGGCTTAAATCAATGAAGATTTAACTTAAATTATATTGCAAAAGCCCATTTCCAGTTCAAAGTTTTGCCTCATGTACAGTTATGTAAAATATTTTCGCCATATTAATGGCTAACAAACAAAACACTTAATCCCGAAAATAACTGGAGATTAACTCGAGTTCAACTCGCTTCTAACAAGTGATGCTCGATCTGCCATTTCAGCTGGCGATCCCACTACTACTGATTATTATAAATTTGACAGCAAAACGAAGTGGGTTTTTTTTTGTTTTTTTTTTTTGTTCTTTGTGGAGGATTATTGTAGGAACAACCAAATGCTTGCTTGAATTCTAATGAAATATTGGTTGTAAAATCTTTATAACCCTGAAATTTGAATATATATTTTTTTTTGTTCTAACATTTTAATGTTTTATTTATTTATGTAACATATTTTTATCAACAAAAGGAGGCTGTTTAACCCATTTTGTATTACATGTGTTAGCCATAAAGAGCGATAATTCAAACCTGAAAAGTTATGCGGATTTTACCCATGAAATATATCCTCGATTAGCCAATAAGATTCACTGTCACAATTAACCATATGATGTTAAAATACAAGAATGATTTTAAAACCAATGTCACAAAACAAACTTCAATTATTAGTGGCACATATCATTTGATAGTCAAGGCGTAAAAGAATAAAGCTGGTAGTACAAATTAAAAGTCAAAACATTGCCCACAATGTGGACTTTCACTGGTAGAATACCACTAAATGATGCTTAGTGTAGTGTTAGCACTTTCCCAACTGAACAGCTGCACTATTTATTTATTTATTTGGGTGTTTATGTCGCTTTCAACACATTGTGCAGGATATATTCACGACAGGTAGTTTTATGGGCAGAGGAAACCAGTACATACAGTTCGTCAAGGTTCTGTACTGTAAACCGCCGACCAATGGCAAGCAACTACCAGCTTTCCTACTTTACGGGATTTGAACTCTGATCTGAGAGGTGGGACGTGAGATTGTTACCACTGTGCCACTTTGGCCCCGAACAGCTGCACTAATAGTGCCTCTGTTCGATAATTATATCTGTTTGATCTCCATGCTGTAATTGGCTCCACACAGTAATTAGCCCAGCCATAACTAAAACATATTTAAGGTGTGATTAATAAATGACCTACCACTTCACCAGTACCAGTTTTTAGCTTCCTTATTAAACCCAGATATCCAGAATTGCCCATGGATGCTAGGAGGTACGATGGCCTGTGTGTTTGTACTGCTTTGCCCCAAGTGCTGGAGGGTGTAACTCAGTCTAGTGAGAGACAGATGTTAAGTTCTCAACTTTATTTGTGTAATCTCGTCAGAAAATAATAGTCACTATCCACCCCAAATTTCACTTCATTTGGACTTTTGACGTCTTGACATCTGGACAGACAGAAAGCCAAAAGTAAAGTCATCAGGCAGAGTGTGCTCAGATCCAGAGGTTTGTGCTTCTGTGGGACACCTTTCCTTTGACTTTTCTCAGCTGCTTAGATTATCCAATAGTGAGCTTGTATTTTTGACAAAAATGCGGTTTCTACTGCTGAAGGATTAACAGGAATTACAACTCTGCTGTGGAATTTGTTTTTAGAATAGCTGTATTTCTTAGAAAAGTGTGATATTACATTGTGTAAATTTGAAGTATTGGATCTTAAGCAGCTTTTCAATTCATAAAATCTTGTCAGTTAACCCCATGGATTCTGTAACCTCACATATTTCCTCATAAATGAGTTGGGTGATATGTCCACAAGTCCGCGAGTTCAAACTATTTTATCTTCAAAAATATTGTGAGAAAACCACAGGAAGTTATGGAGAAGTGGATTCCTGGAAAAAAATCTGTTTCCAAATCCAGTTCCAAGTTTAATAATTCACCCAGTTTAACTGATGGGAGTGTCTGCCACTGTAATAAGTTCAAGAAGTGACTAACTTTATATCAGAGAGGGTCCAGGTTGGCACAGGCTGAGTTGCCAAAGGTCCGAGTTGGCTATGAATCTACTGCCTCACTCACTATTATTTATAGTTAAATTATCCATTACCACCAACTCAAATTCAAATCAATAAATGGTCAAACAGCACCTTCAAAATGTAGTAAATCAGGCCAAACTGTTTGTAAAATAAATGAAACAAGTGCAGATTTTTACTAAAGGATGAACATTTTATTTTTTTGTGGTCGTAAATACTCATGGAAACAAAAGGTAGGGAGGCAGAACCCTCTTTTCACTGACATGAGGATATGGGCAACACACAGGTGTTCAATGCAGTTTTTGAAACAGGAACTTTTTTGACAGTCATACATTGGTTGTGGTTAATATGTTTCACTTAAAGGTGTTATTTAGATGAAAAAAAAACAAACAGAACTGACTACTTAGGTGTTGCATATCATCTGCCTGACAGTGAAATCCTCTCTCAACCGTCATTTAAAATGCAGTCTGACGTCTCGACTTTGGGCTCTAAAATACAATGAATAAGCTTCAGACTGACCCCTAGATTTCGTGTATAATATGTTCTGTGTTTGTGGGGAAATAAGGGCCCTTAAGGGCTGTAGGGGTATTGTTTTCAAACATGGTGTCCGTATGGGCAGTCGGCGGGAAAAAGTTTGTCCGGGCTGTATCTCAGAAACCGTAAGGTGTAAGAAGTTGATACTTGGTAGGGGGTGTAGGTGTGCAACATCATGGTCTGACCTTGATTTGACCTTTGACCTTGCCGTAGTGACCTTGACCTATAAAATCTTGTCCGGGCTACATCTGGGAAACTGTAAAGTGTAGGAAGTGAGCCACAGATTTTACTCCAACACCACACATAAGCATTCATTGAATGTATTACCACATCTGTATGCATGGTAATATTCAAAACATCTAAACCATAATTCGGCCATGCAGATATAGATAAAGAGTGTTGTAATTTTAGTTTACTGATCAATGCTGTCATCTTGTTATTGAATTATCTTCTTTTAATACTTCATCTTTACATGCATTATCTTTCTTTTAGACACTGTTTTCTCCATTTAAACATTGTTTGGACCTTGTTTGAACATTGTTTATTTAACTGACAGTGCTCTGAAAGTATTCTGAACTTTGTACTGATACAGTACTTCTATATCTCATGGTGTTCAAAATATTTCTCTAGACTGTGGGGTACAGGCATCACTGATGCTATTTTCCTTGTTATTTTATTTATTATGTACTTTATGTACTGTAGTTATTCCATCACACACTCGTGTACACATTAAAGGAAAAGTCTGAATCTGGAAATCTTAAGTGTCTGCCATGGTTATTTTTACAACTTTTAAAGTGACTTTTTTATAATATTTTAGTTTAAAATTGTTTTGAGACTTTAATAATATTGTGATGCAAAATAGAATCTATTGTCATAGTTACTACACATTCAGTGAGATATAACTTGCAGTGTTTTGAAATCTCTCTACTGCAGTATCAGAGAAGTAATTTAATTCACAGGTGATCTATTTTAGTAAGGATAAGTCATGTCAATCTCATAGATTGGTTCATTGTAAGATTTTAATAAAGTTGTTTCCAGCAAGACTGTTGACTGTTGAAAGTATAATTTTATAATTTTTCTCACAAACCAAGCAAACAGGTTCCTCTTTTGTATATTTTTACAACATTTTTTGTGGGATCCGATATTATTTAAGCTTGACTTTTTGAATGCTATAAACAAGTGACATGGCTTATAAGGATTTCCTAAAAAAACATGAACACAGCTTAAAAATGATGTGATCACTTTTGCAGTTATCTGAAGATATCTGTTGCTGGAGATGTCTAAAAGTCTGGTAGCCACAAGCCCAAATAGTGACAATAGCACCTATGAAGTGTACAAATTTGTGGACAGCAGCAGGGCAGTTTCCTTGCTTAAGGGTTGGTCACAAATTACTCATAATGAAATTTTCAAGATAAACATTGAGTTCTATTTGTTACAAATATTTGCTACATGGTGGAGATATGTTGATTTTAATTTAACCTTGAGAAAGAAATTCTCAGTTAAACCTCTTGTAAAACACTTCTGCGTGTGTTTTTACCCCAAGTGGATATTTCTATATGCTAGGAATACCAACCATTGGAATACATGGGTGATATACATGTTCCAGCAGTGCACACAGCTCTAAGATCTTCTGGCAATGTTCTTAAATGAGATAGTAATCACAGTTTTGATCAGAATTTCAAAGTAAATTTCAGAGTCAAATTTCACTCAATTCTTTACATTTCACATCTCATTACCCTGTTTATGCATTAAATGGGTTTAAATTGCAAATTAAATCTTTATACCCAAACCCTAATTGTAAAAGAACTAAAATCTTGTTGCAGTTTCTAAATATTAATATATTATTGGAGAAACACATCACATGATTATTTTTCATCTTATTTAACTATCGTTGTTACTACTACCAGAGTGTAGTATATCTATGATGGTTTCATAATTGTTACAAATGTTGGTGACGCAGGAACACTAGCTGATGTCTGAGGAAGTGTCAGGAAGTTTCTCCACTTTTTATTTTTGCAGGATTTGCTACTCTTTATGAAGAGAAGGAGTTCACTGATGTAACTCTTAGTGTGGGTGGTCAGGAGTTTCAGTGTCACAAGAATGTGCTGGCAATCTCCAGTCCCTATTTTATGGCCATGTTTCACAGCGAATTAGTGGAAAGCCAGAAAAGTCACGTGAAACTCAGGGAGATGGATCAGAAGACTGTGTCCATGATTCTGGATTACATATACACTGGTAAGATATTCTTATATCCGCTCACATAGTGACATTTATTATTGTCCGGGTCCAATTCTGTTCAAGTATCAGTTCTTGTAAGAAAAAAAGGAGCCAGTGTGACATGGTGTTTGTCTCGTCTAAAAGCATATTGAATGGCATCTAGTTAGCAGTAGATCATCTGTATAATATTAGGTTTACTAATGTTCTCCTTCCCCTTAGTTTTTTATCTTCAGCCTGCGGCCGAAGGCCGTTGTCGGGAGATTATAAAACGCCTTCCGTACGTGCGTCCGTCCATTCGTCATGTTTTTGCATAAACCTTAATATCTCACTCATTTATGAAGATATCTTCATCAAATTTGGAGGGAATGTTTATGGCCATGAAAACCTGTCTCTGCCAAATTTTAGCCTCATCTTGAAAAACAAAATGGCCGCCATAGCCAATTATTTGAAAATTGTAAAGGTGCTCTAAATCTTGAAATATTCCAGCTAGCTTCATCAAATTTGCACAAAAGCTGTATGGCTAGAACAGCTAGCCTGATAGTAATTTTTGGCCTAGTTCAAAAAACAAAATGGCACCATATCACAGTCATGTTTAATGTCAAACAGGGTTATCCTATTAAAAAGGCCTTATATCTCCTCAAATATTGCTCCTAGAGGTTCAGAATGTGAAAACAACTTGTAGGAAGTCATGGCCTGGGAATCTTTTCCAGGTGTTGAATTTGACCTTTGACCCCTGCTTCAAGGTTAAATGAGGTCGTCACATTAAAACGTCCTTATTTCTCCTTTATTATTGGTGCTATGGCTTCAGATTGTAAAGACAGACCATAAAAAGCATAGGTTGGGGTCATGAGATTGTAAACGTCTTCCATATGTGTGTCCGTTTGTGGATGCGTCCGTGCGTCCATTTGTCAGGTTTTAATATAAACCTTTACATCTCATTCATTTATAAAGATATCTTCATCAAATTTGCAGGGAATCTTTATGGCTACAAAAACCTGTCTCTGCAAAATTTTGGCCTCATTTTTGAAAAACGAAATGGCCGCCATAGCCAATTGTTTAAAAATCATAAAGTTGTTCTAAATCTCGAAATATTCCAGCTAGCTTCATCATATTTGCATAAAAGATATATGGCTAGGAAAGCTAGCCTGGTAGTAATTTTGACCTAGTTCTAAAAGGAAAATGGCCGCCATATCACATGTTTAATGTCAAACGGGGTTATTCTATTAAAAAGGCCTTATATCTCCCTAATATTGCTCTTAGAGGTTCAAAATGTGAAAACAACTTGTAGGAAGTCATGGCCTGGGAATTTTTTCCAGGTGTTGAATTTGTCCTTTGACCCCTGCTTCAAGGTTAAATGAGGTCGTCACACTAAAATGTCCTTATTTCACCCTTATTATTGGTGCTATGCCTTCAGAATATAAAGACAGACCATCAAAAGTCCTGGCCTTCAAATGTTTTGCCTGAGAAAGATTTTGGCCTTATTTTGAAAAACAAAATGGCCACCATAGCCAATTATTTAAGAATCATTAAGATGCTGTAAAGCTTGAAATATTGCAGCTAGGTTCATCAAATATGCACAAAATATATATGGCTAGGAAAGTCTGACCCCTTCTTCAATGTCAAATGGGGTTATCTTACTACAAAGGCCTTATATCTCCTTTAGTTCTCCACTATTACTGATTCTAAGGCGGGAGATAACTGCTGCGGCAGTGGCCTTGTTTTTATTGAAATGGAATACCTCATTGCTATTTTCTTCGTAACTATAGCTAGGATTTGTTTGATACTTAATTTTATTTACAGAACTGTATTGATACTTCACTACCTCTGAGTGGTGGCCTGAAATTTTAATGTTTAATTTTGTTTAAATTTAATTGCATTGATATCCTCTCTGTTAGGAAAAATAACAATATAACTTCAAGTGTGCAGATATTTCATGCACAGTAACTCAGAGAGTAGTTATTTTATATGTTCTGAGGAAGTGATTGACATCCTGTCAGTTTTTCTCATGCTTCAATAACAGCCATTGGGAATCCATATGGAAGTTAGTAGAGCTGAAAGGGATATTCGCATTATTCGTTTTCCGGTCTGCATTTTCCGGATTCGACTTTCATCATAAGCAAACAAATATTCGGTATGAATATGGAAATTAGGCTTGGTATATGTAAATATTGCAAATAACACTCATTTTGTCTGATGTTTTACTAAATAATAGAGAAAAAAGTGAACTTACTTGTTTTTCTTCCAGTGGTTGACTGAAAACCTAAATGTCCGTGATTTTACCTAAATTTTGGAACACACTAAAACTATAAAAGAAATTTCCGGAAAATATCGGAAAATACATAACAAATTTTTCGGCCGCAATTTTGGTCTCCTCTTTCAGCTCTAGAAGTTACAAGAAAGCAAGTGATCAATTGATACTTTGTTAAAGTTATACTTCTGCAGTCCAGGTGACCATGATTACAGACTCATTTACAAACCTTTTCCCATCAGTCAAAACTTAGAATTTTCAGATATCATTGGAAAACTGTTATGTTCTTCATGTTTCCTTGCATTTAGAAGCCAGGTGACAACAATTATAGACTTTGTTCAAAATTTTTATGAAAGCACAAGTATTTCACACCCTTTTGCTAATCCATTGCAGTTGCTTGTGTCTTCATTTGGATGTGTGTTGTGTAATGAGACCTGTTGAGGGAAATTAACATATAAGAGTTTAAAATGAAAATACCTTTTTTTTTTAACCAATACCATATTTTCACAAATTTATGGGTTGCCCTACTCATCACAATCCAAGTGCAAAGAGTGTAAGAGTTAAAAAAATTCTCTGCATTTATAGGCCAGGTCACCATGACAGAAGATTCCGTACAAAACCTATTGTCTGCCGCAAACCTCTTCCAGCTCATCTCTCTGAGAACTGGCTGTGCAGATTTTATGATCAAGCATGTCAACATCTCCAACTGTATCGGTATCTACTTCTTTGCCAAGGCTCATCAGTGTGAGACTCTGGCACAGAAAGCCAAGGACATTATTAATTGCAGCTTCAGCACTCTCTGCAGGTATTTATGTTGCCTGTCCTTGTGAAAACAATACAGTCTACTGAGTCTAGCATGTGGTTTGTATATTATGGTGGTCACTATTGCCTTACAGTGAAATTAACATCTAATTATTTTTGTTTATTTACTCACTACTTTTTAATCTGTTCAAATGGACCATCTATTCCATTCCATTACATTCCATTCCTCTAAGCATGTAAAATCTTTCCTTATGTGTTAAAGAGTTTTCAACTTTTCTGACATATATGTGGAATGACAAAATACTAAACACAAACATATTTGTTCACTTGAGGGCCACAATTCATCTCCCAGTTTGCAGTAGATAGAAAACCGATGGCAATATTGGTTCAGTAGTGTCACCAGGAAATTGTCACATGATCTTGACATTGCCAAGTAGGGTTTACATACTTAATTGTTGAGCTCTTAGTGATATTTAACAGTCATACCAGAGGTTACATTTTGAGAAAAAAATCAACATATGAGGTGAGATATTAAAGTAACCCAATATTGTTTGAGAGTGAGGCTTTGTAAGACCTGGTTTTCTATTTGGCAAGGCATATCATGGCAATTAGTATGATCTGTTTTTTCTCAATGAGAGAATTCATTAATGTTTCTCCTTGGCCTTTTCAATGTTTTATGATCTTATTGCTTATGTCTTTTCATTTGATGCTGTTTTTTCAGACCTAGGTCCATAGCTAAGTGAGTAATAGCAATGGTGGCTACTTTCAGTAAAGTGCTCATAACTCCAAAACGACTGCATTTAGAGCATTTCTGTAAAATACGTTGTTCAGCTACTTTCTCCATGCCTACAAGGTGGTACCATTTTAGGGTCTATCTTGATAGCTAAGTGAGTAATAGCTATTTTCTGTTTTTAACTGTGACCAAAATGAGTAAGTTGCTTTTATCTTTGTAACTGTTACTTACAATATTGGTCTCAAATATGTTGTTGAACAACTCCTTCATGTACTATATCATGGTGAGGTTTCCAAGGTGTAGCACCATAGCTAGGTGAGTAATAGCTACTCTAAGTTTTATATTTGACCATTGAGCAAGTCACTTGTAACTCAAAAACTATTGAATATACAAGATTTTTGTGAAATATGTTGTCACCTACTTTTTGATGTACTGTGTCGTGGTGAATTTTCAGAGCTGTAAGTCCATAGCTAACTGAGTAATAGCTACTTTGAAATTTCTTAATTTCAACATTGAGTAAATCACTTATGCCTCAAAAACTATTGAATTTAGGGAATTATTGTCAAATATGTTAATCAGTTACTTTTACCCCACAGCACTTAAGGGCTGTCGGGGTATTGTTTTCACCCATGGTCTCCGGATGGGCAGGCGGGCCAGCGGGCGGGTGGGCGGGCGGCGGGAAATAGTTTGTCCGGGCTGTATCTCAGAAACCGTAAGGTGTAGGAAATTGATACTTGGTAGGGACATTGGTTAGGGGGTGTAGGTGTGCAACATCATGGTCTGACCTTGGTTTAACCTTTGACCTTGCCGTAGTGACCTTGAGTTTGAAAATCTTGTCCGGGCTATATCTCGGAAACTGTAAGGTGTAGGAAGTTGATACTTGGTAGGGACATTGGTTAGGGGGTGTAGTTGTGCGACGTCATAGTCTGACCTTGATTTGACCTTTGACCTTGCCGTAGTGACCTTGACCTATAAAATCTTGTCCGGGCTATATCTCGGAAACCGTAAGGTGTAGGAAGTTGGTACTTGGTGGGGATATTGGTTAGGGGGTGTAGGTGTGCAACATCATGGTGTGACCTTGATTTGACCTTTGACCTTGCCGTAGTGACCTTGACCTATAAAATCTTGTCCGGGCTTTATCTCAGAAACCGTAAGGTGTAGGAAGTTGATACTTGGCAGGGATATTGGTTAGGGCGTGTAGGTGTGCAACGTCATGGTCTGACCTTGATTTGACCTTTGACCTTGCCATAGTGACCTTGACCTATAAAATCTTGTCCGGGCTATATCTCGGAAACCGTAAGGTGTAGGAAGTTGATATTTGGTAGGGACATTGGTTAGGCTGTGTAGGTGTGCAACGTTGTGGTCTGACCAGGATTTGACCTCGCCGTAGTGACCTTGACCTATAAAATCTTGTCCGGGCTATATCTCGGAAATTGTAAGGTGTAGGAAGTTGATATTTGGTAGAGACATTGGTTAGGGGGTGTAGGTGTGCAGCATCATGGGGTGACCTTGATTTGACCTTTGACCTTGCCATAGTGACCTTGACCTATAAAATCTTGTCAGGGCTATATCTCGGAATCCGTAAGGTGTAGGAAGTTGATACTTGGTAGGGACATTGGTTAGGGGCTTTTGGTGTGTATTATCATGGTGTGACCTTAATTTGACCTTTTACCTTATCGTAGTGACCTTGACCTTTAAAATCTTCATGGACCTTTGGTTCTGTCTTTTGATGCAGATTAAGCAAAAGTCATATTAGAATTTATTAAGAATTTTACTTTCATAACTTCCCATTGTAAGAGATAGAATTTCATCAAGTGAGCCACAGATTTTGCTCCCAACACCACAATAAGCATTCATTAAATGTATTACCACTTCTGTATGCATGGTAATATTCAAACCATCTAAACCATAATTCGGCCATGCAGATGTAGATAAAGAGTGTTGAATTTTAGTTTACTGATTAATGCTGTCATCTTGTTATTGAATTATCTTCTTTTAATACTTCATCTTTATGCGCATTATCTTTCTTATAAACATTATTCCTCCATTTAAACATTGTTTGGACCTTTATATAACTGACAGCGCTCTGAAAGTATCCTAAAGTTTGTACTGGTACAGTACTTCTATATCTCATGGTGTTCAAAATATTTCCCTAGGCTGTGGGGTACGGGCATCTCTGATGCTATTTTTAATTTTCTGTGTCGTGGAAAAGTTTCAGAGCTGTATCTCCATACTAACTGAGTAATGGCTACTTTGAATTTCAACATTGAGTAAATCTCTTATAACTCCAAAACTATTGAATTTAGAGAATTATTGTCAGATATGTTGTTCACTTACTTTTTGATGCACTGTGTCATGGGAAATTTTCACAGCTGTATCTCCATAGCTATCTGAGTAATAGCTACTTTGAGGGTTTCCATTGAGTAAATCATTTATAACAGCAAAACTGTTGAATTTAAAGGATTTTTGTCCAATATGTTGTTCACCTACTTTTTGATGTACTGTGTAATGGCAAATTTTGAGAGCTGTAAGTCTATAGCTAACTGAGTAATAGCTACTTTCATTGTTTTCCTTTGAGTAAATCACTTTTAACAGCAAAACTGTTGAATTTTGAGGATTTTTGTCAAATATGTTCTTCACCTACTTTTTGATGTACTGTGTAATGGCAAATTTTGAGAGCTGTAGGTCCATAGCTAACCAAGTAATAGCTACTTTACTGGTTCTCCATTGAGGAAATCACTTATAACAGCAAAACTGTTGAATTTTTAAAGGATTTTTCTCAAATATGTTGTTTAGCTACTTTTTTTATATACTGTGTAATGGCAAATTTTGAGAGCTGTAAGTCCATAGCTAACTGAGTAATAGCTACTTTGATTGTTTTCCTTTCAGTAAGTTACTTTTAACGGCAAAACTTTTGAATTCACAGGACTTTTGTCAAATATGTTGTTCACCTACTTTTTAATGTTCTGCAAAGTTTCAGAGCTGTAGGTCCATAGCTAACTGAGTAATAGCTACTTTCACGAGTTTCCATTTAGTAAATCATTTATCACAGCAAAACTGTTGAATTTAAAGGATTTTTGTCAAATATGTTGTTCCACCTACTTTTTTAAATTTCAATTTTCGCCACTTTTGGCGGCCATCTTGGATTTTTGCGGAAAATGAAAAAGTGTGAATATCTCGAAAACCGTAAGAGATAGAGCGAATTTTCGACCCATAGGGTAGTACAGGAGTGTCCTATGGAAAAGGGACAAATGTCAATTTTCGCCACTTTTGGCGGCCATCCTGGATTTTAGCGGAAAACGAAAAAGTGTGAATATCTCGAAAACCGTTAGAGATAGAGCGATGTAGAGCGAATTTTTGACCCACAGGGTAGTACAGGAGTGTCCTATGCAAAGGGGGAAAATTTCAATTTTCGCCACTTTTGGCGGCCATCTTGAATTTTAGCGGAAAATGAAAAAGTATGAATATCTCAAAAACCGTACGAGATAGAGCGATTTCGAGCGAATTTTTGACCCACAGGGCAGTACAAGAGTGTCCTATGCAAAGGGGAAAAATTTCAATTTTTGCCACTTTTGGCGGCCATCTTTGATTTTAGCGGAAAATGAACAAGTGTGAATATCTCGAAAACCGTAAGAGATAGAACGATTTCACGTGAATTTTTTACCCACAGGGTAGTACAACAGTGTTGTATGCAAAGGGGAAAAACTTCAATAGTATTTTATGCAAAGGGGAAAAAATTTCCATTTTTGAGACTTTTGGCGGCCATCATGGATTTTAGCGGAAAATGAAAAATTGTGAATATCTTGGAAAAGGTATTTCTTCCCCTGTAATGCTCGGCGGGAGATAATACCACGGTAGTGGTCTTGTTATAACTATGACAGACATTTTATGATTGTTGTACATTTTTCCACTGTATTAACCAAAATGTGCAGTTGTTTTTAGCTGTAACATTTGAAACATTTTAGCACACTTTTCATGTTCCACAAAATCGTGTGTATACCCCCAAAAAATTCTATTTTAAGAATATATAGCTTCTAGATACAAAATGCAGTTTACTCAAAATAGCCTTGCTGGTATAATAAATAAAATTTTTTTAGAGCACTCATATTACTCCCATTGTGAGGACAAAATTGCCACGAATATTTGTGACAACTACTTCTTATACTGCCACCTGTATCATAACAGACAAGGTCTGGCAGGTTGTTAATAACATATTTTTTTCTGTTTTAAACTGCTTGCCATGACAATAATTGCCTGATTATTTTCCAAGAAAACTTCCCACTTAATAAAAGCAGTGTAGAGACTGCATTACCCAGAACTTGAGTCTATTTACTGGGGCTGCCTTGAGTAGCAACTTTTGTACTCGAGCATATTCTCAGCATTACTCCACTCTTCAACGAGTACTCCTTTTGGAAATAAATATAACAAAGTCTGCCATTTTTTTTCCTGAAAATTAACATAAATTTGCCCATTTTGTGTCACTTATAATGTGAATGTTTTGAAATGTGCCACTATTTTAGCGGAACAGAATATTCTTCATTTTGTACTCCACATTACTCTAATCTTTGACCAGTGCTCAAGTACTCTTTTATCAACCTACCATTTTGTAATCCTACACATTACAGTATTATCTGAACTACATGCTTCCTTACTAAAACAAAAACATTCAGACCTCCAATGCTGCAGATTATTGTTGTTGTAATGCTATATAAATATACACATATCACCTGTAGAGTGCGTAACGTATGACTTACATTATTATTTTCTGCAGAGAACAAGAGTTTCTCCAGTTGCCATGTGAGAAACTGGTTGAAATGGTGAAAGATGATGACCTCACAGTTGAAAGTGAACACCTTGTTTACGAGGCATGTCAGTCATGGATTAACTACAGTCTCCATGAAAGGCGAAGATATATTTTTGAAGTGATGCAGCATGTCCGTTTCTCCATCATGAGTTGCTATTACTTCTGCGACAACATCGACACAAACCCGCTTTTCCTGAATAGTAGAAACCTGTTGGAAATTGTAGCCAAAGTGAAGTATTACCATATGCTAAGAAACCGAATTGCTGAGGTGGATTTAAATTTCATGCCACGGAAAGGAATGCCGACAGTGCGCGGGGTGATAATTTTGGCCAATCCACACAGCGAGGACGGGAGTTCTAGGAAGTTCAATGGCATGGACATTCTGATGCCAAAGACTGGCAAGATCAAACATCTGTGTAAACTGCCACAGAGTATCTATATGCCAGGTTGGTGTTCTCACTGACCTTTAAGTCATTTTTCTGCTCTCTTCACTTTTGAGTTTGAGTAGTAAGTCCCCAGGGAAGAAATCACATAAATATTGAAATATTAGCCAAAGGTCTGGATTACATTGCAAGATCGATTCATAAAATAATATACTGATATGGAAAGGAGTTTTCGCATGAGTTTTATTTGTATCCAAAGTTTTGATGCTTAGTATCTACCAGAATAGGCCACTTAGTTCAGAAATGCCATCCAGTGTAATCAAAATACAAGAATTTTGTGACAAATTCATTTTATTAAAAATGAAAAATGCATGAAATGATTCAAAAACACTTACAGATATATAGGATGAAATGATTCAAAAACACTTATAGATATATAGGATATTTTAAGGATTGAATGACCACCCAGTGTTAACCCTACTTATTTAAGTGAACTTGTACAACAGTGTTGTTAATAGATACTTGCCCAAATTTTTGTAACAATATTGATGCACAAAATTGTGGGTCTAAAATACAGGGGGGTATGTGTAAGTTACCACAAAGTATGTCAAGTAGTATTTGCAACAAATATCAAGGCCGAAAGGGGTTTTAGTCTACTAGCGCGAGCCTCAAAGCCAATGGAAACACAAGTAGTGCACTGAAGCAGTCACCCATCCCAGTACTAACGTAGCCCATTGCTGCATAACTTCGGTGAAGAGACAGGTACTCATAATGCTACACCACAATTAGATGAAAGTCCAGAGACAAAAAAAACAAAAAAAACAAGTGATCTCTAGAAGTGCGAGCCTCGCTAGAGCTTGCACTTGAAAAGGAGTTTTTTCTTCATTCTTTAGTTTGCATTTTGTATTGACTTTTTACTTGTTGGTGATTATGTGAATATTTACCAAGGACCACAGAATATCTACGTGCCTTGTTTGTATGTCCCATGCTTTAATGCAAGTATGGACTCTGTGTTTATATACTTTGATGGATTTTATTATCTTGTGTATTTCAGCCTCATGCATCACTGGGGATAACAACATTTACCTGGCTGGAGGAGCCATCAGGAAGAACTACTACAGAGGACCATACACTGCTGAGGGAGTCTCTTCCAATCTTTTCCTGTATGACAGAAATTTTGGTTCCTGGCAGGTCAAGAACAAGATGCATTCTGGGAGGTCGCAGTTTTCACTCAGTATTGTTGATAAGTGAGTAGAGGGAAAATATAAATTCATTTCAGCTGGCTGCTGGCTGTAGAAAGCATGTTGCAAATGCATCAGTTAATGTTAGTGACCCAGTTATGAAATGATTACCACCTGAAACTTCAGATAAGGATTGAACATACTGAATTTTTTAACATTAATAATATGCTATGTGTTGTCAGTTATATGTAAATTTTAAGCCTAAATTAAGCAAACCATTAAATGGTCTTCAAATATAGCATGTGGAATCTGGAATTTGGAGGGTATACTGATACAAAAATCTTTTTTTAAGTATCACATTAATTTGCTCTGTATTGTCTGTATGGATGCCTCTTCCGCCATCATGTCAAAAGAATAGAGTTTCTACTTGTACTTAAATGTACAATTTACGGATTACAGTTACCTATATTTGACATAAAGGTCACATATAGCATGTGGGATGGTAACCAGGAGACTTTTCTATGTCTGGAGAATTGCTCAGCCACGAATCATCAATTGTGCAAGTTGCATAATTGTAAATGCCTATCCCCTCCTCTACACAAACATTGTCAAATTTTCATTTAAAATGCAGTAACAACAATGTTCAAAATATTGTATATTCTAAAATACAAGTTAAATTTTAACCAGCCTACATGAGATATGTATAGTAGAGATATCACTAAATTAAGTGCATTTTGTAATATGTTTGATGTGGGTGTTAACATTGTGTTGACAATAGCAGCAAAACTTTACAATGAGATCACTGAAATTTGTTTAGAGCACTTTGTTATAATACGTTATTCAGCTACTTTTCTATAGCCACAACATGGTGATCGAGTAACTTGGGAGTCTTACCCCAACAGTTAAGTGAGTAATAGCCACTTTCTGACTTTTTAGTACCTTCCATAATTAGTAAAACCACTTGTAACATGAAAACTAATTTATTTAAAGTGTCCGGTTCACATGTGTTATTCACCTGCTTTTGGATCAGCTATAAAATTGTAAAATTGCAGATATGATGCTCATTGCATAGCTGAGCAAAAGCTACTTTCAGGTTCTCACTGTTGAGTAAATAACTCACTTCAAAACTATTGTAGTTAGAGCCATGTCTTTATTTAGTTAATCACGTGTAAATTGAAAACCATTGCATTTAGAGTATTTTGTTAAAATATACTATTCACCTACTTTTGGGTCACGGTGGTAGCTCATTGTGTAGCTGAGCAATTGCTTTTTAGATTCTCACTGTTGAGTAAATCACTTGTAACTTGAAAAATGTTGCATTTAGAGCATTTTATTAATATGTGGTGTTCAGTTGTGTTGGGACAATTAGACTTGTGCTCGATTAATCGTCAGTGATAGTGAACAAAGATGGTTGGTTATTGTGGTTTTCTAATAATTGAATTTCAGCTTAAATCCTACCTTTTCCAATGTACCTCAATATCCACATTTTTTAAAAAATATTTTGGGCATTATTACGTAATAAATTGACAGGTTTGTCATGAAATTCGACATTGTTTGTATCTACCACCATAATGACAGGAAGCGGGTATTTTTGGTAGATTCTAAATGTCGAAACACTTGTTATTCTTACCACATTGACCTATACTTTATACCAGAAAATGTTTCTTAAATAATGACCAACAATGGAGTAAAATAATCAATTAGTGGTCGATCATCAGTCGGAAAAACTGGAGAAATTATTGACCATGAAAGTTGAAGGTGAGTCCCAACACTAATGCTCAGCTATTTTTTCAGAGCTGGTAAGTTGGGAGTCTATCCCAATAGCTAAGTCAGTAATAGCTGCTTTCTGACTTTTAATTACCGTCCATAAAATGAGTAAAATCACTTTCACTTGAAAACTGTTGCATAGAGCATTTTGTTGAAATACATTGTTCAGTTATTTTTTCCATAGCAACAACATGGTCAGAAGTTTGGACGTCTATCTCCATAACTAAGTGTAATAGCTACTTGTGCACTTTTTAGCAGTTAACTAATGAGTAAATGGCTCATATCTTCAAAGTATTGCAGCCACACAATTTCTTATTAAGGTGTTGTTCATCTACTTTTTCATGAACTGTAAGATATTGAAGTTTCAAACTTATTGCTCAAACTATAATTGTGTGATAGCTACTTTTATTATGTCATAGTTGAATAAATTACATATATCTTGAAAAGTAATAGATATGTAGCATTTTTCTGAAATAGATTGTCCAGATACTTTCTCTTTAGCTAAGAGTTAGTCATTTTAGGAATGGTTGTCACAATAGATAAGTAACAGCCACTTTCTCATTTTTCAGCAGTTCGCATAATGTGTAAATGGCTGATACCATCAAAAGTGTTGCAGCTACGCAACTTCTTTCAAAGGTGTTGTTGACATACTTTATTTATGAACTATAACATAGGTAAGTTTCAAAGTTGTTGCTCACTGTATGAGTGAGTAATAGCTACTTTTAATTAAGTAATTATCTACCTTTTTCTACTGGCTGGTTCTCATAAGTAGAAGGTTGAATCTCTTTATAGGTGATGTATATAACTGATATACATGGCCTCTACAATCTTGCAGACATTTGACCTTGAAGCTCTTAATTCAAGGTCATCCACGGAGTGCCAAAGTACCCCACGTAGCGTACTTTAAAAGTGCCTATATCTCCCTTATTATTGGTCCTAGAGGTTTGCAATGTGAAACCAACGTGTAGGAAATCATGAGCTGGGAATCTTCTGATGTGGTCAGATTTGACCTCGGACCTCTCGTTCAAGGCCAAACGAGGATATCCAAACTTAAAAGTGCTTATAACTAGCGTATTATTGGTCCTAGAAGTCTGGGATGTGACCAGCTTATGGGGAATCATGAGCTGGGAATCTTCTGATGTCATCAGATTTGATCTTAGTCCCCTCCTTCAAGGTCAAACGAGGACAGTCAAACTTAAAAGTGGTTATAACTTGCTTATTATTGGTCCTAGAGGTTTGCTATGTGAAACAAACCTGTAGGAAATCGTGGGCTGGGAATCTTCTGATGTGGACAGATTTGACCTTGGTCACCTCCTTCAAGGTCAAACGATGGTCCACTGGCTTAGGTGAGTTGTCTTTCTGGTGGATACAAATCAGTTCTCCGATGCGTAGGTCTAGTTATCCTTTGACCCTCCCTTAAAGGCCAAATTAGTCCTTGGTACTCTAAATCCCATTCCTTTACATTCACTTTTACACAAGCTTAAAACAGAAAGTCAGCTGACACAGATCCTGTTCTCTTGCCCTGATTGCTTGTTTTATTTTAATGGTTTTTGTTTACAGGAGCCACCATATTAGCTGTTTAGTTCCTGTGGCAACATATACAAAACTGATTAATGTTGAGCCAAATTTTCATCTGCAAGTCGTCAACACCAATTACTCGTCTCACCCTTGATGTTATTTACAGAAATAAGCAATATTTTAAAGGTTTTACAAGTACTCAGTTTGTGACTTTACCGCTTGCCTCCATATCATGGTACAAACTTCAACATGGTACAAACCCTAGATGGAATATTTATCAGCATTTGCTTGTCATCAGTCAAACTTGTGTACTTTCGAATACCAAATAAGAAAGTAGAATTGACGACAACAATATGTTAAATAACCTCGATACTTTCCATATACAAATTTTGCAAAGTTAGGGGAACTGGTTTCTAGGAGAAATTGTATTATTGCCCATTAAAAACAATATTATTGCCCATTAAAAACAATTGTAAAAGGTTTATTGGTGTGACTTTATGTTAGTAAAGTACTTTTATAACCTGTTCTTGTGTCATTGCACAGTTTATTAAAAAGGAATCCATGAAACTAGTTTTAAACTACCCTAAAACAAGGAAAAATAAGGTAATTGTGTCCAAGGTGTGCAAAGTAACAGCAGTGAGCAGCACATGGCATGTCAGTACCTGGGTACCTTGTCACAGCTCTAGTGTTCACCGTCTTTCCTTTCTTGCAGCCAGAGATGTACTACTGTTTGTACAAAATGATTTCTGCATTACAGCTCCATCTATGCAGTTGGAGGGCAGAGTGAGTTGGAAGTACTGGCCTCTGTAGAGAAGTATGACCTGAGTGGGAACAGCTGGGAATGTGTGGCTTGCCTGCCTAAAACATTGAGATGCCATTCTGCAGTTAGCTACAAGGGAAAGCTCTTTGTCTTTGGGGGCGAGTCTGAGGGGGTTATTGTCAATACTGCTTACAGGTTAGTATTGTATGGTATTTTAATTTTACAGAAGTGCAATATCTTATATACTATATGATTTAAAGTTCTATTTGACCTATTCCAACTGCACAAGCCTGTCACTGGGGACAGGACCCAATAATAGAGGGCACCCATTTTAAGTGGTGGAGTGTGTTTGTGTTATCCACTAAGCCACAGTGGATATGCATCATTTTGTCACAGTGATGAATGTTCATTGATAGGGCCTTTTAATTATAGTAAAAACAAATATCAAAATCACTATTCCAATATATGGTCATAGTATTTTGTAAATATTTTATCTCTGGTTTAAAGTTTGTGCAACCGAGCTAATTTCTTGTCGACCAGTTTTGTGTAGATCACAAAAAAATTAATGTCTTACAAAATGTAAACATGTAAAAAAATTTCTGTCCACACGAATGTGTACTTAGCATCATTTTTACCTTCAAATAATATTTTATTCTGAGAATAATAAGTGGAGAAAGTTTCCATATTTGACGGAAAGAAAGCAGAAAGGCTTGGCACCAATGTAATCATACAGGGAAAAGGTTTTTAATGCAAAATAATTTGTTTCAGCATGGTATTTTTTACCTTGAGATACATTAATTTTACAGGTAATTGAAATAGCTATTGATGGATAGGTGGGCAGTGAAGATAAGCTTGTCCGGGCTGTGTCTCAGAAAGTGTGAGGTGTATGATGTTGATACTTGGTAGGGACATTGGTTGTGAATGAAGTTGTGACCTTTATTTGACCTTTGACCTTGCCATAGGGACCTTGTCCCAATATGACCTAGGCTGTTTAACGGGATGTAAAACCCCAACATTTACCTTTAAGTTTCAAAATCTTGTCCGGGTTATATCTCAGACACTGTAAGGTTCTTATAAAGTTGATCTTTGATAGAGATATATGCTGGGGGTTGTACATGTTCAACGCCATGGTGAGACCTTGGTTTGACCTTACTGTAATTACCTTGACTTTTAAAATCTTGTTAGGGCTATATCTTGGACGCTTGTTTGTATTTAGGGGAGAGGGGAGAGTGGATCCGCCGGCTCTGCTGGCTCCCGCATTTTCTATTGCTTATAGCTCGGCAACCACTGGGTGGATTCTCTTCAAATGTAGCACATGTATGCAGTAGCCATGGGAAAATTTTTTTAATATGGTATCATGACATTTTAACAATCACAGAAGTCACATGACCCAAAATATCTTTTTCAAAGGGTTGTGCTTGTCTGGATGGTAACTTAAAAAGCACTTCACCTATTCACATGGAATTGGCAAGTAGGTTCGCTTTATAGATGTCTGGAAATCAGTAATTTTTGGAAGTGATCCAGTACAAAATGGCTAACTTATTAACAATTAACTAAATGCCACGATTTTTCTTAATGCTGAAAATAAAAATCTTTTAATATCTCAGAAACGTTGTGAGATAGAGCAATTTCGACAAAATTTTGGCCCCACAGGGTATCCTGCAGTTTTTAGCGGCCATCTTGAATTTCCACGTAAAACGCATTTATCTCGGAAACTGCGATTTCAACTGAATTTTTATTAACGCAGGGTATGTAGAGAGTCTGCTGGGCGAGTTTTCCCAAAAATCGTTTTCCCTGCATTTTTGGCACCCATCTTGAATCAGGAAACGTTCAAAGATAGAGCAATTTCCAATGACCCACAGGGTATCTGCAGAGTCAACTGACAATATTTTCCCAAAAATCGTTTTCCCACCATTTTTGGCGGCCATCTTGAATTTCAGTGTAAAAAGCATTTATCTGGGAGACAGTGTAAGAAAGAGAGATTTCGATAAAATTTTTGACACACACACACACACCCCCCCCCCCCCCCCCCCCCGGGTATCTGAGAATCTACTTGCGACTTTTCCCAAAAATCGTTTTCCCCCATTTTTGGCGGCCATCTTGAGTTTCTGTGTAAAACGCAAAAATGCATTTATCTCAGAACTGGTGCGAGATAGTGTGATTTTGACAAAATTTTTGACCCTCAGGGTATATGCAGAGTCAACTGGTGACTTTTCCAAAAAATTGTTTTCCCCCATCTTTTTGCATAAAACGCATTTATCTCGGAAACAGTGCGAGATAGAGTGATTTTGACAAAAGTTTTGACTAACAGGTTATCCACAGACTCTGCTGGTTACTTTTCCCAAAATTCATTTTCCCTCCATTTTTGGCGGCCATCTTGAATTTCTGCCTCAAACGCATTTATCTCGGAAACAGTGTGAGATAGAGAGATTTCAACCAAATTTTTGACTCACAGGGTATCTGCAGAGTCTACTGACAACATTTTCCAAACATTGTTTTCCCGCCATTTTTGGCAGCCATTTTGAATCATAAATGATGTGAGATAGAGAGATTTTGACGAAATTTTTGACCTGCAGGGTATCTGGGGAGCCAACTTTTTCCCATTTCGACCAAATTTGCAACCCCGGGGTATCTGCAGAGTCTACTGACGACTTTTCCCAAAAATCGTTCTCCCTCCATTTTTTGCGGCCATCTTGAATCATAAACGGTGCGAGATAGAGAGATTTCAACAAACTTTTTGACCCACGGGTATCTGCAGAGTCATCTGGCAACTTTTCCCAAAAATCGTTTTCCCGCAATTTTTGGCGGCCATCTTGAATTTCGGCGTAAAACAAATTTATCTCGGAAACGGTGCAAGATAGAGTGATTTTGACGAAAGTTTTGACTCACAGGGTATGTGCAAAGTTGTTTTCCTGCATTTGTGGAAGCCCTCTTGAATTTCTACATAATTCACACACACAAAATACACATTCATCTACGAAACCTTGCATTTTGGCATAAATGGAAAAACATATTGAAAAGTTAACAGGAAAATGGTCATTTCTACAAAATCATTAATACTCATTGGGACGCTTTGTTTTTGCTGTACAAAAACAATTTCTTTTTTTCTTGTAAAGCAATACTCTAGTTGAATTTTGACCTTGCTGTAGTGATCTTGACCTTTAAATCTTGTTTGGGCTATATCTTGGAAACCATAAACTATAGAAAGGTGATACTTTTAATGATAGGTTAGGATGTGCTGTGTCATGGTGTAGTTGTGAATTGACCTTTGACCTTGCTGTAATGACATTGACCTTCAAAATCTTGTCTGGGCTAAATCTTGGAAACTGTAAGGTGTAGCAGGTTGATACTTGGTGGGTAATTAAGCGTCCCTGAAAGGGCGCTTATTTAGATTCGCGTCAGTTTCCCCGCCGCCGCTGCATTATGGTCTCCCTTGAATATCTCCCTTATTATTGCAAGCTTTTTAACCATATTTGGCAGTTATATACCTTAGGCGTGGGAAAATTTTTCCACATGCTTAAATTTGATCTTTATCAAGGTCACATGATCAAAAAATAGTTTTTTCGGGTACACCCGCCCGTCATCGCAGTTCAGGAAAATCTACTGACCGCAGAGGCTTGTAACTTCGTACACATGTTTATACTGTCAAAAACGTGAGCTGATTAGATTTTGGGAGCAATCCGATGAAAATTGACTGATTTATGAGTGATTTTCTCACAGGTACCAATCAGAAAGCTTAAAATTCATGTGAACCCTCTATTATCGTCTTAAGTATTGCATTTAGAGCCATAAAATGTATTGGGAGGTAGTAGGAAACCATATGTGGAGAGTCTAGAAAGCAAGTCGGGGTCAAACTGGGGTCATAAAATTGCCAATTTCATCTTTTCCCCTTATATCTCCTTTATTCTTGCTTCTAGAGCTTGAAAATGTATTAAGAGGTATTGGGAAACCATATGTGAAGAGTCTAGATAGCCGGTCATATTTACCCCCAGACCCTCCCTTATGGGTCAAACTGGGGTCATAAAATAGTCGATTTTGTGTTTTGGCCTTTTATCTCCTTTATTCTTGCTTTTACAGCTTTAGAGTGTATTAAGAGGTATTGGGAAACCATATGTGAAGAGTCTAGATAGCTGGTCAGATTTACCCCCGGACCCCCCTTATGGGTCAAATTGGGAGTCATAAAATAGCTGATTTTGTGTTTTTGCCTTATATCTCCTTTATTCTTGCTTTTAGAGTTTGGAATGTATTAAGAGGTATTGGGAAACCTTGTGTGAAGAGTCTAGGTAGCTGGTCAGATTTACCCCCGGATCCCTCCTTATGGGTCAAACTGGGGTTATAAAATAGCCGATTATGTGTTTTTGCCTTTTATCTCCTTTATTCTTGCTTTTAGAGCTTTAGAATGTATTAAGAGGTATTGGGAAACCATATGTGAAGAGTCTAGATAGCTGGTCAGATTTACCCCCGGGTCCCCCCTTATGGGTCAAACTGGGGTCATAAAATAGCCGATTTTGTATTTTTGCCTTTTATCTCTTTTATTCTTTTAGAGTTTTAGAATGTATTGAGAGGTATTGGGAAACCTTATGTGAAGAATCTACATAGCTGGTCAGATTTACCCCCTGCCCCCCCACCCCCCCACCCCCACCCCCCCACCTCTTTTATGGATCAAACTGGATTCATCAAATGGCCGATTTTGTGTTTTTGCCTTATATCTGTTCTATTCTTGCTTTTAGAGATTTACAGTGTATTCAGAGGCATTGGGAAACCTTATGTGAAGAGTCTAGATAGCTGGTCAGATTTACCAGATAGATGTGTTCAAAGCATTGTACCATAAACTTCTTGCCTTTCTAAAGGCTCACATTTTACTATGCCTTTTTCTAAAATGTAAATAGATATATGGCATTTATAAAGCACTGTTACTCTTTAATTAAGTAGTTTTATGGTGTAACTTTCGACCTATTATAAGTATTGATGCTTTATGCATTCTTAGCCAGAGCATTTATTCAATTAACTTTTCGCAATTTATGACCATAGAAAACAAAATAAAGCTTAAATTTTTCTTTCATGTTAATGCATGAACTTCCACACTGTCTGCTTAACTTTCACTTCTTCTCTCAGCACTGCATGTTTTTATTTTCAAAAACCTTTTTCTACTGTATATTATATTGCAGTGAACCTTTTTGGGACACTTAGTTTTTGTTAACAAAAACATTTTTTCTAGTTTTGTTAAGGGATGTATTCATGCAACATCATCTCACACTGTTTACTGAAAAAACTCTCCCATTCTTTGTACCATGTAAATTCTACATCCCATGGTGTTGAAAATTATTTCCCCAAACTGTGGGGTATGGGCATCTCCAATGCTCTTTTACTTAATTGTGCTTTTTCCATTGACAGCTATACTTCAACTCATAAATGTTATAGCTTCATCAATTTTAGTTAACTATTTAACACAGTCATCTTGCTATTAAATTGTCTTTAATACTTTATCTTAACATACCTTTTCTGTACTTAAACATTTTTTTACCGGTACATAACTGACACTGTTTGCTCTTAAAGTCTCCTGATCTTTGTTTTGTGTCACCTCTTCTGTAGCTCATGATGTCAAAATAAATTTCCTCCTAGAACTGTGGTATGGACATCTCCAACGCTATGTATTGTATCCTGCCAAATAAAACTATTGTTGTTGCCAACAAGAACTGGATTTTTGTGAAAATAAAAATTCTTATCAAAATCATTAAAAAAGTTAAACATATTGCCACACCAAAGTCGGAATTTCTTCAAATTTATTCCTTGTTTGTTATAATTCCCACATTTACATGCAAATATTTTAGTTGGTATTTTAAGTGTTTCCCATACAAAACTGAGCAATAAGAAAATGGAGTGTATTGGGTATGGAGATATTATCATCATCAGGAATAAAGAGGTTAGTTTGGACTAGGTGGTTTGTCTTTGATCTGCAATGTCTACCGTGACTTTAAGTGTGAAAGTCAGCAGTTGTGTACCAATGACTTGTCACAAGCATCTATTTCTATCATAAAATTATTGCACAAATATCATTTCTCTAGTACTGATCACTAGTGAACCAATTGAAGTTGAATATCAGTAACAAAGTGTACTTTGCTTTATCGTTTGATACTAAAATATCATTTCATGCTGGTAAAATACATCATTTAACAACCAGTATTGCCTGATTTATAGAACAAAATTGTTATGGACCGAAGGTCTAAAATACAGATAATTAGTGTAAGGCATAATCGCACTAAAAATGATTGCATTTCTCAAAATATCTAAACATATCTCAAAATATATTTTCCAATATATGAATATTAATGACTCAAATATTTAAAAAATGTAAAACCACAACAGTAATTTGAAAATGTTACTTGGTCAGTTACTGGAATCGATATTGAAATTGATACTTTTGCTGTCAGTGTTGAAATCCAGTAAGCTGTATTGATTGACACTGAAATTTATGTATTTCATTCTTTTCTAATTGACCACATTGATTCTGTGTATTCTTGTGTAACTTAAATTGTTTGTGTTTAGATACGATCCATCGGAGAATGGGTGGTTAGAGCTGCCCAGTATGGCCACTGCCCGGGCTCTGGCAGGTATAGCAGTGTACAGAGACAAGATCTACATCATTGGTATGTAAACTCATAACAGGTTGTCCTAGTATAGCTTCGTATGATATGCTAGTCTGCTACCTGTTATTGAACGGTATTCTTGTTTGGTATTGTACCAAAGATGTTTCAACATATTTGTATCAAATGCAGTGTTCAGGGACATGCATTATTAGGGGTATTTGAACCTCACAAAATAGAACTACTTGTTGATTTGAATTTCAGCAAAGGAAGCACTCAACAATGTCCAAATATTTATCAGTAGTCTGGGCTACCTCTTAATATAAAGTTTTAACATTAGTACAGAAAAAGAGTTTTTGGTGAATGGAGGTTGTTTTGAAGACATTTTTAGTCTCTGCCAAAAACAGCCACATACTTTACACATAGCTAAAATAGCCACATACTTCACATATGGCTACTGCTGTAACAAATGATTTGAGTTATGATAATGTGTTATTTTATAAATGGATATTTGGTAAACTGTTGAAAAAAATGGGATATTTATGCTGTGCTGAAATAAACTTGCCTAGTACCTTCTGGGTTAAACTAAACTTGCATAGTATCCACTGGGTTAAGTAAACTTGTACAGCACTCAATGGGTTAAGTAAACTTGTGTAATACCCACTGGATTAATGTATACTTGCACAATACCATCTGGGTTAAAGTAAACTTGCACAGTACCCACTGGGTTAAAGTAAATTTGCGCAGTGCCCACTGGGTTAAGCAAACTTGTACAGCACTCACTGGGTTAAGCAAACCTGTACAGTACCCACTGGGTTAAGTAAACTTGTGTAGTACCCACTGGGTTAAAGTGAATTTGTACAGGGAAAGATGTATCCTGACAGCTCAATCTTTGCCTTAAATTTTGAAATAGTATGAATGCAGAGAATTGTTTTGATTCCCAGCTCTGTTGGTAGGTTGTGTAAACTCACAAAAATCAGTTTAAGTCAGATATATATTATGGAGCAAAAAAAAATATTGTACAGAAAATCTGCCTCTGTCATTGACAGATCCTGTAAACTCACAAATATAACCCTTCATAAGATTTAAATAATATGCAATATGCCAACTTCCCATAGCGCTCACTTCATTTTCTTGAGCTAGTACAGAATAGATCCACTTAAAAAGATGGGTCAAGTGACCATCAAATGTTATTGTCACACCTCATCATTTTCCTAAAATCCTACATTTCTGGATGTGTTCATCCTTCTGTTTGTCTTACTTGCTCGCTAGGTATCTGGTTGTTCACTTAAAAATTGACAACAGAAATATAGGAACATCAGTATGAAAAGGATATTGAATGTTATGATTTTTATTATAATTGTTTAATATAAACCAATCTATTTTTTATTGCGTAAAATAGCCTTACCTTATCCTCACAAGGGCTTGGTTTGGTTTTGTGGAGCAAAACGTATCGACCGACAAGAATTTTTTAAGGAATATTCTTGTCACAAGAGGTGACCCCTTTGTCTGCGCATGTCCGCGCTTGCGCAGTAGTCGTTGTCGACAGACGATTGGCGAGAGCTCTTCATTATATTTTTGGTCGATATGGGAGCAACACGTACTTTTCCTTATTATCGTCCATTCACGGATGAAAATCTATGACGTTTTGAAGTGTGCAAGCGTGCACCTACCTGTAGTTGTCCATTATTCGACTGGTACTACCACTATTTTGCCTCCCTTGTCCTGAAAAGGGTCAGAATAAGATGTGCAAGAAGATGTTGCTGTAAAGTCTTCAGTGGAAGACGTGTATATCTTCGGCTGTACTCACCCATTATTCGACTGGAACTACCTCCGTGTCGATGAAAGGTATGCAGAGAAGAGCTCCCGTAGTTTTCAGTGGAAAACTGCTTTATTGTCCCTTAATTAATGGCAGAACATGAGTATTAGCGTATGCTCGAAAACAAAGAAGAACGAATGCAGTTGTCTTTGCAACGGAGGTCGTAGATTCTTTACTGTGGGTGGAGCGCCACTCTGGTACAGTAACAGGTCTCCCTCCAAAAGAACGACTACAGAAGCATATCCACTGATCCTTGCAGTTATTATTTTGCTTCCCAGCAGGTACAGTGGACTTCCTGCTTATCAAGACATGAAAATATGGACAGATTACCTTCCTTTGCTGTAAATTTGGATGAAGATCCAACAGACATCTTTGGGGCAGTATGTGCACTGCTTGTCTGTTTAGCCCTGTTGAAGAATTGCAATAACTATTTACTAGATAATAAAACCTTCCTATGGCCATGTCTCCATTGGAAAGAATACTGTGACTTTTGAGTTAATTCTTCTGCAAACTCAACGAAGATCAAACTGGCTAGATGAGATTTTATGTTATATTATATTATATGTTGAAGTCCTTGCTTCCAACTTTTACAGTGTATTTTGCAGTATATTCAGGACAGGAGCTATGTCCAGTAATTTTCCCCTACTAACCACAAAAGATCGTCGTACCACTCTGCCTAGTTTACCAGGTCAGAGGGATACAGAAGAACGTGGCTACATTAATGCAAGTCACCATGGAGGCTCTTGCAGTGTTACTGGCAGTGATGGGATATTTTTTCATTGCCATCCCAGAGTTGTGCGAATCTTCAGTTGGGATTGTCGAGTTACTCTCCAATCGAATTCTCCAATGCCTGTACTACCCACAATGCAAAGCGATGACGTCAGACAGGAAAACATGGCTACAGTACTAAATATACCGCTTAAATGCTTCAAAAGAAAGCGATTCATCCACTCAACAATTGCAGAACTACAGGTTCCTATGGCAGTTTATTTCTTGTATAGAAACTCGGCAAATGACGACCTGTGATAGATCTCAGTGTCCTGAATTGATTTCTAACTACGAATTCAACGATCACTGCCCACGAGTGAAGTTCGTTTACTACGTCAATAAATACCTGCTTGTCCCATCATTTAAACTGGAGACATCAGAAATTATTGGAAATTCGGTTACAAAAGATGCGTTCTTCTATGTACCGATTCACAAGTTTCTCAACATCTACTTCAGTTGAATGTACACTGGCAAACCTATCACTTCAAAGCATTAGGAAATTCGGGTTAGCGACCCCTCTACAGTATCATGCGAGTAGTAAAGAGGCAAATCTCATTCTTCAGTCTCACAGAATAGGAGTTCACCATATACCTAGATCACTGGTCGTCAAGTGTACGTAGAAGACACCAGTATTGGGTTCAAACCAAAGAACTCATCCAATTATTCTTCAACTGGGCTTCGTGATATCGATTTCCTAGGTTACCATTGCTTTTTGGTACCAGGAAATTTCTTTCACCATATACCTAGATCACTGGTTGTTTAGCGTACGTAAAATACACCAGTATTGGGTTCAAACCAAAGCACTCGTCCAATTATTCATCACCTGGTCTTCATGATATCGATTTCCTAGGTTACCACTACATTTTGTAGGTGTGCCTTTCGCTGGTATCTACTACAACTGCCAATATCTCCAGTCACTAGTTGTGAGAATTCCTGTTTCAAATTCTTCTGAAAGAGCATATTCAGTGGTGGAAATGCCAAAAACTTGGAAATAAGATGCCCTTTCTATACACAGGGGCACGATTCCCTTATTTTCGTAGATGCATTAAACCAGGGTTGATGATCCCATCTAAAAGCAGAACAGTCACTCAGTCAGTGGCTTTTGGACAGTTAAAATGTATATATTACATTTCACGGTCATACAGCTGAAGGCAGTGTGTTCAGCCCTTAAAAGCCTTCAAGACAAATTCCACACAAAAGAATTCTGATAGCATCAGACAACACCACTGTGTTCGGTTATCTGAACAAACGGGTGGGGGGCGGGGGGGGGGGGGGGGGGGGGGAGCGTATACCTCCTAGTTTGGCGCAGCTTGGCCTACTGCAATCCTTGAAATATACTCATAACAGACATATTCTTGGTTGCTTAAAGGTCATACTCAACATATCTCCAGAAGGGATAAAGGTTTGGCACATCCTGGCCTACTACAATCCTTGAAATATACTCTTAAGAGACAGAATATTCTGGGGTTACTTAAATGTCATACTCGATGATCTCTACAGAAGGGACAAAAGTAATATGTACAGAATGGTTCTTACTCTGTTTATGGTTCTAGACAACGTGCAAGTTTGGCACAAATCAACAATAGGTGTTTTATGCAGGTATGCTGCATCTTGGCCTACTGCAATCCTTGAAATATTCTCATATGAGCCAGATATATTCAGGGTTGCCTAGATGCCATGACAACCTCTCCACAAAGAACGAAATAATACAGACAGGAGAGTCTTCATCTTTAATATTCTATTTGATTTACATAGTTTGTCAAATACCAATGGTACACATGTTTGCCACCAATATGAGTCACAAACTTCCATTCTGTGTTGCCAGTCCCGGATGCAAATGCTCTGAACATAGATGCATTAAACATCTTGTTGGAGGTTCTGGACTGCTAGGCCTTTTGTCCTATGCCACTTATTCCAAAAAGTCATTGAACAAGTGAACACCAGGTGCAAAATGATTGTAGTGGCCCCTTGGTGGCCCATGATGCATTGGCCTTGGGGTCTGGTGAGTCATTCAACCAAATCTCCATTACAGCTACTTCACTGGTCTCAAAAACAGCCATTCAGTCAGAAATACCATCTGAATCTGTTGCATTGGCACCTTCATGCTTGGCACCTTAACACCACTCAGAATCTCTTATATCATTCTCTGGGCAAGGGATAGAGAGATTTAGGGCATCTCAAGGACCCTCATCTTGGAATGTATGAGTCATGATGGGCCATTTTGAGCTCTGGTACCCACAGAATAAGGTGGCCATCTCAGAGCCTACGGTCTCAAATATACCAGATTTTTTTGATCCATTTACTTGCAAAAATCTGAAACCTGTCACTATTGTTGGCTTTGCAGCAGCCATAGCTGATCATTTACATTTTTTGTGCAGGAGTTGAGCCAAAGCCTGCATCTTTATAGGCCTATTGCAAGTTTACCCACTGCTAACAGAGGTGCAGCATCAAGGGATTTGCCTTTGCTTCTGTTGGTTTTCACAAAAGGCTCCTTATTAACCTTTAAAGGAGGTCAGTCTAAAAAAGTTTGACTTGCAAGACTGTTGCAATGGCATTGGAAGTGTATTTGGGACTTTGGTTCCTTCAGACACAAGCCTCATAGGAAGGAGTTTACAGTTCTCCCTCCTACCTACCTTTTCAGCAAGGACCTATTAGCCTCAATTGGTCTAGATTGGCTCCAGTGGTCACTTCAGCTCTAGATCATTCCTGAACTCAAATTGCCTGGACACATGATTCGTTGTCCTCCTACAGCACTTACATTCTTCTTGGACAGGACTACTGCTTGGAGAAAAGGGAAAGTCTCCTTCTCCTGCCTTTTAGCAAGAATCAGTTGACTTCTGATGCCCCAGATGGCTCAAACCAATGGTCATTCCAGCTCACAAAACTTTCTTGAGCTGACGTTGGACTGATGTTGTGACACTCTGCCCTCTTACAGTACTTAGTTACTATCAAGACAGTACAAGTACTTCAAGGAGGTGAAGAATCGCTTGCTCATATCTTTTAAGGAAGGCTTGATGGAGATATCTTGAGTTCTGCTATCTCTCCCTGGATCAATCTGGATGCATGATTAGATTGCCAGTCCTTTAATTCTGCTTATCAGAATCCATACATTGAGACACATATTACATCCATGGCTGCCTCTTTAGTTTTCAAGAGTGGGGTCTTGCCTCAGCAGATATCAAACTCTTGTTATTGGAAGACCCACAATTCTTTACTACATTCCACTCGAAGATGTAGCTTGGTAATCCCATGACCAGTCCATGAATAAATTGGGTCTTGTGGATTCATCTCAGCATGTAGTCAAATTTTTGTGTTTTTATACATGTTATTCATATGACTCGCATACTTTGTTCTCTCCAGTTATACAAGTGTTGTGTCACTGACATATGTCTTTCTTAACTTACATATGGCCCCATATCTGCAGTTTATGCAGTTCAGTTTGCCTGCTTGGAGATATTCTCATTGTCAGATGATGACATCTTGTTTGGGGAGACATGCAGACATCTCCGGCCAATATCGGGTGATGGTTGATAGTGCTATATGATTTGTTGTAAAATTGTCTACAACAGCAACAGCAGCAACAGTGATGATCACATCATGGATCTCTTGTTGAGGTTAGCAAATTACTTATCTGTGATGAAGAAGTAATATATAACCTAAGATGTGGTGTATGGAAGCTTATCTTATCCTCTTATCAAGTGCTTTATTTGGTGACCCCTTGTCTGACAATCATCTAACAGTGTGGCCAAAACAAATACCCTCCACCTGTTATGGTTGTATTCAAGCACTTGTGAGGATAAGGTAAGGCTATTTTACGCAATAAAATGTAACAAATTTTATTGTAATTTAACTTTTTACAAGTTAAATACTTACCTTATCCTCACAAGGATAAACCCACCCTACCTCCCCGCATAATTTGTTTTCTGGGGACCAAAAATACAATGAAGAGCTCTCGCCAATCGTCTGTCGACAACGACTACTGCGCAAGCGCGGACATGCGCAGACAAAGGGGTCACCTCTTGTGACAAGAATATTCCTTAAAAAATTCTTGTCGGTCGATACGTTTTGCTCCACAAAACCAAACCAAGCACTTGTGAGGATAAGGTAAGTATTTAACTTGTAAAAAGTTAAATTACAATAAAATTTGTTACAGTTTATTTGAACAATTTCTTTTAGAATAATAACTGGCTATAGCACATAGTTAATTGAAGATGAAAAAAGTGTCAGTATAGACATTTTTAAACCCTGGTGAGTCGAATGTCAAAGGTCTAAAAATACTTCTACTGAACCAAGTTTTGTGGCTAACCCACTAAGGCCTGAATATTCTTTTATGCATTAAATCCAGGCCAGTAACTCTAGAAAGAAACAGGTCCATGAAAATAGTTACCTGTTGGAATGGGTGGGCTGGGGGATAGGTTTAATTTTGTACACTGTTTTGCACAAGATAACAGAATTCTACTCAATAGGGTTTTGAATGTATTGCCCCATGACCTAGAGTTCTGCTGTTTATGAGGGCTGTGAGCCTCGATAGACGAGTCGATCTTTGCTAGTACTCGAGTCCATTTTAAATCCTCGGTTACTCGCGAGGTATTGTATTATCGCCCACGTAATGAAACGCTTGTGTAAAATATGCCACATTTCAGCATTTCCATTACATAATATCAATTAAAGTTTTTCTTTTCGCTTGAAAACATATAATTTACTCCATATTCTATAATATCTGGTTAAATAGAAGACGTTTTTCTTCAAAATTTTCGTTTCTGGAACCAACTATCTGTTTACAGAAGACTTCTGATGGTAGATACTAAATCTCGTGGTTACTTGAATTCAGGCCGGCTGTGAGAGGGTGAGTCCTCGATGCCGTTTTTCAGCACCCGTCATGTTTTACCAATTTCTACTGATTTACAGGAGGAAACACGTCAGTGAGTACTAAGTGGAAGAAAGAGCTGTTACCTGAACACTGTACTCCTACAACTGAAGTGTATGACCCAGTGGCAAACAGCTGGGAAACTGGACCAGAGCTGCCAAATGCCTTGTGTGGTGCAGGTAGGACTACTGTACATTCTTACATCGATTTATAAAATTATTTTGCCTTTTCTCCTCATTATGTTGCTGGAATTTTAATAAGGCAGAAAAGATAAGGTTAATTTGGTCACCGAGTTAAGCTGCTTGTGTTGTCAGTCAGTAAAACTGTTAGCTTTTATTAGATGTAAAATATCCTTAAGGAAATATGAAAAATATGAAAAACTAAAGGAATTATGTAAATTAGTGGGAAATTTCCAATTTAATACAAATCTTATTTAATACTTTCATCATTTTCCACACTACTTCAAATTCACACCTTTGGTTGGTGTAAAATTCTGATATGAAGAATTCTAATGATGGCATAAAGTACAGGGAAGTTCCATATAGGATAATACATGTATACAGAAGAAAATAGTTAACTGGTCCATCAATATGGGCCCGCAAGGACCTTAGGTAACCTTATATTCGGTTAATATAGTATGACTAATTGTTTCAGCTTTGAATTTTAAAAGTATAAAATCTGCTAGTATACTCATCATTGTAACTAAAATGGCCATGAATAATATCACTGGTATCCCTTATAATCAGTGTTTCAGATTGAGGTCAGCCGTTAGATAATGACCAACTTTTGTTTATAAAATTGTCCAGAAGTCCGTCAAAATGTCCTTAGCATTTCTTAGCCTAAGTGATACAATTTTTCAGAAATGTTGAGAGATGGAGTGATTTCAAGCTCACTTTTTTGTGTATTTGGGTACAGTCCCAGCTCACAAGTAACTGACATTCGACTAACTGAAAGATAGAGGCTCAAGGATGACCATTTATCAATGTTCTTGAGGTTCTTTAGCCTGCCACTGGGAACAGGGCCTAGTGACAGAGGACCACCATTTTAAGTGGTCATCTGAGCCACTGTGGAAGTGCCTGTACCTGGGTTTGAACCCACGTCCTCTGAGTTCCTAGACAAGTGTGTTACTCACTAGGCCACAGTGGCAGATAAAACATTAGTCCTGAGAAGTTGGACCCAATGTACAAAATTAATTTTTGAAATTTGTAAGCTAGGGCTTTGACATACATTATTATATAACTGTTTTTTCACCATCCAGCATCCAGTGTCATGCTTGATTACCCTTTATTTAAAGGAAAAATATTTTACATATCTCAGCCAAATTTGATACAGAGGACCATTGAGCTGATATATTTTATGGGATCACCTTTCAGCTACAGGCAAACATTTTTGGCATTCCCACACCAAAATCTTCAAACATCACTTAACACTACATTCCTGCATTCCTGCTCTTTTAAAAGAAGATAATTCTTGACATATCAGCCAAATTGGGCACAATGCTCACAGGATTGACATGACACATGATTAGTGTTGGTATCGAATAATAAAATATATATCAATATCAAACCATATTTTCGCCTTCTGTATCGATCGATATTGAAATATCGGGTCATAGATGTTTTCCGAGAGAGACCTTCCAAACTCTTTTGCAAGTTTTAGTAGTTTCCCGAAACGTAAACAAATATGGCGTTTCCGCTTTAGCGGTAAGTGAAAGTTGACAAAAATGATATGAAAACCAAGATATTCCTCAATTTTTGTATTTTATTTGAATGGAAAACAACTTAATTGCATCTATTTAATAATATGTTCCGATATTGATATTGTACCCTACATTATCGATATCGGCATATTTAGAAAGAAATGATAAATATTTCAATATCGATAAACAATACCATTCCTACACATGATAATGCATTTTTATCTATGCCATCCTTTTATTGTTCCAGCTCGTATTTACATTATGTCCTCTGTCTAGTTTTAATACTATTTCCCTCTTTTTTACCCAAGGAGTGGTGAAGTATGGCGGCACTCTGATTATAGTGGGCGGGGAGGATGACAAGTCCTGGATGGCAGGCACATTTGTCCTCCAGTTGGATGAGGACAAGCGGGAAGTGTGGTGTGAAGGTCATGAGCTGCCCAATGTGATGAGTACATTTACGTGTGTAGTGGCAAATATACCACAAAACCTCATCAGCACCAGGGATGATCGCTAAAAGAGTGCTTATATGTTCTCACCCAGCCAAAGTATTGCTATAGTGATGTTAGTAATAATTTGAAAAAAATATATTGCTAAACACTTTTGTCTGCTACAGAAGTAAACTAACCTTTACAATGTCTGAAGTATTGTCATCATGTCATTAGTAATAATTTTTATAAAACATCTAAATTTGGAGAAATATTCTATAATTTTAAGAGTTCTCAGGTGTTTTGGCTTTTATACTTTGTAACCTTATATATAGCGTGGACTTTTGAAAACAGGTCCATTTTATTCAGCTGACAAAGTAACGTATGTACAGATGTATAACTTTTCAGATATTGATAAATTGGGGCTGACTTTATAATTTGTGGTAGGTGTATTTTTATTGTATTGTCAGCTTTTAATGTTTATGCATCATCTCTTTTACTATATATGACTCAAAGCAGTAATTGACCTATCCTAACTGAACAGGTACAGTCAAAGCTGCAGTAACTGAAATTCTCCTAACTGAAAGATAGAGACTCAGGGATGACAATTTAATAACACCCCTTAGGTTCTCCAGCCTTCGAATGGGCAGAGGACCCAATGACATAAGTCGTCATCCAAGCCGCTATATATATATTCTTGTACTAGGGATGTTACACAGGTCATCTATATTCCTAGGTGTCTTACCATCTAGGCAACACTGACAGACAGAAAGTGTCAGTACAATAATCTTAGGGTTCTGCTTGCAGTTCAGTCTAATCAAAGTGAAATTTCCGATAACTGTATAAATGTCTTCAAGTATAACTTATTTTTGAAGAATGAGTGCATTTACTTTTGCATAGACGAGAACAGTCCCAAACAAAACAAGTGTAATATGAAGTACAAAGGGTCTTTCTGCAGTATTTTCTACTTTTGTTTGTCACTGTCATTTTGTTTGGCATATCATTGGAAATGTCATAGGAGGTCGGGATTTTTGTGATTTATTTTCTAATTTTGTAGGGGTCAATTTGCGTAGTATTTTAAGTGAAATAGGAAGTCATGATCTTCATGCATTATTTTGTGTTTTATCAATTAACTCAACATTCTCAGTGTAATATGAATTCAGGCCTCCTGCCCATTCTTCTTTCTTTGTTTCTCAATTGGCCTAATTTTCTAAGTGTAATTTGAAGTCAGGATTTTTGTGCATTATTTTCTACTTTGGTTTGTCAGTTGGTCTATAATTGGAAGTGTAATACCAGGTCAGGATGTTTGTGATTTATTTTGTACTTTTGTTTCTCAGTTGGCCTAAACATGAAATAAGGATCTTTGTGTATTAATCTTTACCTTTATTTGTCAATGCATATTTGTCTAAATGTTTTATGTATGGTAGCTCTGCTTACATTTGGTTACATATATACCCTGAGTGTTGCACTAATTGCTATTCTCAGTGTGTATTCAGAGTGTTCAATTATATTGGTATCTATACCGTTGATTTGGTAGAACTGCTATAAGTCCAATGTTTTCAGCAGTAGAAGTAATTTCTAAGTCCAGGTAATTGTTGGTGCAAAATATAAGGGTAACCACCAATTGGACTTACAGAATGTAGCCAAACCTAGTACCTAATTTGATACGACAAGTGCAAGTTTTCAATAAGAGATAGCAAGGTATAGTTAGAACCTGGTCTTCTTGTGTGGAGTCTGAAATGTCAAAGTCTAGAAAGTAGTGACACTCTAGCACCTTTGTTTAAGACTTCACAAGATTTTCAACAATTGCCTGTTAAAACACCTTTGTTTAAAATGGTGGTTACATATTCCCAACTTAGCCTGACTCTTACTGATTGTGAAGTTGTGGGCAGAATTTCTAAAATTATATATTGTGGGAAGCAAAGCTGGAAAAGTTTGGAAAAGTTAGGGGAATAATATAAAAACATAATCTTTTTGAAAAGTCGATATTTTTGCTTCCTGACACCCAAAATTGGGATCGTCAGCCTGACCTCTTTTAATGACAGTAAGTCAAATCATATGTCGGCAAACACCCCAGTCATATTCTATCATATTAAGTTAGGGACTTTCTATGCCCGATTTTGATCAGAATCATAGCATGGAATGTCTGCAAGCTTGAAGCTCCTTATTATCATTTTTATTACTTAAAGATTGGGAGAGTCAGGGATCTGAAGCCATCATATCCTATCACCAATAGATTTAATCTTTTTGAAATGATACTGAAACAGATGGATCAGGATCAAAAGTCCTTAGGGCTCAACTAGTCAGTATTATTCAGTATAGGTTCCATCATAAATTGCGATTCTACAGTAAGGGCCTCTGTCTCGATAGCGCTTGAATATGGAACCTGGCCTTTGTTAAGTTCTTTCACCACACACTTGAATTATCCAGGTGAAACATTTCTCAAAGATTAAGCGTAGTAAGTGAAAGTGAATAAAGTAAATCTTCATAATGGAGGTCTGCTCTCTATAAGTGTTTTGTAGTTTGATATGAATTGCTTACATTTTGTAACTTGGACATAGATCATGTCTGCTGTGTTTGATATATAAGTTGTAGTAACTTTTCCGTTCTTAGCTGTAGTCATTCGTCAAAAACTTACTTCTAAGCTGACTTGTTGAAGCTTTTGTGGCATTTATTTTTTGTTATTATTTTATTATATAAAATTACCAAACTATTTTTATTCCTTTGTGATTTATTTTGTTAGTATTTATTAGATTATTTATTATTGTATTTTTTTGCTATTTGTTAGAATATAATTTTACTCTCACTAGGGACAGAATTGCTCTTCATTCATACCAAAATGTTAGTCAAAAGTATTTACTACTCTGTGATATAAATTCTGAACACAATCAACTAACATCAAAAGGTGTTTCCAGGTGTTCAGACAAATTTCAGCTGTTTTGAAACTTTTTGCATTTAATCCTACTGAACATAGCCCGTTCATAACGCCAAAATATAATCAAACAGAATTTTGTCACAAATTCATCATTCTCATCAATGAAAATGGTACATATTTTAGAAGCACTTAGATATTTGTTTATGTACAAAAAGGTAAGATTTATTTTGAACTGTTGTTAATTAAACAGGTTCAAAGATCATTTACCAGCTCAGTAGAAAACATGTACATGTACAGGGAACAATCTTTATTAGTGGATTTTTGCCTAAAATCTGAAGTAATATTGGTACCTTGAAATATACTCATTGTGGTAGCAAATGTTGCTTGTGTCAACACAATCCAAAGGACTACAGGCTAGATTGCTAAAAAAATATAAAAATTGAAGATTTATTTTGCATTCAAGTTGTATTGCTGTATCATAAGATGAACCATTTCATTGTGTTCAACAAGCTTGCCATTTAAATAAAATAGTATAGAAGCATCTATATAGCACAAAATTATTCTATTGTTGTACGGGAGATCAAAAACCAAGGAGAGGATGTAACCCAGCAAGCACCTACAAGCATGGTATGACTGTGGTAGTGGGTGTGCCAGTCTCAATAGGTAGGTATTGGCCCCTGAACCCAAAGCTGGTCAGCTGTGATCTGACATTTAGTTGTTACCAGGTCCATTCTACTGGTTTGACAGTAGCAAAACCGTGCCTACCAATCACCTATTTGGGATGGCTTGAGGAAACTGATTTAATCACTTGGCTGTCTTTGGGTCATTGGATGGTTCCATCCCTGGCAACATGTGTGATACTCTGAGGACCTTTACCTCCTGTAACCTCTGCTGTTGAAAGGGATGTCAAAGTCTAAGCTTCAGTTTTTCATGGTCCAGCTGTTATATATTTCAACTTTGGACTTAGTGAATTTATTTGCCTGCTCTGCCAACCACTTGTATTAAGCATCTCACAACCATATTTTGGAAAGATGTGGCATGTACAGTCTGTGGTAATATTAAATTGAATGCATTACGGTGTTGAAAATAATTACACACATGATTGCACATATGGCACATTTGAAAATTTTTCAATATTTATCGTCTGCTTTACGTTTCTCTGATACAGTTCTGATAGGGTATGAAGAGATCGCTGGTGAAAATATATAGAATGAAGGTAAATTATTGACAATGCTAAAAACAGCAAACATGGCAATTTTGTTGTTGTTTCACCACCATAGTTTTCAACAATTTAAAGATCTTTAACACTATTTTTATGGATTCGAAACAGGTTACACAGTATAGCACATAATTTAACATGTTTTCAGACGATAAAGTGACATTGTTAAACAGGACTACACTGAAACATTGTATTTCAAGAGTGTGAATCGGGGTTTAAGATTCACAATACTTGCAACTTCCAAAGTTCTAGTCAAACCTTAAATTTATCATTGGTTCATAGCCTTTTGTTCTACTTTATAATATTTATTTGTAAAAGAGATGTAAAAATCCAAAACTAGTATGTGTTATTGTTTGTATGTAGTATTTAAACTTTTTCTGTTATATTTGCAGCCATTATTATTGCTCTTTCTTACACATGTAGTGCTTTATAATATTCTATTTATTTTTACATACCAGTGTTTCATCTTGATGTGTTCAGTGGTGCTTGTTTGATGACTTTAGGGAGGCCTTCATTGTCGTTATTTTAGCTTGCCATTATTTCTGGTAAAACAAATTTATGTGCTTTGGATGTACTTTCTTTTTGCGTCATAATTGTATGTTATTCATGTGTGTTTGATTTGCTTTATCAAAAACGGTCTACTGTAGAAATAAACTACAACCTCAGATTTTATCAGTGACTTGATTATTTAATGGCCTCAAAGACAGATTAAAAGACAGATTAAAGACTATTCAGTCTGGGGTTATTTCTGTTATAAATTAGCATACTATATTATTATTAGTCGAATCTTTGTTTCGAGTTATGTACTGAGTTGCGGCCACGATTTTAAATTGGCCGTTTAAGCCCTTAAATACCAAATTCTGCATAATATTTCTTCACATATCTGTACATTAAGGTGTATATTATACACTCTGCCATTTTGAAGATTTTTAATGCCTTTATTAAGTTATATTTTATGAAGTAAAAAGCATGTCTGGCACTTCGTCTGGCTTTCTCCAAGGACCCGTATGTCCTAGAACCTATTGTATTTCCAGTGTGATTTTCTACTCGAACGAGTCTTTTTTAACGGTTTCGTCTGCTGGTTTCTAGAGGTGAAACCCCAATTAATTTATTCGTCTGCAGGGTTTACCACGCAGTCACTGTTAATGTAAAATTGCTGTCTGCGCATCTACGTGTACTCAATTATTTGTCAAACAAATAAACCGCAAAGAGATTAATGAATGAAGTGACGTCACGGTAGTACTATACATTTTTCGTTTAGCCAATCAAAATCGAGGACACCTCTGGCAGAGACAATGAAAATATTCAAACTCCGTAGTTTTACATTCAACCACTCGAACGCTTTTGCATGTCCTAGAAGTTATCACGTTTCATTTTTCTGTCAATCCGTTTCTTATTTGGAGGAAGTTGTCTTCCAAATTGTTTTACAGTATATTTACAAAATAAAGCAGTTCGGTAATCTTATTTCCTGACAATATTTTATCAAATGGACGGCAGAAACATTTCACAGGACAGCGGTAAAATACAGCATCATCTACGGCTCCCTATTTTCGCTCATTGTGGCAATTCGAAATATTGTAGTTAAAACACACGAATATTTTATTTAAATACTTACAATTTGCTGTAAAATATCCATATACAGTACTATATATATCCACGCTTCAAAATTGAAATATGTCTTCTCATTTCAAAATCAAATTTCAAACTGCGAGTCCGTGAACAGGAAATGGTGTACGTGCAACTCGCTGACAAGGGAAGTCGCTGACACTAACTCGCTGACACAACTCGCTGACAATATGCAAATTAGATATGGCAGGTTATACAAATGTTATTCTAGTTTCCTAACAATATTTTATAAAATGGAAGCATAGACGAAGACTTTAAACGACAGAACTCACGGCCATAGCACCCAAGTCATTAATATTCATGAGAAGATATGAGGTCACGGATTTCCCCTGGCATTTCCCAACAATGTTTTATAAAATGGACGTCTCGACGAATTTCAAATTTCAGGAAATATGCTGGTAGTTTTCATCTTAAACCAGCCTTGTAAAATATTGTCAGGAAACTCTCAAAGAACTGCCGTGACTGCGCATATTTGTTCACTAATATTAATGAGGCAAGTCAGTGAACAGGAAATATGCTGGTAGTTTTCATCTTAAACCAGCCTTGTAAAATACCGGTATTGTCAGGAAACCCCCACAAAGAACTGCCGTGACTGCGCATATTTGCTCATTAATATTAATGAGGCAAGTCCGTAGACAGGAAATATGCTGGTGGTTTTCAGCTTAAACCAGCCTTGTATAACTGCGCATCTACAGACCCTTTATATTTGTAAACCTTTCACATCACATCACTACAAATACCCATCTCGCTACAAAAATCTGAAAAGGGTTTCCAAATGCGGGCGATAATACAGAGTTTACAGATTTCAACACCCAGTGCTGTCCAAAGATTCGACTCTGTGGTTGGGTGAAAGCTAACCACGTCACCCTTGTCAAGTTATTGTTTCTTTTTAAGTGATCTTTTTCAAAAATGTGAAAGAAGTGTAGCATTAAATCACTTTCAAAGAATATAACAGTCCTATTCCTCTTTAAAATACTCATGAAAGATGGTCAGAAACAGGTCTTCATCCATTGTGCAGGTATCTCTCTTCTCTTGTTATCATTGTTGGTGATCAGGCTTAAAAGTTTTTGGAGTCCCAAAAACTCCCATCAGTGTTAAAAGTTAATTTTCAGTACATGCATTAAAGTTTGAGGAGCATTTGAAACGATCTATATTCCAAGGTAAGCAGATGTGTGTTAGCTTTTCTTTACAAATACAAAGATGGTGTATTCAAGATAATTGCTAGCCTATTTATCACTATCCCTGTGAAATGTTTTGTGTGGTTATCCAGTGTTGCATTTCAGGTTTAAAAGTTGAAATCTTTTCCACAACATCCATTTCTAACATTTCAGCAAGGAAAGATAATTCCCAGTCAGGGTAGATTGATGACCCAAAATCTTTTACAAAAAGGACAAATTTTACAAGAATTTTCCATAGTGTCCAATATTATGATGAAGGTTCTCTTAACCTATGTTGATGAATTTGAGATTTGTTACTCATTATCTCAATTAGAAGTTTGGTATTTTGGCTGCAAATAACAGATGACACAGTTGCCTCAGGTTTTGTCATCAAACATTTAAATCTCAGTACTAGTACCAGCTACTGAGCCAAGCTATTTTATTAAAAATATGTTTTCAGAGCTATTGTTCATTCTTTGATGTCAAAACTTTTTATCTTAGGTGTGAAGGTTTCCTCTGTGCAAAATAGTTATTTACCTGACCGAGTAATCTAGGTCATGGTGAGTATTACAAAGAGTTTTACACAAACAAATTTATTCTCTTTCAAGTGTTAAATGTTAATATATATGTTCAAACAAAAAAAAACAAATACATCCAAGGTTTCTTTGATGTCTTGCATATGTACAATATATAAATGTTATCAAAATACAAGAAAACCACATACAGTATACTGGTGCCACACTATTTAGCACTCATGTGGGATGTAACCAAACTTGCAAAAGTTGTGGATGGATATATATGACAATGGAAATCAGCCAGAGATTTAAAAAATATGGCCTGAATCTAGGTTCTCAAATTTAGTATACTACAAGTGGAAGTAAAGTGTGTTTGATGTAAAACACCTCTCTCACACAATAGATATGAAATAAATGCCAAAATATGTAAATTTTGGTGAAAATGGATGTAAAATAATCTAATTAGACCTATTATTGGGTATTAATGGAGATACTTTATCTTGGAACAGCATATTAGCAATTTATTTATGATAGCATAAGATTGTTAGGGGGTGTTGAAGGGTGCTTATGCAAAACATGGCCGATCCAGAGCACAGCATCAGTGTATAAAATCATGCATATATTATAACAAGGCATTGTATATGGGCAGTGAATTAGCCTAATTTAAATTTTCCCAGAGGTAATCTATTGGTTAATTATTTCACTGTATTTGAGTAAAAAGTAAGTAGTTGAAAATTTTTCTCACAAAAAGTGATGTGTATATTTAAACCCCATTTGAGTAGAATTGTGATGGTAAGAATTTCCTTTTCAGTAGAAGTTAGTGTCAGGTTACCCGAGAACCTTTTTCATTAAAATTTTAAAATTATTAAAAATTTTAACTAGAAGTCCTAGTTCAATGAAATTACTTTTCTGATGACTTGAAATTCCACTTAACAGGGATTTACTTTATTCTGTACTAAGAAAGAATTCAATGCTGACATTTTCAAAGAGTTTATCTTAAACCATGGATTTGTTTAGATGGATTTACAAGTATTACATTACACTGTGTATATGCTATAAAATTTGGCAATAAATTATTACCTGAAATTGGTTGAATCCTTTTATTTTACACAGCTAATCATTATTATTTCCACCGGATAGCATCCAGTAGATACTATGGATTTTGCTTTGTTACGCCGCCGCCACCCCAGTGTGTAGAGAGATTCCACCATTATCTAGACTTCTCAAATTTGCAGGATATATTCATGACCATAAAATCTTACCTGGGAATATTTTTGGCCTCATTTTGAAAAACAAGATGGCCGTCACAGGCTTTTTTTTTATTTTCAGCAAGGCATTGTGTTGGCCCTCCAGACGAAAGGGTATTATATATAGAGATCTCAAAATTGCAGGATATATGTTTATCATTACAAAATCTTACAAATTTTTGGTCTCAATTTGAAAAACAAGATGGCTGTTTCTTTGTCAGTCATGAAAAGTGCTTTTATATCTCCCTTATTATTGGTCCTAGAGGTTTGCATTTGTGAAACCAACCTGTAGGAAATTATGGGCTGGCAATCTTATGATGTGGTCAGATTTGACCTTGGGCCCCTCCTTCAAGGTCTTACCAGGATAGCCAAACTAAAAAGTGCTTATAACTTGCTTATTATTGGTCCTAGAGGTTTGCAATGTGAAACCAACCTTTAGGAAATCATGTGCTAGGAATCTTCTGTTGTGGTCAGATTTGACCATAGGCCCGTACTTCGAGGTCAAACAAGGATAGCCAAACTTAAAAGTGCTTATAACTCACTTATTATTGGTGCTAAACATTTGCAATGTGAAACCAGCTTATAGGAAACCATGGGCTGGGAATCTTCTGATGTGGTCAGATCTGACTTTGGGCCACTGTTCAAGGTCAAACCAGGATAGCCAAACATAAAATTGCTTATAACTTGCTTATTATTGGTCCTAGAGCTTTACATTGTGAAACCAACCTACAGGAAATCATGGGCTGGGAATCTTCTGATGTGTACAGATTTGACCTTGGTCCTGTCGTTCAAGGTCAAATGTTGTCTTCCCAGTGGATACAAATTTGCATCAGTTCTCTGATGCATAAGTCTAGTTTAACTTAATTTTATCACTGGAAATAATTTTTAAAAACTATATCTAATCTTAATGGCTGTGGTTCATTGCACATCCTCACTTATTATTACTGCCAGAATATTTATATAAGAGCAAAATTTAATGTACTATAATCTACATAACAGTAAATATTATATATTTATGTATACTTGATATTTGTATATACACGTATGCATAACATTAATGTATGTAAAGATATGGAAAAAGCATCAGAGGGGTTCATACCCCACAGCCTAGGGAAATAGCAATAGAGAAAAAGTATGTAAAGACAAAATATCAAGAGAAGGCAAATCAATAGCATAAATTTGTGAAAATTATTAAGCTAAAATTTATTACTTCATCTCTTTATCAAAGTATAGCTGCCAATGGAGATTTAGCACAATTAAATAAAAGTAGATGTAATAATCAGTTGTAGAAATCCATATAGCTTTGTGCTAGATGAAATATGTTTCAAATTTGGCAGTAGAAAACACTCTGGCAAGGTGACAGGTGAAACCAAGGTCACACATTGTACAGCTACATTCATAATCAATGTCTCTGACAAGTATCAAGTAAATACACCTTATGGTTTTGGAGATATAACATGCACAAGATTTTAAAAGTCAAGATCACTATGGCAAGATGAAATCAAGGTCACACATTGACAATGCAACACTTTCCAAACAATGTCTTTGCCAAAATTAAATATCCTACACCACACGTCTTCTGAGATACAACCCAGACAAGATTTTCCCACAAATCTGAATGCCATTGTTGAAAACAAAGTCTGCACATATACTAAAAGCCCCACCCACAATAATATTTCAGCTTCCTGCATCTTGCACTTCCTTAAATATAGCCCAGGCAAAATTTTAAAGGTGGCAGTCACTATGGAAAGGTCAAACCAAGGTCACATGATTTTGCACACATACACTAATCAACCAATATTCTTGCCAAGTTTCAACTTCCTATAAAGATCAGGATCCCCGCAAGGCCACAGGAAAAGTCAATGTCACACTATGGGGTTGCACACCTATGCCCCAAACTAATGTCCCTACCAAGTTTCAACTTAGTATTTTATGGTTTCTCAGACAAAGATGTCAAAGGTTAGGGTCACTGCCACGTGCTATGATTTGGCATACATACACTGCCCAATTAATTTCTCTATCAAGTATCAATTTCCTACACCTTCTGGTTTCTGAAACAGAGTTCAGTCAAGATTTAATGGTCAGGGTTACTAAGGCAAGGTCAAATTAAGGGCAAATCATGATATTGCACAGCTACAGCCCTCAACCTAGTTTTACCAATTATAAACTTCTGATACCTTATGGTTTTCGAGATATAGCCCAGGAGACATTTTAAGTGTCAGGGTTAGTGCAGCAAAGTAAAATGCAGGTCACACCTGGATAATGCATCCCTACAATTCAACCAATGTCCCAAACAAGTATTAACTCCCTGTACCTAATGATATTTGAAATACAGCCTGAACAAGATTAGATACTCCGAAGATTTTATAAAATTGTTTTTGTAGTTGTTATGATGAACTGTATGTATAGGACTCCTCATTTGGAAATACCATGTCTTCATACACCGATTCATTGGCAACCTTTAAGTATTCATGCTCTTCCATTTGCTGTTTCATTAGATACAGGTATCTTGTCTCTTTCTCTGACAAATGCTTGGCCACACCAAGCCTTTTCTCATTGTTCTCAAACACAAGGTTCTTTTTATCATCACCTTTGCAGGGTGTACATGTCTTGACAAGATTTACGTAGCCATGGCTGTAATCCATTGCATTGGAAACAGAGGTTTGGTTATCATTGGATGTTGAAGGTTTTGAAGAACTTGGTTTTTGGTTTGGCTCATTGATAACACAACTTTCAGTGTCATGGGTGTTGCTTGGTCTGACATTTGGCAGTTGGCCACTGTCTTTCTTTTGCCCAGCATCTGGTGTACAATACATTATTTTGGATTTCAGGATCTTATGTCTTAATAAATGGCTTAAACAGTATTAACATTCATAATCATAAAAAATAAAAACAAATTATGTGTATTTAAATACTTTTTTCCGAGTATTTGAAATATTAAAAGTACATCAACATAATGATAAAACATCATATGGGCTGGATGGTGTGACCTTGCATATTTTACACTTCCTTGCTTGTATTATTGCAGCTGGTGGTTTATTATAACTTCGATGTAAAGGATTTGTGTTATACCCTCATGAACTTGACTCAAAGGTTCCATCTGATCTGCCCAAAGCGGACAATACTACTTGACTGAATAATAATAATATGTAATAGACTTCATTGAGAGTTTCAAAGGTCAAATATGTGTAACGTTGTACAGAACGTACATGTGATCCACAAGAAAATGTGATAAGCTACATAAATAGGCCTTTGCAGGCAACCATTGACCTTGAAATTGAAGTTGAAAGTTAAAAACATTGACCTCTTGTCCTAATCCATATCTAATCATACACCAAAATTTTAAAGATCTAGCACAATATTTTTCAGTTATCACTGCCCAAATTGAAACCTTTATGGCAGAGGTGACTGGTTATGGCACAAGTAGTATTCAGATTTTTGTTTTGAGCACTAGTAGTTTCGATTACAGTATATTTCACAAATATATCATAAAATCTAACCTTCCAACTCCACGTGGAAGTTTTCATATGCTTTTCCATCTAAACAATCAGAGTTGATGGTCGCGCAGTAATTGGCTGTAAGTTCTGTATCTTGTCTTGTAATTTCTATAACAAGAGACAGCATGATGGAGATCATAAAAGTCTGTTTATGATGTGAAAAATAACCTGTGTGTTGTATATTTTTAAATTGAATAACAACATCCAAGTGCACAGGACTATTTCTTTTTTATCTTTTCCAGTGACCAAATGCATGAAATATTCCACCCAAAGGTTGTTTTAAATTCTTTATAAACCACTTCCTTGAATAAAGGGTAAAATATGTCCACATTCCTCTAAAGAATATGAAAATTTATTTCAGACTCAGAATATATATGTGGTAAGGATGCAATACTAAATAGAAAACTCGCCAAATCATATTCCAATTTAGATTTCTCCACATTCCTGATGAAATGTTATGAAACAAAAGTATATATGTGATCTCTTTGTGGAAATTTGAGGTCTACATTTTTAATTTTAAGGTCACCTTAAGGTCTCTAAAAATACCAAGAGAGATGTAACTTATGACTTTATAGCTACGTTTAAGCCATGTAACTGTCAAACTCTGTGGCTTATACAGCTGAAATGTCATATGAGAATATTAATATGTTATATTTACATGTGCCAAATACCAAGACTATAAACAGCCATTAAGCCTCTGTATCAGGCCCATAAATATGGCCCAGAGTGACCTTTGTTGTACATTTTTCACATATTTTGCCCTGTAATTTGGAAATGCTAAGTGCAACAAATCTAAAACTGAATTAGGTATCAGTTATATGTATGATCTTTGTCTGTTCAAAGTTTGAAGTCTGCAGTTTTAATTTTAAGGTCGCCTTAAGGCCTCTAAAATACCCACAGAGACCGAATTTATGGACTTTGTGCCACTTCTAAACCCTACCAAAGCTGCCAAACTATGTGACTGATTTAACTGAAATATCATCTGGGAATATATTAACATGTTCTTTTTACAGATACTTGATAGGATTTGGAAATGGTTTGTCTTACAAGTCTTGCACTGTATTTGATATAATTTCTAAATGTGATATTTGTGGAAAGTTTGAGGTCAGTGGTTTTAATCTTACAGTCACCTTAAAGACTCTAAGGTACCCATAGAGACCCACTTTGATATACTTTATATAGTGTGACTTAGGAAGTACAATTAATGTTTGATCCCTTTCAGCATTATATGTGCTGAGTCATTATCTAAGGGGAGTATTAATTGCAATAAAAAGTCTGCGTAGTAAGAAGATGATTTTGTTAGATCTTACTGTTTCTTCTTACTATGAATGAAATCATGAAACCAACTTTAATTTTACTTTGTAAAAAGCTTGAAAGGATATGTGTCAAATTATAAAGAAAAAAATTGAAAAGTGTAACTTTATCTGTTGGTATCTAATCACATATATTTGTTTTATATTATTTCATCTATCCACTAATATATTAAAAACATAGAGACAGATAAACTCATGCATCGACCTTTGCCCACAAGGACTCTTGCCCACAGGACCTTTGCCCACAAAGGACTTTGTCCACCAAGTTTTTACAGGAGAGCAATTAATTAATGATATGAAATAATATCCACAAAATCAACTTTTTAATGTCTTATTGAAGTATACATGTACAATATTTACCATATTAAAGGTCAGCTTCCGATTAAATTACTTTTATTACATTCATTTTGTAATACTATGTAAATCTATCAACACTGAATTAAATGCTAATGAAATCAACTTTAATACATTTATTGTACATTTAATGTTTATCTGTTTCAACACTATACATCCTGAGCAGTTATCTAAGGAGAGTATTGATTGATTTGTTGATTGATTGGTTGATTGTTTGGTTGGTTGAATGATAAAAATGAAAATGTCTATGTAGTAAGAATAATGTACATTATGGTCAGACATCCTTGCCTGTAAAGATTGTATGGGCAAAGATTCACATTAGGCAAACTTCCTGTGGGCAAAGTTCACATCCATTGTCTGGAGAAAAAATTTGGCTTTGCAAAATAAAAATATTGCAGATTGAATTACTGAAATCCTTATATAAATGGCTGATTCTGTTTTCCTGAAACTTTCTCATAGAGAAGATGGGTCCCCTGGAAAATACCCAGTCAATACATGTGGCATGAGTGATGACCTGGATATGTTGGTGCTGAGTTGTCCCAATCTAGTTCTAGATCTGCTGGTACAAGTATGGTACAGTTCGAGAGAGATGACAAATATGAAACCCTCTTTTTATTCCGTTAATACATCCTATCCAATGGACAATTGCTTTACCGGCTGGCGCGACCAGTCCCGCCAAATGCCAGAAAAAGATATCCTGTATATAATACTGGCAGGACTGGTCACAGAGTGTGCATGCACTAGGTGGCGCATCGTACTTCCTTCCTGTCTAGACAGCGTGACATCATAACATCTTTTTCATTTGGCATGAAGAGTGTGCAGACGTGTTTTCAACAGAGAAACGTTTTTGAAGTTAAACAACAAACTTTACCATTTTATATAATTTCAAGTAGTCTTACTTAATTCTACTAGTTTATTGATCATCATGTCATCTCCTGGACAGAAAATAGGAACTTGCAGGCATGTTATGGCTCTGTTCAACAACCACAAGAAATGTGCCAGATGTCGTGAGAAGGGGGTGGGAGACGATCCCTGTGTTAGGAATCTTGATTGCCAGATATGTAAGGCATTTACACCTGCTCAAGTTCAACAACTGGCCACCCCGACCTACAAGTCCAGGAAGGAACGTGGAGGGCATAAGAAATCTGAAGTTTCCAGTGACGCTACCCCCACTCTCGTGGACCCTTCAGAGGTCACTCTGTTGAGACAGGTTAGCACTGACAAGCCGTTTTCTGTCGAATCTACACCCAAGAAGAAGAAGCGTTCTGATGGCTCTCCTAAATCCAGCAAATGAAGACACAACAGTAAACCTACTTCTGATGACTTGAAAAGCTTGGAAGACAAGTGGAGTGAGAGTTTTCACGACTTGAAGCTTTGCTTCTTAACAAGTCGTCTGCTGTGCTGGTGAGACCTGTGAATCCCTCTACTGTGGTGATCAGAGAACATCCCTTCTTTGATCTGGGTGCATCTTCCAGTGTGATGTCTACTGGCTTGGTCACTGAGGGTACCGGTTCAAGTCTTGTCCAGACCACCGGTGAAGCTGCCCAGTTGACTGCTACCCAACCTCTGCTGGGGGTTCCCGGTACAAATGCTGTGCAGGATGCGAGTAAGAGTGCTACCCGCCCTGTTCAGGGTCCTGGTACCTCTGATGTAGCCACCCAGCCTTTACAGGCTCCCAGTGCTGAGATAGCCACCCAGCCTTTACAGGCTCCCGGTGCAGGGACAGCCACCCAGGCTGGTGCAGGTCCTGAAGTTCTGCCAACCGGTTATGATGCTACACTGTCAGACCAATCACTTTCCGGTGGCACAAGTGCTGGGATTACCGGTGAATCTGAGAGTGAGGCAGAGATGGATGGCGAACCGACTTCACCAGCTAGTGCCAACAGCCAGGTAGCCTGGCCTTCCAGGCTGTCTCAACCATAATGCAAACATGATTTTTTTTGCCATAATGCACACTGTATCAGAGGCCTTTCTTATCTGGGAGACAGCCTGGAAATGTTTGCAGAGAAAGAGCTAGTTTTGTGTCTCTCTCCTCACTGAGGGGGGGGAATGTTGGGGGTTGATTGACAGCTCACTATCTGGCCAGAGTAGGGTAGATCATGCTGTGTGTGGATGTTGTGCTGATGGACTACACAAGTATATTCAGTACTTGGACACATAAAATCTCCCTTTTATTCAGTGATTCCAGTTAACTTGACTCTAGTTTTATTTGTAGTTACCCGTGGATCAAACTTGATGTTTACAACATACTTTATACTTTCTCTAAACTTTTTACCCCTTACAAATTAATTTGTCAAGGTTAGTTTCAGTATCTTAAAAAGTTAATTTAGAAAAACAGACATTCAAGGCAGCATTATATAAATACAAAGGAAAAGGTCTGCTTCCTGCTTATGCAAAGACTGAAGGATGATAAGCTTTGTTTATCTGCCTTATATAATTTACCTTGTGTAAATTGTATTTCGACTGGTATAAATATTTTCAGTCTCATCAGAGGCTATGGGATTTTCAGGTTTGTGGTCCCTAAGGTACTTTTTGCTTCAACAGGGGGAGCCCCCGGTTCAGAGCCGGTTCAGAACCGGTTGAGGAGCCTGGTTGCAGGCTCCAGGTTGTATAGGGAAGTCCTGAAGTGTGAAGTGAAGATAACTCAAATATCATAATTTTTTGTGGATTTTTGATAATTTCACTTTGAGGTAGGTACTGTAAACATACAACTGTGTTGTCCTCATTTGGAAGTCGGTGGTGAGTATGGGTATCTCATTTCCAGGCTTTTGTTAAGTCTCTATTTATAGGTTCCACCAAAATGAGTGTAGTTGTTAGCTTCATTAGAATTTTATTATTATGCTTCCATATGTAATTATATTCAGTTATGAATATAATTCATATTATAAGTCATACAGAGACCAATCTGAGTCGTATAAATATTTATTCTAATAAGCTTTATTTACCATACTACTTTATTTATAGTAGGCAGTCATATTATTTATAATTTATGAAAATAATAATAACTTTGTATACATTATATGTAATGGTCTGCGTACCTTGTTTTCAACATTATACTGTTTATTTTCAGATAAACATTAAAAACTAATATTGGTTCTTAATATACCAAGTATTTAAATATATTGTTCTGTTACATATATTTATTCTATTTTCTGTATAATAAAATCAGTCTAAAAATAATAAAACGTTTTTTTATTATTGATGTGTTTTAATACAGTGTTTATTATATTAAAATCTCGTGGTGGTGTATGACCAGCTCCCATCTTGTGGCGGTGGTGGTAATACTAGTTTCCTTGGTGAGGTGACCAGGGTGGGGTGTGTAGGTTTTCTACTACAAATCGCCTCGTAAGTTGAGTTGTCAATGGTCAATGTACTTGGTTTTCTCACTTTGCTGTGTGTTGTCTCAGCTTGTTTACTGCTGATTTTAATCTCACTCTTGGTATGGGTTCGAGGTGTGGCAGCTTTAGGGAACTCTTTTGGTGTCCTGGGGATTAGACTTGGTCTCAATTTGGAGAACCATTTCCAATATCTAGCTGTACATGGGAGTGGCATGTTTTGTCGGTCTTCCCTGGAGGTAACAGGTTCTACATGATTTAACTGGGTGTTGCGAACAGCATCATCAATCATGTACTGTTGTCGCTCAACTATAAGGTGTTCATTGTAGTTACAAGACTGGCACTTCTGGTTGTCAGTTTGGGCTGATTTATCTTTTAGAAATGTGACAGGAACACATCCTATTTGAGTGGTGGCTTTCTTTGACACTTTTAAAGTGGTCTTGGCTTCCTCTGGTAAATTATGTGTTGAGAGGAGCGCTGATACTGTGGGAGTTAAGTTATAAATCCCCAGTGGTGATGTGTTCATACTTTTGTTTTCTTCAGTGGGAAAACTCTTGTCAGTGTTTACTCCTATACAGATTTTAGGTGGTACCAGGGGAGCAGGCTGTGACTCATCATCGCTTAACGCAAGGTCCTTGGTTAAGATTGTTTCCCAGTCAGTGACCCCTGTTATGGCATTAGTGGTGGCTTCTAGAGTATGGTTATTGCTTGTAGTGGCCTGGGGTTGATGGGTAGTAGTATTGGCTTCCATCATTGTAGAGGTGTTTGGTTTACCATAAGTGACATTTTCTGACCCTTGTTCCATTATTAGAGGTGGATGGTTTTTGCTTATGTGGCCTATATAATCCACATTTCTAGTGTATTTCTTATTGCAGATTCTACATATGAATCTCTTCTCATTGTGAATAGTATTAATACGGCGTCTTAAGCTTGATTTGTGCTTAAAGCTTTGGTTACAATGTCCACATATGTATTTATTTCTATCCATAATGACACTATGTGATTTTTCCATCCAAGTCCCAAAAATGGCTTAGTGACTGATTTTGTGATGTCATTTGATTGTATGACATTTTTGTGCCATGACGTAATTATTAAGATTACGTCATAGCTATAAATCACTTTTTACATAATATTCAGGTGTTATTTTATTTTTAAATAATTTTTTATTTTATTTAAAAATATTTTATTATTTTTATTTCTATTTGGAGTGATATATAATGTTAAATCTCATGCTCTGGGATATATAAACATGCTTATTTTATTGAAAATAATCTTAATTACGATTATAAACACCAATTTTGCGATGTTTATAAATAGTCTATTTAATGGCTTATTTTTAATAGTGATTATTTTTAAACTCTGTTGGGTTGTTTTTAGGTGAATTCTGGTGATCTTCATGGCTATATAAAACACAGAAGAGAGAAGGGGTGATTACTGAGTGCATTGTAATCAAGATAATAACCAAGAAGATTCACACAAATTGGTTAATGCCAATAGGGGCCAGAGAGTGCAATTTGAATATCCAAGACAACTCAATACGCCTACGCTTGGAAGTGTTGGATGCTTCAAATTTGGGTGTGCACCACTCTAGCACAGAGAATTGCATGTTCTTGTGGTTATGTCCATCACTTGTGAAGTGACGTGAGACAGGAGTGTCTATTGTATCTGCCTTTTGTACAGAATGTCTGTGTTCATACATTCTTTGTCTAAATGCACGTGAGGTTTCCCCCACATAGTGTTTGTTGCATTTGGAGCAGGTAATCAGGTATATGACATTATTAATTTCACATGAGAAATTCTTGGGTAAGTTTTGTGTGTTGAATAACTTGTGTGTAAAGTTACATTTTACCGATCCCTTCTTTTTGATTAGGGGGCAGTAAGTGCATTTACCGAGTCTGGTGCATACAGGTAAGTATGGTTTTGTCTCTATGTCAGTAGTGGGAGGGTAAATGAGAGTGGCATTTGTTAATTTGTCTCTCAAGTTTGGTAGTCTCCTAAAACCTACCAGAGGTTTGTCTTTAAAAATTGGTCCACAGTCCTGGCTATTTGTTATAATATTCCAGTTTTTGTGGATCAGTTCCTTAATGTTGGGGTTACCTGGGTTATAATTGGTTACCATTACTGGTGTCTTGACAGGTTCTTTCCTTGTCACTGCTAATAATTCATCTTGTGTGAATTTTGAGGCTCTATTGTAATGTTTGCGTAGAGCCTTTTCTGGATATCCTCTTTTTAAGTAATAGCCAATGAGTTTATCAGCATTCATATTAAAGTCATTGTCATATGTACAAATTCTTCTGAGTCTTAAGAATTGGCCATATGGTCCCTTTGTCTTACTTGGTGCGTGGTGTGCAGATGTATAGTGTAGGTACAGATGGGTATCTGTGGGTTTTTCATATAGGGTTGTGTATAGTTCCCTATCTTGGTTAATCTTTACTGTGGTGTCTAGAAAGTTAATGTGTGTTAGGCTGCTTTCATGAGTGAACTTAATAGTAGGATGTATACTATTAAGATATGTGATGAACTCATTGAGCTGATCTTCTCCATGTGTCCAAACCATCCAGATGTCGTCGATGAACCGAAGCCATAGTAGAGGTTTCAATGGCCAATTTGCTAGTGCTTTAGTCTCAAACCTGTCCATGAATAGGTTTGCATAGTTCGGTGCTGTTGCCGTACCCATTGCTGTGCCTCCTATTTGGAGATAATGGTCTCCATTGAAACTAAAGCTCATAGAGTGTAGTACTAGTTTGAGTAGGTTTAATATGTGGGGTCCCATTTTTCGTTTATCTGGGTCCTTCCTCAGGTGTTCTGCCACAGCTATTAGACCTTCCTGATTTGGAATATTTGTGTATAGTGAACTAACATCTAGTGTAACTAGTAAGGCTCCTTCTGGGATTTTGCCAAGTTGTTTGATCCTACTTATGAAGTGTTGAGTGTCTCTTACATAAGATTTTGTTTGAGGAACATATTTCTTTATGTGTTCGTCTACAAATTTGCTAATGTTGGCTGTGGGATGGTTTATTGAACTACATATTGGTCTACCAGGTACTCCCTTTTTGTGGATTTTTGGTAGTATGTAGAACCTGGCTTCTTTTGGATTGGGCACATTGAGATAATCAAAGTTTTTCTCTGTGATTAAGTTTAGTGATCTCATTTGTGTTAATTCCTCAGCAATTTTCTCAGAAATTTGAGGTGTTATGTCCTCAGGTATTTTCTGGTAAAACTTTTCATCTTGTAGTTGCCTGTAACCTTCTCGTAGATAGTCAGTAGTGTTCATTACTACTACTGCTGACCCTTTATCTGCCTTCTTTATGATTATATGGGGGTTAGAAGTTAGTTTGTTCATACCTATGTTTTCACCTTTGGTGATGTTTTTGTGTCTAATAGGTTTGAATTTTGACTTTAGTATTTCTTGCTTGACCGATCGTTGAAATAAGTCAAGGGTTCTGTTTGGTGGTTTTGGCCTCCAGGTTGATTTGGGTTTGAACTTTTGTTGAAGTTCTTTATTGAGTGTGGATTCATTGTCAGAGTCAGATTGGTCCTCCCTAGCATTTTGATTCATAAAATCTATGATGCTTTGGCTGACTTGTGGTTGTGTTGAGTCAGTCTGATCTCTACTGAAGAATTCCATTAGTTCTAATCTTCTGTGGAACTCTTTAAAATCTAACCATATCTGAGATTTGTCAGGTAGGCCAGGGGTTGGGCAGAAGGTAAGTCCCTTTTCTAAGGCCGATATTTGGTCTTGGTCTAAGTTGACATTTGATATGTTTATAACAGTATGTCCAATGTAACTTTCGAACTTGGTATTCTTAGGTAAGATACCAGGTTGTGCTGTTTTGGCCTCAGTTCTGAGGGTGTCTAAAAAGTTAGGTTCCTCAATGCTAGACATGTTTGAAATGAACCTGTATTTTATCCATTGGTGGGTTGTCCTTGAGGTAGTTTTTGGCTATTCAGGGGGAGCCTGTTATGTTACAGGTTCTGAACCAGGTTTTCTATGGGTTGTACCTGGTTTGGAGTAAGGTCATTTAAAACACTGATTCAAATACTATTTCTGTTTATTGAATATGCCACATATGATATCAGATATTGGAAGGTATGTGTAGAACGATAGTCTATTATTCCTTTATTTAAGGAGTGCTTTAAGAGTACTAAGGAGTTTGTCCATTTTTGGATCATTCCTTTGCCTTCTTTGGTTCGGAGCCTGGTTCTGCCTTCTTCTTTGAGCCTGGTTGAAGCGTTTCCTAGGCTGCTTGTCTGCGAATTGCTTCTGTGTTTTGTCTATCTGAATGGGTGCCATTTGTTGAAATTTATCGAGCAAGGAGTCCTTTATTTCTTGGAACTGCTCCTTGGTGAGGAGTGTATCCAACTCGGTAAGATCTTTGGCAATGGAGGCTTTGGTCCTGCTATATGCGGCTTGGAGGTCATCAATAAGTGTAGTAGTTAGTTCAGACTTACATCTTCTGATGATTCTTGACCAGTGGTCTTTCAGTTTTGGACTCCTGGTACTATTGATGTTGAATTTGAAGTCAACACTTGTCGGGTATTGGTTCTTGGCTAACCTACCCTCCATTACTTTAATGGTTGAGGCTAAGGAGAGCTTCTTTCTATGAAGATTCTTCAGTCTCAGGTAAATGGGTTTGGTGGCGGCTGGGTAGTTGTCCCTCAGGTCTGTGTAATCCTTTTTAGCTGATGGGCCACTTTGGTTGGGGGAATTAACTCTCTTTCGTTTCTGAGGTTTATTCCTGTTGGACATTGGTAGCTCAAGTTGTTCTTTAACTGCATTGAGAGTTCTTAATGTCTCTTCAGATATCCTGTTTTCTGGCATGGGGGTATCATAACCACTCGCAGGTTCTGAGGTCACTCTGACACTAGACATGGCGTTGCAGAATTCAGTCTGGCTAGCAGTGGTTGAAGGAGCACTCATAGTGAAAACTAAGGAAAAGGTCTGCTTCCTGCTTATGCAAAGACTGAAGGATGATAAGCTTTGTTTATCTGTCTTATATAATTTACCTTGTGTAAATTGTATTTCGACTGGTATAAATATTTTCAGTCTCATCAGAGGCTATGGGATTTTCAGGTTTGTGGTCCCTAAGGTACTTTTTGCTTCAACAGGGGGAGCCCCCGGTTCAGAGCCGGTTCAGAACCGGTTGAGGAGCCTGGTTGCAGGCTCCAGGTTGTATAGGGAAGTCCTGAAGTGTGAAGTGAAGATAACTCAAATATCATAATTTTTTGTGGATTTTTGATAATTTCACTTTGAGGTAGGTACTGTAAACATACAACTGTGTTGTCCTCATTTGGAAGTCGGTGGTGAGTATGGGTATCTCATTTCCAGGCTTTTGTTAAGTCTCTATTTATAGGTTCCACCAAAATGAGTGTAGTTGTTAGCTTCATTAGAATTTTATTATTATGCTTCCATATGTAATTATATTCAGTTATGAATATAATTCATATTATAAGTCATACAGAGACCAATCTGAGTCGTATAAATATTTATTCTAATAAGCTTTATTTACCATACTACTTTATTTATAGTAGGCAGTCATATTATTTATAATTTATGAAAATAATAATAACTTTGTATACATTATATGTAATGGTCTGCGTACCTTGTTTTCAACATTATACTGTTTATTTTCAGATAAACATTAAAAACTAATATTGGTTCTTAATATACCAAGTATTTAAATATATTGTTCTGTTACATATATTTATTCTATTTTCTGTATAATAAAATCAGTCTAAAAATAATAAAACGTTTTTTTATTATTGATGTGTTTTAATACAGTGTTTATTATATTAAAATCTCGTGGTGGTGTATGACCAGCTCCCATCTTGTGGCGGTGGTGGTAATACTAGTTTCCTTGGTGAGGTGACCAGGGTGGGGTGTGTAGGTTTTCTACTACAAATCGCCTCGTAAGTTGAGTTGTCAATGGTCAATGTACTTGGTTTTCTCACTTTGCTGTGTGTTGTCTCAGCTTGTTTACTGCTGATTTTAATCTCACTCTTGGTATGGGTTCGAGGTGTGGCAGCTTTAGGGAACTCTTTTGGTGTCCTGGGGATTAGACTTGGTCTCAATTTGGAGAACCATTTCCAATATCTAGCTGTACATGGGAGTGGCATGTTTTGTCGGTCTTCCCTGGAGGTAACAGGTTCTACATGATTTAACTGGGTGTTGCGAACAGCATCATCAATCATGTACTGTTGTCGCTCAACTATAAGGTGTTCATTGTAGTTACAAGACTGGCACTTCTGGTTGTCAGTTTGGGCTGATTTATCTTTTAGAAATGTGACAGGTACACATCCTATTTGAGTGGTGGCTTTCTTTGACACTTTTAAAGTGGTCTTGGCTTCCTCTGGTAAATTATGTGTTGAGAGGAGCGCTGATACTGTGGGAGTTAAGTTATAAATCCCCAGTGGTGATGTGTTCATACTTTTGTTTTCTTCAGTGGGAAAACTCTTGTCAGTGTTTACTCCTATACAGATTTTAGGTGGTACCAGGGGAGCAGGCTGTGACTCATCATCGCTTAACGCAAGGTCCTTGGTTAAGATTGTTTCCCAGTCAGTGACCCCTGTTATGGCATTAGTGGTGGCTTCTAGAGTATGGTTATTGCTTGTAGTGGCCTGGGGTTGATGGGTAGTAGTATTGGCTTCCATCATTGTAGAGGTGTTTGGTTTACCATAAGTGACATTTTCTGACCCTTGTTCCATTATTAGAGGTGGATGGTTTTTGCTTATGTGGCCTATATAATCCACATTTCTAGTGTATTTCTTATTGCAGATTCCACATATGAATCTCTTCTCATTCTGAATAGTATTAATATGGCGTCTTAAGCTTGATTTGTGCTTAAAGCTTTGGTTACAATGTCCACATATGTATTTATTTCTATCCATAATGACACTATGTGATTTTTCCATCCAAGTCCCAAAAATGGCTTAGTGACTGATTTTGTGATGTCATTTGATTGTATGACGTATTTGTGCCATGACGTAATTATTAAGATTACGTCATAGCTATAAATCACTTTTTACATAATATTCAGGTGTTATTTTATTTTTAAATAATTTTTTATTTTATTTAAAAATATTTTATTATTTTTATTTCTATTTGGAGTGATATATAATGTTAAATCTCATGCTCTGGGATATATAAACATGCTTATTTTATTGAAAATAATCTTAATTACGATTATAAACACCAATTTTGCGATGTTTATAAATAGTCTATTTAATGGCTTATTTTTAATAGTAATTATTTTTAAACTCTGTTGGGTTGTTTTTAGGTGAATTCTGGTGATCTTCATGGCTATATAAAACACAGAAGAGAGAAGGGGTGATTACTGAGTGCATTGTAATCAAGATAATAACCAAGAAGATTCACACAAATTGGTTAATGCCAATAGGGGCCAGAGAGTGCAATTTGAATATCCAAGACAACTCAATACGCCTACGCTTGGAAGTGTTGGATGCTTCAAATTTGGGTGTGCACCACTCTAGCACAGAGAATTGCATGTTCTTGTGGTTATGTCCATCACTTGTGAAGTGACGTGAGACAGGAGTGTCTATTGTATCTGCCTTTTGTACAGAATGTCTGTGTTCATACATTCTTTGTCTAAATGCACGTGAGGTTTCCCCCACATAGTGTTTGTTGCATTTGGAGCAGGTAATCAGGTATATGACATTATTAATTTCACATGAGAAATTCTTGGGTAAGTTTTGTGTGTTGAATAACTTGTGTGTAAAGTTACATTTTACCGATCCCTTCTTTTTGATTAGGGGGCAGTAAGTGCATTTACCGAGTCTGGTGCATACAGGTAAGTATGGTTTTGTCTCTATGTCAGTAGTGGGAGGGTAAATGAGAGTGGCATTTGTTAATTTGTCTCTCAAGTTTGGTAGTCTCCTAAAACCTACCAGAGGTTTGTCTTTAAAAATTGGTCCACAGTCCTGGCTATTTGTTATAATATTTTTGTGGATCAGTTCCTTAATGTTGGGGTTACCTGGGTTATAATTGGTTACCATTACTGGTGTCTTGACAGGTTCTTTCCTTGTCACTGCTAATAATTCATCTTGTGTGAATTTTGAGGCTCTATTGTAATGTTTGCGTAGAGCCTTTTCTGGATATCCTCTTTTTAAGTAATAGCCAATGAGTTTATCAGCATTCATATTAAAGTCATTGTCATATGTACAAATTCTTCTGAGTCTTAAGAATTGGCCATATGGTCCCTTTGTCTTACTTGGTGCGTGGTGTGCAGATGTATAGTGTAGGTACAGATGGGTATCTGTGGGTTTTTCATATAGGGTTGTGTATAGTTCCCTATCTTGGTTAATCTTTACTGTGGTGTCTAGAAAGTTAATGTGTGTTAGGCTGCTTTCATGAGTGAACTTAATAGTAGGATGTATACTATTAAGATATGTGATGAACTCATTGAGCTGATCTCCATGTGTCCAAACCATCCAGATGTCGTCAATGAACCGAAGCCATAGTAGAGGTTTCAATGGCCAATTTGCTAGTGCTTTAGTCTCAAACCTGTCCATGAATAGGTTTGCATAGTTCGGTGCTGTTGCCGTACCCATTGCTGTGCCTCCTATTTGGAGATAATGGTCTCCATTGAAACTAAAGCTCATAGATTGTAGTACTAGTTTGAGTAGGTTTAATATGTGGGGTCCCATTTTTCGTTTATCTGGGTCCTTCCTCAGGTGTTCTGCCACAGCTATTAGACCTTCCTGATTTGGAATATTTGTGTATAGTGAACTAACATCTAGTGTAACTAGTAAGGCTCCTTCTGGGATTTTGCCAAGTTGTTTGATCCTACTTATGAAGTGTTGAGTGTCTCTTACATAAGATTTTGTTTGAGGAACATATTTCTTTATGTGTTCGTCTACAAATTTGCTAATGTTGGCTGTGGGATGGTTTATTGAACTACATATTGGTCTACCAGGTACTCCCTTTTTGTGGATTTTTGGTAGTATGTAGAACCTGGCTTCTTTTGGATTGGGCACATTGAGATAATCAAAGTTTTTCTCTGTGATTAAGTTTAGTGATCTCATTTGTGTTAATTCCTCAGCAATTTTCTCAGAAATTTGAGGTGTTATGTCCTCAGGTATTTTCTGGTAAAACTTTTCATCTTGTAGTTGCCTGTAACCTTCTCGTAGATAGTCAGTAGTGTTCATTACTACTACTGCTGACCCTTTATCTGCCTTCTTTATATGATTATATGGGGGTTAGAAGTTAGTTTGTTCATACCTATGTTTTCACCTTTGGTGATGTTTTTGTGTCTAATAGGTTTGAATTTTGACTTTAGTATTTCTTGCTTGACCGATCGTTGAAATAAGTCAAGGGTTCTGTTTGGTGGTTTTGGCCTCCAGGTTGATTTGGGTTTGAACTTTTGTTGAAGTTCTTTATTGAGTGTGGATTCATTGTCAGAGTCAGATTGGTCCTCCCTAGCATTTTGATTCATAAAATCTATGATGCTTTGGCTGACTTGTGGTTGTGTTGAGTCAGTCTGATCTCTACTGAAGAATTCCATTAGTTCTAATCTTCTGTGGAACTCTTTAAAATCTAACCATATCTGAGATTTGTCAGGTAGGCCAGGGGTTGGGCAGAAGGTAAGTCCCTTTTCTAAGGCCGATATTTGGTCTTGGTCTAAGTTGACATTTGATATGTTTATAACAGTATGTCCAATGTAACTTTCGAACTTGGTATTCTTAGGTAAGATACCAGGTTGTGCTGTTTTGGCCTCAGTTCTGAGGGTGTCTAAAAAGTTAGGTTCCTCAATGCTAGACATGTTTGAAATGAACCTGTATTTTATCCATTGGTGGGTTGTCCTTGAGGTAGTTTTTGGCTATTCAGGGGGAGCCTGTTATGTTACAGGTTCTGAACCAGGTTTTCTATGGGTTGTACCTGGTTTGGAGTAAGGTCATTTAAAACACTGATTCAAATACTATTTCTGTTTATTGAATATGCCACATATGATATCAGATATTGGAAGGTATGTGTAGAACGATAGTCTATTATTCCTTTATTTAAGGAGTGCTTTAAGAGTACTAAGGAGTTTGTCCATTTTTGGATCATTCCTTTGCCTTCTTTGGTTCGGAGCCTGGTTCTGCCTTCTTCTTTGAGCCTGGTTGAAGCGTTTCCTAGGCTGCTTGTCTGCGAATTGCTTCTGTGTTTTGTCTATCTGAATGGGTGCCATTTGTTGAAATTTATCGAGCAAGGAGTCCTTTATTTCTTGGAACTGCTCCTTGGTGAGGAGTGTATCCAACTCGGTAAGATCTTTGGCAATGGAGGCTTTGGTCCTGCTATATGCGGCTTGGAGGTCATCAATAAGTGTAGTAGTTAGTTCAGACTTACATCTTCTGATGATTCTTGACCAGTGGTCTTTCAGTTTTGGACTCCTGGTACTATTGATGTTGAATTTGAAGTCAACACTTGTCGGGTATTGGTTCTTGGCTAACCTACCCTCCATTACTTTAATGGTTGAGGCTAAGGAGAGCTTCTTTCTATGAAGATTCTTCAGTCTCAGGTAAATGGGTTTGGTGGCGGCTGGGTAGTTGTCCCTCAGGTCTGTGTAATCCTTTTTAGCTGATGGGCCACTTTGGTTGGGGGAATTAACTCTCTTTCGTTTCTGAGGTTTATTCCTGTTGGACATTGGTAGCTCAAGTTGTTCTTTAACTGCATTGAGAGTTCTTAATGTCTCTTCAGATATCCTGTTTTCTGGCATGGGGGTATCATAACCACTCGCAGGTTCTGAGGTCACTCTGACACTAGACATGGCGTTGCAGAATTCAGTCTGGCTAGCAGTGGTTGAAGGAGCACTCATAGTGAAAACTAAGGAAAAGGTCTGCTTCCTGCTTATGCAAAGACTGAAGGATGATAAGCTTTGTTTATCTGTCTTATATAATTTACCTTGTGTAAATTGTATTTCGACTGGTATAAATATTTTCAGTCTCATCAGAGGCTATGGGATTTTCAGGTTTGTGGTCCCTAAGGTACTTTTTGCTTCAACAGGGGGAGCCCCCGGTTCAGAGCCGGTTCAGAACCGGTTGAGGAGCCTGGTTGCAGGCTCCAGGTTGTATAGGGAAGTCCTGAAGTGTGAAGTGAAGATAACTCAAATATCATAATTTTTTGTGGATTTTTGATAATTTCACTTTGAGGTAGGTACTGTAAACATACAACTGTGTTGTCCTCATTTGGAAGTCGGTGGTGAGTATGGGTATCTCATTTCCAGGCTTTTGTTAAGTCTCTATTTATAGGTTCCACCAAAATGAGTGTAGTTGTTAGCTTCATTAGAATTTTATTATTATGCTTCCATATGTAATTATATTCAGTTATGAATATAATTCATATTATAAGTCATACAGAGACCAATCTGAGTCGTATAAATATTTATTCTAATAAGCTTTATTTACCATACTACTTTATTTATAGTAGGCAGTCATATTATTTATAATTTATGAAAATAATAATAACTTTGTATACATTATATGTAATGGTCTGCGTACCTTGTTTTCAACATTATACTGTTTATTTTCAGATAAACATTAAAAACTAATATTGGTTCTTAATATACCAAGTATTTAAATATATTGTTCTGTTACATATATTTATTCTATTTTCTGTATAATAAAATCAGTCTAAAAATAATAAAACGTTTTTTTATTATTGATGTGTTTTAATACAGTGTTTATTATATAAAAATCTCGTGGTGGTGTATGACCAGCTCCCATCTTGTGGCGGTGGTGGTAATACTAGTTTCCTTGGTGAGGTGACCAGGGTGGGGTGTGTAGGTTTTCTACTACAAATCGCCTCGTAAGTTGAGTTGTCAATGGTCAATGTACTTGGTTTTCTCACTTTGCTGTGTGTTGTCTCAGCTTGTTTACTGCTGATTTTAATCTCACTCTTGGTATGGGTTCGAGGTGTGGCAGCTTTAGGGAACTCTTTTGGTGTCCTGGGGATTAGACTTGGTCTCAATTTGGAGAACCATTTCCAATATCTAGCTGTACATGGGAGTGGCATGTTTTGTCGGTCTTCCCTGGAGGTAACAGGTTCTACATGATTTAACTGGGTGTTGCGAACAGCATCATCAATCATGTACTGTTGTCGCTCAACTATAAGGTGTTCATTGTAGTTACAAGACTGGCACTTCTGGTTGTCAGTTTGGGCTGATTTATCTTTTAGAAATGTGACAGGTACACATCCTATTTGAGTGGTGGCTTTCTTTGACACTTTTAAAGTGGTCTTGGCTTCCTCTGGTAAATTATGTGTTGAGAGGAGCGCTGATACTGTGGGAGTTAAGTTATAAATCCCCAGTGGTGATGTGTTCATACTTTTGTTTTCTTCAGTGGGAAAACTCTTGTCAGTGTTTACTCCTATACAGATTTTAGGTGGTACCAGGGGAGCAGGCTGTGACTCATCATCGCTTAACGCAAGGTCCTTGGTTAAGATTGTTTCCCAGTCAGTGACCCCTGTTATGGCATTAGTGGTGGCTTCTAGAGTATGGTTATTGCTTGTAGTGGCCTGGGGTTGATGGGTAGTAGTATTGGCTTCCATCATTGTAGAGGTGTTTGGTTTACCATAAGTGACATTTTCTGACCCTTGTTCCATTATTAGAGGTGGATGGTTTTTGCTTATGTGGCCTATATAATCCACATTTCTAGTGTATTTCTTATTGCAGATTCCACATATGAATCTCTTCTCATTCTGAATAGTATTAATATGGCGTCTTAAGCTTGATTTGTGCTTAAAGCTTTGGTTACAATGTCCACATATGTATTTATTTCTATCCATAATGACACTATGTGATTTTTCCATCCAAGTCCCAAAAATGGCTTAGTGACTGATTTTGTGATGTCATTTGATTGTATGACGTATTTGTGCCATGACGTAATTATTAAGATTACGTCATAGCTATAAATCACTTTTTACATAATATTCAGGTGTTATTTTATTTTTAAATAATTTTTTATTTTATTTAAAAATATTTTATTATTTTTATTTCTATTTGGAGTGATATATAATGTTAAATCTCATGCTCTGGGATATATAAACATGCTTATTTTATTGAAAATAATCTTAATTACGATTATAAACACCAATTTTGCGATGTTTATAAATAGTCTATTTAATGGCTTATTTTTAATAGTAATTATTTTTAAACTCTGTTGGGTTGTTTTTAGGTGAATTCTGGTGATCTTCATGGCTATATAAAACACAGAAGAGAGAAGGGGTGATTACTGAGTGCATTGTAATCAAGATAATAACCAAGAAGATTCACACAAATTGGTTAATGCCAATAGGGGCCAGAGAGTGCAATTTGAATATCCAAGACAACTCAATACGCCTACGCTTGGAAGTGTTGGATGCTTCAAATTTGGGTGTGCACCACTCTAGCACAGAGAATTGCATGTTCTTGTGGTTATGTCCATCACTTGTGAAGTGACGTGAGACAGGAGTGTCTATTGTATCTGCCTTTTGTACAGAATGTCTGTGTTCATACATTCTTTGTCTAAATGCACGTGAGGTTTCCCCCACATAGTGTTTGTTGCATTTGGAGCAGGTAATCAGGTATATGACATTATTAATTTCACATGAGAAATTCTTGGGTAAGTTTTGTGTGTTGAATAACTTGTGTGTAAAGTTACATTTTACCGATCCCTTCTTTTTGATTAGGGGGCAGTAAGTGCATTTACCGAGTCTGGTGCATACAGGTAAGTATGGTTTTGTCTCTATGTCAGTAGTGGGAGGGTAAATGAGAGTGGCATTTGTTAATTTGTCTCTCAAGTTTGGTAGTCTCCTAAAACCTACCAGAGGTTTGTCTTTAAAAATTGGTCCACAGTCCTGGCTATTTGTTATAATATTTTTGTGGATCAGTTCCTTAATGTTGGGGTTACCTGGGTTATAATTGGTTACCATTACTGGTGTCTTGACAGGTTCTTTCCTTGTCACTGCTAATAATTCATCTTGTGTGAATTTTGAGGCTCTATTGTAATGTTTGCGTAGAGCCTTTTCTGGATATCCTCATTTTAAGTAATAGCCAATGAGTTTATCAGCATTCATATTAAAGTCATTGTCATATGTACAAATTCTTCTGAGTCTTAAGAATTGGCCATATGGTCCCTTTGTCTTACTTGGTGTGTGGTGTGCAGATGTATAGTGTAGGTACAGATGGGTATCTGTGGGTTTTTCATATAGGGTTGTGTATAGTTCCCTATCTTGGTTAATCTTTACTGTGGTGTCTAGAAAGTTAATGTGTGTTAGGCTGCTTTCATGAGTGAACTTAATAGTAGGATGTATACTATTAAGATATGTGATGAACTCATTGAGCTGATCTTCTCCATGTGTCCAAACCATCCAGATGTCGTCGATGAACCGAAGCCATAGTAGAGGTTTCAATGGCCAATTTGCTAGTGCTTTAGTCTCAAACCTGTCCATGAATAGGTTTGCATAGTTCGGTGCTGTTGCCGTACCCATTGCTGTGCCTCCTATTTGGAGATAATGGTCTCCATTGAAACTAAAGCTCATAGAGTGTAGTACTAGTTTGAGTAGGTTTAATATGTGGGGTCCCATTTTTCGTTTATCTGGGTCCTTCCTCAGGTGTTCTGCCACAGCTATTAGACCTTCCTGATTTGGAATATTTGTGTATAGTGAACTAACATCTAGTGTAACTAGTAAGGCTCCTTCTGGGATTTTGCCAAGTTGTTTGATCCTACTTATGAAGTGTTGAGTGTCTCTTACATAAGATTTTGTTTGAGGAACATATTTCTTTATGTGTTCGTCTACAAATTTGCTAATGTTGGCTGTGGGATGGTTTATTGAACTACATATTGGTCTACCAGGTACTCCCTTTTTGTGGATTTTTGGTAGTATGTAGAACCTGGCTTCTTTTGGATTGGGCACATTGAGATAATCAAAGTTTTTCTCTGTGATTAAGTTTAGTGATCTCATTTGTGTTAATTCCTCAGCAATTTTCTCAGAAATTTGAGGTGTTATGTCCTCAGGTATTTTCTGGTAAAACTTTTCATCTTGTAGTTGCCTGTAACCTTCTCGTAGATAGTCAGTAGTGTTCATTACTACTACTGCTGACCCTTTATCTGCCTTCTTTATATGATTATATGGGGGTTAGAAGTTAGTTTGTTCATACCTATGTTTTCACCTTTGGTGATGTTTTTGTGTCTAATAGGTTTGAATTTTGACTTTAGTATTTCTTGCTTGACCGATCGTTGAAATAAGTCAAGGGTTCTGTTTGGTGGTTTTGGCCTCCAGGTTGATTTGGGTTTGAACTTTTGTTGAAGTTCTTTATTGAGTGTGGATTCATTGTCAGAGTCAGATTGGTCCTCCCTAGCATTTTGATTCATAAAATCTATGATGCTTTGGCTGACTTGTGGTTGTGTTGAGTCAGTCTGATCTCTACTGAAGAATTCCATTAGTTCTAATCTTCTGTGGAACTCTTTAAAATCTAACCATATCTGAGATTTGTCAGGTAGGCCAGGGGTTGGGCAGAAGGTAAGTCCCTTTTCTAAGGCCGATATTTGGTCTTGGTCTAAGTTGACATTTGATATGTTTATAACAGTATGTCCAATGTAACTTTCGAACTTGGTATTCTTAGGTAAGATACCAGGTTGTGCTGTTTTGGCCTCAGTTCTGAGGGTGTCTAAAAAGTTAGGTTCCTCAATGCTAGACATGTTTGAAATGAACCTGTATTTTATCCATTGGTGGGTTGTCCTTGAGGTAGTTTTTGGCTATTCAGGGGGAGCCTGTTATGTTACAGGTTCTGAACCAGGTTTTCTATGGGTTGTACCTGGTTTGGAGTAAGGTCATTTAAAACACTGATTCAAATACTATTTCTGTTTATTGAATATGCCACATATGATATCAGATATTGGAAGGTATGTGTAGAACGATAGTCTATTATTCCTTTATTTAAGGAGTGCTTTAAGAGTACTAAGGAGTTTGTCCATTTTTGGATCATTCCTTTGCCTTCTTTGGTTCGGAGCCTGGTTCTGCCTTCTTCTTTGAGCCTGGTTGAAGCGTTTCCTAGGCTGCTTGTCTGCGAATTGCTTCTGTGTTTTGTCTATCTGAATGGGTGCCATTTGTTGAAATTTATCGAGCAAGGAGTCCTTTATTTCTTGGAACTGCTCCTTGGTGAGGAGTGTATCCAACTCGGTAAGATCTTTGGCAATGGAGGCTTTGGTCCTGCTATATGCGGCTTGGAGGTCATCAATAAGTGTAGTAGTTAGTTCAGACTTACATCTTCTGATGATTCTTGACCAGTGGTCTTTCAGTTTTGGACTCCTGGTACTATTGATGTTGAATTTGAAGTCAACACTTGTCGGGTATTGGTTCTTGGCTAACCTACCCTCCATTACTTTAATGGTTGAGGCTAAGGAGAGCTTCTTTCTATGAAGATTCTTCAGTCTCAGGTAAATGGGTTTGGTGGCGGCTGGGTAGTTGTCCCTCAGGTCTGTGTAATCCTTTTTAGCTGATGGGCCACTTTGGTTGGGGGAATTAACTCTCTTTCGTTTCTGAGGTTTATTCCTGTTGGACATTGGTAGCTCAAGTTGTTCTTTAACTGCATTGAGAGTTCTTAATGTCTCTTCAGATATCCTGTTTTCTGGCATGGGGGTATCATAACCACTCGCAGGTTCTGAGGTCACTCTGACACTAGACATGGCGTTGCAGAATTCAGTCTGGCTAGCAGTGGTTGAAGGAGCACTCATAGTGAAAACTAAGGAAAAGGTCTGCTTCCTGCTTATGCAAAGACTGAAGGATGATAAGCTTTGTTTATCTGTCTTATATAATTTACCTTGTGTAAATTGTATTTCGACTGGTATAAATATTTTCAGTCTCATCAGAGGCTATGGGATTTTCAGGTTTGTGGTCCCTAAGGTACTTTTTGCTTCAACAGGGGGAGCCCCCGGTTCAGAGCCGGTTCAGAACCGGTTGAGGAGCCTGGTTGCAGGCTCCAGGTTGTATAGGGAAGTCCTGAAGTGTGAAGTGAAGATAACTCAAATATCATAATTTTTTGTGGATTTTTGATAATTTCACTTTGAGGTAGGTACTGTAAACATACAACTGTGTTGTCCTCATTTGGAAGTCGGTGGTGAGTATGGGTATCTCATTTCCAGGCTTTTGTTAAGTCTCTATTTATAGGTTCCACCAAAATGAGTGTAGTTGTTAGCTTCATTAGAATTTTATTATTATGCTTCCATATGTAATTATATTCAGTTATGAATATAATTCATATTATAAGTCATACAGAGACCAATCTGAGTCGTATAAATATTTATTCTAATAAGCTTTATTTACCATACTACTTTATTTATAGTAGGCAGTCATATTATTTATAATTTATGAAAATAATAATAACTTTGTATACATTATATGTAATGGTCTGCGTACCTTGTTTTCAACATTATACTGTTTATTTTCAGATAAACATTAAAAACTAATATTGGTTCTTAATATACCAAGTATTTAAATATATTGTTCTGTTACATATATTTATTCTATTTTCTGTATAATAAAATCAGTCTAAAAATAATAAAACGTTTTTTTATTATTGATGTGTTTTAATACAGTGTTTATTATATTAAAATCTCGTGGTGGTGTATGACCAGCTCCCATCTTGTGGCGGTGGTGGTAATACTAGTTTCCTTGGTGAGGTGACCAGAGTGGGGTGTGTAGGTTTTCTACTACAAATCGCCTCGTAAGTTGAGTTGTCAATGGTCAATGTACTTGGTTTTCTCACTTTGCTGTGTGTTGTCTCAGCTTGTTTACTGCTGATTTTAATCTCACTCTTGGTATGGGTTCGAGGTGTGGCAGCTTTAGGGAACTCTTTTGGTGTCCTGGGGATTAGACTTGGTCTCAATTTGGAGAACCATTTCCAATATCTAGCTGTACATGGGAGTGGCATGTTTTGTCGGTCTTCCCTGGAGGTAACAGGTTCTACATGATTTAACTGGGTGTTGCGAACAGCATCATCAATCATGTACTGTTGTCGCTCAACTATAAGGTGTTCATTGTAGTTACAAGACTGGCACTTCTGGTTGTCAGTTTGGGCTGATTTATCTTTTAGAAATGTGACAGGTACACATCCTATTTGAGTGGTGGCTTTCTTTGACACTTTTAAAGTGGTCTTGGCTTCCTCTGGTAAATTATGTGTTGAGAGGAGCGCTGATACTGTGGGAGTTAAGTTATAAATCCCCAGTGGTGATGTGTTCATACTTTTGTTTTCTTCAGTGGGAAAACTCTTGTCAGTGTTTACTCCTATACAGATTTTAGGTGGTACCAGGGGAGCAGGCTGTGACTCATCATCGCTTAACGCAAGGTCCTTGGTTAAGATTGTTTCCCAGTCAGTGACCCCTGTTATGGCATTAGTGGTGGCTTCTAGAGTATGGTTATTGCTTGTAGTGGCCTGGGGTTGATGGGTAGTAGTATTGGCTTCCATCATTGTAGAGGTGTTTGGTTTACCATAAGTGACATTTTCTGACCCTTGTTCCATTATTAGAGGTGGATGGTTTTTGCTTATGTGGCCTATATAATCCACATTTCTAGTGTATTTCTTATTGCAGATTCCACATATGAATCTCTTCTCATTCTGAATAGTATTAATATGGCGTCTTAAGCTTGATTTGTGCTTAAAGCTTTGGTTACAATGTCCACATATGTATTTATTTCTATCCATAATGACACTATGTGATTTTTCCATCCAAGTCCCAAAAATGGCTTAGTGACTGATTTTGTGATGTCATTTGATTGTATGACGTATTTGTGCCATGACGTAATTATTAAGATTACGTCATAGCTATAAATCACTTTTTACATAATATTCAGGTGTTATTTTATTTTTAAATAATTTTTTATTTTATTTAAAAATATTTTATTATTTTTATTTCTATTTGGAGTGATATATAATGTTAAATCTCATGCTCTGGGATATATAAACATGCTTATTTTATTGAAAATAATCTTAATTACGATTATAAACACCAATTTTGCGATGTTTATAAATAGTCTATTTAATGGCTTATTTTTAATAGTAATTATTTTTAAACTCTGTTGGGTTGTTTTTAGGTGAATTCTGGTGATCTTCATGGCTATATAAAACACAGAAGAGAGAAGGGGTGATTACTGAGTGCATTGTAATCAAGATAATAACCAAGAAGATTCACACAAATTGGTTAATGCCAATAGGGGCCAGAGAGTGCAATTTGAATATCCAAGACAACTCAATACGCCTACGCTTGGAAGTGTTGGATGCTTCAAATTTGGGTGTGCACCACTCTAGCACAGAGAATTGCATGTTCTTGTGGTTATGTCCATCACTTGTGAAGTGACGTGAGACAGGAGTGTCTATTGTATCTGCCTTTTGTACAGAATGTCTGTGTTCATACATTCTTTGTCTAAATGCACGTGAGGTTTCCCCCACATAGTGTTTGTTGCATTTGGAGCAGGTAATCAGGTATATGACATTATTAATTTCACATGAGAAATTCTTGGGTAAGTTTTGTGTGTTGAATAACTTGTGTGTAAAGTTACATTTTACCGATCCCTTCTTTTTGATTAGGGGGCAGTAAGTGCATTTACCGAGTCTGGTGCATACAGGTAAGTATGGTTTTGTCTCTATGTCAGTAGTGGGAGGGTAAATGAGAGTGGCATTTGTTAATTTGTCTCTCAAGTTTGGTAGTCTCCTAAAACCTACCAGAGGTTTGTCTTTAAAAATTGGTCCACAGTCCTGGCTATTTGTTATAATATTTTTGTGGATCAGTTCCTTAATGTTGGGGTTACCTGGGTTATAATTGGTTACCATTACTGGTGTCTTGACAGGTTCTTTCCTTGTCACTGCTAATAATTCATCTTGTGTGAATTTTGAGGCTCTATTGTAATGTTTGCGTAGAGCCTTTTCTGGATATCCTCTTTTTAAGTAATAGCCAATGAGTTTATCAGCATTCATATTAAAGTCATTGTCATATGTACAAATTCTTCTGAGTCTTAAGAATTGGCCATATGGTCCCTTTGTCTTACTTGGTGCGTGGTGTGCAGATGTATAGTGTAGGTACAGATGGGTATCTGTGGGTTTTTCATATAGGGTTGTGTATAGTTCCCTATCTTGGTTAATCTTTACTGTGGTGTCTAGAAAGTTAATGTGTGTTAGGCTGCTTTCATGAGTGAACTTAATAGTAGGATGTATACTATTAAGATATGTGATGAACTCATTGAGCTGATCTTCTCCATGTGTCCAAACCATCCAGATGTCGTCGATGAACCGAAGCCATAGTAGAGGTTTCAATGGCCAATTTGCTAGTGCTTTAGTCTCAAACCTGTCCATGAATAGGTTTGCATAGTTCGGTGCTGTTGCCGTACCCATTGCTGTGCCTCCTATTTGGAGATAATGGTCTCCATTGAAACTAAAGCTCATAGAGTGTAGTACTAGTTTGAGTAGGTTTAATATGTGGGGTCCCATTTTTCGTTTATCTGGGTCCTTCCTCAGGTGTTCTGCCACAGCTATTAGACCTTCCTGATTTGGAATATTTGTGTATAGTGAACTAACATCTAGTGTAACTAGTAAGGCTCCTTCTGGGATTTTGCCAAGTTGTTTGATCCTACTTATGAAGTGTTGAGTGTCTCTTACATAAGATTTTGTTTGAGGAACATATTTCTTTATGTGTTCGTCTACAAATTTGCTAATGTTGGCTGTGGGATGGTTTATTGAACTACATATTGGTCTACCAGGTACTCCCTTTTTGTGGATTTTTGGTAGTATGTAGAACCTGGCTTCTTTTGGATTGGGCACATTGAGATAATCAAAGTTTTTCTCTGTGATTAAGTTTAGTGATCTCATTTGTGTTAATTCCTCAGCAATTTTCTCAGAAATTTGAGGTGTTATGTCCTCAGGTATTTTCTGGTAAAACTTTTCATCTTGTAGTTGCCTGTAACCTTCTCGTAGATAGTCAGTAGTGTTCATTACTACTACTGCTGACCCTTTATCTGCCTTCTTTATATGATTATATGGGGGTTAGAAGTTAGTTTGTTCATACCTATGTTTTCACCTTTGGTGATGTTTTTGTGTCTAATAGGTTTGAATTTTGACTTTAGTATTTCTTGCTTGACCGATCGTTGAAATAAGTCAAGGGTTCTGTTTGGTGGTTTTGGCCTCCAGGTTGATTTGGGTTTGAACTTTTGTTGAAGTTCTTTATTGAGTGTGGATTCATTGTCAGAGTCAGATTGGTCCTCCCTAGCATTTTGATTCATAAAATCTATGATGCTTTGGCTGACTTGTGGTTGTGTTGAGTCAGTCTGATCTCTACTGAAGAATTCCATTAGTTCTAATCTTCTGTGGAACTCTTTAAAATCTAACCATATCTGAGATTTGTCAGGTAGGCCAGGGGTTGGGCAGAAGGTAAGTCCCTTTTCTAAGGCCGATATTTGGTCTTGGTCTAAGTTGACATTTGATATGTTTATAACAGTATGTCCAATGTAACTTTCGAACTTGGTATTCTTAGGTAAGATACCAGGTTGTGCTGTTTTGGCCTCAGTTCTGAGGGTGTCTAAAAAGTTAGGTTCCTCAATGCTAGACATGTTTGAAATGAACCTGTATTTTATCCATTGGTGGGTTGTCCTTGAGGTAGTTTTTGGCTATTCAGGGGGAGCCTGTTATGTTACAGGTTCTGAACCAGGTTTTCTATGGGTTGTACCTGGTTTGGAGTAAGGTCATTTAAAACACTGATTCAAATACTATTTCTGTTTATTGAATATGCCACATATGATATCAGATATTGGAAGGTATGTGTAGAACGATAGTCTATTATTCCTTTATTTAAGGAGTGCTTTAAGAGTACTAAGGAGTTTGTCCATTTTTGGATCATTCCTTTGCCTTCTTTGGTTCGGAGCCTGGTTCTGCCTTCTTCTTTGAGCCTGGTTGAAGCGTTTCCTAGGCTGCTTGTCTGCGAATTGCTTCTGTGTTTTGTCTATCTGAATGGGTGCCATTTGTTGAAATTTATCGAGCAAGGAGTCCTTTATTTCTTGGAACTGCTCCTTGGTGAGGAGTGTATCCAACTCGGTAAGATCTTTGGCAATGGAGGCTTTGGTCCTGCTATATGCGGCTTGGAGGTCATCAATAAGTGTAGTAGTTAGTTCAGACTTACATCTTCTGATGATTCTTGACCAGTGGTCTTTCAGTTTTGGACTCCTGGTACTATTGATGTTGAATTTGAAGTCAACACTTGTCGGGTATTGGTTCTTGGCTAACCTACCCTCCATTACTTTAATGGTTGAGGCTAAGGAGAGCTTCTTTCTATGAAGATTCTTCAGTCTCAGGTAAATGGGTTTGGTGGCGGCTGGGTAGTTGTCCCTCAGGTCTGTGTAATCCTTTTTAGCTGATGGGCCACTTTGGTTGGGGGAATTAACTCTCTTTCGTTTCTGAGGTTTATTCCTGTTGGACATTGGTAGCTCAAGTTGTTCTTTAACTGCATTGAGAGTTCTTAATGTCTCTTCAGATATCCTGTTTTCTGGCATGGGGGTATCATAACCACTCGCAGGTTCTGAGGTCACTCTGACACTAGACATGGCGTTGCAGAATTCAGTCTGGCTAGCAGTGGTTGAAGGAGCACTCATAGTGAAAACTAAGGAAAAGGTCTGCTTCCTGCTTATGCAAAGACTGAAGGATGATAAGCTTTGTTTATCTGTCTTATATAATTTACCTTGTGTAAATTGTATTTCGACTGGTATAAATATTTTCAGTCTCATCAGAGGCTATGGGATTTTCAGGTTTGTGGTCCCTAAGGTACTTTTTGCTTCAACAGGGGGAGCCCCCGGTTCAGAGCCGGTTCAGAACCGGTTGAGGAGCCTGGTTGCAGGCTCCAGGTTGTATAGGGAAGTCCTGAAGTGTGAAGTGAAGATAACTCAAATATCATAATTTTTTGTGGATTTTTGATAATTTCACTTTGAGGTAGGTACTGTAAACATACAACTGTGTTGTCCTCATTTGGAAGTCGGTGGTGAGTATGGGTATCTCATTTCCAGGCTTTTGTTAAGTCTCTATTTATAGGTTCCACCAAAATGAGTGTAGTTGTTAGCTTCATTAGAATTTTATTATTATGCTTCCATATGTAATTATATTCAGTTATGAATATAATTCATATTATAAGTCATACAGAGACCAATCTGAGTCGTATAAATATTTATTCTAATAAGCTTTATTTACCATACTACTTTATTTATAGTAGGCAGTCATATTATTTATAATTTATGAAAATAATAATAACTTTGTATACATTATATGTAATGGTCTGCGTACCTTGTTTTCAACATTATACTGTTTATTTTCAGATAAACATTAAAAACTAATATTGGTTCTTAATATACCAAGTATTTAAATATATTGTTCTGTTACATATATTTATTCTATTTTCTGTATAATAAAATCAGTCTAAAAATAATAAAACGTTTTTTTATTATTGATGTGTTTTAATACAGTGTTTATTATATTAAAATCTCGTGGTGGTGTATGACCAGCTCCCATCTTGTGGCGGTGGTGGTAATACTAGTTTCCTTGGTGAGGTGACCAGGGTGGGGTGTGTAGGTTTTCTACTACAAATCGCCTCGTAAGTTGAGTTGTCAATGGTCAATGTACTTGGTTTTCTCACTTTGCTGTGTGTTGTCTCAGCTTGTTTACTGCTGATTTTAATCTCACTCTTGGTATGGGTTCGAGGTGTGGCAGCTTTAGGGAACTCTTTTGGTGTCCTGGGGATTAGACTTGGTCTCAATTTGGAGAACCATTTCCAATATCTAGCTGTACATGGGAGTGGCATGTTTTGTCGGTCTTCCCTGGAGGTAACAGGTTCTACATGATTTAACTGGGTGTTGCGAACAGCATCATCAATCATGTACTGTTGTCGCTCAACTATAAGGTGTTCATTGTAGTTACAAGACTGGCACTTCTGGTTGTCAGTTTGGGCTGATTTATCTTTTAGAAATGTGACAGGTACACATCCTATTTGAGTGGTGGCTTTCTTTGACACTTTTAAAGTGGTCTTGGCTTCCTCTGGTAAATTATGTGTTGAGAGGAGCGCTGATACTGTGGGAGTTAAGTTATAAATCCCCAGTGGTGATGTGTTCATACTTTTGTTTTCTTCAGTGGGAAAACTCTTGTCAGTGTTTACTCCTATACAGATTTTAGGTGGTACCAGGGGAGCAGGCTGTGACTCATCATCGCTTAACGCAAGGTCCTTGGTTAAGATTGTTTCCCAGTCAGTGACCCCTGTTATGGCATTAGTGGTGGCTTCTAGAGTATGGTTATTGCTTGTAGTGGCCTGGGGTTGATGGGTAGTAGTATTGGCTTCCATCATTGTAGAGGTGTTTGGTTTACCATAAGTGACATTTTCTGACCCTTGTTCCATTATTAGAGGTGGATGGTTTTTGCTTATGTGGCCTATATAATCCACATTTCTAGTGTATTTCTTATTGCAGATTCCACATATGAATCTCTTCTCATTCTGAATAGTATTAATATGGCGTCTTAAGCTTGATTTGTGCTTAAAGCTTTGGTTACAATGTCCACATATGTATTTATTTCTATCCATAATGACACTATGTGATTTTTCCATCCAAGTCCCAAAAATGGCTTAGTGACTGATTTTGTGATGTCATTTGATTGTATGACGTATTTGTGCCATGACGTAATTATTAAGATTACGTCATAGCTATAAATCACTTTTTACATAATATTCAGGTGTTATTTTATTTTTAAATAATTTTTTATTTTATTTAAAAATATTTTATTATTTTTATTTCTATTTGGAGTGATATATAATGTTAAATCTCATGCTCTGGGATATATAAACATGCTTATTTTATTGAAAATAATCTTAATTACGATTATAAACACCAATTTTGCGATGTTTATAAATAGTCTATTTAATGGCTTATTTTTAATAGTAATTATTTTTAAACTCTGTTGGGTTGTTTTTAGGTGAATTCTGGTGATCTTCATGGCTATATAAAACACAGAAGAGAGAAGGGGTGATTACTGAGTGCATTGTAATCAAGATAATAACCAAGAAGATTCACACAAATTGGTTAATGCCAATAGGGGCCAGAGAGTGCAATTTGAATATCCAAGACAACTCAATACGCTTACGCTTGGAAGTGTTGGATGCTTCAAATTTGGGTGTGCACCACTCTAGCACAGAGAATTGCATGTTCTTGTGGTTATGTCCATCACTTGTGAAGTGACGTGAGACAGGAGTGTCTATTGTATCTGCCTTTTGTACAGAATGTCTGTGTTCATACATTCTTTGTCTAAATGCACGTGAGGTTTCCCCCACATAGTGTTTGTTGCATTTGGAGCAGGTAATCAGGTATATGACATTATTAATTTCACATGAGAAATTCTTGGGTAAGTTTTGTGTGTTGAATAACTTGTGTGTAAAGTTACATTTTACCGATCCCTTCTTTTTGATTAGGGGGCAGTAAGTGCATTTACCGAGTCTGGTGCATACAGGTAAGTATGGTTTTGTCTCTATGTCAGTAGTGGGAGGGTAAATGAGAGTGGCATTTGTTAATTTGTCTCTCAAGTTTGGTAGTCTCCTAAAACCTACCAGAGGTTTGTCTTTAAAAATTGGTCCACAGTCCTGGCTATTTGTTATAATATTTTTGTGGATCAGTTCCTTAATGTTGGGGTTACCTGGGTTATAATTGGTTACCATTACTGGTGTCTTGACAGGTTCTTTCCTTGTCACTGCTAATAATTCATCTTGTGTGAATTTTGAGGCTCTATTGTAATGTTTGCGTAGAGCCTTTTCTGGATATCCTCTTTTTAAGTAATAGCCAATGAGTTTATCAGCATTCATATTAAAGTCATTGTCATATGTACAAATTCTTCTGAGTCTTAAGAATTGGCCATATGGTCCCTTTGTCTTACTTGGTGCGTGGTGTGCAGATGTATAGTGTAGGTACAGATGGGTATCTGTGGGTTTTTCATATAGGGTTGTGTATAGTTCCCTATCTTGGTTAATCTTTACTGTGGTGTCTAGAAAGTTAATGTGTGTTAGGCTGCTTTCATGAGTGAACTTAATAGTAGGATGTATACTATTAAGATATGTGATGAACTCATTGAGCTGATCTTCTCCATGTGTCCAAACCATCCAGATGTCGTCGATGAACCGAAGCCATAGTAGAGGTTTCAATGGCCAATTTGCTAGTGCTTTAGTCTCAAACCTGTCCATGAATAGGTTTGCATAGTTCGGTGCTGTTGCCGTACCCATTGCTGTGCCTCCTATTTGGAGATAATGGTCTCCATTGAAACTAAAGCTCATAGAGTGTAGTACTAGTTTGAGTAGGTTTAATATGTGGGGTCCCATTTTTCGTTTATCTGGGTCCTTCCTCAGGTGTTCTGCCACAGCTATTAGACCTTCCTGATTTGGAATATTTGTGTATAGTGAACTAACATCTAGTGTAACTAGTAAGGCTCCTTCTGGGATTTTGCCAAGTTGTTTGATCCTACTTATGAAGTGTTGAGTGTCTCTTACATAAGATTTTGTTTGAGGAACATATTTCTTTATGTGTTCGTCTACAAATTTGCTAATGTTGGCAGTGGGATGGTTTATTGAACTACATATTGGTCTACCAGGTACTCCCTTTTTGTGGATTTTTGGTAGTATGTAGAACCTGGCTTCTTTTGGATTGGGCACATTGAGATAATCAAAGTTTTTCTCTGTGATTAAGTTTAGTGATCTCATTTGTGTTAATTCCTCAGCAATTTTCTCAGAAATTTGAGGTGTTATGTCCTCAGGTATTTTCTGGTAAAACTTTTCATCTTGTAGTTGCCTGTAACCTTCTCGTAGATAGTCAGTAGTGTTCATTACTACTACTGCTGACCCTTTATCTGCCTTCTTTATGATTATATGGGGGTTAGAAGTTAGTTTGTTCATACCTATGTTTTCACCTTTGGTGATGTTTTTGTGTCTAATAGGTTTGAATTTTGACTTTAGTATTTCTTGCTTGACCGATCGTTGAAATAAGTCAAGGGTTCTGTTTGGTGGTTTTGGCCTCCAGGTTGATTTGGGTTTGAACTTTTGTTGAAGTTCTTTATTGAGTGTGGATTCATTGTCAGAGTCAGATTGGTCCTCCCTAGCATTTTGATTCATAAAATCTATGATGCTTTGGCTGACTTGTGGTTGTGTTGAGTCAGTCTGATCTCTACTGAAGAATTCCATTAGTTCTAATCTTCTGTGGAACTCTTTAAAATCTAACCATATCTGAGATTTGTCAGGTAGGCCAGGGGTTGGGCAGAAGGTAAGTCCCTTTTCTAAGGCCGATATTTGGTCTTGGTCTAAGTTGACATTTGATATGTTTATAACAGTATGTCCAATGTAACTTTCGAACTTGGTATTCTTAGGTAAGATACCAGGTTGTGCTGTTTTGGCCTCAGTTCTGAGGGTGTCTAAAAAGTTAGGTTCCTCAATGCTAGACATGTTTGAAATGAACCTGTATTTTATCCATTGGTGGGTTGTCCTTGAGGTAGTTTTTGGCTATTCAGGGGGAGCCTGTTATGTTACAGGTTCTGAACCAGGTTTTCTATGGGTTGTACCTGGTTTGGAGTAAGGTCATTTAAAACACTGATTCAAATACTATTTCTGTTTATTGAATATGCCACATATGATATCAGATATTGGAAGGTATGTGTAGAACGATAGTCTATTATTCCTTTATTTAAGGAGTGCTTTAAGAGTACTAAGGAGTTTGTCCATTTTTGGATCATTCCTTTGCCTTCTTTGGTTCGGAGCCTGGTTCTGCCTTCTTCTTTGAGCCTGGTTGAAGCGTTTCCTAGGCTGCTTGTCTGCGAATTGCTTCTGTGTTTTGTCTATCTGAATGGGTGCCATTTGTTGAAATTTATCGAGCAAGGAGTCCTTTATTTCTTGGAACTGCTCCTTGGTGAGGAGTGTATCCAACTCGGTAAGATCTTTGGCAATGGAGGCTTTGGTCCTGCTATATGCGGCTTGGAGGTCATCAATAAGTGTAGTAGTTAGTTCAGACTTACATCTTCTGATGATTCTTGACCAGTGGTCTTTCAGTTTTGGACTCCTGGTACTATTGATGTTGAATTTGAAGTCAACACTTGTCGGGTATTGGTTCTTGGCTAACCTACCCTCCATTACTTTAATGGTTGAGGCTAAGGAGAGCTTCTTTCTATGAAGATTCTTCAGTCTCAGGTAAATGGGTTTGGTGGCGGCTGGGTAGTTGTCCCTCAGGTCTGTGTAATCCTTTTTAGCTGATGGGCCACTTTGGTTGGGGGAATTAACTCTCTTTCGTTTCTGAGGTTTATTCCTGTTGGACATTGGTAGCTCAAGTTGTTCTTTAACTGCATTGAGAGTTCTTAATGTCTCTTCAGATATCCTGTTTTCTGGCATGGGGGTATCATAACCACTCGCAGGTTCTGAGGTCACTCTGACACTAGACATGGCGTTGCAGAATTCAGTCTGGCTAGCAGTGGTTGAAGGAGCACTCATAGTGAAAACTAAGGAAAAGGTCTGCTTCCTGCTTATGCAAAGACTGAAGGATGATAAGCTTTGTTTATCTGTCTTATATAATTTACCTTGTGTAAATTGTATTTCGACTGGTATAAATATTTTCAGTCTCATCAGAGGCTATGGGATTTTCAGGTTTGTGGTCCCTAAGGTACTTTTTGCTTCAACAGGGGGAGCCCCCGGTTCAGAGCCGGTTCAGAACCGGTTGAGGAGCCTGGTTGCAGGCTCCAGGTTGTATAGGGAAGTCCTGAAGTGTGAAGTGAAGATAACTCAAATATCATAATTTTTTGTGGATTTTTGATAATTTCACTTTGAGGTAGGTACTGTAAACATACAACTACACTTATTGATGACCTCCAAGCCGCATATAGCAGGACCAAAGCCTCCATTGCCAAAGATCTTACCGAGTTGGATACACTCCTCACCAAGGAGCAGTTCCAAGAAATAAAGGACTCCTTGCTCGATAAATTTCAACAAATGGCACCCATTCAGATAGACAAAACACAGAAGCAATTCGCAGACAAGCAGCCTAGGAAACGCTTCAACCAGGCTCAAAGAAGAAGGCAGAACCAGGCTCCGAACCAAAGAAGGCAAAGGAATGATCCAAAAATGGACAAACTCCTTAGTACTCTTAAAGCACTCCTTAAATAAAGGAATAATAGACTATCGTTCTACACATACCTTCCAATATCTGATATCATATGTGGCATATTCAATAAACAGAAATAGTATTTGAATCAGTGTTTTAAATGACCTTACTCCAAACCAGGTACAACCCATAGAAAACCTGGTTCAGAACCTGTAACATAACAGGCTCCCCCTGAATAGCCAAAAACTACCTCAAGGACAACCCACCAATGGATAAAATACAGGTTCATTTCAAACATGTCTAGCATTGAGGAACCTAACTTTTTAGACACCCTCAGAACTGAGGCCAAAACAGCACAACCTGGTATCTTACCTAAGAATACCAAGTTCGAAAGTTACATTGGACATACTGTTATAAACATATCAAATGTCAACTTAGACCAAGACCAAATATCGGCCTTAGAAAAGGGACTTACCTTCTGCCCAACCCCTGGCCTACCTGACAAATCTCAGATATGGTTAGATTTTAAAGAGTTCCACAGAAGATTAGAACTAATGGAATTCTTCAGTAGAGATCAGACTGACTCAACACAACCACAAGTCAGCCAAAGCATCATAGATTTTATGAATCAAAATGCTAGGGAGGACCAATCTGACTCTGACAATGAATCCACACTCAATAAAGAACTTCAACAAAAGTTCAAACCCAAATCAACCTGGAGGCCAAAACCACCAAACAGAACCCTTGACTTATTTCAACGATCGGTCAAGCAAGAAATACTAAAGTCAAAATTCAAACCTATTAGACACAAAAACATCACCAAAGGTGAAAACATAGGTATGAACAAACTAACTTCTAACCCCCATATAATCATAAAGAAGGCAGATAAAGGGTCAGCAGTAGTAGTAATGAACACTACTGACTATCTACGAGAAGGTTACAGGCAACTACAAGATGAAAAGTTTTACCAGAAAATACCTGAGGACATAACACCTCAAATTTCTGAGAAAATTGCTGAGGAATTAACACAAATGAGATCACTAAACTTAATCACAGAGAAAAACTTTGATTATCTCAATGTGCCCAATCCAAAAGAAGCCAGGTTCTACATACTACCAAAAATCCACAAAAAGGGAGTACCTGGTAGACCAATATGTAGTTCAATAAACCATCCCACAGCCAACATTAGCAAATTTGTAGACGAACACATAAAGAAATATGTTCCTCAAACAAAATCTTATGTAAGAGACACTCAACACTTCATAAGTAGGATCAAACAACTTGGCAAAATCCCAGAAGGAGCCTTACTAGTTACACTAGATGTTAGTTCACTATACACAAATATTCCAAATCAGGAAGGTCTAATAGCTGTGGCAGAACACCTGAGGAAGGACCCAGATAAACGAAAAATGGGACCCCACATATTAAACCTACTCAAACTAGTACTACACTCTATGAGCTTTAGTTTCAATGGAGACCATTATCTCCAAATAGGAGGCACAGCAATGGGTACGGCAACAGCACCGAACTATGCAAACCTATTCATGGACAGGTTTGAGACTAAAGCACTAGCAAATTGGCCATTGAAACCTCTACTATGGCTTCGGTTCATCGACGACATCTGGATGGTTTGGACACATGGAGAAGATCAGCTCAATGAGTTAATCACATATCTTAATAGTATACATCCTACTATTAAGTTCACTCATGAAAGCAGCCTAACACACATTAACTTTCTAGACACCACAGTAAAGACTAACCAAGATAGGGAACTATACACAACCCTATATGAAAAACCCACAGATACCCATCTGTACCTACACTATACATCTGCACACCACGCACCAAGTAAGACAAAGGGACCATATGGCCAATTCTTAAGACTCAGAAGAATTTGTACATATGACAATGACTTTAATATGAATGCTGATAAACTCATTGGCTATTACTTAAAAAGAGGATATCCAGAAAAGGCTCTACGCAAACATTACAATAGAGCCTCAAAATTCACACAAGATGAATTATTAGCAGTGACAAGGAAAGAACCTGTCAAGACACCAGTAATGGTAACCAATTATAACCCAGGTAACCCCAACATTAAGGAACTGATCCACAAAAACTGGAATATTATAACAAATAGCCAGGACTGTGGACCAATTTTTAAAGACAAACCTCTGGTAGGTTTTAGGAGACTACCAAACTTGAGAGACAAATTAACAAATGCCACTCTCATTTACCCTCCCACTACTGACATAGAGACAAAACCATACTTACCTGTATGCACCAGACTCGGTAAATGCACTTACTGCCCCCTAATCAAAAAGAAGGGATCGGTAAAATGTAACTTTACACACAAGTTATTCAACACACAAAACTTACCCAAGAATTTCTCATGTGCAATTAATAATGTCATATACCTGATTACCTGCTCCAAATGCAACAAACACTATGTGGGGGAAACCTCACGTGCATTTAGACAAAGAATGTATGAACACAGACATTCTGTACAAAAGGCAGATACAATAGACACTCCTGTCTCACGTCACTTCACAAGTGATGGACATAACCACAAGAACATGCAATTCTCTGTGCTAGAGTGGTGCACACCCAAATTTGAAGCATCCAACACTTCCAAGCGTAGGCGTATTGAGTTGTCTTGGATATTCAAATTGCACTCTCTGGCCCCTATTGGCATTAACCAATTTGTGTGAATCTTCTTGGTTATTATCTTGATTACAATGCACTCAGTAATCACCCCTTCTCTCTTCTGTATTATATAAATACAGTTTAACCCGTTATCCAACCCACTTGTGGGAGTAACAATTACTTCAGATAATTGAAGGGCTAAAATAACAAGTTCAAATGGAGTTGAGTGAGTGCATTTGAGTTTGAATAACTGAAAATTCAGATTATGATGGTTGGATGATAGAGGTCCTACTTTACTTATGCATCTGGTGAAGATTGTTTTTGATTTGCTCCAGCTGGAAGTGGAAAAAGTGTAACCTTTGCTTCATTTATTTTTGACTATAATTTACTTCCTAAAACATTGTTGCATCTTAGATATGCTGGATGGGCTAATCTGGGGTACGGACATTTTGTACCAGGAAAGTCCATTCACAGACATTTTGTAGCTTAAGACATTTCATACCAAAAATTTCAAAATTGAAACAGGTTCTCTGGATAGGTAGATTTCATACACATTTTAAAGTTCTTTCTCATTAGGGAAAACTTACAAGATAACACCAGTGGTATATTACTAAACAGTTGACTATGATTTGCCACAAGCAAGATGTATAACCAATACTTGAGTAGTTGACACTTCTTATTCTTTATAATATTAAAACCCAAGCGAAAACATAACCTCCTTGGCAGAGCAAATAAAATGCATAATATTTGCTACATAACCATAATTCTGCCAAAAATATACATAAGAGGAAATCAATGTGTCATGGATGTTTTGTCCACATTCATTTAGAGCATACACAGTATGTTACGGGAGACGGAAAAACCCTCACAAAATAAGCTCTCAGGAGAAGACCCCTCAAAAGTCTCCTGTGGAGAAAACCTCTCACCCTATTTTGGGGCTTGTGAAGAAAACCCCTCACCCTATTTTCAGGCTTGTGGAGAAAACCCCTCAACTTTATTTAAAAACCCTCATTTTGGAATTTTGACATTTTTTATTTAGATTGTATTCAAACCCTCATCCCTCCACTTTATAAAAGCCCTCATATTGGAATTTTGACATTTTTATTTAACCTGTATTCCAACCCCTCAGCCTATTTTCAATGCTTGTGGAGGAAACCCCCTTTTTATTTAACCCTATATTTTTATTTAACTTGGACTCAAACCCCCCATAGAAGCCCTCAAGTTTATAAAAAGCCCTCACATTGGAATTTTGATATTTTAAATTGACTTCAAATTTGATTTTAATTAAAGAAACTGTTGTCCTTTATTGTAAAATCTGAAAATATATACAAAGAATGCTCTTCTGTGAAATGTGTGTATGACTTAATAAAACTCTTCTGTGTTATATATGATTTTCTGTGTGTAAATGAATGAATATGCCAGATTTCCAAAATGAGGGCTTTTTATAAAGTTGAGGGGTTTTCTCCACAAGCCTGAAAATAACGTGAGGGGTTTTCTCCACAAGCCCCAAAATAGGCCGAGGGGTTTTCTCCACAGGATACTTTTGAGGGGTTTTCTCCTGAGAGCTCATTTTGTGAGGGTTTTTTCCCTGGCTTCTATGTTACACCTTACAGTCTTTCAGATGGAGATTAAGGCCAATAAAAGTCTTAATTAGATTAAATTAAATAATAAAGCCAGTTAATTTTATTGAAGAAAAAAGTACTATTTCAACAACATTCATTCATAAATTGCTGAGGAATACCCATTTTTGTGAGTTTAAGGTGACCTTAACATATTAAATGTTGAAAATCAAATGCAAGAAGATAATAGAAACGTTGCCCCAGGCTGACCTGCATACACATACACCAAGTTTGCTAGAGAAATTATGAAAACAACAAATTATGTAAGTTTAAGGTGACCATAACTTGATGAAAGTGGAACATTTAATTAAGGTCACCATAAAGTCAGATTACATATTTCTGATACTGTGGCATATGAACCAGGTAGGATAGACCAAAATGAGCCACAGTACAAGTTATGGGATAAAAACCTCATTTTTCAAATTTAAGGTGGCCCTAACATTGGTGGCCGTAACATTGATGCCTCCAAAATTTAATCACTTCTTACATAAGCATATAGGACACTCTCTGAAAATTTGAAGAAAATTCATTCATAACTTTTGGGGTTACGCTGTTCACTAACAAATAGACAGACAGGCAGACAAACCCCAATGATAACCGGCTGGCAGAGATAATAAAACAATAAAACTGTGATTGCAGTGAAAAATTATATAAGATTAACAGTTAATGGAGTAAAGTGGCAAAGATAACAGGATTTTAATTAATGGCCATGTCTTTATGGTGAAAGACAAAAAAGACTTTCTACTCCAGTATACTGAATTACTGATAAACAAGGAAAGAACACAGAAAGCTATACTGTATAATAAAACACACCATAATTAAGACAGTAAATTCAAACTTCTAAATCAAGGTGTTTCAGTACCCTCAATGGAAAAGGAAAGATAAGGAAACAAAAACAATAGAGGGACATATGTAGCAGCTTTTTATCAACTGGACATGTATCCTTATAAACACAGTAAAACTTTGGATCCTGTGGTGAAGGGATGAAAATAGGAGGGGCTAAATAGTGAGGAGGGGTAAGGGGCAATGCAAATATTACAAGGCGTTCTCCTCAGCAAGGTAGGCTAAGTAAATGTATGAGAGCATTATGAAAAATACTTATAATGCAATCAAACAGTTGTGTCAAAATTATACATATAAACGCCTGTGGCAAGGCTAACGGCCAGGGTGATCTACCAGAAGAATCTACTGACCAGGACCTCTCTGAAGATACCAACTACAGGGAGACAATCAGAAGGGTCAGATCCTTCATGGGCTGGCATCAGATCCCTGACTATGACAGTGCCTCTTCCTCACTGGATGATAATCCATTTGCCCATTCCCGAGCCAAACCAACCGGTAAAGTGTCTGTCAAGTTACCGGTGGATGAATGGCTGTGTCAAAAATTTGAGAAACTGAATTTAACTGTTGCTAAAGGCTACCCTTCTAGGAACACTGAGACTGGTGGACTGCTGCGCGACCAGTTTGTCAAGACGCCCCGGTCATCAAAGTGGTACGACATACACACAGTTAAGAAAGACTCTGCTTCAACTACTGTGTGCGACATGTCTCCAGAACTGGCCAAATTAAACAGCACCTTTAGGAGAGTGGCCAGATGTAGTTTGCTTCTGTCCCAGCCTCCCGTACTTTCAGTCAGGACACTTTAAGGCAGTGGGAGAGAGTGTTCCAGGAACAGTCTGTGATGTGTAACCAGGCTGCTGGTCTGTCATGATGCTTGACGAAAGTGCAGGACTCCATGGTTACCCATTTAAAGACACTACGTGCAAAAGGCAAGGCAGCAGAAAGAACGCAGCAAGCAGTTCAAGAACTTGAATACTTGGTGACCTTCAACCGGTCAATCTCTCAAGCCATGTAGCATACTATGCATGATCTCTCAGAGGGAGTTTTTATCAGCATGGCCAACCTCAATCTTGCATGTAGGGACAACTACCTGGAGTTTATACGTAGTGGAGTAAAGCCAGATACCTTGACTGCCTTATGTACAGCACCTGTCCATCTTCATTGACTGTTCCCAGACAATTTACTGGTCAAGGCTGAAGATGAAATCTCACGTAGTGAGGAGAGGCGTTCTTCTGGCAGTGGACACAGGAAGCCCGGACGTTTTCACCCGTACGCTTCCTCAAATGGCAAATCAACACAGCAACCAGACCGGAAGCCCACTACGCCGGCCTGGAAGCAAATTAGAGACCGGCAACTTGGACAGAAAGGTCATGGTAAAGCCTCAAACTTCAACCAAAGCCGGCCAATGGTTCAAAGAGAAGTAAATGACAATTACTGTGTTTTGAATGTAGCCGGAGTGAAGGACTCTGTACATGTATCCGGCAAGAAACAAGATTTGAACCCTTCACCAGTGACCAGTAAGAGTGAGACTGTATTTTTACATGTAAACTCTTTTGTTGCAAATGTTCCTTCTGTCACCGGGTTGCCACAAAAGAAAGGCGTAAATCCCAATTATTGTCACAATCACACAGAAATAAAATATGTGAAATGTGTTTCCTGTATAGGTCACTTGAGTTCTGCAATTACTGTCACAAATGTCCCAACTGTTGTCATAAATCCACCTGTAGGGGCCAGGCTACAGCAGTTTTGGCAGAAGTGGGAAGCTCTGGGTTTGAGTCCAAAAGTAGTCACAATACTGAGAGAGGGTTACACCCTTCCCTTCGGGTTCATCAGGTCACCCAGGTCACCAACGGTCATAAGCAGCTATGTCAACCCACAAAGACAGTCCCACCTTTTGGAGGCACTGTATCAGCTGACAAACAAAAATGCAGTGGAACCAAAACTCACTGGGTTGTTACAACCAGCTATTTTTGGTACCCAAACCCAACAACTGGTGGATACATATCCTGGACCTCAGCACCTTGAACACCTTCCTAAACACAGAGTCGTTCAAAATGGAGACCCCAGAGACAATAAGGACCTCCCTCCAGCTAGGGGAGTGGGTCACCTCCATAGACTTCAAGGACGCATACTTCCATATACCAATTCACAGTCAGTCCAGGAAATACATGCGTTTTCACATCCAGGGTCAGTCCTACCAGTTCAAAGCCCTACCCTTTGGCCTGTCCACAGCGCCAATGGAGTTCACAGTGGTGACCAAAGAGGTCAAACTGATGGCTTTACAGAGGGGTATAAGAATCCACCAGTAACTAGACGACTGGTTCATGAGAGCCACATCCCACCAAACTTGTCTCCAGCATACACAGACCTTGGTAGCTCTCTGTCGAGAACTAGTTTGGCTGGTGAACGAGGAGAAGTCAGAACTTTACCCAAAACAGGTTTTCAACTTCGTAGGTTACCAGTTCGACCTCAGGGAGGGCAAGGTCAGACCCACACCAGAGCATTCACAGACCTTAACAGACAAGATATTGTCAATTCTGTCCGGTCCGGTGTGCCCCGTCTGGCAGTTCATATCCCTCATAGGACTTCAGCCACAGAAAAACAAGTCCACCTAGGTAGACTTTATATGAGACCCATACGTTGGCACTTGAAAAACAACTGGAGGGTACCAGAATCACTAGAAAAGGTGATACCCGTTCCCAGGTCGCTCCACCCCCACTTAAGGTGGTGGCTGGAGGAAAGCAATGTTCTTCCAGGTCAACCATTACACCCACAAAAACATGCTCTGCAGATATTTACAGATGCATCAAAAGAAGGGTGGGGCGCTCACTTAAATGAACGCACTGCAAGGGGAACCTGGTCAGTTCCAGAAAGCAAGTTGCACATAAATCACTTGAAGCTAAAAGCGGTCTTTCTGGCCCTAAAAGAGTTCCAAGACCTGTGCTCAAACAACATAGTCCTGGTAGCCACAGACAACACAACAGTGGTTGCCTATATCAACAAAGAGGGGGGGGATGAAGTCGGGCTCCCTGTGTGCCCTACTGTGGAGAATCCTGTCCTGGTGCACCAAGAAACAGGTAACTCTCAAGGCACGTCACATCCCCGGCCGGCTGAACGTGATAGCAGACAAGCTATCCAGACTTGGCTAGACCATTCAAACGCAATGGTCCCTTCACCCAGAGGTTTTCAAAGCTATATGCTCCCGGTGGCACCAGCCAAAAGTGGACCTGTTTTCCACCAGATTCAACAACAAACTACCATAGTTTGTGTCACCAGTTCCGGACCCCAGGCATGGGCAGTGGATGCACTCAGCCTGTCATGGGAAAATCTGGACCCATATGCCTTCCCACCAGCAGCCAAAGTAGTGGAGAAGTTGCAGGACTACCCATGCAACAGGATCATTCTGATTGCACCGGGGTGGCCAAACATGCCCTGGTTCTGCGATCTAGTGGCAATGTCCAGTCAGATCCCCTTGTGTCTGCCCAATCTGGTGTCTCAACCATTCAACCAGACCCTGCACAGGAACCTGTTAAACCTGAACCTACATGCCTGGCTCCTAGAGCCACAGCAATCAAGGAGCAGGGATTCCCTCAGGCAGTGGCAGCACGAATTGAGGCTCCTCAAAGAGGATCAACCAGATCCATCTATGAGGCAAAGTGGACCATTTTTACAAAGTGGTGCCTCAGTAATCAGGTGGACTTCAGGGCACCACCTCTAAAAGCCATAGCTTACTTCCTGTTGCACCTATTTCTGCTGGCCCTGGGTTCAGGTAAACACAGGAGTGAGATCCATGCTTGGCTACATAAGAACATCAGACACCAGTCAAATTGGTCTAAGGTGTCCTTATACCCCTCACCCAGCTTTTTATCCAAGAACCAGCTCCAGTGGTCATACCATCCCTGGCCCCGACTCTGGATAAGTCACTCAAAGGTGACAGGTCCTTGTATCCAGTCAGAGCCCTTAGGCAGAACAAGGAGTTGGTCTTTGTCTCCTTCAAGAAAGGTTTTGATAAGGACATCCCACCTGCCACCATCTCCCCATGGATCAAACAAACTGTGATCCTTTGTTATGAGCTCTCTGACCAGGAGGCCCTCACACTGCATCAGGTCAAAGCCCATGATATCAGGGCTTTTGCTGCTTCTAAGGCCTTTCAGTCGGGGGTCTTCTTAGAGGAGATTCTGTCCGCCTGCCACTGGAAATCCCATAACACCTTCACACAATTCTAGCTGAAGGATGTGACTTGGGCTTATACAGAGCTGTTTCATTTAGGGCCAATGGTGGCTGCCCAACAGGTCCACCACCAAGCCCAAAAATGAGGAGATATGCAAATATGTATATATGTACATAGCGTGTACATATAATATCAAAAAAAATCTGTGACTTGCTTCCTTTGGGAAGTTTATTTCTTATGTGACTGAACTCAACCCTCTCTTCCTATTCTCAGAGCAGGTCTGAGAAAAGGGGGGGGACAACCTTGGACTTCCAAACGGTAGTTATTCAGCAATTGTCCATTGGATAGGATGTATTAACGCAATAAAATTGCAAATTGCAAGGCCCACCCATCCGGCCCCGCTATCAGCTTACTAGGGGTCTTAATATGTTTAGACAACGAAGAAGATGCTATGACGTCACGCTGTCTAGACAGGAAGGAAGTACGATGCGCCACCTAGCGAATGCACACTCTGTGACCGGTCCTGCCGGTATTATATACAGCATGTCTTTTTCTGGCGTTTGGCGGGACCGGTCGCACTGACCGGTAAAGCAATTGTCCATTGGATAGGGTATTAACTTATAAAAATTAAATTTACTTAATAAATTTGTAATTTTCAGACTTTTGTCTATTGGTGCAGTGTATTGACTATAGTTCATACTTTAAAACTTACCACTTTCTCTTGCTGATGACTTTTCTTTAGACTTGCAGCTTTTTTTCAACAGCACAGAAGCCAAAACAATGATGACGATGATAAAAATCAACAAGGCAGCCAAAAGAATAATGAACACAAGCCTGACATTTCTATTCCCTGTGGAAATAAATGATGTATGTGTGTGTACTGACATTGTCACATATGACAGTATCATCCAAGCAATAGGTAGGAAATGCTAGCTCAATAGCATTTTTATTATAAAATGGAATACTTCAAACTTAAAACAAAATACTTAACTAACCAGGATTTTTTTGTGGCCCAATGCATTTCATAGTTGATAGTTTCTATTTTGTTTCATAAGCAAGTAAGACACAGGATTCTTATTTCCATAGTAAACATTGGCCAAAACACAGACAGCCATTTTAATGTGTAAAATTGTTTTGAAAACATTCACAAGCTCTTGCCTGCAAAAACAAAATGTACACGCCTGGGGGTGAAGGGGGAAGTAGAATGGCTATTCAGGGCAGCTCATTTCTATAGGGTATTTCCACTGGAACTGACCCAGTAACCGACTCTATGACTCTAGGGACGGTAGTAAAAGTCATGGAATCGGGGACGAAAACAAAAAAAAACACCTGAAAATGATGGGTCGGTTACATCTTCCCGACAGGATGTAGACCATACTGGCTGGTCTGGATCAGCATCCCGACCTGACGGGAAACTTCCAGGACAACTAACAGACAAGCCGTAGCAACCCCAGACAAGCTGTAGTCACAAACAGACAGGACTGGAGTATTGTCTAGACTCACCACAACTGGACTGATTAAATCCTGGAGTCAGGATCAAAGAGTCGGGATCAAACAAAAACCATATAAACCCCTTCTGACTCACCGAAAAAACATCATTTGTCACTGCAAAATGCCAGCTACACATCACAGAGACTTCATACATCAGCTTAGGGTACTTTGGGTTTTTATTGTGTTTAATATTTTTTATGTACATCTTGATTGAAAGACAGAGAAGGACACATTTGAACCCAGCACCATCACCTGCCATACAGCCACCAGCACAGCCTCAGCCAGCCCCAAGGAGAAGAAGAAAGCCACCCAATCCCTGGGTCATGTCCTGGATCCTCCACAGACAATAAAAGGGATTCTACAGCAAACTCCTGGTCGACCTCATACACATCCCAGGGTACCAGAATTTTGTCAGGATGCCCCTGCTTTTTTGACCTCATCGAGGAATGCATTAACCACTGCATCAAGAAGTCAGTCACCAATATCAGGAAGCCACAGGACATTGCACTTCAAACTGGCCATAATCCTGAGACACCTGGCCACTGGAGAGACCTATCCCTGCAGTACCACTGGTTGGTTGGCCACACCACCATCTGCAAGTTCGTCTCCCAGGTCTGCCGAGTTATCCTTGCTGATTTCCAGGACAAATATTTGAAGTGCCCTGGTAGCCCTGATGGATGGAGAAGGGTGGAGGAGAAGTTCAGAACCAGATGGAATGTCACCCATACTGTAGGTACCATAGACGGGAAGCACATTGCCATGAAGAAGCCAGAAAAACAGGCAGTGGATATTACCACTACAAGACCTTCTTTTCCCTAATTCTCCTGGGTCTGGTTGATGCGGAATACAGATTCCTGTTGATAGACTGTGGGTCCAGTGGTTCCTGGTCAAATGCACAGATTTTCAACAGAAGCCTTTTGAAGGAGAAGATAGAGGACGAAATCCTTCGAGGGGCACCAAATAGTAAGAAAAACTACTGAACTATTTCACATGGGGACATTGGCTGGATTGGAAGACAGGATATGAGATGTGTCAACCGATCACCCTGGGGGTAGAAGCTGGCATCTATCAGTCCTTTTCATGACTAACCAATTATTCCAAGAACTTTTATTTAGGCTGGTATTACCAACAAATTTTTAAACCAATTCCATTTTATTTCAAACAAGTTTCAAAACTACTTCCAACCCAATAACAAGTCCCCTCTTTAAAACACTCAACACTTTTTTAAAACTTCTAACTTTTCTTCAAGCACACCACCATTCATTCATGCATTCATTCATGCATTTATTTTTTATGTGTTTGGGACAAAAGTGTTTTGTGTGGGGCAGTGTAATGCTTCTTGTTTTGTTTTTTAACAGCAGCTTATTAATTGTTTTAGAAAGATTCGGGTGGTCCTGGAAGGGACCTTTAAATTGTTAACAACAGTGATCCTAATAAGGACTGATTGAAGGCTTGGCAGATGTTCTACTGTGACTGCTGTTTTGTGTTCGCTGACTGTGGAGGAGGCAGAGGCTGGGCTGCGGGCTGCTGATATTCTTGCTGTGAGGCAGTGGTGGTTGGAGGAGAAGCGGCCAGTGCTGGTGTGTCAACTAGTGAAATGGTTATGGTGTGTCAATCTGTTGGTAGCTCATCACAGACTGAAGATTTCCAAAGAAGTCTCAAAGTCCTGATATGTTGTGTTGGCTTTCTTCAGCTGTAACTGAGGCAACTGATGGAGGGTTTAAGTACTTTGTCGGTGTCAAGGTGAATGTAAGTGGTCTTGATCAAGGTCCAGCCTGTTTGTCGTCAGTGACTAGGAAGGAAGTTCGCTGCTGTCTGTATTGCTGCTGCTGTCCTTTGTTTGCCATTTGGCTCTGCTGAGCGGGTTGGATGACCTGGCGTGAAGGCATCTGTATCTCTGGGATGTTAAGATGTATTCCCTTGAAGCTGGAGCTGGCTGCTGTGGCTTTTGAAATGTCCGTGGCACAAATTTGGAAGCTGCACTTGAGCTACATGAAAGTGTCTGTTGCTGTGGCTGCTAGGCCTGATGACCACATTATTCTGCCTTGCTTTGAATGTTGCTAAGGAGCTTTACAACCTCGTTTATTAATGTCTGAATTCTTCTCTAATCCTTCCACCTCTGACGGCAGGTAGTTGCAGAAGGCTGTCCGTGTTGTTGTCTCCTGCTTCTGCCCAAGGAATGATGACAGTATGCTTCCCATCTGTGTGGACTGGTCCATGACCTGCTGGTTGATCAAAGAGTGCCCTGAAGCTACTGTGGGGCTCGAGACTTGCTGAGACTGTAACATGGTGTCTGTTGACTGCATGCTTATCTCCATACTGTCTGTGTCCGTCGAAGCTCTAGAGATGTATATATTAAGCTATAATAAGTGAAGCAATGGCTCCACGGGTTTCCTGTAATGTGTCCTTTGCATACCTTGATAGATAGCTTGTGACTCCTTGCGAACTCCTCCCAGAGAGACTCCTTCCTCACTTTGTCCTTAAATGTTCACTAGTCTTATCGGAAAACTCCTCATGGTACTTCATAAAGTCTACAAAGTCTGTTCATGATCGCTCCCAAACCTCAAAAAATACCTAGTTACCAACAGGTTGGCTCCAGTGGAACATCCCCATTTAATATGCACTACCAAGAGCTTAAGTACAAGGTTGTGAAGCAAAATTTTATTATGAATTATTAGGGACTGCACAGAACTATCTGAATAGGTTAATTTTTCCATGTACCAAGTTTTTTCTGGCATATGCTAAGCGTATTTCACAACCATAATCTGTACAATCCAGATTCGGATTTGAATTCTTTGTATTATCTAGATTTGTGAAATCAAATTTTCTCTAGACCTGAATACAAAAGAAAAAAGTAACATAAACCAACATAAAAGTAACATAAACCAACATAAATATCAACATAAATAAATATTCGGATTTGAATTCTTTGTATTATCTAGATTTGTGAAATCAAATTTTCTCTAGACCTGAATACAAAAGAAAAAAGTAACATAAACCAACATAAAAGTAACATAAACCAACATAAATATCATAAAATCTTAAAATTTTCTGCCCCATCCCCCCCCCCCATTATTTTATAAAGAATTATGGTAATAAAATGAATCTAAACCCGTTGATCTACCTCGACATCAATCGATTCATAATCAGGATTAGAATTCTAGTCACATCAAAAGCGAATCCATTAATCTGATGAATCAAGATTCCATGGATTGTGGTTGTGAAATATGCCTAGTTTTAAACCCCTCACATATATATGTTTATATTTAGTTTAAACTAAAACTTGTCAGCTTGCCTGTTATAGTGATAATTCTCCATGTGGTGTCATTTGTGCTCTGGCCATCAATTAAAATATTGGTAACAACACAGCTCATGTTAACATCATCTGAAACCATGTCATATGTCAGTTTTAAGCCTGAAGAAGGACCACTTTGTATTTCCTCTCCATTTCTACAAAATGTGTATTGTGGTCGTGGGTTGGCTGACGTCATACAATATAAATATTCTTGTGTCTCCAAATTTCTGTCAGGAAAGAAAAATGTTTCTCTGGGAGAAACTGAAATAAATAAAGAATAAAAAGAAATTATATGCATTTGATTAGTGGCTTTAAATAGGAAGGGATACTTATGATATGTAGTTCTTCCTGAGACAATTTAATAAACAAAATACAATATCCGAAAGAACATGCATGAAATTATATAAAATAATATCAAATTGGATAATGTGAGGATGTTGACAGAACTAGTATCCCTTGTGTTATGTTATTTTTTATAAAATCTAAATTTAAAAGTCCATATAAGACACAGAGATAGGTTAACCTGAAACGGGTAGACAGGTTGATGGGAAGACAGGTTAACCGAACTTTATGCAGAAAAGGTTAAAAAGGTTATTTTAAAGTTAAAGTCAACAGATTGAAAGTCAAGCTTTGTCTGACAATCCCAGACTTATCAACATAATATGTAAATACAGTGTTTGATGGAGCTACTTTATTTTTTCCTATATGGGAGCTGCAATTCAGCTCTATGTGAATGTCTGGTGAAGTTATTATAGTTTTACTGTATTTGTTATGTCATGGTGGACAGCTTATAAGTGATTCCAGCAAATGCAGATGCATTCATTAAAGTTTTTGCGGGGAAGAATTCTTGACCAAGTACGCACTACATCTACCCATTAAATAATAGAGTTATACTAAATTGCCATATCCCATACAAAGAAAGACCTGCAAAAACAACTCACAGTGAACTGTTATGACGGTTGCATTATAGTGAAATGTATATTCAGGCACATTTATAGCAGCAACGTTTTCACTTTCAGTTTCATTTTGATGTTTAGGTTTATCCTCGAGTGCGAAGAAGACTTGACACTGACAACAGCTTACTTGGTCCAAATCCACCGATGCCATCACAGTAAGGTTCTGCATTATTATGGTGTGGTCCATTGTATAATTGTCTAATGCATAGTCAATGCCATCAAGAACAGACCAACTCATTTTAGGAGGCCAATTGCCCCCAAAAGTCATTTCACATGAGTATGTAATATTGTTGTTTTCAAGTATTGTATTGTTTGTTTCATCAATAGAAGAACTGAGGGATGGATTGCTTTCTGAAAAATAAACTGTACAATTTCAATGAAAATATATTGGTGATTCTCAGATTAAATTATTTTTAATAGCTACAAATAACCACACTGTCTTCCCTTTACTTTTTCTTTCCTCCATATTTGCATTTGCACTAAAATAGCCATTATATTTTGTGAACGTTTTGCTTTAACATCATTCTCTACTTCCCCTACTTGATATTGCATCACAATCATAACCGGATCTAACAAATTCAAAGTAGTAGAAAAATTCACCCAGGTTAGGTAAAGGTTATAAAGCCTTTATTGTAAGTCCACTTCCTTTGACCGTGACACGTGAGTCTAATGTTAATATTAAATCCAACCTTTGACAAAGCTTTGCAGACCATATCAGGGGCGGATCCAGCTTTTAAGTATGGTGGGAGTTCATATCAGACATACCATAACTAGGGGGGTCGGGGGACATCCCCCCCGGGAAAAAAATTAATTTTTTGTAAAAATATAGTGCATTTCCTGTAAGTTTAACACTCTCCCCCCCCCCCCCCCCCCCCCCCCCCCCCCCCCCCCCGATCCTCTAGTGCATATTTAGACATTCCAAATCCCTAGGACCAACAGTTAAGGAGACGAGTAAGACAATATATTTTGTAGTTTGAATACCCAGTCAAAGTCAAAGGTTATCAAGTTCAAAGTTCTCAGTATCACTACTATAGATGGCTTTTTAAACCACTGTGCAAATTTGAGGATTTCTATTGGGTAGTTCCATAACTTTCAGCAAAAGAATTCTCAAACTTGGCTAACAAGGTTTCCCACTGGGGACTGTTCAACAACTTTCATTTCATTTTTTTTTTTTTTTTTTTTTGTATCCAGACGGTGATCCAGATCAGTCTCATAATTTAATTGAATATCCACTGGACAAAGACACTTTTTTTTTATTTTATTTTCCATGAAGTTCCAAGCAGTAGTATTTACAAACTCCTGCTCACAAACAAATATACAAATTGACAAACAGACAAACAAACAGTCATGATAAGTACTACCTCCTTGGCACAGGTAAAATTTGCCATTAAATGACCTTCTCAAAAAAAATGTTGCCCTGTTAGGGGTTTACCAACATGCCAAATTGGGAAATAAAACTCTTATTTAGTTGAAATTCTTGTTGGACATAAAAGGAAATCTCTGTAGCGAGAGCGACGTGAAGATATCAAAACCAACATTTCCCAAACATCCACTTCAGTATGAAAGTAACATTGTCTTACCTAAAATTACCACTTCAGCATCATAGTTTATCCTCACACCTGTCTCATTACAGAAATACCGTCCACAATCCTCTAGCCTGGTATTTAATATGACAAGGTTATATCGACCCTCAACTTTGTATTTGGACTCATCCATGCTATTATTATTCATTGTGATCTGACGAACAGCAACATCGATGACGTATTTATACCAGGAGATGTTTGTCAATGTTGGTTCTGTCAGTGTAGTACAGTTAAGTATGACGTCACTTCCCGCATTAGTTGCCGCATTTTTAGGACGGTAAATAATAGACTGGCCAGATACAGCTGTAAGTAAAACATGATTTTATTGCAAAGTGTAACACTTTCTGCATCAGCAAAATGGGTTAAGCCCACCAATTTGGAGGGCCAGCATATAGAAATTCTGTAAATTGTAGGCATAATTGCAAGACATAACAAAACCCAGATGTTTTGGACGTCCAGGGGTGTAGTTACACAGAGTCTGCTGTTTTTGTTATATTAAAATCACCAAGCAACCAGGTATTGTTTTGTAAAAAGCAAATATTAAAGTCCATACTTTTTCATTCAAACACCTATTTGAGTGTGTGTACTATTCTTTTGATTTATAAGTCAAATTTTGGCGGTTAGTGATATCAACAGGCTTTCTGGGAGCAGCTTTGTACACATATATGTTGATAAACATTGTTAACGCTCGACGATAGGAGAGGGTTATTGTAATCAGTTTGTTTCTGTCTGTCTGTCTGTCTGTCGGTGCACCGTTCTGCCCTTATAACTCAAAAACTATACCATCAATCGAGCTCAGATATTTCATGGGGTACAGATGGAATCATCCAAATTTGGTGTAATTTGTTTGAAAATTAAAGTCAGGAGACAGGTTTTTAAATTTTTAATTGGGTATATACAGTGAAACCTACTTGTCTTCAAAAATCAATATCATGAAAGGATTTCCTCCTCATAAATTCTTGCCTCATCAGATATCCTCTGTGGCTGTGAGTGTAATGTGTAGAGCTTGTAATATCATGGTTGGGGTTCAATACCAGTCAATTCTAAATTTTTTTTTTTTTAATTTTTTTTTTAGGTTTTTTTAGCAATTTTTTTAAAGGTCTTTTAAAAAGAAAAGAAAAAAACACAGCATCTAAAATTTTACTGTTCAAAAAAAAAACTTTAACCAAGATAAAGAGTTCAACTTGATGGACAATAATAGATCAATTGGGCATATATACAGAGAAATCTGATTTTCTTTATTGCATAAGTAAAAAAATCAATATTTTGCTGTCTGATGATGTCATTACTTAGTGATGTCACAATGCAATTGTCATTGTGAGGTCACAAAACCTAGCTTGTGATACGTGTGATATACTTCTTCTCATTAAATTTATGTCTTGAAATTGACATAAATACAATTGAGAGGGAAGTGGTGTATTTGTCATGTTTATTTATTTCTGTTTTTTTTTTTGTTTTTTTTTTTGTTTGTTTGTTTCAATTTCTTGACAGTCCATCACAAAAATTTACCCTGAGTAATTTTGACCAAGAAGTGGCTTTTAACCAATATTTTTACCTCTACCAGGAATTTATGTTTGTTGTGTGCTTTTTTGTCTATTTGTCTGCCTGTTTTTGGTGTTTAGATTACTCCAGAACTAATGAACAGATCTTTATGAAAAATTTGTGAGTAGGACCTGGTGAAAGGAAGAAATTACTAATTTTTGGGAAAGACGTGGATCATATTTTGGATACAAAAAAATCATGAATTTTCATAGGTCCCATTTCAATGTATTTTAATGATTTTAGCTTTCTACTTCATATTTCTTCAAAAGTAATTAAATTTTGATGTCAAATTTGAAGTAGGAAGGGACTAGCCATGGGAAGGAGTGATTATAGTTTAGGAAAGATCCAATTAATATATTGGATACCAAGAAGCCTCCAGAATTTCTGGAAATGCCACCATGATGGATGTGTGTTATACTTTATAACACTTGTGAGACTGGTCACATCGAGTCGAGCGTTTTGCTCTCTCTGAGTGCATCTTGTTTTATATGTTGCATGTCTCATTGGGATAACCGTCTTCTGAGAATTTGATATTTGATGTAACGCTTATGGAGGCTACCTTAACCTTAAAATTTAGGAGACCATAAACTCATTTAAAAAGTCGCTCAGACGCCTTTAGCTGACTGAAATAATAATGGAGATTAGAAGAACTGCCATTAGGAAAAATCTTAAGTTTGTTCATAATTTGTGATAGAACTCCCTCTAATTTATGTGGCCTTAGTCACTTTTAGTGAACTAATTCCCCAACTCTTTTGTGTGTAGACATGTCTACTTTCATGATACAGTTGTTTGTATTACAATAACTTACGCCTTCTATTTTAGCAAAACCTTTATATGATGGTGTATCCGGCTAAATTTTGTTGTGAAACTACAAAAGTGGCCATACTACACTATGGATGATTTAAAACAAGCTACTACTGATATATATATGCTTTAAATCCCAAACCATGTTATAATAATTTATCAACACTAATTATTAGACCTTTAAAGTAAACATAGCAAGCAAGCTCTGGTTTAATCCTCCAAAGGTGAGTACTGGATGTTTCATGTCCCTTGTAATAACTGAGGTATTTTAATCTGAATAGTATTGCAAGTACAAGAGCACCCTGAGAACACAAACCTCAACCAGGACAGTAGATAATAAGTAATAGGAAATTTGGAAAATGAAAATTGTTTATCCGGTGATCTAGTTTACTCTCAAGATTAAATGGGGTCTAAGGTTGACCAAGACCCATATTCTGATTTTTATGAAGATCCAACCAATGGTATTTTCGTAATCCTGCTAACAATCAAACAGACGAATGGACAAACGTGCATGAATATATAATACCTCCCTGGCGTTTTTTTACATTCACACATATAAAGCTGTTTTAATGTCCATCCTCTCTGGTTTTGAATGATAATGCGATGGTTATTACAAAATAGAGAAAAAAAGCTACAATGAGAAAAAATAATTTGCACCAGTGTGACTAATGTCATTTGATCAAACATGTTAAAAATACTACACTTACGTAACTAAATGAACATTAAGCATCAAGAACATTAAGATGACTGAATCTGGTTTTGCACAGTTTTCATTGCAAACACACAGAAGCTTTTTTAATCACATTGAACAAATCTTACACTTCAAATAAAAACACATCAGATCATAAAATAAATAAATCTGTCAATTAATACTGTCTTCTTTGTATCAACTAATGCAATGTTATTACCTGTAATTATGTAGGTTTGGAGTCAGCACGCACACACACACACATATATATAACCTAAACGGAAATATATTTGTGTGGAAATTTTGATGTCTTCAATGCTGTCTTTTCTTTTCTTTTTTTTTTTTTTTTTTTTGCTAAATATATATATTTTTTTCTAGTCAAAAAACACTTCAGGGGCTTTACTTCCAAATATTCTTCACATAATCACAGTTTTAAATAGGGAAACTTCCTCTATTTAAACACTCTTTTGAGTATTTTGAAGAATGGTGCCGTGATTTTTTTCACATTTCGATAAGGTCAGTACAAAAATAATCCTTATTGAATAGCGCCACCATTTTTTAGCAATTATAGTCCCAGTAAACATCATAGATACCCCTCATTTACTATCGTCTATCTTTAAGTTAGTGAAAATATAGCTAGTTCTTCTCAATGGTAGATCAATTTAAACACTTGTCATAATAGAGTATTAAACTGGCATCAGATCTTTGGTGATAACAATTAGAAAGTAAAGTAACATAATATATTGCCTTTGTTATTGTACACTTTTACAATTCTGTTTCAAATGCCCAGTTACATGGAAGTCTATTGATAATACTTGTACTTGTTGAAAAGATGTTGTAGGGTAACTCATTCCAGAATGATGGGTCGCTCACACTAAATGATATTGATGCAAAGATGTGCCAGCTTGTTTTAGATACATGAAGATCATTTAACAAATTGAGGATCTCAGTCTTTCTCTGAACACTTTATTTGGAGTCAGCAGGCTTTGTAGATGAGGGTATTAGATCTAGAGCATTTCCTCGCAGGCATTTGTACACAAACACATTAGTTTTGAATTCAATCCTCGCAGCAATTGGAAGTTAGTTAAGCAACCTTCTAGATTCAGCTGAGCTTTCATATTTTGTTCTGTTAAGGACTAATTTGGCAGCTATGTTTTGCACTCTTTGCAATTTCTTGATTGATTTTTGTGGTAAACCAAATAGAGTACTATTGCAAAAATCAAGATGTGACATTACTAAGCCTAAAACAAGTGTGTGTGTTGCTTCTGTTGTGAGGGTAGATCTGATGTTTTTGGTCAGATGGATGTTTAGCATAGCTAGTTTGCATTTATGGCTAATGTGTTGTTTGAAGTTAAGTTGGCCATCTAAATGCACTCCTTGATACCTAATGTCAACACTTGAATTTGCATCTTTACCATTCACTTTTAAATAATTTGAGAAAGATTTTTTGAGTTGCTTTGGATGACCAAACAAGATAAATTCTGTTTTAGAACTGTTCATTTTAAGACGGTAAGAATTTTTTCGACAAATAAAGTATAATCTGATATATCTGGGGCGACCATCAAGGGTGTACTGATCAAAAGTGACCTAATCATAAGTCTATGTTTAGAACCCGGAACATGGTAGAACATGTGACTAAAGACATGTATTTACACCAATAATACAAAAGGGCATTATAGCTGCAACTTTGACAACATACCTTGTCTTTCCACAACAAAAACAATATGATACAATTTGTTACAATTATTTCCTGAAACATTGACCCACAGTTTTCTTATTGGCAGGTGTTGTCACCATATAGCAAACTATCCCAGATCAAATGACTAGAATTCCTTTCTCCCTGGTCCATTTTTGTATTTTCCACCATTTTCTTCAGCTTGAAGAGGGTGTGTATCTGAGATTATTGCACTGTATTCTGGTGCATATGTGCCTTAAGTGTTGAAACTTTCATAAATCTGAGTTTAGAATTCCTAATTGCAGAGGTTAAAACCATAACATAAATGTCTTCGGGATTATACCAGGGTCTGTTCGAAAGTGTGTTATCCATCGAGCCACTGCATTAGAGTGCACAGAACACAGAAAATATTTAAATCAGTTAAAAAAATTGCTCTAGTTTTTTTCTGAGATTCAGTTCCGTTGCTGTATTACTTTAAACACTAGCAAACATTTAATCAGTTCAATTGTCCATTGTGATAAAATGTGAAAAAAAAACATTGAGAAAAGCCGAGGAATAAGCTAGAATTTTAGATTTGGTACGCCCTGGTTTTTCATAAGTTGTGGTAGTGAGCATGCTAGTTTTACACGTAAGATACGCCACTGACAGCAAATAAGAGGTTAAATTAAAGATACCTTTTTATACAAGCATGTTGCATGTTTTTACCAGGTGGATTTAAAACCAAGGCCACATAGGTTAGAGGCAAGTGACCCAAAAATACTGGATCAAAAGATTATTAAAATAAAGTGGTAATACATAACTTTCAATAAACTCTAACTGGTTAATTGTGAAGAGATATATAAAAATACATACAGGATATGAAACAAATTACCACAGCCATCCATTTCAGTCTGTTCCCTGGCAGGTTTGATTGCTGAGTTGTAAGTTCCATATTATTATTTAAGCCTATATTTATTATCCAACTACTTTACGTATGTATAAACCGTGTATGGCAACAGAAGAACAAACACATCACATTTCCAAACAGGGTTACAAGCCACTACGGTCTGTATGAGGTGATGTTTCACACCATGTCCAAAAAGTGCAACAAGGAAGGATGATGAAATTCAACTGATACTGAATTCCCCAATATACCAATAATTACATAATTAATTATATGTGCTCAAGATAAGTAAAATGTATCGTGTTGTATCAATTCAAACAAAGTTTAGATGATTATGAATTGACAGATTCAGGGAATTCAAATGGGTATCTCACACTTATGATAAGATATATTAATTACCCTGGCTGCGATCAGTTTATTTCATCAATTGACATTTCATACACCTTTACAAAAATGTAGTGAATGTAGTCTGCAATCAATATAAAAGCACTAAATTAGACATATTAGCATTATACACATTGTGTTCCATTAATATCTTTAATTAGCATTTTTACTATATAACATAATGTAAAAACATGGTTGCATGTAAATTACGAGCATGATAAAAATACCATACAAAGTTTAGTCCATGGGCTTACAGGAAATAAACCTGACCGCCCCTCCCTCTCAGCATTTAGCACCAGGCCCACAGAAAGTGTGTGGGGATACAAAACATGTCAACGGGGATTGCCACATTTTGACAAATTCCCCATGTGCGATTTAACATTCCCTTATTAGATTCTATATCACTTAATCATTTCACAAAGAAATCGCCTTCCTGTCAGTTGTACATGTAGTATTTCCCTTTGGTCACTTGCACAGCACGGCCTGATAGGGGCCTGCTGCCTCAGTTTCCTCCCTACCTTAAAGTTATATCACCTCTTATTAACGTATTAATATGTCGGGTTACTGCCAATCAGGGTTCTTTAGGGGTTCCATTGAATCAACAAGAAGTAGTGAAGATTTTATTTTTGTTTTAGTGTTATAGTGTAACATCCGTTCTTCTAAGAGGAAATCCCCAGCTGAGGAAGGAAAGAGAAAGACAAGAACATCAGATAAAGTTCGTACCTCTGTTGAGAAATCTGTGAGTAAAAAGAAGACAGTTTCTGTTGCAAATGATGGTTCATACCTTCAAGCACATGTGTCACGTTCAGTACCTGTAAGTACTATTCTTCCTTCTGTACACGCCAACATATCAATGTCAACGAGACAAGCCACCTTGACCATGTTGAGTCAGATTGATGCATCCAAGGACCTATCCAGATGCATGGATCTTATTGGTAGCATAAGTTCCACTCCTCTGACTTCGCCTACTCTCCATCACCGTAGTTCTTCTGTAGCTGCTGCCCAGTCAGTGTTGCCTCTAACCCTCATGCAAGATGCAGTAGGAGGTGGCAAGGTCATAGGACAAGGGGACTCTGTAGCATCGAGAGCTGCCACCCAGCCACTAGTTCACAACACCATTAACAGGGATTCTGTGGTTCCTGTCATCAGATCTATCCCCAGTATTTCCTCAAGCAATAACACAGCTACTGGCATCTTATTACAGGCAGTCCAGGATGCTTTGCCAGGTAAGGGCTACATAACCAGACAGAAGTCACGAAGGTACAACACAAATGACACCACTTTTGTTGTTCCTCGATTTAGGTGGCCTAATGAGGGTCTGGTTACTGCCTCTCACTCCAAAAAGCCAGCCTATGACGATCTTAATTTACCCCCATAGGTGGCAGGATAGTTGTCTAATGCCTTGTTGATTGAAGATCCAACTCTGTTAAGAAATGCTTTAACCCAAGTAGTTTTAGCCATGAGGGACACATTATCACTACCTTGGCAGGCGATTCGGTCAGCATGGGCTGTCTCCATGACTGAAATTGAAGAGGGCCGGTTGAGCTAGGCAGACTCAACTCAATGGTCTTTAAATCGAATAAGCAACTCCCAACAGCAGGTTTAAATGGTCAGAATGGGTCAACCAGTGGTCAGAATATCAGAATCTGTCGATTTTTCAATGAGGGTACCTGCACAAGTGAGGGACACCATGGATCATACAATCATTTTTGTGCCCACTGTTACAAGCAGGGACATTCTTTGATGCACCCCAAATCCAGGTGCTTTTCGCACAGCTCGAGTCGTCCACAGGAACAGAAGACACAGTTTTCAAGTAGGGACTATGTCAACCACTCCTCCACCCCTCTGACACCATGGTGGGGGGACTGAACACACCTGAAAAGACAGACATTTGACGATTATCTTGTAATGAAATAGTTAAAGACAATGACAATTTTTCAATGTGTCACAGTAATTTAGTCCATAATTGTATTTTGGATCAACATTGTGGTAGTAGTGCATCTGGTCATTCTAAAAACATACATCATAGAGTGTAGAGTGGTACTCCAGAGACATGTATTAATGATGATTATCACACTGGTCCTGGGTTAGAAGATTATCCTCAGGCCAGGGTTTATAAAGCTTCTGTTAACAGAAGAGAAATCTGTGAGTAAAAAGAAGACAGTTTCTGTTGCAAATGATGGTTCATACCTTCAAGCACATGTGTCACGTTCAGTACCTGTAAGTACTATTCTTCCTTCTGTACACGCCAACATATCAATGTCAACGAGACAAGCCACCTTGACCATGTTGAGTCAGATTGACGCATCCAAGGACCTATCCAGATGCATGGATCAGTTGGAGCTTATTGGTAGCATAAGTTCCACTCCTCTGACTTCACCTACTCTCCATCACCGTAGTTCTTCTGTAGCTGCTGCCCAGTCAGTGTTGCCTCTAACCCTCATGCAAGATGCAGTAGGAGGTGGCAAGGTCATAGGACAAGGGGACTCTGTAGCATCGAGAGCTGCCACCCAGCCACTAGTTCATAACACCATTAACAGGGATTCTGTGGTTCCTGTCATCAGATCTATCCCCAGTATTTCCTCAGCAATAACACAGCTACTGGCATCTTATTACAGGCAGTCCAGGATGCTTTGCCAGGTAAGGCCTACATAACCAGACAGAAGTCACGAAGGTACAACACAAATGACACCACTTTTGTTGTTCCTCGATTTAGGTGGCCTAATGAGGGTCTGGTTACTGCCTCTCACTCCAAAAAGCCAGCCTATGACGATCTTAATTTACCCCCATAGGTGGCAGGATAGTTGTCTAATGCCTTATTGATTGAAGATCCAACTCTGTTAAGAAATGCTTTAACCCAAGTAGTTTTAGCCATGAGGGACGCATTATCACTACCTTGGCAGGCGATTCGGTCAGCATGGGCTGTCTCCATGACTGAAATTGAAGAGGGCCGGTTGAGCTAGGCAGACTCAACTCAATGGTCTTTAAATCGAATAAGCAACTCCCAACAGCAGGTTTAAATGGTCAGAATGGGTCAACCAGTGGTCAGAATATCAGAATCTGTCGATTTTTCAATGAGGGTGCCTGCACAAGTGAGGGACACCATGGATCATACAATCATTTTTGTGCCCACTGTTACAAGCAGGGACATTCTTTGATGCACCCCAAATCCAGGTGCTTTTCGCACAGCTCGAGTCGTCCACAGGAACAGAAGACACCAGTTTTCAAGTAGGGACTATGTCAACCACTCCTCCACCCCTCTGACACCATGGTGGGGGGACTGAACACACCTGAAAAGACAGACATTTGATGATTATCTTGTAATGAAATAGTTAAAGACAATGACAATTTTTCAATGTGTCACAGTAATTTAGTTCATAATTGTATTTTGGATCAACATTGTGGTAGTAGTGCATCTGGTCATTCTAAAAACATACATCATAGAGTGTAGAGTGGTACTCCAGAGACATGTATTAATGATGATTATCACACTGGTCCTGGGTTAGAAGATTATCCTCAGGCCAGGGTTTATAAAGCTTCTGTTAACACAGACACCAGTTATTGTGTTGACTGTGGGCTGTCATCCCAGGTTCATGCACTCTAGTGATAACATGCATACTCAATCAGTTGTGTGAGTGTTTAATGCTAAAAAATTACATTCTTATATGGCTGTGATGTGCAATCCGGTTAATCATGATGGTCGTACTCTTGACTCAAGTCTTGAGCAGGGAACCCCCATACCAACTGTACACTGAATGTTACAATTTTTTCTTACCTTCATAATGGAAATTAGGCTCCTAATGGATGGTTTCCATTTAGCTGGCTTTTACCTTTGAATTCAGAACCCCGGAGGTGGGGACAGTAGTTTGATTATCCATGCTCATCCTCCTGAGGGTATGCTCACCATTACAGGTACAATTTTCTTGTATGTCGTGCTGGTTGGCCTCTCTGAGCATGGACTTAGGTTCGAATCCTGACCCTGGGCTTCTATATGACAATTATTGTAAAGATTACAGAAGTATGCAGTATTATGGCTACTTTTATGAGGATTACATGCTTTCTATTGTAGAGAGTATCATAACTTGTGCGTAAAGTTCTGTCCTAGAGGCAGATTACATGGGTTCAGGGGCAGATACTAGCCCCTCTTGTGATGACCAATATTATGTGCAAATGGATTCAGATGGGGCAACTCCATTTACTGAACACACTGAATATGACCTTCAACTGGTTCAGCAGCCCAGTTTTGGCAAAGTTCATGAATCCAGTGTTACTGACAGAGACATACCACATCCGATCCGAGATTTCAATTATCCGAACAAATGTACAGGTTATTTGGCTCAAGATAGTACTGATTTCAAATTTATTGGTCCAGATAGGCAACCCAAGATGGGCATCCCTTCTGAGGGATTATTCGGATAAGCAAGTTTTGCAGTATGATATTCTTTCCTGACTGGTACAAGAAAGGTATCTATTTTGTGGGTGATATAATAAACTCAGATGACAAGCTTATAAGTATGAGAGACCTAAATAAAAAATATAATATAAACTATTATACAATGAGAGACCTAAATAAAAAATATAATATAAACTATTATACAATGAAAGCTAAACTAGAACTTTTTATGTCAAAATTTAGACTCTTAGGTAGTTCAACTTTAGAAAGGCTTACATATCCTTTTCACTCAGATGCCCTTTTCAAATCCAAAAATGGTTGTAGGCATTAATATATTAATATATTTAATAATACAGAGGCTCAAAAGGGGAATCCAACTTGTGAGATAATATGGACAAATATTATTAAAAAGAAAATTTAGATATAACAATTAAGGAAAGATGGAAACAAATATATAAAATATGTTTTTATTCGGTACGTGACAACAATGTAATTTGGTTTCAATACCGTATACTGAATAACATTTTAGGAACAAAAAAATACCTAAAAAAGGTAAAAATAAATATGAATAGCGCTTGCTCTTTTTGCAAGATGCATGATGAAAATCTGGAACATTTATTTTGCAAATGTAGAGAGGTAATGCAGTTGTGGGACAATATTCAACAATGGGTAAATAATAAACTTAGTTTTAAATCTAGTTTTAACAAATTTAATGAAAATTACATGGCTGTATAATTACCGATCAGAATTTCTGGCCATTAAATCTAATACTTATGATTACTCGGAAATACATTTTGTGGTGCGCAAAAAA